>CP115867.1:10776589-12210933 GCA_027920645.1 Caenorhabditis nigoni | reverse complement strand
TAACTTTCCGTATTTCCTCTCATAGAACGCCACTTCTAACTTTAAACTTTGAACCAATTTTTCTCAGTTCCTGTAAGAGATATCAAAAGTTTGTCAACTGATTAATCATTTATCTCATTATCTCCAATATTTTATTAGTTGACAAGTATTTTATATCTTTCTCAGGAATCGAGATAATCGAGCTCAAAGTTGATGGTTTAGGAAGCCTTTTATTACAGGTTTTACGGTAATTATTTATTTAAAGGGAAAGCCGCACAAAAATATTCTTTGCAAAATTAAATCAGGAAATTTTTCTGATAATTGTTTCATTCCAAAATATTTTCCAAAACAAAAGGGCAAAAAGCAGACAACATCGTCGCTCTCCTTCCAAGATTGGATATCCCTCGGGAGCCTACTCTCGGGACCCTCTTTTTCTTTTTATTCATCGCTTATCCGTGTCTTCTTCAAGTCCTTTTTTCACTCTCTTCCCGTTTTTGATATGCTGTTTGTGCTGTTGTGCAGACAAAAAAATAAGAAGTAGTGAACAAAAAAAAAGTTCGGAAAACACGAAAAACGGGGGCGGCGATTTTCATAAACCTGCGCGACGCTTCTTCTTCTCCTACTCAAAAAAAGATAGAAGAACTCAAGTTTTTGTCGCCTCAGGGCAATGTTTTGTTCATCGAAATTTCGCCTCGTTTTCATATTTCCGCACGAAGATGCTTCTCCTTTTCCTTAATAGCTTCTTCCGTTTAGGTTTCCATACGTTCCGTTTATTGCTCATAACTCATAACTACCGTAGTATGTGACGTCATAACACAGGAAAAGATGGAAGAAGAATAGAAGAAAAAGACAATGGTTTCTCATGGAGACAACAACATTTACACCCTTTTTTGTTTCCTTTTTTCTCGAGAATCCAGAATATTTCCTCTTTTTTGTTTTCTGTGGAATGTAGCTAACATTCTGAGAACGTGCCAACTTACAAGCTCAACCTCCTGAGCACCTTTTTTGGAATTTTCAAAATTGAGAAAAAATTGATACCTTCTAACCTGGAAATAACTTTTATTGGTATTTCTAGTATTCAAAGAATTGGAGCTGGGGAAGAGAAAAGCTTGTGGGCGTGGCCAACGGTCCCCGCAACGAAAACTACCGTAACTTGTAAATATTTTAGTCTTCCGGATCTCGATTCCAATTTTTGGTCAATTTTTTCACTATCAGAATTTGTATCTTTATGGGTTTTTTTGGGAAAAATTCGCAGAAAATCGACGAAAATCAGTAAAAACGAGATTAAAAAATTCGGATAACAAAAATAATTTTAGGTTACTGTAGTTATAGTTGTGGAACCTTTGGCCACGGTCACCGGTATTTCTCTTCCACAACTCCGATTGTTTCATACCACCATAATATTAGGTCAATATTTAAAAATGACGCGATAAAACGCAACAAGAAATTCCGAAGCTGTTTCGAAGTTATGATTGATTCTGATATCATTTTAATTAGGGCCTTGAAATGTATAAAAATAATCCATCTCCAATCGAATCTCCAAGGCTATTTTAATTTTTTTTTTCAAAATAATCATTCCTATACAAAACACGAATTCCTCAAATAGATGTTGATCTGTTTTTGACCTGATCTCTATCTCAAATTTGATTCTCTTCTGCCCCACCATCACGCAATGTTTTCGTCGTTCATGATAAGTGATGTCTGATTAGGAGTAATAATTCATCTCTTCCCCTGGACTTCCGTTATTTTTATGCTTCGGAAGAACTCAAAACTGACTCCGGGATGTATGGAAAAGGGTCTAAACGGAGGAGTCGAAAACGGCGCGGGAGAGTTGAAATTGAATTTCGGTTCGAAAAACATACGCATGCCCATGTGTGTGTGTATTCCCAGTCAACGCTTCTTCTCCTTCTTTTCGACATCATCTGAGAGACTCAAATCACGGGGAAACCACCAACCTTTTCTCTTCCCAATCAGTTCTTTTGCAATCTATTTTGTTTCCAGGATATCATCTCGAAATGCAAAAGCGACGCGATCACACACATCTGGATCAATACTAAGCCAAGTGGACGGATTTTGGCTCAAACAAGACATCTGAAGAATGCACGTGAGTTATACCTGGGTGGTGAGACCAAAATTTCACACGGCTATTGTGTTTCTATGAACACGATGTCGTCGTGATTTACATTAGAATCACTTTCGATTCTCAAGAAAAAGAAACACAGTTCAATCTGTTTTGTATAGTGATGTTTTCTTTGGAAATATACAATACAATTTAGATGCCAAATCAAATTCTTCCTTATTTTTTACCAAAGTCTTATAGCAATTTTATTAGCTACGCTCTCTAGTAAGCTACCAATTTTGAAAGAATTTCACCCGTCCGTTGCCCGTCTGTCACCCGGTCGGTAACAAACAACCCGGTACCTTGTCGGGCGATGATGTTTCCGGACGGCTCGTCTGATAGGAAGCTTACTCTCTATATTCATTCGCTGATTCCATATCAAAATTTTTTGATTTCTTTGGACATAATTCTCTGAACTTTGCAATATTTAGCGAACACAGAGGTCAGAAACAGTGTTATCTTATCTAGATAGTTTCCTTTCTTTGGTTCAAAGTCAGTTCCTGCCAAGGCCTTGGTTCCTGCACAGAATCACTACGTCATTGCTATGTGATCCCCGTTTAGAGAAGAGCAATTTTTCTTGCAAAGAAAGTTTGCATTTCCTTTCAATCCTTTTCGATTCTGAACTTTTGGGATCTTTCCGAAATATCAAATAGACATAATATTTCCGATCATTACCATGCGCTGTGGTTATCATTTTCTAGCCAAATTATTTGGAATAATTGCTCTCCATAACTCAAAAAAAGCCTTGAGCTTGTCATGCAGCCACTCGTCTCGGTGATTTTTATGACTCCAGCTCTTGATATTCCAATATTCCGCATCTATAAAACTCCCAAGAACCTCAACCAGAACGTCTTCTCTACAGCTTCTGGTTTCATTTGTTTCGTTTTGTCCTCTGTGACGAAGAAATAGCGAAAAGCAAACAAAGCTGGAAGACGTCCGTCCCATGAAAAAGGTCGTCGTGGTCTACAGAATTAATTGAAATCTTATTCCTGGAATTCAATAAACTGTAGAAGAGCCCAACTTTTCTTTAGTCGACCTTTTGAAACTTTTTCATCCTTCTTCCCCCGAATGATGCGTTTCTTCTTTTGCTGCTCCAAAAGTTGCTTCTCCTCCTTTCCTGAAAGAGGTAAGCTGGTCACACACAAGTATGCAAATCTCAATTCGTCTTCTCAATTTTTTTCTTCTTACTTCGTCTTCTTCTTCGTTTTTTCTTCATTTTCTCGGAGCCACCATCTACTTCCCACTGCCCAAAATCTGTCGCTTCTAATTTGCATTTTTGCCAACCTTTGGGCCATCCGCCACAACCTTTCATACTTTTCTTCTTGTCACTTTTCAGATTCTCTAATTAGGTCATTTTGTCGGTAATTTGGTATAGAAAATGACGTTTGGGATTCACGTGGTACCGGTGAAAACCGCGAAGATCAAAAACAATCTTCGGGTTTGTTTTTGAAAGGTTAGAGATATGCGTCATGACCGTTCAGAAAACATCAATAATCAGATTCTCAGAGGCATAGGGTTTTACGGATTCAAGACTAAAAACAGACTCTGTTATCTTGATTTCAAAGTAGATACAAATACAGTTATCTGAACCTCAGAATTTGTTTGTGATCCTTCTTTTTTCTTCAAGTTTCTTTCTTTGTGGTTGATATTTTCCTAGATTCCTGTCATGAAATACCGTAATACATGTATTAAAAAAACGGTCCTTCTATTAGAGGGGTTCTTAAACTAGAGGGGCCCTACTAATACAGGTTTACGGTATCATTAACCACATCCAGATTCCAAGTTTTGAAACTCAAGGTCATTTTTAGAGCACATACATAAACATAGATTAACAACTTTAAATTCGCTGACTTTTCTGAAAATTCTTAGTTTTTCAGTTATTTGCCGATTTCTGAAAGACACTTGTTTTTTTCACGGGTTCAGTACAAAAATAGGTGCAAGAGAGTGTCTTTCAGAAATCGGCGAGTAGCTGAAAAACTAGGAATTTTCGAAAATTCTGTAACTGCAAAACATTTGAATCTAGGTCTGTTTCATAACCTCCAAAAATTTCAACTTGACAGTCGAGCTCTTGACCTATGAAAAGGGAAAAAATTACGAAAATTCACTGAAAATACGTATTTTTATATCTTATTTGCCGGTTCTATATGTGTCAACCTATACCATTTTAACCTTCTGAATTTCAAATATCACTTGAACCTTGAGAATTCTGAACTTTCCAATCAAACCGTCACATTTCTTTTTCGGTTTCCTAACCCATATCTGAAATTGTAAAGTTTAAAAAGGGTCATGCTGCATCCCAGTGTAAGGGTCAATGCCACAGATCGTATCGTTGCCTTCTCTGGGGCAGAAAACGATTCATTCTTCTCCCTATTCTCTTTTTAGTCGACTGACGTTCTCTAAATGATTCGTAATTCGGTTTCTACTGAATCAAAAGGTAAATGCAGGTAGTTGCAGAAGAAAAGCAAAAACCTCCTATTTGAATTTCTGATTTGTTGCAATTGACATCATTTTTTGTTTCACCTCCACTCATTGGTTAAACAACAGACACATAAAACAAAAAGTCCTTATAGTAGTAGAAGTTCGAAATTCGCCCAAAAGCAGGTCTAACCAAACAAACAGGGGTCATCACAACTGATGACGTCAGCAGAAGAATCTATATATCACAGTGTATAACTGTCAACCGGTTCTTCGTAATTTTTCGTCGTCTACGTTCTCTCTAATTAGCACACTATTCGAAGTTTCCTTCGGTCGACCGATTCTCTAAATGTTTTGTGTGCTTCTTAATTTTGCGACGACTACATCTGAAGAGAGGAAACAGACGCACACACAACATCTACGTCGTCTTTGTTTCTGTTTCCCATCAGGGCATTTCGTTGGCCAACTTAACCAATTTCTGTTCATTCCGATTTTTGGAGAAGAACCTCAAACTAATGACTCCTCCCACTTCTTCTTTTTTTTCTCTCTAATCTTTTTCTGTGTTTGAGTTTTGGCCTAGGGTTGTGCTCTAGGAAGAAAAAGACGAAGCAACTTGTTCATCATCATCTTATCAAATATATCAAATTGTTTCAGCGGATGACGATCACCCTGTAGAGGACATCATGACATCCCGAAGCAACTCAGGTCCTGGAATTCAACGCCGTAGAGGTAGGCAACAAACTTGTTTCATGTTTTTATTATAGTTTTCATCTTCTTCCAGGAGCGATAAAACATGCGCGCGTTCATGAGATTCGAGGCCATCAATTCGTGGCCACTTTCTTCCGACAGCCACATTTTTGCTCGTTGTGCTCTGATTTTATGTGGGGACTCAACAAACAAGGATATCAATGTCAACTGTGTTCTGCTGCTGTGCACAAGAAATGCCATGAAAAAGTGATTATGCAGTGTCCTGGAAGTGCAAAGAACACCAAGGAGACTATGGTAAGGGATAGGAAAAGGTTCAACAAGGAGAAACATTCTGGAAAGGACATTGGGGATGGAATTCAAATGGAAAAGAGATTTGAAAAGCTAAAAAAGATACCTTTGAGTGAGAAAAAAAATCATATGAGAAACAGGAATCAAACCGTAAAATCTAAAATAGAAGGGCCCCTTAACCGTCAACGTTGATCCTATGTATCTCGCTTCTTGTGAAAAATATCGAAAAGTGTTAAACTGACAAAATGTTTATCATAATATCAACAATATTTTATCTGTTAATTGATTTTTGATATCTTCCACAAGAACAGAGATAAATTGGTTCAAAGTTGACAGTGTGGGGACCCTGCTACTGCAGCTTTTATGAAATATCGGAAAATTTCAAAAAGATCCTTTTTGAGTGGAAAAAGGATGTTCAGAAGAGAAACAGTAATTATACTTTCGAAGATTTTTTACAAGAAGATAAGATAATTCAAAAGAAGAATCTCTCCAAAATAAGACCAATACCCATAACATACCGTATTTCAAGCCCGCCCAAGCTTTATCTTTGAGCTCAATTATCTCGATTCTTGTAAAAGATATCAAAAACTTGTTAACTGATGAATTATTAATTATTTTATCACCAATATTTTATCAGGTAACAACTTTTTTATAGCTCTTATCGCAGCCGAGATAATTGAGCTCAATGGGTATCTATTAGAGGAAATACGGTATTTCAGTCATTCCGAACCACTGAGCTCAAATGATATTGAACTTAGATACCCAAGTACTTCCAAATATAGTCTACGACACCTGTACTTGTTCATCCTCTTTTCACACTCTTCTATATTTATACATCTGAGTCAATAAGTGTGTTTTCTTTGCTACTGCCTAGACGATGAATTATAGCCTGTGTCGTAAGGAGAGCGAACAGCTGACACGTATTGCTCATTATTGAAATAGACCGAGAGCTATTTGACGCTTCAAGTCCAAGTTTCGGAACTTTGAAGTTTTTTGCACTTTTTAGAACAGCACATTTTTTAAATTAATTCTGTGCCATCTGATACTTCCGAACGATAAGATCAGAGAAGCTCTGACTGCATATTTGTAATTTTTAATTCCTTAACTTTTTTTTCAGGCTCTGAAAGAGAGATTCAAAGTTGACATTCCGCATCGATTCAAGACTTATAACTTCAAAAGTCCCACTTTCTGCGATCACTGTGGTTCGATGCTTTACGGTCTTTTTAAACAAGGACTTCGATGTGACGGTGAGTTATTTATCTAGACCCCACCCTCCTTATCAATTCTGACTACCTCAGAATAACGAATAAAGTCTATTTCAGTTTGTAATGTGGCGTGTCATCACAAATGCGAGAAGCTCATGTCCAACTTGTGCGGTGTGAATCAAAAGCAGCTCAGTGAAATGTATCACGAAATCAAGAGAGGCACTCATGCGACGGCTAGTTGTCCTCCGAATATTGCTAATCTACATATTAATGGAGACACGAAGAGCAATGGAAGTTTGCCGAATAAGCTCAAGAACCTGTTCAAATCTCATCAATACAGTGTGGAGGAACAGAAGGATACAGATGAGTACATGGATAATATCTGGGGAGGAGGAGATGGTCCAGTTAAGAAGTTCGCTCTTCCACACTTCAACCTGCTCAAAGTTCTCGGAAAAGGATCGTTTGGAAAGGTTATGTTAGTGGAATTGAAAGGAAAGAATGAGTTCTATGCGATGAAGTGTCTCAAGAAGGATGTGATATTGGAAGATGATGATACCGAATGCACTTATATCGAACGAAGAGTTCTGATCCTTGCTAGTCAATGTCCGTTCCTCTGCCAACTTTATTGTTCATTCCAAACAAATGTGAGTTTGAGATTACTGTATCAATTTTTCGAATCACAATCTCATTACAGGAGTACCTATTCTTTGTGATGGAGTATTTGAATGGTGGTGATTTAATGCATCATATCCAGCAAGTCAAGAAGTTTGATGAGGCCAGGACGAGATTCTATGCTTGTGAAATCGTAGTGGCTCTTCAGTTCCTTCATACCAACAATATTATTTACCGGTGAGTAGCAAGATATGTTTATAGCGTAAAACCAAATCCAAGCAAGTTTATCTCGGTTTTCTTGAGAGATATAAAAAATTGTTAACTGATAAAAATGTTTATCATAATATCCAAATTATTTTGTCAGTTGACCACATTTTGATACCTTTTATAAGAAATGAGATATATGAGCTCAAAGTTGGCAAGGTGAAGGCCCATAGGAACTTTTGAGATAAAGTCTTTAATCATAATTTCTGCCTTTTCTTCAGAGATCTCAAACTGGATAACGTTCTTCTGGACTGTGATGGTCATATCAAGCTCGCAGATTTTGGAATGGCGAAGACGGAAATGAATAGAGAAAACGGAATGGCGAGTACCTTCTGTGGAACTCCAGACTACATTAGTCCGGAAATCATCAAAGGACAACTCTACAACGAAGCTGTTGACTTCTGGTCATTCGGAGTTTTAATGTATGAGATGTTGGTGGGACAATCACCATTCCATGGAGAAGGAGAAGATGAACTATTCGATTCGATTCTCAATGAGAGACCGTACTTCCCAAAAACCATTTCAAAAGAAGCTGCGAAATGTCTATCCGCGTTGTTTGATCGTAACCCAAATACACGTCTCGGAATGCCGGAATGCCCGGATGGTCCAATTCGACAACATTGTTTCTTCCGTGGTGTCGATTGGAAGCGGTTTGAGAATCGACAAGTGCCGCCACCATTCAAACCAACTATCGTGAGTTTCAGGCAACCCTAAATGGCTCTTAACTAATAAATATATATTGCAGAAATCCAACTCGGATGCTTCCAACTTCGACGACGACTTCACAAATGAGAAGGCTGCGTTGACACCGGTCCATGACAAGAATCTTCTGGCATCGATCGATCCGGAGGCATTCCTTAATTTCTCTTACACAAATCCTCACTTCTCAAAATAGTTCTCTATTCTTCCTGATTTAATTGTAGTCATTTCTGAAATAGTCTTATTATCTTTTGATTGGATTGACAACTGGTATTTCGTCAGAAAACAACAACTGTGAACACACTTCGTCCTCTCTCACACTTTTCGCATAATTTCTGATTCTTCCAAACTCCCCCCTTTGAATCCACGTGTATAAAATTGTTCACTAAAAACGACCTAAAAGGTTCTGCAGTTTCTTTCCCTCCCATTTCCCGTTTACTACTAGCAATCCGTTTTTGCCATATTTCTCTGTCCCTGGCCTTTTTTCATTTTGTCACCCCCTTATTTGTATTTCATATCACTCCACATCTCTTTTCTCTCTACTAATTTTCCACTTTTGCTCTTATTTTCGTAAAAATGTTCAATCTTGTTTGCTTTTTGTAGTTTTCTTACTGTCTCAAATTATTGCATTCTCTCTTTTCTATCTATTTCCGAACCCCCCACACAAATTCTTTTTCAAATCAAACGGAGGTTAAGAACAAGAAGAAAAATAAACCAAGACTTCTAAATATCAGTTTGTTGATTTTAGTTCTCGTTCTATTTAAGAAAAAGTTTTGAGAAAAATTGCTTTTTTCTTCGATTTAAAAAAAAAGTTTAGGTTACGGTAGCAGTGATTGTGGGACCCGGGTCCTGAAACCCGCGGTGACTAGAAACAAAGAAAAAATTCAAAAAAACACTGAAAAAATCTCGAAAAAAACGCGTATCTTCCATTTCTGGAAACTTCTGGAATGTTCTCGCCTTTTTGAATTCCCGCCAAAACTGAAAAAATAGCGATTTTTCGAGAGGAATAATAGTGGCGGTACTCGCTAATAAAACTGAGTAGAATAAAACTGTAACATAATAAAACTGAGCATAATAAAACCATATTTAACAGGCCAGGGCCCGGCCCACAATCCTCGCTGAGCTTGGCCCTGGCTGGGCTAGACTCTAGAAGTCTTTGGCTCGGCCCGGTCCTCACGGCGAGGCTTGTGGGCCGGGCCCTGGCCTGTTAAATATGGTTTTATTATGCTCAGTTTTATTATGTTACAGTTTTATTCTACTCAGTTCTATTAGCGAGTACCGCCATAATAGTTTTTTTTCTTCGATTTTTTTTTCAAACATTTTTAGACCTTTTTAGGTTTTTCAGCTATTTTTGAAAACTCTTTTCTGAATTTTTCGATTTTTTCTGAATTTTGTCAGGATGGGGTTTTGCTGAGATTACTGTAGATAACTGTAGAAAACCTTCCGTTTTCTAGTTCTTTTGCAAACACAGTTATTATTGTTGTGCGAAAAAATTGGAGTCGAGACGCAGACAGTTGAACAAAAAATTACTCTGCGTCTCCACTGAGTATGTGCTATTGAGGCTTTTCGCTTCGAGGTGCATACCGTATTCGGACTGCAAATAATACTCTCTCGCTCCAATTTTTTCGCACAACAATAATACGCCAAAATGAAGAAAAAACGATTTTCGTTTTTTTACAAAAGGAAATTAACTTTCTACAGTAATGTACAATAATCTTCACGAAAACCATTCCATCGAATTTCAGAGGAAAAAAACGGAAAAGAATCGAGAAAGAATCTATGAAAATAGCTCGAAAACAAAAAAAGGTCTAAAAATTTTGTGAAGAATCGAAGAAAAAACTATTTTTTCTCTCGAAAAATCGCTAATTTTTCAGAGTTTTCAGTTTTGGCGGAAATTGAAAAAAAGATTCGAAAACATTCCAGAAGATCCCAGAAATGGACGAGAAGCGATTTTTCGAGATTTTACTTTTTCCTTTTTTTCTAATAATCTACACTGTGTACATCAGGTCTATGCAAAAAAGCTTCCGAAATATTCCGAAATTGTCTGAAAGATTTGTTCGATGTTTTAAAAAATTCGTTTAAAAGGAAAAAAACAGGTTTATCAATATTTAAAAAAACAAACAAAAACAAGAACAGGGAAGGTTAGAAACAAAATCACAGGAAGTATCACATCTAGAATTGCAAGTCTTTCAATCGTTTTCTCGTCTCTTCATTCTCAGTTTCATCTGCTGCTCCAGCACAACCACAACCACCGCCACCAGATCCACATCCACCATCTTCCTTCTTTCCTCCTTCTGTTTCCACTATCACTTTCTTGCTCTTTTTTGACTTTCTAACTCCAAGATCCGTGTTTCCCGTATTAAGTCCTTCAATAAGTAAGCATGCTTTACACATCTTTTGACTCGTCATGTAGCCACATCTGAAATGAATGAAATTAGATGTTTCTTGTGAGAAACTGAAAGTCATACCTCTCACAAGTCTTCAACGTTGGCATTTCAACTTCCTTCTTCACTGATACCTTCTCTCCACTTCGAATCAAATCAAGAATGGCTCTTGGATGCACTTTTTCCAAATCTCTCACATACTTCCTGGCATATCCTCTGTAGGCGTTTGGAGCATAAATACATTCTGTGTAGAAGTACTCCAACTGATTACTCCTCGCATACATCACAATATCTCTTTCAAAGCAGTACTTCAAAGGCTTCGCACGTGGTAGATCTCCTTCTTCTCCTGTCACAATATTCGTACATCGTTCCAATCGTGCAATATCACCACGAAGCACGTTCATCAAAACAGTTTCAGCCATATCATCAGCGTTATGTCCAGTCACCAACTTTGTCGCCCCGATTTTAAATGCACCTCGATCGAGTGCTTGTCGTCGGAACACTCCGCAAAACGTGCAATTGTTCTTTTTACCAATTTTCGCAACAATATCATCCATAGTCCATCCGTAAAGATCATTGTAACTGAGAATAGTCAATGGGAGACCATATTCAACACGATTCTTTTCAACGGCTAGAAGAGAGTCATCTCGGTACCCTCTGATTCCTTCGTCGATGGATAAGAGTTGAAGATCCAGTCCATAATCATGTCTATCATTTAGAGTCTTCATTACGAACGCCAGAACAGTGGAATCTTTTCCGCCGGATGCTCCGATTGCTACTCGTTCTCCTCTCTGCAAAATAAGAAGTTTTTATGAAGTTTAAGAACATTCAGTTTGTTTTATGCTGGGAAGCAAAAATCGAAGCTGTGGAAGAGAAAATGTGGGTCACAAGCTCTCAAACCACAAAAGGGATTTGGACCCTTCGCAAAAAATTTCTTCGAGAAAAAAAATTTTTTTCTTCGATTTTGTCACAAAATTTTCAGACCTTTTTAGGTTTTATAGCTATTTTCGAAGATTCTTTTTCGACTTTTCCGGTTTTTTTTTCCGAAATTTGACAGTCTGGTGTTCGCAAAGATTACTGTAGATAACTGTAGAAAACTTTATATTTTGTAGTTTTTTTTTTGCAAACGCAATCACATGAAAAAACTACAATATAGAAGGTTTTCTACAGTAGTCTACACTAATCTCCGCGAACCCCATCCTGTCAAGTTTTGTGAAAAAAAACCGGAAAAATAGGAAAAGAGTCTTTGAAAATAGCTAGAAAATCTAAAAAGGTCTAAAAAGTTTGCGAAAAAAATGAAGAAAAAAAATTTTTTTCTTTCGAAAAATCGCTATTTTTCAGAGTTTCAAAAAATGGACGAGAAGCGATTGTTCGAGATTTTGACATTGTTTTTTGAACTTTTTCTTTGTTTCTATGTGAATCTACATATTTTTCTCACTAAGTCACCGCTCGCTTCACAATCAGGGCCTGGATCCCACAACCACAGTTACCGTATCCTAATTTTCCGTAAAAAACGAGGAAAAATACTGTAAATAAAAATATTTTTAGGTTACGGTAGTTTTCGTTGTGGGACCTTCTGCAACCGGCGTTTCTCGTCCCCAGCTTCGATTTTTCGATACCAGTATAACATCACAAACCTTGAACAAGTTGTTGTTGATAATGGTTTCGTGTACATCATCTTCAAAACTTTTGGAAAAACAAGGTCCGCATAATTGAACTCCGTCCTTGGCTTTTCTGATCTTCGCAGGATTCGAACATCCTGCTTTAGATTGACATGGAGGTGGTCCTCGTCGTTTTTCCATCTGTAGTTTCTCACTTTTTTTGGACTGAACACTATTTTTTCAGATATTCAGAGAAAGTCAAACACAGTCAAGAAACTGATGAGGCGGTATTTATAGAGTTATTATTTATTATTCGTGCCAACTTAATACTTTTATATTACATGATACAAATTTAAAAGTTTTTTGCGAATTGTGAGTAAAAGTATACTAGCAAAATGTACAATCTAATTTTGGTTGTGGTGTTAATCGGTTGATCGAACGGCAAGAGCGCCAAGCAAGAATGGGCAGTTCTCGTTGAACACATGGACTTGGGGACAGAATTCAGCGAGTAGTTTGAGAGCAAACTCGCAGAATGGGAAAATGTACAGTATGCCTCCAGGTACGGTCACAACACCTGAAAATGAAGAAGTTACATTATTTGAACCGACTCAAAATTCTAGTTTACCTGCAGCTTCCTTATTAGTGAAGTAATTGACAAGTGGCTGAAGGTCTTCTAGATCTTTCTTTCCAGTGATTACTCCAAGACTTATTTCTTTCGAATTACATGATGTTAATTTGCCGAATAACAGATCTTGCGAACATAAGCTTAGTCTGAAATTAAGAAAGTTAAACATAAAATCTTTTAGCTGAATCTTTCGAACCTTTGCGTTATAAGTAGTCTGAGTGGAGCATCATCTTCGTCTCGAAGGAGTTTCACAACTAAACGTTCGGCTCCGTGAACACGATAGAATTTCACAGGATAGTCGGTTTTCTTCAAAGCCATTTTTCCACTCCATGTTGGTGCATACGTGGCATCTAGCTCTTCGAAATTTCGAACAACATCTTTAGGAGAACTTGGTGGAGTTCGTTGGACGTTCGCTCCAACAGGAGACTTCGAAGCTCTTCGTTTCCTGAACTGCTGTTTCTCGGAATGAGCAGTTGAATCTTTCGCGTAGTCTACAACTATTGGCGGTGTTCCTCTCGCAATCGAGACGTTTCGTAGAGCTTTCCATGCTTCTTGGGATACATGAGTACTTTCGAAGAGAATGTAGGCGAATTGTTCTCTACTGTTAAGCTCAATAGACTCGATGCTTCCGTATTTTCCGAATGCCTTCTGGAGAGTATCAGTGTGGCACCAATCTCCTAGACCTCCCACGAACAGTTTCCTGGATACTTGACTCTTTCCGTAGCCGATTTTCATTCTTGAACCTTGGCTTCTTATCGAATTGTCTTGCTCGTGTTGTTTGGCTCGGATGGCTTGATCCACAGTCTGAAAAATCTTCAATATTAAAGTAAAAACGAGAAAACAAACCAACCTGAAACATGACGAAAGCGTACGCAGCATCAGTATTGATTGGGGTCTTGATGTCGACTTCTTCAACTTTTCCGTACTTTTCAAAGATAGAACGGATTTCGCGTTCTTTCACATCTGACGGCATATTACCAACAAAAAGAGTGCGTGTAGCTTCATCGTCATCTTTTTTCAGTCTCCAAGTTTGTGGCTCTTTTGATGGCCGATTGCGATTCCCACTAGATCCTCCGGTATCCTTCCTGTCCCCTTGTGCTCTATTGAATCGGTCCGGAATATACTTTCCTTCCTGATCGCGAAGAATACCGGCTGGATCGCATTGCACATTTTCTCCGAGAACACCTTTTAAGCGCTCCATCAAATTGTATCTCACTTTCCGGGCGCAATCGTTGCGTTCGAAATTGACATACGCGAGCCGTTCGTCTTCCTCTGGATTTTTCACAACTTTTATCTGGAAAACAATAATTATAATAAGTCAGTTAGGAACACAAATATTACTTCAAAAGGTGCAAACTTCTTCAATTCATGCGTTAAACATTTTTTAATAGCATCTCGCTCCAAATGGTCGTCGAACCCAGAGATGCGTAGATTCATGTATACTTCTGGAGAATGGCTTCCGAATCGTTCTCTGAAACAGATTTTTTTATACTAAAGAATGCAAATGAACAAAAATACCTGTAATAGCTGGAAAGGCCATTGCAGTTCGGTTTGTATGCAGATCTACCGCGTTCTTCTTGCATCTCGAGCTGAAGGAATACAGATGTAGCTTGGAAGAACAGTCAGAAATTAGAGAGCTCTGCATTTTTTGGTGAATATCAAGTAAGAATAAAAGCACAATATTACAGGAAGTGAATCAGCACAGAGACAGTCACAATAGGAAAAGTAGAAGGAGTACTAGAAATGGACTAAGACAGTGAATGAAAGAGTGGAATAGAACAGACAGTACTGAATGAGTCAAATATAAGGACCAAGAAAGGGGTAAAATAAAGAAGGACCTGAAATTCTGCAATAGTGAGTAAATATACCTACAATCCGCAAGTGTTATTGATTTATGTTTGCGTAAGCCACACACACACCAATTCTGCATTCGGACGTGAGGGTGGCATCGGGTGTTTGCACACTTTTGCGGACCGTATCTCTTACGAAAGTATTTGGACTGCTCATTGGAAAACCCTGCTCATGCCGAGCTTGATGCTTGTGTTTTCGGAT
Organism: Caenorhabditis nigoni; assembly: GCA_027920645.1. Classification (NCBI taxonomy): domain Eukaryota; kingdom Metazoa; phylum Nematoda; class Chromadorea; order Rhabditida; family Rhabditidae; genus Caenorhabditis; species Caenorhabditis nigoni. Next base: position 12,195,982 of record CP115867.1, on the reverse strand, counting down.
TAAAAGTTCAGAATATATTTTTCAGCCGCTAATTTCTGCTTCTCTTAAACGAGTTCTTTCTGTAGTTCCTCCAATTGTATCAAGTAGGTGAACTTGTATGCACTCCAAACGACACTCCGATATCCCGCCTGCGCTCTTTTTATTCCTCACGTTTTCATTGGGAAAGGGCGATTCGGGCCTTCGAACATCTTCATATCCGTGATTTCAGTTATATCTGATTGTGAATCGTTCTGAAAATTCCAGAAAATCGACTCAGGAATAGTGATGTTCATTGAATCTTTTTGTTATTTTTCTGTACATCCTTTTCTGCAAAAAACATCGATTTTTATCCTTTTTTCATTTGATCATTTTTTCAGGATGGTTGCCGCTTCCGCTACTCGTAACATGCTCCATCAATATGGACGTCGCGCCATCGGAGTCTCCTTGGTTGCTGCTGTCGGATCCACTGCCGCCTTCTTCTTCGGATACGTCCAGCCAAGACACGAGAAATACGAGCGCTTCTTCGCGTAAGTTTTGTGTTTCTATTCTCATTGGAGTGTCTTAGCTTCTGTTTTCATCGAAGTATCTTAGAGTCACTACCCAATCCAAAAAAATTATTTGAGTATGCAGAATATTCTTGCAAAAAACGATATTCTAGTCATGTAGTTTTATCAATTTCATATGTATAATTTCATAAAATTAAACAATTTTCCTATTCCAGCAACTACGATCCATACACCAGAATGAAGGAGATCTGCGCCGCCAACAAGGGATACATGCACACCTGCCCACAAGAGTTGGCTAAGCTCTACGAGGAGAAGGGAAAGACTGTCGCCGACTTGTAGATGATATCGACCTTATTTCATGTAATATTGTAGACGAATTTCTTCTCAATGTTGCGATATTCTCTTATAGCTTCTTTTTCTTCGTCGAATAAAGATGTTCGGATTACCGTTGAAGACACGTTTTACTCGTTTCGTAGATCCAAAAACTGTAAAACTCCGCTCATCGAAATTCTTAAAAAGCGCAGAACAGAAAATGCATGTGTTGAATCGGTTCTCGTATTGGACTTCCCGATAAGCCGATTTATTCCGTCCAAACGCATGCGAGGGTATTTGGCTGAACCGACCGGCCAACGTGTTTTTCTCGAGATGGTATCTCGATATTTCCTGGTACTAATTGCCTCTTGAATCGAATCGCCCATTGGGCAGTGTTGACCTCCAAACTCTCGTCGTTTCATCTCTTTTTCTCTCGTTTCGTCAATCACATATTTACGCTCTGAAAAGTTGTCGAACGAAAAATATTTGAGCGGTCGTGCCCATTGTTGACGACCGATCGATAACTAATATCACAATTTTCCCTGAAACTTTTCCTATCGATCAACCCAATTATCGCTATTATGCTTATCTGAGAAAAAAAAAGGTTTAGACGCAGACAAAAAAGTGTCTGCGTCTCCACTTTAGTGTGCTATTTAGGCTCTCCGCTTCGAGACCGCTACCGTATTTAGACTGCAAAGAATACTCTCTAACCTTTTTTTTCTCAGACAAGCATAATATTGTCCTCTGATGTTCTTGGGTCCCGCGCGCGGAAGCATTCCGGCAAGTTAGTGTTTTCCGTGGGTGTGTTTATCGATCGATGCGCGAGTATACGCAGAGAAGCAGTCGGGCACTGGAAGCTCTTCTGAATAACACAACGTTTACTTCCTTCTTTCCTCTTCACAAATAATATAATTACAGCACAATTGTATGAATTTGCTGATATTTTTTTAACATACAAGTTAGCCTTTTCAAGTCATTAGTTTTTAAAAACTTTTTCGGTTAAAAACAGATTTAAATGAACAGGAAAACAATGTCCCCATTCTTAGTGAATCCTGGTTGTAAATTGCCTGTGTTGAATATCAAAACACAGTAATAGTCCACAGGGAAAAATTAAAATTGATTTCTTAGAATCAATTAAAATACTAGGTCTACTTCTTCCAATAACTATTATAAATAGGCTCAAACTTTAAGTGGTTAAAATATTTTTTCCAAGTCCTTCTTTATTGGTTGAAGATCTTCTAATTGTGGCGAGGTTATCTTTTGGGGTGAATACAAACAGATCAAAAGCGTGTGATATCTGAACCCAGAGCATGGTTTCTGCACTCTTCAATACAACTTTGCACTTGACATGAACTTGTTGAAGACCACATCTCTGATGGGAAAAGGCATAACATCATAAGAAAGAGTCCGAAGAACTACAATCTTCATTCCAAATGCCTTTTCTTTATTTTGAGTTGATTCTTGTTGACGTTCGGGAGTCATGCGGACTCTTTACTATCTGAATATTCTGTCAAAACGATTTTAGTCAAAATCTTCATAATGTGATTTGAAAGGACTACGGTAGCTCATCTTCTATCCTTTCCTGATATTAATAAATGTAAAGAAAGATAATAAAATAGGTCTGAAATAAGTTCTTCAAATCAAACTTTGTTGTTCTATTTTTTCAACCAAAAATCAGAATCAGAACACAATTTTCAAACAACCTACAACCTATTCCCAAGGCGGAAATCATTGATTGTATTGGAAAACAAGCGGAGAGAAACCGTATTGTCTTAAATACCGCCCATCTTACAAATGTTCGTCTTATCTCTTTTTCTCTCCCTGTCGTTTCGAATCTTTTCCATCAAGTCAATGCCTCGTTTCGTAGGTATTAAGAGAGGATGCCTAAAGAATGCATCACGTTACCCATTTCTTATCAATTTTCAATTATAACATCGGATATTCTCTATTTAAACCCATTTATCAGTTTTCAACAAAAGTTTTGAAAAAAAAAACTTTCAAAATAATCCTTTCCTGTTTTTTTAATTTCCTCTTTGTTAGCTTTTATCGTGAACCAGTGATCAGCTTCGAAATGCAAATGTGATCACTGATTCACAAGTACAGTCCTATTTTTGAAAATAGCCACCGTTGAATGCCTATAAAATACCGTACACTTCGTTGGATGAAGCTGAACCACTTTGAGCATGATAAACAGAACTAGAGCTCCAATTTTGTAGTTTACCACTTTTTTATACAAATCCATCCAAATGAGATAGACCGCTTGAAAGTGCTATGACCCTTCGCTATTCCTGGAAATTTAGGCACTTGATTGGTTTCAAGCAGAGATGTCTGGATTCCAGATTCCGTTTTTTTTTTTCATTCCGGATTCGGTATTTCGGATTCCCTGAAAAATATTTTTGTCCGGATTCCGTATTCCAGATTCCGGAAAATTTTCATCTGTCCGGATTCCGGATTCCTAGAAAATAATTTATTCCGGATTTCAAGCATATTTGTTAATTTACAAGAACTCTCTGACTTTTTTTTGAACTTCCCTGTCTATTTGGAGAACTCGAAATTCCGGCTTCCGCATTCCGGATTCCAGATTCCGGGCTTTTTTCATTCCGAATTCAGGAATCCGGGACAATTATTTTATTCCGGTTTTCGGGTTCCGTTTCTTAAAAAAATCATTCCCGGACATCTCAGGTTTCAAGCGATTCATCTCATTTCGATGAATTTTTACAAAAAAGTTGTCAATTACAAAAATGAAGCTCTATTTTTGATTGATAAGCTCAAAATGTTTCAATTTCATCCAACAAAATCTACTATGTTTTGTAGACTTCTCAAGTTCGAATTTATTAAACTTTTGGCTGTCATTGGCATTTTCCGTTCCAGTTGGAAAAATGCGTTCTAGATGTTTTAATTGATTTTTTCACAGTTTGATAAGTTAGTGAAAAATTGTTCATCCCGTAACTTTATACCCTACATGGAATTCCCAATTCATAGAAAACATGACCGAGATTTTCAAAAAAAATTATTTATGGCTATACAATTTTGATTACTATATAGTGGATAAATTATTAGTCGTATAGTCGAATATTGGAGTACTCAAACTCGACTTCAATTTCAGCTAATCCTGAAAAAAATGTAATCATAGTTTCTGACTATATAGTTGATACGAAAGCATTTCGATCATGGGTTAGGTATGCGTGGGAAATCCTATGTATGACCAGAAGAGTGAGATTCTAGGAATCCAATTCGACTTTTTTTTGTTTTTTCTCGAAGATTGTGTTGATATCGACATATAAGTTAGGGAACAACTTCTACAACCTTTTAGTGAAAAATAACTTCTACGATCTTTCAGCGAATAATGAAATTCAAAATCCTATAGTTTTCCTAAACCATACTTGTCGACGGACCAATTCTGAGCCGGCACCGGCCGGCTGATAGCTCGTTTCAAAATTGAAATTGTGAGCAGAACATCATGTCAGCTTATAGAGCTCGGCGAGCTCTACAATCTTCAATAAGGGACCAGCATTTAAATCAGTAACCGGGTGCGTGCCGACATTTGATAGCCGGACCGGACCATAATACTGTTTTTGATATCGTCTGTTTTTGCTCAGAATTTCCATTTTCAAGCCAGTTAGCAGTAGGCCCGGAAGCGACTCGGAATCGGTCCAGAATCGACCCGTCGACAAGCATGTCCTAAACTTTATTTTAGGAAAAATTCTTCAAAAAATCTTATAAGCATTCTTTCCATTCAGATAATTCTTCGCAACAGAAGCCACTCAATGTTTTAGAAATTTTTTTGGAATCATTCTTTGCCCAGAGAACTTCATTTCTTTCTCGCCTTTTCAAGCTTTTCCGGACTAACATTTTAGATGTTTTCCTATGATTCCAGAGTGCATAACAAATGAAGTTTTTTAAATTCTATATTCCATGTGCCATTTTTTCCCCATTATTTCCACTATAGATACTCTGGTATGTTTTCACAAGCTGTTACCGTATGAGCTAGACTCAGGTAATTTTCTTCTTTGCTGTCCAATCTAAAATCCCTCCTCAGCGGAGTATACATCTTCAAGCTCCTCCTCCTTAATGCCTACGGCCTATTACCTTAGCAATGCCCCGCCCATTTTTCCGAAAAGCCACTCAGCTCGAGGGGACCGCGTATATAATGGATATGTCATACTTGGCTTTTCACATAAAGATTTATGACTATACAGCATGCTGTAACTATGGAAGCAGCTCCGTGGCTCTCCACTTTCTCCCAAGTTTCTTTCTTCGACTATAGCTTCTTGACTTTGTCATTTTTGAAGATCGCCATTTACCAGAGATGTCCGGATGTCGAGTTCCGGATTTTGGGTTCCGGATTTCGTTTCTCAAAAAAGTCATTCCGGACATCTCTGCCAGGTATCAGACCTGAGCCCTGCAATATACAGTAATCTCTTCTAGTATCATAATTTGGAATATAGACCACTCTTTAATAAAAACCTGAATCAGTTATAGAATTGAGTTCAATTCAAAGAAGTTATAGTCTCCGCTTCCTCTTCCTCTGCTCCACCTTTTTCAAAAATGACATTTTGATGAAATGATAGAGAGACGCAGAAGGGAAGGTGGGGAGAGAGAGCACGAGCAACAGATGTTGCTCCGAGTTCTGTCAAGTTTATTGTTTACACATTCGCAGAAGCACATTATTGCCTTTTTCTTTCTCTCTTCTCACTATCTTCTTCTTCTTTTACAGTCATTCACCGGGTTGTTGATTAAAAATGATACCTTCCTACAAAGCCTTCTTTCTCTTGACCGTCCTGACGTCGTCTTTTCTTCTCCTTCTCCGTCTTTTTTCTCCGCACGGCCGACGACTAGTTTTTCAGGCGAATCAGATGTTTTTCTCGGCGTTTATTCTCTCGCATTTTCAGTCCGTGACCGAGAAAACGGGGCTTCCACCACTCACTTTTCCTCTTCGGAGCACACACACTCCGTTGCTCCGCACACTCACTCTCCTACCCCTCACTCACACACACGTATACATATCTCCTTATATTCTGTGTTGAATGGCTCCGTTGCTCTCTCTCTCTATCTCATAGTCTCGTGTTTTTTCTTCTGCCACGCCTTCTTTTTCTTCCTTTTGCTTCTTCTTCTTCTTTCCTTCATCTTCATCATTAAGTTTTTTCTTCTTCTTTCCCGTTCGATGCACTTTATCCTTCAAAACAATTTTTTTGGTTTTTTGCAGAACTTGGCCGATGAACTGAAAGGAGCATCAAGGAAGAAGTTATGAGGATGCATCACTTTCTGTTCTGGCTTTTCGCCTTCACCGGTGAGTCATTTTAAAGTACATTATATAAGATACTTATTCATCTTTTCTAGGGGTCTCAACGTTTGATCATGATCTCCAAGGACGTACCAACACATTCATAAAGGAACGGTTGATTCCAGTTTTAAGGGAACGAAATGGTAAGTGGATGGGGATGGAGTCATGGAAAAACGCACAGGAGTTTTCTGCGTAAGCTTTAAATCTCGGGCAGGCCGTCCGACAGCCGTTCCCGGTATGGTAACGGGCCGCTCTAATTGCCGGGTACGCAACATTGCGTCACGGTGATTGCACTTAGCGCACTTTTTGACGCGCATAAATACATGGGGGCGTTTAACTGAGCGGGCGCCGGGCGAGCGACGGACGGCCGGACAGGGCTGACAACTTTGTGCGAATTTATCTCACTTTTTGCAAACGATATCTAAAAGTGGTCAACTAACAAAATGTTTTAGATATTATGGTAAACATTTTACCAGTTGAACACTTTTTAAAATCTTTTACAGCTAGTGAGATAAATTGGCTCAAAGTTGAAAGTGTGGGGGCCCTTCCATAAGAGTGTTTATGGCATAAATGTTTCGTAAGAATGATAGTGAGCAATGTTTAAAACATTATGATTTGACTCATTAGTGCACCCACACAACTATCTGAACATCATTCCTTAGCTCATAACTAAAACATTGATACTTGGGAACTTTGGTTTCAAACACCCACTTTTTGAACTCTCCTCTTTCAAAATTGAACTTTCCATCCGCTCTTGGTATGATAAAACTTTTAATCCCTTCTTTTGGATCAATGTTATCATCTCTAGTTTTGCCCCCGTTGGTATTATTCATGAGATCCTTGACATAATCTCCAAAATATGCCTCTTGACCATGTGACGTTTTGATGGAATTTCGAAATTATTAGTTCCGGAAGTTGTTTGTGTCAACACTTTAATTATACTCAACTACATCACAAATCTTTCTGACCACGAGATCTAAATTTTGATTTTAATAATTTGAAATAGAGTCCGATGGATAATCTTATTGACATCCTAGTAAAAGTAGAAAAAGTACAAATCAACGATCAATTCGAGTTTTTTTTTCAGTCAGAAACACCAACTTCAATCGGATCAAAATCTGCTTATGCTCAACAGAAGTTGGTTGTACTGCCAGAACAAAAGGATGGATCCCGTCGATCGGGGATGGATTGAATGCATCTGAAAAAGCTTTGTACAAGGTAGGAATCTAGTTATCGGAGCAATGATTCTAGCTCAACTTTCACAGAATGCTTGCTATACGGATGGAAACTGCTATCAGAGTCAACAGACAGGAAGACACCATGATTTCGGATGCATTGATTCGAGTTCGAAAACCGATGAAACTGATTTCCATAATACGGCATCACAAGTATGCTTGAATGTCACAACTGGAGACCGCAGAAGCTCCTGGGTTTGCTGTGACGATAGCAACTTTTGCTCGAATCAAACTATGATAGTGCTGGTAAGCTCTTTCCAATCTCGAAATATGAAACTTGTTTCAATTTTCAGCCCGACTCATCACCAGTAGCTCTGGGATCTTTAACCTTCATTACAATTGCCGTGGCGGTTGTATTCGTTGTGATAGCTGTAATCTGTTTCGCTTCCAATTGGGAACGTTTGGTTAAACACGCGAGAACCCAGGTCCCTATGTTGGTGAAAGAAGAGAAGCTGAACAAGGTCAACGACATAGAAACCAACAATCATTACCAGTCATCTGAAGGTTTCTCTTGCGATGCTTCTCTCCCAGAAACCGTACTGACGACACTGCCCGGCTTCCCAGATCCTTTCAGCATGTTGCCGATGGCTTTCCAAGATATGTTGAGTTTCCTTGGAGGATCAAGTGGGACTGGAAATTGTGAAATCGAGCTAGCGCCAGCTTCTTTTGCCAAAAAGATAATGATTGAAAACCAAGTTGGATTCGGACGCTTCGGAGTTGTCTACCGTGCTACTTACAAGCATGAGAGTGTTGCGATAAAAGTATTCAATGAAAGCAACGAGTCATCATTTGCCACCGAATTGCACATTCTGAATAACAAACTCAATCATCCACAAGTACTTCGACTGATTGGAGACGACAGAACTGATCATTTGCTGGGAGTTCGTACTTGGATTGTCACCGAATTCCACGAGAAAGGATCGCTTCATGAGTTCTTGGATAGGAATATAATCGATATGGAGAGATACTTCAATCTCATGTATTCCGCGGCAGCCGGTCTCAGCTATCTTCATGATACTGCTCCTGGAAAATCTACTGGTAAGCTGATTTCAGAATTACCTATATTTTAATTAATTTTTATTTTTCAGAAGAATACAAGCCAGAGATTGCCCATAGGGATATCAAAACCCGAAACATTCTCGTCAAGAATGACTTCACCTGTGTTTGGGCCGATTTCGGACTGGCTCTTGCCAAACCGGCTAAGGGTGGAAAACTTCCAGATAATATTGTGAAGAACTACAAGTGTGGAACTGTGGTGAGTAGGAGAAAGCATTAAACTACTGAACAATTTTTATTTGGGTAAAGAAAAATTTAATTTACATTTTGATTTCCAGCGCTACCTCGCACCGGAGATTCTCAATTCGACAATGCAATCATCAGAATTCGAGAGCTACAAAATGGCCGACATGTATTCGTTTGCATTGGTGATGTGGGAAACACTCTGTAGAGTTGAGCATGAGGGAATCAAACCGAAAGATCCAAGCTCAGTGCTTCCATACGGTGAATACACTCCAAGAGATCCAACTGACGCTCAAATGATCGATGTGGTTTATAAGAGAAAGTTGCGACCAACCGTTGATCAATTATGGACAAAGAACAAGGTAGCTATTCGAATCTTGCGAAAAAAATTAAATTTTTGATTTCCAGGACTACAAAGGAATCATGGATATCATCTCAATCGGATGGAGTAACAACCCAACCGCTCGTTATACGGCCAACAGTCTCCAAACCAAGCTCTTCTATCGTAAGAAGGATTTCACTGCAAAGAATGAGGCGTTGAAAAAGAAGTTGGCATTGCTTGCTCCACCACCACCACCAGCTCCACAGCCGACTGTTTCACAACCATACACGAACCAACATGAAGAGTCAATTCCCATGGGCACAATTCGATCCAGTAACAGAGTTCGGGGTGAGTAGAGGGTTTTGAATATTGTCGAAATAAAACATTATCATCGTGGGTGTGCAGAAAAAGTTTGCCCCCGCCCCCACAGCTGCCAGAAGAAGATCTTGCAACCGTGCGGCGCATGTTCTCATTTTTTTCATACTTTAGGGTATTTCAGCTATTTTTCTCTTCGAAAAAAAGTGAATCTCTCTAGAGTAGCGGCAGGATTGCAAAATCCTCATGCGGCGGTTGCGAGGGGCGGGGAAAACTTTTTCTGAACACACGAGGTGACAGTTTTTTAATTCCGACAATACTTTTCACAAAGTTATTGAGACTAAAATGTACTTTTTTGTTCAGATTCCGCGGAGCAACCTATCATCAACAAGTTCGGAGTCGTCGACGAAACCCAAGAAGCTCTCATCCCACTTGTCTAATAACTCCTATTTGAATATTTATTAACTAGGCGTTGAACTTCCATCTTGGCACATAGTTCGGACGGTACAAAACTTTGGGGTCGTTGGGGTACTAAGCATTTATCTAGGGGTGCAAAATCCTCAATTCGAGGGTACAAAATACCTGAAAAATTCAAATTTTGTACACCCGAATTGGTTATTTCATACCCCTAAATTACTTTCTATCCCTTGTACCCCGAATTGGTGTACCCTCCGAATTATGTATGTGTTTTCCATCATCCCCATTCCCCTATTTTTTCTAAACTCAAAAACGAGTGATCTCATTTCCCGATGTCAACAATCCAGAGCAATAGAGCCGCCTATTCTCCTCGTTTTCAATTCCTTCTTTTTGATTTTGTACCTCTAAAGTCTCTACCCCCGTTTCTTGATTTCTGATGTGATAGGTGTATGATTCAGCATTTCAGCTTTATCTTCACACATTGTTTTCTTACTGTCTATACTGTATATCAACCTTCCACTTCTCTGAATTTCTTGGTTAGATTTTGTCCCTTCTTACAATTCTAATAATTTTTCATTCATCAACAATTGTTCTCATTTAAAAACAACGTTTTTTGAAACTGATTTTAAGATCTCTGAGATTACAATTGAAACGGCAAATAAAAGTTTAAAAAATGATTGATTTGAAAAAAAAGAAGGAATAGAACATTGAATGTGCACCAGGATTGAGCTTGGTTTTAGAAATCTATGTTGCTTAGACTGGAGAATCTTATGAATCCTCAAGAATAAGTAACACTTTGAGAAACTGTTCATAGGATGGTTTTTGATACAACAAAGAGCAAAAAATTGGAAAGAAGAATGGGCGGAGTCACACGTGGGATTTGAAGAAAATAAGGGTGTGCAGTAGTAAGAGATCGAAGCATAAGAAAAGTGTAAAAAAATGTATAAAGCGAATTACAAACATCGGTGCCTATAGGAAGAAAGACTTCTCATTATTAATCTTCAGTTTTTGATATATGTCCTCTCTTCCGGTACGGACTCACTTCTTGGTAGTGCAGCCCGTTTTCGGCGCTCCCAGACGTCGTTCTTGCCCTGAAACGAGAGATTCAGATGCTCTGGATTTTAGAGGAGGAGTTAGAAAACACACAGAATCGGTTATAAAACGTTTTTATCAAGTCAGGAAACACTCTGACTTCTTTTAAACGTTTTCTTTGTTTTGAAACTTTTTTCACTTCATGAAAAGGTTTTCCGTTTATCATCTTACCCGTAATTTATCCGTACATTACTCTGAAACAAAATTATCTATGCTCCTAAATGCGATTTTCACATTAAGTTTGTATTCAATTTACGACTGTTAAGGCTTTCATTTCAATCGGCCGGTTGAAATTTCCGACCGAATGGAAGCCTCACTTACTGTATACATATACATATGAAATTTGAGGTATAATCCTGCAACCTTAACCTTCGGAAAAATCTATACACGTTCATGAACTTCTTCGTTTTAGCCTCACTATTCCAAGCTTTCAAATTCTAAGAAACTCACATCCATAGGTTTCCATGAGCAATAAGGAAGAGGTAAACCATCTGGACCAGTTGGGCATGGTGCATCCAATCCAGGTATTCCTTGATCTCCTTTCTCCCCTGCTGGTCCAGGTCTTCCGTCGATTCCCGGCTCACCGTCGTTTCCTGGTGGTCCTTGTGGTCCCTGGAATCAATTTGTTACAGTTCTATGTCATCCACAAATACAAATATCCCACCATAGGCCCCGGATATCCCTTTGGTCCCTCAGGCCCTTGTTTTCCCTGTAATTGGTGTATTTATGAATTCACCAAACACCAAACACACAAAACACAACGGAAGTCAAAAATAATCAGAAAGGGGGAAAAGACCAGGATGCCACTATATCTATATACCTGTTTGCCTTCTGTTCCATGAGGTCCTCGAAGTCCCATTGGTCCTGGAGGTCCAGGTAGACCAAGAGCTCCAGGCTGTCCTGGAAGTCCCGGTGGTCCCAAATCTCCCTTTTCTCCTGGTGGCCCTGGAAGTCCCGGTGGACCTCGTGGGCCTGATTGGTTTCCAGAACTCTCGGCTGCTCCCTGAAATTCAAAATTGATGAAGTCCCATGAGATTTAAAAAAGGATGACTTACAGGTTGTCCAGGTAATCCAGGTGGTCCGATATCTCCTCGTTCTCCTCTTTCACCAGAATGGCCTGGAAGCCCTTGGGGTCCACGTTCTCCGGCTGGTCCGATTGGTCCATGGTGCCCCTAAATAATGTTTTTAACCAAATTATGCTTTGTTTTAGCACTCACTCTTGGTCCAGGCGGTCCTGGTGGTCCGGGAATAACATTCTTCCCCCGTAATTCCGATATATCTTCTATCAACAATGGCATCAATTCTGTCTTTAACAGCTTTTTCAGATCTTCGTTAATCGTTCCGTTTGGTGCAACCAGGGAAATTCCATGTCGACCCTATTCAGATAGAAAAAAGATAGATAGAAAAGAACGATCACTTAAAAGAGCAGTAGACAATGCAAAAAGCACATGCAATTAATTTTTTCACACTCACTCTCCTTCCTCGTTTTCCAGGCGTTCCTTCTGGTCCAGGCAATCCCATATCTCCGCGTAATCCCTGTTCTCCCTGAACAACTAGACAGATTAGAAAGCACACAACCACACCATTCAGATTAATCAAGCAAACATTCTACTTTTCGAAAATCAACACTTACCTTTTCTCCCTTCTCTCCTGGTCGTCCATCTCTTCCTGGTGGTCCTGGTGGTCCCACTAGTGCTTTTCCGCCATTCAGAAGATTTGCGGCTCCTGGAGTACCCGGTGGTCCCTTGTCACCTGTTTCTCCACGTTCTCCTCGTTCTCCTTTCTCGCCCTATAAAATCAAAAAATTAAACTCGAAAATCATCAATTAGAAATTTCACAATAAAGGTACAACATCCTTACCGGTGGTCCTTGTGGTCCAATTATAGTTCTTCCAGGCTCTCCTGGTATTCCTGGTGGGCCTTGTACCCCAATACATTGTGACACGTGACACACTCCTGGTGGTCCTGGGGGTCCTGGTGGTCCTTGGGATCCCGACGAACTGACAGTGGAAACAGATTGGCCTCTTGGATAGGTGGAAAGGAAAGCGGTATCACCCTGAAATGGACCAATCACAATACAATGACTAGCACAATACGATTACAGAAGAACAAATATAGAAAATAAAATGAACTCTAAAACTTCACTAACCTTTTCTCCTCTTTCCCCAGGTGGTCCTCTTGCTCCCGGAATACCATCTCTTCCTGGATTTCCAGTTTCTCCTTTCGGTCCTATTTTCGACTCTCCGTCGAATCCAGGCAGTCCCCGATCTCCTTTCATTCCATGTCTTCCATCTCTTCCTGCTGGTCCTGGAGGTCCTGGAGGACCGGGTGGACCTGGTGGACCAATGTTCATGGTAGTGTGATGTCCGATAGGTCCAGAAGGAGCTGGATGTGGTCCATGAACTCCGAATGGTCCAGTCATGACTCCACGATCACCTTTTGGACCAGGGAAACCTGGTGGACCGACTGGACCTCGTTCTCCACGTTCTCCTTTTGATCCTGGTGTTCCCTGAAAAAAGAACTCGGTAAGAAACAACAAGATAGGGTAAAGTGAGAGCAATCGTACAGGTGATCGGATGAGTTTTCTCGAAAAAACTTTGTTCTTAATCAAAATGAAAGTTTTTTTCTGTACGATTCCTCGGGTGAGTTTGATAGACAACACAAAAAAGTCATGCAAACGATGCTAGGAATAGAAATAAAAGCATACCGGGAGACCTCGCGGACCATCCAAACCGATTGGACCCTGAATTAGTAGCGATTGATTTCTGAAGTGTTTGTGGGAGGAGACATGTTGAAGGTGCAGGTGAGAGTGATTAGAGGAAAGGGAAAAATACGGTTCATGGATAAGATCTAAAGAAAAATACCGAAAACCCCGTAATATAAGGTTCCCGACACTGTCAACTTTCAGCTCATACATCTCATTTTCTGGGAAAAATATCAAAAAGTGGTAAACTGACAAAATATTTTTGATATTTTGATAATCATTTTACCAGTAGACCATTTTTTGATATATCTCACAGAAAGCGAGATAGTTAGGCTCAAAGTTTACGGTTTGGGTGAACTTTGATTAGAATACGGTATCCATGGTCCGTCTTTTCCTCTCTACATCTGAATGCAAAACAAAGGGAACCAAAAAATGGTAACGAAGTTAAGTGATAATAAAAAAGAAAACTGAAACACACCGGAAATCCAGGATAGCCACGAAGTCCTTTCGGGCCCTGAAAAGTGATTGAAATGAAAAAAAAACTGAAGAAAGTAGTTGCAACTGAATAATTTGTGATTTTAGATCCCTACCGAGAAGCTTTGATATGAATTGAACTAATACAACTAAACTACAAAAACTACAAAGATACTGTACCGCTGGTCCTGGTGGTCCAGGCATTCCTCGCAGTTGAATCGCTTGTCCGTCTGGAGAATACAACATTCCAAACGCTCTCATTTTTCGGGAAATTGATTCATCAAGATTCTGAAAATAAAATAAAAAACATTAACAACCACAACTACAAAAATACTACATTTGAAAGTGGAACTCTCGGACGACGATAATATGGAGCTGGAAGACCTGGAAGACCCTGAAAATGAACTCATACGACTACTACTGACAAACACGAAAAAATATCAATTTTCTCGGTGGAAATCTGTGTGGGGTGATCAAACATGGTTTTACCACCTACAGGCCATCCTGGTGATCCCCGAAGACCCTAAATGCTTTTCCTCTTTTTCTTTTTTTTTCGTGTAAAATATATTTTTCATTTTCATGAAAACCTGTACTTAGCACAATGCCAAAAATAGATCGTACTGTAGAGCGCACTGAAAAACATCAGCAATCGTTTTCGATTGTTCTTTTGATACTAGTTTTCATATTGTTCTTTTTAGTTTCCCAAAAATTTCGAGTTTACTCACTGGTGGTCCAACTGGTCCTCGTTCTCCGGGTGGTCCTGAAATTTGCTTTCTTTATATCAAAAAACAAATTTTTCATTATTTATCGTTTTTCCGTTCCCCGCAGAACTCCCATTTTCTGCGCTCTCCACCCCTCATCACATGCACGCTCACTCTTTTCTCCCGAAGAAAACCACCCATCTACTTCGGACACACACACACTCTATCTTTGCTGTCTCTTCTCCTCCCCCCGTTGTCTAGTATAAACACCCGTTCCCCCTCTTCCCTTGTGGCCGTGTGGCCTAATGGATAAGGCGTCGGTCTCCTAAACCGAAGACTGCAGGTTCGAGTCCTGCCTCGGTCGAAATCTTTTGCGTTTTCATCTCACACACTTTGTAATGTTAGTGCGAGAAGTCGGAAGAAGAACTAGGGGCCGAAAGTAATCATGGCAAATTGGTGATGCTCTCTGCTACCCCGCCCTCTCTCGTGCCGTAATCACTTCATCAATCACATGGGAGTTGGATTGGATCTTTTGGAACAATCAAAGTGCTATAGTGATATTATAGGCGGAGAAAAGTGGAGGAATTGATGGCTACAATCAGATTACGTCAATGTTCGAAAGTTTGATGTTATAGACATTTTTTGGGATTTTAAAGGATTTGGAAGATATAAAAATTGAGTACAAAAAATTTGTTAATTGAAATTTGTAGTATTTTGACTTCATCAACCTGATCAATCATCTTCAAAAGTTCCAAATAAAATACCGTTGAACCTGTAATAGAAGGGCCCCTACAATGTTAAGTTTGAGATGATTTTTTAGACTATATCGGTTCATGTATCAAAATGTGTCAACTGATAAAATGTTTGTGATATTATGACAAGCATTTCATCAGTTGAAAACTTTCTTATAAAAAACTCCAAAAATTCAAAATCCCGAAATTTCGAAAGTTTGAGAAAAATCGGAAACTCTGGGAAATTCTTAAAAAATCGGAAAATTTGAAAATCCCAAAATTCCAAAAAATACTACAATTTCCGAAAAATCTCAATATTCCGAAAAAATCCCGAAACTCCAAGAAATCATCAAATTCCAAAAATTTCGAAATTCCGAAAATTGGGAGAACTTGAAAAATTATTAAATTCCGAAAAATCCGGAAATTCAAAATTTCAAAAAATTAAACATTTTCCAAAATTCTAAAATTCTGAAATTCTGAGATTCTGAAAATCAGTTGACAACTTTCTTATATCTTTGACAGGATCCGAGATATATTCACTAGAAATTAAAAGTATGAGGGCCCTTCTAAGAACGTTTAAAAACTATTATTTTACCATTGACTGTTTTTTTTACTGATAATTCAAATATATCTTATCATTTAGTGCGAATTTACATACTAATAGCTTATCGAAACCCCAATTTCTAAGATTTGCTCCACTCTCAGGGATGTTTCACACGAGTGTTTGATTGGTTGTCAATGTTTCTGATGATCAATTTGTCACGTCTTTTCATCGGATCCGACCACAGACATCATGTCTTCTTGTCAAATGTTGTAACATATACATGTCCCTTCCTTGTTCTCAAGCTCTTTTCGCCCCGATTTGAATAGCATCAACACATTATACTATCCAAATAAAGTTGGCGCAATTTACAGCCCCCAGGCAGAAGGTGTGTCCCGTTTTACAGCTTTTCAAGTGGTTGTGTAAAAAGTCTTACCTGGTGGACACATACACGAATTCCTCACTTTTCGACTCTTCGCCACGTCATCTGAGTTGTCATCTGAATTTCCGGTGGGAGGAATGTCTTGTTCTATCTGTAAAACATATCAAGAAGAGTGATCGTCTCACATAATTTATGGGCTTCTTCTCCTGTCAAAAGAGTCCCCCCTTTTCTTCAAAGAGATAACAACACATTTTGAGTTATGTGTTTCTGTTTTCTCATCTGCGGGACGCCATCACACCGCATTGCCGTCAAACTACCGTACAAGAAAGTTTCTCATAGTGGTTCATAAAATCATAAACTCAATTTGCCGTCAAGGTTATGCCACCACCTCATCCGATTTCTTTCTACAAAATGGTTTCTATCTTCCACGGCCGTTTTTAAGTCCAAAATCCAAATAGATGGTACTGAACATATGTTGTGGAAGATGGTACCGATCAGAAAATGGTCGATCGTAACTGCCAATTACAATTGAAAAGAAGGAAAGAAGGATGTGCGAAAATTATAGAGGTGGTCTCTGTATGAACGGAAAAGTGACATAAATGTTTAGAAGACGTTCTTCCCCCTGCCACGTGGACCGCTTGACATTTTAGGTGTTTAGATGATGGAGGGGATATGGCAATGCAAACGAAAACAGCTGGTAGGAAAGAAGAAGGTACAGGTGGCCGTGTGTATGTTTTTCGAGTGGACGGGAATATCATGTTTACAGAAGCAGGTGATTTCCATGGAAATTTATAAGGCAAGAACTCATTATGATGGGTTGGCGGGTTGGAATAAAGAGGGGAAGCGTTGAATTGAAATGTAAAAAAAAATTATTTAAAAAAAACGGTTCGAAATTTGAAGGTTTTGAGCTAAAAGAAAGGTACACCGTAAAACGCTAAGCCCCCATACCATTAACTTTGATCCCCATATATCTCGGTTCCTGTGAAAGATAGCAAAAAGTAGTCAACTGATAAAATGTAGAAGATATTATGACCAATATTTTATTAGTTTACACTTTTTGATATCTCTCACAGAAACCGAGATAAATTGGCTCAAAGTTAAAAGATAGGGAGCCCTTCTATTGCAGGTTTTACGGAATATCCGAACAATGACACTGAGAATATGAAAATTCCCATTTTTATACAACATAACTCAATCGCGAAATTGAGATTCATAAATTGTCCTAAACATTTATCACCCTCTCTAACATTCATTGTCTCCGAATTAAGAGTACCATATCGGGCCACTTGAGCTCACTCTCGACAGTAATACGATATGTTGAATAGGTAAGGCGTGGCACAGTAGTGCTTTCTTGCTCTTCCCCTTCCTAACCGGACCAAAAAAAGACCAAATAAAAAAGTAATCATTCATACCTGAACGGCGAGCTGATCGATGCGTCTCTCAAGCGTCGAGATGCGTGTTTGTTGTGCGGTGAAGACGATGCAAACCAAAAGGAACATGAGCACATGAGGTACAGCAGTAGCCACAAATTGACGATCTATCCTAACACGTGGCGGTGTGATCCACGGCTTCTGAGGTGGCCAGCGGTCCGAGACGGACGACGTTCCGTCTGAACCAACAACCACCACGTTTCCGGATGGTGAAGGTGACGTCATTGGAGCTACGTCGTCATGAATCGGATGGTGTCCTTTATCTGAAAGCATTGTTTTCCAGGTAAAAGTAGAATAAGAAGATCATAGAAGGAGAATATAAGAATCTTGTTGCACACTTCTATACAAAATTGTATGAATTGGTAGGGGAACACCACATACGGGCATCATTTTATGAGTCTCTCTTCATTTTTTTTCCAGTCGTACTTCTTCTTGATCGTGGCTATTTATCGAGGAGGACTACAAAAAAGGAACGACCGGAAAGAATGCTTCACAACTTCACAACGACATCATTGGAGACAGAAAAAAAACGGAATGGCGTCGCGACTTATACGACTGACTCCCTGCTATTATAAGATGGAATAAATACAGAAGAAGAAGGGACAGACACCGGCGTTCATTCCTTTTGAAAAGTACACAAAAAGATAATAAATTGGTGGAGGGAATTGGAGGAAAATGGATGAAAAGGTTGGTTGGCGCCCAGAAGACCAGAAGACGTTGGAAATTAAAATACTGTTGCAAGAACGGAAAACTGGAGGGAAGCAGAAGGTCAGAATGATTTTTTTAGGAGAAGTACTCAAAACGTAATAAAACGACCCACACGGAGGAGGGAAATCTAGTCAATTACCCTCGAAACCCCCCGCATTGATAACCTCTTTGGAATGAGGAGAAGCCATTATCGGGTGGTTAATAGGGGACACAGAATAAATAGAAAATCAAAAAGAGGAGGTAAATGGACAAAAGCCATATTAAGAGAGAAGGAGGCAAATCCGGATGGACCAGTTGATTAGGGAAGAGTGAATCTAACCGAAAGATCTTGGTTTACGTAATGGTTATCTGTCGGAAAGACAATGGGGAATTGAGATGCGGCAGACATAGTCGGAAGCGTCACAAGGAGCAAGCGCAATAATGATGTTATCCGGATAGGGACAGTTTATGACAACATTGGCCTTCCCTTCCTGTCTTTTTGTCCTTCTGACGTGGATAATTTAGAGGAAGAGAGGAAGACAGGAGTCCTAAGATGATAAGGAGTGATAGAGAAACAAGAGGATTACAGACACCTCTCTCCGGGAAAGGGGGGGGGGATTTTAAAAAGTGGACAACAGATGGACAAGTGATATCGAATCAAAAAACTGCACGGCTTTCTATCTCATTCAGATCAATTGGCTCCCTCTCTCTCTCTATCATTCATTTGTGAAGAAAAGTGGAAAAGAGAAACACGGGAGAGGAAGGCGGCACCCCCATTCTCTTCTTCTTCTCTTCTTCTGTTAGATCCCGCCCACTTTTTGACAAATAACAGACACTGCGAGCTGATGGTTTTGGTAGTGAGATGACATCCCCGCCCGGGAAAGGAATATGGCAGATATGAAGGTGTAGAAGAAGAAGAAGAACCAGGGTGTAGGTACTACCCGTGTATGAGCCGTCCATGAGCCGTCCATGAGCCGTCCATGAGTCGTAAAGTTTTCATTCATACGAACAACCACTGATTAGACTTTTTCTAAAAAGATCTTTGTGTTTAACTATGAAAAAGTGAAAAAAAATGCCGAATTCGTCAATATGAAAAAATTTCGGAACAGATTTGGTGAACATCGAAAGTTCAACGGGGGAGAATACCCGAATGCAGTGATGTCCTTTTTTCAAAAGTCGAATTTCAACTTTATCAAATAAAAAACCTAAATTTAGACTTTTTTTTTTCAAATTTTCAACTAAAAATTTGTTTTTTAAACCCGATTTTCTTGTGAAAGTCCGTAAACACTCCTATAGAACGCTCCCCAAACCGTCTACTTTGAGCTCATATACCTCAGTTCCTATGAAAAATATAGAAAATTGGTCAACTGACAAAATGTTTATTACAATATCAAAAATATTTTATTAGTTGACCACTTTTTTATATCCGTTACAGGAAATGAGATATATGGGCTCAAAGTTGACGGTTTGGGGGGGGGGGACTTCTGTTAGAGTATTTACGGTATCTTTAAAACTCAAAAGTATCTTCAAAAATTTATAAACACTTGGTTAAAAACCAAGACAAACATTGAATTTTGGATTTAATAATTAGAAATTGATAAAGTTTTGAGAATGTTTCCTTTCTAGGACCAGACTTGCAAAACTCAGGATTTCTAGTTTAGGAATTGGCTTTTTGGACTCCCGAGCTTTTTTCCAAAAGAGATATTAATTTCGAATTGACACAATTTAGATATCTTGCACAGGAGCCGAGATAATTAAGCTCAAAGTTGGAGATTAGAGGGCTCTTCTATTACAGGTTTTATGGTAATTGTTCTTCAGGATGTTCAAAATTTAAAGGAAAATCTAGAATCCTTGAGACTTCGATGACTACTGAAGTAGCTAAAGTAAAGTTTCCGAAAAAAAGATTGTTCAAAATCCTCAAAACTGAAATTCGTGCTATAATTTTTTGTATCGAGTCTACGTTCCAATGAATATATTTTTGAAGTCTGAACAAGTAGTACGGAATGCTATAGTTTTTGCTCTTTTCCTCTCACAGCTCGAATGAATCACTTTAACCCATTTATCATTGTGGACTCCTCCACTCTCTAAATCTTATCACAAAAATTTGAGAAATAAAGATAAACGGAAATCTTCACAGAAAACCGGAAACTGGTTTCAAGCATGAATTCAGAATAATGAGAGTATAAAAGTGTAAAAGGACGAGAGAAGGAGAAGAAGCAGTGCGGTATGTGCTAAGAAGAGGTTAGAAGTTGATTGAAGTTGACCGATGAGTCGAAATGAGATATGTTGTGACACCTCTCGGTGTTGTGTCGGCTATCTCGCCTTTCCTCTCGTGGCTCCACACGCTCTGGGAGGGGATCTAATATTTTGTCACCCCAATTTTTCCTCTTTCTTCTTCTTCAATCTTCCAGATTTCGGACACGGCGGGAGGTCCATTCTTCTTGTTTTAAGTGTAACAAAGTGGTCTTTTCACCGATGCTTTATGAGCTCGAAAACACATGTTCTTGACGAGAAAATGTTCAAAAAAAAAATGAAAAGAAAAGCAAAGAGAGTGATGGGCGACAGGACAAAAAGAACTACTTTGTGGATATCTCACAGTGATGGAGTAAATGGGAACAAGATGCGCATTGGGAAGATTCACACGATTCTACTTTCACATTCTGGATTACTTTGTTAAACATCAGGAAGAAGACAAGACAAGGGAGTGGATAAGACATTTTACGGTATGCTTGGTTAGGGAATGATAAGATTGATTATCAAGATTACGGGTACCATTGGCGGGTATGGCATGAGTTATAGCTTTCCATGATTGTCGGTCAAGGAGATTTGTTCCTACTACATTTCTATATTACCGTAAAACCTGTATTAGAAGGGCCGGTCATTATATTTTTTCACGGTACCTCCGGAGGGCCCTTCTATCACCCTTTCAATTAGAGGGGGCCCTTCTATTTTCCGGCCCATTTTTTCCGAAATTTTGCATCGAAAAATTCGACGAAGTTTCGTTCAAAATTCATGAAAATCTGCCAATTTCACCAAAGTTTAGCAAGATTTTCATCAAAAAATAGAGATTCAACAAATTTCTATTAATTTGTGGAGTTCCCGGAATATTTTCCAATGAAAAAGCACGGAAATGTTCTGATTTCAAAACACATTTTGAAGGGGGGGGGGTCCTTTTTCACAGAGGGCCCTTCTATTAGAGGGACCCTTCTATTAAAGGAGCCCTTCTAATACAGGTTTCACGGTATATAACTCGTTCTGCCAACTATTTATTTTCTCATTGAAGTTCAGTTTCGAATTACAGTACAGGTCATTAAGATATTCTCAAAAAAAACTTTTTCAGTTGATTTTTGGCCATTTTGCCAATTTTCAGAAGTCTGGAGTTCGACTGTCGAGTTTCCGATCACTTAAAAAATTTTTGGAGGATGTAAGACAGACCTAGATTGTAATTTTTGCATTCACAGAATTTTATGAAATCTCCTAGTTTTGAGCTATTTTGCAATTCCTGAAAGACGCCCCTTTTCGGTACGTTTTTGTACAAAACATGAAAAAACAGATGTCTTTCAGAAATCGACAAATAGCTGGAAAACCAGGAACTTTCCAAAAATTCTGCAAATGCAAAGTTTTCAATCTAGGTCTGTTTTAAACCCTCCAAAATTAGCAAAGTGATCTGAAACTTGACAATCGAGCTCCAGAATCCTGAAAATGGTCAAAAATCAACTGGAAAATATGTTTTTGTATATCTTAATCAACCTACCATGCCTGTGGTGAAAAATCCTATTAGTGCGAGAAATAACTCTGCTGACTCTAAATTTTCGGACATAAAGCAAATTTTAGTTTCTAATCAGAAATTGAACTACCAAAAACAGTTCAAACCCATACATCGATACTCTATCTCAATGTACTTTTGATCATTATTCAAATTTCTACTACCTGTGCAAATGACAACAGAAAATGACACGACAGCTCATCAATTTGGGTCACAATGACAAAATGAGGTATGGATAGAGAAAAAGAGAGAAAGAGCACCCCAGAGGAATGTGGAAGACAAGATAATTGAGGTGCGATGAGGTGGTGATGCAAAAACGGGATTATGTGTATTCTACAATATAATTTGGCTAATGTGGGAAACCACCCTCACCGAAATGCACAGTACCTCTCCTCCTTCTTCTTGATGTGCTAAGAAAAAAGGAAAGATCCAATGTTTGGATGAGCGGAGGAGCAAGTTACATAATATAAAGTTCAAGGGTCCCTTTTCTCCTTTTTGGGCAGATTGAGATAACAAAGTGACGTTTGGATGACATGCGGAACGGATTGAGAGATCCTATCGGTACTTGGTTTCCGTAAGATTTTTCTAATGGACAGAAGCGGGAAAAAAACGACAGTTGTACCTGAAGAAGCACCTGTTGTCGGTCTCTGTCAAAGTGATTTTTCAGTTGAATGAAAAATTGGGTTTGTAAATGATGGGAAATTGGTTGGAGTTCGAAAAACACACAAATCATTCGAATAGATTTTTGAAGATGATAGAGCGGATTAATGAGAAGCAGCAGTCGAGAAAAATGTTTGCGGATAATGGGATTGAGAAGAAATTTGTACTTTAACTTTGTGTTAATTTTTTCCAAGGTAGAAAATACCAACATTCTCAAAATTCTTACTGAACTTGGAGTTGCGATAGTTTCAAGAGACAGACCGTAAACACTTTAAGAGTGTGCCACCGAAACCGTCAACTTTGAGCCCATATATCTCATTTCCTGTAAAATATATCAAAAAATAGTCAACTGACAAAATGCTCATCATAATGTTTGCAATATTTTGTTAGTTAACTACTTTCTGATATGTTTCACAGGGAATGAGATATATGGGCTCAAAGTTGAAAGTTTGTGCGGCACTCTGTTAGAGTACGGTATCTTCTATGAATGAATTCGTTTTAGGCTACAATATAATATTCTTATAAGAAACCTCTGCTAACGTTCATATTCGAAATAATGTCATATCAAAAAGAATAAAAATCAGATACATTTTTGCTATTTTTCCCCAATGAGATTTAGAAAATCATTGCAAATCAAGGCGGAAAGCTTACAGGGTGGCGCATATTGCCCCATACGTTTTTATAATCATAAAGCTCGAGTAAAGGACTGTACTGGGCTTAAATTTGGAGTGCAAAAGTTCTAATACTTCATCAGTAAACTGGTCAAGTTTCGAATTAATTCATCTACTTTGAGTTGAGTTATCGCTTGTCAAAGTTTCTTGATCTCATGAGAATTACAATGGCATCGTTAGCCAATCATAACAATACCTAGACTTGAGGAATCGCTTTGAAAGTTCCAGAAGCTTGAAGTCAAATGTAAAACTATATTTCTACCAATTTTGGTGCTTCCAAGATACGTATGTCTAGAGATATACCCGTTTTCATCAGTCCGGAGAATTGTGCGCCGTCCTTTGTTGTCTGCAAAGTTTGGAAGAATACTTTTTCAAGTCTATATGGTCACCCTTAAATCTATATGAATGATGTTCGACCACTTTCACAAAAAAAACTAAATTCAAAGATGTGCACACGCAACCATCGTCCAACCTATATTCCCACTGCTCTTTCTCCTTTTCCCACTTGTACCATTCGGTTGCATAACCCAACATCGGATGTCGCAAACCTCATTTCCTTTTCGGTAACCACTTGAATAAGATGAGAAAAAGGGGAAGGAGGAGACCTGGGAGAAGTTTTTTGTGGAGGTATTAACCTATAGAGAGGGAAAAGGGCAACCTTTTTGTCTCTTTTTATTTTCGAAAGATCTCTCATTAATTTTGGTGGGAAAATGAATCGTCGGGTGTTGCATTTCGATTCATTTCGATTCGATTAATTTGAGAAAATATAAAAAAGGAAGAAGGAATTGGGAAAAGAAGGGAAAGAGGTAGTTGTGAAAAAGTAGGGGAAAGAAAATGTGAAGAAGAAGAAGAAGCACCTCAAAATGTAAATGAAAGATATGCTCTTCCATTGTTCTTTGTCAGCACTTGTGTCTCTTGAGTTGTCGTCGGGAATTACGAATACACGAAAAGCAGTCAGACGCGTATAATCAATCTATTGTTCCCCGAAACGTATACACCTCTTCCAGTTATTCTACGATGGCGTAATTATCTCCGAACCTCCTTGTTTGGAGACTGCATAATAAAGTGAAGGATTCTGGAAGAGTTCTCCTCTGTGAATTCCGGATGAGTTCAGGTGGAACTCTCTCCAAGGTCAAGAATAGATCGGAGGAAGTCTGAAGTAATGTAAAAGTTTTCTCTGGAGTATTTATTATCTATGGTCATGGTCCTTAGGACGATTATTATTTGCTGATAATTTGCACAAAGGTACTTTCGAAAAAAACTTTCTGAAAATAGTTTCAGCTACATCTAGTCAAAAATTTGTATCAAACGAAAGCCTGAACGGAGATCAGTTTTTTTTTTGGATCGTGTAAAGGGACTTGAATTTTCAGAGCCAGTTTTCCGAAGAATCCCAAAGGACCTTCTAAAAATGTTCCTATGTTGAAAATCTGTATGAAATCTGTACCAATCCATTCTGAATAATCACATTTTTTTACAGCTAAGCGCATCAATTTTCCCAGTTCAAAATGTTGTAAAAGTTCCATTCGATCTCCAAACTTTGATTCATAATCTTATTTATACATTGCCTATGGCCTTTTCATGTTCAACTTCTCATTTTTCTCATCTTGTTTGTTTCAAATTCATACCGTAAAACCTGTATTAGAAGGGCCCCCACACTTTCAAGTCTGAGCTCAATTATCTAGGCTCCCATGCGACATATCAAAGATGTGCCAACTGACAAAACGCTTCTGGCATTATGATAAACAATTCATCAGTTAACAACTTTTCGATATCTCCGACAGGAACAGAGAAAAATTGGCTCAAAGCAAGACTGTGCCACGAACAGCATTTTATAGGGCACCGGCCACCAGCTCAAAGCGGAAAGCTAGGGTGCCCTTCTATTACAGGTTTTACGGTATATAATTCAATAAACCAAGTACAAAAAATATAAAAATCATGGAATCAACAGAATGAAAAAAAAGAAAAATACAACAAATCATCGAATAAAAATTTCCGGGAATGAAAGTTAAAAAATTCTTTGTATCACTCAAAATCAAATTTCACGCACGCGAAAAATTGAGCAAAACAGTTTGAAAACAATTTAAAAATGAAAAACAGATAAAAACAAAAAAACAAACAAAAAACAAAAACAGAAATCTGTCTCTGGGCAGGAGTATATAAGGGAAAGAAAATCAGTCATTCCCCAACAAAATCTACTAACCAGATCCACTCAAAGCAACTGACGCCTCCTGCTTATTCGACATCAACCATGTCCAGGAACAGTAAGGATTATCATCTTCAGAAGCTCTTTAGACAAGAAAAATTTCAGCTAACCACTCACTCGTCCCTGCAGTTCAATCGTCTTCATCGACTTCCGAACTAAGTTCTCCGAAATCGATTCATCAACACTTCTACACCGTAAACATCTCTTTCAACTACAGTACTCCTGCTCCGGCTCCACCTCAGAACCCAGAAGAGGCACTTCCCATGATCTCTCGTCTGGTTGGCCAACAGATGGTAATATGAATCTAGTAGTCATCTCCATTCAACTACTCTTTTTTTCAGAAAGATCTATTCAAGGAGGAAAGAAAAGAAAGAAGACGTTCATCATCTCGTAGTAAATCCACTCGATCCTCCAGAAGACTCTCCAAAGAGACATCGTTCCCTCCAGAAGTTGATGCTCTTCCGATTGTCTCTGAAGATCTACCGGATGACGTCACTCAACAGGATACCGAAGAAAGCGAGATGGTTGAGATCCCAACGAGATACAAGCGAAAATCGAAGGAGAGTGACTACCAGGATCTCACTGGAATCAATAGAAAGGTCCGCTTCCGACTTGTCCCATCGAAACGCGTGAAACCAGTACCTGAGGATCAGTTACCCGAGAAGAAGTTCAATAAGGATAAAAAGAGAAGGGAATATGTTGAATTGGGAAAACTTCACTCTTTGGAGCCGATACCGGATCAGACGGAAGACGAAAAGAGAGCAGAAGCGAAGAGAAGAAGTCGAGAATTGGCGAGAGAACTCTACTAGCTAACTAACTTTTGAACTTCAAATTTTGAATAAATATATTCGATGATCATTTTCTTGATTTTATTTACACAAAAATCACAAATTCGCAAGTTAAATTGGAGTCTGACAGCGCTTTCCGGTGAATCCCAGATTACAGAGACAGGTCAATTGATTGGTGGTCCCAAAGCACAATCCACGGCCATTACAGTCACGAGCAGAATCGCAAACAGCTGAAACAAAAACATACTGTAGAAAACGTACTGAATTCTTACTCTCTTCACAGGTTTTTCCGGAAAATCCTAATTGACAGGCACAGATGAAGGTGTTTTTCGATCCAAGACAAGTTCCTCGATGGTTGCAATCCACAGCTCCACAAGATTCAAGATTCGACCGGGATAACAATCCATTTTCTCTTTCTCTTTCTTCTTCCAATCTCTCTTTTGCAGTCTCTTTCAGACTTTCAACCTGGAAATTTCACTCGATAAACACTCTAATAGAACGCCCCCCCCCCTCTCCACAACTTTCAACTTTGAGCTAATTTATATTCGTTCCTGTGAATGATATCAAAAAGTGATCAATTGACAAAATATTTTTGACATTGTAATAAACATTTTGTCAATTGACCAATTTTTGATATCTTTTACGGAAAATCAGATTACCGCTTTGTCAAGTTCTGCCTTCACTTCCTCCTGAATTGAATTTCCCTCATCGACTGCTCGTTTTCTCTCTTTTTTCTCTTCTTTGTCCTCTGCTTTCGAATCTGAATAAAATATTGAGGATGAAACAAAAAACTGGTTATCCGGATGACTTTCAAATTATAGGGAAAAGTTCAAAGGTTCGGAAAGGGGGGATAATTGTTGACTGCATTGAAAACAATGCAAGATTTATGAGTTTTGATCAATGAACATTCCAAAAAGGGTGAATGGACTACTGTAGGTCCAGTGATCTTATATCACGGAAAGTACCTACAGTAGCTGTCAAGATGCCATAAAAACCCTAATAGAACGTCACCAGTAAAGTCCGGAATGACTTTTTTGAGAAACGGAGTCCGGAATGAATCTAATTTTCCGGAATACGGAATTCAGAATTTTGAGTTCTTCAAATGAGCAGAAAAGTTCGAAAAACACATAGCGTGCTTTATTTTTGCATTTTTAATCGCGGAAATTCAAAAAAGTCAGAGAATTCTTGCAAATTAACAGATATGCTTAAAAACCGGAATGAAAAAGTTTCTCGGAATCCGGAATACGGAATCCGGAATCTGGACATCTCTGAACTACACCCTTAGCTTTCATCTTTGAGTCAACTTATCTTAGTTCCAGTAAAAGATATCAAAAAGTGGTCAACTAAAAAAATGTTTATCTTAACATCAAAAATATTTTATCAGTTTACTACTTTTTGATATCATTCACATGAACTGAGATAAATTGGCTCAAAGTCAAGAGTCATGGGTGGCGTTTCATTAGTAGTGGGGTAGTCGTAACGAAAAAACTGACCGGAAATCTCAACTTCTCCAGAAATAGTTTTATTATTTCCAGTTACATCTTCAACTTCATCATAAATTGCCATCTCTTCTTCAGCTCGAATCCACGTGGCAAATAGTACAAGTACCACAACAATGAATGATTTCAGAAACATTTTTCCTGAAAGCTCAAAATAACAGTAATTATAAGGGTAGGTGAATAGAAAGTAAAGGAAAAGGAACGGACAATTACTCGAAAATCTAGGTTAAAAGAAAAAATAATGGAGAATGAAAAAAATGGGGATGAAAAAGTGGAGGAATAATGATTCCCGGAGGAGGGGTTACGTAACAGTTTTGTGCCGTTTTTTTGGCCGGTTTTAAGAGGAGAATTAGGGATACGCGCAGTCAGAAAGCGTGTCAAAATTGGCGAGATTCTGTCTCTTTACCAGAAAAAAAACTAGATGATTGGAATAGGAATTCGAGAAGGAAAATTGGATATATAGAAAAAAAATGATGTATTGTTTGGGATTTGAAGAGTATTGGTCAACAACATTTATAGAGTTGTTTTTAAAGTGCACTTGATAACTAGATGTGACTATTCTGAAGATGAGACAATATATGATCAAGAGGATTATGTACAGTACCGGTCAATAAGATATACAACAACGTATTTCTAAGAGGTGCCCGTTTTTATACTGAAACTTGAAAGAAACAGGCGTCTTTCAGAAATCGGCAAATAGCTGAAAAAAGTTGAGTTTTCAAAAAATCTGTAAATGCAAAGTTTTTGATCTAGATCTGAAACCAAGTTTTCAAAGTGATCGGAAACTTGACATTCGTGCTCCAGAATCTGAATATGTTCAAAATTACCAAAAATCAACTAAAAAGTAGTTTTTTGTATCTTATTGCCAAAAATTCGAGGGTCGACAAAGCTTACTTTCAGGTCCGTTAGCTAATTTTACCGATTTTTCAGAAATTTTCATTGTTTTTATTCATTTTGTTGATTGTCGGATTTCTGTGAAAAATATTTCAAAATTCAAAAAATAGTCTAGAAAATTATTACAAGAGTATACCGTAAAACATGTATTAGAAGGGCCCCTCTAATAGAAGAGCCCTCCATGACGGGCTTGGAAAAATAGAAGAGCCCCCTCTAATTGAAGAGCCCCTGTAATAGAAGGGCCCTCCCGAGATACCTTGGAAAGGGCCGCCCCTTCTAATACAGGTTTTACGGTATGCTTCTTTAAAGATTTCGCTCTCGGACCTAAGCTCCACCCAACCTCGAATTGAAATTAGGTCAGAATAATACTGTATCTTTCAAAAGAATTCTCAAAAAGTGGCTTCAAAGGAACAATTGAACTGACAAAGGAATCCGTTTCACCCGGTCACACATATCCCTGCTTTACTTCCAAACCTTCGAATTCTATAATCCACAATTCAGATTTAAAACAACCTTCGTTCATCATGGCAGCGGAACTTATTCAATTGAATCCTGGACAGCAAGTGGAAAGGTGGAAAATCGAGAAAAAACTTGGAGAAGGAGGATTCGGAGCCGTCTATCGTGTCTATGATGCCACTGGAAAATATGCGATGAAAGTGGAAGGATGTAACGAAGAGATTCAGGTCTTGAAACTCGAAGTTTCAGTGCTCACAGAGCTCTCGAGACGTGGAAATCGGCATTTCTGTCGAATCGAGGATAAGGGAAGATTCAAAAACAACTTCAATTATGTTGTTATGACACTTGTTGGGAAGTCTTTAGAGGATTTGAAGAAAGCGGGAAGTGGAGGACACATGTCAATGGGATGTTCAATTGGTATTGGAATCCAAGCACTGGAAGCATTGGAAGATCTACACAGCATCGGGTATTTGCATCGAGACGTCAAACCGGGAAATTATACCATTGGACGCCTGGAGCTTAATGAAATCCGGAAAGTGTATATTCTCGATTTTGGAATGTGCCGAAAATTCACAGGACTCGATGTAAGCCTACTTTTTAACATTAAAAAAGCAAAAAAAAATTAAGGGCTTGATCCGGAAACCCCGACAAGCAGCTGGATTCCGTGGAACGGTTAGATATGCTCCAATTAGTTGTCATATGCAGAAAGACTTGTGCCGGTATCTTTCTGTTAACTTTAACATGTTAATAAATAAATTCTTGATTCAGGAGCGACGACTTGGAGACGTGGATGTACATGCAAGCTGAACTGTCTCATGGACGTCTTCCATGGGCTCATATCAGTGATATGAATCAGGTTGGAAAACAGAAGCAATCAATTCGAAAGAGCGCTGAGAAGTTGTTCCCTTCGCCGTGTCCCCGGGAGTTTCAAGAAATTTTCAATTATGTCAGCAAAATGAAATACTACGATACACCTGATTATCAGATGATATATGGGGTAAGCAGAAAAGAACAGAAAGAAAAAAAAAGAAAATTTCAGAAAATGCGTCAATCGTATTCTTCGACAGGAACCAATGAGCATGCTCCATACGATTGGGAGGCCGGAGGTCCTGCGGCTCATATTCTTCGTTAATTGGGGGAAGATAATTACTTGGTTTATAATAATAATAATTTGAATAAATGGTTATTTCTATTCAACAAAATCTCAAAATCTCTCGGATATAGAAAAATTTAGGAATTCGAAATTTAGAAAATTCTCAGATTCTGGAATTCAAACTAAGAAATTCGAAAATTTTGAAAAAATTTTGCATTTTACAAACTTGAAAATTCGACAATTCAGAAATTTCGAAATTCAAAAACTCGAAAAATCAGATATTCGAAAATTCAGAAAATCTGATATTTTCAAAATTTGAAAACTCTACTGCTGAAAAATTAGGAATTTCGAAGCTTCAGAAACTTGAAAATTTAAAAATTGGAAAATATAAATTCGCATTTTCGGAAATTTGAAGTTTGAAATTTTGAAAATTTTGAAATCGAAAATCAAAAATTTGGAACTCCAGAAATTCAAAAACCCAGAAAATCAAATATTCGAAGATTTTGAAGATTATTAATCATTAAATTATGATGCTTGAAAATTCAAAAATTCGAAAACATGGATAATTATAAAATTCAAAAGCTCAAATGAACTTCGAAACTTCGAAAATCCAGAAACCAGAATTTCAAGTACATCAAAATGTTCTCGGAATTTCGGAATTTTGACAAGTTTCAGATTGCGAGATTGAGATATTCGCAAGTTCGGAATCACATGACAATGGAATGGCTCTTCAAAACTTTATTCAGTTACTAAACTTTGAAAACACAGAAATCAATAGAAGGTCTCCTTATAAATGTATCCTCCAGGATAATTTCTGATGAAGAATCTTCTGAATTCGTCATACAATCCAATGGCAAAAGCGAAAGGCAATGCAAGGAAGCCAATTTCCAAACGGAATCCTTGGACTCCCAAAACTTCATTCACGAATGGGGTGTTGAGGACAAAAGTGGCCAGGAAGCAAGTGAAGATGACCGAAGTGTTGAGAACTTGATTTCTGAAAATATTAAATTTCAATAAAACTGAGCAATGACCCAAAGAACTTACTCTAATCCTTGCATAACCAACGAATTCTTCCTAGTCTTGGAAGCAAACAAATCCGCCCATTGTGTGACGACAATCGTGAAGAAGAATGTTCCATAGCAACACGATTCAAGAGCTTTTCGACTCTCATAACTCCACTGTTGCCCATAACTGTCCTCCAAATCATCAATATACTTGTTGTCCCATTTCTCACTCAAATTGATCAAATCCTTCGGGAACCATCCATTCGACATCATCAATACAAAATAGGTCGTGAATCCTGCACATGCTTGAATCGCTCCAATTTGCATATAGGAGAACATGACGAGTCGTTTGTTGACTAGTTTATCATGGATTGGATTACGAGGAGCTCTCTGCATAATATCACTTTCTGGAACTTCGTAGGCAAATGAAATGGCTGGCCAGAGATCAGTTCCAAGATCAATCATAAGGATGGCAATGATCGACATTGGAAGAGGAAGACCGAATAGAACATAGGACATGAATGGAGTGATTTCTGGAAGTTGACAAAAGGAGTTATAGGAAAATTCGATAATTGAGAAGTACCTGGAATGTTACTAGTCAAAGTGTAAGCAATCGACTTTTTGAGATTATCAAAGATCAGACGACCTTCCTCAACTCCAGTAACAATCGAAGCAAAGTTATCATTGAGAAGAATCATGTCAGCAGCTTGTTTTGAAACATCAGTTCCAGCGATTCCCATTGCAATTCCAATATCAGCTTTACGTAGAGCGGGAGCATCGTTGACTCCGTCACCAGTCACACCAACGACATTTCCAACCGATTGGAAGGCTTCGACAATTTGAAGTTTTTGAGCTGGGGAAGTACGAGCAAACACGATCTGAAAATAAAAGAATTTGGGGAAAAAGTTGCATACGATATTAATACCTGATGGTAATTGGTAACCACTGTCTTCAGTGTTTTCGGAGACATCGTGCTCAGTTGCTCTCCGTGGATCACCACAGCTCCTGTCGCCTTCAGCCTTCCTTTTCCGTAAATCTCATCACTGGCTGGATCGCACTTCGGATCAGGGGATACGATTTCAGTGACTTGTTCGTTTTGCTCAATGATATGAACTTGGGTGGCGATAGCTCTGGCAGTGATGGGATGATCTCCAGTAACCATGACTACACGAATTCCAGCATTCTGACAGACACGAACAGCTTCTGGAACTCCAGGACGTGGTGGATCAATCATTGCAATCAAGCCAAGGAAGCGAAGATCTGGAAAGTTATCAATTTTAAAAGTTAAGATTTTTGAAATTAAGAAACCAACTCACTTTTAATAGGGAAGTTGGGATCTTCCATATTGAACTGATATCCAGGTGGAAACTTTGTCGTACTCATTTCAAGATCACAGAATCCCAAAACTCGTTCTCCATAAGATCCAAGTGTTTCGTATGCTTTCTGGAAATCTCTCTCAAACTTCTTCGATACATTCTTCGTTTCTCCTTCGTGATAATAGGTTGAGCACAGCTTCAATATCTTCTCTGGTGCTCCTTTCATCACAAGAATATTCTGTTTCTCGGACATTGGGTGAATTGATAGTTGATATTTGTTGGTGGAATTGAATGGAATCTCTCCAACTTTTGGCATCGTTTTCCGGAATTCGTCGACTTGCCCGTCGCCACGAATCATTTCACAATATCTCATGATAGCCACTTCAGAAGCATCTCCATTCACAACACGTTTAGCCAGAGGAACATCGAATTCAGGAACCTGAAAATAATAAATTAATGTGAAACTATCACATGACTAACTCTGAAGTGAGATCGACTACATAGTGTTGCACATCTCAACAGCTTCTGATAAGAGTCATTGTTCAAATATCTCTTCTCTCCGTGATAATTCTCATTCGGTGGGAGCAGTTCGGCGTCTTTGATGTGTCCGTCGAACCATAAATGGGTTACGGTCATTCGGTTTTGAGTCAAAGTTCCAGTTTTATCAGAGCAAATCGTGGATGTAGATCCGAGGGTTTCGACAGCTTGAAGTTTTTTGACAAGACAAAACTTCTTCCTCATTTTGACGGCTGTGAGTGTTAGACTGACTGTTACAGTAGGAACAATTCCTTCTGGAACATTTGCTACAACAATTCCCATGAAGAATACGATAGCCTTGAGAAGTGGATACTCATAAACAACAGCCAAAACGAAGAATGCAACTCCGACAGTGAATGCGACCACAGAAATGATTTTGATGAAATGATTGATCTCTTTTGCCAATGGAGTCGGTCCAGAATCCACTTGAGTGGTCAGGGCAGCGATTCTTCCAACTACAGTTCGATCTCCAGTTCTGATGATGATTCCCTCTCCGGATCCTTCGAGAACACTTGTGCTGAACAAACACAAGTTCTTTGTTTCCAATGGATTCTTGCTGGTGAAGTTGGTATTTCTGGTTTGGGGCTCAGATTCTCCTGTTAAACTGGAATTGTCCACTTTCAATCCTCTGGCCAGAGTAACACGAAGATCAGCAGGAACACGATCTCCTCCTCGGAAACGGACTAAATCTCCAACAACAAGATCCTTCACTTCGATTTCCTTCGTTGTTCCATCTCTGACGACGAGAGTCTTCGGTGGGATCATGTTGGCAAATGAATCCATCAAATTTCCACTTTTTCTGTCTTGATAGAAATCGAAGAATCCAGTTACAGTGACAACAGTTGCCAGAATAAGAGCCATGTACATCTAAAACACCTATTACAAAAATAGAAAGTTCAATTGGTTCAAAAACTTACATTATCTTTCGGAACTTCTTCGTCTCCACTCATCGACAGATCCATACCGTAGCCAATAGCTGACGCAACGGCAGCACACCAAAGAAGAAAGTTGAAACCTCCGAAGATTGAGCCAGCCAATTTCACCCATTTAGATGTCTGCTTAGGAGGAGTCAACGCATTTGGACCATCTTTTTTCAGCCGGGACGTAGCTTCTGCTTCCGAAATTCCAGCAGTTTCCGACGATGAGTATCTCTTGAGAAGAGCGTCGAGGGGAATCTCGTGATCATCGATAACGATATCTTTTTTGAGCTCATCCAACGACTTGTTCGTTTTCTTCTTCTTGCAGCACCCGAACATTACTGACGACTATCAACGAAAACTGAACTCGTAATAGATGGTTTCGGGTGGAATATAGAGCAATTTTGTAGACTCTTCACGTTTTTAGAATTGGTGGGGAGGTGGATATGAATGTTTGACCTAGTTCCTCTAATCGAAGCCCACCAAAATCGTTCATAACTTTGATCTCAATTATCTTTATTCCTGTGATAGATATCAAAATTTTGTCAACTGATAAAATATTAGTTACATTATGATAAACAATTCCTCAGTTGATTACTTTTTGATATATTTCAAAGGAACCGAGATAATTCTGCTCACAGTTGCCGGGATTCGCGTAGGCTTCATTTAAAACACGCTATCTTTTTTTTTTACGTAAAATAGCCTAATTCCCTTATCGCTCGATCAACCCAATAGCCTAGTTTCTTCATCATAAAACGATCGGAGATCACAGTGAAACTCAATCAGTCTCGAATACTCTCCGATTCTACTCACTCCACTACACCTGCAATGGATCAAATCCCACCGTACGAGTTCCATAAGTACGTGTTTGCCGCTCGTGCTGCTGTCATCACTTGCTCTTCGTTTGAGGTGATTCTATTGCTCCCGGAACCACCTTTATCTCTGATTTTCAGCTGTTGATGGTGCTGTTCGGATCACTTGGTGACTGCAACTTCCTCGCCAAACTTTTCTACTTCATTTTCCTCGGAGGCGCTGCTGCCATCTCGGCTCACAACATTGCTCTCAACATCGACGGACGTGAGGAGATCAACAAGGTTCTCAGCTCCACTGACAATGAAGTTCGTGGCAAATCGGCTGCCATCGTTCTCGTCCCAGCCGTATCTGGAATCTTTGTATTCTTGTGCGTCTCTGGCCACGCCTTCTTCTCCCTCTTTGTCCTCATCCACGTCCTTGCTTCGGTCGGACAACTCGGAATCGAGGGATATGAAGTCAGCAAGGGATCTTCTGGAGGAGCTCCAGTTGCCACTACAGTCGAAGCCGCTGCTCCACCACCAGCACAGGATCCGGCTGCTGTTCCACCACCACAGTAGATATAATGGAACTGAACTTTTGAATAAATATTTGCATTTTATTTTTGTTATTTTGTGTATCCAATCATTCAGCCGCTTTCAAAATTATCTTTCAAACGTAATGGGTTTATGAAGACCTTTCAATTCATGGAAGTAATTTCAGATAACTAATTTTTCTGAGATGCTGAAATTCTAAAATTCTATTAATTCTGAAATCCTGAAATTCTGTAATTCGGAAATCCAGAAAATCTGAGATTCTCAGATTCTGAGATTCTGAAATTCTGAAATTCTGTAATTCTGAAATTCTGAAATTCTGAAATTCTGAAATTCTGATCTCCTGAATGTCAGAGAGTCTAAAATTCTGAAACCCTGAAATTCTGAAAATGTGGAATTCTGAAATTCTGCGTCTCTGGAATCTCTGGAAGTTCGTCTCTGGAAGTTCTGCGGAAATTCTGATAATCTGAGATTCTGATAATCTGAGATTCTGATATTCAGAGATTCTGAGATTCTGAGATTCTGAGATTCTGAGATTCTGAGATTCTGAGATTCTGAGACTCTGAGATTCTGAGATTCTGAGATTCTGAATTTCTGAAATTCTGATATTCTGAATTCTTCAATTCTGATATTCGAAAACTCTGAAATTCTGAAAAACAGAAAATCTGAGGAATCAGGAGTTCTGAAACGTGGATATTCTGAAATTCTGAATGTCCTAAATTCAAAAATTCTGAGATTCTGTTCCTGAAAAGTTTATTTTACAATTCAAACTTCAATTTTTCTTGACTTCTCCCGTTTTTTCCCCGAAAAATTACCCAGGCTATTAAATACCCCATACATATTATACCATATTCATTTTTTCTGAAAGTTGACAACACTAGTCCATTTCCTAGTCAATTAGTGACATGACCTTCGCTTCTCTCTTTTCCACAAGTTCTTCTTTTCAGTTTGTGTACTACTTCTACTACTACTACACAGGTACTCGATTCTTTTGCTTCGTTCGCTTCGACGTGCCCCTCCTACCTCCGAATGTAATTAACCCTCGGGAGGCAGAAAGAGAGACAGAAAGGGAGTGGAAGTAAAAGAGTGAGGTATCCGCTCTCTCTAGCCAGACACCTTCTGAACCCAAAAATGAAACGAAGTTTCCTGCTGTTCTTATTATCTTTGAAATTTTGTCAAAATCAGTATGTCACTCCACAGTATGCCGAAATTCGTGGTAAGGTTTATTGTGAACTCTCATGGTTTCTTTTTTTGATTTTTTTGTTGACAATTGATTGTTCTTTTCTTCATGAATCTCAATAGAAGATCATGCTGTCAAGTTTGAGCTCAATTATCTTGATTCCTGTGAAAGATACCAAAAAGTGGTCCACTGATAAAATGTTTGTGACTTTATGATAAACAATTTATCAGTTGGTTGTTTGTTTATATCTTCGACAGGAGACGAGATAAATTGGCTCAAATTTCGAAGTTAGGGAGGGCTACTATTGTTCCAGGGAATCTCCGGAGGGCCCTTCTATTACAGGGGCCCTTTATTGAGAGGGGTCCCTTCTATTTTTCCGGCCATTTTTTCCAGAAAATTTAAGCCAAAACTTCCGTAAATTGCTCGAAATTCATGAAAATCCATCGATTTCACCAAAATTCGAACAAGTGTTTGAACTAATAAAATTTTCTCAACAAATTTCTATAAAATTGTAGAATTTTCGGAAATTTTTATATTCAAATGTCATATTTTGAAGAGAGCCCTACTATTTTTTCCCAGCCACTCTCGGAGGGCCCTTGTATTAGAGGGACCCTTCTAATACAGGTATTTCGGTAGAATTTTTTGTAAGCTTTCGGAAAAGTGGAACCTTGAATCTACAAATGGGATTCTTGAACCACAAGTACTAGTATCACTTTGACCTGAAATTCGTCTATCTATCCAATTAAACTTCCAGCCGTGTCAGCGATGTGCAGTAGTGATGGTATCACTGCTTCCATAGATTTCGACAAACCATTCACCGGAAAGATCTACTCCTTGAACTACGCCACTTCCGAT
This sequence comes from Caenorhabditis nigoni, assembly GCA_027920645.1. NCBI lineage: Eukaryota > Metazoa > Nematoda > Chromadorea > Rhabditida > Rhabditidae > Caenorhabditis > Caenorhabditis nigoni. The sequence continues at coordinate 12,158,450 of CP115867.1, read as the reverse complement.
GACTGCCTCTACTACAATAATATCGATCGGGATACTGTACTTTTCTCAATTCCAGCTCAATTGTGCGGAACGAAGTTGCAAAGAACCACAAGAAATGTAAGTGTTGAATGCCTTCGTGTGACCTCAAGAGTCTCGAACAAAGACCCCCGATACCCCGCAGCCAATTATTTACGGAAAGAGAGAGATGAGTTGACATCGAAATTATTAAGAAGAACCAGAGAAAGTAGGACAGTGACATAATAGAAGTGTGGCGTTATGATTTCACTTTTTTCTTTACCCTTATAATTTGCCCGACTTCAGATGATCGATCAGATGGAGAATAGAGTTTATGTGCAGATGGACAAAGACACCCAAACGTCTTCGGATAAACAATTCTCGTTTGTGTGCAGGTTAACCGACCCGTTGAAGACGTAAGAAGGGGATTAGAGGAAAGCAGTGAACATGAAGGATTTATAATTTAGGGCTGCGGCTAAAGACGACGGAATCGGAACAAAGGACTCTTATCAACAACAGCCAATTAGACCTGTGGCGAGCAGTGTGAGCACCAAAATGCACTCAAGTCTTATGCCAATCAAGCCGGTAAATCTATTTGAGTACCGTAAACCCTGTGATAGAAGGGCCCCTTGTACTGTCCAGTTTGACCTCAATTATCTCAATTCCTTTGCAAGTTATCAAAAATGTGCCAATTGAAATAACATTTCTGATATTATGATGAACATTTTATCAGTTCACTACAAAAATCGAGACAATTGAGTTCAACGTTGACGGTTGAAGTGGGATTCTATTAGAGAAAATACGATATTCGAAATGTGGGATTCTCTAGTAAAACTAATAATCCAGAACCATTCTAAGCGACCAATTAGTGAGAAGAAACGTAAAGTATCCTGAATGGGAATTCGAGGAAATTGGGTATTTGTTGAAATCCTAGGTTAAAAGTGGAAAACTGAAGATCAAGATTCTGAAAATTTACAAAGTGCAAGTATGATATTTCAGTCAGAAGTCCGTCAAGTGGCCGCCTTCTCCCGAGATTCCCACCTTGGAAACTGGCCGATACCGGGAGCAAAACCATACGAACCTTCGATGAAACCAGTTTCCACGTACCCAATGTCTCCTATATCCCCTGAATTATCAGCTCCGAGCACCCACTTGGCAAAAGATCCATCCGAAGGATACGTAACTCGACCCATTTCCACAGTTGGAATTCCTTCGATGCCTCCTCCATTATTCCCGAATCTTCCACCACTTCAAATCCCACAAAGATCCCCTCCTGTGATGGCTCGTGTTTTTACAACGTCTACTCCTCCACCGATCATGTTCACTTTTCCAACCACAACAACTCCTCCTCCTCTTCCTCTACCAATTATACCGAATGTTCATTTCAAACAAGGAGTTGGAGTTCCATTTGCACCTGGAGTCCTTCCATCTACAAAAGTGGATGCTTCTCAATGGAATGATCCGAATGCTTATGCTACTCCACCAACTGTTTCTAACGTGGATGTGACTACTCCTAAAACATACCGAGAACAACCACCAACTGCGGACGCCCCATTTTCATCGGATAATGCGAATAGCAAAGAGATCCACGAAGCTTCTGCAGATGCGAAATCCGGTGCAAACTCAGGGAAGAGCAAGAAACCACAATCAGATGATCCGGGAAGAAATGCAGTTACATCAGTGCTCAAAACAACTCAGGAGCAACAGGTAGAGCCAGAAGTTACACTGGAAATTCAACGAGGGGAAGGACCATTTGCTCCACCTGTTACAACTCCAATCAAAATTGGTGATAACATTTCGCTTGTTGTGAAAGCCAAGAGTTATTTGAATGGTAAGTACCACTGTTATACTTGCATCTCATTTAAAATATCAACATTTAGAAACTGATCAGTTCGATATGTTCGTCCACTCCTGCTTTGCAACAGACGGAAAAGGAGATACGAAAGTACAAATGATTGATGAGAATGGGTGAGTAAATTCTTCAGAAAACAATATACCAGAGATATCCGGAATTATTATTTTGAATAACGGAATCCGTAACAAAATCAATTTCCCTGTAATTTGGAATTTCGAGCCAGGACATATGAAAACTTTACGGAATCTGGCAAACGGAATCTCAAAAAAAGAAGAGAATTATTGCGAACTAACTTGTTGGTGGAAAATTCGGAATAAACAGTTTTTTCGGAATCCGGACATCTCGGCTATACTGTCAAACCTGTAATAAAAGGTTCCATAACTTTTAATGTTGAGCCAATTCTTCTCGTTTCCATTGAAGGATATCAAAAATCTTTTAACTGGAAAAATATACATCATAATATCAAAAACAGAATTACAAAAAAAATTTTTAAAGATTTTTGTTATCTTTTCTAGAAATTGTGATAATTGAGCTCAAAGTGCAAGTATGCGGTGAAGTCCAATTAGAGTGCTTATCCTATTTTCTTCCCAAATGCTTTCCCAGCTACGCTCTGAACAAAATAGTTCCATGACATGAACTTAGAGATTTAACAATGTATTCATAAAAACTATTCAGGTGCGTAATTCGTCGAGAGTTTGCTTCACCTCTCCATCGAGCCAAGGATTCCGAAAACATGATGTTCTACTATCTGATGATAAAAGCCTTCAAATTTCCTGGACCCGATGATGTCTACTTTTCATGTACAATCGAGTTTACTCCAATGATCAAAGCTCCGAATATCTGCTCAAAACTGCGAAGAAGACGAGAAATTTTGGAAGAGGGAATGTCTGAAATGAGGTTGTTTGACAGTGTCAGTGTCGAATTGGACGATGGAGATACGAATGTGAAGACAGGTGAGTTGTTTGAGATGTTTGGATTAATCTAGAATCTTCTTTTTCAGATCCTCTAAAACCTGAAGACTGTGACACCGAAAAACATCTCTACATCCTTGTCATCTGCATCCTTCTGGTCTCCACAACGTTATCACTTTTCTCCAATCTTTATCAGTATATCAGAGCACAATACAACAAAAGATAAACAAATAGGTCGTCTTCCCCATTTCCTTTTCTTTCTTTTCTCTTTTTGCGGGTTTTCCACGATGAACTCTTTTTTTTTCGTTATTCCTTTTTTTTTTCTTCTTCTTTTTTCTATGACTTACATAAATCTTTTTTGAATTTTCTTTTTTGAATTTCCCCATAAAAACCGTTCTAAATGATATCATAAATGTTTGAATTGTCTCGGTCAGGTTTAAAAGTGCAACTCTTTTTTACCCCTCTACCGAAAAGTGCAAACGACCCTTTATGGGAAATGATTGGTCATCTTTTTGTTTTCAAATCGTCTTCTTTTTGGAAAACGAAAATTTTCAAAAATTAAAATTTTTAGATACCTTAAAACCTGTATTAAAAGGGCCCTTTTAATAGGATGGGCTTGGAACAATAAAAATTTTTAATTTCCAAACTTTTCGACAAAAATTCGCTAGGAAGTAAAAAACTTCTCTCTGATCCCAAAATTTACAAAAAAATGTGCTAAAAATTTCAGAATTACAAAAAGTGAGATTGAATATTTGAATTTAGATATTTTTGCTTCTTTTAAAGTTCCGAAATATGGAAATTCTAAAGATCTGAAACTATAAAACTCTAAAATTCTAAACAAAACCGGAAACACGTCTATTCGAAAATCCTGGAATTCGAAAATTGCAAAATTCGGAAAATCAGAAAATCTGAAATTTTGTGAATCAGAAACTTACTATCAGAAATAAGTTTTTCGGAAATTCGGATATCAAAAACTTTGAAGATTGGATATTTGGGAATTCCACATTTCAGAAATCCTATTTTCCAGAATTTCAGTACTCAGGAATTCAGAGTTTTAAAATATAAGAAACTCGAAAATTTGTAGTTTTAAAAATCTAGAATGGCTGTTTCGAGGTGAAACACCTATCTTCGGACCCCTACTAATCACATTTGCCCATCTCTTTTCTAGCCCTCTTCAGAAGGTCCCTTCCCCTCAACCAACTCTATCTGTCTCATATCGACCTTTGCCACAGGTCATCTGAAGTGCCCATTATAATCTGTTATCAGTCATTAGTTGCTCGCCCATCCTGTGCCAGGCAGTTGATTGACCGTCTAGTTGTCTCATTCAACACTATTACTGGAATGCGTTTTTTGATGATTCCATCCCATTGTGCGCGAACCAACTCTCTCGTTCAGAAACAAAAAATTTCGGTACTCTCAGTGATTTCTCTTTTCCCTCCTCCACATCCTCATCTATTTTCCTCATCGTCCAACCCTCTTTCTTTCTTTTTTTCACTCAAACAAAGAACATTTCGGTAACAGCCGGCGATCTTCTTCGTCGTCTTGTTGAAGGTTCTTCTGGCTGTACGCGTGCTGGCGCGCGCGAAAAAACTAATGGTTTTTTTTGTCGTCTTATGCCAGACGTAGAGAGGCAAAAAACAGAAAAAGAAGAAGGAGATGAAGAAGGAGTTTGATGGACGCCAGATTCGCGCGCTTACATTGAGATGAAGACCCCCGAGAGACGGTGTCCTTGTATGTCAAATGAACGGGAAACCCAAATAAGTACAGTGCCTTTACTTTTTTGTTGTTTTCTGCAGATTTTGGCATAAAAGACTTTTCTTGACACCCAACTTCTTTTTCCTTTTTTCAAATTTGCTCCTTCTTCACTTTTGACTGAGTCGCTCTACCTAGAAGTCTGGTAAATTTGCAGTTTGAGCAAATTTGTTTGCATTTTTCTACATTTTTATTGAGATGTACAACTTTGAACCCATATATCTCTTTTCCTGTAAAAGATATCAAAAAGTTGTCAACTAATAAAGTTTTTATCATAAAATCAGAAATACTTTGTTAGTTAACCACTTTTTGATGTCTTTTACAGGAACCGAGATAAATTGGCTCAAAGTCGGAAGTTAGCGGTTTCGTTCTATTAGAGGGTTTACGGTGTTTTCCATCTAAAATTTCAGCTCATATGTTCTTCAGTTAAACGAATACTTAAAAACTTGGGTCTATTGAAAAAATAGACTATAAATGCTTCAAAATTTACTTCCTCTGAAAGCCGGGACCAGAATTCCTCTATTTTATACCTTTTTGCATCTCTTCTTACACCAGCCTCGCCTTCTCGGCAACTTCCCAAATCTACAGTAATCCTAAAATAATACAAAACTCCTCCTTACATAAAGATTAATATGCAAACCCGAAATGGGTTTCATGATTTTTAGATTACCAGTCGATTTCCGCCGCCTGTCGGCGGCTACAATCTCCTGGCTAAACTTAAAACGTTCAAATCTCAAAACCTCCTGCATCCGCTTACAATACCCGTCACTTCAAAAAGATATTTTAATTACCTTTTCTCAGAGATTTATTCTCGGTCTGAAATCGGAAAATTCTAAACTTCGACATTCAGAGTTTCTGAAATCCTGAATTAGGAAACTCGGAATGCGGCAATTTCGGAGTTTATCATATTGGAAATTAAGATATTCAGAACTTTTGGGAATCAGTTCCCCCTCCCTCCTTTCCAATTCAATTGGAAATTTCAAAATTTCCGAGTTTCCGAAGTCACGAAATTTGCTGAATATTTAATTTTCCAAATTTTCAAAGTTTTGAAACTACTTATGACTGAATTTTATAAGTTCTGAAATCCGGAGTATATCGGTTCCCGGTTTCCTAAAGTTCCAAATTTTTAGATATCTGTGTTGCAGAATTTTTGTATTTCCTGGTTTCCGAAAGTTCCGAACTTTGAAAATTGGGGGGTTTGTCACATTTTCAAGGCCCATTTTATCATTTTATCAGTGCTTCAACTTTTCGTAAATCTGACCGTTTGGAATTTAGAAAATCAGTATTATGTTGTTCGAAAAGTAATGCGCGTTTAGTGCAAAGTCTCCAGAAGTTCTTGGAACTTTAGAAATTCAGAAGTTTATAGATTCACAAATTTGGAAATCTAAATTTCCAAAACTTAGAAACTCCGAAATTTGGAAACCTGAAAAGTAGGAAAAATCAGAAATTCTGTATTTCTTGCAAATTCGGTGAATAAGAATCTCAAAAATTTCGAAATTCCAGATACTGGAAATTCGGAAATTAAGTTCGGAAATTATTAAAAGTTGAAACCCTGAAAACTCGAGTGATCCAGAAAGCGCAATCTTATGTTTCCTCGCAATCCCTTTTTTCCGCTGTTTCAGAATTTATCCTTTTCAAATATTCAAAACCCAGACTAAATTAACGTTCCCACAAAATCACCTTTCTCCCAGAAATAGCGTGGATAAGAAAAAAAATAGGAGGTTGAACGGGAATGACGTGAATATAATTTCTAAAAATGTGCACTGTAGAAGTAGAAGAACGTCTCCAGAAGACGTCAAACTCAAAATTTCGAAATAAGAAAGGGTGGGGCATCATCTCGCTGCTATTTCGGGTCATCTGTGAAAATTTGGGAAATTTTGGTCCATTCTGGACTTCGCTAGGGCAGGTAATACGGGAACAAACGGACACACACACATACACACAGAATTTGGTGATTGTTAATAGTAAAGATGACTGGATTTTACTGTGAATCTTGTTTCTTTTTTTTCAGGAGTGCTACTGTATCAGTTAATTCACACTTGCGCAATTTCTAATCCCAAACCAATACCACCCAACTTGAACCCTCTGCGGGAAACCATGACTATATCACTGCACTATTACAAAGCTAGCAAACATTACTGGACCATACTATCATAAATAAGCTCTCCCATTCTTCTCTATCTCCGGCGGTTTTCTTCTGATCCACAAACAAATGTTGGCCTAACAAATTGCGTAACTTTTTACGATCCTCTGTGACTCGGATTACAGCCGATTGTTTGCTTCACTCGAGAAGACAGACCCAACGCCTTCTTTATCTTCCTCCTCTCTTCCCTCGGTGTTTATAATTCAGTTGCCATCTCCTTATTTATTCAAAAACAGCGGGAAACAAGCTTCTCGAGCTTGCTTCGATTTCTAATTCTCATTTGCATTAAATACCATCTATTCAATCATTCACAGTGCCTGTCTGTCTCTGACTAACTATAAACAACTATTTATCGTTGCTTAAAGTTTACACGACTTTCTCTCCGATACAAGCACACAGTAGTCCCCCCACTCAGTCATCATCAACGACCTTTCATGCATTATTCGAGCCAACAAAAGAGAGGGTTGCATAAAAGAGCACGGGGAGGTATTGGTCCTTGAAAAGAACGTGGGGGTGCAAGAAAGCCCCCTCTTAATACAGGCTCATAACGCCCATTGATGGTTGGGATGCAAGGTCAAGCAGATGCGTCTCTGTCCGTTTACAACCCTTTCGCACCAAGGGTATAGATCCCTTTCTCTACCACTTCTTTCTCCTCCCATCCATCATCTATGAAAGTGCATTCTTTAGTAATCTATCCCGATGCCATCAAAACTTTCGCAATCAAGACTCAAAGTGCACTCCGCTCGTTGACACAAGAGCCATAAAAAGAAGTTATATTTATACAGTACCCAAGGGGCATCAGATAACCCTAGAAATTTTGATCATTCCGATAGGAGGTCTTGTGGTCCTTCCCGTCAAGAACTTTTAATAGAACATCCTTCTTCTAATCTGACAGATTTTTGTGTTAGCGAATAAATGTAATTTGGGGGTTAGGGTAAATGTTGGCCAAACGCATTCATCTTCTTATGCGTTGTTGGGGTCCTTTCTGTTTGTCTTCTGGCTCTGAATTAGTTGGTCTCCTATGGGGACAGACCATGTGCACAAACGATAAGATACATAAGAGATTGTGGAGAGGAGTGCAAACTGTCCCCCACCCATTATCTAACACTTTTCCCTAAGTGGTTCACTATGCTCTCACCATTTATGGAGAGAACCTATGACTTGACCCTTTTAGAGTAGGTTAAGTGTGGGATTTAACCATATGTGTCATTTTATATGGACCTTATTCTCATTAACTATAAGAATGATTAGAGTTTTGTAAACTAGAAAAGTACTCAGGGAATTTTTGGCGTCGAGTGGCGCGTTCCCGGCGCCTTCGTGGCTATTAGCCGAGGAATTCGGCTATTAGCCCATGTTTTTGGCTAATAGCGGTGAAAAACGGCTAATAGCCAACTCGGCATCCATCCGGCGTCTAAGCGGCTCCTAGGACCAGCAACTCCTGGTGTGGCAGCAACATTCTAGGTCCGCGATTAGCGCGATTAGGCGGCGATCAGCGCTCCTACACCGCGAGCGCAAGGATCTGATTGACACGACTCGTCCTTCTTGGCGCATTATTTATGTTTTTGTTCATTTCTGGCCTATTTTTTAATCGGTTTTTTACAATTATTCTTCGAATCTTCAAAATCACGGCTGAAATGGAGCTGCCGGTACATACTGGGTAGAAGACAAGTAAGTGCGACAATAAGTTTGCCTTAAAAATAGAATATTTTCAGGTTTAATAGGAAGAATGACACAAATCTACGGAAGTTTCGATTTTGTTGGGTCTTACCGAAAATGGAGTAAAGGGAGAAAAGGATATACAAAGACGGAGCATAAATACAAAGGTAAGCACTTATTCATATGATTTTCTTCCAAATAATCACATTTTCAGACCCGACTCAAGGAAGCTCCAACTACGTTTCAATGACGCTTGGATTGAGTCCAACTCGGTTAGTACCATCAAATACGGTTTTTAAATAATTTTTCTTTTATTCAGGAAACCAAGCTTATTCGGAGGGAGGCCAAAAACCAGGATATGTGAGAATCAGCCACCAATCTTCTCCAAAGTTCATTCCTCGCTATTTCGTTCGTTTCGATATTTCTATCCCTTGCTGCACTACTAATTGTTGTCTCATTCATATTTCCTATTATTGTATTGTTATACCATGTTAATCTAATAAAGATCATCATATTTCAAAATAGTGGGATACCTATTTTTCTACGTAAACCAACAATTCATTGAGGAGCGTATTTGGCGCTACTATACGCTTCCCAGCTACGGTATTGCGCCCATATGCGGCTAATAGCGGCGCAAAACGGCTAATAGCGGTGAAAAATGGCTAATAGCGGAGCGAAACGGCAAGGCGCGACATGCATGTCGCGCCTTGCCGTTTTGCTCGGCTATTAGCCGTTTTGCACGGCTATTAGCCGAAAAATTCCCTGAGTACGGTATTTTTTCACAAACGTTTTCGAAAGTAGTTTATTCCCGCGATATTTCCGATGAAATGTAAGCACAAAAAGTCGTAAGACTCGGCAGTTCAATTTAAAGCTTTCGCTTCGAGACTATCGCTAACTTTACAGTTTTCGCGTTTGAGCGCATTCACAAAAATTTCTGAAAAAAAAAACTTTTTTCAATTTGCCGGATTTTCCAAAGTTTTACATCCTAGAACCTATCTAATTAGAACCCAAAAAGGATTAGTAGGAATCGCTTTATAATTAGCCTCAATTCCTTTCCTTTAACGAAGTTCCACCGAAAGTCTTAAATCCTAAAACAAAGGGTACTCCCTAATTAGCCAAAAAGTCAACTTGAAGGCCTAATCCTTCTCCAAACCCGGAGATAAAACATATAATTTGTTCATGAAACTGTAATTAGGTGGTTGTGTTGACGGACTGACTGACTGTCCATCACAACGATGAGCGTGTGTCACGTAACACTGGTAATTAGCTGAAGGTCTCTCCCACTCTCCGGAGGTTCCGTCCGGTCACAGTCTGCTCATTTCCCGTTGCATCCTCGCATCGTTTCCTCCGTTTTTCTTTTATTCCATTCAACCCAAACGTCTGTTGTCTTTCCTCACCCGACTCCCTTCTACTGTACACTATTTCCCCAGCATCGTCCGGTCATCCCACGTCTGTCATGTTTTTTGGACCTGCCGATGGGCCCTTTCTTCTATTTTATAATGTACTCATAGAGATGCGAGCGGTCCTATTGAAATTTGATATCCAGTACTTCACCCCAGGCAACTCTATTGTCTTACGTATCTCCCCATGCCTTCAGTTGATTATGCACAATTATCAGTTTTGAAATTAGTTTTTACCAACGCAATGAATAAAAAGTTTACTTTGTTATGTAAATTGACTTCGATCTACTTACATTTCACATGCAACACTATACACCACTTTAACCTAGCTGACAGTTTCTTTTGCTAGGTGTCAGAAATTGCTAATCTTGCATCATTATCTCCGTTTCGCATCTCATCATCAGAATCGGCAGTAAATCGTCGGTGTCGATCTGCCGTCGCCGTTTCTCTTTTTGGTTATTCGTCTCGGGCGGTCCTTTCCAGCAGCCCTTTTTATATTTCCCGACAATACGTTTGTTCTTTACGAGCTTTTGGGTTACCATGTCGGAGCAGAATCTCGGTCGAGCGTAATAACGACTGTTTTGGGCGGCGAAGAACACGAGACAGGTGGCTGACGAAAGAGGCAAATTAGGCTACCATTTCCTTTTTCTCTCCTTCGTGAGGGATCAGCTGCCACCTAAGTCATAACAACCAGCCATCTGCTTCAGATTTCAGAAATTATCCCCCAAATGTTTTACTACTGTTCCGCACCCTTCCAACATCCAACAGCCGTTACCTATCATTTTCCCATCTGCCAATTACCACTCAAAAAAACCTTGAGAATGTTTTTCAACTTTCCTCCCTCCACCCTTTCTTTTCGGCTTCTGGAGGCGCGAGAATTCATATTTTAAACATCCCTTATGTTCTTTGTCGTGCCAGTGTGTCCAAAGCACTCCCGCTGTGTTATTTCATTCGAAAAACTGTCTCGAAAAACGCTTTGTTTTTTTCCGGAAATATTTATTTTTCATCAATTTTGCTTCCTACCGTATCCCTTTAAAGGTACATGATCGAATTATTAGACAATGGTTTTAAGGCGAAAGCGGCAGTTACTGTAATTTACTGATCTGCCGGCGACCTATTCCATCTTTTTTCATTTCGCAACACCATCTGCGTTTTTCCTTGTTCTTCCCGTTCCACAGCTTCACCCACCCATCCCGTTATGTGACGCAATCAAGCGCAGTCTCCATTAGACGAGCCTCTGTTCGCGTTGAGCCCGTATTGTCTCCCATATTTCTGTCAGTCACTTGTCTTCTTCTTTCTCGCTTCTGTGATTGATTCACTCTCTTCTTGACGTTAATGATCCCAATAATTTACACTCATATTTTTCAGAAAACGACATCGAGCTAGACGGCAATCCGTGCCCGCGAGCACAAACTTTTTAGGGCAACAGCGCCGCGCGTCGGGTACAGTTTAGGATGTTTCCTGCAGATAACAATGCTTTTTATGATGGTAAGCACTTCAAAACGTTGCGAATATTTCTCAAAACCTGCTTATTTTCAGACTATTATACGCAATACAACAATAACATGAATCCAACCACATCGTTCAATTCGCAGCCGCGCTTATCACTGGACAGTGGTCTTGGTCTAACCAATGATTCGTTCTGTTCCACTGACCTGAATGAAACCCATTTGATGGATATAACTGCTGCAACAGCGTCCGATGCTTCTACAAGTTTCCAGTCATCAGGCCCTCTTGAGCATTCTCCTCCAACGAAATGGGCGAGAATAAGGACGCCTCCGAATCGGAAAAGAACTTCTAGAGATCCTGTCTTCAACTTCTTCTCCCCTCCTTCACAGAAGAAAATTCGAACGATGTTTTCATCGCCCACAAAGTTAATAAAGACTCCTGAATCTCTTCGAAAGTCAATTCGGATCTCGAGTCCCTCCCCATTCAAAGTTACATTTAGTAAAACTCCACTGAAGTTGTCAAACAACGAGAATGTTACTGGTGAGTGCACCTTTTTAAAATTAGAATTCTGATTAATGAAAACAATTCCAGGAATTCATATTGGACGATCCGGAACATACTACAACAAGAGAGTGACAGGCAGTGCTTCAAAAAGGTGTTTATTGCCTTCTAAACCCGATGGATTCACATTACTTGGTTCACCCAACTCTGACGTTCGTTTTCAATTTCTTACTGTTCACTGAACACTGTAATTTTCAGGTACTAGACATTCCGATGGAAGACAAATTCGAAGAATTTGGAGATTTTCCATCCACAACAATCAACACTGATCTTCTCGAAGTTAGTAACGATTCGATGGATTATCACCAGTATGCTGGCATGATAGAAACTGGAAGTTTCTTGAATAAATACACGCACTCATCGGGTCCACTCCTAGCTACCACTCATTTTCGGAGTACAAATCCAATCGTTCGAAGCGCATCACGAAATTTGTTGAAAAGTAACTCGGATACTTTTCAAGTAGAACCGAAGAAAACGTTTCCGTCGATTAAAGCTGAACTCGAAGAAATCCCATCATTCAGTTCGGTTAAACCGAAGAAATCCAGGGTGAAGCCAAAGCAGAAGTCAGTCAAACGAGATCAACTTCGACAGACGAAGGAGAAGGAGATGAAGGATTGGAAGTTGGTTCCGTTTGAAACTCCCAAAAAAGAAGCTTCGTTGGTTCGTTTTTCCCTATCATTTTTAGAAATATCTAGATCGCGAATAATTCGGATAGTACAAAAATTTTGGGTGAAAAGCACTTCAGGGGTACAAAATACCTTTAAAAATTTTGCACTTCCAATTGTGCATTTTGAACTCCTTGTACCCTCCGAATTATGCGCCAATAGTGATTGTTCACAATTTCATATGAAACTTTTGCAGTACTCCGGTCGTTGGCTCGTCATCTCCACTGGCCGTACTCTTGCCCAGAAAGAGCTTTTCTCGGATGCCAAAGATTTTTTCAAAACCCATCCTCCATCAACACCTGAACCAACACCGATGCCATTAAGGCGAACTCCAGCCATTGCACGAGTAACCCTCTTCAAGAATCGCTACCGGTCTTTCAATATTTAAAATCGTTTTACAATTGCTAGTTCTTCTGCTCCATGCACGTTTATAGCTCCTCTACCTCGTTTTATTTATTTATCAGCACCTTTACAGTATTATTTATGTGAACGAATGTGTATGGTAAGTGTCACAAGCCGCAGGGTTGCCTACATGAGATTATATGTCTCACAGATTTTCCAATTTTCTTGTTGTTCCGGTTATTAATTGTCCCCGTCTATCCTGTCCGACGATTCTAGCTATCTTGTTATTTTCTCGAATTGCAAATTAATAAATATCCTAAAAAGATTCTGAAGTTCTTGTTTCCTTTGTTACTGTTGTATCTTGAGTATCTAAAGGGTCTCCCGTTTGAAAAACTTCTCACTTGTCAACTTTAAACATTCTAAAACACACTCTGTGTTCACACTGTTCAGCACCTAATTTTGTCGTCCCCACCAACAAGTTTTGGCAAACATAAACTTCTGCTCTTTGAGTCTAAGAATTCTCTATTATCCCGCCCATTTTGTGCTCGGTCGAGCACATGTGAGAAATCAGAGAGACGCTTTTCGAGGGGGTTCGACCTGAATATTATGTCTCTCTCCCAAAATCTGCTACTTCGTCGCGCGATGGCTTTCGCCGGGCTCGTTTGGGTGAGTTGCACGTGACTGTGACTACGGTCGAATTCTCAGTTGAAACACCGTCTCTTCCTATTGTACAGTCTCTAGTGTCTAATGAGTGGGAAACTTGGTTGTTCAAATGGAGAAATATGGCTCTCTTCCCTCTCTTCTTAAGTTAGGGTCATTGTGTATTCGATTTGAAAATATCCTTCCAACGCGAAATCTTGGTTCTAGTTTCCACAAAAATTATTATCCGGATTGGATAATTTGGGCCGAATCTCACATCAGCCACCAATGTTAGGTCTAGAAACAACAGCAACACAACACTTTAATTTCTTTTCTGAAGGTCGTCAAATCAAAAGGCCCTCCTTCCTCTTTTCCCTCGTTTCCCTCATCATCCTTCCGTTATTTTTTCTTTAACGCCTTCTTCACATTCTTTGCTCTCCATCTCTCTTCCTCTTCTATTTTTGTTGTTTTGTCACAGCCAAAAAAAAATGTGCAACAACGACATCAACACGTTTTCTCGTTTCTCTGGACCCTCTTACAAGCTCTCTCATCAGGTGTATATGTAATCTGAGACGTTTAGCCGTTTCTCCGGAAACAACGCACACAAAATGAATTCTCAGAATCTGGTCCCATGACTAAATTAGCTTTTGATTCTTTGGTTTTCAGTTGGCTAGAAACGTTGTAGCTTGCCAAATTTAATTCAGAGTATAGCAACTCATAGTGTTATTTTGTTTCCGGTTACAAGAATCTGGTATGAAAATCGAAACTACGGCCGAAGGTCCCACAACGAAAACTACCGTAACCTGAAAATATTTATGTTTTCCGTTTTTATCTTCCCGTTTTTCACTGTTTGTTGACGGTTTTTCTGTTATTTTTCCCGAAAAAAGTCGGAAATTTTTTTCTGAAATTTAATGAAATTTTTGACATTTTTTTGAATTTTTGGAATTCGAAATTTCCGAATTTTTGGAGTTCGAAATTTCTTGAAGTTCAAAATTTCAGAAACTTTCGGAAAATTTGAAATTTGAATTTTCAGAATTTCAAAAATATTGGAATTGTTGGATATGTGGATTTCTGTATTTTGGCAGTTTTAGAAAATTTTCGGAATTTTCAGAATTTCGGATATTTTGGATTTTACGAAATTTTGAAATTTTCAGAATTTTATAGAAATTTGGATTTTTTGGATTTTCGGAATTGTATAGAAACTTGAAATTTTAAGAGTTTCAGAATTTTTAGGAATTTGAAATATTCAAAATTTCAGAATTTGACAAATTTGAATTTTTGGAATTTTGCTATGATTGAAAATTTTGGAAAAAATATTTTCAGATTACGGTAGTTGTTGTTGTGGGACCCCGTCCACAGCTCCGATTTTTGAACTCGAATAATTTTTATATAACACATTCAAAGAGCCAAAAAGTAATTAAAAAAATGAACACTTCATGCTGTGAAAGCTGAGCAAACTTTCATCCAATTCTCTCCCCATCCTGCAAAGTGCATTCCCATAAATTTCTTTTTTCCTCAACTCTTGTGATTCCCTTTCAACCTCTCTTATCTGCTCCAATCGTAAATCAGAAGAAACGTTTTGATGATAAGGAAGCCGCCGCTGCTTCAACACCAGCCGTCAATCAGTAATCACAATGTTATTTTAGCTGTGATTGAGAGTGTATGACCTAGCTTCTGCTCTCTGGGATTAGATTTTTTAATTCAAAAATAATTTCTTGTTTTCTAGGTTGTGTTTTAATTCTCTTCTTTGATGTTTTGAAAAATATGAGCTATTCCTTCATTCTTTAATCAAGAACTCAGCTTTGTAGGAAAACTGCCTCTTCCAAATTCAAAGAATCAAAAAACCTTGAGTGTTCAGGGTTATCATTGAAACACTAATTCAATCAAAATTCGAACGCTATCTTAATAGGATTAGGTCTCTCTCCTCCCCCTCCAAAGTTGCCTTTTTTGAGTCTTTTTTGCAACTTATCGGAGAATAGGTTACAGAGCGAAACGCACTCTCTCTGTCTCTCTTTACACCACTTTTGCCTGGAATTAGGGAACATTGTCCTTCTTCCTTCTTCCTCTCCATTGCCTCACTTTCTGTGGGATGAAATTCTCAGTTAGTTTTAGTTACCTCACACTCTCCTTCTACAAACATCTCACCCATTTGACACAAGTTGTTCAAAAACAAATAGTATCCTTTTTTCTAGATGGTGCACTCAGAAAACGCAACGGACACAACTAATACTGTCTCGAACAATAATAATACAATTCTTGGCAATCAGTCTCAGTCGATTGCTGAGCAATTGAGCCAGTTAACCGGGAATTCGGTTAAGGATTCGGAGAAAATCATGAACTCGTGGCTTGGAGTAAGCAATAGCGTATTAAAGTTCTATATATTCTGAGATCGTTTTCAGAAGCGCCAATGGGATCTCACCACTTCTGTTCAATTCGATCAAGAAGTACTTTCACGTCTGCGATCTCTCCGAGTCGCTCTTCTCGTCGTTGATTTCCAAAATGACTTTGTAGACGGCTCTCTCAAAATTGGAGATGGTGACGCTGGACAGGATCCAGCCAACGCAATTGGTCCGCTCAACGAGCTTCTCCAGTTGAACACATGGGATCTCGTGGTGTATACGAAGGATTGGCACCCTCACAACCACATCTCATTTCTCAGTCAAGCGCATAATTCAGACAGAGAAATGGAGAAGAAAGACGAAAATAGAACTCTGAACTTCTTCGACTCTGTCCAGTTTATGAAACCAATTAAGACTGAGCAGATTCTTTATCCAGACCACTGTATTCAAAAGAGCTGGGGATCCGATATACATCCGGAGGTTTATATTGCTCCGAAAGCAGAGTATATCATAAAAGGAGTCGACCCGTATCTCGATTCATATAGTGCATTCAACGATAATAATGGACGCTCCAAGTAGGTTTCTTCATGCTAATCAATTTTATTCTTTGAAATTCGAGAATTGAATTTTCAGGACTGAATTAGAAGATGTTCTTCATCGAGAGGGAATTGACGCTGTTGTTATAGCTGGACTTGCTTACGATATCTGTGTCCGCTTCACGTGTCTGGTTCGTTTCTCTACAGTTTCATGAGAAAATCGTATTTTTACAGGACGCAGTCAAGCAAAACTTCCTCGCGGCTGTTATCCCTGAGTGCAGCGCAGGATTAATGAAAAAGGGAATTGAGGAGTCTGAATTAGCGTTCAAGAAACATGGTGTTGCAATGATCTCAAAGGAGGAGGCTAAAGGAATCACTGATGGAGAATTCCTCCCACAAGAATGGGTTCAAAAAATCGCTCTTGCAAAGAAGAGCTCGGAATAATTTGCATAATCTGTTTTTATCTTTTTAATAAACATTTGCAAGTTCTTCTTCTTCTTCTTCTCTGAAAATTCATTCTCATGAAAAAAATACCAATTTTCAAACTGTGACAACGATGCTCCGAAATAACGCGGGCCGGCTATTGATTTCTAGTCCGTCTGTCTTGTACTCCTCTCGGACAATGAGATTTTGTTTACCAGTTTTTGAAAAGGCTCAAACGGTTTCTTTCCGATATTTCGATTTTTCTTTCCCTTTTTTTCTCGCATAGTCATGTTGATCAATAGCTTTGCTGAGTTTTGTCTAGTCATGTTTCTAGTGAAAAAAAATTCCAGAAAAACTCCTATGTCTTTTGCATTGCATTGATTAAAATATTCTACACTAGGAATCTAGTTTTTACATCAATTAAAATGTCAAGGGATGTGAGTTTGTCACCGAAGTCGAATGAAAATCGATTTGGTTCTGGAGCCACTGCCAACGAGCCAATTAAAGTTGAAGTTGTGAACGAGGAACAGGTTGAAGGCAATCTGATAGAATTCTGAATAATTGATTATCATACAGAATTCAACTGCTAATCAATTAGGTTTTTCTTCAACACTTTCGACATCTTTCGTCGCTTCCGAAGATTTATCCGAATCAATCGATGATTTGACAGTAACCAAAGTAAGTTTTAGAAAAAACACTCCGAAAAGCGATTATAATTCAATTTCAGGAGAAGAAGAAAATCAAACCGAGCAAAGTAGCGGAAGATTTAACCCGGAAAAGAAAGGATACAACCAATTCGATCACCAACTTCTTTCATCGATTCACGCGAGGCGATCGAGAAGAGAAGAAGATTGTAGAAGAAGAGGAAGAAGAGCCAGTCGAAAGACCGGAAAAACTGATTAGCCCGGAGTCGGAAGAAAAATGGTTTGAGTCAAGAACACTCGATGAGCAACACATCGGCCACGAAGCGAACGCCGACGTTTACGAATGGGACCCCAATAATATGTCAGAGACTCTGGTTCGAGAACCTCCTCCACTTGACCCAAACAATGCGATATTTGAAGAAAAGGGAATGCTCAAGCTTCTGGAAGAATTTCGAAACGGAGAACTGCGTTGGCTTGATGAACCACAAATATCGGCAATGGAAAAAGTGAAAGAAGCACATGAAGATGTATCAAACATTCATTTGAAAGTGTATGAAATTGAATCAGCTAAACGGAAAAAGAGGAAAAATAAGCTGTCCAAGGAATCCGTAAGTTCGAATAATACTTTAATCTGTAAATCAAATACTATTTTTCAGTCGGATTCGGAGGATTCAGAAGAAGAACGAATAATTGAGAAGCTGTTTGAAGAGATGAACTCTCATATGGTCAACATGCATTCCGCTCTTGATACTGTTCCATTTTATGACGCTTCTCAGAATCGAGCTGATAATGACGAGGAGTACTTTTCCTCCTAACTTGTTTTTTTTTAGATTTTAACACACACTCTTGCTTATTTTGCCTCGTACTTTGTAAAATCGCTTATTTATTCTCGCGAACTTTGTAACATTGATTCAAAACATAAATGTATATTTTCAGGGATCGTCCAAAGTCTTCCGGACAACAACAAGTCGATGGCAAGTAAGTATCTTCAAGTTTTCTGTGGCGCCGATAGCATCGCCGTGTTGAAATTTTAGCGTTCTTCAACAAGTTCTTCACAGGAGCATCCTCGTCTGCTGCGAGTTCAGATTGCGGAAATATGGACATGCTTTGTCAAGCGATAAATAACCTGCAGACAGAAAGTCATGGTGAGTTTTGCCTTTTCAATCATCTCTTACATATGTCGCCTTTAGAAAATATTGGTGAGCGAGCCGCAGATATTGTTCGTCAAAATAAGGATTTATTCGAGAAGAAAACAGCCGATGTCGAAGTCTTCTTGACAAATTGCAATGCACACGTTGGCTCCGCTGCGATGGCCGCCGCTATAAAGGGATTGTTCGATTCGTCGTCATCAAAAAACAACGAGCAAGGACAAGAGAGAGCTGTAGAATTAATTCATCATTATCTTGAGGAGAACCAGCTTGTTGGAGAGCATCTGAAACTGGTCCCGGAAGTCATTTTCCCGCTTTTACGCAGTGTCGGAAGTTATTGCATGGAGAAGAAGCACAAACCAGAAATTGGACAGAAGATTATCTCGAAGGCACTGGCAACAATTTATCCTCCTGGTGAAAGTCATTCCAATGTACTGACTTCTGCTCACAGTGTTTTGTTCGCTTGTGCGTTGAAAACCAAGGACTATGCTTCTGTGGAGCCCTTCGTTAATATTCATATCGATGAAGTTGCAAACGAGAAGCGCGTGCAGGATGCTTCGCTTGACGAACAGTTCCCAACATACAGTATTGCGCGATTGAAGGTAGTTGGAAGCATTCCCCATGAAAAGTTAGAGAAAATGATAGTTTCCAGAGTTCCCATAAAGGACAAGGACCAATGAGCTCTCTTGGAAACACAAATACACCCAGTCCGTATTTGAATCCAAAGTTTGTTCTTGATTATCTGTACAACGGGGCATGCGTTTTGATCGAGTTGAAAAATTTCGAAGGGGCGCTTTTCCTCCTGGAAACACTTCTCTCAATCCCAGCTTACTCGGCACAGGAGCAGATTGTTGAAGGATACAAAAAGTAAGTGATCAGTTCAAAAAAAACTGGGACCTGGAAAATGAGGTCATTTAATTTTTCAGGTTCGTGCTCGTTTCTCTCATTCTAAATGGCGTGGTAGTAGACAATACTGATAAGTTGCCTGGAACTCGAAGCCTGAAATTGAAATCTCCAGAATACAAGCATCTGTCGGAAGTCAAGTTCAGCAGAAGTGCGAATACACATGCCAAAGTCGATGAACTCGTTCAGAATGCAAAAGACAAACTGAGAAGAGTAAGGAAATCGTTCCTGTTTTATCAATCTTGAATTCACATTTTCTAGGATGGAAACCTTGAACTTGCAAAGCTTATGGTCGCTGAGATGAGAAAGAAGACTATCGTTGCGCTGGCCAAAATCTTCAGCTCTGTTAGAGTGTCCGATATTCAAAAGCTGGCGTTTTTGAAAAACCGTACCCAA
This sequence comes from Caenorhabditis nigoni, assembly GCA_027920645.1. NCBI lineage: Eukaryota > Metazoa > Nematoda > Chromadorea > Rhabditida > Rhabditidae > Caenorhabditis > Caenorhabditis nigoni. Next base: position 12,138,694 of record CP115867.1, on the reverse strand, counting down.
GTGACAGATCTTATTGAGCAGTTGGTGGCAGAGAACAGAATCAATGTAACAGTCGAAGGAGAAATGGTATTTTGGTCAGAGGTGGCACCAGTACCTTCTCGCCATGACATCCTTGAAAAGATTGCCAAGTAGGTTATAATCGACATTTCAAAGAAAAAAACGCCGTGCTTCCAGAGTTGACCATCTAAACCATCTGCTCCAAATAAAAAATAAGGATATGAAGTCTGGATCAGGACGTCAGAAACCATCGATTCTATACAACGAAGATGAGGGACTCAGCATGCCACCAATCGAATAATGAACTACTTCAACTATGTTTTACCATATTTATCTTCTTCACTGTTGTTCGCATCCCAATATCGGGTTTTTGTTTCAGAAAATACCGTGCATAGAAAACAGCACTTTCAATACTCTTCACTGTCGAATGAAAACTTTTTTACATTCTCCTTCTGTGTTTCTTTATGGTTGTGACCTAATATTACCTGAAACGCAATGGCTTAAAAAAGTAAAAGTGTCAGTCAGGTTGGAATGAAAATTTGTTATTTTTTTAACTGTCGACCTCATCTCCCGACCTTATCACATTTCTTGTTTTTATCGTTGTTTGTCTGTGTCTGACCGCTTCCTTCCGCCTCTTCTGTACGTCGAAACCTGTCGGCTTTTGTTGCTTCTCTCTTCCTCTTGAATCGATTTGTCAAGAGTGCATAATTCTGAATACCATGCCATATATTCTGATATCCACTCAAATTCGCATGGAATGTGGTCCTACAATGGTAGGCGACGGAGAGAGTGATGCGAAGTTGATGGAGAAACTCGAAGCGAAACTAATGAAGCAGCTCGGAAATGAGTTCCAGGTGTGATAAGACTCATGGTGGTTTTTAAGAAGTATTTGCTTTTAAGGAGTACATAACTAAATGGTCGCCCAGAAAGGTTCTAAACCAACTAGAGAAAGAAGGTTGGCAAGTTGTAGCCATGGCTGGAATCGGTCAAACTTGTGCTTGGACGTTGTATAAAGCGGATCCTGTGTGAAATATATTGTAAAATCTCGTTCATTCAATAAATGTGTTCTTCTTCCTGGCTGACACTAAATCTTTCCTTATGTAATTTTCAAAATTTTTAAAATTTCTTTCAGATTCGTTCAGATTCATATACAGATGCCAAAAAGGTGAACAGAATGGTTAGTTTTCTGCGCGAAACCGAACATTTCAATTCTTTGTTTTTCAGGTTCAAACAACAACATTGGTGAAAGTGGCGGCAGGAGTGTTTGTGATGGGATCGACTGGACTGTATCTAGCTCAAAAATCAGTCCAATGGAAAGTTCGAAAATTGCCACACTACAACGAAAGCCTAAAGATTGTTTTTGAGCACCCAAAAGCCCTAGTGAGTGTTCTCCTTTTCTTTTATTCTCCCCCGCTTAGACGCTCTCCCTCTCTCCCTCCTGCTAATTAGGTTCGAGAAGACGAATCGATTATTTTCATTTCTTCAGGAAGCCATTGGCGCGCCGATTTCAGTTGGCAGTGTGGAACTATCAGATCGTGTTCATAATTATGTGGATAAAACGACAAGCAGGGTTAGTAGTTTCAGTTTCTTCTCATTTGAAAATTAATTTCCCTTTCAGTTACGAATTCCTGTGACCGGTCTCGTCGACTGCGGATTTATGGATGTTCTAGCTGTTCGAGAAACCGAGAAAGAGAATTTCGAAACGGCAAAAGTACGGCTTTATCTGAATGACGGTGTTTATACGATCTTTGATACGGGACGGTGGCAAGAAGATGAAGAACAATAATAATTCATAGACAATTTTAGAAGAGTGTTTAGTAGGATATTTCATTTTTGTTGCTTTGTTTTTATTTATTCATTTGAAATGAACAAATTGAATTCTGGATGTTATACTTATCAATTTCAATTGTCTTTATCATAATCCACTGTATTTTTTTCTCTGAAATCCTGCAATTACTGACTACTTCCCAGCCCGCTGACGGGTCGTCATGGCAATTTCGGAATGGATCCAGGCGTTGCAAGGTGAGAAATAAACTACTGTTCTGTAGAATCGATTCGCTAGGAAGCTTGATTGAGACCAGGGATGTTCGGAATGGTCTTTTCGGAAATTTCCGGATAGTCAAATTTTTCGAGTTTCCAAATTTCGAAATATTCCGATTTTGAAACATTTGGGATTTCGGAATCTTAGGAATTTTTCGATATTCAAATTGCAAAGTAGAAATTCCATTCTTCCATCGAAAAAACACAAAAAAAATCTATTTGAAAATGAACAACGGTCCCAAAAGTGATTCTGCTTGAGACCCGCAAGAGAACTTTTCGCGTGCGCCTTTGACATACTGTAGTCGAAAAATCGGAAATAAATATTCCGGTCCGAATTCCGAATTCGTTTCTGAACATCCCTGGAAGCTTGATATTCGTTAATTTCGCTCCAAATAAACGCCCTTGCTTATCCAATATCTGAAATCTTTCCAGATGTTGCCTGGCCAGGATTCCTCCAACCACACGTTGAAGTTCTTCTTCTTTGGATCACATGGGCAGTTGACTACATCGACTTGGACTATTTAGAAGTAAGACATTTCGGATAGTCATGTCTAAAAGCTTTGGAAAATGGACAAAAAATGTGATTCAGCTCGAGACCCGCAAGAAAGCATGCGTCTTTGACATACTGTAGTCCACAAAGCTCTTATTCCGTTCCGAACATCTCTGTATTATTAGCTTTCAAAAAAATGAAAAAAAAGTTATTTCATTCATCATTCTTTATCACAAGACCAATTCTTTAACTAAAAAGCAGGTGCAAAAATACCTCAACACCTAACTACACTCAAATTTGTCTACTATTCATACCATCATAAAACTGTGATCACTGACTGTTTTGCCTCTCTATGCATTCCCGAAAACACAGTCTCTTCGTGCATCCTGCATCATCAGCTGCGAGTGCCCCCTCCCTTTCTTGTCTAATCTCTCTCATCATTCCACTGTATTTCTTTTCTTTGCTCTCTCGCTCTCCTCTCTCTCTGATTCTACCCGAAATGGCTCCATTCTTCTCACCCCCCAATGATTAGTTTACAAGCAATTTTTACTACCGCAGAATATTAGCTAAATGTTTCAATGGCTTCATGAAACTATTTTGAGCGGAGCACATGCAATTTATCAGTTTGTCCCGGAGGTATTGCTAAAATCTCTGAAATTTAATTTTTTTAGAAAACCATCTTTATTGTGTTCATTTCAGTATCTACTCTGGCTTCTGCTCCCATTCTTCATCCTCTTCATCTTCCCAATCTTCCTGGTGCTCTTCATATACGGATGTGTGATTTTTGTGCACATTTACGGTCACCGACATCAAATCCGAGAAGCGTATCATACGAGTTATTGGGAAGGAGCACGAGTGGCAATCGCTTCATTCTGGGATGGTGTCGGAAACGTATGGCATGGCTACGAACTGAAAGGAATTGAAAATGTTCCTGATGAAGGATCAGCACTGTTCATCTACTATCACGGATGCCTTCCACTCGATGTTTACTACCTCATCTCGAAACTAGTGATACATAAAAATCGATCACTTCACTGTGTTGGTGATAAGTTTATTTTCAAAATTCCCGGTTGGCGTCCACTTTGTAAACTATTCTCCATCACGTCTGGAACCGTCGAAGAATGCACACAAGAATTGAAAGAAGGAAATCTATTGTGTATTGCTCCTGGTGGTGTTCGAGAAGCGCTATTCTCGGATCCCAATGTCTATGACATTCTGTGGGGTAAACGTCTGGGATTCGCGAAAGTGATTATTGGAAGCAAGACGCCAGTGATTCCAATGTTCACTGAAAATTGTCGTGAATCGTTCCGAACTCCCGAATGGGGTAGAAGCTTCTTCCGATGGATTTATGAGAAGACAAAAATCCCATTATGCCCGATTTATGGAGGATTTCCTGTTAAAATGATCACTCACCTTGGTAAACCAATTTACTTTGATTTCGACACCGTTACACCTGAGGAGGTAGGAAGTTCTGTTTTGGGATTCATTAAATTCTTTTTTCAGGTTCGAAAAACTGTTAAACGGGAAATTCGTTCAATGATCAAGGAACATCAACGTCTTCCTGGTAGTGTCTGGCAAGGCATTGCTCAACGGTGGTCAGCACCATCAAAGAAGAAAACTGACGAACCAGAGCAAGCAGTGAGTATTGTTAGTTTGGAACAGTGTTGCTCTTGTCTGTCCATAACTGCTTCTAATCACTAAAACCAGTCTAATCTTCCACATTTCAGGAACTACTGCAAAGAAACGTCGCGAGCCTGACGTCGGATTCAGAAGAGGTTGTTGTGCTACGACGAGACCGATCCGGAATCGATGATGACGACGCTGAAATTGACGAGCTGGGCGGAATTTAAATGTGTATCCGTTGGATCTCTCTCATCCCTGTAATCTATATCGAACTGGTTTTGAACCATTTGTAACCTAAATACTCATTTTCTTGCTATTTACTGCTCTGTGATATTTGCGTAATCATTTTCTTCCTGTTTCACTCTCACTCTCTGTCATAATAAAGAATTTTACATTTGATAATTAAATAATTTATTTTTGTTATTCGTCAATTGTTCCAAATGATTTATACTTTACATGCTTAAAATCACAATCACTCAATAGTTGTAACCCAATTAAAGACATTTTTAATATTAATCATCTTTTCCGCCTTTCTTCTTAGGAATGTTCACTTCTTCTTCATCTTCCTTTATCGGTGTTTCCTCTTCTCCCCAACCCCATCCTTCTTCTTTTTCAAAAGCATCATCCTGAATTGGTTCTGTGAGCATTTCTTCGTTCGAGGCAGGTTCCTCGACAATTTGATGTTCACGAATAGTTTCCAAATGAGGCTCTGGTGCTGTTTGGGGAATCAAAACCTCTTCTTTTTTGCTATCATTGTCCGGTTCTTCAAAAGTTTGTTCTGCTTCATCAGTACTAGGTTCATCGATTGGTGCCGTCTCTTCTGACTTCATTTGAACTTCTTCGTTCGGAATATTTTGTTCTTCTTGGTACGCAGAAGCGTTGGCATAGACATCGGGGTTTTGGTGATTTTCAGTCTTCTTCATTGCTTGATCCGTTTGTTCGACTTCATGAGTTTCGGTTTGTTCTTCGGGAGTCGGCTCCAAGAAGAATTTGGTTGGTCCCGTTTCTTCTTCGTTAGGTTTTGTTTGTAGCACACTCTCAAGACCAATTTCCTCCAAAGTTTTCTTTTGTAAAAGTGGTTTGACAATATCTTCTATTTTATCAGCTCCATCACAAGATGCAGCTAGTTGCTTCATATCAAACTCGATGAATTGGAGCTGAAAATATTGACAAAATTATCAAATACCCTACTATTCACTGTCTTACGTATTGATGCTTTGAAATCGAGGAACCGAAAATTTTGCTGATCGTCGCTGGTGGGAAGAAGAAAGCGATACATTTCTCGAAAAATGGGGCAACGCTAGTACAAACAATGCGCACGGCACGAGTGAAGTTTGCCGAATTTGAATGTGAAGTTGCAAGCCAAGTTAGGATAGATCGGATAGAGTCTCGAAGGGAAACTACAACGGTCGAAAGGATAACTGGTGTTAACATGAACCGTAATCCATTTAAGGCGTCAACGACTCCGTTTGTGTATATAGTCATTTCATCCCATAAACTGAGTTCAGCGGCTGCGACTGGTGGAGCATCCGGGGTTGATTCGAATTGAGGAAGTGATGCGGGATCTATTCCAATCATAACTATATCCCGAGAGGATCCAGTCAAACGGTTGGTAGCGTCTTGTACATTTTGTCGGAACCTCTGTTCCACTAGTTTGGTCAATTTCCCAGCAATCAATGGGCGGAAATCGATACCCATTCTTCCAAAAGAAGATGCCATTGCCATTAGTTTGGTCCATACGGCAGATAAATCGACAGCTGACCTGTAAATAAGTCATTTTATCTAAAGGAAAGGGTAGACTAAACCGTACTTCACATCTGCCTTTGTAATAAGATCCAGCATTTTCTTCACATTCGAAATTACCCATTGAGACAAAATTGAATTCGGAGGAAGCACTGGCCACGACTCCCATCTTGGATCTGCGTTTGGCTGAAAATTGTTCTATGTCGATTGGTTATCACATTTTCAATACTCACATTTTTTCTAACGATTTCGTTTTCCGGAAAAACGGCCAGGTATAAAACAAGAGTGTCATACATGCTGGTACGATACGTTTCGATGGCTTGTACAATCATGTCGACATTTCCCTGTAATGGTTAAAAATATTGTTTATTCCCGTTATCACTCTATTTGTTTTCTATCATTTATACCAATCGCTTCAGCACCATAACATACATTTTTTCAGATTTACAATGAAACTTGGAGACACTGTACCGAACTTCACTTTTGACACCGATCTCAGAAAGGATCAGAGCTTGCATAGCTACATTGGAGACAAGTAATTTCTCATGATAATCTCATTAATCTTGAATTTCTCTTCAGTTGGCTCATGCTGTTCAGTCATCCAGCGGATTTCACTCCAGTCTGTACAACCGAACTCGCAGAGCTTGTCAAACTGGCTCCCGAATTCAGCAAGCGACACGTGGAAATCCTTGCCATCAGCATCGATTCGTCAGAAACACATCGTGCTTGGGCAAAGGATATCAACGCTGTTGTAAAGGGATGTCTCTCTGTCGGACATCATCTTCCATTTGAAATTATCGCGGACACGGATCGTTCCATTTGCACCGAGTTGGGAATGATCGATCCTGACGAGGTTAACTCGCAAGGGATCTGTCTTTCGGCAAGAGCAGTCATGCTGTTCGGACCAGACAGAAAACTCAAATCGAAAATTCTCTATCCAGCCACTTTTGGCAGAAACTTTGTGTGAGTCTCTTATGGTAATTATGGTATAAATTACAAATAATCGTTTCAGCGAAATTCTTCGTATGGTGGATGGAGTGCAACTGGGAACCAAGGCTCCAGTTGCTACACCAGCTAACTGGACTTCAGGAGAGAACGTGATTGCTCAGCCTTCTCTCAGCCAGGAGCGAGTTATCGAGGAGCTCTGCGGAGGTGATCCAGACAAGTGCAAAATTGTTCCACTTCCAAGTGGAAAACGTTACTTGCGTGTGATCGAAGGAGATGCCTACTTGAAGAGCTAATTCTTCTCTTGTTGAATTTTCCAATGTGTGTGTGTTTTGGTTTTTGATGTTGTGTTAATAAATGTCTTTGATACTCACTGAAATATCCAAAATTTGTTTTTCCAAGTAAATATCTCTATGTTGAAGCACCGCGATTCTTAGTTGATTAGCAGTTAGGTATGGCATTTTTCGGACGTTGTTAACAACTTTGATAGATTCTGCCAGGTCGAGTGGGCCCGCAAACTTATTGAACAATTCCTCTAGAAGATAGGAGCGTGCTTCAACAAGATGATCCGCGACTTTCTGAAACAATACAAAGAATGTAAATAACAGGAACAGAAGAAATAGATTTTCAGACCTTTATAAGTGGATTTTTGTAAAGTTGAGTCTGTTGTTGGAGCTGCATTCCGTAGTTCGTGAGTGTATACGCTAGATCGTAATAACCAGCACGAATACAAACGTCCATGCGCTAAAATTTCGTTATATTTAGAATTCAATGAAAAATACTTACCGAGGGGAGAGTCAGAAGCTCCCAAATTGGATTAGATTTGTCTAGAGCTTTTTTCACGAGATCTTGCTCTTCTGATAGCTGCTTAGCTTTCAAACGAAATTCATGAAACGCATTTGTTAGCTCTTCTGCTTGTGATGAAAGATCCACTGTCTTGTCGCGCATTTCACCAAACTGAAAAATTACTTTCCAATTTGATTACTGTAGTTTTTAGCGTTTACCGTTTTCGAGCAATCATGAGTAGCTCTCCCAGCATCTGCATAGGTTCCGTAGTTATTGAAAGCAAGATCACTAATTTGTGCATCAATTGCTTTTAGTTCACTTGCCAATAGAACTTTTTGTCGTCCTGAAATTCGGTGTGCACCGGTGTGTTTGATACATTCCGGATGATATAGTAATACTTACGCATTTCTTCAAGACCCATGTTGCGAATATCATCTCCATTTTGAAAATTGAAGTCCGAATCCATGATTTTCAAGAAACTTTGTTCTGTGCAATTGATGGTGTGAAATCGTGTTGGCTGTCCGTAAATCGACATGGGAGCGAAGTGTTTGCACGATGTGCGCAATTTTACGACATACTGCACACTGTGTAGTTTTGAATGTTTTTCTTCGTCGTTTTTCGAACAGGTTGAAATAATGGCGATATTCGGTAATAGAACTGTGAAAGACAAAGCTTTAACATGATGAAAATGATATATAATACAACTGTAACGTTATAGAACTCCACTGGTCAGAGCATAATGGGTTCTTATCGTTCGAACACTCTGAGCGATCGATGATAATGTCTCAAGACTTCGACATGCTCTTTTCGTTTCGAAATTTGAAAGACAGTTTCTGAAAATTTCTCATTATTTTTTTTCCAGGTAAACAGTGATGAACGAGATTTCTTCTTCTCCTTTGTACAAAGATAACGCTGATTGGAAGGATGTGACTCCCATCTACCCCGGCAAAGACGAAGAGGTGGCTGTGAAAATCGCCGTCACCGAGGACTGTAAGTGTCACATCCATATCCACTGACTAGTCCGATTTTCAAATTTTCAGTTATCGATGCATTCGCTTACTTCCGCGCTGTGCTCATAAAGAAAGAGAAATCACCGCGTGTGATGACTCTTCTTGAGGACTGCATCAGATTGAATCCTGCTAACTATACTGTATGGCAATATCGTCGTCTCTGCCTAACCGAACTGGGATGTGATCTGAAAAAAGAGATGCGTTATCTTGACGAGATCATCGAGGAATCGTCCAAAAACTATCAAGTTTGGCATCACCGTCGATTCATCGTGGAGCTGATCGGCGAGAGTGTGGCTCAGGGCGAGCTCAGTTTTTGTGAGAAAATAATTCAAGACGAAGAGAAAAACTATCACGCTTGGCAACATCGTCAGTGGGTGGCTCGAACTTTCAAGGTTCCCCTGGACGACGAGCTGAGCTTTGCTCTCAAAATGCTCCTGATTGACAGTCGGAATAACTCAGCCTACAATTATCGATATTTCTTGCTCACTCTTCACGATAAAATCGATGACAAGAACATGATTGATATCGAGATCAAGTGGGTTTACATTTTTTGTCTCGTTTTCTAACAATTCAAATTCTAGTTTGGCCAAACAGTTCATTCGGAACATTCCAAATAATGAGAGTGCTTGGAACTATCTGACCGGCCTGTTGATCAATGATGGAATCACTGCAAACAGCGATGTCGTCAGTTTTGTGGAGGATCTATACGATACTACACCAGAAGATAAGCGCTCGCCGTTTCTTCTCGCTTTCATTGCTGATATAATGCTGGAGAACATCGAGAACCAGGTCAAAGCAGATGAAAGTGCAGAGCGTGCCAAACAGCTCTACACTGAACTCCAAAAGTCCGACCCGGTTCGTGTTAACTACTACAAGCATCAAAGTCTTCTTGCTCAAACCATGCTCGTCAAAAGCCAAACAAAAGTTGCCGCAAAGTGAAACGTCTCCACTGATTTCCATCCCTGTATAATAAAATATATTTATGCCTGCTTAATCATAAATTATGTTCTCATCTCCTTACATTACTGAGATTGCAAAATTATTAATAGGTTGAATTCCTGAATATCTGGTATCTCACACTTTAGAAAGAAGAATATAATACCATGTCATATTTATTAGTTCAAATGGAGCAACGAGACATGAAAACCGTGGTCGTGCTGGATCGGAATGCCGATTTCGCAGAAGAAACCAACGAGACATTCGATATCGCAATCAGAGAAGGCGTGAAGCAAAAGAAGCTAGAAATCAAAAAGGATTACTGGACGTGGTGCGTTGAAAGCGTTTTTGAGATGCATAGAATCCTGTCTGATGTATATCCTCATGGATCTGTCCAAATTCGAATTGCTTTGGCGGATTATTTGGCAAAGATGTTGGACACTAAATGGACAACAGAACTTATCACACGTGCTGAGCTGGGAGTGCTTATAGAGAAAACAGGAAAACCGTGCGCGGAAGACATCGACATCGATTCAACGTGTGGGTGGCAAATGGCTATTGAAGCTCTTGCAGTGGAGTCGCCAGAGCAGATTGAACATAATTTTGAAGCTCGTTTTAATATTAGTTGGTTTGAAACATTAACTACGAGTTATACTTTAACGATATGTTTCAGAAAAGCGATCCGAACAGAATTCCGAAGTCGCTCGCGTTACAAAAGAATTGAATGATGAACCTGCATCACCGGCTATCGAGAACAATGGAAATTTAATCATTTATACCCGATATAAGACAGATGAGGAGATGATGGAAGCGAAAGAAGAGATCGCCGATCTTGTTAGCAGTGTGAACGCTATCGCGAATTTGGAATCAAATAGAACGTAAGGAATCAATGGAGACTTGAGAAAAAAGCGAAGATTTTCAGATTCTGTCCAATCACTTCACTTCGAGTGTTCATTGTGAATTTTTATGGAGGAGATGAAGAATGCGCCGTCAAAACGCATCCTTTAGAAGAATATCCAGATCTTCCACTTTTGAAATTTTGGGTCATTTCAAGAAAAGCGTCCGACATGTGTGTTGCAATCCATTCTGTTCTTGTGGCTGCATTCGACCTTAGCTCGACGACAGTAACAAAAATACCGATGAAAGAAGACAATCGAGGATCAACAAACTATGATGTCGAGCTGTTTCACTCTTCAAAAGTTCATGAACAGTTGAAAGAGAATAACTTGATTGCGGTATTTGATTTTCTTTTGTTTTTTTTTTCAAAATTTTGATTACAGAGAGTGAGCGAAAAGGGCAATGCCAATAGTGGAGTCACTTACGACACAATGAGGCTCACTTGGACGACAGCACCAAAAATAAAATGGACTTTAGTAATTCGGTCTTGTTAAAACAACCTATGAATTGATGGTGTTTCAGTTTCCATATCACGATAATGCAGTTCCCTGCACAACAGCTGTCGCCTATTCTCGGCCTTCAGCATGCCTCACACAATTTGTTCGTGACGGTAGATGTGTGATGCTTGATTCAGAAGTGAGTTTCAGTGTTTAAACTTGAAAAATAAAGTTTTAAAATTCTTTCAGAAAACTAGCTTGTTGGGAATGAACATGCCGGATAAATTGGTTTCTCATATCCTCATTGCTAACCGAGGACGTATGTACATTCTTGACATCGATTTCATGCAAAAAAGTAAGAACTTTTCTATAAATATTATCATTCAGAAGTTCAATCGGACGCTTGTTCCAGAAATGAAAAGACTACAACGCCTTCGAGAGCTCAAACCTCCGCGACGTGTTCGCATCAGAGATCCTATTAATGTTCATCAGTTGAAGCATACTTTCAAGCAGATAGAGTTCAAGAAGGTCGGCAAAAACTTCCTAGAACATGATGCTGTGGCTGAACAAAAAGGAAAACAACGAAAACGTTTGAAGACTTTGGACATTCAAAAACGTTTGAGATGTATCACGAAAAACATTCCACTGTACCAAGAGGACACCTTCATTTTCTATAGTGATGAAGTCACTAAAAAACTGGAACCCTTGGTCACAAAAATCACGAAAAGGAGGTTAACACCAACGGACGTTCAGCAATGCAACTCGAAAATCATGAAATTGCACCAAATGAGAGCGCTGAAGGAGTTCATCGTTCCCGAAGATGCGGATATTGATGCCTGTCTAGTAGAAAATCTATCGGATCCAGAAGAACAGATGAGAGTGGCTATTGTGGAATTAGCAAAACATTTGGTGAAGTATTCGAATTTCTCTGCCCGCCATAAAGCAGTTTACAAGACATTCATGTCGACTATGGGTGCTGATAAATTATTGGAAGTTGATTTGGAAGATGATGAAGCCATTGACAAGTAAGAAGCTAATTATATTCCAAAAATGAATAGTGTTTCTATTCCAGAATGTTTGTGAAACGTCCATTTTTCATGAAAACAAGTGGAGATACTGGTGTATCTTCCGAATCTGAATCATCCGACACTTGTTCATCATGTTCGGATGAGGAAGAAGAGGAAGAGGAAGAAGGTGATAACAAAGAAGAGTCAGGACATCGTTCCAGAAACATGCTGAAAAGGTTTTTGAAATACGCTGATAGAGATGGCTCACCAACTATTGTCGACAAATCCAAGAACGCGAAGCTGGATGAGGTACCATTCAAATTAGCTAAAAGTAAGAATCGGAAAAGTAAAAAGCTTATTTTTTGATAGGAAACATTATTTTTCAGATATCGAATTCGACCTCTTCACCAGTGTCTGCGAAAGAATAGAGAAGAAGGAACAAGGACAACGTCGAGAGTTCGTTGGAAGAGAAGCCCATGGAAACAAGGCTCCGCTTTATCCACAACTCGCTGAAAAGTTCGAAAATCCTGCCAGTCCAGCTGGCATCGTTGACGGAACGGAACGTCCCGAAAGAGCAGAAAAGTTGCCTGATCGACCGGAAAGAATTGAAAGAGCAGAAAGGACTGAAAAACTTCGAAATCTGGAACGAGGAGTGCGAGGAGGATCAGGAACTCCTCCGCTATTACGTAGACCGACGTTCAATTAATATAATTTTGTATGAATCTCTTTTGATATCGGGTTTTAATCTCTCATGTCCCAATGAATGTTTTATTTTTCGTAATTCATTTAGTTATCTTTAATTGAGGTTTCCACCTACTTTTTATCTTTTATTGCGAGACTATTTATAATGAAAGTCAGCATATTAAGATGGCTGATGAAACCGAAGCAATAGTGAGAGTTGATAATGTGAAGTACAGAAAGGCTGGAGAAGGAAAATCGCCAATTGGACGATTGATTCTGTTTAGTGATTATATTGAATGGAGAGACAATGCCAGTCCAGAAGTATTCACATGTAAATTTATTCGTATCAATGGTGAGAAATTAATTGAAAGTTATAATCCTAGTATAAAAAATCGGGGCTGCGGAATAGAAAATATGGTGGCCGTGTCCCGATGGTCCTAACTACAGTAACCTATATGTTGTTATCTTTTTTCACTTTTCGCTGTAGCTTTCTTCGGCCACGGCCACCGGCGTCCGATTTTTTGTAACAGTAAGTATATCATATATCATTTTTATGATGTCTTTTCAGGTCAGCGTGTCTCACCACCACACAAATCGAAAGTTCAATTGCAATTGAATTTGAGAAACGACGAGCAGGCTACGTTTGTGTTCTTGGACCCAGGAGCATCAAAAGAAGAACTTACCAAGCAGCGAGATAATATCAAAGAGAAACTTCAAGCTGCTTTATTGGAACATCGTCATCGTGTGCAGGAGTTAGCGAAATCTGTAGAGAGCCAGTCAAAACAAGTGGAGTTGCAAGCGAAACAAAAAATTCTGCAAGAAGATCGCAATCTCGAAAAGCTCTATAAAAATCTAGTTGCTACAAAATTGATCACTCCACAAGATTTTTGGGCAGACTACTATCAGAAAGAGGGCGTTTCGGAAGATAGAATTGGAATCAACGGAGCGTTTCTTGCGAATATCGTTCAACAAGAAGGAACAAATGGAGTAAGATTGAATCTCAATCCAGAAATTATTCAAGCGATTTACACCACTTATCCAGCAGGTGAGAGCTTATATCCAGAACCCCGCCGCTGATAAAATTATGTTACAGTCCAGAAGAAGAATCTCGAATTGGTTCCTCATGAAATGTCAGAAGAGACATTCTGGAAGAAGTTCTTCCAGTCGCACTATTTTCATCGCGAAAAAGAGGTTCTTCCAAATCCCAAAGATCCATTTGCTGAATGTGTTCGTGACGATGAAGAAGAAATGACAAAGATGACATCTGAGAAGATTCAAAGAAAACGATTCGATCTAGATCATATCGATGACAATGGTCTCAGAGATTTTGTTCATGTGAGTTCATCGTTTTCTGCTTGATAGGGAGCCAAATGTTATATTTGCAGAAATCTGAATCGTTGCCAAAAACTACGAGAAATACCCTTATCAAAAGATGTAATTATTTATCCGAGAAAATTTTGGCTAGTTCATGGAAAACGGGAGAGACAAAGACATCTGGAAAGAAGGGGTTTGGTGTTTTGGATGTGAGTCATCTTCCTTCTTGATCTTCAGAAATGTTTCCAATTTCAGAGACTCGTAGCAGAAACAGAAGGGAGATTGGAATCCGATGATCTTGCTGAGAAAGACGTTGAGGAAGAAGTTCAGCTTGTCCGCATCAATTCGTCAGCAAAAGCTTCTCAATCTGTCTACTCAAAAAAAGATGTGGCGAAGTACAAAGGAATCGTAGCTGATTATTTTCAAAATTGGTCTGTTGAGGATATCCTGCATCGAAATGAAATGCTTTTGGACCAACAAGAAATGGATGCTCTTGAAATGGAAGAAGCAATGAGAGAGGATGACGATGAAGCTCTGCCTCCTGAGGCTTGGTGTCAGTCTGCGCAGGAACTAGGGAAAATCAGGGATATCCATAGCTCGGTGCGTGAAATCTGCAGACAATTCTGGAAATGTTTTCCACCTGTGAGCAATGAAACAGAAGAGAAGTTGATTCGAATGGCTGGAACTTTGGAGAAATTCAAGAATGAGATAACGAATAAAGGCATGGACCCTGCGAATATTGCTCATTGCACGCAGATGATTGATCTCGCTCTTCAAAAGTTTGAAGCCTATGATTCGAAGAAGATGCAATAGCTCATCGATCTCTTTTTATTATATTTTTGTTGTGAATGAATGATCATTTATATTATTTTCTCTCCGAAACTTGTTCCAATAATGTTGTCCATATCAAATTACTTTGAAAAATAGATAAATGAAAGACTGATATTCCTATAGTTGCAGGTACTTTGTTGAAAATGAGAAGGTTGTATCAGCTGGCTCTGAGGAGCAGAAACTTGAATGTTGGATTGGCCAGACGATTCACGTCAACTGAAGCGTCGACTTCTGAAGAAAACTCAACACCTCCGACTCTTCGACCTGATTTGAATTTTGAATTTCTTTTAGATGAGAAGAATATAGAGGCAATCAAGGAGAATATTTTGTAAGAGATAATAGTCTTGTATGGAACCTGTGGAAGACAAACACCGGTGGCCGTGGGCGAAAGTCCCACAGCGACAACTACAGTAACCCAATTTTTTTCTAAAATCCATGAAATCCCAAAAATCTAGTAAATCCAAATTTTCGAAAAAATCTAGTGAATCCAAAATTTCGCAAATTCTGAAATTTCGAATATTTCGATTTTCTGAAAATTCTGAAACTCCAAAAATTTGAAATTTCTATAAAATTCCAAAATCCGAATTTCCGAATTTCCGAAAAGACTGAAATTCCGAAAATTCTGTAACTCGAATTTCTAAAAAATCTGAAAATCCAATTTTCCAATTTTCCGAAAGTTTCTAAATTTTTGAAATTTTGAATTTCCAAAAAGTCAAAAAATAATCAACATTTTCATTTTCCGACTTGTTTGGAAAAAAATAGACGAAAATCAGTTTTAAAAAACAAAGAACTCGGAAAATAAGAATATCTTTAGGTTACGGTAGTTTTCGTTGTGAGACCTTCGGCTTCTCTCCTACAGCTTCGGATTTTTGTACCAGAATAATAAATCCCAGTGTTCAATAATGAAACATTTTTCAGAAATCGGAAAGGAGTCGGAGACATCGATAAAGTTCATGAAAAATGGGCGGTGATTCAGAAAATGATGAATTCTGGAGAGAAACCGAATGACATCAACGAACAGAAATACGCACAACTTTGGAATGAACTCTACGATGAAGCCATTCTAATTCCAAACATGACACAGGATGGTGTGCCTAAAGGAAGTGAAGAGAACGCGAAGAAAGTGTCAGAATGGGGAGAGAAGCGAGAGGATGACTGTCTGACTGCTGAGAAACTTGTTCAGAACTGGAGGTCCTTGTTGCATCCAACAGATGCTTCTGGACAGAGATCTTACGTCTTTCTCGGCGCTCTTGCGAGTCTAGAAAAAGCTCTACTGGATTATGCCTATGAGAGAGTATGTGCACTCGGATTCCGTCCAATTACTGTACCTGATCTTGTAAGTGGAGAAGTCACACAAGCATGTGGAGTCATGCAAAGAAGCGACCATCCAATACAGTACACTCTGGCCGGCGATGAGGCTCATACTAAACTTTCTGGTACCGCTGAAATGGGAATCGCTGCTTTTTTGAGAGGAAGGACGTTTCAAGAAGAACAGCTCCCAATTCGATTGGTCTCTCTCAGCAGATGCTTCCGCACGGAAATAAGTAAATCTGCAAGCGAAGCGAAGTTGTATCGAGTGCACGAATTCAGTAAAGTCGAGATGTTCGTTGTGTGCACTCCAGAGCAAAGTTCAGCTGAATTGGATTATGTGGTAGAGGTTCAGAAGGGAACATTTCAAGCACTGGGAATACATTGCAGGTATCACAAACCCCTTTTCATTGTCATCTTGAGCTATGTATTTTCAGACAACTTGAAATGCCTTCTGAAGAACTTGGCGCATCTGCTGCTAAAAAATTCGATATCGAAGCATGGATGCCTGGAAGGAAACTGTATGGAGAGGTTTCTTCGGCCAGTAATTGCACGGATTTTCAAGCAAGAAGACTTGGCATCAAATACAAGACTGCTGACGGCACAACGAAATATGTTCACACTTGCAACGGAACAGCCCTTTCTTCAACGAGAACACTCATATCAGTTCTTGAAACGTTTCAAAATGTTAGTGCCTTGATGATTACAAGTGATCACTCCAATTCTTTATTACAGGACAAAAAAGGACTTGGAGAGCTTCCGGATCCCCTTCGGAAGAGAATTAAGCAACGTGGCGACCCACTTCGTTTCCAGCCGGCAAAATCTCTCGCCTAAATATCAGCCAACAGGGATGATAACTAGTCCAATTCGAGTTTCGCTTATTCGTAGTTCGTTGATAATAAAGTATTCAATTCCTATAAAGCTCAGCTTAAATGAAGTTTGCTGTCAGATGATCGAGTTTAAAATGAACTTCGCACTGCACATTCGAATTTTTCAGAGAACAAGACAGTTTCAGAGCATGTGTTCGAAACGGAATTCTGGACTATTTTTAGAATTTAGAATTAAATATTTATATCGGAAGGGTTTTTTGATTCCCTCAGAGGATACATTGTTTGAAAGAGAAACATGCCTGGAAACTCATTAAAAACTTGACGATTTCAAGCGAATTTTTTACATTATACTCTGTTTTCGGCGATGTTGAACTGTGTTCCAGGTTTTTTGTCTGAGAAGGAATTTGGACCGCCAACCACCGGTCGTTGGCCAGGAGGTTTACAAAGGTGTGAACTAACCACTGTCAAAAAATAAGCAAATTCTCAACCCCTTTCTAAAACGACTTCCCTTGTGAAATGAACACATTTTTTGTGAATTCTTATTTTTTATTCTGATTTCTCACATTGTTTTTCACATAAATGTATTTAAAATAGGGGCGAAACGAACAGCAAAACACATTAAAAAAGCCCAACTCATGCTCAAAATCAACATGTACAATGAAATCTCAGAATCCTCAGAATCCTCAGAATCTCCGCATTTCAGAATTTCAGAATCTCAGAATCTCAGAATTTCTGAATCTCAGAAATTCAGAATTTCAGAATCTCAGAATCTCAGAATCTCAGAATTTCAGAATTTCAGAATGTGGGTGTGGGTGTGGGTGCGGGTGTGAATTTCAGAATCTCAGAATCCTCAGAATCCTCAGAATCTCCGCATTTCAGAATTTCAGAATCTCAGAATCTCAGAATTTCTGAATCTCAGAAATTCAGAATTTCAGAATCTCAGAATCTCAGAATCTCAGAATTTCAGAATTTCAGAATTTCAGAATCTCAGCATTTCAGAATTTCAGAATCTCAGAATCTCAGAATTTCGGAATTTCAGAATGTGGGTGTGAGTGTGGGTGTGAATTTCAGAATCTTAGAATCTCAGAATCTCAGAATCTCAGAATCTCAGAATATCAGAATCTCAGAATCTCAGAATCTCAGAATTTCAGAATGTGGGTGTGGGTGTGAATTTCAGAATCTCAGAATCCTCAGAATCCTCAGTATCCTCAGAATCTCCGCATATCAGAATCTCAGAATCTCAGAATCTCAGAATCTCAAAATCTCAGAATCTCAGAATCTCAGAATCTCAGAATTTCAGAATCTCAGAATCTCAGAATTTCAGAATTTCAGAATTTCAGAATCTCAGAATCTCAGAATCTCAGAATTTCAGAATTTCAGAATTTCAGAATCTCAGAATCTCAGAATTTCAGAATCTCAGAATCTCAGAATTTCAGAATTTCAGAATTTCAGAATCTCAGGATCTCAGAATCTCAGAATTTCAGAATTTCAGCATCTCAGAATCTCAGAATTTCAGAATCTCAGAATTTCAGAATCTCAGAATTTCAGAATTTCAGAATCTCAGAATCTCAGAATCTCAGAATCTCAGAATCTCAGAATTTCAGAATTTCAGAATTTCAGAATCTCAGGATCTCAGAATTTCAGAATTTCAGAATTTCAGAATCTCAGAATCTCAGAATTTCAGAATCTCAGAATCTCAGAATCTCAGAATTTCAGAATTTCAGAATCTCAGAATCTCAGAATCTCAGAATCTCAGAATCTCAGAATTTCAGAATTTCAGAATTTCAGAATCTCAGAATCTCAGAATTTCAGAATTTCAGAATTTCAGAATCTCAGAATCTCAGAATCTCAGAATTTCAGAATTTCAGAATTTCAGAATCTCAGAATCTCAGAATTTCAGAATCTCAGAATCTCAGAATTTCAGAATTTCAGAATTTCAGAATTTCAGAATCTCAGGATCTCAGAATCTCAGAATTTCAGAATTTCAGCATCTCAGAATCTCAGAATTTCAGAATCTCAGAATCTCAGAATCTCAGAATTTCAGAATTTCAGAATCTCAGAATCTCAGAATCTCAGAATTTCAGAATTTCAGAATCTCAGAATCTCAGAATCTCAGAATCTCAGAATTTCAGAATTTCAGAATGTGGGTGTGGATGTGGGTGTGGGTGTGAATTTCATGATCTCAGAATCCTCAGAATCCTCAGAATCTCCGCATTTCAGAATTTCAGAATCTCAGAATCTCAGAATTTCAGAATCTCAGAATCTCAGAATTTCAGAATTTCAGAATTTCAGAATCTCAGGATCTCAGAATCTCAGAATCTCAGAATCTCAGCATTTCAGAATTTCAGAATCTCAGAATCTCAGAATTTCGGAATTTCAGAATGTGGGTGTGAGTGTGGGTGTGAATTTCAGAATCTCAGAATCCTCAGAATCCTCAGAATCTCCGCATTTAAGAATTTCAGAATCTTAGAATCTCAGAATTTCAGAATCTCAGAATCTCAGAATTTCAGAATGTGGGTGTGGGTGTGGGTGCGGATGTGAATTTCAGAATCTCAGAATCCTCAGAATCCTCAGAATCTCCGCATTTCAGAATTTCAGAATCTCAGAATCTCAGAATTTCAGAATCTCAGAATCTCAGAATTTCAGAATTTCAGAATTTCAGAATCTTAGAATCTCAGAATCTCAGAATCTCAGAAGTTCAGAATTTCAGAATCTCAGAATCTCAGGATCTCAGAATTTCAGAATTTCAGAATGTGGGTGTGGGTGTGGGTGCGGGTGTGAATTTCAGAATCTCAGAATCCTCAGAATCCTCAGAATCTCCGCATTTCAGAATTTCAGAATCTCAGAATCTCAGAATTTCAGAATCTCAGAATCTCAGAATTTCAGAATGTGGGTGTGGGTGTGGGTGCGGATGTGAATTTCAGAATCTCAGAATCCTCAGAATCCTCAGAATCTCCGCATTTCAGAATTTCAGAATTTCAGAATCTCAGAATCTCAGAATTTCAGAATTTCAGAATTTCAGAATCTCAGAATCTCAGAATTTCTGAATCTCAGAAATTCAGAATTTCAGAATCTCAGAATCTCAGAATCTCAGAATTTCAGAATTTCAGAATGTGGGTGTGGGTGTGGGTGCGGGTGTGAATTTCAGAATCTCAGAATCCTCAGAATCCTCAGAATCTCCGCATTTCAGAATTTCAGAATCTCAGAATCTCAGAATTTCTGAATCTCAGAAATTCAGAATTTCAGAATCTCAGAATCTCAGAATTTCAGAATTTCAGAATGTGGGTGTGGGTGCGGGTGCGGGTGTGAATTTCAGAATCTCAGAATCCTCAGAATCCTCAGAATCTCCGCATTTCAGAGTTTCAGAATCTCAGAATCTCAGAATTTCTGAATCTCAGAAATTCAGAATTTCAGAATCTCAGAATCTCAGAATCTCAGAATTTCAGAATTTCAGAATTTCAGAATCTCAGCATTTCAGAATTTCAGAATCTCAGAATCTCAGAATTTCGGAATTTCAGAATGTGGGTGTGAGTGTGGGTGTGAATTTCAGAATCTCAGAATCCTCAGAATCCTCAGAATCTCCGCATTTAAGAATTTCAGAATCTTAGAATCTCAGAATCTCAGAATCTCAGAATATCAGAATCTCAGAATCTCAGAATCTCAGAATTTCAGAATGTGGGTGTGGGTGTGAATTTCAGAATCTCAGAATCCTCAGAATCCTCAGTATCCTCAGAATCTCCGCATATCAGAATCTCAGAATCTCAGAATCTCAGAATCTCAAAATCTCAGAATCTCAGAATCTCAGAATTTCAGATATTCAGAATCTCAGGATCTCAGAATCTCAGAATTTCAGAATTTCAGAACGTGGGTGTGGGTGTGGGTGACCAGTTCTAGGTGCATCATGGACCTGTTTTAGGTGCATCATGCACCTGAGAGAAAGAGAGAGAGATGCACCTAAAACAGGTCGATGATGCACCTAGAACAGGTGCATCATTTAAAACATACAGTACCGTCTAAAAGGTTGTAAACGATAGGTTTTTACTAAAACAGGTGCAAGATGCACCTAAAACAGGTGCAAGATTCATGTAGGTGAAACAACATTGAAGGAAAGTACTGGAAAGATCCAAAATTCGGAGAAGATTTTTATATTAAGTCCCATTGTGAACATTAATAAGTGATTCCTTATTGATTCCACTTCCATTCAAGGTCCAGGTTTCTCTATGTAACGGAAAAAGTACTTCGCACACCTAAATAGACCCTATTTGTCGAAGACATAATATTTCACTTAGGAATTAATGCTAATTGTAGTCATGCTTTTCTTTTATTGTTTTTTGTTTTAATCTCCTCAAAAACGTATATCACGGCCTCGCGGAAGGGAATCTTGATTTGAAAATTGGAAACGTGTCAAGTTTGAACGCGTAACGGTTCCGCTTCGCGGTTTTTTCTTTGATTCTCTGTTTCTCTCAATTTTGCATAATTTTTCTCGGTCATTGAAGTACGTGGCGCCAACTGTGTGCGACAGAGCTGGCTTTTTTGAGGTTCCTTTCCGCGAGGCATCTTGTGGAAATATTACTGAAAAAAACATGAATTTCACCTATTATCATCGAGATAACTGATATAATAAAGTAAAATTAATTTTTTCCAGGGTACATGATGGAGCATGAGAATAAAGAGAAATGGGGAAACATAACAATAAGAAAACCGAGAAAACGGCAATTGTCAAACTCGAAAACAGACGAAGATCTCGAAGTCATTGAAGTGTCTCTCCAGAAGAAACAACCTCTAGATGACAATGGTGACATCGTTCAAGTCGTCGGGTCTGCAGAGAAAGGTAATAAAAATTACAGTAAAATCAGTTTTAAAACATGAATTTGAAGATAAACCATTGGATATTCTACCGACTCGCAAACACATAGGAAATCAACTGGTTTCTGCTATCAAAAATCGCGCGCTCGTATTTCTACACCAGGATGCAAGGGGTTTTTTGACCGTTTTCGGTCGTTTTTCGCCCGATTCAAAAATCCGATGCCTCGAGCGAGGATCGAACTCGGGTCGATCGCTTCACACACCGGCGTGTAAACCAGTGCGCTATTCGATCGACAAAAATATCTTTTGCTTTTGATATATAAATACCTTCTCATTATTATTACGTGAAAATTCGAAACTTATTTTTCTTTTTCAAAAATTCAATGAAAGGTGTATGGAGAATTGTTGCTGAAGTTGTAGAATTTCTACAGTTTTATAGACTTCATTTGAATTTCTGGTTCAAAAATTCCTGAATTTCTGATATTTTCGGAATTCCAGGAACATTATTCTGGAATTCGAATATATATTTCCCCTTCTCGAAGTTTCAATTAGGGGAAACTCTTTCATAGCTACAAATACCGTAACACCTGTAATAAAAGGGCCCCTAACTTTTAACTTTGAGACATTTTATCTCGGTTTCTGTAAAATATATGAAAAAGTAGTCAACTGATGAATTGTTTATCATAACATCATGCACATTTTATCAGTTCATGCACTTTTAATATCTCTTATTGAAACCGAGGTAATTGAGCTCAATTTTCAAAGAGTGGGGACCCTTCTTTAACCGGCTTTACGATAACTGTTACTGAATTTTCTGAATTTATAGGGTATTCATTCGAACTTCTGATTTCAAAAAGAAGTTAAGAATTTCTAAGTTAATGAAATTCTGAGTTTCGGATCCTGTCGGTGCTTCGGAAATGTGATTGTGTGATTATTATTGTGTGATTTCTTGCAAGATCTGAATTGTTTTTTCCTTCTTGGATTGACATTTCTGAATGTGAAAACTGTATTCCAATTGTTCGAGAGTATTTTGTTGCTCGTGAAAATACTTTTACCGGCTGATCTGACTTCTAGGGATTTTTGTTTTTAGGTATCCGTCGATTTAGGGTTCTGAGCTAATTTTTATTTTCAATCTTCAACTTTTCTATTTGTTTTGGCCTAAGCCTATTTTTTTGTTGGGGGATGGCACCAGAGATGTTTGGAATGGTCTTTTCCGAATTATTCGAAATGTGGAAAATTCGGGCTTTCTAAGTTTCGCAAATTCGGAATTTTCCGATTGAAAAAATCTCGGAGTTTCGGAATTTTTCAAATCTTGAATTTTAAAGCGGAAATACTATTTTAACATAAAAAATGCCAAAAGCTTTTGAACATTGACAGAAAGAATTCGGCAGAAAAAATATCATAATTGATTCCGTTCGAGCCCGCAAGGTAATTTCTCTATTTTTAATTCCGAAAAATATCGAAATTTTCCCAATTCCGTTCCGTACATCCCTGGGATGGCACGAAATAATTAAAAGCTGAAAGTAATTCAAAGGGACTGTGGAGTGGGGTTATTTCCCATGAAAAATTTCGTCATATTTGTCGTTGTATTCCTGCGAGGAATAAATTTTGAATCTACATATAATTCGTATCAGGCTAACTCTGTGGATCCACGCTACTTATTTTTTATTTTCCTTTTTTTTCTTGAAATGTCACGGAAAAAATATAATATTGTTTAGTTGAAATTCAGATAACAGAAACTAGGTAGAATAAACGTGAAAAGAATTCCCTCCCCCATCAAAAAAAGCAAAAAACCTTTTGCATCTTGGTGTAGAAATACGAGCTCTCTCAAAAATCGTCATTTTGCAATTGTAGAAGGTCCACTCGGTTGCGGAAAAACATTTTTGGGTCGTTATGCTTCTTCCGTTCTCGATTTACCAATTCATGTCATGCAAATGGGCGATCAAATCGATTCTAAAGTATGTCTCAAATACGAAAAAAACGAATAAATAGAAACAAAATTTCAGACTCTCTTTGGACCAGATCGTTGTACAGAAGTGGCTGGTCAGTTTGTGTGGGAAGAATCTACATTTGCAAAGTGGCTCCAAGCTCCTGGAGTGATTCTTCTGGAAGATATCGATGATGCAAACGCTGATGTGATCTCAAAGATTGTTGACATTGCTACTAATCGTCAAACCGATGCTTCCAACTCTGAAAAGAATATGGATTTTCACAATGAAGTTCGAATTATCGCCACAATGTCGTTAGTTTAATAAACCCCCTGTAATAGAATATAATTTCTGCGTTTTTCAGTGGAAAAGGCAATAAAACAGCAATTTTGGATGGTGTACCAGACCGTATTCAAGTCGAATCCTTGTCCGATGACGAGCTCAGTATATTAGCTTCAAAATCCTATCCCAGAATTGCTCATCTTTCTCGGACTCTTATTTCCACATTTCGAAAGATAGAAAGTGTTCCTGGTACTGGAAACTCGAGACAACTAACATCGACGTAAGGTAAATATTGGGTTACACATTCAATTTTTCGATTTTCAGCGACTTTCTCCGTGGTTGTGCTCGCTTGGCGCTCCTACCTGATATATCTGCCAATGTTGAAACTTTCGCGGAGCTAATTGATACCTGGTGTCTTGCCGATCCCAGACAGAGGGCTAATCAACTATGCAACATCGTAAGTCCATTCTAAAAAGTATTACTGTAAATATTCATTCAAGGTTGCCTCATCGCTGAATGTGAATTCGGATCGTGTGAATACACATCTCTCTGTTCGACAGCCAGAAGTGAAATATGATGAGCACGTTGTTTCAGTTGGTAGATCGACACTTCCAAGAAAGAGCATGATCAAAACGGGAAAACATCGACTAGGTTACACTAGAGACGTTGTCCAACTAATGGAACGAATTGCTGTCTGTGTGTCTCACAGTGAACCGCTTCTACTAGTCGGAGAAACTGGAGTTGGTAAAACGTCCATAGTTCAGGCTGTTGCCGATCTCATCGGTGTCTCATTGGATGTTGTGAACCAGAAAGTCGCTGTTTTGGAAGCAGCGGAAAAAGGACATTGGCTTCTTGTGGATGAGATTAACCTGGCTCCACCAGAGTGTCTCGACGCAATCATTAATGCATTATCAGCACCCGGAACACATTCCAACTTCCGACTTTTTGCATGTATGAATCCAGCTACAGATGCTGGAAAACGTCAACTTCCACCAGGAGTACGAACTAGGTAGTTCTAATCGTTTGACTCTCAATTCATCAAGATTTTATAGGTTCACTGAGTTCTTCGTTTCGGAACCGTCTGATCCGTTCCAACTGGCTCTCATCGTCTCGGCTTATATACCAACAGTTTCTCGTCCGATTGTGGAGAATCTTGTCAAGTTCTACCTGTCTGCCAAACATCTGTATCCATCGAAATATTCACTTCGAACGCTGTGTCGTGCTCTGAATTTCACTGCCGACAACATGTCTGGAAGTGTGGATCAATCAGTTTACGAAGCGGTTTCAATGGAATTTTTAACCAGTTTGGAAAGTGAAGAAAAACGAGTGATGCGAGCAAAAATCCAAAATGCTTTTCAAAGCAAAGTTGAAGTGATGCCAGATCAAAAGGATGATGCCGCGTCTTCTGCTATGGCAACGATGATCAGATTCATTCATGATAGAATCGTTGATTGTGACGAGCAACAGACTATCAAGTATTGGACTGAAAAATCAATGAAAGAAATTCCAAATTTCTACTACACTATACTCGGGAGAACACAGAAGCAGTAGTAACATTTTTATAGGACTTTTGTAATTCACAAAATTTCAGTGTCGAACGTTATCTGTCAGCTAGGTTAAACAACATCGAAAAATTGGAAGGATTTGAATTGATGGAGAAGCTACAGTTGGTCTTCATTTTCAGCCGTCCTGTCAGTGATGAATTCGTTCAAATGTGAGTTGAGACTAGAAAATAAATAAAAAAAACTGGCGCTATGTTGGTTGGGGGGGGGGGGGGGCCACCCTTTTTTGACTTTTTTTGGCATTTTCTGACTTGCGCATTAATTCTGAGCATGTTAGAAATATTTTTAAGGTGTCTGGACCTATAGAAAGTAAAAAATAATATAAAAAAGTACAAATTCCTGATACTTGCATCTTTATTTTAGGCTTAGGCTAAAACGCCTTAGAATCTGAAATATGAATATTTGGGTTTTTTAACCAATTCTCGGGTAAGTTTTCCGGAAATGAAGCATTCTCAATCACCATTTTAGATGTATTTCGCATTTTTCATCTATTTTGGCTTTTGTGAGTTGAAGGTGGGGCACTCGAATTTTTTGAATTTGGCGCCGAAATGCAGGTGTCCCAGAGGAAGGGAAACATGGCGTTTTTAGCTAAGCCTATAATTTAAAGCAAAAAGCACAAAAGTTTGAAAAAAATTTTCAGCCAAAAATTTGCAATTTTCACTGATTTTCGCCAATTTCAGCATTTTTTTGGCTGAAAGTTTTTTCAAAATTTTTTGTTTTAAATTACAGGCTTAGGCAGAAACCCCTTGTTTCCCTTCCTCTGGGACACCCAAAAATAGCGCCAAAATCGAAAAAGTTGGGTGCCCTCTCAACTACGTTAGCACCGGCGTTTTGCCTAAGCCTAAAATATAGAAGCATGTAACTGAAATTTTCAATTTATTGTATTATTTTTTACTTTCTATAGGTCCAGACACCTCAAAAATATTTCTAACATGCTTGGAATTAATGCGCAAGTCAGAAAATGCCAAAAAAAGTCAAAAAAGGGTGGCCCCCCCCCAACCAACATAGCGCCAAAAAACTTTGCAGGCTGAGAGACGCAAAGTACGAAATCGATCTGGACAACAACAAAATTATCCGATTCTCCAATGAAGATGGAAGCATCGTTCGTATTGCCGATTCCAAGTACGTTTATTTTTTACGGCTACATTAAGAATTTTTTTTTCAGCAAGAAAAAGGCACAAAAGAAAGGACGAGATCAACGAGAGCAGCAAGGCCATGATGAATAAATTTCTCTTTTAAAAGATTTTCCCCTAAAATTTGTTTTTTTTTTAAGATTTTCCCCTAAAAGCAGATGAAGTATGTGTGTAAAATAAAGGCATTTCCCGTTGTTTCATTAATGTGTCCGTAATCTGTCGTCGGCGTGTTTCTGTGCACCTCGGAGTATTTACATCAGTTTTGATTTTTAAATTAAAGATTTTCAGCTGCCTTTTTATGACTTTTTCTAGAAAATTTTTGGAATTTCAAACAATTTGGGAGGAACAGTGGATTGTTGTAGGATCGAGGTTAGTTCCACGTATGAATATCTTCTTCTTCAATCACATTTTACAGATATCGCCACAAGCTGCTCTCTCGCTTCCGCAAGCCAAGACGGTCGGCCGATGGCGAGGAGGCGGGCAATGTCGATGCCAAACCCAAGGAAGCAAAGCGCAACACTGAAGAAAAGAAAAAAGAAGAAGAAACAAAAAAGCAACGCAAGAACAAACTCGCAAGCCAAAGGCTCACAAGGGGGCAAGCGATGCCGCTGATTCTTCGGCTCTCACCGAATCTTCAAACTCTGCTGCTGACTCTCCCGAGTCGAAGTCATGGAGGGAGGATCAAGAAGAACAGCTCCCAATTCGATTGGTCTCTCTCAGCAGATGCTTCCGCACGGAAATAAGTAAATCTGCAAGCGAAGCGAAGTTGTATAAAGCGCACGAATTCAGTAAAGTCGAGATGTTCGTTGTGTGCACTCCAGAGCAAAGTTCAGCTGAATTGGATTATGTGGTAGAGGTTCAGAAGGGAACATTTCAAGCACTGGGAATACATTGCAGGTATCAAAACCCCTTTCATTGTCATCTTGAGCTATGTATTTTCAGACAACTTGAAATGCCTTCTGAAGAACTTGGCGCATCTGCTGCTAAAAAATTCGATATCGAAGCATGGATGCCTGGAAGGAAACTGTATGGAGAGGTTTCTTCAGCCAGTAATTGCACTGATTTTCAAGCAAGAAGAATTGGTATCAAATACAAGACTGCTGACGGCACAACCAAATATGTTCACACTTGCAACGGAACAGCCCTTTCTTCAACGAGAACACTCATATCAGTTCTTGAAACGTTTCAAAATGTTAGTGTCTTAATGATTACAAGTGATAACTCCAGTTCTTTATTACAGGACAAAAAAGGACTTGGAGAGCTTCCGGATCCCCTTCGGAAGAGAATTAAGCAACGTGGCGACCCACTTCGTTTCCAGCCGGCAAAATCTCTCGCCTAAATATCAGCCAACAGGGATGATTATTAGTTCAATTCGTGTGTTTGCTTATTTGTAGTTCGTTGATATAAATAAAGTGTTCAATTCCTATAAAAGTTCAGCTCAAATGAAGTTTGCTGTCGGTTTACTAATTCTCTCTCTCCACATAGTTCTCAATGATGCTGCACAAGGATCTAGTGCTTTTTTACAGTAGGATTCTAAAACTAGTTTATATTCGAGAGGAAAAATGATAACAGGTCAGGTGTAAGCCTAATTGTAATCGGGATATTCACAGTTCTGGTTGGACTTCTTCTGGTTTACGCCTGTAGAGTCGATGTGAAGCACTGGAGAAAAAGTATTGACGCAAGAGTTCAACTGGAATATCCGAATGCTTCGCTGGCTGAATATCAACTTCCACCGCTTCACAAAGCTCAAGAAAATCCAGGAACACCATTGGAGGCTGAAACAACACGAAGAACGGAAACAACCCAAATCGAGAGAAGTCAAGATGAGAAAACTCTTCGTATTGTTCGAGCTATGTACAATGCATCAAACCGAGATGTACCTGAATCTGTTCAAAAAGTATGACTAGCGATCTTTATGTGTCTCAATCTCTCATTTTAGAGTTTCCAATCGAAAAGTAGCCGTATGGCAGGACCTCAAAAAACAGTGACAACTACTACTTTGCAAACTATTTCCGAGAAGGACAACGAACAGGAGATTCCGGAAAAGATATCAACTAAATCATCTAAAAAATAGTCTTGAACTTGTGTGAATAAATGTGTCTTTTTTGAATTCCCGCTTATATCGAGTAATGCGCCATAGACAACGACAATGCGCCAGCAGTTCCTTTGCGTCTTCGAATTTTTTGCGAAAAATTAATTTTGCTGAAATTTTTCTGAAAAGCATAAATTTCACCTATTATCATAGAGATAACTGATATAATGAAGTGAAATCAATTTTTACAGGGTATAATATTATCATGGGGAATAAAAACAAAGAGAAAAGAAAAGCCAGAAAACGGCAGTTGTCAAACTCGAAAACCAACGAAGATCTCGAAGTCATTGAAGTTTCTCTCCAGAAGAAACGGCTTCTAGATGACAGTTTTGACATCGTTCAAGCCGATAATGTCGGGTCTGCAGAGAAAGGTAATAATAATTACAGTAATATCAGTTTTAAAACATCAATTTGAAGATAAACCATTGGAGATTCTACCGACTCGCGAACTCATAGGAAATCAACTGGTTGCTGCTATTAGGAATCGTCATTTTGCAATTGTAGAAGGTCCACTCGGTTGCGGAAAAACATTTTTGGGTCGTTATGCTTCTTCCGTTCTCGGTATACCAATTCATGTCATGCAAATGGGCGATCAGATCGATTCTAAAGTATGTCTTAAATACGAAAAACTAAAGAAGATAATCAAAAATTCAGACTCTCTTTGGATCATACCATTGTACAGAAGTGGCTGGTCAGTTTGTATGGAAAGAATCTACATTTGCAAAGTGGCTCCAAGCTCCTGGAGTGATTCTTCTCGAAGATATCGATGCTGCAAACGCTGATGTGATCTCAAAGATTGTTGACATTGCTACTTATCGTCAAACAGATGCTTCCAACTCTGAAAAGAATTTGGATTTTCACAATGAAGTTCGAATTATCGCCACTATGTCGTTAGTTTTGTTTTAAAATTATCTGTACCGTTATGTGTCTCTTTTTCAGTGGAAAAGGCAAGAAAGCAGCAATTTTGGACGGTGTACCAGTCCGTATTCGGGTCGAATCTTTGTCCGACGACGAGCTCAAAAGATTAGCTTCTAAATCATTTCCCAGAATTGCTCATCTTTCTCGGACTCTTATTTCCACATTCCGAAAGATAGAAAACGTTCCTGGTACTGGAAACTCGAGACAACTAACATCGACGTAAGATAAATATTGGGTTACACATTCAATTTTTCGATTTTCAGCGACTTTCTCCGTGGTTGTGCTCGCTTGGCGCTCCTACCTGATATATCTGCCAATGTTGAAACTTTCGCCGAGTTAATTGATACCTGGTGTCTTGCCGATCCCAAACAGAGGGCTAATCAATTATGCAATATCGTAAGTCGTTCATTCTAAAAAGTATTAATGTAAATATTCATTCAAGGTTGCCTCATCGTTGAATGTGAATCCGGATCGTGTGAATACACATCTCTCTGTTCGACAGCCAGAAGTGAAATATGATGAGCACGTTGTTTCAGTTGGTAGATCAAAACTTCCAAGAAAAATGAGCATGATCAAAACGGGAAGACATCGACTAGGTCACACTAGAGACGTTGTCCAACTGATGGAACGAATTGGTGTCTGTGTGTCTCATAATGAGCCACTTCTACTAGTCGGAGAAACTGGAGTTGGTAAAACGTCCATCGTTCAGGCTGTTGCCGATCTCATCGGTGTCACATTGGATGTTGTGAACGTCAGTCCGACATCTGATTCGGATGAACTAATTCAAGGGTTCGAAATTTGCCTTTTTCAAAGTTTATTGATTTACAAAGTTTCAGATATAAACCAACAACAATCGGTCGCTTGATGGAACCGTTTACCAAATTCTACATGGAAGTTTTCACAAAAAATGTCGATTCCAAAAACAATCAAAAGTTCGTTGACAATTTGGAGAAATGCCTCTCATCGGGAAGATTCAAGGACTATCTGAGCTTAGTGGAAGCTACTGCAATTAAAGCTCTTCAAAGGAAAGGCACAAACAAGGACGAGCGATGGGCAGAACTACTAGTTCGTGCGAGACAAATTCGCGATGGTCTCGAAAAAGGAGCAGCTCCGTTTGCTCTCCAAAAAGGCGCTGTTTTGGAAGCTGCGGAAAAAGGACATTGGCTTCTTGTGGATGAGATTAATTTGGCTCCACCAGAGTGTCTCGACGCAATCGTTAATGCATTATCAGCACCCGGAACACATCCAAACTTCCGTCTTTTTGCATGTATGAATCCAGCTACAGACGCTGGAAAACGTCGTCTTCCACCAGGAGTACGAACGAGGTAGTTCTAATAGTTTGACTCTCAATTCATCAAGATTTTATAGGTTCACTGAGTTCTTCGTTTCGGAAACGTCTGATCCGTTCCAACTGGCTCTCATCGTCTCGGCTTATCTACCAACAGTTTCTCAGCCATTTGTGGAGAATCTTGTCAAGTTCTACATGTCTGCCAAACAGCTGTATCCATCGAGTTATTCACTGCGAACGCTGTGTCGTGCTCTGAATTTCACTGCCGACAACATGTTCGGAAGTGTAGATCAATCAGTCTACGAAGCTGTTTCAATGGCGTTTTTAACCAATTTGGAAAGTGAAGAAAAAGGAGTGATGCGATCGAAAATTCAAACTGCTTTTCGATGCAAAGTTGGAGTGATGCCAGAGCCGAAGGAGTCTCATAACTATTTCAAAATCGGAGGATATTACGTACAAAAAGGAACGCTGCTACCGGAAAACGATCCTAAATATGTTATCACGAAGACTGTGAAAGGAAATCTAGCTGAAATTGCGCGAATCGTGTGCAGTGGACGGTTCCCGATTTTGTTGGAAGGAGAGACATCAGCAGGAAAAACCTCAATCATTTGTCATTTGGCAAAAGTGACAGGAAACAAGATTGTTCGAATCAATAATCACGAGCATACTGATGTTCAAGAATACATGGGTTCCTATGTAGCTGATTCAGGAGGAAGGTTGGTTTTCCGCGAAGGAGCTCTAGTTCAAGCTGTGCGGGACGGATCCTGGGTCATTCTCGACGAGTTGAACTTGGCACCAACTGATGTCATCGAGGCGTTGAACAGGGTAAGTGTTTTCATTTTTGGTGTCCTCACAGATTTTTTTTTTTAGTTGCTAGATGACAATCGTGAGTTGTTCGTCCCTGAAATCAATGAAACTATCAAAGCTCATCCTCGGTTTCGCCTTTTTGCTACACAGAATCCAGCTGGTTCTTATGCAGGAAGAAAACGACTTTCTAGAGCTCTCATGTCCCGTTTCATTGTCCTTCGATTCCTCCATCTGCCAATTGACGAACTATCGGAAATGGTACGTGCACGATGTGGTATCTCACCGAATGCTGCTTTGAAAATGATTGAAGTGTTGAATGAACTACGAACTCGCAGAAGTCTATCGGGTCTTTTCTCTGCTAGAGATGGCCTCATGACTCTCCGAGACGTCTTCAGATGGGCCAAACGATTGAGCACAGATGAAACTACGGATGACTGGTTACAAATTCTAGTCAATCACGGATACTTCCTTTTGGCAGGAAGATGCAGAAATGAGAAGGATGAAGCTACTGTAGTCGAAACACTGGAAAAGATTATCAAGAGAAATATCAACAAAGAAGCGTTGTTTTCTATGAAATCGCCATACATGCCTACTGATGTGATCACTGATAAAGTAGTCCTGACACTTGGAATGAGAAGAATGCTCGTGTTGACAGAACAAGCATGGCTCCGAAACGAAGCTGTATTGATGGTTGGAGAGACTGGAGGTGGAAAAACGACACTTTCGGAATTGGTTGGAAGAGGCAAACTTCGAAGCATCAATTGTCATGAAAAAACCGAAACCGCTGATCTTCTTGGAAGACTTCGTCCAAAACATGATGGAGGCTTTGAGTGGTCAGATGGAGTTGTTATCAGTGCTATGCGCGAAGGAGCTCCGCTGCTTGTTGATGAAATTTCACTTGCCGAAGATTCAGTTCTAGAAAGACTCAATCCATTATTCGAAGAAGATCGTGCACTGCTCTTATCTGATGCAGGAACTGAAACCGAAGTTGTTCAGTCACAGGAGGGATTCCAGATAATTGCAACTATGAATCCAGGTGGTGATTATGGAAAGAAGGAACTTTCGAAGGCTCTCAGGAACCGATTCACAGAAGTATGGACGTCTAGTGATCACACCACATCCGAACTTGCAACCATTTTCGATCAAAGGCTTGCAAGAGTGGAGGCAACCAGAGAAGAATCTAGAATATCACCAACGAAAACTGCCACCTCTATTGTCACATGGATTTCTCAATTTTTCGGAAAATATTCTCATGTGTTCAGGTTAGTTTTTGAGAACTGAATACTAAATATAACACTTTTTCAGACATGCTCCATCCGTTCGAGATGTTGTTGCTTGCGCAGAACTTTATTCTTCCGCTGTGACTGCTCAGATCGATTCTCCAATTGCTATCAGAGATGCGTTGTGTGCTGTATTCCTTGATTCGCTCGCTGGACTGACAACTCGTCTTCATATTGACGCAGAAGAAGTATTCGATGATGCGCTGACTATGGTAAGCTGAACTTCTTATTATATCTTAAAGAAACAGCGTTTTTTTCCAGCTTCATAGCAAACTAGTCAAAGCAGAACTCCTGAGCCAATTCTCTGATGTTGCGGATTTCATCCAAGAAGCCAAACGAACAGCTCTAATTGAACAAACGTCGAATTGTTTGAATGTTGCCCATCTACGCGTTCCATTCGGACCGATTCCTCCAAAAGTTCCAAAAGCGTTCTCGTTGAAAGCGCCAACATGTTCTGAAAATTTCTATAGAATCGCTAGAGGTCTTCTGATCAATAAACCAATTCTGCTGGAAGGAGCTCCAGGATGTGGTAAATCTTCGACAGTGATGGCTCTCGCTCAACTTACTGGAAATCCAATCACTCGACTCAATCTCAGTGATCAAACGGATTTATCTGACCTTTTTGGAAGCGACGTTCCAGTACTCACAGAAGATGGAACTATGACATTCAGATGGGAAGATGGACCAGTTCTCAAAGCGATCAAGAAAGGAGAATGGATCTTACTTGATGAAATGAATTTGGCTTCGCAGTCGGTTTTAGAAGGACTCAATGCATGCTTCGATCATAGAAAAGTATTGTATATTGCTGAATTGAATCGAGAATTCGTGATCCCAGCCACGTCAAACTGCAGATTCTTCGCCTGTCAAAATCCACGAGTTCAAGGAGGCAACAGAAGAGCACTTCCGAAGTCGTTCGTTAATCGCTTCACGAATATCTACACAAACGATTTGACAAAGGAGGACATTGTGATTGTGTTGAACGGAGTAGATGAGAAGAATCTCCTGAGTGATGAGCAACAAAGAGCTATGGTCACTATCAGCGAGCAATGCGAAAAAGAGTCGGAACGAGGAACTCTCCTAGGAGGACCCTATTCATTCAATCTAAGAGATCTGCTTAGATGGTATGATTTGATAGCAGCTGGACGATCTCTTGGAGAAGGTTTCGAATTGGTGTACATGGCAAGAACGCGTAGAGAAGAAGACAAAGAGCTGATTAGATCCATTTACGAAAAGACGATGAATGAGAAATTGGTGAGCAGATCAGTTTTATTAACTGTTAATGTGAAGGATATGCGAATCGGGAAGTGCACACTGAAACGAAATTCTCAAACTACCCCAATCGCGAGCAAACGCCGACTTCTAGCATCTCAAATGGCTTTGATGCATAGCGTTGCCACTTGTGTTGAACTCAATTGGCTAACACTATTGGTTGGACCGAGAAATTGTGGAAAAAGAACCGTCATTGAGAATATTGCCAATATCTGCGGTAGGAAGTTGAAGTCGATCAGTTTGAACGCGGATACTGATGCGCAAGAGTTGATTGGAAACTATGAACAAGTTGTGGATGAAGATTGTCTTCCTGATGCCAAGAAGAAAATCATTGAGATTCTTCAGAAGAAAAATGTTCCAGTCGACAGAGTTCAGCAAGCCGACGATTTGAACAAGCTTGAAGCCACCGTCGAATTGATTCTTTCGGAAATCGGAAACGACGAAGAGATTCGAGAAGTGATCAGCATTGCAAACCAAAGCTCAATGCGTTTCGAGTGGACTGATTCTGTATTCGTCGATGCATACTTACACGGAGACTGGCTTCTGATTGAAGATGTCAACTTGTGCAGTGCTGCTGTGTTGGATCGTCTCAATTCTTGTTTGGAAAGTGGAGGAAAATTGGTTGTTGCCGAGAGACAGAATTCTTACGAGCCACTTGAACCTCATCCCGATTTCCGAGTTTTTCTTTCTATGGACGCCAGAGTTGGTGAAGTTTCGAGAGCCATGAGGAACAGAAGTTTGGAAATTTACATAGATGAAACATCGAGATGGAGTTCCTGGCCAGCTGACGTTCGAGCAATTGTTGGATCAGAAATTTCCATGGAATTGAGTAAAAATGTTTCCCGAAACTTAACAACGGAACAACAACTTCATTTCGCTGCTTTACTCGAAGAAAACGGAGAGAATTTTTCAACAGACGTTGCCTGGAAATTAGTTGGTGGACAGAAGGACAGCTCCATGGAAGATGACGATGAAGATGACGACGTGATCGTACAGAAGCTAGCTTGTGCTCCCAGAATCGACCAGATTTGTGAATTGAGCGGTGACTATGAAAAGTATCTGCTTTCGACATGGAAACAAGCCGCAGAAATGGCAAAAGTTTCAAATGTCGAAGCCACTTTGATGACGTTCCTTTGCACCAGTTCTTGGAGCATTCAGAATCTTTTGGTTGATTTAAAAACAATTTTCGGAGATGGTCTAGTTGGTGAGTCTGAGATAACGCTTTCAATTCCAAAGTTCGTTTTTTTCAGATTCTATTGTCAAAAGAATCCCTGCGAATCTTTTGAATCCAATCAAACGCCATCTTATCGACGCTGAAGCCTCATCTGGATTTCCAACGGATCAATCATCGAAGTTTAGCAGATCTATTCTTTTCGAATGGATCATTCAGATGATTTCAAAAATTCCGATTGATCAAGGATCTGCTGAACATCTCTGCAATACGTTAACTAAATGTAAGATAAGAGATAATAAACTGTAACCAAAATCGCAATTTCTTTTACAGATGAAATTGCAACATGTGATGTCACCTTCAACAATCTCCCGCAGGTTTCCCAGCTGGTTAGATCGATTATTGAGATGTTCAAAACGAGCACCACTGTCTCACGCAATGCTCATCGGGAAGTTTGTGTCACCATCTCCTATCTTCTCCTTATCGCTGCGTCTCGACGAAAGCTGACTACAAGAACTGGATGTGCAGCTATCTACTTGGCCTGGAATGATCTCAAAAACGAAGCAACGAAAGCCATTGGCATGACTTGGTAATGCATAAAGCTCTCATCAAATAATTTTACAATTTTATTGTTTCAGCACGAAGAGTTTGACATCAGTGAGTGCGAAAATCGACGAAGGATGGACTTCTGAATCCTACGAGACGTTTGTGACCGAGTTTATTCATAGATGGAGAAAGTTCGCGGTGTGTAACCCATTCTCGACGGAAGATCAAGCACGAGTTTTCTTGGAGCATATTGAAACGATTCTGAGAGAGGAGAATGCTGATAACGATGTGGAGATGACAGAGGAGGATAGTGATGAAGACGTCGAGCATAGAATTAAACCGATTCCAGTTTCTCCAATTGAATTATCCAATAAGGTTGTTGAGAGTGTGGATGCGTTATTCGAGTTTCTTTCATCTGGAATTGTAAACCAAGAAGATGATGTCTTCAAGAAGTCAAACGTATACACTGGAGTAGATTGGAAAGATCAAAAAAGTTGTCAATGGATTTGGACCGCTGCTGTTTTTTGTGCTAGTGTTGCTGCATGCAAAAGCCAAGAAGAAGACGATGAAAACGTTCTAGTCTCTGACTTGTTGATGATTGGCGGTGGAGCACACTGCATTGCTACACGTCTATTCTTCTCATCTCTCAACTACAACCCTGCACTATCGAATCTCAATATGGCTCATCTTCAAAAATTCCCAATCAAAGAACTTGGAACGAAACTGTGGAGACTCGCTGTCAATTCATCTTCCATTCGGAATATAATGAAACAAGCTCTAGAACATTTGGGTGTTGGAATTGAAGGATGGACTAATGGAGACAAGAATGGTATCGAGTGTGGAGTCGAGATGATGGAGAGAGCATTGCCTCCGAAAGAGACATTGGATCCAGTGATTTTCGAAGAAGAGCGTTCTTTGTTCATTCGAGCGAAACGCAGAATCATTGAAAGACAACTCAGGTATCTGGCTGAATGGAGAGAGCTTATTGGTAGACAGTCGTCTGATTGTGATTATTCTTCTTCGCAAGTCATTATCAGAGGTCTCAATGATCTTCGAAAGGAACTTGCGGATTTGGATTGCGAAGATGGACAACACCAAAATGTCGTTTATCGTCAGTCTGCAACACAATACAATCAGATATGTGCAGAAATGCGATCATTCCTGGATCTTGTGAAATCTACAATTTCCGATATGAGGAGCAGTTCTGACGAATCTGATGATAAAATGACAGTCATCCGTATGGCTCGACTCAAATCGTTTGCAATGAGCGCAGAAAACTTCAGAATCGTAAGCTTTTAAATTAAAAAGTGTGTTCCTAATGTATTAAAAAATTTTCAGAGTATTCTTCGCAAGTTTGTGTCCTTCGTTGATGTTTCAATGCCGTTTGTCGCTGGTCTACTGATTGTCGAAATTGCTTTCAATGAGATGGCTCTGAAATGGAAACAAGAAGCAAAAAGGCAACATGCTACACTTTCTTCTGCATTTCCCCGTTTCTTAAAATTCAATTCTACCCCTTCTGGCCTTGTTTCAAATGAGGTTTCTAGCTGGGCAATTCGTGACGGATCTCCAATGCCACTTCAACTCA
Source organism: Caenorhabditis nigoni (assembly GCA_027920645.1). NCBI lineage: Eukaryota > Metazoa > Nematoda > Chromadorea > Rhabditida > Rhabditidae > Caenorhabditis > Caenorhabditis nigoni. The sequence goes on along the minus strand of CP115867.1, from coordinate 12,101,152 downwards.
AATCTGCAGTAGTGCGAAGAAAGTTGTCAGAAATCGAAGAGGAGAATGTTTATTCAGCGATCACCGAGATTCAATGGACAAGAGCTCAGTGGAAGAAGTGGTACGAGAAGAATATTGCCAAAGCAGAGCAGAAAGATTTCGTCTACCGTACGAAAACTGAGGAGGAGAAAGACGAAATGGATATTGAAGAGTTTTTCGCCAAACAAGAACAAGACTCACAAGTACTACCAGATTCTGATGTTTCATTGCTCTTGGAAGCAGTAGAACAGAAAAAGTTCTCGTTGGTTGATGATAAAAGTCGAAAACAATCAGATGAACGTTATGAGATGGCACTGGCTTGGATGAGGTACGTGATGAGTGAAGTTGGTGCGATTCCGGTAGAAGATTCTTTGTGGACCCAGTGCATCGGTGAGATTCTAAAGTTTCCATATTTGGTTCTTAACTGAAAATGTTTCAGATGGTGATCAGAAACTTTTCGAAGTTTTGGCTTCCCACGAAGGATTGTCAGATGATGTAGATGGTGAAGACACCAAAGTCATCGACGTCTATAGAAATTCCTCCCTTCGAGAATGTCGTCGTGTTGCTGTGATCTTGGAGAGACTTTCGACTAGAACCAAAGAAGTACTCGAGAGATGGCCAGAAGTTGTATCCCTGAAAACCATCGTCACAACCATTGACGAGTTTTTCACTGTATCTGTTTCAACTCCGCATATCAAAGTTGCCACACAAATTGAGAATCTCATCGAGGTGTGTGAGCAGTGGGAAATGATGGCGGATCGTGCGAATTCGTTGAAAGATCCGCTTGGAGAATTGAGAAGATTGCTGGTTGATTGGAAGAAGATGGAAGTTCGATGCTGGTCAAGTCTACTTATCAACTGTGAAAACGAAGCAAATCAAAGAGCTCAACTTGTCGCATTCCCACTCTTCGAATCACTTTTCGAAGCCACGACACCAGAAATGGAGGCATCTATCATTCCAATGAGTATTGAATGGATGCACAATGCGACACTTGTCGACTTCTCCACAAGAGTTCTCACAATTGAATCTCTGTCTCGTTGGGCGAAAATCGCTGGAAAGGAAGTGTTGGCGAAACAACTCGAGGCTGCTTCAAGGCATTTCGCAATTTTCACCGAACGCGTCGAGCAACGATTGAAAGATGCCCGAGAACCCGCTGAGAAAGGTCTCAAAGACTATCTCAGAGTGGTCAAATACAATGATTTGAACCTTTGGAATATTCGTGTTTCTTCAACTAAAGCTCATGCCCAGTTATACAAAATTGTTCGTCGATTCAAGGATGCTATCAATGCAGAGCTACACGAAGATTTCGGTATTCTTCAAAAGATTGATGAGTGGAAGAGGAAGGTTTTCGAACAAGAAACATCTACATCTGACGAGGATCTGACAGGAAACGACTGCGAGAAGAGAATCAAACAAGTTCGAAAGTTTGGCACTGAAATCAATGAAAAGTTCTCTCATCTTTGTGAGACTACTGCCATTGAAGAGCTTTATGAGCAAACCAAAGCGGCTGATGAAGCTATCCGAACAATGATCAATTATGTTGGAGAAGATGAAGAGAAGGAGAAACAACAAGGATACGCTAGAAATTCTCGACAACGTCAAGTTGCAATGATGATCAAAGAGTCACAAGCAATCGGTTTGAATGCGAGAAAAGCTGTGCTGTTGGTTCAAGAGGATATCAACAAATCCTCGATCCTTGATGTTGTTTCTAAAGAAGAATGCGAGAAAGAAATGAGAATTTGTTCATCTGGTAGAAACATTGTTATTCAAAAAGTCAACAAGATCGACCAGCAAGTCGGAATTTCTACAAGAAAGCATCTCAGCGGAATGATCGGTTTGTTCTTCAAAATAACTGTCATTTATAACATATTTATTCTTTCAGAGTACGGAATGTCTTACATGATTTCGCTGCAACAAAGCATTGGTGATCTGAAATCAAACATTTCAAAAATGCATGACTTCTCCGCACATCTCAAAGTTTTGTCCGAAAATCAACGAAGTGGGTGGATAATCGATCATGAGATTGTTAAAGGAAGAGTCGAAAAAGTCTCTAGTCTGATTTCATCAATGGAAGTTTTTGTTGGATCCATGAAACGAAGATTGGGAGCGATTCCTTCTCATTCAGATGGTTAGTTTTCAACTAATTAATCATTAACAGTAATTTTATTTTTCAGAGTTTGTCCGTTCGAAGTCTCATCTCCATCAGCTATCCAAACTTTCACAATCCGATGAGATTGCTCAGAAACTTGTGACCTGGTCCACGAAACTGTCTACATTTATCGAAAATATGAAGCGGATCAATGAGAACTTTGGAAACACTTCCATTTTCAAATCGATCGAGTATGATGTTTGGAGATCTCAGTTGAACGATGATTCGAAAGCGCTGCTCGACATTCTAGGTCTATTTGACGGTTTCTTCGAATCTGAGAAGCAACAAATTTCTGAAAACCTGAAAGAAATGTCATTATGGACGAAGGAATTCGATTCATCCGTTCCCGTTGAAGAATGTGAGACTGATGTCACTCAGCTGCTTTTGCTGGTTCAGAATATCTACAAAAAATTGAACGCGGTGAAGCTGAACGAAGAGCCTAAAGCTCTTGATCAAATCAATATTCTTCGTGACATTCTCAAGCAATCAGATGTTGAGACTGTTGTTAAGTACTTGGCTGAAATTGTTCAGAAACATTCGAGTGGAGAAATCTGTGGACGAAACATCGAAGGTCTCGCAGTGTTGAGTAAAATGACTGCCAATATCATTGAAAGTGGTGTGACGCACTTATCAAACTGCCTCGGATACTTCTGCGTTTTCTATCATTCAATGCTTTCCATGACCATGCAATTGTACGAAAAAGGCTACGTCAATTCGATTCCAAAAGCAGAGAAACAAGAATCCGGAGACGGTCAAACTGATGATACTGGAGAAGGTGGAGGAATCGGAGAAGGAGGTACCGCCAAAGACGCTAAAGATGTGACGGATGAAATGGAGGAAACTGGTCAAATTGAAGGATTGGAAGATGAGCAGCCGGCTGATTCAGAGGAACACGAATCAAAGAATGACAACGAGAAGCCCATCGATATGGAAGATGATTTTGCTGAAGATCTCGAAGATATTGACAAGAACGAAAAGGGAAACCAAGACGAAGGGGATGATCAGTCTGATGAAGAACCGGACGTGGAAGATCAAATGGGTGACGTGGAGGAGGAAGACGAAAAACAGTTGGATCCGAAGATGTGGGATGAGGAGGAGAAAGAACAAGATCAGCAGAAGAACATGGATCAGGAGCAACAAGCTGCTGACAATCAAACTGACGAGATGGTTGCCAAAGAAGACGATGCGCAGACAAAAGATGAGGATCAAGAGAAAGAAGGAAAGGATGAAGAGAAAAATGATCAGACTGAAGAGGACGATCAGGAGAATATGGATGAGCGAGATAGAGAAAACGATGAGCGTGCCGAAGATCAGATGGATACATCTGAACCTAACGTAGACGACGAACATCCAGAAAAAGGAGAAATCGACGAAACTGAGGACGGGGATGATGGAGACGAAACAGACAAAGAAGACGAAGAGGCCATCGAAGGTGATGGAGAAGAAGATCAGAATGAGCAACAGGACTTGGAAGACGTTGAAGATTCGACGCAGAAAAATGAAGAGGCTGAAGAACAGAAGAAGGAAGATGAAGCTCTCGAACAGGGAACTGGTGGTGAGCAGAACGACCAGGAAGACAAGCAAGACGTTGCTGATGGAGGGCAAGCCGAAGAGGAAGAGAAGGAGGACCAGGAAGATAAAGATGAAAAGGGAGAAGGAAAAAGCAAGTCGGACCCGAACGGAGATGGAAGTAAAGGAGAGGCACCGAAGGAGCAAACTGAAAAAGAAAATGAAGAAAAAGAGGAAGAAGATGATGAAGAGAAGGTAGAACGGAGAAGAGAGTTGGCAACTGACGATGCTCCGATGGAAGAAGCCGAAATGGGAGAAGGAGAGGAGAATGAGTCAGGTCAGCAGATGGAGAATGCAGAAATTTCTGATCGTCAACAAGTAGGAAAAGGAACTATTGAGGAAGCTCAACAGACTAAACGTGAGGACAAACGGGAAGAGGAGAAGAAAAAGAGAAGAGAACTGAAGGATGCAGTAGAAGGTGCATCTGGAGAGAACGACGGCGGGGAGGTGGAAGACGAAGATGCTGAAGAGACCAAAGATGCCCACATTCATATGGCTGCGCATGATATGTTCACTGTGGTAAGAAGGCATTTGGATTGGGAAATTAATCTCAATTTATTCTTTTCAGATCGAAGAAACCACCAAAGACCTTGTGACTGGAATGATAGACGAACCGGAAGTTCCAGAACGTGCGGATCAATCGAATGTTCGTCGTATCAACGAGAAAGCCGACGAGCAGTGGGCCGCAATGTCTCGAACTGTTGGCATGCTTGCTGCAGAGTTAGCTGAAAATCTTCGATTGATTCTCGAACCACAAAGAGCGAACAAGATGCAGGGAGACTATCGTAGTGGAAAAAGACTCAACATGAGAAGACTGATTCCATACATTGCTAGTGAATATCGGAAAGATCGAATTTGGATGAGAAGGACGAAGCGGGCCCAGAGAGAGTATCAAGTGAGTTTGTAACGAAATAGGAAGTTTTATAAAATTGAATTTTTCAGATTATGATTGCTGTCGATGATTCTGAATCCATGAACGAAAATGGAATTCATCAAAGTACATGTGAATCTGTGTGTATTGTTGAAGATGCTCTCAGAAGGTGTGATGCTGGCCGAGTTTCGGTTTGTTCATTTGGTGCCAACGTGGAAACGATCATTCCATTCGGTGAAGCATCTGCAAGTAGTAGCATCGAAATGTTGAAACAGATGACGTTCTCTCAAAAGAAGACTGATCTTCTACTGCTTCTCAAGAATGCAAAGCAGCAGCTTGATGAAATCCGAACTGCTACTTCTGAACAAATGCTGATTGTGATCTCCGATGGAAGAGGTGCTCTTTCGCAAGGAGCAGACAAAGTTAGAGCATTGTACTCTGCATTGCAAGGAGTCACGGTTCTTTTCATTATTCTCGATTCTGGAAAGAAGTCGATTGAAGATCACACGGTTGCATCATTCAAGGATAATAAAGTGGTAAGATACTGATGACTTGCTTTTGTTTTTCTGTATTTCGTAGCGTTTTGTTTGGTCGAACACAAAGTGCATTACACGGTGTTCCAAACGGCGAAAGCGGTTCAAGGGGTGGTGGTTGTTGGCGCAATTCTCGATACACGTTCTCTGCGTCTCTCACGTAAAATTGTTTCTCTCGCTCTTTTCGGTGTTAAGAAACAAAGGGCTAGTTTTTAGTGAGATTAGTTGAACAATTGTACCAAAAATGCAGAGATGGGAAAAAATGAGGAATGGATATATATTTTTTAATTTTCGGATTAATTTTCTCGTTTTTCACTGCTTTTCATCAAGTTTTCAGAAATTTTCCCCCAATTTAGTAGAAAACAAACATTTTGATAGTGAGAAAGTTGACTGAAAACACATGAAAATCGAGATAATAAATCCTGAAAATGAAAAAAAAAAACAATTTTCAGTTACTGTAGTCGTCGATCTGATATCTTCGTTCACGGCCACTGGCGTTTCTCTTTCACAGCTCCGTTTTTTCGTTACAGAATAATAAGCACTATTGAAAATTCAAACAGCCTGACAAGCTTTTATCGTCAAAAATTGACGATCAATATTTCTTATTCCAGTATGACATTTTCCGAAAAACAAAAAGACGGAATTTTGAAAAAATTTCACCCTACGAACTTATAGAGTGTGATTCTATTTTTCTGGCTGAATTTCTTGTATCACCCATTGTTTGAGTCTGCAATACCTTTACTTTACACAAAAAATGAAAGGAACAGATAACATAAAAAGAACGATCACAATTTGCACATTCAATCATTGGCAACAGGCAGCAGGTCAACAAGGGTGATTCGTCAAGAAGTTTCAGAATTTTTCTTTCCCAAATTATATATATATACAGAATGTTTCACTTTCTCATATTTTATGTTCAGAATTTCAGTACAGTAGCTTGGAAGCGTAGTTCCCTGTTCTTCCTGAATTCTCGGCTTTCTAATTTTTTTTTCGTTCTGAAATTCAGCTTAGGGTCTTCTTAGCAAAAGGCTTTGTGTTTTTCTTTCAAATAGTCTCGGCTTTTTCATAATTTTTGTTCAAAAATTCAAGTTTCCAAATTTTCGGCTTCAAATTTCAACATTCAAATGGAAATAACTCCTCGGAAACTGCATAAAATTCATCAATCAGATGCTTAAAATAACGACAGCAGCTTGTTTTATCATCTGAGCGTGAAAAATATTAGAAAATGCTTCGGAGAAAAAAGTTATATGCAAATTTGTCGAATTTCAAGCCAAAACTAAAATCAAGAATACCGTCCGGTTGAGCCAATGAAGACTTGCATACCGCCGCTTAAAACAACGCCACCGTTGTGTAGATTGAACTGAGCGTGAAAAATTCCGGAAAAAGCATGAAAAACGCATTTTAGACGACAAAATGTGGTATTTTCAGTACAAAAAATTAATTAAAATTTGAAAGGGCCTGCATTTTTGTGAAAGTGCGCTCCACTGAACTTCCGCGTTTGCTGAACCACTTTCGTTGTTTGGAACCCCGTGCATTAGGTGTTTTATTTCATTTCTCTATGACTCTGGGTCTCCAAAAATGCTGACAATCTTCCCATTCCAGGTACTCACGCCATACCTCTCCATCTTCCCGTTCCCATTCTACGCTCTCGTCAAATCGGTCCAACAGTTACCTTCCGTCATCGCTGAATCGATTCGTCAATGGTTTGAGATGACAACTCAACATTTGTAGAGACTACAAACTACAATCATAACCACATTCTTGTTGATTTTTTAAAAGTTCTTCGTTTAGTTATTTTATCTTTTTTGTTGTTGTTACTTTTGTTATAATTTTTGTGGTATTTCGATTCCACACCAAACATTGTTACGTTTTTTGTTATATTCGTTGTTTCACACTGTTACCTTTCCCCCCGCAATCATTTTGTAGGTCGTTATAAATGAAAATCGATGATACACATTTTCGTTTCTTCTCCAATCATGGGCTGTACTTTTCCCATCATTCTTTCTTATACTCTCTTTTCATTTTTTTTTATACGATTCTTGAAAAAATAATTATCTAAAAATCAATTTTGTCAGAAGAAGGTCATAAAAATGAGCGTTCTCGAACAACTCAAGTCTGCTTCTGTGGTTGTAGCTGATACTGGCGATTTCAACGGTGAGATTTCTTGAATATCAGAGATTTCCGGATTCCGTGAAAAATATTTTTTCCGGATTTCGTAAAATTTTTTATTCCGGATTTTTCAGAATATGGATTAATCTGCACGTATTTTCCGGAATTTTTTTCCGGATTACGGAAAATTAATTTCATTCTGGATTCCGAATTCCTTGAAAATTTTATTTGTCGGGATTCCGGATAAAAAAATGTTGTTCGGATTCCGGAACAAAACATTTGGTCCGGACTTCGGATTCCGCGAAATTTCTATTTTTCCGGATTCCGTGAAGTTTTTATTTGTCCGGATTCCGAATTCCTGAAAATTAATTTCATTCCAGATTCCGGAATCCGGAAAAAAATTTTTGTCCGGATTCCGAGAAATTTTCATTTTTCCGGAATCCGGAAAAAATTTTTGTCCGGATTCCGGATTCCGAGAAATTTTCATTTTTCCGGAATCCGGACAAAAATTTTGTCCGGATTCCGGATTCCGTGAAATTTTTATTTGTCCGGATTCCGGATTCCTGAAAATTAATTTCATTCCAGATTCCGGATTCCGAGAAATTTTCATTTTTTCCGGAATCCGGAAAAAAATTTTGTCCGGATTCCGGATTCTGTGAAATGTTTATTTGTCCGGATTCCGTTTACGAAAAAAAAGTCATTCCGGACATCTCTGTTTCACACTGAATTGCAAGATTTTTTTGACTGACGAAACTAATTTAATATTCCTTTTGCAGCTATCAAGGAGTTCCAGCCAACTGATGCTACCACTAACCCATCTCTCATTTTGGCCGCTTCCAAGATGGAGCAATACGCTGCATTGATCGATGAAGCTGTCGCATATGCGAAGGAACACGCCACCGGTCATCAGCAGATCGTTCAGGCGGCCATGGATCGTCTATTCGTGGTCTTTGGAAAAGAAATTCTGAAGACGATTCCAGGAAGAGTGTCGACTGAAGTTGACGCTCGTCTATCTTTCGATTCTCAAGCATCGATTGATCGAGCTCTTGGACTTATTGCTCAATACGAAAAGGAAGGCATTTCGAAGGAACGCATTCTTATCAAATTGGCTTCTACATGGGAGGGAATCCAAGCTGCCAAGTGAGAGACTTACTTCTTTTCTTTTTTTGATTCAAAGAGATGTTTTCAGGTTCCTCGAATCACAGCATGGAATTCACTGCAATATGACACTTCTGTTCAATTTCGAGCAAGCAGTTGCCTGTGCTGAATCGGGAGTCACTCTTATTTCTCCATTCGTTGGTCGCATCATGGATTGGTTTGTGAAAAACACCGACCAGAAGGCCTACACTCGCAAGGACGATCCAGGAGTTGTCAGTGTCACCCGCATCTTCAACTATTACAAAAAGTACGACTACAAGACTCAAGTGATGGCTGCTTCATTCAGAAACACCGAGGAAATCAAGGGACTTGTTGGATGTGATCTTCTCACTATTTCTCCCGCTCTCCTGAAACAACTTGCTGCAGAAACAGAAGCTGCGCCTGTAGTTCTCAGCACTTCACACGGTAAGTATAGTCGATATATGACATTTCATCAGAGAATGTTCCAGCCAAAGAATTGGATCTTCCAAAGGTCACCATTGACGAGAAGACTTTCCGATGGGCCCTGAATGAGGATGCAATGGCTACAGAGAAGCTTGCTGAAGGAATCCGCAACTTCGCGAAAGACGCCAGAACTCTTGAGAAACTGATTGAAGCTAAAATCTAATTTCCATATTTCATGCGTCTCGTTTCTTATCTGGTAGCTTATGTGATACGTCTTTTCCGTTCCGATTATATTTATGTTTCTAGTATACTTTTAAAATAAAGATTGTAGCAAAACTGTATTAGAACAGTCAATTAAATTCTATTGCTTCGAATTTTGAAAAATAGGACACTATCTGAGAAAACCGGATCGGAGTCTACTGTGCACTGTAGTCCCATGACTGAATTTCTTTCTGATCATTCGGCTATCAGTTGGGTAGAAACGTTGTCGAAATTAAAAAAAAAAGTAAACGGTGTTCGTTTCGAAGCCCCAAATCCGGTACCGTATGAACAGAAATCAATTTTCGAAACTTCTGTGCGGTTTTCTGTAAACATCACGACCGCAAATATTTTTAGTATCCACATTTCACCGAAAACCTGATTTCGATCGGGAAAATCGCCAGAACAATGCGAAATCTGAAAGCCTTTTTCAGTTTATCAACCCTTGCATTCAAATTTTCAAGTGCCAAGCTGTTCAAAATCGACAATATGCTTATTGATATTCCCATATTAATGTGCTCCCCCAGTATTTAACAAGCTTCTATGCCCAATTTTTCTGACAACTACTCCACCGTTCAAGTGAGAATAGATTCCAAGTTAAGATGTGACAGTAAATACAGTATTTTGATAACAAGTTTTTATTTTCAACAAAAACAATTTAGAGCTTTCCAAGATCACGAGCACGGGCACGCTCAAGCTTGAGCTTGCGGGCATCAGACTTGGCAGACATGACTCCTCCTCCCCAGTGCTTGCGGATCTCTTCGTGGCGCTCACTGAAGTTGTTGTTAACAGTCTCGACGAGCTTGTTCAAGGCAGACTTGTCCTCTCTGAAACAAAAACAATTATTTGACTATACTTCACTATACTATCTTACGGGTTGACATCGACAAGAGCGAGAGCAGCGGTGGTCTTTCTGCGGACAACGGTTCCGAGGGCAGCCTTTCCCTTGATGATGGCATATGGAACGTTGAATTTACGGCAGAGGGCTGGGAGATGGAGAACAATCTCGATTGGGTTGACATCGTGGGCGATGAGGACCAATTGAGCTCTGCGGGTTTCAACAAGGCGGGTGATGGTGTTGACTCCGTGGCGGACAGTGTTTGGGCGCTTGGTGACTTCCTCCTTCTTTCCGGCAGCACGAGCCTCGGCACGAGCACGAAGACGATCCTTCTTGGCCTCGCTTGATTCCGGGCGGTACTTGTCCAGAAGCTTGAAAGCTTGTCTAGCTGAAAAAAGAAATTTAACCTCTTTAACCACAACCGTCATTAATCAAGTCTTACTTCACCTGTCAGAGTGGATGCGTCAGTGCAAAACACAAGGTTTGCTTATACTACATTACTCTGATAAGAACTTAGCTATACCAACCGGACTGGCTATCAAGGGCGGTTCTGAACTGGTTGATGGTTGGTGGGATCTTCAGACGCTTCTGGAGAATAGCCGATTGACGTTGAAGACGGATGTACTTTGGCCACTTGACGAAGCGAGTAACATCTCTCTTTGGCTGGATGTCTTGTCCTGTAATAAAAATCTATTAAAATTCGGAACTTAAAAATAAATGTAATTTGCATGGTTTGTCCTAACCGTCATTGGTCCATCGGATCTACGGAAGGATAAGGAATATGCAATTCAGCCCGGGCATCTCAAGTAGCGTTAGAGGGCCACACAGACTGTTGGTATACGACACGGTGGACCAAGGTCAACTCAATAGAAAGCCCTCGATGCTCCACAATGAGAAGCAGTCAACCCCGAAGAGGACCGCTAATCACGTGTAGATGATGGAAAAATGTTGCCAACTATGCTGAAAACCTACCGATGTTGAAGTTGCGCGGTCTCTTCTCGAAAAGTGGGTTCTTCACCTCCTTTTGGACTTGAGTTTGAGCGCGGATGTGCGCTGGAACAGCGGCGACTTTCTTCTTGATGACCTTTTTGCTTGGCTGGAAATAATATCGTTAGATTTGACAAATTTACGGAAATGCACAATTCACAGCTAAAATTTTAGCGGAATATGCAAATGAAGCTAAAAAACTCACCATCTTGTATGGACGAGGGGCCCAAAAGTAACATAGAACAACGAATTTTAGGCCACTACATTTTTCGTTGACTGAAGATCAAACGTTTGATTCTCAGAAGCGAATTTGTCCAGTAGAGCACTGTTGCTCGCTAGATTTCTAGGCCGCGGCCACATGGTTTTCAAAAAAATTTTTTTGCAAAAAAAGAAAACTTTTTTGTGTTTGTGATGGTGTATTGAAAGGAAATCGATATTAAGATTATTCATGACATAAAAATTTGATTTTCTAATGTTTTTAGAACCTGTTCATGCATGATTCATGTGTTTGAGTATATAAATTGAATGCAATCTGATGCTTAGTCTTCAAATGGTTTTTTTGCTTGTTTTTTGTATTCACTGACGGTTTATTGTCATATGAAAAACCTTTTTTCAGCTGTGGATCGTTGAACCCCGTACAAAATGGCTTCTTTCGAGCCTGAAACTCGGCGAAAACAGCGGGTATATACTGCGACGGTATGTGATGGGAATTCTGACAAAAGACTATTTGAGAGTAGTTGGAAGAGAACTCAAAGTGTTTCTCAGCCACTACCAAGTTTCGCCACCGTTTGAATCTTTTCTTTTTAGGTACCACGGATCGATGTAACTGGTCAGTTCAACGAGTATAACGCTTCGGACATAGAAAACAGAAAAATTATGAGAAAAAGGGAAGCGGTGCTAGTAAGATGGAACACAGATGAAAGTCACTTTTACCAGGAAGAGTTCGGAAAGTTCTATAGAAAGATCAAATTGGATCGAGATTTGCTTAATTACAAATATGACTGGACAAACAAAGATTGCCACAGTCAATGCTTTCGTGTTATTGCCCAAAGTCTCCAATCCAGCAGAAGTGGTAAACTGGAAGATGTAGACTATTTCATAGAGCCAATACACAAAAACCAGGAGCATACGATGTGAGTTCATTCTGGTTAAAAAATTTATGACAGAGTACTTTATTACAGAGGTTTTGGTAAATACGACGATACTTATACTCCTCCAGCCAGACGCATCAGAATCACCAGAAATATCACTTTCGATAAGAACGATGTTATTCCGGTTTATTCTGACTTGCCAGGCGAAACCTTAGAAAATCTGGAAATTCCCGACAACTTCGTCTACGAGTACAGTAATGTCAATTTTGTGGACAAATCTCAAGAATCTGATTTGGTGAAAGCGATGGAATTAGCTCAACAAGAGGAGAACTTGGTTAGTTTTGAGCGTTTGAGCTTAGAATATATTTGCAAAATTCAGATCAAGTGCAACTGTCATTCAGGCGATAACGTCGTTCCTTGCTATGAAAATAAGAAATGTCCATGCTATAAAATGAACAAGATGCTTCGAAACTTTCAGTTCCATATAAAAGACCGATCTCGCTGTGAATTCGTAAGTTTCCGCGTTTGTTCTTTCTTTCAGGACGCTTTTTTCAGTCTTCTTTCAAACCGATTATACTGGCAAAGCATACGGATGTCATGTTCGATAATATCGGATTCTCGTGCTCCGAAATGTGTGCATGTGCTGGAAAGTGCACGAATAACGCTCTCTTCCTAGCGAACAAAAACATTTTTCCGTTGGAAATCTATCGTCAGATTCCACACGTCGGCTTCAACATACGATCCTCTGTGCCGATTCCAGCCGGAACTCCATTCAAGACGTTCACTGGAGAGATTCGCGAATCAGTCAATGTTTCTGACGAAGATCTGGATTACGCGTTCAAAGTGTGGCAATATAACGAGACAAGAATCCCCGTTGACCTAAAAGATATGAAATTCACTGGTGAATACAAACGTCTGCTCTTAGAGCTTTTCCAAAGAGACTTTTTTATTTGTCCCACAACTTATGGCAATGTTGGAAGAACGGCTGGCCACTCCTGCGTGCCTAATGTCGAGATTCTAAGAGTATATCAGAAAAGTGTTTCGCCGGCGCACATCAATCTGATTATGGTAGCTCGGGAAGACATCATTCCAGGAACTCCGGTTGGTTTCTAGCTAAATTTTGATAACTTTTCTTAGTCTTCAGTTGACAATCGATTATGGAGCTGATTTCGCAGAAAGGCTGAAAGATGTGTGCCAATGTGGTACTTTCGCTTGTAGCAACAGCAAGGATAAAGAATTGTTTTCCGAATTGAAGTGGGTGGACGTAAGTATTCCGATATCTTAATTGTTCATAATTTTTCTTTTAAGTTGGCACCGTGTGTGGCGAAACTTCATGAGGTGAAGTTCGAAAAATATCGAGAAACTGTGATGGACGTCATCAACGAAGAAGAAATTGCACACAGAGCAAAACGTCGTAGATTGCAGGCCCATTAAATCGCATGACACAGTCAAATCTCTATCTTGCAAACTTCAGTATTTTGGATAGATTCTCAACATTTTTATCGAATCTCACAAACAATTATTTGCAAAACTTATATTGTATTGTCTTAGTGCACTTACTCACTCAAATTCATTATATGATCTCTATGGTTTAACCCCACTTAATATAAATATGAAACTTGTTAATTTTCTTGTTTGTATTATCAGTTTGTTATAACCTGGTATTACTATATTTATTTGGACACAAAGCTCTGGGCTTTTTTCTCGAATTTCGTAAATTCCGAGTTTTAAAATTTTGGAGTATTCCAATTTTCAACGATTTGCAATTATAAATCCCACTGTACCATCACAAAAGCTCGGAAAGTCAGAGGACAATTGACACGTAGATTTTGAAAACAATACTGAAAGTATAATTCCTCTCGAGACCATCAACGAACTTTTTGAGTGCGCCTTTGATATACGGTTGTCCGAAAACGCGAAACACAATCCAAATCCCTTTCCCTGGCCATGAGCAATATCCTTCCAAAATGTATCGTCTATTCGTAAATTTCTGAAAACCTGCAATGGTTTTCTGCCAACCACTGACTATAAAAGAGAGAGCGAGAAGCGCAGGAACCGCTATACGTTTCGCCGTTTCGATCAAAGGTCTGCGTTTTGGTATTCTTTTACCTCGCTCGTCCCTCACAAACTCAATCTGTTCAAGAATTTTCCACTTTTCTGGTGAACATCATGTTTCTAGATCAAACTACAATTTTCCTTAGACTGATAAGAAAATCGAAAATCGTACTGAAATTATGTGCAGAACTGAAATTCACTCTTCACTGGGACTTCGATATTTTTCTTTTTGCTATTCACTTCAGTTTTCTTCGAATATTCTTGTTGAATGTCTCTATTTGTTGATCTCTAATTTTTACTTTTCCAGAACTTGGGTGAATCATTACCAGGTGGAGACAGGGACGATCACAAGCGGGTGGAATTGGTTTGTCAGGTTAGTTTTTTTTTGTCCAAAAATCCGTTTCCCACAAGAGCTTGTTCATGATCCCATTTTGCTTCGAATTGCCCTCGCCCTCTGTTAGTTTCTGTCCTTTTGCTCATGAATAAGTACCCTAGATTGCGTGATGTTGTGTCCTACTAAACAATTCGGTTCGCTTCAAATCACGACGTGATAGCTAGTGTTTCCAGCCATTTTTCTCATCTTTCCTTATATTCTCGTTTTAATCCGGATTCCGAGATCTTTCACCGGCGGCTAATCCTTGTATTATGCTCGTTCTCAATGGGCTCTATCTCGGTGATTGCAAGAGAAAATCTGTCTCGTCAATTTTCAATTCTATCTCGGTTCTCCAGAATGCGCAATTCAGAAAAACCGAAGATGAAGCTGGTAGCGCTCCAAATAGATTTGTAGATCCCGAAATCCTGTTTAGTCATTTTTTAAATATTTATCTCAATTCGGATATGATAAGACTCTTGGAACACATTGTTGTCACTAACGAACTCTCTGGATTATCTTTCAATGATGATCAAGCTGCTTCAAGTAGAGTGACAAACTATAGTTCTTACTGAACTGAACATCCACTTTAGGATAGTTCGCAACATAGTAGCTTCAGGATGTAGTTAGATTTAAGATGTCCGCGTAACAACCCAACCACCTCCCACTATAATCGTTAGCCTATCTTTTCCTTGCTATGAAGAAGAATAGAAGAAGCACACGCTTTTGTATATGTTTTGATACGGGCCCGAAGACAGTGGAGAAAAAAAAGACGTCGGATTGGGAAGAAGCAGAAGCAACGATCATCATCAGTGACTGACGATAAAAACCAGTCTCAGGAGTGTATGTATGTATGCCACTACACTGCGCCTCGGCATTAGCAGCAACACAGTCGGTACGGGACTGTCTTCTTCTTCTTCTTCTTCGTCTCCTCTTTGACAAATCGTTGTCATCATCATTTTGTGTTGGTTGGGGTCCAGCCTCTTCGTCTTGTTCGTTGTCGTTGGATGCCTGTGTATGTATTGTATGTGTGCTTTATGGGCAAACGAACAAAATGCATATCATGATTATCACGACGACTGTCACGTCGTCTTCGTCCGCCTTCTTCCTCTTCTCCCCCTGTCCCTGTCGTTCTCATTTTCCTTGTTTAGATGACGCACACACACATAGAATCTTCAAGAAATTTTTGGTTTCTGTGCTCGCGCCGATAAGAGCGCGGGGCGAAAAAGCATTGATTCCAGTTGAGTCCTGTAACTTGACACCCAAAATCTATCGGCGCCTCACTTCGCCATCACTCAGCTGGTATTCTCGTGTTGTCTCGCCAATCTCTTCCGTTGAAAATATTTCGCATCTTTTTTTTTGATTCTTTGAAAGAGCCTAAACTTTGGGAACCTGGAAATATTTAAAAAAAAAAGAATTTTGATTAGCATAGGAAAACCAGAATCAGTTATATAAAGTCTAAAAATATTACATTTTCCCATCGAAATTCTCCTTTTTATGTGTGAATCGTTATAGTAAATAAACCACTGGTGGTGGGAAAAAGTTTTTGTTTCTTCTTTTTCTTCTTTTATGTTTCACCGTTCTTCCGTTTTCGAAAATTTTTCATCCAAATTTTTTTTCATGCTGACGAAGAACAACCACGGTGTAGTGACTAACACTACTTGATAAAAAATGTCCTAGTTTTTGTAATAAGTCAAAATTTCCCCTGTAACTGTCGTGTTTGAGAGAAATTCGAGAAATAAAAAAAAATCAAAACTACAGTACCGGTTGATAAGATGTACAAAAACGTATTTTCAGTAAATTTTCGGTCATTTTCAGAATCATGAAGCTCGACGATCAAGTATCCCATCACTTTGAAAATTTTGGACGGTGACTTGGATTTAAAAGTTAGCAATTTTCTTTCAAAATTCTCAAAATTATCGGAAACTTGGCAGCCGTGCTCCGGACTCTGGAAAAGGCCAATGGTCGAAAATCTACTGAAAACTAGGTGTTTTGTATATTTCGCTGCCTGGTACTGTATGTGGCTGGGTATAAAGTTTCCTTCATTAGAATTGACCCTTTCTCTCTCTCTGGTTCACCTACTTCAAGACGTCCATTTCTCTTTTCCAATCTATTTTTTCAATCTTGCAGCGAAAGTTCTGGGGAGGAGGACAGGTCGGTTCGATTGAATGACTGTTCTCATTTTCTTTTGCTTCTTCCTTACAGTTCTGAAACACAAGAACAAGAGAAATGTCAATGTAGGGAAGAAGAATTAGAAAAGTTAGAAACACCCTTGATAAGACGAAAGTTTAGATCGGATGTGTTATAACAGTGCGGAACATGGTTTTTGAGTATCTAATAGTCATATTTACTTTTGTACTTCGGAAGAATGAGTCATTCAAAAAACAATGACCGATCAAAAGTTTCCTGTTGGGTTTGCTGAATGAAATGAAAAAAAAACACTGTGATATTTATGTTGTTATAGTTTATGGGTTGTTTTGATAATTTTTACAATATAAAAAAGGTCCAAAGATAATCAGGAACCATCAGTATACTGTAATCTATATCATTTTTTACTGTCAATGGGAGAGATGAGAGACATAGACATACAGAGAACGATTAAAGCTAAATTTCGATCAGCGAAAAGGGATCGGCATGCCAATGTTTCTTGATAGGATTTCTTGTCGTCTCTAGATCTCAGGATCTCTTCAAATCATGCACTCAGTCAGATGCCCTCTCTCTCACAATCAGAAAGGTGGGCGCGCACATATCTCGCTGCTTGCGCGCGGACTGGTTTTCTGTCGTTTCGTCGTCATCTTCTTGCCTACCGTCGCGGCGGTGGCGGCTGATCGTGGCGTGTTGGTACCTCCTGCGTCTCCGTTGGAGATTCTTCTTCCCGCATTCCGCGACATACGACGCAATTGGTGTACTATTCCCGTGTGCCTCTTTTAGTGTGCCGTCTTCTTCAATGTGCAGCAGCAGCAGTCAGGAAAAGAACAAATTTTGGAAAAAGACGTATTGTATGGCTTTTTACCGAGAGAGAAAGAGAAAAAGAGCACGAGGGATTTGGAGACAGCCCCCAACCAACTTGGTACTGTGTTTTGCGCGGGGTGTCTGTGTGTGTGTGTGTCAAAGAGTGCGGCGCTCAGTGCACTAAAGAAGGCTATCCCTATACAGGATTTTTGGCGTCAAAACGAGCAGTCTGGCTGTGTCTCCTGTGTTTTTTTTAATATTGTTTCATTTTTTCTCGCAATCGGCGTGTTTCTGAAAGTCTTAGAGTGTCTTCTTCTTCTTCCTTCTTTCACTTTCCGTCGTCGCCACCATCGTTCGGTTCGCAAACCACCTCTTCTGAATTCCGTGGCCTTCCTTTCTTTCTTCGTTTTTTTTTCTTCTTCTTTCCTTTTCATTTGTCAGCCCCGAAAACTAGTAGCTACAGCAGCAGCGACACTCACTAACAAGGCATCTGAAACTGGGGTACATTCTTTTTCTTCTTATTTCCTTTCTTCTTTCTCCTCCATTATTCTCTTTTTAGTAAACCTATCAAGAACTTTCCATCAAATAGGTGTCTAACAATAACCTCTCAATGTTTCGTTCTTAAGATTAGAATCTACATGTCCAGTGTCTAAAATTGGACTAATTGTTTTGCACGATCACCCTCTCTTTCGTTTGCTTTTGAGGAGGAACAAAAAAAGGAAAAAAAGTTGGTGAATCTCACGAAAATTAGTAGTAAAACCGTACTGTTTTTTCTTGCTCCCTTTCTCTCTCTCTCTTCTTTCTGATGTTAGTAGATGGCCCTCTATTTCAATAACATTTCAATTCAACATCAACATTTCCATATTCTTTTTTCTCGTTTTCTTTTCTCCCGTGCATCGAAAACTATCATGTTGTGCAATATCTAGAGCCTCTGAATCTTGTAGACCCTTTATTGATTGACCACCTAGTTCACTTTTCCCAAAGACCGTTGTTGTCCCTTTTGTCACGTACCCAAACGTTGATTCACTGTTCGCCTAATCGCTAACCAGCACGTGAAGATGAGTGAAAAACAGTAGGTAGGTTACTATATTGATTAGGGCAACACTTGTCTCTTTACAAAGAGAGAGTGAGAAGAAGAAAAAAGACAAGAAAACTGGTTCCAAAATCGGCGAGAAAACTTTCTTCTTCTCGCCGATCTCGAGAAATAGATCGGTTTCTAAATGTGTGTGTACATGCGTAGAATATCTTTCTTTTTTACGCTCTCCCTTCTTTTACCATTTTCAAACTTCTTTTTCCTTTTAATCCGAATATTCTAGAGCCGAAACATATTAATCTATTCTAGAAGTCTAGACATTGAGACTCATTGGTCTCGAATTGTGCCATGCACGACATCGTCTAGAAGTCGATTTCTGGAAACAAAAAACCTTTTTTGATTAAAAATATAATAAGAGAGCCTAAACTATTATTCTGGAACAAGAAATCGGAGGTTTTGGCCATGGCCAAAGGTCCCACAGCGAAAACTACAGTAACCTAAAAATTGTTTAATTTTCCGGATAAATTCTCTCGATTTTCGTACGTTTTTAGTCAATTTGTTCACTACCTGCAGAGTTTTGTTTTCAACTTGTTTTTGTAAAAAACTATGAAAATCTGAAAAAAGAAAAAGTTCTTGAAAATGAAATTTTTTGGTTACTGTAGTTGTCGCTGTGGGACCAAATCTCCGATTTTTTGTAACAGAATACAACCGAAGTCCCCTCATTCGACTTCCAGTTTGTCTAAAAATGAATTTGAACTCGAATCTCCTTGTGTATTTTTTGTAGTCTTCTGTCTCTCAACTGAATTGTTTTGACTCTCGATGTGTCAAAATCATTGTTTTGAGTTTATTTCTGGCTACCGTTTCTCTTTTTTCTCAAGTTTCGTGAGTGTTATTAACCGTCGTGCCACACTGTCGCAACCGTCGCCGCCTGTTGAATTTATTTTCGTACGTTCCATGTCTTCTTCTTCTTCTTTTTTGTATGATGATCGACATCGACATCGACGACGTCATGTGATGAAAAAAGATGGTGGTGTGCGTACACCTGCGGAAGGGGCACAAGACAGTACGAATCATTTGATTATCATAGCTGTAATGTATCTTTTTTCAATCAATAAGTTCCTCTACCCTTGTGCATATTCTTGGAAATTTGGATTTTATGAAAAAAATGGGTGTGCCAAACCTCGGCGTTGCTGCTGCGACAGAGAGACTTTTCGAGCAAATAACACAACACACGCATATACACCCATATACATTCAACATTGTTGTGGTGGTGGCAATCTATATGGACATATAAATCTTCTATTAAATTCGTTTTTGAATAGATGGGGAGGCCCCCTGTGTTGTCCGTCACCTCTTTTTTGTCGTTGGGTGGGTGACTAATTGGTATTACTAGTCGAGAGAAGAGAGAGTTTTAGTGTGAATTTCAGTTGTTAGAGTGGGGAAAGAACCGTGCTGTGCGTTTCGTTTCTGTACTAGTACTACTGATGATCAATGGTAGATCAAGTCGGAATTTTCGCTCTGACGGCCTGGGCAAACCCTCCCGACACTAAAACGTCCTTTTTGGGAGAGACGAACGCACTTTGGTCAATTTTCGGGATGATTTTTTTTTCGGTATTTTTTTCTAGTGAGGTCCTCTCTCTCCTCCCGTTTCTTTATTCTTCCTGTCGTTCGCAGTCTTCATGTGTCTATCTATTTCTTCTTAGCCTTCTCTCTAATTTTCATTGTCTTTTCTTGTTCTGTGTTGCACTCCACTTGATAGGAGAGAGAGAGAGAGTAAAGCAAGTCCTCCTTTCTCTCTCTCATTTGAAATCTAATTTTGGGAGAGGTTGTGTCTGTGGGCCTGTGAGCAGCTCGAATTAGCAAATTTAAGCACTCATTCAGCGTATCCGCTCTCTCATTCCAATATAAATGACCCGTTCCCGCATTATTACTTTTCCTTTTCTGATTTTAGCCTTGCAAAGGGGAAAGGACCCAAAATTAAAATAATGTTCAGTTGAATTGTTCTCTATTCTTTCCCGAATTAGTCGGGAAATAAACAATTGATTGTGAGAAATTGACGGAAAACGCACGAAAATTGAGATAATAACTCTGGAAAAATTTTAGATTACTGTAGTTTTCGTTGTGGGACCCGCTCCGACGTTTTTTCGTTACAAAATAATACTTTTTGTTTTTCGACACCCTCTGTTCGTTCTCTCACCTATCTGTCACTCATTGTCTTCCTTGCCTTCACGGATCAGTTTTTGAACATCCACCAAGTTTTATGGCTTCTTATCTGGTTTAAATACACAGAATGTTTCTTTTCGAATCATCTGCAAAAGCCTCTAGGTGTTTTTTTTCTTCTCTGTGATGGATGAAAGTGAACTATGTCACATTTTGTGGTGGCTTTGATGCCAATTGGCCGTTTAGTTTGATTCTTTTCATTCTTCGAGAAGGCTAGAGCTCAGATATATATCGCATCCTGCTCTCTTTCTCTCTGTGAAAATTTATCAATTCAGTGGGAGCGATGCTGGCCAGATGTAGGAGAGATTGAGGAGGATGTGATTTGAAATAGTTTTTTTTTTGAAAGAACGCAACTATGAAAATTGAGAACACCTTCTATTTGTTGTTTCCGTTTTTGTCCAAACGTTCGCCGTTTGAAATGCACTGTCTGTCTCGTCAGACTGTACACTCGTAAGCCTGTCTACTCTTCTTTCCCAAATATTCATGAATTTATATATCGATCAGAAGAATGTTGGAAAACAACGATTCAGAGCGCCTCCGGGCGAGAGTGTGGAGCGGTTTGTTTGAACATCCACACCCCCCGTCGTCGTCGTCCATAACGAAGCCTTTCTGCAGAAGACGAAACGGGTTGAGACGCTTGTCTCTTGACCAAGTCCCCCATGTATCTTCTCATATTTTTTCCGCATTCATTTTATATTTGATCATCAATCGACGGGGATAATGACCGTGTTTCGAGACAGAGGTCATTCTCTACATTTTTCCATAAAGTCACTCTCTCCGGAGACATTTCATGCCTTTTTTGCTCTCTTTTGATTGACACCTGATGGGTTTTCAAAAAAGCACGGATTTGCTCTTTTTGTTAGAATCACAAATTTCCCTTATTTTGCCTTTCTACAGTACTCATGTTTTTCGCTCTTTTGTTTTGTTTTTTCCATGAATCGGCAACATCATCCTCTCCTATCTATTGAATGTGATTGTCAGCTGTAAACACACACTGTCAGATAACAACGTTATGTCATTCAATCAATTGGTTTCTTATTCACTTTCAATAGCCACGAAAAGAGAGGAAAGACGTCAGACTTTACGATAGGCTTGATCTGTTTCTTCAGAAACATACCGTAACCCTCTTCATAATCAACTATCGATTACTGTATGGCTATCTAGATAATTTTTGGTTTAAAATTGACTGTGGCGATAGTTGAAGATCCCACACTGACAACTACCGTAACCTAAAAAAATGTTCATTTCCCGGATTTTTTTTCTGGGAAAAAAGGGCAATTCGACGAAAATCAATAAAAACGAAAAAATACATATGTTTTTATTGAATTTTCACGATTTTCCAGTTTATTTTTCCAGAAGAAAAGTTGGGAAAATAAATGGGTTTTCGGTTACTGTAGTTCTCGTTATGGGATCTTATGCCGCATCCATCGGCGTTTCTCTTCCACAGCTCCGATTTTTTGTACCAGAAAAATCCTTTTTAGTAAACTTTGCCAAAAATCCAGCTCATTTAAAAAAGTGACATCATCTCTCTCTTGGGGAAAGTCTTTTGGGACATATTTATCACGATAATCACTTTACTAGTGCCTCACTCAGAGGACGAGTTTCATCATCCATTTCCACCCTCATGTTTCCTTTTTTCCTCACATACTCTTTCCTTTTTTTTCAACTTATGCTTAATTTCGTAATCTCTCGACACACTCGAAGAGAGCCACTATAGACAATTTCCCACTCTTTTGAGAATCGAATTAGAATATTCATGGATACGCCACTTTCACCAAATTTCTCATCTACTTGAGCAAAAACATATTGTGTCAATTTTAGTTGTGTTGCTAAATTTGTTCTTGGCAACAGAAAAAAAAACAAAGAGAGCAATTGAATTTTTTGCAGTAACATTACACCTCTTCTTTTTTTTGTCTTCGCAACATAAGAAGAAGACGAAAACGACGAAAAGAGACATAACCAGTTAGATGACGTTGTTTCTCTTCCTTCTCCTTCTCTTCTCCCACTTCTTCAGCACATCTCCCCCGCGTTTTCCAAACACAACCGGGGTGCATCTGCGCCCTATTGCGCAGTTTTCTTTATGAGGAAAATTCAAATTCTAGTTTTTCTGTGTTCTCGCGTATTGTAGTTTTTTGAAAACCTTACCAATTTCTTCTTTCGTGATTGCTTCTTTTTGTTATTTAAAACGCCTGCGTCTCGACGACCCAGTGCCGTTTGGCGCCTGTTTAATGACACTTTGTACTTCTGCGTTTCTTCGTCTTCCACAGTATCTTAGCGATGTGGGGTAACTAAGTCATCTGCCCTCGCCAGCACGTATCATGCGGGTAAAACCGAACCAGCCAACCTTCGATGTTATCAGAAACGATTCGTCGGACGGACAGAGCGATGGGTTCCTGTTTGGAGACGTCTCCTGCGTCTCGATCACCTTCTTCATTCTCTCTAATCCTCGCTGCTTTTTTGACTAACTTGACCAAAAATGACGCAATAATTGGAGGAGGCCATAAGCTGCTTCGTTCCTTTCCGGGCAACTTCCGGTGTTATCTGGCTGTTGGGGTCACAGGTTATTACGTTTTCCATCATAAATCTGGGAAGGCTAGAAGAGAAGAATCAATGGTTTCTAAAGAACGACTAACTTCTGGGACAAAATAATTTGTTTGAAATATTCCGGGGTGTGACATTTACAGAATCGTTCGACCTAAAGAAAAAAAAAGAGAAACCTCTTTTTGGAATAAAAATTACTGTATTTCAGCATCAACAAGTTTAGATTTTTCCTTGGAAAAAAATCGGGAAAATTCTCAGAAACCATCCCTTTCACGGAATAGGAGGTATCTCGATACAGCGAAAGTTGTTCAATATCAGAGAGATTCTCTGTTCTTATCTTTGGCCTACATTTTGAGACCATCGAATATAGGTTGATAATTCAATGCCATGATTCCGTAGTTTCACCGCCTGTTACTATTTAAAACAATGATTAGTTTTATTGTTACCAGTTCCTTGCTCCTCTCCATACACTAACCAACTGATTTCTCTTGTCTCGTGTATGATAAGAAAAAGAGAATGACGACGAAGAAAAGCAATACGGTAAACAGTTTGGCAAACATACTTCACCGAGCACCCTCTCTCTCTCTTTTTTCCTTCCCGATTCGCGAGACTCTGCTTCCTTCTAACCGGCTCTGCGTTTTGACTCTTTTATCCTGCGACTCTCTGATTCGAATGCTCTTCGCCCTCCGACTTTCGGATTTTTTTTCTGCTGGTGGTGCACTCTCGCACCGACCCACTACCATCATCATCATCGCACAGCCGTCGCCGCCGCCGGTGAAAATGTTTAGGAGAATAAGAAGAATGTGAATAGTGCCTGGTTGTCGATTTTGTGTGTCTGTGTGCACATATTTGGTACCCCGCCGATTCACGGTAGCTCTCTCTATGGGTGTTGATCCAGCTGCTGTTGCGCGCCAGATTCATTTTTCCATGATGATGATTGTAAAAATAATATTAATAAAGAATGGTTTTATTATCCAAATAACAATAGAATAGAGATGAGAGACGCCCCCACTGAAATCCGATATGTTCTCTTCTAAATTCGCTCTAATTATGTTGATTCGCTCCAGTAATGAAAATGTTATCCATCTTATCTAAACACACTAGGCTTTCAGTCACTTTTTATTTTCATTTTGAGACTTCTTCTTCTTCCATACTCTTCTTCTTCTTTTTTTTTTGAAGAGTTGTTTTTTCCTCTTCCTCTTTTCCAGAGCTTTCGCCCAGTGGCCAGTTGGAATGAATTTGCTCTCCTTATGTCTAATCTTCTGCGTCTTCTTTCGTTTAACACAGTTATTTTTCTTTCTGTCTTTCATTTTCCAAGACTACTGACATTATTCGCGAAATGATAAAGACGTATATGACGTGTTTTATATATACATCAACCTCGATTTTTCTATTTTTAAATTTAGCTCTCTAGGAGACATTTTTCATGGTTAGACACGCATTTTAACACGTTTCCCCTCAGAAAGCCCTTTTCTATCTTCTCCATAATTAATTCTAATATTTTGCTCTTTTTGCAGACTGAAAGAGTGTGACAAAGTCTGATCGAATCGGTTGTTGAAATCGAGATTCGAGAGAGACTACGGCCACGCCACACGCGCTCGTTTCGTGCTTCTCCACTCTTCTCACTTTTATTACGGGTCCATATAGTATTGTTGGTGTTTCGTCACACCTCCGAACGGTTTGCTGAAAAATGCTCAAATCGTCCGCCAGCATGAACTTCTCCTCCTCCACAAATGGTTATGGTCATTCGCCTCGTGACCTGCTCACTGGAGCAGCAGTTACGAATAACGGCGGAGGCGCCACGACAACGTCACCGTCTACGCCTGTCAATCTGGATATACAACGGTAAGATTTTAGTGGTTTTGTATTTTGTTTTCAAAATTTCTTTATTTTCCAGAATCGACAACACAGAAGGGACTACGGTAGTGATGGTTAAACTGACGGATGAGATGTTCGCGGCTCTCGAAGAGGGACAACGGAGCGGTAAGAAGTTGCGGATACACGTCACTGAAAGGGAGGGCCGCGTCGAAATCGGAGATGGAACCGCTTCATCAAAAACCAATAATACTTTTTCGTTTCAAAAGCAATCTTTACCGGTAAGTCTTTGTTTTCTAGAAATGGAGCTTCATTCGATGACATTTGCAGGACCAAACAGATACTCTTGTACAATCAAATGGGTGTTTTCAAAATGTTGGAACGTACAAAATGAAATATCAAGTAAAACATCTAAAATTGATGCAAATTTCTCTATCAAGAGCGTTATAGGTTCAAGCAACAGACAAGTCATTCGAAGAAACGAAAAAACGGGCTGCTGAAGCTGCTGAAAAAGAGAAGAAACGAGGAACGATAGATATGAAGTGAGTTTCTTACTCTAATTTGATAAAATTCACTTTTCTTTTCTTACAGAAAAGGAAGCGTACCTTCCTCTTCTCGCTATCTGAATTCTTCTTCTTCGACTCCGCGAAACTTAAACGGATCCAGCTCATCACGTGTCAGTCCATCGTTCATTTCCTCGAAGGCTTCAACGAGTAGTTTCCCAAACTCGAAAGGAACCCCAAATGGATCCGATAGTAAAAAGATTGATATGAAACCGGAGTTGATGAAAAAGTCAATCAAGAAACGCATCATTCATCTTGTCGTCACCCAAAAGTACAGTAACTGGGAGGACGTTTACAAGAAGTTGAAGTCTGATGGACTACCAGAGGAAAAAGATGAAGCCGAGAAGATCCGGAGCTGTGTTGAAGAAGTATCAGAGACACGACCTGAAATGACAGTTTTGTCACTTCGTTCATCGTTTCTCTCGGAAGTCGATCAACGATGGATGTTTTTCAATCAGGATGAAAAGGCGCATGTGAGACGTCTCTGCCAATCTGGATCTCGTGCGGCTCCAACCGAATCCAACTTTGCTCCAATGCGTAAGAAAGGAATGGAGAGGATGACTGCTAGTTCGAAGTCTTCTTCCGAGAAAGATCGAGTCAAGGAGAAGGTTGATGAGAAGGCTCCAAGCCCACCAAAAGAACAAAAACCTGTGGCGCCGGTCGACGATGACGATTATTACCCGGTTCCCGAGCCGGCTAACAAACGTCGTGCTCACAACTTGGCTCCACCGCCATCGGTCACACCACAGACGACGTCTTCTCAGACCGAAGGAACAACACCGAAACGAACGAAACGGAACGAGTCAACGAGTCCTCCAGTGGATCAACCACAGAGAGCTCCGGAACAACCGAAAGTGAGTTTTTCAAAAAAATTTGGTTTTTTCAAAACTTGAATATTATTCAGTTGAACCCGGCGAAGCTTGCTGCGACTATTTCGATGCAACCAGTACCGAAGTTCGAGCAGCCACGCGAATATCATACTGCTGCTTCGGTTGCTGCTAACGGAGGCGGATCGACTGCATCCAGCAGAATCTCATCTCCTGCCTCATCGTTGTCATCACCAAGTCAGCCATCGTGTAACTGGGAGAAGACCTTTGGAGACATCAAGTCACTTACTGATGCGGAATCTTACTTCCACATGTTCCATAAGGAGTATCCAATGTACATGGAATGTCACCGGAAGTTGACCGAGGTGTCGTCTGTGTTCCGTAAACTGGAAATGAAGCTTGCGAACGCAATGGCTCTGCGGAAGGCGTCTCCATCTCCGCAAAACGTTCAAGAAGTGAAGAATGTTGAAAGAGAGATACAACAACGTTATGCATTCTATGAAAAAGATCCTGAATTTATGAGAGTGAGTTTTTAATAATTTTTTAAATCTTTATTCATGAATCAATTATTTCCAGGCTCGTCAGCGTCACACAGATCTCCGCTCAAAACTTAACGTTCTGAAAACTCGTATTGGTAATTGGGAATCTCTCCGAAGGCAGACCGCCACTGCCTGAAAATCATAGATTCCTCTAGATTCTTCATTTTATAAAATCAAAGATTATTCCAAATGAAACCACCCGTGTGTTTGCTGTTTTTTTCCCATTTTTATCATATGAAACATGACGGTTCAAATTGCTTTCCCCGCCTTTTTTCTCTCCTGCTCCACACAACAAAAAAACGCTCCCATTCTCTCCCGTGTAACAATCTCCAATTCCATCTTCTCTCGCTCCCTCTTTCCGTTCTCAATTGCTGGTTCAAAGAAAAAAATACTGTGGTTTCAAAATATAGTCCAAAAAATGAGCGTCGTCGTTTTTTTTGGCTTCGTCTCACAAAACTTCGTTGTAATTTTTCCCCCTTTCCCTATACTATTGTGTTTTAATATCCCCTTTTTTGCAGTTTATCTTGTTCCCCCCAGTTACAATGTAGTTTTCATTCTTCGTTGTGCTCGTGATAGATTTTTTTTCTCATTGTGATTATATGTATGCTGATGCCATGAGGGTAGATCCCCGTTTTGTTTCCAAATGTGATTTTCTCCTTCCTCGGCTATCCCTTGTTCCCGTTGCACCCCCCAATCCCCATCATATACCCATCAACCTTACCCACTTTTTGGATAGCTAAAAAATCAAATAAAACCCACCCCAACTCCACACTTGTCGAAGGCCGGTGATAAAAAGATACAACTCACGGATTTCTTTTCTTGTTTTTTTTTCATGATTACACTCTCTCTTTTTCCCTCACCTACATTTGTAATCTTTTTTTGCTCTCTCGTTTTCTAGTAGAGTCCTTTAAATGGACTGTGCCTTTTTGTCTAGCTTTTTCTCCTCCCTCCCCTCCATCATCACGTTTTCTTTCCTTCCTTTTTTCACATCGCGGTTGTTGCCATTGAGCCGGGAATTTTGACTTTTGTGGCATAGTTTCTTTTTGTAGTTATCCATTTTTGTATCTTTTGTGTGTCCTGTCATTATCATAATCTTTTTCTAAAGTGATATCAAATAAATGTTAATTGCATCGTGTAGTCATGTTTTTTAAGCACATCCCCTCAGTCGGACGGAACAGCTGATGAAACGAAATGAACAATTGGGCAACGGAAAACACGAGATACTAAAAACACACTACGTAAGTAGTGGGGGATGGGACAATAACCGGAAATTGGAATCTCTGGAGTGAAAAAGAATAATAAAGAATTGGCATTTCAAACATTTGCTTTTTTGAACTTTCAGTTTTATAATAATTTCAGAGAAGAGAAATAACATTCAAGGATAATTGCGGAAGTTTGGCAAAATTTGCTTTCTGAAGTGATCTATAATTTCTTTTGCAAAATAAATTTTTTTTTTTCAAAGTTGAAGACCTTCAAAAAATATTCTGATAGTCTAGTTGTTTTTTCAACAAAAAAGAAGGGAATAGCAGATTTTTAAAATAAAATTTATCCTGGAAAATGGCAAAATGAGCAATTGGGTTACTGTAGTCTCTAGAAGCAATTCAGATTTTTATTATTACCAGTCGGTTTACTCCTATTCAGTTTTTGAATTGCGGGTTTTTCGATTGGTATTTCAGAAATTCAGAATTTTTGGTTAGTAAATTTCACAGTTTTTGAGTTTCCGAATTTACGAATTTCCGATTTTCTTAATTCTTGATTTTTTGTGATTCTAATTTCTGATTTTCAGAGATTTAGAAGTTACGAAAATTCGGATTTTTGAAAGCTCGGGAACTAAAAAAAATATTTCGTAAATTTCGTAAATTTTGAAATTCTGATATGATAATTCCAAAATTCAAGATTTCTAAAATTTTTGAATCTAAAAAATAGCATTTTCTTCATTTCTCAATCTCGTAATCTCAAGTTTCTATATTCAAAATGTTGAATTTCTAAACTTTCGAGAATCTCGAATCGAGATTCTTTTGATTTTACAAGAGTATTTGAACTGCTGAATCTCCGAGTTTGAATCACTAAAATTTTATACTTTCTGAGTTTCTAGTCTCGGAACATTTCCGAATTTTTGAAATTCTGATTTTCCGAATATTAGAATTTCAGAGTTTCAATGTTCCCGAGTTCCTGAGTTTTTGGAAGATTTTAGTCTTGATTTTTCTGAAATTCTAACTTCCAATTTTTTGAGTTTCCGAACTTCCGAATTACTGATTTTCTCAGTTTTGCGTTATTTTTCGTTCCGGATTCTGGACATTTCTGATGCTGTTGATCTGATGCCAACGATCCCCGACGTTCTTTCCCAGAACTATTTTTTGACTGATACTGATGACACATATTCGAAAGGCACTAACGGTTGATGGTACATTCTTTGAATTTCGTTTTTTACATACATAGGATTTCGTAGCCGATGTGGAAGGACGAAAAAAGATCCTATCCACTCTTGGATCCAATCGATGTATCCTTTTACGATATATATCTTTGAATGCCAGATTGATTCAAAATGCATCGGGTACACCGAGCTTTCCACTGCCTTCTCGGAGATCCGAAATTCAAAGTTTAACTTTCATCGCCAAACTCTGCTTAAACTCAAAATGAGGAAAAATTGTTGGAACTGGTTTTAACATAATTTGATTGTTAAAACTCGAATGTTAATAATTTTTAATTTTCAAAAGTTTCCAAATAAAGCTTCATTATTTACATTTTTACAATTGAAAAGAAATCAAGTACAGCAAAGTTTATCAAATCACAGAATTCCAATGTTGACATCTGTTCCACTTCTTGAGACTAACTCCACCTGGGTACACTGTGCACGACGGAGAGAGGAACATGGATTACGGAAGATTGCGGCGAAGAAGGCTGAAAATTATTTTACACTTTGGAAGCTTAAATTTTCAAATCATTACCAAAAACAGCTTTCCGATAGTTTTTGATAATGAACATGTTCGGAAGTGGGTCGATTGCCGGATAGACTGCGATTGTCATGGCAATGAAGCTGCTTGCAAATCCAATGTCAACTGCGATCATTGGGAAAGTGAAGAGGATTGCAATGGGAATGTACATGAGGATTAGAGGAATTACAGTCTAAAATATTAAACATTGTTAAGATACATGCCGTAAACCTGTAATAGAAGGGCCCCTTAACGGTCAACTTTGAGACAAATTATCTGGTCAACTAATAGAGTGTTTAATATAATATCAAAAACATTTTATCCGTTGACAGATTTTTGATAACTCTTATGAGAACCGAGATAATTAGGCTCAAACTTTGTGGGCCCTTCTATTAAAGGTTTTACTGTAACTATTGATGTACCTGGACCACAAGAGCTTGAAAAAGTTGTTGCTGGAGACTCTTGGTGACACTAGATACAGTACACGTCTTCGAGAGGGCTTCTGTGATCCGCAAGTAGCATTTTAGTCCGAAAAAGAAGACACAGAAGACCGAACTGAGCTGAAAGGTAATATATAGGAGTATGGTTGATACCGTAATCCTCAAAACTAACAATCATGAACCACATGCAAGCAATAGAAGCGAAAACGGCGACATCCGGGTAGGTATTCCCATTGGAATCCACTGGATGAAAAAGAACAATTATGTAGGAGGTGTCCTCAATTGCAGTATCGTACCCATCGAAAATTGTTCGTCTGAAAGTGCATTTTTTATTTACTCAGAATGGTTTTTTTGTGCTCCAGTGTACTTTAATTCAAATCCTTACACTTTATAGACGCCTGGTACATAAACAAATCTGTCCCATGGTACCAAAAAAAAAGAAAATATAAAGTGTACTACAGTACGAAAAAAAAAACTAATTCCCATGAGACCCCGTTTACCTCATATAATCATCGGTTGAGGCGTCGAAATGAAAATGGAGATAACAAAGGATGGACCACCAGGTCCCATAGAAGATTGGCATGAAGAAAAGAATATAAATTTTGTTTCCACCCAACCATCGATCTCTGAACTCTTTTACAACTGCACCGTAGCGGTAGATGAAGTGAACACCGAAAATGGCTAGAGAGAAACCGAAACAACCACAGTAGATGACAATGAGGATGAAGCTTTGCTCACGATCAAAGTCCGAATTTTTGAAATTTCGAAAAACGACAAAAGCCGCTTTGTAGGAGTGAACCATCTGAAATAATTTTCCGAAAACTCCGAAAACTTCGTTCTAAAATACCGGTTCAGTTGTAACATCCCAAATGGAGTAAAGAGCTTCAAAACTTGAAATGTATATCATAAGATACTTGTACAGTCCGAGTTTCTTTGGAGAATGAGCGAGGATGAGGAAAATGAGAACGCAATTCAGTGAGACTGACATGAAAGCGGAAACATACTGTACAGTTTTGAGAAAGATATTCCAAAACTCGCTGAGATGCATGATGACAACGGAAACGCTTTTTTGTTGTTATTACTAGCTTTTATATACTACTTTTCTTTGACGGTGGTCGTCGGGGGGATAGGCGGAGCCTGTCTAGACATTGTTCTCCGGTAGATGAATGTGCTCAAGGGATCCAGTACGGGTGGCGGAGAAACGAAAACATTCAACGTAATTGAAGAGTTTTAGAGAAAAGGTAATAGGTTTGGGATTCGTATTGATGATATTACCTCAATTCTTAGTATTGTCTGTGACATTTTCGATATTTATGGGGAATCCGACAATTGAGGAAGTGAAGTTTGTGATTTGAAGACGTACAGGAGATCTCTGTTATAGCGATGGACCAGATGACTATCCCTTTTCTTTGTCCCTGCATGAGCAAACAATCCAAAAAACTGCATCAATGATTATTGGACCGAAAACCTGCCCACAAGCTTTTCACTCTTCTACAGCTCCGATTTTTTGTTCGAGAAACATACTATTAGTTGAGTGGTGCCTAATGGTTTATACAAATTGTGTTTTGAAAGTGCATCAATACCCACAAATTCATAACAACACTTTAGAATGTTCTCAAAAATCAGGAGAAGAGGAAGGTCTTCTCCCGAATACGCAATATGTCGTAACGGTGCTACCGTAATCCATACGCAAACTTGCACAGGCGAGAAATTCGCAAATATTTTTTCCTTTTTTCATTTTTTTACGAATTGACCTGTATTTAGATTCAAGTAATCATGGCCACTCGATGGCGATACTATAATTCAAAACGAGGTAATAATAATCGAGGACGAGGAAGAGGAAGAGGTCGCGGAACGAGTTTAACAGCAATCTCACTCCCGCGGCAAGACCGTTTTCCTGGTGGCTTAAACGATGATGAATTCTTTCAAGGTAAATTTATATTTCAAGAGAACCTCACAAATAAAAATTTCAGATAAGCCTATGAATCCGAAGGAGTTCGTCGATGAAACAGTTTTAAGTGTTTCGTTTTCCGGGAACACGCTCGGAGCCGCATGTTACGAACAATCCTCTCAATTAGTCAGAATTATGAACGATGTGTCCGAAGATCATGAATTCGCTCTTTTGAGAAGATGTGAGCTGCAAAAACCGTTCTTTCATAATTCAATTTTTATTTTAGTGATCGAGGAAGTTAAGCCTTCAATGATCATTGCAAATAGAAGTCAAGATCTCGATTTCATTAAGTTGCTGAGCTCAAAGTGTATATTCAATAAATATTTGAACTAATTTAACAACACGAACTCATTTTTCAGATGCAAAGCACGAAAAACTACCATCTGATGGTAAAAATTCCTCACATACTTCCACAGACGATACGATTCCGACCTGGGATGCCTCGCTTGCGTATTCTTCTGACGACGTGGAGGAAAAAGAAGACCAAGATGATGACGATTACGATGGGCCACCACCGACACTTCACAAACTTCCCAATAACTTTTTTAGTAAACTAATTTTGTACTATTCACGAGAAGCTTCATCATGAGCATTGCAGAAATGCCCAACGCTTTGCAAAGGCTGAAGATGATGGTCGGATCTGACGACGCTAAAATGACTGATGAGGATAAACATATAATCGTTGCGATGCGCTTCGATATAGAAGCAGTTAACATGGTTTGTAACGAAGTATTCTTCGTTTTAAATAATTTGAATTTCAGATGAGATCTTTCGGTGCTCTTCTTCTTTTCTTAGACGAAACACGTCTCGGAGTAGAGAACCAACCGTTATCAGTCAGCTCGCCGATCAAGTCAATCAAGACAATGACACTGTACGATTCGTATTATTTCAGTGATCTGTAATATTTCCTTTTTTCAGAGAGAATCTTGTTGATATCGATTATAGCACAATTCAAGCGCTGGATATTCTTCCTAAAGAAATCGAGAGCAAAGTTAGACAATCTTATTTGTTTTAATCACATAATATAATATAATTCTTTCTTTCCAGAAAAATGTCGGAAAAGATAGATCCTTATTCTCGCTGGTCGACAGATGTAGATCAACGGTTGGCAAGAAATGCCTCAAGAAATGGTTCAAAAATCCTACAACTGACAGAGCAGTTCTTCTTTCGAGACAAAAGTGTGTGCACTATTTCAAACAGGACTGGAATGCTGAAATCACTGCGAAGATAGCATCGATGCTCGGGAAAGTCACAGCATTGAATGTAAGGATGAGAGAGAATGAAACTAAATCTTACAAGGCGTTTTCAGAATGTATTCCAAAGATTTCAAAGTGGAACAGCGAAGCTTCTTCATTGGGAGTGTTTTGTTTCGACTGTCAATGCACTGGTGGATGTTGTTCACATACTCCGGCAGACACCTGTAACTATCTAAACATCTGAACGAACCGAAATTTAGAGTTTTTTTAGATTGCTAAAGAGTTGCCTGTCGAGAATTCTCTTCTTACCGAAGTTTCAGAAATCGCTATTATTGCTAGTTCAATCGTAAGTTCTTCATAATTCAATTTGTTTTTATATCATTATACTCTCAATCAGATCAACTTCGCCGAATCCAGAATTCAAGGTAGAGTCACTGTGAATCCAGCAATAGATGAGGAACTTGATAAATGTATGGACTGGGTGTGGGCTATTTGAAAATAGCTTTGGTTTTTCCAGTGAGGGACATCTATGAAAATATGCCATTGTTTCTGACAGCAGTAGCAAAACAAGAATGTGCTAGATTGGGACTGGATGCTTTCAGTAATGTCACAATTGTCTACATTCCATTGGTTGGATTTGTCCTTTCGCTTCCCACGAACTTCCCAGTGGAAAATTATAGCGAGTTGGTTTCTTAATTCTTTGAAATCAAGTACTCACAATGATATTGTTTCAGCATGTCACTGGTTTATGCTAAAAGTGATGAGGTTCGTGTCAGAAATGAAACAACTGAACGATTGGACGATGAGTATGGCGATATTCTAATGAAGCTCATCGACAGTCAAACTGCTATCATTCTAGCTTTGAAAACTCGTGTTCTGAAGAAGAAAAGGAGTATCAGCAAGCTGCTTTCAGTTGCAGCTAGGATAGATGCTCTCATTTCTATGGGCCTTGTAGCTGCAGAAAATGGATGGAATTGTCCAACACTGATGGATGAGCCTGTCATTGAAGCTCTCGAGTTGTTCCATCCAATCAGTGTCTTGGTTGTGAAAAAGAATTTCGTGCCAAATAGAGTGACCAGTGGACGAGATGGAATCAAAGCTAGCGTTATCACAGGACCAAATGCGTGTGGAAAAAGTGTCTACATGAAATCCATCGGGATTCTGGCATTTTTGACTCATATTGGAAGCTTTGTGCCAGCTAGATATGCAAAAGTTGGAATAGTTGATCGAATTGTAACGAGGATGTTTACTGTAGACTCTGTTCTTGATGGCATGTCTACATTTGCAAAGGATGTGGAGCAAGTGGCTCTCGCGTTGAGAAAAGCCACAGGAAATTCGCTTGTTATTATTGACGAGTTTGGAAAAGGAACAATGACAGAAGTTGGATTAGCTCTTTTGGCATCTTGCATGACTTATTGGATGAATAAAGGACCAGAGCATTGCCCTCACATCTTCTTGGCTTCTCATTTCCATGCGCTTCCCAAGCACATTCCTCTTGATAAGAATATTGCTTCATTCTTGGTATGTCTGCTCTAAGAAACCCTGATATAGAACAGTCTTATCTTCAGACATTCAAAGTGCTTCGCGAGGGAGAAGGAAAAATAAAGTACTTATTCCAACTGGCTCCTGGATTGGTTGATTGCTCATTCGCTATGGCTGTTGCGAAAGAAGAAGGCATTCCAATGCCTGTCATTGGAAGAGCTTGCCGAATCTACAAAGCCCTTAAATCCGGAGTTTCTTTGAAAGAGATAAAAGCAGAAGTTTCGAAAAATAATGACGAGAAATTGGTTGCAGAGATGGATATTGTGTTGTGAGTTTTTGAAATGAAGCTTCAACGGTTTTTGGGGTTACACTGTACTGTTACAGAGGGAACGAGGATGGGTTCATAGACGCCGTGGAAGGCTTTGTCATCAGACAAAAACGAGAGGAAATCGAGGCAAAAGCAAGATCAGAGGCGAAAGCGAGTTTTACAGAACCGAGCGAAGTTGCATCACTGCAAGATAATCTATCATCGGTTTCGAAAAGGAAATCAGAAAACTACCAAAGAACCAGGTGAGAGAACTTGTTATATTCATTCTGAGTCCAAATTTCGAACACATTTTTCAGAGCTCAGAGTGTTCTCTCAACCAAGTCTGCTCAGTCAGTCGATTCCGTGTTGGATGCGTTGCTACCAAAGAGAAAGAGAATAGAAACCCCTAGATTGAATGAATCTGATGTGACTCAGGAACCACCCAGATCTCCGGATCCTTTCTCTGTAGACGACGAAAGTGACACTTCAAAAGGCGAGGAGAGAGAAGATGTTATTTCGAAGACAATGGTTCCACAGATGCAAAGGCTGGCGAGTGAAGAGGAGGAAGATCACACGACGCGGTAAATTAAACTTACATTGTTTGTGTCAAAATTTTTTTTACAGCTCTCATAGTTCAGTGATGGCCTATCCTCAAATGGCTGAAAAGTATACGACTCCAGCAAAACCAATTGGAACGAAAAGATGTCAAACTTCTTCGACATCCAAGTTTCCGATGTCAACCAAAATATTGAAAACAACAGATCAAGCGGTTTTCGATGACGATTTTAATGTTCCGGAAACTCCAAATCAGCCAAATCAAACATCACGTTCAAGGTATGCACTACACCGTCGTTTCAACTCAATTGAGTTTTCAGTTCTCGATCTTTCTTGATGCCTCAGCTGCCATACCCAGATAAAAACGTCTTGGATAGAATTAAGGAACGTTCAACGCAAGATTCCATGTTCAAAACTCCAACAAATGATAGGAGGTTTGAAATATTAGCAGCTTTTTTTTGAATAATCGCAATTTTATTAGACTTCAAAAGCCGAATCAAGGGACTCCGAGAGATCGAGACATCCGTACACCTATTCAGTCTTCACGAAACACTCCAGAAGCACATAGTTCAATGTTCAAAACGCCAACAAAATCCGGTCCAAATATGATGACCCCAAGGACATCTTCGCGTCGAGAATTCAGAAATGACGATGTTCTGGAAACGCCACAGACTCCAAAGAATCGCAGCTCTTTCACTCCAAGTGGATCTCCGTTTTCGATATTTGCTAGTCAGGCTACCTTCAGTGGAATCGGTTTCTCTGAAACTTCCAATCATGATATGTCTCAGTTCTTCGGATCATTGAATAACAACCGCGTTGAGAAGGCGCAATCGAAAAATTCTCAGTCGACAGTCTTCGACACTCCGAAAACAAAGAGTTCAGAAAAGCAGAGGTAAATAGGAAATTATGGTTTTTTCAGTCGTATCCCAATACAAATTTCCAGATATCCTTCTCAAAAAAGTAGTTCAAAGTCACGAGTGTCACCCAGCAGTGTGGTTTTGGATAGATTGACTGGGGAAGAAAGTCAAAAGACACCCCAGCCCCGTGGAGATAACATTATTGACTTCGAGTTCCAAATCAACGATACCGACCCAATTTACGGAAAGAAGGACCATTTGCATGGTCCTAGTTTTGATTTTTTGAATTCACAAGACGATGTAGATGATAATTTCATGGACTTCCTTGATGTTCCGAGTTCGTCAAGAATTGACAGTGGCAAGAAGAACAGAAAGTAAACATTTATTGTTGTAGTTCGTTTTCATGTTAGCTCTTGTATAATTTAATCATGTGTTATCTGTTTTCTTGTTTTCTAGATAGTTTTGTATTTGTTCTTAAACTTTATGAATAAAGGTCTGAATCAAATTAATATTTACATTTTAATTATACATTTCAACCCTTCCAGTAACGAATTCTCTAATTTTTCAGATCAAGGATTAAATGTTGTAAGATCGGAATTAATCTTAGATTCAGGATCTGTGATAGTTTGTTGATCCACTTCAAATAATCAAAATCAGCAAGTCGATCAGAAAATATAGAGTTTGAGAAAAGGAAAACATCATTCCTGTATTTTATTAGCTTGTTACAGACTAGAACAGCAGGAGGAGACAGAGAAGGATTAAAGATTTCTGTGGTTCTATAATAGATGTTCCAGAAATTTGTGTTGTATATAAAGTTATATAAAAAGTTTTGCAAAAGGAGTTCAGAAGTTCAAGTTATCAGGAAGTGAAAGCTTTTAGAGTGGAAGTTTTGAAGTCGGAAGTCGGTGTGTTCCAGTAGATCCTTTGTTGCCAGAAAGCTCAGCGTACGTCATCAATTGCTATTTCATTTTCTTTGAAAATTTGATTTCTGTCATTTGGTAAAAGGGGGACGTTCAGTGATAAACACCTAGCCATGAACCCCAAACAATGGCGACCTGAAGCCTTTTAGTACTTTTTTTACTTCAATGACGTCAATTCTTTTTTGTAATTAGAAAAAACGAAAATAGTAGATTCACGTCAGATTACTGTAATTTTTGATTCAGGCCAGTGTTTTGAAAACATGTGAATCTGGATTATCAGCATCATGGAACAATGAGAAATTTCGAAGTCTCGAAATCTTTGATTCTCGACACCTCCGAAACTCATACCCCCAGAATATCAAAATTTCAGAATCTTAGAATTTCAGAATTTATAAATTTCTGAATTCTGAAACTATGGTTTGAAAATCTAAAGAAGAAAATAGAGGATGATGAAATTTGAACTTCTGAAATTCTAAGATTCCGAGATTTTGAGATTCTGAGATTCTGAGATTCTGAAATTCGGAAATTAAAAAATTGTGATATTCTGGGGGTCTGATAATCTGAGATTCGGGGGTGTCGAGAATCAGAGATTTCGAGACATCGAATTTTCTCATTTTTCCAATTCTAAAATTCTAGGTGTTCTGATGGTGAGAGATCTACGCCGATGATGTTGATGATCCAGATTCAAATGTTCAAACACTGAGCTAAATCAAAAACTACAGTAATCTGACGTGAATCTACTATTTTCGTGTTTTGAATTACAAAAAAGAATCAGAAATTCCGCGTGCTGACAATTTTCAAGAACTCTTTTCTTATCTTATCTCCAGATCTGATCTTCGGGTGCGATATAAGCTGGAGAAATCAACGAAAAGTCGGACCGAGGAGTCGATGAGGAGTCCGATTTGAAACGAGCTTCCAGGGCAGATGGGATGGCAAGGAATCTGCTCAATTCTACGAAGACTACTGACGTCTCTACTCCACGACGATCACTGGGCAACGAATGAACTAGAAGAATTGGATATTGGATGGTGGAAAGAGTTGGATGCTGCCCACTGTCAGAAAGCTTCGGATGCGCTACTCATTGCTATTTCGTTTCTTAGAAGACTGATTGACGTCATTGAAGTAAAAAAAGTACTAAAAGGCTTCAGGTCGCCATTGTTTGGGGTTCATGGCTAGGTGTTAATCACTGAACGTCCCCCTTTTACCAAATGACAGAAATCAAATTTTCAAAGAAAATGAAATAGCAATTGATGACGTACGCTGAGCTTTCTGGCAGCAAAGGATCTACTGGAACACACCGACTTCCGACTTCAAAACTTCAAAGCTTTCACTTCCTGACAAAGCTTGAACTTGAACTTCTGAACACCTTTTTCTAAACTTTAGTCTGCAACAAGCTAATAAAATACAGGAATGATGTTTTCCTTTTCTCAAACTCTATATTTTCTGATCGCCTTGCTGATTTTGATGATTTGAAGTGGATCAACACACTATCACAGATCCTGAATTTAATATTAATTCCAATCTTACAATATGTTGCAGGACACATTTTCGGAGAACTGTGTTTTTTAAATTTCAGTTTTCGAGAATTTTGACTTCTCATGAGTTACAGGAATCGAAAGTTATCATACAAGCCAAATTTCGAAAACTCTGCTGAAAATTCAAAAATTGATAACTCAATCCACTCGTACGTATTTTATCATATCTTTGTTTATACTGTTTATCTTTTGACGATTTTTGGTAACCGCGTAGCCAGAGATATTTTCTATCGATCAAAAAAAAAAGAATCAGAAAAAATGGACTGAAATAAACCCAGTTAGGATTTTTCTATACCTACGCATTTCTAGGGAAGAGATTTCTAGGGTTTTCTAGGGTTCTAGGGGCGCATTTCTAGAGGATTTTCTGAATTCTGTGAATTTTCTTTTATTTGAAAATTCGGTTTTGTCTTAAATACCAGAACCCAATTCGAACATATTAAAAATTAAACGCTATAAGATGACTTTAAGTTGCAAATTTGACTAAATTTGTTTCAAAATCCGACACATATCGGACGGAGAAACAAAATGTATCCGTCGCTTCTTCTTTTTTATCGCCAAAAGAAATCTTTGGCAACGATCTCCAAAATGGATTTCAACAGGGGAACAATAGGTGAATCCGCATTGAAAAAATGCATCCGAACCGTCAAAAAACGATAGTTTTCGTCTCTTTTTTCATATTGATTTGGTTATTAGTTCATCAGCTGAGAAGAGTCAAAATTATTGAGAGGAACTTCATTTTACAAGGTGCTGTAAACAAAAGGTTTGATTTT
Source organism: Caenorhabditis nigoni (assembly GCA_027920645.1). Classification (NCBI taxonomy): domain Eukaryota; kingdom Metazoa; phylum Nematoda; class Chromadorea; order Rhabditida; family Rhabditidae; genus Caenorhabditis; species Caenorhabditis nigoni. Next base: position 12,061,326 of record CP115867.1, on the reverse strand, counting down.
TTTTCGAAAATAGTAACTGATATTTTTATGCTGGAACAAAAATATCGGAAGAGAAAATATTTTTTTTTCTCATTGTGATTATATGTATGCTGATGCCATGAGGGTAGATCCCCGTTTTGTTTCCAAATGTGATTTTCTCCTTCCTCGGCTATCCCTTGTTCCCGTTGCACCCCCCAATCCCCATCATATACCCATCAACCTTACCCACTTTTTGGATAGCTAAAAAATCAAATAAAACCCACCCCAACTCCACACTTGTCGAAGGCCGGTGATAAAAAGATACAACTCACGGATTTCTTTTCTTGTTTTTTTTTCATGATTACACTCTCTCTTTTTCCCTCACCTACATTTGTAATCTTTTTTTGCTCTCTCGTTTTCTAGTAGAGTCCTTTAAATGGACTGTGCCTTTTTGTCTAGCTTTTTCTCCTCCCTCCCCTCCATCATCACGTTTTCTTTCCTTCCTTTTTTCACATCGCGGTTGTTGCCATTGAGCCGGGAATTTTGACTTTTGTGGCATAGTTTCTTTTTGTAGTTATCCATTTTTGTATCTTTTGTGTGTCCTGTCATTATCATAATCTTTTTCTAAAGTGATATCAAATAAATGTTAATTGCATCGTGTAGTCATGTTTTTTAAGCACATCCCCTCAGTCGGACGGAACAGCTGATGAAACGAAATGAACAATTGGGCAACGGAAAACACGAGATACTAAAAACACACTACGTAAGTAGTGGGGGATGGGACAATAACCGGAAATTGGAATCTCTGGAGTGAAAAAGAATAATAAAGAATTGGCATTTCAAACATTTGCTTTTTTGAACTTTCAGTTTTATAATAATTTCAGAGAAGAGAAATAACATTCAAGGATAATTGCGGAAGTTTGGCAAAATTTGCTTTCTGAAGTGATCTATAATTTCTTTTGCAAAATAAATTTTTTTTTCAAAGTTGAAGACCTTCAAAAAATATTCTGATAGTCTAGTTGTTTTTTCAACAAAAAAGAAGGGAATAGCAGATTTTTAAAATAAAATTTATCCTGGAAAATGGCAAAATGAGCAATTGGGTTACTGTAGTCTCTAGAAGCAATTCAGATTTTTATTATTACCAGTCGGTTTACTCCTATTCAGTTTTTGAATTGCGGGTTTTTCGATTGGTATTTCAGAAATTCAGAATTTTTGGTTAGTAAATTTCACAGTTTTTGAGTTTCCGAATTTACGAATTTCCGATTTTCTTAATTCTTGATTTTTTGTGATTCTAATTTCTGATTTTCAGAGATTTAGAAGTTACGAAAATTCGGATTTTTGAAAGCTCGGGAACTAAAAAAAATATTTCGTAAATTTCGTAAATTTTGAAATTCTGATATGATAATTCCAAAATTCAAGATTTCTAAAATTTTTGAATCTAAAAAATAGCATTTTCTTCATTTCTCAATCTCGTAATCTCAAGTTTCTATATTCAAAATGTTGAATTTCTAAACTTTCGAGAATCTCGAATCGAGATTCTTTTGATTTTACAAGAGTATTTGAACTGCTGAATCTCCGAGTTTGAATCACTAAAATTTTATACTTTCTGAGTTTCTAGTCTCGGAACATTTCCGAATTTTTGAAATTCTGATTTTCCGAATATTAGAATTTCAGAGTTTCAATGTTCCCGAGTTCCTGAGTTTTTGGAAGATTTTAGTCTTGATTTTTCTGAAATTCTAACTTCCAATTTTTTGAGTTTCCGAACTTCCGAATTACTGATTTTCTCAGTTTTGCGTTATTTTTCGTTCCGGATTCTGGACATTTCTGATGCTGTTGATCTGATGCCAACGATCCCCGACGTTCTTTCCCAGAACTATTTTTTGACTGATACTGATGACACATATTCGAAAGGCACTAACGGTTGATGGTACATTCTTTGAATTTCGTTTTTTACATACATAGGATTTCGTAGCCGATGTGGAAGGACGAAAAAAGATCCTATCCACTCTTGGATCCAATCGATGTATCCTTTTACGATATATATCTTTGAATGCCAGATTGATTCAAAATGCATCGGGTACACCGAGCTTTCCACTGCCTTCTCGGAGATCCGAAATTCAAAGTTTAACTTTCATCGCCAAACTCTGCTTAAACTCAAAATGAGGAAAAATTGTTGGAACTGGTTTTAACATAATTTGATTGTTAAAACTCGAATGTTAATAATTTTTAATTTTCAAAAGTTTCCAAATAAAGCTTCATTATTTACATTTTTACAATTGAAAAGAAATCAAGTACAGCAAAGTTTATCAAATCACAGAATTCCAATGTTGACATCTGTTCCACTTCTTGAGACTAACTCCACCTGGGTACACTGTGCACGACGGAGAGAGGAACATGGATTACGGAAGATTGCGGCGAAGAAGGCTGAAAATTATTTTACACTTTGGAAGCTTAAATTTTCAAATCATTACCAAAAACAGCTTTCCGATAGTTTTTGATAATGAACATGTTCGGAAGTGGGTCGATTGCCGGATAGACTGCGATTGTCATGGCAATGAAGCTGCTTGCAAATCCAATGTCAACTGCGATCATTGGGAAAGTGAAGAGGATTGCAATGGGAATGTACATGAGGATTAGAGGAATTACAGTCTAAAATATTAAACATTGTTAAGATACATGCCGTAAACCTGTAATAGAAGGGCCCCTTAACGGTCAACTTTGAGACAAATTATCTGGTCAACTAATAGAGTGTTTAATATAATATCAAAAACATTTTATCCGTTGACAGATTTTTGATAACTCTTATGAGAACCGAGATAATTAGGCTCAAACTTTGTGGGCCCTTCTATTAAAGGTTTTACTGTAACTATTGATGTACCTGGACCACAAGAGCTTGAAAAAGTTGTTGCTGGAGACTCTTGGTGACACTAGATACAGTACACGTCTTCGAGAGGGCTTCTGTGATCCGCAAGTAGCATTTTAGTCCGAAAAAGAAGACACAGAAGACCGAACTGAGCTGAAAGGTAATATATAGGAGTATGGTTGATACCGTAATCCTCAAAACTAACAATCATGAACCACATGCAAGCAATAGAAGCGAAAACGGCGACATCCGGGTAGGTATTCCCATTGGAATCCACTGGATGAAAAAGAACAATTATGTAGGAGGTGTCCTCAATTGCAGTATCGTACCCATCGAAAATTGTTCGTCTGAAAGTGCATTTTTTATTTACTCAGAATGGTTTTTTTGTGCTCCAGTGTACTTTAATTCAAATCCTTACACTTTATAGACGCCTGGTACATAAACAAATCTGTCCCATGGTACCAAAAAAAAAGAAAATATAAAGTGTACTACAGTACGAAAAAAAAAACTAATTCCCATGAGACCCCGTTTACCTCATATAATCATCGGTTGAGGCGTCGAAATGAAAATGGAGATAACAAAGGATGGACCACCAGGTCCCATAGAAGATTGGCATGAAGAAAAGAATATAAATTTTGTTTCCACCCAACCATCGATCTCTGAACTCTTTTACAACTGCACCGTAGCGGTAGATGAAGTGAACACCGAAAATGGCTAGAGAGAAACCGAAACAACCACAGTAGATGACAATGAGGATGAAGCTTTGCTCACGATCAAAGTCCGAATTTTTGAAATTTCGAAAAACGACAAAAGCCGCTTTGTAGGAGTGAACCATCTGAAATAATTTTCCGAAAACTCCGAAAACTTCGTTCTAAAATACCGGTTCAGTTGTAACATCCCAAATGGAGTAAAGAGCTTCAAAACTTGAAATGTATATCATAAGATACTTGTACAGTCCGAGTTTCTTTGGAGAATGAGCGAGGATGAGGAAAATGAGAACGCAATTCAGTGAGACTGACATGAAAGCGGAAACATACTGTACAGTTTTGAGAAAGATATTCCAAAACTCGCTGAGATGCATGATGACAACGGAAACGCTTTTTTGTTGTTATTACTAGCTTTTATATACTACTTTTCTTTGACGGTGGTCGTCGGGGGGATAGGCGGAGCCTGTCTAGACATTGTTCTCCGGTAGATGAATGTGCTCAAGGGATCCAGTACGGGTGGCGGAGAAACGAAAACATTCAACGTAATTGAAGAGTTTTAGAGAAAAGGTAATAGGTTTGGGATTCGTATTGATGATATTACCTCAATTCTTAGTATTGTCTGTGACATTTTCGATATTTATGGGGAATCCGACAATTGAGGAAGTGAAGTTTGTGATTTGAAGACGTACAGGAGATCTCTGTTATAGCGATGGACCAGATGACTATCCCTTTTCTTTGTCCCTGCATGAGCAAACAATCCAAAAAACTGCATCAATGATTATTGGACCGAAAACCTGCCCACAAGCTTTTCACTCTTCTACAGCTCCGATTTTTTGTTCGAGAAACATACTATTAGTTGAGTGGTGCCTAATGGTTTATACAAATTGTGTTTTGAAAGTGCATCAATACCCACAAATTCATAACAACACTTTAGAATGTTCTCAAAAATCAGGAGAAGAGGAAGGTCTTCTCCCGAATACGCAATATGTCGTAACGGTGCTACCGTAATCCATACGCAAACTTGCACAGGCGAGAAATTCGCAAATATTTTTTCCTTTTTTCATTTTTTTACGAATTGACCTGTATTTAGATTCAAGTAATCATGGCCACTCGATGGCGATACTATAATTCAAAACGAGGTAATAATAATCGAGGACGAGGAAGAGGAAGAGGTCGCGGAACGAGTTTAACAGCAATCTCACTCCCGCGGCAAGACCGTTTTCCTGGTGGCTTAAACGATGATGAATTCTTTCAAGGTAAATTTATATTTCAAGAGAACCTCACAAATAAAAATTTCAGATAAGCCTATGAATCCGAAGGAGTTCGTCGATGAAACAGTTTTAAGTGTTTCGTTTTCCGGGAACACGCTCGGAGCCGCATGTTACGAACAATCCTCTCAATTAGTCAGAATTATGAACGATGTGTCCGAAGATCATGAATTCGCTCTTTTGAGAAGATGTGAGCTGCAAAAACCGTTCTTTCATAATTCAATTTTTATTTTAGTGATCGAGGAAGTTAAGCCTTCAATGATCATTGCAAATAGAAGTCAAGATCTCGATTTCATTAAGTTGCTGAGCTCAAAGTGTATATTCAATAAATATTTGAACTAATTTAACAACACGAACTCATTTTTCAGATGCAAAGCACGAAAAACTACCATCTGATGGTAAAAATTCCTCACATACTTCCACAGACGATACGATTCCGACCTGGGATGCCTCGCTTGCGTATTCTTCTGACGACGTGGAGGAAAAAGAAGACCAAGATGATGACGATTACGATGGGCCACCACCGACACTTCACAAACTTCCCAATAACTTTTTTAGTAAACTAATTTTGTACTATTCACGAGAAGCTTCATCATGAGCATTGCAGAAATGCCCAACGCTTTGCAAAGGCTGAAGATGATGGTCGGATCTGACGACGCTAAAATGACTGATGAGGATAAACATATAATCGTTGCGATGCGCTTCGATATAGAAGCAGTTAACATGGTTTGTAACGAAGTATTCTTCGTTTTAAATAATTTGAATTTCAGATGAGATCTTTCGGTGCTCTTCTTCTTTTCTTAGACGAAACACGTCTCGGAGTAGAGAACCAACCGTTATCAGTCAGCTCGCCGATCAAGTCAATCAAGACAATGACACTGTACGATTCGTATTATTTCAGTGATCTGTAATATTTCCTTTTTTCAGAGAGAATCTTGTTGATATCGATTATAGCACAATTCAAGCGCTGGATATTCTTCCTAAAGAAATCGAGAGCAAAGTTAGACAATCTTATTTGTTTTAATCACATAATATAATATAATTCTTTCTTTCCAGAAAAATGTCGGAAAAGATAGATCCTTATTCTCGCTGGTCGACAGATGTAGATCAACGGTTGGCAAGAAATGCCTCAAGAAATGGTTCAAAAATCCTACAACTGACAGAGCAGTTCTTCTTTCGAGACAAAAGTGTGTGCACTATTTCAAACAGGACTGGAATGCTGAAATCACTGCGAAGATAGCATCGATGCTCGGGAAAGTCACAGCATTGAATGTAAGGATGAGAGAGAATGAAACTAAATCTTACAAGGCGTTTTCAGAATGTATTCCAAAGATTTCAAAGTGGAACAGCGAAGCTTCTTCATTGGGAGTGTTTTGTTTCGACTGTCAATGCACTGGTGGATGTTGTTCACATACTCCGGCAGACACCTGTAACTATCTAAACATCTGAACGAACCGAAATTTAGAGTTTTTTTAGATTGCTAAAGAGTTGCCTGTCGAGAATTCTCTTCTTACCGAAGTTTCAGAAATCGCTATTATTGCTAGTTCAATCGTAAGTTCTTCATAATTCAATTTGTTTTTATATCATTATACTCTCAATCAGATCAACTTCGCCGAATCCAGAATTCAAGGTAGAGTCACTGTGAATCCAGCAATAGATGAGGAACTTGATAAATGTATGGACTGGGTGTGGGCTATTTGAAAATAGCTTTGGTTTTTCCAGTGAGGGACATCTATGAAAATATGCCATTGTTTCTGACAGCAGTAGCAAAACAAGAATGTGCTAGATTGGGACTGGATGCTTTCAGTAATGTCACAATTGTCTACATTCCATTGGTTGGATTTGTCCTTTCGCTTCCCACGAACTTCCCAGTGGAAAATTATAGCGAGTTGGTTTCTTAATTCTTTGAAATCAAGTACTCACAATGATATTGTTTCAGCATGTCACTGGTTTATGCTAAAAGTGATGAGGTTCGTGTCAGAAATGAAACAACTGAACGATTGGACGATGAGTATGGCGATATTCTAATGAAGCTCATCGACAGTCAAACTGCTATCATTCTAGCTTTGAAAACTCGTGTTCTGAAGAAGAAAAGGAGTATCAGCAAGCTGCTTTCAGTTGCAGCTAGGATAGATGCTCTCATTTCTATGGGCCTTGTAGCTGCAGAAAATGGATGGAATTGTCCAACACTGATGGATGAGCCTGTCATTGAAGCTCTCGAGTTGTTCCATCCAATCAGTGTCTTGGTTGTGAAAAAGAATTTCGTGCCAAATAGAGTGACCAGTGGACGAGATGGAATCAAAGCTAGCGTTATCACAGGACCAAATGCGTGTGGAAAAAGTGTCTACATGAAATCCATCGGGATTCTGGCATTTTTGACTCATATTGGAAGCTTTGTGCCAGCTAGATATGCAAAAGTTGGAATAGTTGATCGAATTGTAACGAGGATGTTTACTGTAGACTCTGTTCTTGATGGCATGTCTACATTTGCAAAGGATGTGGAGCAAGTGGCTCTCGCGTTGAGAAAAGCCACAGGAAATTCGCTTGTTATTATTGACGAGTTTGGAAAAGGAACAATGACAGAAGTTGGATTAGCTCTTTTGGCATCTTGCATGACTTATTGGATGAATAAAGGACCAGAGCATTGCCCTCACATCTTCTTGGCTTCTCATTTCCATGCGCTTCCCAAGCACATTCCTCTTGATAAGAATATTGCTTCATTCTTGGTATGTCTGCTCTAAGAAACCCTGATATAGAACAGTCTTATCTTCAGACATTCAAAGTGCTTCGCGAGGGAGAAGGAAAAATAAAGTACTTATTCCAACTGGCTCCTGGATTGGTTGATTGCTCATTCGCTATGGCTGTTGCGAAAGAAGAAGGCATTCCAATGCCTGTCATTGGAAGAGCTTGCCGAATCTACAAAGCCCTTAAATCCGGAGTTTCTTTGAAAGAGATAAAAGCAGAAGTTTCGAAAAATAATGACGAGAAATTGGTTGCAGAGATGGATATTGTGTTGTGAGTTTTTGAAATGAAGCTTCAACGGTTTTTGGGGTTACACTGTACTGTTACAGAGGGAACGAGGATGGGTTCATAGACGCCGTGGAAGGCTTTGTCATCAGACAAAAACGAGAGGAAATCGAGGCAAAAGCAAGATCAGAGGCGAAAGCGAGTTTTACAGAACCGAGCGAAGTTGCATCACTGCAAGATAATCTATCATCGGTTTCGAAAAGGAAATCAGAAAACTACCAAAGAACCAGGTGAGAGAACTTGTTATATTCATTCTGAGTCCAAATTTCGAACACATTTTTCAGAGCTCAGAGTGTTCTCTCAACCAAGTCTGCTCAGTCAGTCGATTCCGTGTTGGATGCGTTGCTACCAAAGAGAAAGAGAATAGAAACCCCTAGATTGAATGAATCTGATGTGACTCAGGAACCACCCAGATCTCCGGATCCTTTCTCTGTAGACGACGAAAGTGACACTTCAAAAGGCGAGGAGAGAGAAGATGTTATTTCGAAGACAATGGTTCCACAGATGCAAAGGCTGGCGAGTGAAGAGGAGGAAGATCACACGACGCGGTAAATTAAACTTACATTGTTTGTGTCAAAATTTTTTTTACAGCTCTCATAGTTCAGTGATGGCCTATCCTCAAATGGCTGAAAAGTATACGACTCCAGCAAAACCAATTGGAACGAAAAGATGTCAAACTTCTTCGACATCCAAGTTTCCGATGTCAACCAAAATATTGAAAACAACAGATCAAGCGGTTTTCGATGACGATTTTAATGTTCCGGAAACTCCAAATCAGCCAAATCAAACATCACGTTCAAGGTATGCACTACACCGTCGTTTCAACTCAATTGAGTTTTCAGTTCTCGATCTTTCTTGATGCCTCAGCTGCCATACCCAGATAAAAACGTCTTGGATAGAATTAAGGAACGTTCAACGCAAGATTCCATGTTCAAAACTCCAACAAATGATAGGAGGTTTGAAATATTAGCAGCTTTTTTTTGAATAATCGCAATTTTATTAGACTTCAAAAGCCGAATCAAGGGACTCCGAGAGATCGAGACATCCGTACACCTATTCAGTCTTCACGAAACACTCCAGAAGCACATAGTTCAATGTTCAAAACGCCAACAAAATCCGGTCCAAATATGATGACCCCAAGGACATCTTCGCGTCGAGAATTCAGAAATGACGATGTTCTGGAAACGCCACAGACTCCAAAGAATCGCAGCTCTTTCACTCCAAGTGGATCTCCGTTTTCGATATTTGCTAGTCAGGCTACCTTCAGTGGAATCGGTTTCTCTGAAACTTCCAATCATGATATGTCTCAGTTCTTCGGATCATTGAATAACAACCGCGTTGAGAAGGCGCAATCGAAAAATTCTCAGTCGACAGTCTTCGACACTCCGAAAACAAAGAGTTCAGAAAAGCAGAGGTAAATAGGAAATTATGGTTTTTTCAGTCGTATCCCAATACAAATTTCCAGATATCCTTCTCAAAAAAGTAGTTCAAAGTCACGAGTGTCACCCAGCAGTGTGGTTTTGGATAGATTGACTGGGGAAGAAAGTCAAAAGACACCCCAGCCCCGTGGAGATAACATTATTGACTTCGAGTTCCAAATCAACGATACCGACCCAATTTACGGAAAGAAGGACCATTTGCATGGTCCTAGTTTTGATTTTTTGAATTCACAAGACGATGTAGATGATAATTTCATGGACTTCCTTGATGTTCCGAGTTCGTCAAGAATTGACAGTGGCAAGAAGAACAGAAAGTAAACATTTATTGTTGTAGTTCGTTTTCATGTTAGCTCTTGTATAATTTAATCATGTGTTATCTGTTTTCTTGTTTTCTAGATAGTTTTGTATTTGTTCTTAAACTTTATGAATAAAGGTCTGAATCAAATTAATATTTACATTTTAATTATACATTTCAACCCTTCCAGTAACGAATTCTCTAATTTTTCAGATCAAGGATTAAATGTTGTAAGATCGGAATTAATCTTAGATTCAGGATCTGTGATAGTTTGTTGATCCACTTCAAATAATCAAAATCAGCAAGTCGATCAGAAAATATAGAGTTTGAGAAAAGGAAAACATCATTCCTGTATTTTATTAGCTTGTTACAGACTAGAACAGCAGGAGGAGACAGAGAAGGATTAAAGATTTCTGTGGTTCTATAATAGATGTTCCAGAAATTTGTGTTGTATATAAAGTTATATAAAAAGTTTTGCAAAAGGAGTTCAGAAGTTCAAGTTATCAGGAAGTGAAAGCTTTTAGAGTGGAAGTTTTGAAGTCGGAAGTCGGTGTGTTCCAGTAGATCCTTTGTTGCCAGAAAGCTCAGCGTACGTCATCAATTGCTATTTCATTTTCTTTGAAAATTTGATTTCTGTCATTTGGTAAAAGGGGGACGTTCAGTGATAAACACCTAGCCATGAACCCCAAACAATGGCGACCTGAAGCCTTTTAGTACTTTTTTTACTTCAATGACGTCAATTCTTTTTTGTAATTAGAAAAAACGAAAATAGTAGATTCACGTCAGATTACTGTAATTTTTGATTCAGGCCAGTGTTTTGAAAACATGTGAATCTGGATTATCAGCATCATGGAACAATGAGAAATTTCGAAGTCTCGAAATCTTTGATTCTCGACACCTCCGAAACTCATACCCCCAGAATATCAAAATTTCAGAATCTTAGAATTTCAGAATTTATAAATTTCTGAATTCTGAAACTATGGTTTGAAAATCTAAAGAAGAAAATAGAGGATGATGAAATTTGAACTTCTGAAATTCTAAGATTCCGAGATTTTGAGATTCTGAGATTCTGAGATTCTGAAATTCGGAAATTAAAAAATTGTGATATTCTGGGGGTCTGATAATCTGAGATTCGGGGGTGTCGAGAATCAGAGATTTCGAGACATCGAATTTTCTCATTTTTCCAATTCTAAAATTCTAGGTGTTCTGATGGTGAGAGATCTACGCCGATGATGTTGATGATCCAGATTCAAATGTTCAAACACTGAGCTAAATCAAAAACTACAGTAATCTGACGTGAATCTACTATTTTCGTGTTTTGAATTACAAAAAAGAATCAGAAATTCCGCGTGCTGACAATTTTCAAGAACTCTTTTCTTATCTTATCTCCAGATCTGATCTTCGGGTGCGATATAAGCTGGAGAAATCAACGAAAAGTCGGACCGAGGAGTCGATGAGGAGTCCGATTTGAAACGAGCTTCCAGGGCAGATGGGATGGCAAGGAATCTGCTCAATTCTACGAAGACTACTGACGTCTCTACTCCACGACGATCACTGGGCAACGAATGAACTAGAAGAATTGGATATTGGATGGTGGAAAGAGTTGGATGCTGCCCACTGTCAGAAAGCTTCGGATGCGCTACTCATTGCTATTTCGTTTCTTAGAAGACTGATTGACGTCATTGAAGTAAAAAAGTACTAAAAGGCTTCAGGTCGCCATTGTTTGGGGTTCATGGCTAGGTGTTAATCACTGAACGTCCCCCTTTTACCAAATGACAGAAATCAAATTTTCAAAGAAAATGAAATAGCAATTGATGACGTACGCTGAGCTTTCTGGCAGCAAAGGATCTACTGGAACACACCGACTTCCGACTTCAAAACTTCAAAGCTTTCACTTCCTGACAAAGCTTGAACTTGAACTTCTGAACACCTTTTTCTAAACTTTAGTCTGCAACAAGCTAATAAAATACAGGAATGATGTTTTCCTTTTCTCAAACTCTATATTTTCTGATCGCCTTGCTGATTTTGATGATTTGAAGTGGATCAACACACTATCACAGATCCTGAATTTAATATTAATTCCAATCTTACAATATGTTGCAGGACACATTTTCGGAGAACTGTGTTTTTTAAATTTCAGTTTTCGAGAATTTTGACTTCTCATGAGTTACAGGAATCGAAAGTTATCATACAAGCCAAATTTCGAAAACTCTGCTGAAAATTCAAAAATTGATAACTCAATCCACTCGTACGTATTTTATCATATCTTTGTTTATACTGTTTATCTTTTGACGATTTTTGGTAACCGCGTAGCCAGAGATATTTTCTATCGATCAAAAAAAAAAGAATCAGAAAAAATGGACTGAAATAAACCCAGTTAGGATTTTTCTATACCTACGCATTTCTAGGGAAGAGATTTCTAGGGTTTTCTAGGGTTCTAGGGGCGCATTTCTAGAGGATTTTCTGAATTCTGTGAATTTTTTTTTATTTGAAAATTCGGTTTTGTCTTAAATACCAGAACCCAATTCGAACATATTAAAAATTAAACGCTATAAGATGACTTTAAGTTGCAAATTTGACTAAATTTGTTTCAAAATCCGACACATATCGGACGGAGAAACAAAATGTATCCGTCGCTTCTTCTTTTTTATCGCCAAAAGAAATCTTTGGCAACGATCTCCAAAATGGATTTCAACAGGGGAACAATAGGTGAATCCGCATTGAAAAAATGCATCCGAACCGTCAAAAAACGATAGTTTTCGTCTCTTTTTTCATATTGATTTGGTTATTAGTTCATCAGCTGAGAAGAGTCAAAATTATTGAGAGGAACTTCATTTTACAAGGTGCTGTAAACAAAAGGTTTGATTTTTTTTCGAAAATAGTAACTGATATTTTTATGCTGGAACAAAAATATCGGAAGAGAAAATATCGCCAGTAGCCGAAGGTCCCACAACGACAACTACCGTAACCTAAATTTTTTATTTTCTGTGTTTTTTCTCGATTTCCGTACTTTTTCAGACCATTTTTAAATGTCAAACATTTGGGTTTCCGACTTTTTTGGGAAAAATAACACGACAAATGGAAAAAAATCCAAATCTTTTTTTAGGTTACTGTGGTTGTCGTTGCGGGATCTTCGGCCACGGCCACCGGTGTTTCTCTTCCACAGACCTTTTTTTGTACCTGTACACTATTTTTTCAAAATACCGTTTTTCCTTCAACCGCTTTCTCAGGGCAAGCTTCTATTTCTCAATGATTTATTTTCAAAAAGTTTTTATTCAAAATTCAGGAAATTGATAATTCGGAAGATAAGACTTCTGAAATTCATTGTTTCAGAGAATTCTCAGCTTTCATTCTGCAATTCTAAATTTCAAAATTCTAAATTTATGAAATTCCAAGATCTCAAATGTTAATGTTCAGGAGTTCTGAAATTGCGGAAAAAATTCTTAAATTCTAAAAATCTGAAATTCGGAAGTTTAGAAATTAGAAAATTCAGAAATTGAAAAATTGTCCAGTTCTAAAAATACCCTATATTTCCAGTTTGAAACTACCTAATGCTTGCATTGTCCCATATTGGAACCAAGTAACAACAGACGACGTTACCCATTCAGACGAGTTTAAAAAATGGAGAGCAACCGGTTTTGGCGACACTGTTAGTTTTGTTTTTTTTTGTTTTCCAAAACGCTTTGAATTCAAAAAATTAAACTTCAGAACAATTTGATTGATGCCGAGTCTCGACTTCTTTCTGCATTCGTCTATCCTGAAGAGATATCCATTATCACAACGGCACTTTATACTTTTGGGTAAAAAAAACAAAAAGGAGATGTTTATTTTTATCTTTTACTGCAGAAAACCGGCAACATGCCGATACTACGATTGCAATAGAATTGAAATTCACTCTGCAAGATTCAAATCAGTGGTTTGGCCGTTATCAGTGATAACTTGTCCACGAAGACTTGGGACTGAGTATGTTAGCGTTAGCTTTGAAGATGAGGAAGAGGAAGAAAATCAATTGATAAGAGAACCAATTCCATTGGTTTTCAGGGCATTTGAAAGTGAGTGATTTTCCATAGATCGTTTTTTCATGAAAAGTTTCAGAACCAATTCATGAGATATCCGTTTGTGTCGGTCCTTTGTATGGAAACGAAAGTAAATGGCTGGAAACTATAGAATATGTGGAACATTATAGACTTCTGGTTTGGAAGCTGTTATAGAATTTCTAGTTAAAATGAACTAAGTTTCAGGGAGCCACATTCTTCTATTTCAATTTGTTCAACATGAATGATTACGATCGGAAAATCATAGATGATTATGAACGATTGGGGCTAGCAGAATCCACAAAATATGTTACGGAATATTTGAGATTGGGATGGATGTCTCATCTTCTACAGACTCATGTGAGTTAATTATGTAATTGGAGAACATTACTTCAATTATAACTTCACCTCTATTTGAGCGTCGCCCCGAATAAAACGGGAAAATTTCGAAATCTCAATTGAACCACTAAATTAGGCTCAGTGCGTTCTAGGTCATTTTAGCATGTGACCTAGCTTCGAGAATCTCCTAGAACATTCGCCAGGTAAATTTCAGGGACATTTCTAGACCAAAAAATTGGAAAAGTTAGGCCGCCGTACTAAAGGATAGTGGCCTAGACAACGTACCAAATGAAAATCAGGTCATTTCTAAGCTATTCACCATGGTGGCCTAGAAAACTCAACTTGCAAAAGTTAGGTCACCATGTTTCAAAAACACACCAGGTGAATATTAAGCCAATTAAGCCAATTCTCTGTTCCAAAAGTTGATGGTCTAGAAAGCTCAACTTTCGAAAACACACCATATTCTAGACCCTTTATGGACCATCAACTACGTTGACCTAGAAAAATCATGTTGAGAAAGTTAGGCCACTCTATGTACATGTAGAACAAAATTGAGAGTTTAATTTTAACTTTCAGGAGTGTCATCATAGAAGTAAATTCCATTCGAAATGGGTCATCAATATGGATATAGATGAAAGATTGGTTTACACAGGACCATTCAATCTGAAGCATTATTTAAAGTTTGTCTTATATTTGTTTGAAGTTTTTTTAGCTTTATTTCTTTCAGGTCAATGCCTCCAAACATTGGAGAAGTCAGTTTCTCAACGAATCGAGTTTTGAAAACCGAGAAAATCCCGGAGAAGTACACATCGGAAGTTAAACTTTTATCAGATTTGATGTTCATGAAATACAACAAAACAACTGAAATCAGTTGGTACAATTTGAAGGGAATCATTCGTCCCGAACTGGTTGCTTCTTTGTTTTTCCACTGGTCATTTTTCCAATTTGAAGGTGTCAAAGTGATGTCTGTTCCTAAAAGATTTGGACATGTGAGGTCAGTTTCACTTTTCACTGTATTTATCTGAATATGATTGTTTTCAGGCATTATCGAAATGTTGATGGATCTGCATTGAATGGAAATTGGATGGATTTTTATAATGGAACCCTTCGAGAAACTCGATTGGCTTCCTCTTTTGAGAAAAAATTGGTGAAAGCAGTGAGAAAAAGAGTAAAATATGTCTATGATCAGAGGATGATTCGATGTGAAGAAATTCCGAATTGGGTCACTGCCAGATACAGAAGAGAACTTTTAGATTGTAAATTCAAGTATGAATAGAAATATATTATTTTTCATGAACTAATAAACATTACGGTTTGAGAATTTCAGAATCTGGAATCTTCAGGAATTCAAAATCCCAGAGTTACAGAATCCCAGAGATTGAAAATCTTATAATCTCAGACTTTTAGAATCTCCGAATCTCACTATCAGAATCTCAGAAGAATTTCAGAATTTCAAAATGTCAGAATCTCAGAATCCCAAAACCACAGAACTTCGGAATTTCAGAATTTCAGAATTTCAGAACCTCAGAATTTCAGAATCTCGAAAACTCAGAATCTCAGAATTTCAGAATCATAGAATCTCAGAATTTCAGAATCTCGGAAAATCAGAATTTTAAATTTTCAGAATCTTAGAATCTCAAAATCTCAGAATCTCAGAATCCCAGTATTTCAAAATTTCAGAATCTCAGAACGTCAAAGTTTCAAAATTTCCAATTTTCAATATTTCAGAAATTCAGAATCTTGGATTTTCAGACTTTCAGATTCTCAGAAATTCAGAACTTCAGAATTCGACGATTTCAGAATCTTGAAATTCCAAAATCCCAAAATTCCAGAATTCCAGAATTTGAAAAAAAAAATTTACAAAACTAAAATGCTATTTCAGTACACTGTAGTTTGTGAAGTTCAGGTTAACTTAAACACTTTGAACTAATTTTGTAGAATTTTGTCTACTTCCACCGAATTTTTCTTCACTTTTTGTATTTAGGTAGGAGATATTTTTTGATTCTTGTTTTTTCAATAAACAAATCATACTTTGATCCTTCTCTGTTTTGAGTGTTTCGTGGAAAAGTCAACAAAGAGCAAAAGAGGT
Organism: Caenorhabditis nigoni; assembly: GCA_027920645.1. Taxonomy (NCBI): domain Eukaryota; kingdom Metazoa; phylum Nematoda; class Chromadorea; order Rhabditida; family Rhabditidae; genus Caenorhabditis; species Caenorhabditis nigoni. Next base: position 12,045,307 of record CP115867.1, on the reverse strand, counting down.
TGCTCGAGTCAGATGATAGTTCTTTGCGGTCGGGAGAAGAGTACTGATAATACACTAGACAACTTTCAAGACTTGATTATTTTACCGAATTGTAAACTACTACAGAATCGATAATGTTAAACTTTATAACATCGAGTAACTTTGTTACAAATCACAAAAAGTCTATTTTCATTGCACCACTAAAACTTTTTGGTCGATTTTCTATCTAACCATGGTCATTGACTCATAATTCAAACTTTTTACATTTTGGATGGTATTTTCACCTATTTCACGTTCTCTTTAAATGTTCAGGTCAAAAACGATAATCGGTTTTTGCAATCTGTGATCCTCTCTTTTTGTTGAAGGTCATCAATCAAATGAAAATTCAGTATCTGAAAATTCAATCTTTGATTTGATATAGAATTCCAAAGTAGGCGCAAATTGGCGAACGGGTCGTTGACGGACTGTCGACGGACCATTGTCGACGGAATCCCTTTGGAAACCGTCGGATTTTTTATTGGAAATCAGCTATTATTGCATGCTTCCACTAGAAGTGAATTCTCCTCCCATCGGACCAACGTAAGAAATACAATTTTAAAGGCCTGCTAAATGACAGTCAAATGGCGCTGAGGTTCCTTGAAGATCCAAAACATCAGTCAAACGTTGCAATGTGACCTGCTTGCAGAGCTTTAAACTTCTCGAAAACTCGCGTAGTTATCAAACTTTGATCACTCGGGGAAAAATTGAACTCATAGTTCTTAACAGTTGTTATCAGCTAGATTGACGGCGAATGAGGAGATTGGAAGGTGCATGGAGGAGAACCTGGAAAGTTCGAGATGAGGATGCGTTGCCGGAAATTTTTGATCGGATTATTTCAACTTTCAACTTCCAACCAAAATTTGACCATGACCTGCTATACATCCGTTTTTGGGCAAGTTAAGACCAGGATTTGGCCAATAGGAAAACCGAACCTTCCTCAACTTCTGATCAGAAGGTACAAGTTGGTGAATTCTTGGAATTTTCAGTTCTTTGATTCTCCAATGGTCTGAATATTCAGTATTCTAGAGATCGAAAAACCAAAAAAAACTATCTATTGTGCTTTCAACTTTCCCACACTTTTTCGATTATAATAATTTTATTCACTTCTATTTTCTCACTTCCTCGTTTCAATTGTTCACTTCCTGGATGCTTTTTATCTGATTATTGTTCCAATCCAGAGCCTTTTTTGTGTATTCAGACGAAGAACGATCAGAACTGTTTATCCTGTTCCTCCTCCGCTATATAAACTGTCCACCTGGAAGATTCAGAGAGAGAGCTCACTCGATCATTGTTCAATGCTCTCAAGTGTTGCACAGGAGTGCGAAACCACGTGATTCGTTTTTGTCCAGTCAAAGAACGACCGACTTCTTCTTCTTCTTCTTCTCCAACTCCCTTCTCTTCTCCTCCTTTTCTCTCTAATTCTTGTCCTCAGTACTCTCTTTTTTCACCCAGACTACATGTCACGTTCCGTCGCACTCGTTGCGTTTTTGACCGTATATAACAGACAGTGTCCTGTCAGTCGTTCTGCTTGATACTTACTCCATTCCATGGTTCTCTTTCTTCTTTCATTAAATGGTTGATTGCAGGTTTCAAACACTATAGTTTCAATTCAAAAAATATGCTTCTACACACATTCTTCGACGATTCAAAATCTTCAGTTGAAGAGACACCACGGATGTTTGTTGCAAGTAAGTTTTGGACTTATTTCAATGTTTCCTAAAACTTTCTACTCGCATTTTCCTGATATACATAGAATGTTAAATTGAACTATTCCTCCCTTCACCATCCTTAATTTTTTGATTCCCCATGAGAGGCATTAAAACTGTCATAATCTAAGATTTCTGGGTAGATAAACCAGAAAATTTAGGTTTGTAGAAGTTTTTTGAAAAACTATTTCTTACGGGAACTGAGGTTTCCCAGAAATACCGTAAACACAACCATCAACTTTGAGCCAATTTATCTCGGTTTCTGTGAAAGACCTAGAAAAAATTCAATTGATAGATTCTTTATCATAATACCACCAATATTTTATCAGTTAATACGTTTTTGATATCTTTTACAGGAGCCGAGATATTTCAGCTCAAAGTTGATGGTTTACGGTACGTTATTTACCGTAAACACTAATAGAAGGCCACCCCGACTTTCAACTTCGAACCAATTTATTCCTGTACCAGATATCAAAAAGTAGTCAATTGACAAAATATTTCTGATATTATGATGAACAATTTGTTTGTTGACTACTTTTTGATATCTTTAACAATAGCCGAGATATTTCTGCTCAAACTTGATGGTCTACGGTATGTTAGTCATCAAGAGTACGGTAATACAGCGATAATTTGAATTGCAAAACAGTCAGGTCAAATTTTCACACGAGTTGACATTCGTTTGAATAATTCACTATGTAGTGGTTGTTTGATGTGGTTAATGCGATTACTACTGATTTTTTTGTTTGTGTTATTGAACTTTTCTGAAAATCGGGGTTTTTGAAATTTCGAGTTGTTGAACATCAACCTGGAAAACATGAAAAATCAGCTTTCCGTCCTTCGGACTTTTTTCTTTGATCCACTATATCCTCACGTGACTAGGTGCTCAGAAATCTCCGAACACATGTTTTTTCTGAAAACTACAGTAACCTTCAGATGAATTATAACTCTAATCCTTCAGATAGGCCTAATTCGAATATCCTGGATTTATTTTTGACAAAAATCACGGTGTTTTTTTTCGGAACCTTTTTTATCCGAAAACAATTTTTCTTAAGATGGATCTATAATATTTTCACAAAACATCAGTAGACATTATTTTTAAAACTAAAGAGCCTCCTAAGCTTTTCATTCCAGTCCCTTTTGCCTAAAATAGTTTTTTTGTGTTTTCTCGTTTTTCGTTGATACCGATGTCATTTTTTCTGTTATCATTATAGCAAAAATTCTGGTTATTACAGGGTGGCTTTTAATTATTGCAACGCTATTCAAACCTTCATAACTTTTCTAAAACTCGATGAAAACTTTCAAAATTTTGGATTTAATAACTTCAGAAGAACACAATTTATGATAATGCAAAGTTTTTTGAATTCACTTCTTCTCACTCCGACGATAGCTGTAAAAGGCTTCGGAAAGAAGCTACGGCGGCACGGTGGTAGTTTTGGCCTATTTGTGCCTATATCTTTTGAAGGGTGGTCTCCAGGTAAATGAAAATTTGTTAATTTCATGAAGAAACTATCTGGGTCCAATATCCTAGTGCTGAATAATTTATTGAAATCAAGTCTGAGAAGAAAGCGATCCTTTCTTGTACCTAGTCCAACTACGGAAAATTGAGTTTGAAACGCCCTGGATGTGTCTTTCGCACTGTAAACCGTTGCTGAATCTCGTTGGAACACCCTATGTTGATTTTTCGAGTAGGATTCCGGTTGAGGAAACATCTTGATTACTTAGATTGGTTCTATTGTTGATTTTGGTTCGGGAATAGAGGAAAGCGGGGGATTTTTCGCAATTTTGAGTGTTTCCATCAAAGATCATAGCCGAATCGGAATGCGATGTTTTAAATGGAAATTTTCTTCACTGACGGACAGATGTAGTTGCCTGAAATAGAATTAAGCAATTTCGGTTGATCTCGTTGCCTTCGGCTATAAAAATTATCATCCGGAAGTAGTGTCCTCGTGCCACCGTGCCGCCGCAGCCTTTTTCCGAAGCCTTTGAGGGCTGTCGTCAGAGTGAGAAGAAGTGGATTAAAAAACTTTTGAGTTATTTTAAATTTTATTCTTCTGAAGTTATTAAATCCAAAATTTTGAAAGTTTTCATCGAGTTTTAGGAAAGTTATGAAGGTTTGAATACCGTTGCAATAATTAAAAGCCACCCTGTAAAGTCCGATTATATGACCCTTTCGACCAAATTTTAACGGCGCTAATACACCGCATAAACAGTTCTTTTAAGTCCTTGCCAAACAAAATGAAAAAATGGTCAAAAGTCATCGAAAAGGCGATCAAAAAGGATGATAACTTTGATAACTGTAAGGCTATTAAAAGAAGAGAGTTTGTCGAGTAGTACGGTATTCTGATCATTCACCACGTGTTCTCCACATTTTAACCCAGAAAAGTGGGTGGAGAGGAATCAGAAAAGTCTTCTTCTAATAAGAAAAAGAGAGCTTTTCGACATCGCCATCGGACATTTTGTCAACGACACGTCGCCTTGTCCCGTCGACTTCTTCTCCGTTTTCATTAGGCTACAGATAACGAAATAGTGTTCCAAAGGAAGAGACACGGAAAGACAAAAACCTGGGTGGCGGTAAGAGAGAAGGGGTCAACCTCTTCTCCAAGAGTCTTCACACCAGATGACGTCACGGATTGAGTACACCCAACACAGTCGAAAAATGATTACGTCGATGGAACCGTGGGGGTGCACAGTTGTCAGTTGGGGAGGGACCCAATCATCTTGATCAAATAAAACTCTGACCCTGTTATTTCGTCTCTTTTCACCTGACAAACACGTTGCTTTCGAACTGGTCGATGGTTCAGTTTGTTGTCGATTGTGTCACCAGATTTCTTATGAGTTCTTCGCTTTCTTATTTCATTTGAGCTTTTTGAGCTCCTGAACGCCACTGGAAGCAATTTTTTAGTTAAATACTGCAGTGAAGCCTTTTCAAAGTTTTGGTTGGTACCGTAACCAAACCTAAAAATTTCCGAAATTTTGGGATTTTTCAACGTTTGGGGTTTCGAAATTTTCAAAATTTTCAGGATTTTTGAACTTTGAACTTTTGAAATTTTGGATTTTTAAATTTTTCTTTTAATTCCCATTTTTGGGACTTTCGAAATTTCGAATTTTTTGAAAGCCCCAAATTTTGGCATTTTGAAATTGTGAGATTTTTGAAAAATTCGAAATTTTGAGATTTTAGTTTTTTTTTTGGATTCCAGATTACTGTAGTCTAAACTATGACCTGGCTGGTGTGCCTTTGGCGCGTTACCATTTCTGGAGAATATTGGATTTTTTTATTGTCTCGCAATAATATTAACTTTTCAAAATTTTCAAACTCCTCAAAAATTCGAACTTTTTGTCCCTCCAATCTGGGATATTTTTGATCTCTGCGATTTTTGGTCGCTCTAATTTTTCTCATCGTCCCCATCTGTCCAGAGTCCTTGAAAACGAATGTCCTTCTCCCAAACACGTGTCTTCCCTTCTTTATTTTTTCTCTCTCCCTGCCGAAAATCGCCCAAAAAATCGCCAAAAAACGAACAAATCGTACTGAGAGAGAATCTTTCAAAACGATCTGTCTCTTTTTATCCATATTTCGTTGTATTTCTCTCTTCCGAAACCATTCGGACACATAATTTGTTTTGGGGTCGACCTTCTCTTCTTTTTTTCAAATCCTACCATACTAATCTTTGATGTTCGCCTACTACATTTCAATGGACACGTGTTGGAGAGGAGAGAAATCAAAAAGATAAAAAGAATAACACATTGGAAAAGACCACCTCCCCTCTAACAACCCACGATAACATAATCTAGGTACATATCGTGATTCTCATGTGAATCCCCTCTACAGTAATGCTTTGGGTTTACCAGAGAAGATACGCTTTTATTACAGTAACCCCAACCTTCTAGAGTCTTCCATATGGAAATCATAAACAACAGTTACAGTATCCCTTTGCTTTATTCAAGTGAAAATAAGCAAAACGAGTTGTTGATGCCATCCATTCGACCCCATACACCCGCCCGCAAAAAAAAGTGCGCTCTCGTGATTTTGGAGAGAGTCGAATCGAAAATTATTTTTTGCAGAAGAAAAAATAACAAAAAGTTCAATACTCTCCAGGCCTGTTTTGTTTAAAAGAATTGGAAGAAGACAAGACGAATCATTTTTTCTTTTCTTTTTTCGTTATTGAAAAATGCTTGATTGTCTAGACACTTTTATATTGATGTCATGGGGAAAATAGAAGCACATAACAACATGTGAATCATTTCGAAATTGTTTCGAATTGAAACTCTTTCTAGAACAGCAGGTATCTAGAAATGCGACTGTTTCTATACATTCGAACAGATTACTGTACATAGAAACTCGTGTTTCTGAAATAATTGGTTCTGCAAATCTAGATGCACGCATGACTGGAATTTGTTGTTGAGGGCCGTATTTAACCGCTCATGTTTTATGAATATTGTCCAGTGTAAATCTCAAACAACTGTGTACCTAGCGCTAGATTTCCAAGGAATGAGAGAAAGGAAATGCATTTCGAAATGTATAAGTTTTATACGGTATAGTTCTTGTAGTTAGCAAACGGTTATTCTTTAAATCAGATTTTGAACAGAAATCGAATTTCCGCTTCATAATTTAACCAACCATAATCAGAAGGGCTTTGTCTGATAACCTGTGTAGTCTCTGAAGATTTCGATATCATGTTTTTCTCACTTTGCTTATTTTATAATACTACATCATTTAGCTATTATAAACAGCTAGGCCCATTTTCGAGGATTCAAAAAAAGAAATAACGAAATCGAAATCCATTTGTCACCCTGTTTTGGAGATTTCGACGATAGACATCCCTCCTCTTTTGTCTTATATCAAAGATCTATGTGTGTCTCTTCATCACTGATTCAACAAGGCGTTTTATAACCAAGTTGGGTTCAAACAGTGCTCAATTGTCTGTGTCTCATCTCTCTTCTTCCTTTTCTTTCTCCATCTCTTCCCTCTCCAGTCTTTTTCTTCGGCGCCACTCCGATCGGTCGGCGGGCCGAGCACGTGCCCATTCTGCCCTTCTCGCTGGTCTGGCTGGTAACCTCCTATCGTGTCCACAGGGAAGACCGTCTTCATATGCCTTCTTTTCGTTCACTTCTTATTTTTTACTTCCCGCGTTTTTAAATCAGCTGTCAAAAATAAGAATCTTAATATGGGCCGAGTGATGCACTTTTGTTTTCCACGGTTTTGTTTTTCTCTTTTCGCCCCGTTTTTCTAACCGAAAATAGCCGTCGGCTCTTCTCGGACTCCTCCCTATTCGGTTTTCGTAGCCGAAAACTTGTTTACTCTCTCTTCTTCACATGAACATCTCCTGTTGCAAATTGTTTCTATTTTCAGAACATAACACAAAAAATGCTGCATATAATTGTTTTTTTTTTTCATTTGACTGTGATAATTGATTTCTGGAAAGCGGCAATCCAGTTGTTATTCTAGTGCTGAAAACACTTGAGAATTTGAAATAGGCGCCATTTGAAAATATGCAACAGCGCCCAGTGGGCAGCTTTTCTCTCGCTGCCCTCCACTTTCTCAATTCTCTCTCTTGGGGGCGCCGCTGCTCTTTTTTTCCCGTTCCCCACATTTTTTGCCTCATTTTTCATCTTTCTCAGTGGCTCGTTTTTACGATCCGCTGTTTTTATGCACAGCTTTAAAAGTGCAAACTTGTTAGATCAGAAATATTCAAAAAAAAATCTCAATTTTTTTCCAGGACTGTTCGGTAGCCCAGTATCGACGTCCGTCATACCATTTGAAAAGGAAAACAATAACAACAACCAAGAAACTGCAAAAATGCCGCTCGACCCTATGGATTCGTTGTGGTGAGTATTTTGGGAAACATCTCTGAAACGCGGTGTTCGCTCATCTCGGCGACTCAATGATGAGATCAGTGATTGACGAACACAAGATTATTAAGCTGTGAAGAAGCTAAAAATAGTGGCTTGTTTATTAACTTGCGAGCTTCTTCGAAAAGAGAGATCGAGAATAGCGCATGTGTTGTAAACACCGTGCAACACATGACAAGGAGTGGGGACCAGCTCCTGCAGAAGAAATAGTAAAATAGTGCAGAGAAACACGTGGCTGTTTCTTCAGAGAAGAAACTTCTAGGTCTCAAAGCAAACGTCGTTCATAAGCAGAATGAAAGAAGGGACATGTATAGTCCGTACAGAACATTGAGAACTTCCCATTTCAAGTGTTATGAACACCCAAGTGTACAGAATTTAGACGTTAGACATCGGGCATAGCAGTAGTCCTTGGTATCAAATAGCTTTTTGAAAACCAGAAGGGTGTTTACCAGGACGTATTCTAAGGATTTTTTGACAAACTATAATTTTATTAATAGCAACAAAAAGAATAAGTTGATTGGCAGATAAGCGAAGAAGCTCTGTTTGTTCCAAGCTTCTACTGTAAACATGAAATCATAAACCGCGACTGATAAATAATGTCTGAAATTTAGTCGTTTTTATTGGGATCTTGTAACTGTAAACATGTGAAACACATGACCTTTCTCCTCTGTAAGTATCTCTTTGCCCCCATACAACTCATCACCGCTCCACCCAGTGGACCGAAGACCGCCAGTATGGGCACTGACATGTTTACGCCTAGGGGCGCGCGACGCCATGGCGCATGTGCAAATTCACGTGGTCACATGCAATTGTTTGTGTCTCAGCTTCGTTTCTCTCGCTCTCTCCTTAAAAACAAGTCGGTTACGATAGGCATAGTGTGCACTAAGACGCAGAGATGTCGGACGACGGGCCGGGTATAAATAGGCCTGGGGGTGGGTCCCAATTCAAACTATTCCTTACTGCCGACTACACTCAGCACACGAATCTATATTTCAGGATGTCCAAGGCTCCACAAGTAAGTGATCTTGTCGTTCAACCGAATGTCACCTTCAAAGCGGTGACTGGAGGTTCAGCTCACTCCACCAGTTCCAGCATTCCTATTGCTGGAGGTGATGACCCAGTAAGTAGTATCTGAACTAGAGACCCTCAATGATTCCTGATATTTTATCAATTTCCTCCTTTTTTCAGATTCGCCCAGACTTCGACACTGATTGTCTCTGGAAGCCACCAACTCGCTCGGGACGTATCCAAAAAGAGAGAACCATTTCGATGGATTCAAATGACTCAGAAGTCGGGGCACTTGGAGGACGCAAGTTCTCAGCAAATGAGGGCTCCAGGTTGGGGTACTTTTTTTTTCATCCCCATCTTTAACAGGATCATTTACTTTTAGCCCAGTTCCAACTTCACCAATCGAGGCTCAGCCACGCGCTCGTCGCATGTCCATTTCCGAGATGTTGTTTGGATCCTCACCAAAAAGCTTCTCATGGGGAATGGACTCGAACACCACCACCACTACTACTACCACTGCTGGAGGTGCTGATATCGGGGAGCGTAAGATGTCGATCACTGATGTAAGGATTACTGTAGAAGACAAATACTTGATAGGGTGATAACAACATTTTAAAAACAAATAGTACTCGAGTGAAGATCACAAATGATAAGAGGAAAACAAAGATCACAGTTATTATGATTACAGGATCCACGCTTCAAGGACTTCATGAAGCATCAGAGCAAGATCATCGGTGATGATGGAATCTCGGCCGCCGGCTTCAAGAGAAGCAACTACATGAAAGACTAAATCCTCTTTCATCGATCTTCAGGCCGTAACCTCAAAACAAATGAGAGCGTCCATTTCAGGATGTAATAATTTATGTTGACTTCTTTCTTTTTTTTTTTTGATTTTCTCGTTTCATTCTTCTAAAATTTTGATCATATTTCCTCCTAATACCATTTCTTTATTCTGCATCCCCCATCGGTTGTGGAGTCTGATTATCAATTTCCTCTTTGACTTTTTTTGTTATGTTTTCTCTCTAGAACTCCCTGTTCTCTGTAAATATGCCAACTTCGGCCCAGTCGTGCAGTTCTCTCGGATCTGCAATCGTTGTCAACTAGAGTAGCTCACGCTTTTCGCATACTGGTTCCCAAAAAACCATGGATTGTACATATAATTGCCCATTTCCCTCAAAAACAAGGTTCTTTTCTCTTTTTTTTCCTTAAAATTCCCTTCACTCTCCCCCAGTCCATCATTTCCCGATTCCAGACTGTGTAGCTTGTGAACCCCATGGTTTCGCAGTTTACCAAACCTCCTGTTCAATTTCGTTATGATGCTATGTAAATAAAAAAAAATACAAAAGGGAATTCATTGGTTCAATTGATTTTTGGAGATCTAAAAACATTGTAATCGATCAATGGGAAGAAGAAAGGCAGGATTGAAAGCAGCTCGGGATGAATTAATCGATGAGGAGAAGAGTGTCGATGAGATCGTACTTTTATTTACATCATTGGGGATTCTGAAAATAGAAACTGGTGTCATAGGTGGTGGGCAGTCAAAACACAATCACTATTTTTGACAAATGAGGTGTAATGTTTTTGGAATGAGCGGGACAACGACGCCTACGAAATGAAAAGCAGTAAACAAGCAACGAACAGAAAATAAATGATTAGCGAAAATAGAGGTGTCTGGTTTCTGAGAAATTAGAATTCTCAAGACATGGAGCTCTTATAGATATTATTCTTGTTCAACGGCGATGAACCTTTCGGTCGAAAATTTATTTAAAGGCGCGGGTCTTGCAGCGAGTTTCCATTTTTGCTCTTTTTTAATGTTTTTCTTCAGGTTCTCATGAATTATCAGCTGAGTTTCTTTGTAAAGTATTCAGAAAAACAGCTAAAATAGGTTAAAACAAGTTAACTTCGTGATACGGTATCAAATGCGCATGCATGCTTTCAAAAAATCTTTCGCTGTTTTCGTTTCAGGACCAAAATGGTGAAACATCCTAACAAAAATAATACGCTGAGCATTGGGACTTATTCTCAAAAGAACAATTTTTTGGCTTCCGAAACAATCTGTTATCGTACTCTGTCCTGAAAACAGGTCCATATATTAGGGTGGGGAGAAATTATTTTCCGAAATTTTTGAAGTTTTTGTTTTCTAATTATCTTCAATTCCGTTAACGATCAATCAACAATATAATCACCAGTAATAACTACAACTGTGAGCTACCTATTAGGAAGTTACTCGATTACAATCTTCCAGAATTCGGGCGTGTGGGAGTGAAATAAGGCGCTCACTGCCATTTTGAGGTGGTTCAATGTTTTGTACTGTTTCTCTCTGAGGAACTGCTCGAGCGGGCGGAACAGATAATAATCCGAAAGCGTAATGTCTGGCGAGTATTTCTGATGGAAAACCTTAGTCCTGCCCAGCTTCTGTAGTTTGGCCTGGGTGTCTTTAGTCACAAGCGGGCGAGCAATATCGCGCAGGAGGTGGGTGGTGGTGCGTCTCGGGCGTTTCTTTCGAAGGGCGAGAGCGAGGGAATCCAACTATAACCTGTAGGTGGAAGTTGTGATCGATGTTCCTTGCTGGGTCAACTCGAAAAAGAGCAATCCCTTCTAATCCCAGAAGCACGAGAGCAAACACTTCTTCTCATGGAATCCTGGTTTCGGTTGCACTTAGCGGGTCCTCAACGCGAGGAATCCAAATTTCATGGCGGGTGATATTATTGCAAAGTATCCAGCTCCCATCTACTGTTAACAAGTCTGCCAGAAACTCTTTCCTCTGCGGAGTAAGGAGGATAGACTCATTCAAGTCCGTTTTCGAAATGGAGAGAGATCATAGGGTACTCTTTGAGCCATCACTCCTCGGAAACCAAGCCTGTGGAGATAATTGTTGATGATGTGGTAGTCGCAGTAGAACATTGTCTACAGTTCGTGAGTAGTCCCATCGGGATTCTCCCTCACGGCTGCAAGCAGCAGCTCGTCAAACGCAGCAGGTTTTAGATAGTGTGTAGATTGTCTTCGAGGCTCGTGTCTCCTGACTAGAAAGAAGCAAGCCGATTGCTGACGGTGCAATTGGTGACGGTGCTCTCTCCGAACACTCGGCATATTTTCTTAGCGGTCTCCGTCGCACAGGTGCCATGAGATCACTCGTAGAAGATTAGGAGCCGAACTTGAGGTCTCGAGTGATCGTTCATGGTTGTTTTACCAGTGGGCAGGAGCGCCTGACATAGGCATGAGTGGGAAGCTTTAAGGACGTTCTACATCAATCTACACTAGGAAAGTTCTAGAAACTCTGGGACTTTCCGTGAGAAATTTTTGAAAAATTTCGGAAAATAATTTCTCCCCATCCTAATATTTTTCTCCGTCCGAACACAGTACAAAGTCATATTATGGAAAACAAAAAGTTACGACAAAGTTTTTTTTTCTGTTTTTTGATATTTTTCTCTGTCAACAGAAAAAAAAGACATTTCTGGAAACTAGATCAAAGATTATGTGGCTTGTTTTGAATTGGATAAAAGCAGGCAGGGAGAGAGAAAGAGGAATAGAGTCGTAACTTTGAATGCTTCCGAAAAAGTCGGAAGAGAAAGAATTTGGGGGGGAGAGAAATGGGCTTGTCGACATTTTTCAAAGTGTTTGAAGTCTATTTCAGTGGGGAACTGGAATTTTGAAAAGCAAGATTTATCCTACTGTAAAACCTGTATTAGAATGGTCCCTCTAATAGAAGGGCCCTCCGAGAGAGATTAGGAAAAATAGGAGGGCCCCGGTAATAGGACGGGGCTCTTCGGAATGTTGTTTGAAACAAAAGTTTTTCGTACTTTGTCATTGAAAAAAAATCCGGTAATCTTAACATTTTGCAGAAATTTGAATTCACCGATTTCTTTAGTTAACTTTTTCGGAAAAATGGTTGGAATTATAGAAGAGCTTCTGTACACAATTGGAGGCCCCTCCAAAGGTCCATGGAACAACAGAAGGGGTGGCCCTTCTAATACAGGTTTTACGGTATTCTATTTGAATAAGTGGCCTAATCTTAATTAAGAATTTCTGATGGGTCCCAATCTCAAATTTAATTTTTAACAAAAAACTTCTCTATGAAAAACTACATTTTTTCCTACTTCCAGATTCCCGACTCTCAGACCTACAGTAACCATAACGTCACTACAGAACGCGCGTCTAGTACGTCATCTGTCCTTCATTGTTTTCTGTTATGTTATCAATTCTAGTCCAATAACAAAAAAAAAGAAAAAATACCTGATAACTTACCTAATATACATTCTCTGATTATATGGGTTCAGTCTTAAAACAGACTCCTTTTTGCGGCTCGAAGAAGTCCCGTACATACACAACAAGTCATTCCAGTCGCAGTTAACATACATGTCATTTCATCAGTTTCAAAGTCGGAACAGTCCATCAGATCCACATGATCACATTGTCCTTAATCGGAAAAGTACGCAAATTCTGTAGAAAAATAACTTACCGGACTCAACTACAACATTTCCAATATGCCTTCGTGCTCGCGCTTTTCCAATAAATCGAACATTTCGTTTTTTGTGGTGAGAAGACGACGTCTTCGGTTCATTAATTATAATTTCGGGTTGTGATGGAACCTCAGGAGTACGATTGTCGAGGTGGGATGTTGAATGGGATCTGAATAAAAAATAGTACAAATGAGAACATTTTGTAAACATGGTCTCTAGATGGTTTCCTCGGGAAAAGGTGATTCATTATGTTAGCTTCAAACAAAAAAGTTCTGATGTGGAGAAACTGGAAGTTTATGGGAAACCAGCAAACTGGTGCGCCTTCGGCGCGATTCAATCTAGTACTCTCAGCTTTGACCTAATTTATCTCGATTCCTGTATAAGATATCAAAAATGTGTTAACTGACAAAACATTTCCGGTATTATGATAAACAGTTTATCAGTTGATAACTTTTTTGTATATTTTACAGGAAATGAGATAAATATGCTCAAAGTTCGGGGGCCCTTCAGAAAGCAGGATGGACAGTTCACAGGGCAACAGAAATCACAAAAAATGACTTACGGATGGGAAGAGTGCCTGACAATATCTCGGAGAGTTCGTATCGTATCTGGTCGTCCCTGAACCAACATTGTTCCTATGGCATCAGCAAAAGCACATGTGGTGAGCACAATGAGTATACGTCTCATGGTTTCTGAAACCAATCTGAGATGTGTGATTGCACTGAGAACAAAAAAAAAACAACGAAAAAGTAGCAGAAGCTGGATTTGTGATTGAAGAAGGGAGGAGACCGAACGGTTGAACCTGAACTACACAGAGCCCGAATCGAAAGAGCACGCGACGATCGGAGAGACCCGGGGGGAGCTCCACGCTTTTCCGGGGGGAGACGGTCTCTTTCGATGGATGATGCGGAGTGATGTGATGCTCAGGAGGAAAAAAAACCGCTTGTTGCTGCTGCACAGGAACAACTGTGTTCCCGATGAGAAATTAGTCAGCTGATGGATTTTGTTGTTATGGGCATCGCGCCAACGCAAATATGGAAGCAGAAGAACACCAGCTTCTTGCCCGATTCGGCAAGTTTTTTTTCTGAAGGGTCTAGTGGCGATTAGTCGGATTGACCATCACGTGAAACCGAGACGGAAACTGATCTGATAATGGGACGATGGGAGAGAAATTAGTGCATCTACAATGATACCGGTCCTAAAAGATTACAGTCGAACTCCGATCAAAACTTTTTCGTAATTTTTGCATTCAAAATGCTCCCAAAGTTATGTATTTTCATATTTTTAATTTTATAAAATTCAGAAAAAATTCGAAATCTCTGAAAACGCCATCGAAAATCCAAGCTTGATCGGTTCTCGTCCAAATTGTTTACATTAAAATTTTCAGTCTTTTGTAAGATCACCTAGACTTTTTTTTCTTTTTCTTGAGTTTTTAATTGATTCATACATATTTTTCTATGAAGAACTGTGGACTAGGAATCGATAGTCTAAATTGCTTCTGATTTTTTTTCGAAGTAATATTCTGAAAATACTTTGGGAACATATTATTGTAAATAAAAATACAAAAAAAGATTTTGGTCGGAGTCCTCCTTTAATCTCTCATTTAAAAAAAAACAAATTCGAATTATTAGGTAACCTCTGCTATACTTTTCAAGAAAAAACAAGTTTTCGAACTTGTGCAAACAGCACCAGGCACACTAATAAATATAACAGATACGACAATACAAATGAAAACAAAGTGAAAGTTTGTCCATGAACATTGATTTCGGGGTAATGAGCAAGTGGGAAAGTATAGAAACGTAATATGATAGAAAGAAATTAAAACTCAGAGATACAGAAAAACTGGGTTAAAATGAAATCTAGCTCAAATGAGTCTAGTAAAATGAAAGGTTTATCTATATGTTTCATGACCAGTCTTAGATCTAATGTCATGAAACTTTAAGGATTCAGAAATAGAATAATACTGAAACATGCTCTCTAGCTTTCTACTCTTTATCGCAAGTTCAAACACAAACAAACTTAAAACCAACGAACTAGTTTCTATCGAACTTTTCCAGAAACCATGGCTTTTTTTTCCGTATGCTATACGTGCTCTCACTCTCTTCCGTACATGGTTCTGCGCGGGTGGGATGGAGATACACGGAAGACAATATTTGTTTTTCGGAACAAAACACTTCTTCTCCTTATAAGGAACTGATTTGTTTATGATATAGTTTTGGCAGTTTTTTTGAGATACATTGAAGAGTTCGAAACAGCGGAAAGGTAAGAAAATGAGAGCACAGAGCGAAATGCAACGTTCCTATAAGTTTTCTATCAATTTATACCCATGACCACCGGTTTCAGACCCTCTAGAACCCTCTTACTATCTCTGGTCCCTCTCTCGCTCCTAAACTATTTTATCGAATGGTTTACGTGGAAAGTGGGCGGAGTCCGTTCAGAAACACACGGAAAACCGAACCCGAAACGTGATGATACTGAACAAGAGCACACAAACCATGAGCAGGTTGCCTGGAGGAAGAGGCTTCCGCGTAAAATTCGAAAGCATAATGGAAACGGAAGAGAGATTGGAGACAATCAGGTGGAGAACCCGAACATAAAAAGGTGTTGATCATGCAGATTTGGAGAGGAACAAAAAAACGGGAATCGTATTGGGATACTGTATGTTTTAGGGGTGGAAATGGAAATGTGGGATCTAAAAACTATGGGCTTGCGATATACCGAAACTCTTGTAGATTTTATAGGATCCACATCTGATAAATTATGTGACCGAGAAACAGAACTGAAATATAACTTTCTGGAAAGTTCTCAATATTTGTACTCTGATATGCTTCATAGACCTTGGTAACTCCCGCGAAAATCATAACAGAAGCTTCTCTGTAAATGAATGAACTCCTCTGGTGAAGCTTCTAAACTTCTGAAATTCTGTGACCTTCTCTAGTTCCATGTAGATGATTTTTCTGAAATACATCTATTCTGCGGGAAATTATGTGATAAGAAGTTTACTATGAGACACTCGGTAAAAATTACTAGATACATTTAATAATATTTATTTTGTTGGTTCCGTTAATGAGTGGGAGTGGTGTTGTAAATCAAATTTTTGAAGTTCTATTTTTTGAGGATGATCTGAAAAGAAAATGCATAGTCTTAGCAGTCGTACTTTAGATAATTCTCATAACATGCAAATCGATTTTTGAAATTAAAAATTTTTCGTTCAAATTTTTTCCATTCATTAGACACATTCACCTTTTTCGGGGTATTGATAGTCCCTGATTAGCGTTTACTTTGATTCAAATAGTACATACATTGACTTTTTTTAAGTCTGGGAAATTGAACAACTGCATACAAGTTACAGTAACCGTCAATTTTGGGCCAGCTTCTCTGGGTTTCTCGTCTATTTCGGTCGAAAACTAATTGTAAGAAGATTTTCAGACGGATTTTAGCCACGTTGTTGTCGTCAGAACTTGTCCATAAACGAATGTATAGCGGATCAAATTTTGTTCAGAAGTTGAATTTTGAAATACTAAGTTGGGAGCTTGTCATGAATTTTCAAAGTTTGATAGGCTTTATCCGGAATCTGACATTACACCAGAAGTGGCCGACAAAGCCCGAGCTGTAAAAATATTGAAAACTCGTTGACCGATAAAAACAATTGATATAATGAAGAACATTCACCTGTTAAATATTTTGATACTTTTCACAGAAACACTAAGAAATTGACTTAAAGTTGATGGTTTTATTGAACTTCAGCAAATTGAAAGTCAACGTTTTCAGATATGTCAGATATTATCTTGATTCAGTTGAACCACATTATAACAGAAGGGTACAATTTTTTTTATAAACCCAAAGAGTTGATTCGAAACATAATTAAAGTCGTATTTTCTCTTTTAATGTTGCATTTTTATTCGTGTTTATCTACAAATTTGATGGGGTTCTTTTCTGTTGTTATTGTTGTTTTATGCTTCATGCTGCAATAACTTCCCAGTAAGTCGTGCTGATCCAAAATGACGTTCATTTATTTGCACAACCAAATCATCATTCTCTGTTAGAGCAAACATTTTCTCTTGTTTCCGGGGACACACTCCACTACTGCCGAGCAATCAGTCTTTCCGATGGAGGACATCCATGATCGAATTTACACGTTTTACACGGAAATCTCTCTGAGAAGTGCCGCCGATTCAATGATCATGGCAGAAGAAGGAAAGCTCAATGAGCTCAACCGAGAGCCGACCGGGAAGAGACCCATCTCTCATTAGTCTTGCACCAGAGAAACAGAAAACCACCGTACTCTCAACTTCTTCTCAACACAGTATCGAGTTTCTTGTTCATCTTTCGTTAATTGGTTCACCTTTACCCCCAGTAGTAAACATCCCCGAATTTCGTCCAACTATATTTGATCACGCTTCTTCAGTGTTTCGACCACTCTGTACTTATTTTGGACACTTTACACCTACAGAATGATTTTATTTCTTCCAATATGGTTTCTATATCTCCTGAAGCTTATATCGGCATCTGTTTCATCTGGATCATGTCAAGATAAAAGCCCATACTGTAACCCAAATGATTGTAATGTTCGACCTGGATACGCAATGGTATACTGTAGAAAAACATGTGGAAATTGTGTTGGTAGGAATCGTGAAGAAACTGGTAATCTATAATTTAAGAAATTTAGACTTTTGCGAAGATTCGAAATTCATCACATGCAGTTCTGAAAGGAAGAAAGATTGTGATGAGATGCTGTCCGATTACTGTCCGAAACTTTGCGGAAAGTGTTATTCAAAAGTGAAATCTGATTTGAAAAGAATAAGTGAGTGTTCAAAATTATAAAATTGTATAAAGTCTAAAGTTTTAGAAACGATTCCGGTCACTCAGTTTTTCAAAAATCCTGCGACTACTTCTACAACACCAACTACTCGAAGTCCATCGGTGAGTTTTCGAAAATCGAAACATTTTTTCCTATCACATATGCCACAAAACCTGTATCAGAAGAGCAGGCCCTTCTTTTTATTGTTTGGTCTTTGGGAAGGTACCTCAATCAGAAGAGGCCCTTTATATAGAAGGCGCACTTGTATACTTCAATTTCAGAGACCCTTCTAATACAGGGTAATATTTTCTTAAGTTAGTCTCAAGTTAAATTTTGGTTCATAATTGATATTTGTACCAAAGAGTTACTTTTCAACGGTGATTTAAACCATACTTGCAAAATCTCGGGCCGGCCCGCGGGTCGGCCCGTCGAGAATTTCGGCGGGCCGGGGTACCTACAGACGTTGATTTTTTTTAAACTTTTTTCGAAACATTCGAAAATTTTCCAAAAATTTAGACAAAAATGACCTATTTTTCGACTATTTCATACTTTGTTAATTTTGTTGAAAAATGCAACTTTTTTTCTTTTCTAATTCAAAAATTTCCCAAATTTTCTTTGGAAAATTTTCAACAGTGATAGGCGGGCCGGCCCCGGGCCGCGGGCCGGGCTGGGCCGAGAAAATTCGTCTACCGGCCCGGCCCGGCCCGGCCCGGCACGGCCTTTTGCAACTATGATTTAAACCAACAGAAACTTTTTATACTGTAAAATTATCCCTCAGATCCGCCTAAAACAACCGCGAATGCTTCCAAACGGAACTTTCATCAACCCGCCACTACCAAAATACGAGAAATTGGATGATACAACATTCACAATTCCCGAACATCCAACTGTCATCGAGTACCCAATGGCTCATATGGAAGAACTTATTCCAGAACCCCAAAGAATCTGGCCAGAACCAGAACCTATGAGAATCCAACCAATTAGTGTGTACAGCCCATATGCTTTTGTTCCCTTACAACACCATACTCCACAACACTAGTGAGTCTAAACATCCTCAGATTTTGCAAATTCATATCTTTCCGTAATCCGTGGTCCCAACAACTTGGACTCACTTCGTCTCTGGATACTTCTCGGCGTGCTCCTCAAAACTATTTTTCTTCTGGGTACAATCAATATCCACAGTATCCCGACGAAAAGATCAATTCAATAACACCTACCAATCCTCCAGCATCTTCTAGCTTTGAGAATCCAATGCAGTTAGTTGAACCATTCTTGGCTCCAGGTCAACCAGATCTCAATCCAAAATCAATGTCTTCCCTGATAAACCTCCTGGGATGTAAAGATAAAGATGAAATGATTTGCAAGCATGTCACAGCTGACACATGTCTCTCTCGACCTGGATATTATCTTAAATTGTGTCCAGTTACTTGCAAAAACTGCAGTGGTTTGTTCAAATTTAGCTAATGTTCATGAAATCATGTGGATTCCAGGGTACCAATGCATCGATTCCATCAAAATTGATTGCGCAGAAGTGAAGGCCCAAGGAGCTTGTAAGCTTTCAGTAGCAAGTGAATACTGTCCCCGAACCTGTGAATATTGTAATCCGCCAAGTGAGATGGCTCAGAGTATGTCAGATTGCAAAGATGAGTTGGATACATGTGAGCAATTGGCAGAGAGTGGAGCATGTCAGCATGATTTTAGGTGAGAATCGAATTTTGGAGAACTATACTATACTTTGAATTTTAACTCAACATTCAAATTAAGCTAATCTTCGAATTCCAGCAAATCTGCCCTTCGTCTATACTGTGCCAAAAGTTGTGGATTCTGCAAAATTCCTCAATTCTATTTCTCTGATTCTCCTCTTATGGCTTCAGTGGTCTCAACACGAAAACTTTTGAAAAACTCGATGAACCGAAGGGATCGATTCTTGGGATAATATCACTCAGCGACAGAAGTTCAAAATATAGATCTCTTTATAACTTATTCGTATTATCTTTTTTGTTATTTCCGAATAAAACTAAAAATATATGAAACTGAACACAAAAATGACATAGAAAAATGAAAACTAACCGGGAGGGAATGTGTGGGGGCGGGACTTACAATCAGTGTATCACAAAAGAGAGAAGAAAAAATAAATGGAAAAAATAGAATATGTAGTCATGGAGTAAAAATAATGGAAACATGGAAAAAAATATAGATGAGTGTGCAAAATATACAGAATAATTAGGATGAGACACATCCATTCATTTTTCGGACTTCTTTTGGAAATCGAAAAGTCCCTTTCCGAAAAGAGCACGACGGAAGTGATCAGCTACTGATAAGGATGTATCTGAAATTAGAAGAATTTTGATTCCCAGTTTTTTTGTGGCGACTAAAAATCACTGATCAATGCCCATTTCCAAAGTGAATTGGTTTCGGAAACGATGTTACAGTATCCCATAACATCTTTTTTGTGTTGTCAAGGGTAAATTTGAACTGGTTCATTGATCTTCATACTATCACTTCTTATCACTCAGGGACAGTTGTTCAACGAACTACTTACCAGTACAATGATTATTGACGATGATCGTTTGCGCTGGTGGTGGATTCGGTGGAGTTGGAGATACCGAATGAACAGAAAGTGATGATACAGAAGTGTGAGTGTTGAATGATGGCCGACGACGAAGTGGGGAGCTTCGAGCCTCTTCTGAATTCACTTTGCACCGTTTTGGCCATTTCCCGGATAACGATCGACGGAAGTGATTGGCCACTTCTTCTTGTGTAGATGATGCTGACGATGATACAGATGACATGGATCGACGAACCGATGTATGTGGCTTAGAAATGTGATGGTCGATGATCACTGATGGTCTCAATGGAACGAATGAGGAAGAAGTTGGAGAATCCAACGAGGCAGGCTTGAAAGTCAAATCGAGAGGCCCACTTTCTTCAGTTGTGGATATGCTGATTCTATCGGATTCCTCGGATGTCGTTGTTTGATCCAGCTTCTCTTCCTCTTCTTTATCATTCAATGATACTAGATTAGTGGTGTCTGTAAGACCAACAACGTCTATATCTGGATCTTCTGGTGCCTGAAAATGAATACCATCGGTTTAGAATCATCGTATCTGATGCTACCTGAGCTGCTGCGGTCATATTGTGAAGTAATAGTAGTTGATGTGCATTGTGTGGATGGAACGTGGTTGTTGGTGTGTATGGTGGTGGTGGTGCTTGAAGATAACTGGCAGCTAATGAATAGATATCTGTAAATGATCTTTTTCAGAATTTTTTCCGCAATTTTCAAAAACTCACCGTGCATCTGATGACTGGAAAATGAGGAAGACGGTGTCACGAAGTTAGTAATCGGCGATGGAAGCATCCGAGAACTGGACGAGTCGATCGACCGTGACATGTCGGCACTGGAAGAAGAAGTTGAAAAATGGGAGAGAAGGTAGAAGGGGGAGGGACTAGTAGTCGTCACGCAATATACTCAAAATTATAGGGTTAGAGACAACAAAAGAGCTCTGGGAGCCGCGGGAACCACACCACATAACGAAGCGCCGTTAGATTTTATAGAGTCTTTTCACTTCAGCACTTGAAGGACACTTTTTTTCTATAATTTGAACGTTTGTTGGTTGCGTGTGCAAGAGTATGGGAACAACATTGGTTGGGGAAAAGAGGGCATGAGAACGGGATGTGGTAAGGCTACTGTAGCTGGTTTTGAAGAAACAGTCGTTGAAATTTAACATTTAGAACAGGTGAACTTCGAGAATGAGGAGAAGGCAGAGAGCTGGTAACTTCAAAGTTAGAAGTTCCAACGAAATATAAATATACTGTAAATGCTCTAATAGAAGCTGATCTCAAAGTGAGATATAAAGTACTGTGTAGCAGAAGCCCATCCGAATGCTTTAACTTTAAGCCAACTTATCTCATTTTCTGTAAAAGATACTAGAAAGTGGTCAACTGGGAAAATGTTTATTATAACATCAAAAACATTTTATCAGTTTGTCGATTTTCGATATCTTTTCTGGCAATCGAGATATACGGGCTCAAAGTTAAACGTTGGGGATTGCCAGCTGGCTAACTATTAACTATGAGCCAATTTATCTCGGTTCTTGTGAAAGGTATCACAAAGTGGTCAACTGTCAAAATGTTTATCATAATATCATAAACATTTTATCAGTTGATATATTTTTGATATCGTTCATGCTAACCGAGATAATTGAGCTAAAAAAACGGAACGACTTCTGAACACTTTTCACATTAGGCGCCAAAGTGTCTCGAAGACACGACGACCTCCTAAACGACAAAATCGAAAAAAAATTGAAAGTGGAATTCAAAAAAGGTAGACTTATCAAAAAACGAATGAAGTTCTCTACTTCTAGAAATTCCTTTTATACTGCCAACGAGACCCTTCTTCTCTCTCATATCCGTTTCCCTTGACAATTTTTTTGGAATGTATTGTCTCCACCCCTACTCCATTAGTCCCCACTTCTCTCTTATCAGTTAAATTATGATGGTTTCGATGTCACTCGGACTATAACAATTTCCTATAAATCAATCTTCTTAACGACTTTCGCCGTCGATACACCGAACCAAAAAAAAACTTCTTCTTCTGGGATTTCAAAGAAAAGAAGAATAAGAGAGATTCCTTTCTCTTTTTTTTCGCTGAGAATTTATTTGGAGGAATCATTCAAAAAATTTCTATCGTCGTTATCAACCGGTCTTTTAGAAAGAAAAAAAGAAGAAGAAGACGAGCTGAGCGGGAGAGGAAGAATTAAGAATTCCTTGGTTATCAACACACACGAGATATATGGAATGAAAAGGATTCTGGAGGAAAAAAGAGGAATCGGGCGAAAGAAAAGAAAGATAGGACAAAGTCTAGGGCGCGAATATGTTTACAGCCAGATTGTTGTATTCAGTCGAAAAAATGAAACATAGGAATGATTGGATAAACGAATAGAGGATGCAGAATCTTCTACTAAAAAGGAGAAGGAGGACGAGTGATAAGAAGAAGATGAAGAAGACGAAGAAAAAGAACACGTGCTAATGCAGAAGATGTCATTTATAGGTGGACATTCAGAGAATTTGTCTATCGTACACTATCTGGAGGAATTCTGTGACGTTAGGTGATTCACAATATGCTGAATTTAGGGCAACGATAAGTTTTCAGAATGAAGAATATTCTTCTGAAGAATGCAGTTCTCGAAAAAAAGGGGATTTGAGATTGTGAAATCGTAAAAACAGAAAGATTATTTTCCAGGAATTCTAAAGATCTGAGGCCATATTCATGAACATTTTCCTTGGAAAATGCCTTCACGGACAAAAAACTGACGAAAGGTGGATCGACAACTATTGGAGCCAAAATTCATGAAAACTGGTCCAAAAAAGGTTGAAACTGATTTAAACTATTTTGGAAAATAGTTTGAAACATTTGACTTGGAAGTACTGAAAATTGAATTGAAATGTTCTAAAATCACTTGAAACTACTCAAAACTGGCAAAAACGGACGAAAAACGGACGGAAAATTGCTGAACATGAAACTTCTGGAAAAAATATTTTTATAAAAAGCATAAGGCTATTACTCTGGTTCAAAAAAAATTGCAGTAGTGGAAGAGTAACGCCGGTGGGCAATTGCCGAAGGTCCCACAACGACATCTACAGTAACCCAAAAATATGTTTATTTTAAGGATTTTTTTTCTTAATTTTCCAGCGGTTTCTGATAAAAACTGGTTTACAGAATCAATTTTTTTTTGTTTCTTTTCTTTAATATTGTTAAATGAATGAGAAGAAACAAAAAATCTAAAGATGTCGTAAAATGGTTATAATTCAAACTTTCTGATATCAGCGAAAAGAGTTAAGGACTTGCATGCTGAAAGATTTCTTGTGTTTTCAATTCTTATGAGATTTGATTCCTATTTGCAAATAGAGTCTTCTCAAAAAAAAAAACAATTAGAATGCATGCCTGTAAAAGTAGTTTTGGCATTCAGCTGATATGATAACAGGAGAGGGCACATCACAACAAGAGAAAGGTCTAGATGGGCAAAGAAAAATACGAACGACGAGAATTCTGGTGGACGACGACGTCGAAGGCCGAAGGCTAGGCGAAGTTGACCAATTAGTCGCATCCGCTACGAAAAGAGGGAAAAAGGGGGAAAAGAAAAGATAAAACGAATCGATCTGAAACTAGAAACCCCCCGAAAGGAAGAATAGAAGGAAAGAAAGAAAGAAAGAAGAAGGAAAAGGAATAGAAATTCGGAAAATTCGAAAAATGATGGTCTTCTTCTCTTATATGTCTGCCTTTTCCTTCTTCTTCCTCTTCTTCCTCTATTTCTTCTTCCACAGACTGTCTGTTTCTTATTCTTCTTGTTCTGTATGATGATGCTGCGCCCCGCGCGGGAATCAAAGAAAGAGAGCGCAGCAACGAGAAAACATGGACAAACAGAAAACCGAGAGAAGAAGAAGAAAGTGGGTTTTCCATTTTCACTGGGATACTACACGTACCATTTTTTCATCGGTGTCACTGCTTCCCAACATGGTTTCTTCCAGGAGATATCCAATGGAGCCACAGTTGTCGCATTGCAGAGGAACATTGCTGATGCTTCTTCTTCTTCTTCTAGTCGCCAAATGACAATCAGATGGGGAGAAGCGAGGGAGGGGACAAGCGGACCTCGGGAGAGAGAGGGCGATTTTCAAATTCTTCGCATTCTTGGCGCTCTCTCCGATCGTAATGTTATTTGCACGTTTTCTCAGTGATTGAGAGAGAATGAAGAAAAGACAGAGACACGAGAGAAAGGGGTTTCGAACCCGAAAAATGGGAGCACAGATCTTAAAGAGAGAGAGAGCACACTCAAACAGTACGGAAACAGTATCTCAGACTATTATTGGTTTTCCATTTGGAACTGTTTTACTTTCGAAAGAAAACTTTTTTTGTTTGGGGTGAGACACCATTCAAACATTTGGAATGTACTTTGTATCAAAAAAAGTGTTAGTTTCAATCAGACATGGTTCTTTTGTATACAGACCAAAAAAGGTAGGTGGTGTCTGGAAGTCTGGAAGTGGAAAATGGAAGAAAGAAGGAATTTAGTTTATTGTAGGTGGTAAGTAAATTGTTCCAATAAAGCAACTTCCTTGAAATACAGATAACTATTTTCGGAAAAAATAGGAGGAATAGAAGGACATTATATACTTGCATTTGAGCTCAATTATCTCAAATTCTAAAAGAGATCTCAAAAAGATGTCAACTGATAAAATGTTGGTGATGTTATGATATACATTTTATCAGTTTTCAAGTTTTTGCTATCTCTTTTAGGAAGCGAGATAATTGAGGTCAAAGTTACCGTAAGCACTCTGATAGAACGCTACCCAAACCATTACCTTGAGCCCATGTATCTCATTTTTTGTGAAAAATATCAAACGATGGCCAACTGATAAAATGTTAATAATATTATGATAAATGTTTCACTAAGTGACCACTTTTTGATATCTTTTACTGGAAATTAGATATATGAGCTCAAATTCGACGGTTTGGGTAGCAAACTGTAAAAATTTGACCAACGAGCTTTTAGTAACAAAAAAATTTAAAAAATATATATTTAACGATAAAAATTTTCCAAAAAAAAAAATGAACATCAAATTTTTGGAAAATTTCAGATATTTCGCAAGAAATAGAGATTCCAGACTCTCTTCTTTATAGCAACATTTTAGAACAAAGGACAAATTCCATATTTCCAATAAAACAGGAAAACAGAACAAAAATAATTGGAATTCATTGAATTCCACAATTTTTATGACTTTCTCAACATGAACAAACTCCAAACGAGTTGAGGAAGAAAATTTTTGCAGCTGAAAAGTTAGCAGAATCTGCCTAATTCAGAGATCCAACATACCATACACACTTCAACCCGGTACCCTATACTTGGACTGTAGCTCAATTATCTCAATTTCTATTAGAGATAAACAAAATCTGTTAAATGATAAAATATTTGTCATGATACCACCAACATTTTATCAGTTGAACCGTTTTTTATATCTCTTACAGAAACTGAGGTAATCGAGCTTGAAGTAAAAGTAGAGTGTTTGGTTTATGGTATATGTTGAACCATGAGCCAATAGAAGCTAGTTCGAAAAAATTTGGATCTTAGATGAAGAACAAATCAAGACATTCCATAATCTGAGACTCGGAATTTGGAATTCGGGAATATCTGAAAATGCACCTGTTTTTGTTTCTGAAAAATTCAACAACACGATCCCATTGACGCAAATCGAGATTGAAAATTCATCATTTTCGATTTAACATTCTGAAAAATTATTTTTCTGGAATTTCAGACATCCAATCACATCATGTTGTTCCAACTGTTTTTCATTCCATCAATATCACAAGAAATTCCAGATTGTTTAGCTGGCATTTTCGAAAAGTGATAAAACATTTTTCCCTCGAAAAAATCCGTTATCACCCCCCTCTCTCTTCAGGAATTCCAGTGTAAATTTTTCCCATCAAAAAGAAGAAGAAATCAAACATCGTTTATTTTCGTCCACCCGCAGTGGGTGTCCCCTCTCGTCAAAAGAACGTCAATTGAGAAATAGCTCCTGCTCCGGTGATGGACGATCGAATTTCTCGAGAACGTATTCCGCCAATATGTAGTAGATTAATTGAACGAATAAGTTACCAGAATATGTACACATGATTACGAATGCGACAGGAGTCATTTTTAAAGAGAAAAGAATATTTAGAAGTTCAAGAAAGTTAGAAGCCAATACTCTTTTTTGGAGAATCTTAGACAGCAAAGAAGAATAAATCGTTTCCACTGCTACACGATCTAGGACGCCGTTTTAGAAAATAGAATGGAAATCGAGGAGGTGTTAGAGAAAGACTGGTCGAAGAGGTTAATGGGAAGAGAACAGAAAGAGGAAAAAGGGAAGACGTACCTGAAGTCGAAACTGTTGGTAGAAACGGAAACTGAAGACTCCAACGACGTCTCCGATGTGTTGCCACGTGCTCCACCTCGACTGTGTAGCCATCTGAAACCTTTTTGTTTTCTCTATGGACGGAAATGGGATTTTTAACGTTTTTCGACTTCAGAACTGTGCTAAATACAATTTATACTGGAGTTGAATTTCCCTAAAATAGACACTTCTGAAAGAGAAATCACGAAAATCAACTCTACAAATCATAGCTTACCTTGAGCCGATTTGTTTTTAGGAAATTTCTATTCCTGTTACCGTTACCGTATTACCTCCAATAGAACACCGCCTACAGTACCGGTCAATGAGAAACGCAAAAACATATTTTTCAGTTGATTTTTGGCCATTTTGACTATTTTCAAAAGTCTGGAACTCGGATGTCAAGGTTCCGATCACTTTGAAAATTGAATAACTAGAAATTTTCAAAAAATGTACAAACGACTGAAAATCCATTGAAATTTATTTATTACATATGTTAGTGACCGGTACTGTATATACTTGATATAGGAACCGAGATATCAAACTTAAACTTCAAGTATGAAGGTGTCGTTCTATTAGAGGAGATACAATTTTTAGACCATTTTTATTCGAAAAGTTTGAAAGTCAAATATTTTTAACGCAGGAAAATGTTTAGTCAAACCCAAGCATTACACTCTAAACGATCCGTTTTTAATCCGTTTTCAGCTATTAGGTTGTTCGGAAAGTCTTTTCCATTTTTTATCTGTTGTTTTCAAACATTGATTTTTCGAACGGGGTAAAAGCGAGGAAGCTGTCGTTTTGTCAATATGCTGGTGGGGTCTAATAGTGTTTAGACCCGAACGGAGATCATTCTCCTCTTTTTGTGTGGTGAGATATGCTCACCGTTTTCACCTCTAGTGATTTCCATTTTTGGACTACCTTTTTATTTCTATCTCTATCTGACCTCAGTTTGGCTGAAATCAATCATCAACTAGTAAAGGTTAACAACGAAGATGCGCCCTTTCGAAAAACCATCACAACCTGGATTGATCAATTTGAAAAATGAGAATTGTCGTTGGACGAAAATCCCCCTTCAAAAAAGCAAACGGGCTTGGATTTGGATGCATTACGAACGGGGATTGAGAGGGACCCGTCTCAAACTGTGCGGGATATATAAAGTACATCAGTGGCAAGCCTTTTATTAAAAAGACATGGATTGGAAACTCTCGGCAAAGTCAAAAAAGAGGGAAGATGTGAACCACCCCCTTTTGGCTCAACGCCACTTGGATACAAGTGTGGACACATGTTTGAATCTTCTCATCCTGCGTTGCACACATGAATGCTAGAATCAAATCATTAATAGTGGTGATAAATGAGTATAGAATGATTACAATAAGCGACCAGCCAAGTTGGTTGACAAAGGCACTCAAACACCAGACGTCCCGAAACGTGAAATTCATGTTAAAAATGGGATGTTGTCGGTATGGTGGTCTACCAAGGAATGGAGTATTGCGAGCTGCCAGATAATAGTGTCACTTTTACGACCGTAGCTTATTCTTGTCAGGTGACATAACTCAGACTCAATGTGGATCTTCATTGGAGAGAAACACAGGTTTTTATTTTCAAAATTAAAATTCGCAACTTCGTGCGGGAAAGAAGACCCAGGCCGGTCTCGCTGGATATGGCTAAACGATTCTGCCTTATCTACTGTATAGTCTAAACCTTGTACTTTCTGACTACTTCCTATCCAGCCATTTCTAACGTTATCTTGATTGAAAAAAAATTCACTTCAAAACAGGATAGTAAAAATGGGTTGCCTTGATTTTCAATTCGCTGTGGTCGGAGTTCTGGAAGCAAGGCATCCACAATTTAGTGGGACGTCAGCAGATAGTCACTGATAACAATGGTCATTATCTTCAATTTATCTGACATCGTTTTGACCTTTTCTACATTGAATGTATCGGACGCAAAAAATGGAAAGGACTTTCCGAACAACCTAATATTTTGGGCCACTCTACGGCCGCTTTATTTGAACCACTTTATCCGTTTTTGAGCCGTTTTTAGGTATTTCATTTCAAACAGTTTTAAACTTTTTGTAAGCAATTCCGGTCCGAAAATGTCTAAAAAAAGGGTGGATAGCTACTCAGTAAGCAAGGCCCCAATTTCAAAGAAAAAACAAGCAGTTTTAGCAAAGTAATTCATATCAGGTTGTTATTGTTATTATTCAGTTTCAGCGTTTGTAAAGTCCTATCAGTTGGTTTCAAATGCGACTTCGAAGTGAAGTTTCTTACTGGAATTTTTTTTAGTATCGAATATTTGCAAGCGTTCCTACTCAAGCTCAACTATAGTAGTCGAAATAAAAACACCAGATCTGGATTTTCCGGAAACGATTGTTCCTTTTTTTCCAATTTTATATACACCTCCACTCAAAACAATTAGGTTCCATATGCTTAACCGATTGCATTCTAGTTTCTGTTCGTTTTTGAAGAATTCCGGGTTGGCAATTTTTGAATTCTGATGCAACTAATTCAGCAGCACGTGTCTGGGTGTCTCTACTCTTATCATACTCTTGTTGTTCGCATTCCATTACGCCCATCTGATTCATAATGGTGTCATTCCATGCCTATTTTCGAAATTAAACCCGGAAACACACAGGAAACAGAACGAACGAACCTCCACATTTGAAGATGTCGATGATCGACCATCTCAGGGACAACATCATTTTCAGTATGAGAAGTCATGATTTCAGATGAAATGAATTACAAACCGACGAAAAACGACGGAAAAAATATTTGGTATGCCTGCGGTTATCAGTTGAATAACCCGCGGGTCGTAGGACAATGTGTGATACCGACTCGTTATCTCTTAATTTTCTGGAAGAAAAGAGAATTAAACAAGACTCCTTCTTCAAATTTTATGTTGTTCGCCCTCTTCTGATGGGAGCCGACCTGACGTCATCGCCCCACGATCTTTGTCAATTGGAAATAAACATGCAGAGGAGTTTCATTTAAAGTTCATAGCATTATGTTCTCTATCACAAAGCAATCATTCTCACAGTGGAAACAGAAACAACAGTCAGTACCCGACGTGTTTTCAATCGGTAGTCGAAGAAAAAGTTGGTAAAATTATAGATAAAAGAATGGAAAAAAGGTAGAGGATTATACACATTCAAATGTACACTGGCACACATTTTGAAGATCGAATATTCAGTGATGTACTCCCGAGACGTTGCTCAACTCGTTCATTCTGAAATCGATAGTATAATTTTATTGCATTTTTGAAAATAAAAACTTACGAATGACCGAATTTTAGGTGAATAAAAACAAAGACAACTCCTAGTACAATTGCAAGGCATCCAACTACGAGATATGCGATTCCGAGGAACGAATTTTTTCCTCCTGCCCAGCTGGTTGTTGATATCACAAAATACTTTTTGCCACCGAAGGATTGAACGGGATAATCTGAAAATTTTGTTAATCATGGTTTTAATGAGAATATTATTCTGGAACAAAAAATCGGTGGAAACGAAACGCCGGTGGCCGTGACGAAAGGTCCCACAACGACCACTACCGTAAACCAAAAATGTTTTTTCGGTTTGTTTTCAGTCGATTTGTTAGGCTACTGTAGTTCTCGTTGTGGAACCTTCGCCACCGGGATTTCTCTTTCACAGTTGCGATTTTTAGTACCAGAATGATAGCTTGATTGGACAATGCCCTCTCCTCAAGAATTATGCAAAACTCACTATTTTCAACAGTCAGAACATAAGTTCCTTTAGGTAACCCATTGGTGAATGCAGGATTCAAATTTCTATCAACAATTCTCCATAACTTTTTGAAGTATGGAAGAGCCGCTGTTCGCATCCAAACAATGAAGTCAACATTCTCAAATCCACCAACATCGCAGGGATTCTTTCTCCAATTTGGTGGTTTCACGGTATCCTGCAAAACAGTCCCATATTCTCATTTGTTATTAGAATCCCCCTCGATATTTGTGACCCCTTCTATCATCCAACACGTTCATCTATGTGAATAATACGCTGCGGTCGCATCTATTAGCTGCGCAGCTGTTGCTCTCATTGCGCACTGTGACCCCGATGACGTCACAATACCCCACTGCTCGCTCTCAAACAGTATACCTTGAATGCGTCACACAAATTGCCTCCATTCAGCGGCGGATTTTTGAATTTGCGGTCTTTATCCACATTCCATATGACACCTTGAGTCGTTACTGGAACTTCGATGGGTAGACCAGTCTCCGATTGGTAGGTGAGAGTGAAGGTGTCTGGAAAATAATTATATGTGTATAGAGGATCCTACTGAAGAGCTTAATGGTCCTATGTCTTAGAATACATAGTGTGACCAGCAGATGTACGTTTTGCGTCGGTTAAGGATGTGGGTAATTACAGAGAACTCACCGTTAAAGATAGAATTGGCAATTGCACCACATGGAGCGATTGGTTTCTTCGTTTCTGGGTCGTAGTCGAATGGAGCACAATCTTTTACGTTCTGAAAAATTTATGATCTTAAAAAATAATGCGGGGCGGTTCCTACAGTTAAATCTCCCAAGTATTGCTGATCGTTCCGGCTCTTCACATATCGACGGTGATTTTGATAGTAGTTTTCCAGGTTATAGTACAAGTAGACGTCACCGTCGAACGCGTTGGGTAAATTTATTTGTAATCGGCATGGCGATGGCGAGCACGAAGTGTATTCGATCGGATATTCGGAAACAGAATCAGAAGCAATGAACAGAAAAACGCCGATAGGTAGAAATATGGCACCAATCACAAAGACGGTTGGGATGACTGTTGTTGCAGTCAGAATTGGTTGCCATGCAGGAAGTTTCTGTTGTCGAAGTGCGCTTGCTGGAAAGAGGGGATTTCGATTTCAGGACCATCAGAATGGTGTTTTCGGGATATTTGGAATTTTCAATTTTAATCACAAAAAGATAATATTAAATCTTCTAAAAATCGCACCTTTTGGTCTGTTTTTGAGCACTTTCGTGTCGTTTTGAACTCCTTCCGAAGCACTTCCACTTAACTGCGTCGCCGTCTGGACAGCGTCTCTTGGAGGCATTCTGAAACAGCTAATTATTTTCAAATTTGTGGGGAAATGTTTCATCGAAAACTATGAAAGTGAAAAAGGTTTTTAAATGACAAACGAAGGCAGTTTGTCCGCAAACAACTGACTTTATGCGTCATGCCAAGCCTAGTGTAGGTGTGTCTGCGTCTCAAAGTTTTGTTCGAATCGATACAACGCTCGCTCGTATTTCAACAGCTTTTTGAAAAATCTACTCCGTTTAGGCGACAATTTCTTCATCTCGAGATCTTTATTTGTTTAAAATTGGGACATTCAAAATGCACATTGGTGAAAAATATATCAATCAACTTTTGAGTTAAATTGAATACAACAGATTGTCTGTGCGAACCGAGCCGCTCCGAGTATCTGGGTTTAAAAAAGTTTAAAGTGAAAAAAATGAGACAGAAGAGAATGAATTAAAATGAGGCAGTGTCAAATAAATTTAACGCCTAGTGGGGGGAGAGTATTAATCTGGATGAAATTGGGAAGATATTAATTAGATTATTCGAGGTGGTTGTATTTCTTATTGGGGTCCTTGGCCTGGTGCTCCGGTTGGCTTCTGTCCTGGGACTGGTGCTCCTTTCTTGTTCATGAGATAACGATGGATGTGTGGGATAACTCCTGTAAAATAAACAATAACATTAATTCTTTTTAATTTTTGAGTTTACCTCCTCCAGCGATGGTTGCCTTGATGAGAGTATCGAGCTCTTCGTCTCCACGGATAGCGAGGTGAAGATGTCTTGGGGTAATACGCTTCACCTTGAGATCTTTGGAGGCGTTACCTGCCAATTCGAGGACTTCGGCGGTGAGGTACTCGAGGATAGCGGCGCTGAAAATCATATTCGCAATGAAGTTTCGAAAAAGGATTATAGCTTACCTGTAAACGGCAGCGGTAGCTCCGACGCGTCCACTGGAAGTAGTTCTCTGCTTCAGGAAACGGTGAATACGTCCGACTGGAAATTGGAGTCCAGCGCGAGCGCTTCTCGAGACGACTTTCGACTTGGACTTTCCGGAGTCCTTTCCGGCCTTTCCTTTTCCTCCTGCCATTGTAGACGTTGGATTTCTGCAAGTTTAGTAAAATAACAAAACGTAGCGAATATTATTATAACGACATAGTGACAAGATTTCAAATGCACTTTGTGAAATTTAAGCTAAAGAGGATAACGAACATCTAGGATGTTTATAAATTCGGAGGAACAATACACACAAAACACCTATTATGGAAATAACATGGTAAAACAGACTGATTAGCCTTATTTATTCAAATGACGAAGTGAACGTTCAAAATGCTCAAAAGCGCGCGCAAACGACAGTCTCCTCCCTCTTGGCACAGTGCCAAGGAGTAAGACACGCGCGGGGTCTCGCAGCGAGCGAGGTACTGTCGTTTGTGTGGATTTACGGGAGCGTTTTCGCTTTTTTTAGCGCGCGAATTATCAAATACTGGAGTTGGTACAAAAATAAAGCTGAGGGGATTTTACAAATACATTATCGTATCGGAATAAATGGCATCACAATCTGATCCAAACGATATCTTTTCGAAGCCGTAAGTGCACTGTTTCAAGAGAATATCGCAAGATTTCCTTTACAGAATAGTCCGAAGGCGTTTCCAAGCTACATTGGCACAGCAGGAACCTAATGCAGACGAAGATCAAAGTTCGTCTACACCCGATATTGTAGAAGCTCCTGATGCTCCAGACAGCTCCGATGTTCCTCTCAATCCGCTTTCTTCTCCCCCACTGAGTCTTCCGGAAACATTATCTGAAGGAAATCCTGACACTGTAAATATCAGTTTATATTCTCGATCATTCAGCGTATTTGTTTTATTCAGAACCTCAGCGACGAGAGTGAGCCGGAAGTATTGAGTCAATCGTCAACATCATCACTAAATAAGAGAATGGAAGAATCTGCGATTGGGGGAGAATCAAATGCACGCTCCTTTAAAAGATCATCGTCGAGTAAAGGGTTCGACTATGAGAGCAGTCCGATGGCAACAGCTCCTGTTCAGAAAAAGAAAAAAGACGAAGTAGACAGTACGTAACTTTCAGTGAAAAATGAGATGCTAAATTATAAACTTTTACAGTGGGCGGAGCCAAATTTTTTCCTAAACAAGAGAAAAAACACGTTTACACACACAGATGGACGAATGAGGATGATGATAATGCTATTGAAGACGAGCACGGTGCTTCTACACCGTCTTCACAACGATCGAGGAGAGTGCACCAACCCGCGGTTTCAGCAGTTCCGGTGATTTCGCTTGTTATCATCTTAAAACCAAAAATTTTCCTATTTCCAGCGCAAGCCAGTTTACGCTACAAGTAGCTCATATTCATCTTCTTCTTCATCAAACATACAAAGACAAAGTATTCGGCATATCAAAGAAGCAAATGAGTTGAGAGAATCTGGAGAGTACACCGACTTCAAACACGACTTGATATATATTCTGAGCAGCTTAAGATCTACGGATGCGTCTATGAAGGTCAAATGCCTGAGGTGAGTTGTTACCAAAACGTCTAAAAGATAATCCTTCATGTTTTAGTGCAATCTCGTTGGCGAAAAAGTGTGTTTCACCCGATTTTCGACAGTTCATTAAGAGTGAGAACATGACGACAAGTATTGTGAAAGCGATTTTGAACTCTCCGGATGACGACGTGAGTGACTATCCGCTTTTTCGTTATTTGTTTCAATTTTCAGCTGTTCGCCCTAGCTGCTTCAACTGTTATCTATCTTCTGACCCGTGACTTCAACTCTATCAAAATTGACTACCATACACTACGCCTTGTTTCCCAGCTTCTTCGTATTGAAAACATGGAGCAGCGTCCAGAAGAGAAGGATAAAGTTTTGAATTTGGTTTGGGAAGTATTCAACGCATACATTGAAAAGCAAGAAGTCGGCGGTCAAAAGGCGTCTTTCGATATGAGAAAGGATTGCTTGTCACCGTCGTCACTGATCATCGAAGCTCTCGTTTTCATCTGCAGCCGTGCTGTGAATGATGAGATTTTCAAAAACGAGCTTCTTAACTTGGGAATTCTCCAATTCATTGTTGCTAAAAGTAAGTCATTTTTTCGTTATACCACTGTGAAATTTTGTTTTTCAGTTGAAACAAATGTGAATCTGATTGCCGAAGGAAGCGAAGACACATTCCATATTCTTGTTCTCAATCGTTGCTTTAGAATTCTGGAATCGGTATTCGTCCAATAAAATTTCAGTTTCAATACCAGAGTTTTCAGAGCTCTGCGTTTCATAAGAAGAATCAAGCATTCCTCGTGTCTCATCGGTCCAACATCCTCATCAAAAGCCTTGCCAAGTATCAGATTTTATCCCATTCTATGTAGATTAATTGTAATTTCAGGTTTCTTCAAGTTGTTCATGACAAAGTACACGATATGCCTGAAGAAACTGTCAAGAAATATATATCCTGTCTTGCTCTTATGTGCAGACTTCTAATCAACATTTCCCACGACAACGAATTATGCTGTTCGAGGCTTGGCCAAATTGATAAGTTCCTGCCGAATGCTTTAACTACGTTCACGTATCTCGCTCCAAAATACGGAAAAGAAGACGCATACGATATTAATGTCATGGTCAGTTTGATGAATTGACGAGGGGAATACATTGTAATTTTTTCAGATGACGTCTCTCCTAACTAACTTAGTGGAGCGGTGTAATTCTAATCGGAAAGTTCTGATTTCACAACATGTCAAGGTTAATGAAACCTATTTAAAATCTAACTCGAGTAAAATTTTATAGATGATGATACCGGGGCAAGAAGTAGAAGAAGTTCCGGCACTGGAAGCTATATCTCGGCTGTTCGTTTATCATGAAGCTCAAGCGCAAATTGTTGATGCAGATTTGGACAAAGAATTAGCATTCGAGGTACATTTCCAGATGATACAGTATTTCCAAATTAGTTAATTTACAGGAAGGAGGATGTGGAGACGGTGATGAAGAAGATAACGAAGATAGTAGTGACGAGGACGGTGTGCGAAAGGATGGAAGACTGGATAGGAACAAGATGGACAACATGGACCAAGTTGATGTTGTACACGCTCTCCAACAAGTCATGAACAAAGCATCAGCACATATGGAAGGAAGTGTGATTGCTTCCTATCATGCATTGCTCACTGGCTTCGTTCTGCAACAGAATGAGGAACATCTTGATGATGTCCGAAAACATCTCCCTGGAAACACTTTTGAAAACATGATTGCACAATTGAAACGATTGTACGAATTCACAAAAGCCACGATGGTAGGATTGACTCTCTAGAATATGATTAATTCAGAAAACTTTCAGTCAAAACGGGTCGAGTCCAACTCGGGATTCCGTGCCATCGAACGAGTCATCGACTATCTCGAACGTCTCGATTAAACACATTTTTATTAAACTGTCTGTACTATTATGGTAGACTTTCTTTATTTCACTATACTTATTGCTTTCTCGGTTATCTGAAACCTAACTGGTCTTCAAGATCTCGGTTTTGAATTGTGTCCCCCTGACCAGAACATATTATTTTATTCGAAAGTATTGCTATTTATATTGTGAATTATGATAAATCAGTGTGTGAAAAATCTTTATCAGTGATCGCCAGAAGAAACTATAACATCACGAACGGAAGGAAGTGGGGATTGAACGTTCTGAAACTTTAGGAATGTACTTAAAATAGTTTAAAGGATCAAATACCCTGGAGTTCGATGTAGGAGGTTGTACTTCTCCGATCACCTCCATGAATACTTCGTCAGGGGCCAGGACGCCGAAAATCAGAATTTCCCAAACGAATAACGGAGTGAGGACCGAAATCACTGTACTGATCCATCCATCAAAGAAAAATCTGAAACATTGTAAATAACTGAATAATTGAGAAGAGAAGTATATCATGGAGGGATCATAATTCCATGTCTGACATTTCGTATAATTTTATTACCGAAAAAATTAAATTTTGTTCACTAAACATCTAAATTCAGAGAATTTTTGTTTCGTTTAATACAGTATCGGAATTCGGGGCGGCGCCTCGAAAATCGACAAAAATACTAACAAATAAATGTAGACGATTGCGAATAAATTGAACAAGAAGTATCCCATGATCCATTGTGTCGTCTTCTCTGAATATCCGAACATTTTGAATTATATTAATAACTAAAATTCAATTTTATTTTAAAGTTTATATTTGCGAAATGCCAGCTGGCGTTTCAGTGCAAAATAATCAAAGAAATGGAAAAATAACTTTATTCGACACAAGTTCGACACACAATCACGACACAAGAGAAAAATGGAATTAGAGAGAGATCTAAACATGAAAAAACATTCAAAACCATATCGTATCAACTCTTTTCCATTGCCAATTTCGCTGCCAACTTTCGAACTGAATCCACAAATTTCTGAAAAAAACAAAATATTTAGAATTCAGTTAGGTTTTACAAGATCAAACCGTATAAATCTCTTCGTCCGCTCTTTGAAAACTTGGAACATTGTAAATGTGTGGAGCAGGAGATTGTGGACGTCCGGTTGATGAAGAAGGAGCATCCTCAATATTCGGAGGAACCAATTGTTGTGATTGTGGCAGCATTCCAAAGTGAAGAGGATTGAAAATCGATTGTTGTGGAACACGAATCGGGCGGGGACCAACAGATGGAGTACTCATAGTTTGTCTTCGGGAAGACACTGGTGTGTTCGATGCAGATTGGGCTGAAAATGAGTCTGTTTTGCTGAATCATGAGATTAATGACTCTCAAAACACACCATCCTCTTTCTCTTTCCTCATCATTGATAATGGGTATTCCATGTTCTGGTGTTGCATTTGCTGAATCATTTGACAATATTGCATCAAGGGAAAACTAACAGATTGGACACCTCGAGCAGTTGACACTGGAACTGTACCAGAAATTAAAATTAGAAAAAGATTTCTTTTTCTTACCCAAGCCAGGATTTAGCAACATTTGTTGAGCAGCCGTGTGCGTACTGTACTTCTCTTCTGGCTCTTCAGTCTGAAAAATTGAAATTAATATATGAATTGAAAGTTTAAACGGAGAAACTAACAGTATTAGAGGTGGATCTTGGCCTTTTCAGTGACATGGCTTCTGACATTTCGTTGAAATTCTGAAGAATAATATAAAAAATTGAATATAACAAAAATATGAAGAGGTGAAAGTTAGTCAGGAGAACCAGCTCGGTTTGTGTATTGATAACAGAAAATATACACAGGCAAACTGATAAAAACTCGAATGATAGTGGCGTTGCTATCGATAACGGTTCTGACAGAAATTGAGAAACAAAAAATGGAGAATGGACAACTAGGTTGAATTTGGTTATCATATGATCCCAAAAAGTTAGGTAGCACCTTCAGATCTTCAGGCTGACGCATTTCACCCGAATGATATAAATCGGTAGATCTTCAGAAATAAGTATCTTGGAAGCACGAAAATTGGTAAAAATATAATTTTACGTTTCATTCAATGCAACTGAAATTTTCAAAGCGATTCTTCAAGTCAAGGCGCTATTATGATTGTTCAAAGATGAACGGCGTAATATTGTGGGATGAAGAAACTTTGAAGAGAGATCACTCAGCTCAAAGCTGATCAAATAATTTGAAACTTGGCCAGTTTACTGAAGAATTACTTGTTTTTTTACTCTCCAAATTTGAACCCAGTAAAGCCGATATTCCGGGCGAAATGCTATGTTTAGTTAAAATTAAGGAATATGGTAAATTGGTTTTTCAAAAAAAGGGATAAAAGAAGTGAGTAGTGGTGAGTAGGGGCTAGCTCTCCGTCTGAAGAGAGCCAACGAATTATATATGAATGAAATGAATTTGTGATGAGCCAACGTTCATTTTTCATTTCGTTATTTATTCATTTCAAGGGGCGACGTTGCTTATTTTTTATTCACCACTTCGTTGCAGTGTGTACAACTGACAGAAGAGAATAAGATGAAGAAAAAATTCACAGAGAAAAAAGTGTATACACATTTCGGAAGTCATTTGAGGGAATCCAAAACAAATCTATGTAAATCAGGCAGAAATGAATTAAGGTTGAAACTCTAAAAATAAAAATTCATTCACAATTAGAAAGATTCATTATTTTTTGAGAAAATTTATTCAGACACATTTATTCAGACTCAGAATCAGTGTCGAGCGAAAATAGTATCGCACTTCACAGAAGACGGAAAATGGAACATTTTTGACGGTAGACAGAAGCCGGAACATGACAGCCCTGCGGACGGACGGACGACAGACGGACGGATACCGGAACATTTTTTAGAAGGAAGACGGACGCGGGAACGTGAAAACCCGATGGACGGATGACGGCCGAACGGACAACGGATAGACGGACGAACAACGGATGGTCGGACGAACGGATGGACGGAGGGGAGAGGATGGAAGACGGAAGACGAGACAATGAAAGACGACGGATGACGGACGGACGAAGGGACGGACGGACGGACGGACGAACGAACGGCCGGCCGGCAGACGAAACTTATTTTTTACGGAAGACAGAAGCCGGAACATGAAAATTCGACGAACGAACGGATGGACGGACGGCAGACGATGGACGGACGGAAGACGAAACATTTTTACGGAAGACCGAAACATGGATACCCGACGAACGGACACACGACGGGCGGACGG
Organism: Caenorhabditis nigoni; assembly: GCA_027920645.1. Taxonomy (NCBI): domain Eukaryota; kingdom Metazoa; phylum Nematoda; class Chromadorea; order Rhabditida; family Rhabditidae; genus Caenorhabditis; species Caenorhabditis nigoni. The sequence goes on along the minus strand of CP115867.1, from coordinate 12,005,872 downwards.
ACTGACAACTAACGGAAGACGGAAAACGGCTCAACACTGGTCAGAACCAGAAGGAGTCAACGCTGATGATAAACGCGCGCACACAAAAATAAAAAAAATAGTGGGATCAAAAAAATCAATCAAGTTCACAAGATCTCTCAACTTCCAAAGCACCGATCACGCTTGTTCCGCATCTTGTGCATATTGACTCGTTGTCCCGTGACATCCGAAAACTGAAATTTGAAAAATAATTTTCGTATTTTTTGGCGTTTTTGTTACCTTGTCATAAGCAAATCCAGACTGTTTCCAAAACTTGAAGTGCAACTGACCACTTCTTACGAGCATTCTAAAATCGTTCAATGTTTAATAGTCAATTTGTGAACTTCTGTTAAAATTTATTCTAAACTGGGCATTTTGGCTGATAAGCAGCAAAGATTTTCTCAATTTCGGTAGCCAGAACCAAAATGAAAGGATTTGGAAATGGAAATTTTGGTCACCCACTTTTTATTGAAAAGCTCACAGCGACTTCTTCCTCTAACGAAGTTCCCAGTAACTAATTCTAGAAATTTTCTTTTCCAAAAAAATTACTTTTTGGAGAACGAAAAAAGAAAACCCAAAAGTTTGTTAACTTTAAAACTATCCTTACCTTTCACTTCATTCTGCTACTCCTATCCTTCATATTCGTTGATCCTAGAAGTTGTCGTCGAAGTCCGATGTCGTGTGTAACGGGGCCCCGCAATCCTGAAGAATCCTGGAACTTGAACGTTGAAACCAAGTACTGATTCTTTCCAAGTTGAGTTGGATCCTACACTTGCCCACATTTTTTAAGCCTTCACGGAGGTTACGAAAATATAAAAATGACGTAAAAAATTAAATCCTCTCTATCGGAAAAATTAAAAAATTAAGACTCAGAATGAGTTCCTGACACTGGAGGGTTTCTGTGATTGTAAAATAGATCGAAATTCAACATCTAGGCTGCAAATTCTATCAAAGGAGTTTTTAAATTAAAGCCAGTGGAAACCATCAAGAGAATAAGCGTCTCCGGAAAGCAAGGACTGTTTTCAAAACAGGCTCACGAAAGTTCAAAGATTCCAATCTGAAAATCTAATCAACGCTCCAGGAGAAAGGCGGACAAAATGTGGACTTCCTGAAACAACTTCGGCAACTTCCTACAAAAATATTTAAAGTACAACCACGGCTTTAAAACAAGTTCTAAATATTTTAATTGTCGGATCCTATCTAGATTTGTTCAAGCTACGGTAAAAGCCTTGAAGAGTACAGCAATATGCAAAACTGCTGAAAAAATTTCCCTGGTATTAGTCATTATTGATAATGCTGTTTTAGTAGTGTTGTTCCAGAAGGCTGAAATTTAAATGTTTTTTTCCAAGTTTTCAAAAGTTCAAAAATTGAAGTTTTCTGTTTAAACAAGCATTAAACAATCATGTGAATTCAACCTGGTGACCCAAGTTTCAATGATATCATTTACCCAATTAGACTTGCCTTTTTGGCGTCACAAATAAATGTTTCAGCTGATGGAATCAGTCTAATGGGAAGCGGAAGTATATGTTAGATAAGGTCCAGTTCATGGGAGTTGTGCTTTGGGAAAACAAAATCAAATGCTTGGGGTTCGATAAGGAAAGAATTTGGAGATTTTCAAGGAACATGAACTGCCTGAATAGCTTCATTACTAACCGAAACAAATTTGTAGTAAAATTTTCGAAACATAAAAAATAAATAAGCACCCCTTGAAGTTCTTTCAGTCAAATCCTAGAAAAACTTTTCGGCTGTTAAAAGAAACTGTGCTCTCATCCTTTGTTGGATACTGGCGATTCTACCTGAGATGTTCGGATTCCGTATTCCGGGTTGCGGATTCTCTCCTTTTTTTCATTCCGGAGTTCGTGAAAAAATTTTTTGTCCGGATTCCGGATTCCGGATTCCGAGAAACGTTTTCATCCCGGATTTCAAGCATATTTTTTCAATTTACAAGAATTCTCTGACTTTTTTGAACTTCCGCGACTAAAAATGCGAAAATATAGCACGATATGTGTATTTTAGAACTTTTCTGCTCATTTGTAAAGCTCAAAATTCCGTATTCCGTATTCCGTATTTCGGATTCCGGGATTTTTTTCATTCCGGATTCCGTGAAATTAGTTTCATTCCGGAGTCCGAATTCCGTTTCTCAAAAAAGTCATTCCGGACATCTCTGGATTCTACTTATTTTCCATGGAAAGCTTGCAAGCTCTTCTCGTAGAGCCCTTTTATTGCAGGGCCCGTATTACAGGTTTTATTTGTCAAAACTCATCAACCCCCCTTCTCCCCAAGTTTCTAAAAAACAGCTGAAACTAGTGTGAATCTCTTTGTTTTTCATATTCATTGAACACACATGTTTTTGTTTTTCATTCGTATGACTTCGAACACATTTTTATCAACAAAAAACGTTCACACCAAACAAACTCCAGATGTCATTTTCACAACAAATAATATTATTTGAACGGTTTTTATTATTCAAAACAGGAAACAACTTCTTTTCTAATCTCTCCCACTTGTTTCGGTATGATAATATTTTATTTGTTTGAGGAGGTCTTTCACTCATTAATTCACACCCACCTTTCAATGACTAATAAAAAACTGGTATAATTTTTTGTTGTATAAAAGAGCAACCTTATTAAAGAACACCTCATCGACTGAAGAGTGCTCTCAATTCTCTTTTTTTTTCTCATTTTCTATCTTTAGGTTTTAGCAACATTTTTAAGTCGCTAGTGTAGTTGATAAAGAGGGTTTAGGTGCAGGTTTTTTCCGGAATCATAAGCTTATTGTCATAGATCACGACTACGTTTTGCAACGAAAGATAGATCTGTTCCAAAAGATCAGATAGTTGAAAACCTTCTAAAACTTTAGAACCTGATTCTGTCTGAAACCATCTAGGTTCAGTTCAAATTTAACCTATTATATCAATTTTCCTGTTATTTATCAAACCTATCAATCAACCAACTCAACTTTTAGAAGGTAATAAAAATGAACTTCCGTTTGATTATAAAATGACATGTTCTACTGAAACTACCTTCCTTATAATTCGAAATGTTAACATGAAATTTAAATACCATATCACTCATACATATACAAAGAACTTCCTAATTGTATACTAGTTTTTGTGTGCTGCAATCAATTTCTTGTAAACAATCCATTCGTAAAACTCTTTGTTCTTTATTTCCGAGATAACAGAATTGAAGATCGTAAACTCTTTTCCGACTATAGTCCATTGTGTTGTAGGCTTTTATCAGTTGAAAAAATCGTCCATACAAATAGAGGTGCGGCCTGACGAAACCGCCCATTTTACTCCGATCACTCGCCTGAGTTTCCAACTTTAACTCTTAACATTTTCAGAGAGTAAATCGAAGAAAGCAATGTCTGTTGAAAACTTCTTCTCTGGGACCAGCTTGAGACTTAAGGATGGATCTATGGTGGATGCTGGAGAGCATTTGAAAGGAAAGGTTAGTTCAATTCAGGGATAGTTTGAAGCATTTGAAAAGTTAAATAGTATGAATTAATCAAACTTTTCCCTTTACTTATCAATCCCTTTTAATGAAAACTGTCTAAAAATCGGAAAATAGAAAACTGGGCTTACGAAAATCGGGCCACCCGGCCTGCATGGTTTCAACTAAATAATGTACTGATTGTAACAGTTCTTGCTAGAAAGGGTCTTCATGTTATCATATCACAAAAGTTCACCGGAAGTGTTTTGTGATATCATATTATTAGGGTGGGGAGAAATTATTTTCCGAAATTTTTGAAGTTTTTGTTTTCTAATTATCTTCAATTCCGTTAACGATCAATCAACAATATAATCACCAGTAATAACTACAACTGTGAGCTACCTATTAGGAAGTTACTCGATTACAATCTTCCAGAATTCGGGCGTGTGGGAGTGAAATAAGGCGCTCACTGCCATTTTGAGGTGGTTCAATGTTTTGTACTGTTTCTCTCTGAGGAACTGCTCGAGCGGGCGGAACAGATAATAATCCGAAAGCGTAATGTCTGGCGAGTATTTCTGATGGAAAACCTTAGTCCTGCCCAGCTTCTGTAGTTTGGCCTGGGTGTCTTTAGTCACAAGCGGGCGAGCAATATCGCGCAGGAGGTGGGTGGTGGTGCGTCTCGGGCGTTTCTTTCGAAGGGCGAGAGCGAGGGAATCCAACTATAACCTGTAGGTGGAAGTTGTGATCGATGTTCCTTGCTGGGTCAACTCGAAAAAGAGCAATCCCTTCTAATCCCAGAAGCACGAGAGCAAACACTTCTTCTCATGGAATCCTGGTTTCGGTTGCACTTAGCGGGTCCTCAACGCGAGGAATCCAAATTTCATGGCGGGTGATATTATTGCAAAGTATCCAGCTCCCATCTACTGTTAACAAGTCTGCCAGAAACTCTTTCCTCTGCGGAGTAAGGAGGATAGACTCATTCAAGTCCGTTTTCGAAATGGAGAGAGATCATAGGGTACTCTTTGAGCCATCACTCCTCGGAAACCAAGCCTGTGGAGATAATTGTTGATGATGTGGTAGTCGCAGTAGAACATTGTCTACAGTTCGTGAGTAGTCCCATCGGGATTCTCCCTCACGGCTGCAAGCAGCAGCTCGTCAAACGCAGCAGGTTTTAGATAGTGTGTAGATTGTCTTCGAGGCTCGTGTCTCCTGACTAGAAAGAAGCAAGCCGATTGCTGACGGTGCAATTGGTGACGGTGCTCTCTCCGAACACTCGGCATATTTTCTTAGCGGTCTCCGTCGCACAGGTGCCATGAGATCACTCGTAGAAGATTAGGAGCCGAACTTGAGGTCTCGAGTGATCGTTCATGGTTGTTTTACCAGTGGGCAGGAGCGCCTGACATAGGCATGAGTGGGAAGCTTTAAGGACGTTCTACATCAATCTACACTAGGAAAGTTCTAGAAACTCTGGGACTTTCCGTGAGAAATTTTTGAAAAATTTCGGAAAATAATTTCTCCCCATCCTAATAACATGGTTTTAGAACGACGTTAATATCAAAATAAAAATATTAAACCATACAGTAATCCTACTAGCAAAAACACGGATTTGATAATGTCGAAATTCCATTATAAACACCCAAAATGAAAAATATATTCTCTGATCTTGTGATCCTTCTTTCCCGTAAACCGATTAATATTTTTCAGATTGTGGTTCTTTATTTCTCCGCGAGCTGGTGCGGTCCGTGTCGTCAGTTCACTCCGATTATGAAGGTAACGTTTCCGTCCGATCTGACCACCACTTTTATCAGTAAATGTTGGCAACTCTTCCACGAAACTGCTGAAAATGCAAAAACGGAACGCAGAGATAACATTATCAATTAATTTGCAGGAGCTGTATCAACAAATTGCCGCTACCAATCAACCAATCGAAGTGATTCTTCTGTCGAGGGATTATATGAGATTCCAGTTGGATGAGTACTACGAGAAGCAAGGATGCTCCTGGGGAGTCGTTCCACTCAGAGATCCAATCATTGAGAAGTGTTTGGAGAAGTACGATGTGAAAGCGTTGCCATCGTGCAGAGTGGTTGATGAATTCGGAAACTGTTTGGATGCAAATGCACGTCATCATGTAGAGGTGTGTAACCAATTCAGACAATGTCTTCTGATCCTCTGATGTCTGATATCAATATTCCCATTTTCCAGATGTATCGTGAGAAGCGTCAAATGACTGAACTCTTCGACAAATGGCGTCAACAAATGGTCCAGATCCGTGCTTAAATGATCTCTCCCACCTCATCCAGTCTTTCAAAGTTCTTCTCTTTTTTTTCTATCCCAGTGTATACCATTTGAATATTCGCATAATTTATTCTGTCTATACTTATTCCATGTATTTAATATCATAAAATTTATATCAAAATTCATTTCGATCCTTCTCATAGCTTTGTGCTCGGCTCATCCGGATCTACCCATGGCCAGTCGCATGATCGTTCTCCTGAAATTTTTTTTTTGAAAAAAAAAGAGATTCGTGATTTTCGATGGTTTGTCAGGAAAGAAGACACACGGGGTCAATTAGAAAAAAAAGAGACAAGATGTGCAGAAAAAAGGCAAAACACACAGGAATGATTCATTTTGCGAACTTTCTATCTTTTCGTTCCGCGAGTTTTGAATGGGTTTCATCTTGAACCCTTTCAACGGTTTTCATGTAGAATGGAACCAGTTTTCTAAGAATCATAAAACCATTCAATCTAAACATTTCTCTCTTTCTTCTTTTCAAAAAACCCTTTTTCCATCCAACCCCATTGAAAGGAATCTTGAACTTACCATTTGGACCAGCAGCTGTCAAACTCGTCTCTTCTCTGAAAATTGGCAACATCAAAACCGGAAACTCGTGGGGCTCTTCGACTCGCCGCACCGCACATTACGGCTTCTGCTGCTGTTGCTCCAACACGCGGTTTGGCAAGTCGCCAAAAGGGGGCGGAGCATCAGCAAAAACGAGAGAAGGGGACAGAAGCCGAAGAGAGGGGCGGACAGAAGAGTCGCCAGTGTCCTACCTGTTATTGCTACTCGACGGCTGACGAAGGAGAAGGGATGTCTCTCGTTCCTGTGATGATGGGGACGTCGATGAAAGACACCATTCTGCAATGGATAATGATTTGGATCGGAATACAATCAGTCAGTGCTTTGGAATGTTACGATTCATCCTATCCAGTACCACATCGGAGAACAGAATGCGGAGAGAATATGGTTAGTTTATCATGGTGACGATAGCAAGTACAGTAATACTTAATTTAAAAACACTCTGTTTGTACCTGCACAAACCCTCAGTATAATCTGTTGTCAGGTTTTTTGGAAATCCTATTATCACGTAACCGGTGCAGTATTTTGAAATCCCTTGTCAGTATTATCTATTAGTTTGTCACCTGCTTTGGAAATTGTCACGATGGTTATCTCAAGAAGTTAGGACTTCTGAATTTTAATTAATAAAACATTACTTTCTAAAAATGCGGATATTCAGAGGAAATCAAAAGTTCCATGCGCCTTTAAAGTTGAAGCAATCTAAGAGCTCTCAACGTTAAAGGCGCATGGAATTCCCTGCAATGACTCCGATTGGCTGCCCGTAGATTCCACGTGGACAAGCAAATGACCTAGAAAACTCAAGAATTTTTGCCGCGGCCGCTCTCGAAAAACTGACACTGTTCAATAAAAAGATAACCATGAATCCATCTCTTCAACACCCTGCAAAATAGATTGGAATCCGCAGTCTTTGGTTTTTTCATTCTTTCAGCTTTGTGTTATCTTTTCTATCCCCCCAATTTCCGGTCTGTGTCTCTGTTCAAAATCCTTTGACCACCGGTTTCCTGATAATCTTGTGAGTTGATAGAAATAAATTGAATTTAACGAGATATCAAAAACGCAGACCTACATGAAGAGAAAGAGATCGTAAACAGAATTTCTAGTCTTGACGCAATTATCAGAGCACGTAGATCTCTTATTCTTCTTCCGCTTCTTCTTCTTCTTTTGTCGTGACTCACTTATTATAGTAAATACGCAGATAAGGTGGTTAAAGATTGAAAGAGAAGCCCTGAAAAGTGTGAAACTGGAAAAAGATATTCATTCCTGCGTCTCCCTCTATCTCTTCCCCTAAGTTTCTTCTTCTCATCAGGCCTAATTCGGCTCGACAACTTTTTCGTGTCAGAGATTTTAGGGTTTGGCCAACCGAGAACCCGCAAAATTAGACACGGCTCGCTACTTTTAGTAGTCGTTAGTATACACACCTTATTTTGACATTTTTCAACTTCTCTTCTCAAATAATTAGGGAGGAAATGAAAAAAGGGAAACGGAGAACGGGGATGGCATGCTTCTAGAGTCTTTGGAACGCTTCGAAGGATGTATAATGTCAAAAAAGGGACTAGGTTGAGTCTAACTTTTTGTAAAAAGCTCAGTGATCCGGATAAAGATAAATATCTACGAGTTCATTCTAATTGTAAGGAAGGCAACTGAAACTCCGTTTTTAAATCGACAGTTTAAAAAATTTCCTATTGAAAACATGCTTTTCAATTGAGTGGGAGCCTTGAAAAAGAACAAATTTTATTCGAATTAAACCAAGATTTATGATTCTCCTTTTCTTTTTCTTTCTTTCTTTTCTATTTTCAGTTCTTCTTCTTCATCTCTTCATTTTCTTGGTTTTTCCCCCCGACCCACAGGTCATACACAAAATGCTCAGAAATGCATAACATGTCAGTATTCATGTCAAAAAACATTCTTTTTCCTTTTTCTTCCAACTTTTCTCTTCTTCTCAAATAATAATAATTCTGTACATAAAAAAAAGGGAAAGAAGAATCAAGTGGGTCCCTTCCCACTCAAGTGAGCTAGAACTAGGCAACCAGTTTCAAATATAGCCTCCCCAACTCTTCGTTTTCAAAAGTTTTTAGTTTCAGTCGAGAGATGGGTCGGGTTTCGAATTCGCACATTTGTCGAAATTCAACACCCCAAAAATTGTGATGAAAGCGGAAGGAAAGGAGGTACCGTAATCAGAAAAATAGAGAGAGAGACAAACTGAAAAAAATAGAAAGAAAAAAAATAGAAAAACTAGAGGGACAATATGAAGTTTTGGTTTCCGTTTTTTTTCCTGGATTATCATAGTAAGCCCTACTCCCGACCCGACTGGTTAATCCCTTTTGATTGATACTGGATCCCAAAAGCAGGATATAATTTTCAGAAGTGCTATTCGGAATACTACGCAGTCAACAGAAGTGGAACGATTCGACAGTACTACGACAGATTCTGTGTCCATGAATCACACTGTCTCTACAGAGGAATCGACGAATCATGTCCGACGTTGGCACAGCTTGATCATAAAATGCAGGTACTGGAATAGCTTGACAGGACTTCAAGAAAAAACAAACCGATTAGGAACACCTTGTTATTCTGAATTTTTCAGAGTCTCTTCACAAAACATCATGCCAAGAGTCAAGTGAATTCAATTCGTTTCTCCGAATTCTGTTGTTGTTCGACGAATCTTTGTAACGATGTCAACCATAAAAGGGTAAGGAAGAAAAACTTCAAGAAGATCGCTGACCTTCTCTTCTTGGACCTTTTTTATATTCGGATATCCGGTGGAAATCGGATAGGAGTCAGGGACTCTCTACGTCACATACTCGATTAAACTTTTTATGAGATGCTATAGGAGGGGATGTATCAGGAAATGATTATGAAAGGTGTCTTTGAAAGATATGCCTTGTTTTCTGTTCTTTATGATCTCATTAAAATATGTAAACAACAGGCAGTATGTCTGAAAAATGGTGATAACGATGATGACGATGTCAGAACACATACAACGTAACTCATCGGGTACTTTTCAAAAGTTAGGGAATCGTGAACGCTGGTAAAAAATCCTTTAAAGGGGACCTCGACCAAGAATGTTTCAAAAAATTAAAATTATAAATTCTGAATTTCTGAATTTCTGAATTTCTGAATTTCTGAATTTCTGAATTTCTGAATTTCTGAATTTTTGAATTTCTGAATTTCTGAATTTCTGAATTTCTGAATTTCTGAATTTCTGAATTTCTGAATTTCTGAATTTCTGAATTTCTGAATTTCTGAATTTCTGAATTTCTGAATTTCTGAATTTCTGAATTTCTGAATTTCTGAATTTCTGAATTTCTGAATTTCTGAATTTCTGAATTTCTGAATTTCTGAATTTCTGAATTTCTGAATTTCTGAATTTCTGAATTTCTGAATTTCTGAATTTCTGAATTTCTGAATTTCTGAATTTCTGAATTTCTGAATTTCTGAATTTCTGAATTTCTGAATTTCTGAATTTCTGAATTTCTGAATTTCTGAATTTCTGAATTTCTGAATTTCTGAATTTCTGAATTTCTGAATTTCTGAATTTCTGAATTTCTGAATTTCTGAATTTCTGAATTTCTGAATTTCTGAATTTCTGAATTTCTGAATTTTAAAAATAAAACTAAGAAAAATACATAAAATTTCAAAAGATTCCAGTTTAATAAAAATGTTGGTTTTAGTCCTCTTTTTAAGTCTATAATACCAAACATTTCTAAATTTCCCTATTTTCCAGGTCTATGACAAGTACGGACTTCAAATAACGTTCGCTGATAACGTGTTCACAGATGCATCAAGCAGTCGATCCAACATCGTCTCCATCTCATTCCTAATTTGCATAATCGTGTATTTCGCCTCCATTTTTTAGGTTTCAAATCATCACGCATTTCGTCTATCTCTCAACTCAACTCTCTCCCCTTATCAAAATTCCTCCTCCTGATATTTTTTAAACGGGCGAATGAACAATTTTCTACTTCTTCTACTTCACTTACCTTGTTGTAGAAACTGCGTATCTCCTCTGGCTCGCAGTTTCTCCACCAAATCCCATAATTGAGTTGATTTCTGAAACGCAGACATTATCATTATCCAGTTTACACCACCGGAAATTAAGCGGCGGTACCTGGTGTAAATACCGCCTTCGCAGTTTGTTTTCGCTCTCCGCTTTGTTCATTAAATCACCCGTGCTATCACTGAAAAAATAACAAAACATGAACAGTTGATCAAGGGTAGTTTCCAGCTTACGATCTCGGTTGGGGAGACATTGGCTGCGACGTTTTGGCGACTACACTCTTCATAAGTCCACGTCGATAAGCTCTTGGCTCGTTGCCAACTGGATTTCGAGCCAATTCAATTACCTGGAAAACGAGGATTGCGAGAAGCTTCCAATTTTTCCGGAAATAGATTATCCTGCACTTTTTAGGAGGGCAAATATCAAAAGATTTGTTTCAGGATCACTAAATCTCATAAAAAGATAATCTACACTAATCGTTTGTTTCTGCTAATTCTGCTTTTTCTAGATGGGGCTGGGTGTTAAACTTTATTTTAGTTTTCATTTTACATTAATTGATGTCCAATAAGGTCAGTAAGACTTCAGTTTGATCACCTATAATATACATTTGATGTTTTAGATTTAAAAACACTTTAGCCTAAAGTCTTGACATTAAAAAAATATACATCATGTTTAAAGTTGATGTTTGGAAAAAGCAAAAAATGATTTCATATTAGGCAAACATAGGTTTTTATAATTGTGAAGATTGTGATGATTGTTGAGCCCGACTTCCAGAATTTTCGAAAACTGTTCAACCATAATAATTTATGAGCTAGTTGTTTGGTCCTTTTCACAACGTTTAGTGTGACTCGCAACGCCTTTTTTCAAAAAAGAATAGCTCACCTTCGGAACAAAAACGAGACAAAGTGTGAGAGTTGTGGAGAAAATGACAAAAAATGAGGCAAGACTGAACATTTCGTTGACCCGTTCTTGTAAAATTACACTCGTTGATAGACCTAACACACTCATGACCACACAGCAATAGACACTGGTTCCGATGTATTTACTGTCGTTTAAAGCTGGAACATTCACATGGCGTGTTTCCCAAGCCAGGAAACATCCAAGGATCTGGAAAAAAGTGAAAATTAGGGAACAGAAGATAATAAGAGTATGAATACCATGAGAACTCCTTTAACTGCATAAAGAACTGCTTGAAAGACCCCGGAATGCGATGAATAACACTTTTCCACTTCTGGGATTATCACAATGTTGTCTTCTGGCTGAGAATTACACTTTATGGAAAAAAAGGTTTAACAGAAATGACACAATTTTCCCTTCAAATCTTCAGCAACTATTTTAAACACAGTTAAGGCGAGGGTTGCTGAAAATCGTACAAACGGCGGCTGAAGATTCAAGAATAGGCCAGAAACAAGTCTTTGAGCGAATGGGCAACATTTTTTGACAAAAGTAGTAATCGGACCATTATGAAAAATTGTGTTTCTATGAAAATTTGAAAAAAAGAATCTTTAAAACCAAAATTTTGTTTTACTTTTTATTTTTACTTTGAAAGATTGTTTTTCAATCGTGGTCCGATTACTGATGTTTGGTTTCATACATTTGTCACAATTTGCTCCCCGTTTCTAATAAACGAAAGTTATAGGCAATTCCTAAATCTTCAGCCCCCGCTTTGCCTATGAAGAGACTTGCAGAAGTTATAGGTCGAAGTTCAGAAACAAATAACTTCTCCTCAAAAAAAACTCACAATGTGTGGAAGCTCCGTAACCGTATATGAGAACGGAGAAATGAAAGCCCATGTGACAAGAACACAGATATCGATGAATAAAAGAACTCCAAGGATCAGGAACAATTTCGAATCTTTGATTGCTTTCCGATCCATCCGAATATTGGTGAATATTGAATGAACTCTCCATGTCTTTGAAAACATTGCACCAAATGACAATGTGAATCCAAGACACAGTGTCCATGTTTTCATGTAACATAACCAAACAAAAACATCTGGAGATACTATTCGAGTATCCAATCCTAACATTATCACTGATGCAAATGTACAGATTGAGCCAGCAATAATGATGTTGTTCAGATTTGGAGACGACATTTTGATGAATCTTTAAAATTCCGTTGTTTCAAAAATCAAGCATGTCAAAGCTCACCTGTGATTACGGTATCTAAAATTGATCAGTAAGAATATAAGTGCCAAGAAAATACCAATCAATGCTAAAAGTGACATTGCCAAAAACAACAACGATGAAATATGCTCCCGCCGTCGTTCAGTGATCGTTGAATCCAATGGAGGAGACCATCCTTTAGTTTCACTATCAATGATTTTGAACTCGTCTTCTGCTCCATCGTACATCGCAAATGGAACATAATGGTCGTCAGACCATTGCATTATATCTACCAACCCGAGTCTTTCGTTATTTGCAAACTTTACTTTACCCTAAAAATGATATTCTGAAGTTGGAAGCTGTTGACAGAACAACTAACCGTTAACCCTTGGAATGATGAATTATCAATCGCTTCGATCATTTTATGATGAGAGAATTCAGCATTTTCCCCCATGGAATGACTCAAAGCAATGGCTAGTGTCCACAGTCCATCATAAAGATATCCTCTCCAGGTGTTATTCGGATCCAGATCACTGATTTCTTTCCATACATCTCCAGCTCTCTAAAAATACAAATTTAAAATCTCCAATGTTTATTTGGATATGGTTTTTCTTAGTTCCCTGTCTGAAAAGAGCATCTATGTACGCTCAAAAATGAATCAACAGACGAGAATCTGGATAAACATTTAACATATTAGTTTAAAAGTTGAATCAATTTTAATACCTCCACCCATTTCATATTAATCTGAAACCAATTTCACTCAATTGACAGAAAATTCGAATTTGTGTTCATTCTATTAGAGTGATTACGGTATGTGACTACGGTATGATTACGGTAGACCCGGGGAGCTCCATCAGGCTGCCAGCCTTTTGGCATCGTAAAAATTGTGTTTCAAGTTTCAGACATAAATAGTTTTGCTTATCCTCAAAATCTTACACCTACCGTATTCCCAACTATCTTCGTATCCACATCTCTTCTCGATAAAGCGAATTCAACCGAAAAATGATTCCTCGCAGCTTCTTTCATCTCTTCAGTTGTGCAATTGTCATGTGTTTTGTTCATCCATCTGAAAAAAATTGAAAATCAAAAGCATGTCTCCCATCATCACTGAATCTATACCTATCCGAATGATATCCAGGTAGAATCCATACATAATTGTCCCCGTACATTCCCCGATGATAGCCTGCGCAGAGTACTGTAGCAGCCATTTCCTCATCCACGTCCACAAGAATAATTCGGACATCTCTCTCCTAAAATCAGATATATCTGGATCTTGCTTCATCTCTCGCCCCCAATTTAGTTTTAAAATTCCGAGTCATTTCTCTCGAATAATAAGATGTTGTACATGTAAGCGACCGAGGGAACGGGCTGTCCCACGGGATTCTCTGTCTGGTTATCTGGAAAGCCAATCGAGAGGACATTGTGTGACTCTCGAAGGAGCAAGACCGCCTTCTCGCTCATTATTTATCTTCTTCTTCTTCTTCTTCGCGACAACACAAAAACGGGCGACATTGCCAAGAAAAAAAGATGGATGACGAGATTCACAAACCTTTAGCTCATCGAGTTCTGCACCGACAGTCTCGATTTGTTCCCAATTTACACCTGCGGTATGAACTATCTTCACTCCGAAGCCATGTTCCAGACGAGTCGTCAACGCTTCGTGGGGCTGAAAAATGAACTTGGGTTGGGGAAAAAAGCGTTCATCATAATATCGAAAAAATTGTATGTTAAGCATTTGTTCCCGAGAAAAATCAGCTCAAAGTGGACAGTTATGGTTGCAACTATATCAGAGTTTTCGAATACGGTGACTAGATTATCAAGGATTACTGTAATTTCAATCACAGAAGCAAAAAATGTTTATGCGGATGGGAGACTCTAAATAATTTTATTTCTGTATAAAACAGTTTTCTTTCATTTTTGCAATAGGAAATTAACTCATGAAGTTCTCCTAATTCCAAATTTCTTCTAATCAGGTTTCGGCGAGATTGCCAAAGCGTACAAACAGTTGCTGACGATTTAAGAATTGTACTAGAATTTTCAAAATTTAAGAATTCGTTATGGCCCGATTACTAATAATTGCATTCCATACTTTTTGTCAGAATTTACCCCATTGCTTAAAAACGCAGATTACAGCCAATTCTCAAATCTTCAGCCGCCGTTCGTACGCTTTTCGGCAACCTGTGGAAGCCCAATTGTCCCGCCAACGTTGAGCTTAATTATCTCGGTTCCTATGAAAGATATAAAAATTTTGACAATTGATAAATTATTTGTCAGAATATGACCAATATTGCATCAGTTGACAAAATTTTGATACCTCTCATAGGAATCGAGATAATTATGCTCAAATTTGACGGTTTGTGTGAGCTTCTGTTGGACGAAATACGGTAGAGATCACTACTTTTTTTATGACATGTAAGTGTATCAACTGAAATAGACGATTTTCAAAGGATACTATCCATAGTCAAACATTCCGAATCGAAGCAAAACAAGTCCAATTTTCAAGCCCCTTTCCATTTTTCGTTTCAATCTCCCGTTCTCCACTTTCAATGTCTCATTTTCCTTCTTCTGAAAGCGGAACACGAGGTGTCACTTGCATTAATCCCGATTCATGTTCCCCGCTGTATTTCTCTTTTTTCTAAATTCTTAATATGTCACTCTCATTTCCATCAAGCATCTACTAGTCGCTGTCTCCATTGCGTGTCTTTTCATTTTTCGGGTCCCGAAGATTTCAAAATGAATAATTCCGGATGGTTCCCCTTACCAACGCGTATCTCGGTTGATCATTCTGCTTCACCGTCCCGACTCTCTTCCATCCGAAATGATTCACAAACTTGCACTTTGCCATATTTGTATTCCGACTTCCAGGAACAACTCGAAAGAAGGTAGGAAACAACTGCAATCATATTTCATTCATTGTTTCTGTGTCGCCCTTTTCATTTCAAAATGAGGTCCGAGGGGAGAAAAAAAATGAAAGAATTGAGCATGGAAAGAGGGAATAGAGCTTCTGAAGAGGCCTCGGAATGGTCGCCCAAGGGCAATTTTTCTTTCCCACACCGGAAGACTTTCATGAATTCCGTCCCCTTCGCTTCCTTCTAAATTGGGGGCCCTCCCTCAATTCTAAAACTAACTTCGTGGGAATCAGAGGAAGCGAATTTGGCATGAGTCTCTGCATATGATAGCTGAACGATTTGCCAATATTTGAGAGCCATTGCAATCGGCTCATTGACCTGAAATTATAAAAGATTCAAGTATTGGATAGTCATTGGTACAAATTATGAAATTTTTAACAAAGCTGACAAATCTAAAAATCTTAAAATTTTGGAAAATCTGTCAAGACTTGACCGACTTTTAAATGGGACAGGATTACTATGTATAACTTGGGATTTTTTTCAACATATGAAGGCATACTGTATTCCTAATTTCTATTGTTCTGGTACAAAAATCGGAGCTGTGGAAAAAAACACAGCATGTGGGCGTGGTCGAAGGTCTCACAACGACAACTACAGTAACCTGAAGTTTCCTATTCTTTTGCTCGATTACTCTTTGACAATTGTATTTCGAGAACTTTTAAAAAAAGTCGGAAAATAAAACTTTCTAATACTAAAAAACTGCAGAAAATGGAAGAATGGTTGCTAACTACAGTAGTTCGGCCAGATTCTTCCACTGCTGCGATTTTTGCATACCAGAAAAATGAAACCCATATAATTACTTTTTGCATCTGGAACTCTTAATGAGGGACCATAATTACTTTTGGTCTCTCTTTCAGAGTAGTTCATTAAGTTCACTCACTTCAGTACATTGTCCTCCAAGAATAGCCACTGGTCTTGGTCTGGAAGCAATCAAATCGAACAACGCCTTCATTCCTTGAGATGTTTTACACTGAAAATTATGTCATATTTCCCTTACCCTATTTTTCAGAATATTGCAACAACCCATCCCTTCTTCTTCTTCTTCATCTTCTCGTTTCGTCTAACCCATTTAGTTAACGCATTCAAGCGTTTAACATGGTGCACTGCTCTCTATTATTTTAGTCTTCGTCTATCTTCGACGACGTGGTCATGAATTCCGACACACAAAAGATGAGGTAACCTTGAAGGGAGGAAGAGAAAAAATGGAGCTACCGAACTTGCAATATTCTAGAGAGCACCACTAAAAACGTGTGATGGCTGAAGCTCTAGAGCGCCAAAATTGACTCAATTGACGAGAGATGCGCTTTTCAGGGTTGCAAATTGAATTTGTTCGATATCGAATGGAAGGAGAAGAGGAAGAAGAAAAAACGGGATGATGACAGAAAACAGAAAACGACTTACATGGGTGTCTTTGACTATCATTTCCAGACGATATCCTTGAAGAATACATGATCTGGTATGGACATGAGAAAGGGCGGTTCGAATTGCTGGAAGAGCGTCTGGATAGCCTTCTTTTTGAACAGTGAACACTCCAAGTGGTAAGGGGATTCCGCCATGACGACGCTGAATCAGAATATAGTTTGAGCTAAGACTGAGCCAGCATGTTTCCTGACAGAAAAAAATGTCTTATACCTACCGTAAACACTCGAACAACCCGTCAACTTTGACCCCATATATATCGGTTATTTCAAAAGAAATCAAAAAGTAATAAACTGACAAAATGTTTATCATAATATCAAAAATATTTTATCAGTTTACTACTTTTTGATATATTTTACAGGAACCGAGATAAATCGGCACAAAGTTGAAAGTTGGGGGTTGGCGCTCTATTAGAATGTTTACGGTATCCATTTCTTCCATCAGAATAGAACGAGCAGAAGTAATACAACCTTAGAAATTTAAAAAAAAAACAAAAGGGCCCGCCAGGAGATAAGGTAGACTAAATTTGGACGAGATCCGGGATTCAGTTTTTCAGTCTTTTCCAGAATCTGGCTTAACGTCTATCATCTCACGAATTACAGAACTGAATTATTACGAAACCACAGTAAAACCTGTAATAGAAGAGCCAAATTCTTGTCATATTGTGATGAACAATTTATCAGTTGACAACATATTTATATCTTTGATAGGAATCGGGAAAAACTACCGTAAATACTCTAGTAGAACGCCAGCAAACCGTCAAATTTGAGCCAATTTATCTCGGTTCCTGTAAAATATATCAAAAAGCTGTCAACTGACAAAATTTTTATCACAGTATCAAAAATCTTTGATTAGTTGACTACTCTTTGATATCTTTCACGGGAACCGAGATAATTTGGCTCAAAGTTAAAAGTTGGGGGTCGGCGTTCTATTGGGATTTTGACAGTATCTATTTTTCTATCAACAATTACAAAAACTGACTTAATTCGAAACCATATATATTTCAATTACCTTACAACTCAACTCCTCGCCGGCATCATAATTTTCAACTACTCCGACGGCGAAGAGCAGCGAAACCAGCGACTGGATGATCATGCTCCGCTATTCGAACTCATCGGATTTCAGCCTTTGTCTAGAATACCAGAAATTGAAGATTTCGGAACACGGAAAAAGTGGGTGGGAGGATATTGGTAGCGACGAGACACACACACGACGTGGGTCCCTCCCGTCAGCTGCTCCTTTGCTCCGTCCGTCGCCCGAGGGCTCCACATACTATCAAAAAGTGGGCGGAGTCGAAGCGGAAGGAGCAGGCGAAACGAGACTGCAAAAAGAGAAAAAAACGGGAGAAGAAGAAGGAAAAAAAGGCGAAAAGAAACATCTTAGACTTGTGCCGAAGTAATATTGAAACAGGTGCATTTCATGTTGTTGATCCAGCAGTCATTGGAGTTTCTGTCACTTCCCTCTGTCAATTTGTGGGTGCCGAATTCGACGCCAGCTGTGAGATGAAAAGAATAAACAATCACATAAAAATTGAGCTGTGGCAGAGAAGAAGCAAGAAGACAACTTTTTGAATTTATTGTTTTAATAAAATGCAATATTCAACATTTCTGTACATTCTATTTAAACATATAGGAAAATCTAAACCCGAAACTAACAGAGATAAAGCATAAGAATTATTAAGAACAAAATATTTACAGAAAAATAACAAATTATGAGATTACTCTCGATGCTTCTTTGCCAGCGAATCGATGATGGCCGCAAATACAGGATCATGTTGAATTGTGTGCTGAGCTAGAATGACTAGGCAAACTGCTCCGATCGCAATATGAGATAGATTATGGGAGAGACCAGGTGTTGTAGCGAAGATCTAAACGTGATAAAAGTTTGGAAAGAAGTGAATTCGATAATGTTACCAGATAGGAGAACGAGGTAGCAAATAATGAAGCTCCAAGGAACATTGCAGTTGAGAAAGTGGGTAGAACAGTTGTGAAGGATGGTGCACGGTCGCCGAGATATTGCCGGATCGTTTTCCAGCTGAATTAAAATTTGATTGGTAAGAAACCAGAACAATCTGATTCACAGGATTGGATCTACTGGAAGAAAACTCACTTATAGATGATTCGGACAGTCATATTGATAATATTCGCCACAATGAATCCAGCAGAATTCATGTAGACACAGAGAACATAGTTGATGAAAAGATGAAGTGCCGAAGTGACAAATAAGAATTTGCCATGTGAATAAATCTGATAATTATCCATACTCGCCATTGCAAATCCTTCCGTAATTCCATTGATAGCAGTCACCAAAATGTATCCAGAGTATAAGGAAAGAAGAAGGGCTCCTCCGTTATCAGATAGCAGTTTTCCTCCATAAAGTGAGATGGCGGTTGACGAGTACGGTACTCCGAAGACGCATGCAACGAATCCAATAACACCAACGACATGAAGAATTGTTGAAAGATTCTTAACCAAATCATCATGATTGTCCGTATTCTTGTTGAAGACACTGCTCTCCTTTCGAATCGTATTGGAAAAATAGGCATTACAGTTTTCGTCAATTGGTGATAGTATCGTCCGAACGATGATGCTTCCAACTCTTTCAACGGCATCGTATACAGCTGTAATCAGTTCATTGATTTCAAAAGATACTCAAATAATTGAAATACCTTGATGTTTCAAACTGAGAAGTTCGGTGAATGTCATCACATAGGCACTGCCGTCCGTTAGCAATTGTTTCAGAATGGAATGGGAGAACATTGTGAAAACTGCTGTCATAGAATCCCGATCGATTCCTTCACTGGCCTTGGGAAGAAAATCGGAGAAGCTATTAAACTTTTCCAGCTCCGGAATGGATTTGTTTCTAATGTAGAAATAAAATGCGATAAAATTAAAAAGAAGATAAGCAATTGCTCCAAAGTATTGAGAATATGCGAAGATATCCAGATGATACATTTCGGGAAATATGAAGAGACCAGCTAGAACGAAGATTCGCTTCACACAAATCAACATTCCTTGTCCTATCGCAAAATGTTGGCCAAGAGATCCTGATGTGGACTCCAGTCTGAAATCCATTTTAGAATTCAGAAGTTTATATCAGCTAGCACTCACCGTAAAGATATAACAGAGAACGGTTCTGCAATGGATTCTATAATAGCAGATATGGGGAATGAAAGTAGAACATTCCAGGAAACATCTTCAGAAGTTGATGAAAAAGTGCACCAGATGTACACACAGATAACACTGAGCACTGATGATATGATAGGGCTCAGCCAAAGAAGGTTTATAAACTTCGGAAGTGATCCACGAATAATTTCAGCTTTCCTCAATGGTTCTCGAGTTAAGAACAAAATGGACGAGTAGAGAAGAGTCAGCCTGTAAGTAAACTAATATGGGTACAAGAAGAATAGAGAGATGCATATTACCTAACATTGACAAGTCCCAGAACATCGTTGTCGATTCTTCTTAAGAGATACATGTTGATAGCAAACGATACAATACGAGCGATGAGCTTAAAAACAGAGGAGTTGAGAAAAGAAAAAAATTATCTGGGTGGTTACCTGTCCCCGTAAATTATGTGCAAGTGAAGAGAATAATGACGTCATGGCTTGAGGATCTGCAAGTTTTATGATATTTTTGTATTTTTTGGATAAGGCTGATCGATAATTGTCCTGCTTTTTCGGATTATTTATAAGGAGAATACAGTTTTTTAACGACAACTTTGAATTCAGCGAAAACTAATCGAAAATGTTCCAAAGCTATTGGTTTTTCCCGCGAGCGAATGCCCATTTGTGCGAACGCTTCAGTTATGCATTAAGCTTTAGAGAAGCAGAGAAAAGGAGGGAATAATTGAGTTCGAGCAGTATGTCCTACAATGTATTCAACGAAGATAGAAGGGGGCATCAAGCGGGAGAGGTCCACTTTTCTTTGCATAATACAGGTTTCTTGGTGTTACAGTAATACGATATTTTTCTGTACCTTATCAGACAACTATCCTGAAATTTATCTATCGGATCCGCATTTTCCTGGATATCTTTCTGTATTATTTCTAAAAATGTTCTAATTCTGACTAGTCGTGTTCATAGCACTATACTTTCTCCAGTGCAAGCGATGTTTTTTCTTCTAATAGCTACAAAGATAAGAAACGAATACTTAGAACATCTAAATATTTAGGCTACACTAGCTACAAAAAACCATTATTTAATCGAAAGTGGTGGTGTGACGTCGGATGACACAAAGTTTTGTGATAGGGTGACTTAGGAAGTGCATCAAATGTCGATTGAAAAGTTAGGAGACTCGCATGGACAAAATTATCCTTCTTTCGACAATACAAGGTTCATAACCACTACGCCAGAGTTATAGATGTACGAAGTGGAAGTTGTTTCATTCACATAGAACTAACCGAAATAGAAAATGAAAAATTTGCATTTTAGTTTATCTGTGGAGGGAGCAAGAAATTTCTATAAATAATGGATTGATGAGTATTTAGGTCGAAAACAAACTCTGAAATAAAGACCAGAACGCCGTGGGGTTTTTACAAGTTCGAATAAGTCGAAAATTCATAAATAATTGGGAAAAGGTGACATTTTGTTGCAAAAACGACAAAGGCATGAGAAGAGTAATGATGAAGGGAAAAGCACGAAACGGATGAGAACAAAATTTCAGCCGATCGAGCTTGATTCCCATGAAGAAAGAGAAAGGACAAGTACGTACAACAAGTCAACAAGGAAATGTTGGCGGTTCAATATGTAAGAGAATGGTGCTGTTGTTTTTCAAGAATGAATAAGGAAAGGATGAGCAATAGAAATCTGTGAACGTAGTTGTTTAGAGGTACTGTCCAAGCCAACGGATTCCCTCTCCATAACCTTGTCGTTGTAGAACAGAGCACATGAAAACTTCCATAGGCCGCGATGCCATTTCGTTGCGCGATACATCTCCTGAAAAATATTCTGAATATGATAACAAACTTTTATAATCTTACCCTTTCCGGTGCACATGTGTTGAATGTTGAGCTGCCACTTCAGCTGGTCCTCACTCAAAGCTCCTGGCTTATCGATTTTATTTCCCAGGACAAGAACTGGAACTGAAGCGATTTGTTCATCCTGGAGTAAGGATTCCAGTTCAGCGCGGCTTTCCTGCATTCTCTCTGCATCAGCCACATCGATCAGGAAAACGACAGCATCAACGGCTGGGAAGTAGTCCTTCCAAACTCGGCGAGCTGCAAGAAAACCGATTTCAGCAGTAAGATGGCTACACCAAACCTTGAGCGTGTCCTCCGAGATCGTATGTGGTGAATGAAATTCCTCCCAGGGACATCTGCTCGGATGCTGGAATGAAGAAAATGTTTTTCGAAATCTGGTTTCTGTCGACTGGCGTAAGATTTGATAACCAAAACCGGTCAATCAGCTGCTGACAGAGAAAAGATATTTCGAGTTATTATGAAATTTGGTACAGCAAATCGTCATAGATTTGTTCTCACAGCACAAACTACAGAAAATGTGTTGATAAAAAAGCGCAGGACTCGATCATGCTTCCGATTTCCTTATTCAAACAGCGTCATACATTTATTTCCATTAAAAAAAGAAAACTTACTTGGATGAAGAGTTGGGACATGCTGAGCGATTCTGTCATCCTTAAGCATATGAAGCAGCGTCGTCTTTCCAGCATTGTCGAGTCCCAGGAATACCAGTTTACCCTTTTTATTGGTCAATCCTGAAAAAACAGAATGAAATGAAGACATAGCTTTGAAAAAACTAACCCAGCATATTGAGCACTCCGCTGAACCAGTCCCATAAAAAAGACATTTTGAATCTGAAAACGAATCAAATGGTGCAAGAATGTACGCGAAATAAGTGTTCGGAACTAAAATAAAGCGGCGATGGCAGAGAAAACGGCCAGGAACAGGCAAAATGAGAAGATAAGTGAAAACGACGGAGAAGAAAGAAAGAGAACGAGACATCGATAGGCTGTGTATCGTATGTTAACGCCAGGAAGACAACGACACGCGCTTCCACGTGTACCAATGAAAGAGAAGATACGCAGACGGATAATCGACAAAAAATTGATAGAACGATGCGGGTTCCGAGTTTCAGAGCACTGTTAAAAGGGAATCTGGAGTGCGCTGACGTGTCCAAAGTGGCAAAAAGCACGACGAATGCGCCAGCGAGTAGGAAGTGTGTCAGTTGAACACCAGGCGCGCTACGAGAGCGGGGAGAAGGGGGAAATGAGGAGAAGAACAAGAGTGAAATTGTTGAGATTTTTTTGAAAAGAGAAAACCTGAACGATCATTGAGAATAATGATTTCTCTGTCATACGACCTACTAAGAGATATGAAAAACTGCTTCTGTTGTTTAAAATTTAAAGGTTTTCAACGAAGTGATCAGAGCTTTATTCAAAAACAACAACAACAAACAACAACATAGGTTGATAGAAAACGGATGTCATAAAAAAAAAGAGTTTCCTCAAACACAAAAAACCTTTCCATGTTAAATAGCATGAAATCTTAATTTTCCAATTTTCTACAAGACGAAGAATTCCTGAATTTTGCACAATTGCAATCGGAATATGTTTTATTTTTCAGAAAATTTGTTTTTTTATTCTAGAACTTGAAGAAAGTTTAAGTGCTGCGAAGCAATAGATGTGATGGAGTCCGTATAACTGCGATATTTTAGGGGCCGTTTTAAGACAAACATATTTGATTCACTTTTTCAATGTTGAAAAAAAGTTTTGCAATTAATGGTCAGAATTATTGAGCACCTATGGAAGGCTGATATAATAGAAGGTCTGTAATAGAAGGCCCCCAAACTGTCCAGTTTCAGCTGATTTTTCTTGACTCCTATGAAAGATATAAAAACTGTGTCAACTTATAAAGTGTTTGTGAGAGTATGATAAACAATTCATCAGTTGACAGTTTTTCCATATCTTCAATAGGAACCGAGATAAATTGGCCTCAAAATTAAAAGTTAAGCGGGCTCTTCTATTACAGGGTTTACGGTTGTCAAATTTTTTGAATCTGTCCTTTTTTTATAGCCCAGTACTTGTGTGAAATAATTTTTCCTTTCACAATCCAAGGTGTCACAACCAATTAAGCCAATTAAATAATCACCATTTTATTTGAAATTAGAATAATTTCAGTCAGTGAAAAGTTCGCAGCTACTCAAAAAAGTCACAAATATAAAAAGAGAAAAATAAAATAGTTCGGGGGGTTCAACAGTATATACAGACAAACGAGGCAAAATGAAAGACGAGAAAGTTGGGGGTTGTTTTGAGCAGAATGTCGGCGAGCAATCAAAACGAGATCAGAGCGAAATGAGCACCTATTTCGATTCATCGCTTAGTGAGTACGGTATCCTCCGTCTGGCTTAGCTGGGGCTTCAGTGGCAGAGTATCCTCCTCCGGCAGCTGGCTGCTCTGGCTCGACGTGGGTCTCCTCGGCTGGTTGCTCATCATCGTAGGACTCTTCCTTGGTCTCAACAGCTGGGGCGGTTTGCTCGTATCCTGGCTTTTGCTCCTGAAAAAGGCATAGGTTGTTGATAGAAAATATATAGCGTGTTTAGCCTGGATAGGCAGGCGACAGTAAGGAAATTGTTGAGTTTGTGTGAAAGAGAATTGGGAAAAAGTGTAGGGACAATCCTAAACATACAGTGAAAGTTGGTGCTGGTGGAACATAAGGGGCTGGTTGTGGTGCTTGTGGTGCAGTCTCTTCAGCGGTAACCTCTTCAAAAGAAGAAGATTCCGATGGTTGAGATGGTGCGGCGACTGGTGCATCGGTTTCTTCTTCGTATACCTCTTCGACAGCTGGAGCCTCAGTCTGTTGGACTGGGTACTCGGTGACTTGTGGTGCAACTGGGGCAGAGGTTTCGAAAGTCTCTGGTGCTGGTGCAGCTGGTTGTGGTTGTTCAACAACTACTTGTGGCTCGACAACTTGTGGTTCAGTGACTTGTGGGGCTGGTTGAACTGGTTCAACATGTGGTTGTGGTGCTGGTTCGACAACTTGTGGCTCTGGAACTGGCTCAACAACTTGTGGCTCAGCTGGCTCAACAATTTCCTCTTCATATTCTTGTTCATTAGTAACCTCGGTGACTGGCTCGACAACTGGGGCAGAGGTGGCGACTGGAACTGGGGCTGGGGCTGGCTCCTCGTGGGTCTCCTCAACATGTGGCTCCTCGACGTGAGTCTCTTCGTGGGTCTCCTCAACAGTTGTGGTTGGGGCAACTGGGGCTGGTTGAACATTCTCGTAGGTTGGAGCTGGGGCTGGGGCAGAAGTGGCAACAGCGACGATCTCGGTCTCCTCGGCTTCAGATCCGGTGGCTGGGGCAGATCCTCCTTGAGCTCCATATCCCTCCTCGGCGGTCTCTCCGGTTTGGACAACGGTGTTAGTTTGCTCAGCAACAGATGAGGCTCCGGTCTCCTCTCCGTATCCTCCAGCGGCAGAGGATCCTCCTTGTTGAGAGACGGTTCCCTCGGAAGTGACAGAGGTGGCATCAACGTGAACGGCGGCTGGTCCTTGTTCGTATCCGGCTGGGGCGACGGCTCCTCCTTGTTGTTGGGAAGTGTATCCTCCGTTCACGGCGGCTGGTCCTTGGTTGTAGGCTCCTCCGGCAGAGACTGGAGCTCCGGCTCCGGCGTATCCTTGGGAAGCGATTTGTCCTCCTTGGACGGCTCCAGCGTATCCTCCTTGTCCTCCTTGAACGGCGGCTCCAGCGTATCCTCCTTGAGCTCCTTGAGCAGCTCCGGCGTATCCTCCTTGGGCTCCTTGAGCTCCAGCGTATCCTCCTTGGGCTCCTTGAGCTCCAGCGTATCCTCCTTGAGCGGCTCCTCCGTGGATTCCGGTATCATATTGTCCTCCGGCTCCGGCAGATGGGTAGGAAGCTCCTCCGAGTCCTCCGAAAGCTGGTGGTGGTGGTGGGGGTGGGGCAGCATATCCGACTGGAGCTCTTGGGTATCCAGCGGCTGGGGCAGCGTAACTAGAAAAGATAGGAATGGAAAAGAGAAAGTTCAGAATTAGAATGGAACTTACGCAGCAGCAGAAGCTCCACCGCATGGGTTAGCACAAGCTGGCTGAGATGGTTGGCAGCAACCACCTCCTCCACCAAGACCACCGATGCATCCAAGAGCTGGGGTAGCGAGAAGAGCAATCAACAAGAACTGAAAGAGAATGAGAAAGTGAGAAAGGTAATTTAAAATGATAGAGATGAACTCACACTAGCCATGACGACGACACAATTTGTGTGTTAGAGAGTGTGTGTAGTACCGTAAAATGAAAGATTCGGTCAGCTTAAGTAGTGCCCTTGTCACTCCTCCCCTCACCTCCTCCGGCTGTGTGAAAGAGAAAGGCGCTGGCGCAACATGCGCAGGAGGGAGGGGGGCAAGAAGCCGCTTGCGTAAAACAGTTTTCTGAAATCGAACCTGGGGACGTGAAGGTCTCTTCGGATGCCATGATCTATCGTTTCGGAATGTGGTGTACTATTGGGGGTAAGCAAGCCTAACACCCCTGGCCAGTGTCGTCGCACCGGTGACCAGTGCCACCTTGATGGAAGGACCGGTATATTTTTGAAGAGCGAAGTGCGAAGATGGATAGAAAAAAAGAGGAATAGGTGAAAGGAAAATTATGAAGATTCGATATTCAGATAGCTTATTTAAACTAATTTGAATTTTAAAAAAGAGCAGGTACACTTGAAAGTGGACCGGGAAATGAATATATTACGGTCTGCATCATTCTAGAACTTGATTCTTCACAGAATTCTGCCTCTAAAAATACATTTATTCACATCAACTTACCTTACCGTGTTTTCTCTAGTAGGGGCCCTTTTTTACATCCATCTCCAACAGACATCAATTTACATGCCACTAATTGAACCACTCAAATAGTCAACTTTGAGCACAATTATCTCAATTCCTATGAAAGATATCAAAAAATGACCACCTGCTAAGTTTTTTTTCATAATATCACTAATTTTTTATAAGTTGACACAATTTTTATATCTTCCACAGGTATCGAGATAATTCGGTTCAAAGTAGTTTGCATGGGCTCTATTAGGGGAAATACTGTGATCTGATTTTCTGCTTTTGAAATTCTTCGAGCTTTGTAATCCTTATTACCTGGTTCCCATTTTTAAAGATTATGAGTCTTACCATACATACCAGAATCCTCATTATTCGGTAACCCTGAATTTTAGAAGATCTATAAAACTTATCATCAACCTCTCCAGGGGATCCGTTACTCCACCTCGTACCTCAAGCATCCCGATTCCACCACCACCGTCTTTCTTATTTCATGCCTATCACATCCCATTCTCAATTATGCAATACGTCCATCTCTTCCCATTCCAATCTCCCTGACTCATTTATCGGATCCAGTGGCTGGATCCTTAGGTCGGCACATTTCGTTCTTATGCAATCGCTTCTAAACTGTTTCATTAGATTCTCTATTCATCCATCCTATCACTACACTCGTATATTGCGTAACCGATTGTTGCGCAGAGGAGAAAACATTTTTTCGATTGATAAGCGATTCACTTGATTAATTGCCACCGCCGTCCCGATCAGGACCTAAGCTTTTTCCCTTTCGTTGCCAATATATGTGAGGTGTGTAACGAAGCGAGTGGTGGCAGAGGTGAGGACATAAGGTATAAAGGGTTTCGATGACAGACAGAACCACAGGGAACGATATCTGAGCTGATAAACTGGAAATATTTCTAAGTTCACTTTCTCTTTCTTTTCCGTTTCCGTTTCAGAGAAAGAAGAAATACTTGATATGATGATATTCTGAATGATAAAGGACAACTCTTCCGCCCATTTTGTACTTATTTCACCCGATATATTCTAGCTTCTGACCATTTTTTGAATGAGAACTAGTATCTAATTCAATGATTCTGTTCTTCGATTACCGTATTCCCTCTAATAGAACCTACCCGAGCCATCATCAACATTAAGCTCAATTATCCCGATTCCTGTGAGAGATATCAAAAATTGCTCAATTGACGAAATATTTTTGATCATTTGATAAACATTTTGTTAGTTGACCACATTTTGATGTCTCCCATTGGAACCGAGATAAATTGGCTCGAAGTTTATCGTTGTGGTCTGTTTTTACTACAGGTTTTACGGTAGATATTAGAAGGGCCCTCCGGAGATATCCTGGAACAATAGAAGGGTCGGCTCTTCTAATACAGGTTTTACAGTATATTATTATTCACAATTGAAATTATATTCGAAACAGACTGTCATTTCAATTTCATTCATTCTCATAAAATTAATAAAAAATTATGCAACCAACCTTCAAAAACACAAATACATCTCTTCCTGTTTCTGTGATCCTTTTACTGTAAACTGACATTCAGAGTCTAACAAACCGATAAAAATGGAAGGTGATATGTCTTCTGATAAAACTTGTCGTGACTAGATTCTATGTACCTCAAGTGTAACAGATTTGTCCAGATATATCCCTTTCCAAATTCTAATTTTGACATAATATTTCGTATTTTCTCTAATAGAAGCCTATCCAAGCCGTCAAATTTGAGCAGAATTTATCTTTTTTCCTGCGAAAGATAAAAAATTGTGAATTGATACATTAGTTATTATAATATGACCAACATTTTATCAGTTGACAAGTTTTTGATATCTTTCACATGAATCGAGATGAATTGGATCAAAGTTGAAAGTTATGGGTGGCGTTTTATTAAAGTGCTTAAATTATCAAATTTCAAGGTTTCAGGTTCATTTGTATTTAGAAGAAGACTTATTCCTTTATTTAATAAACACTTTTTTGTCATATTTCAGCAACACTTGCATTTTTTGTGAGGAGTATCTTCAGAACGACTTCTATTCATCTAACTTTTTTTTTGAATAAAAACTGATGAGAAAATGATTCACATATTTTGTTTCACATCATTCCATTCTTGTTAGTCAGCCTTTTTCAGACCTCCCGATTTGTTTCGGAACATGCTGAATCTTCAGAGACCGAGACATTCCATTTGTATTCAGAACAAAAAAGGGACGTAAGAACACACACACTCTATCGTACATTTTTTCATCTGATGAAAAAAATCCAGTTATCTCCAATTGAAAATAGCATGATCATATCAGTGTCTAGTCTGCGACAATGAATATTAAATAACATTGGCTTCTTCTGCCACGTCATCTATCATCACCAAACACCAGGTACCTCCGTGATCGTGGCCACTCTTCCGGTTCTTGTCCAGAAGTCACTTCGAATAGTGACTCTATAAAGTCTCTTGTTAAGCATGTAGCAACGTTGCATTCAACCCAAAAAATTCTGCCAATTACGCAATTCTCATGGTCTCCTTCCTCTCTCCGCGCATCGCCTTCTTCCTTTTTTCGGCGACGAAATTCGCTTTATCGCCCAGTGGGATCCGATTGGTAGCAGATGCTTCTCCTTCTCCTTCTTTTTCTTTATTTCTTTTTCTCCAAAATCCTTCATTACGCAATTTTGCGACGAGTTTCTGTTGTTCGGCGACGCCTATCATACCTTCGTTGACCTTGACAGAATCTAGCTTCTTCTTTTTTCTTTCCGTGATTTTTATCTTTTTTCGCAGCTTAAGCTTCCTGAGGATCAAGACGAAAATATGAGAGACAAATGAAATGGAAGGGGTGCGAGGGATAATGGAAAATAAGTTATTTATTAGGAAACAACGAAAAAGAGAAAAAAAACAAATATACAGAAAAAGAAGAAGAAGACATCGGTTCATTTGAGGAGATGTGGGGATGATTGAATAGAAGAAATGCTTTGCATTTGACTGATTATTAACACTTTGGGAGGGATGAAATTATCAATTGGCGCCTATTTTGCACATTGAGATGAGATGAGAGAGAAGTCAAAAAGAGAGAAAAAGAGAATCATGGAAATTATAATTTAGAAGATCCAGTATTTTCTTCCGTATGGATTCCCATTTTCGATAGTTTCAATTTGAATTGGCTCACTCACTTGCTTCGTCTCGGCTCCTTGTACCTGGAAATATTTTTTTGTAATATTTGAAGTGCTTTTCAGATTCAAGTAAAAATTAATGAATATCATCAAAGAGAAAATTCCAAAATATTATAAAAGAGTTTTTATATTTTCTACAGATCAAGCACTGTTTTTTCAGATGCATAGCGTAAAACATTTATGGTCATTCTATTTTTCTCAAAATTGGGCATTTCAACTAGAGGGACCCTTCAATTAGAGGATGCACTTTTATTTTTCGTGGGGGTCGCTGTGGAGGGCAATTCTAATAGAGGGAACTAGTTTTTTGGCAGAACTTTATTCATTACTCTCGATTTCAACTCTAAACCAACCAAGAATCGACAAAAAAGGATAAAAATTAAATGTGTCTATCCGGGCCGCAATCAATGTTTCGCTGGCATAGTAATTTCGCAAAGGATACTCCAATTAGAGGGGTACTTCAAATAGAAGGGCCTTCAATTAGAGGTAGTACTTCTTTTTTGTTGGGTCTTTAGATAGACTCTCCTATTAGAGGGGCCCTTCTAATACAGGTTTTACGGTAATCTTAGAAATTTTAATCAATTTTTCCTGATCGAATTCCTGTTCAATCTTTCCACTTCCATCTGTAGTTTTTTCTATTACACCTACTAAAACAACATATCGTTTGCACAGCATGAAAAACGTGTCAGTATTCTAACCAGGAAGCGTCAAGAATACAGTTTTACAATTCTGCGATTACGTCACAAACGTGTTCATGCATCTTCTCTATACGGCAACTTAAAAAAGGGTGATGCCTACCTTTGCGAATTTGCTTCCGTACTCTCCAAGGTTTGGAACCACCTCGGTTTCCGTGGAAACCTAAAATAATTGTGAATGGGAAGGAAGTGATTCAACGAAAAATGGTGTTACCTTATTTTCAACAGACTTCTCATCATAATCGGCTCCATTGGATGTTTGTGCTGGTACAGATGGTTCCGGCTGTGAAAAGTGAAACTTAGCCATGCGAACCAAATAACAAAATAAGATTCTTTAAATTTACCTGGGTTGGAGCAGACTCATCGTGGTTCTCTTCACGAGATGTGATATTCTCGAAGAATTGAGAAACTGGAGCAGCTGATGTTGGAAGGACTTCAACGGTGACTTCAGCAATTGGTTCTTCGGTGATAGTTTGGATGACAGCTGGTTCTGGTTGAAGTGGAACTTGTGGAGTAACAACTTCATGAACTTCAATTGGCAATTCAAATTTGATAGTTGGAGCTGGAACTGTGGTAGTTGCTTCTACACGAACAGCTGGGGCAACTGGTTGAAGATGAATTTCTGGTTGATGGGCTTTTGGTGGTTCCACATATCCGACGGTTGTCTCGGCAACTGGAGCGGAGGTGCCTTGTGGTTGGTATGTCTCAATTGGTTGGATTGGTTGTGGAATAATTGGAGCAGTCTCTTCTGGAATAACAGCTACTGGCTGTGGGTTCGGTGGAGCAGCATTGTGGCTTGGCTCAGCAGTTGGCACATCTTTGCGATCTTCGTTCAATGGAACAGAGTCATAATCGTCTCCGTCTGTTTGAATGTGCGCTGTCTCTGTCTGTTGGTTGGTGTTTGGCTCAATTGTGACCTGATTGAAATCCAAGTTGCTGGCTGGAGTAGACGAAGAAGAATCAAGCTGAAAATAAAATAAATTGATTATTGATAACGTTTTTTTCTGCTTTTAAAAATCTCTTACAGAAGCCAATAGCTCGTTAACCGTAGCTTGTTCGTTGCTTGGGATGTTGCTTGGGATGTTGGAACTTGGAACATTTGAAGGCTGATCGTAGTCAGATCCTCCAGTGGCTTCAATTCTGTCTTCCTCTGCGACAACCTTCTGAAAAGTTTCTGATTATTCTAGGAACAGGAGAATAAAACTAACAGTTTCTGGGATGAAAGAGTGGGTTGGAGCTTGAGTGGCTTCTGGAGCAGACACTTGAACATTGTGAGCTGGTTGAAGAGGAGCTGGACGAATTGGAGCTGGTTGAATTGGTTGAATGGTTTGAACTGGTTGGACTGGCTCAACAAATGTTTCTGGGACAAATGGAGCAGATGTTGCGACTGGGGCAGATACGGATGGAACATGTGGAACCGATGGAACGTGTGGGACTGCTGGTTGAGAAACTTGTGGTTGAACTGGTTGAACTGGCTGTGGCACAAATGGTGCAACAGTTTGAAGAGCCACTTGTTTTGGATAAGGAGTCGTGGTTTCGAAGGATTGCACGATTTCCTTGACGATCACAGATTCAGGAACTACACGTTGCTCATTGGATTCGATGGAAGAGGATGCAGATGGAACACGAACTTGGTGAGTTGGGTGATGTTCGGCAGAAGAAGAAGCAGAAGATGAGGAAGAAGAAGAGGATGAAGCAGCTGGACGATGGAGAACTTGTTGTTGTGGTTGAACGTTGTGTGTCTCTACTGCAGTTTGATGCTCATCTCCGTAAGAAGTTTGAGTGTTAATTGAGGTCACAATCTGGAAAATTCGAAAGGTTCAAATGACTATCTTTTATTTTTCTTCCTACATTATTTGGAGATGCGACGGCAGGCTCGGCAACATGCTCATCCAGAACAGCACTAGCTGGCATGACCTTGGTCAGAACCTGCGCCGTACTCAGTACTTGTTCCTGTTGTTGTGTTGGCGCAACAATGACGCTTTTCTATAATGACATTACCGGTTATCACCCATTTGAGAAAGTTAACGATGCGGAACAATACCTCGTAAGCCACAGGTTGTCCTAGCAATGGCAGTGGTTGGACTTGTTGGGCTGGTTCGGCTTGATAGGCTCCTCCAGCTGACACGGCTCCAGTTTGAATGGAACCGTAGTTTGCTCCTTGATGAGCTCCAGCGTATCCTCCTTGGACTTGTTGGAACTGTTGTGGTTGTTGGAAGCCTCCGTTAGCTCCTCCGTATTGTGGTTGTTGTGGTTGGTAACCACCTTGCTGGAATGGAGCAGCTGGAGCTTGTGGATAGGCGGCGAATGGAGCTGGAGCCAATGGAGCAGCAGCGTAAACTGGTGCTGGAGCAGCACCTCCACCTCCACATGGGTTTCCACAGGCTGGTTGGGCAGGACTGCAACAGCCACCTCCACCTCCACCAAGTCCGAGACCCGGTAGGCAACCGATGGCGGTGCCGAATAGAAAGGATAACTGAAAATATAAAAACATTGGAATGAGGAAGATCGAATTAGTGGAGATGAGCAAATGCCATAAAACCTGTAATAGAAGAGCACCCACACTGCCAAATTTGAGCTCAATTATCTCAGAGAGATATCAAAAATGTGTCAACTGATAAAATATTAGTGATGTTACGATGAACAATTTATCTTTTCTATATCTCTGATAGGGACCAAGAAAATTGCGTTCAAAGATAAAAGTTGAGGGGCTTTTATATTACAGGTAGTTGGTTTTCTATAGATAAACGACTCTATTTGTCTTCTAGAAAAGTTTTTGTAGAAACTACCGTAAAACCTGTATTAGAAGGGCCCCTTTAATAGAAAGGCCCCCTGTAATAGTAGGAAAACAGAAAATTACAGTATTATTTCAGTAAAAAAAATATTCCGGGAACTCCAAAATTTGATAGAAATTTGTTGAAACTCTATTTTTCGATGAAAATCCTGCTAAATTTTGGTGAAATTGGCAGATTTTCATGAATTTTGAACGAAACGTCGTCGAATTTTTTGCTGAAAATTTGGAAAAAAAACTGGCCGGAAAAATAGAAGGGCCTCTCTAATTGAAGAGCCCCTGTAATAGAAGGGCCCTCCGAAGGTATCTTGGAACAATAGAAGGGCCGGCCCTTCTAATACAGGTTTTACGGTAATTAAGTTTCAAAATGTTGAATCTAAATTACAGAAATGGGAAAGCGATGGTTGTAATTTCTAGTTTCAAAATGCTTCCCAGAAGATTTTTTCGAATTATTGCAAGATTTTAAAACTCAAAAAAAAAGAGATTCAAAACAAGGGGAACTATGAAACAGAGGGATGTTAAACATGTTAAAAAAATTGAGGAACTAAAAAAATGTTTTGATTCAGAAGTGTCATTCTTCAGAATTCCCGAATCCGTACTTGATTTCATAGAAAGATATGGGTAATAAAAATGTTCCTTTCTAATACGAGATATTGTAAGACAATAACAATCGAAATGAAAAATCTCCGTATACAAAAATTGTAAAAAGAACTCACCAGAAGCAGACTGGATACGTATTTCATGGCAGCTACTGAGTGACAACAAGAAAGTCAGCAGCGATCGGCATAGACGTCCTTTTAAGAGCCTCCTGGGGCTGATGTCCACGTACCGTAGCCACACCTCCTTTCAGGTTCGAAATCCCATTCGGCTGTGTTGTCCGCGCGTACTGGACACCCTGTCTCAGTTTTTCTTATCCCTTCTACGTCTCCTTCTAGGCTTCTTCTCAAAAAAAACTAGAGGCAGAGATAGAGAGACGACGCACGTTCGGCTTCGGGTTCAATGGGCCGGTAAGAAATCTGCGTCTCCATTAGGAGATGGTGATATTTCATTGACGATAATGCAACACTATTGATATGGGAGGAAATGAGAAGGCAATAAAAAGAGGGAGAGATTGTTTATATCATAATGATCATAAACCCGCCAAAAGGTGTTTTGTGTTGTGCCGTATATCAGTCAGAGGCTTCTTGTTCCTAGGCTTATCTTCCTGGTTACACAGTTTACGCAAAAATTAGATTAAGAAGATTTGTGGAAACGAAATCAACGACGGAGAAGAAGAAGGAACAGTTCGCTTTCCATTTTATTTGATTCGGTTCAAAGTGTGAGAAGTTTTCTGAATATCATGCAATTTTTTAATAATTACCGTATACACTCTAATAGAGTGGCACCGAACTTTGAGATAGTATATCTCGTTACTTTTGCAAGATATCAAAAGGTAACTGATGAAATGTTTATCATAAAAACACCAATATTTTATCAGTTAACTCATTTTTAAACTCTTTTGCACGGAATAAGATATATAGGCCCGAAGTTGAAAGTTAGGGGGGCGCTCTATTAGAATGCTTACGGTAGATTAGCAAATATTTTTTTTGAATAGCTTGGGAAAGTTTTGACTTTTGGAATTCAAAATTTTTGTGATTAAGTTTTTATTTAAAAACAAACTATTGAAAAGTACCACCATTTTCAGAGAACATATACCGTAATACCTGTAATAGAAGGGCCCAACAACTATATACTTTGAGCTCGATTATCTCGCGTTCTCTGAGAGATATCAAAAATATGTTTACTGATAAAATACTTTTTATATTATCAGTAACATTTTATCAGTTGAAAATGTTTTAATATAGCTCATAGGAGTTTAGATAATTGAGCTCAAAGTGCCAGTACAGGGTGCCCTTCTATTTGTATGTTTTT
Organism: Caenorhabditis nigoni; assembly: GCA_027920645.1. Lineage (NCBI taxonomy): Eukaryota > Metazoa > Nematoda > Chromadorea > Rhabditida > Rhabditidae > Caenorhabditis > Caenorhabditis nigoni. The sequence goes on along the minus strand of CP115867.1, from coordinate 11,970,795 downwards.
TATGTGGTCTACTCCAACTTTCTTTTTAATTTCGAAATGTTCTGTTTTCAGATTCTAATCTTCAGTGTTAGAGAAGACGACTTCTCCGAACTAATGACAACTTTTCTGCACAAGCTGTATCTTTTCATATCAACATTCATACTACTTTCCTTTATCCATAATCCCAGATTAAAATGTTTATCCACCCCATTATCCCAGCCTCACCCATACCCTCACCTCACCGATTCGGCCATTCGTCAGAATTATCATATCAAAACTCTTCCTTTCTCTTCCTCCTTTTTCTTTTTCTACCTACATTTGTAGGGTTTGCATCCTCGATTACGTAACCCGAATCGTATAATCGTATGGCGTCTCGTACGTATTTGGAGAGAGAGATATAGAAGGTGGATGTCGCCATCCCAATGGCAAACTAAAAAAGTCTCGTACCGTAACAAGTTTTAATTGGAACAACGCAATCTTTTCCTCTTCTTCTTCCTTTCTGCTTTTCCTCCTGGCCAGACGCTCTTACGCAATTTTTAACGCGCGCGCCTACGTTTTCCAGAATAGAGGGGTTTCCTATAGAATGATTGATTCGAGACGAAATCGATGATCAAGATGTTGCAAAAAACGATGGTTATGAAAGTTTATATAAATGGAACTTGATTTTGATGCGCTTTTGGACTGATGGAATATCTATTGTTAGAAGTAAACGGACCGAGCGCATTCGAGAGTTTTCAACAATAGATTTTGATGTTGGTAGTAGATCCAGTTGTTAGTGATTCTCCCAACCACTGACTAGGATATGTTCTGAGCCTTTCAATGTCTAAAAAATTATCAAAAAACGGATTAGTCATAATGATGTAATAGAGGCCCTAACATGATTAAGTTTAAGATTAATTATCTTGGTTTCTATAAGAGGTATCAAAAAGTGATCAATTGGTAAAATATTTGTGATATTATAATAAACATTTTGTCAATTGACAACTTTTGGATACCTTGGCAAGGTACCGAGATAAATTGGCTTAAAGTTAGAAGCATTACTGTAGATCTACATTATCAAAAATTTTAACTGACTGGACCTCTCAAATTCCGTCTCTGAAGATGTCAGCTGAGCTCTTTGAATTAATTTCTCGACTACTATATTCAGTAAAAAGGAATTTATAATTTAACTGTTTATCCGACCATCTCAAATGCCATTGTGGAGTATGCAAACAGTCAAAACATGCTGAGTGATTTCTCTGAAAGTAAAAATTGATGGCATTGCACTTTCACTTGACTCGTAGTATCCCATCCGGGGAAGAAAGCTTGAGTAAACGATTTCCGAGTAAGCCACACGAGTGGAACACATTGAATAGGGAAGAGGAAGGCACGATTTATAGAATCAACGTTCGATTGGATTTCTGGGTAAACAGAATCAGGAAAAAGTGAAAGTTGTGCTCTAACAATAAGGGACGTTGTAGTCTTTTCGACCACAGTGCTCATTGGAAAATTTCCTCGACTGCGGGAAATAATTGAACGGTTCCAAGTGTAGATTCTACTGCCTTGATCTGTTCCAATCCATGAATGACGTAATCCGGATTGACCACCTGATCACTTCCGATCATTGGAATTGGTCTATAAGATGTCTATCCTTTAAGGAAAACCACATAAACGCATAATTTTACAGACAACTATCTAGACTATGATCATGACGGAAGACATGGAATTTCTGGATTCCAGGTAGTAAAAGTCGCATGGATGATTGGGTAATCCTTTTTCGAGTTGAAAATTGGAAGGATTGAGTGCCCAGTATCCAAGGGTAAGGAGGCTTAGAGTACATTGATTTCAAGGATACATGGGAAGTTGTGGAACAGGTTTGAAACTCCCCAAGACCACATGTACCATCTGAACCATTGTATACCCTTGGACCCTGGTCCGTTTTTCGATATACCCTTAAACCCTGGCCATTTGGAAATAGAAGTTAGAAAATAATTTTGAAGAGAGTAGACCGATAAAAACGAAAAGCAATAACTACCATGCCGAACTGTCATCCTATTGAATGTTCCCGAGTTTTTCTTCCAATTTCTGAGTCTCTTTTGTAGTTTTTCTGTTTTTATTCACTTATATTTTCTCATGAATCTCTCCGTTACAACTTTTTTATTCAAAATAACATTAACAGCGATATTGAGTGTAATCAAAAACAATTATCTCTTCATTATCCTCCTTCACAACTTTCCAAAGGTTATGATTCAGACTTTTTTCCAATATACCAGTATTGGCGAGTTCCACTGCCTTCAAGACTTGAATACCTTCTCTGAAAATTATTCTCATTTCATTCATTATTCGTTTTTTTTGTGTTCTTACTTGAAGCATTTTGAAACGATAGTGTTTTCAATCATCGTTCCGAAACCTCGATTTCTATATTCAGGAAAAGTAAACTGATGATTCAATTGTCCATGCAGTCCAACCATTTCAAATGCGACAGCTTTATCTTCATGAAGAATGCATGCTGTTGGAAGGCATTCGATGAATTCTCTGAAAATAAAATTGCACGCTCTCACACAGAAGGAATACAAACTGCAAATTTAATTTATCATGAAAAAATTCGATTTGGCAGGACTGGAGCATATTTTCAGCATATTTAATCTGATTTAATAGAGATTCAAGATGATTCAAATGGCTAAAAAAAGATAACTGGTTTCAGAATTTTGTATGGTCCTATTCGTGAAAAAAAAAATTATCGGAAAGCCTTGAAAACTTTAACTTGAAAACTTGAAAGTTCAAATGGAAGAATGAATGATTACGGTTTTTTATATTGAGTCATAGAGCTCCTAGTAAAGTTTGAAATTGAGAGAGATGATACTTTTTTGATCAGATAAAAATACTGAGATTATGCTCCAGAACTGCAAAACCACATTTTTTACTGATAGATCTGAATTGAATTTTTAGTTTGTACATCATCTGTGGCACGGCCTTCCACAGATCCTGGCCGAAAAAAAGAATCTGTGAAAGGCCGTGCTGTGGGAGACGGTGACATGTGAAATAATGGTATTCTCACCTGACTTGTAAAATTCCATCAGGAAATGCAAATTTCCATGTAGAGAAGACGGTTTCCGTATCAGACACTCTAGTAGAACCAATTGAATAGGAATCGGGAAGTGTGATCTCATCTACTTTCTTTTGAATTCCAGGATAAACAGATTCAGGAAGGTAGAAATGGTTGCAGCCAACATTGTCATGCTCAACATAATTGAAATTGTCAAGAAGGAACTTTCTCGCCTAGAAAATATTATTCTTTTGCGTTTTGAAAGAAATTAGATATGCTTTACCGGGATACCAAGTTCAGGTGGAGCGACAAGAAGTTCAATGTTTCCAAGATCAGGTTCCATGGTCTTAATCTGTTCTAATCCATAGATTACGTCATTTTGATTGACCGTCTTATCGCTTCCGATCATTAGAATTGGTCTGCAAGATGTCGCTTTTTTAAGAAAAACCTAATAAATGCTTACCGACAACTATCTGGAATAAGATCATGCCGGAAGACATAGAAATACTTTGCATCATTGGATTCCAGGTAGTAAAAGTCGCATGGATGATTGGGTAATCTTTTTTCTAATTCAAATTTGGCAGCATTGGCAAACAAAGCAAACTTTGGTTTTGATTCAAATAAGGGTATGAAATCATTTAATTTTTGAGGGGATAGTTTGCAAAACATGGTGGAATGAATGCGACTGGACAGCGAAAACGCAGATAAGAATGTCACAAAAAGAAGGAGAACGAGTGATAAGTGAATGATATAGATGCTATTGTCTGCTCGATAACCTTGGTTTTCTGGTCGTTTCTAGTAAAAAAAAATCAATAACTTTCACAGAAGGAAACCCATTTTTTCTAAAGTACAACATTTTAAAAGCTGTTCAAAAATTCAACGGTTCAATATATACAAAATGGTTGGTATTAGCTTTGATTTAAAAAAATATTATTAAAAATTTAGGTCATATGTGGAAGAGAAACCAAACTGTTTTACAACTCAGTTGTCACTTCTTTCCCAGTATCTTCTTGTTCATCGATTTTCTTCTTGGGTGGCACATTCAACCGAACGCTGAACACTACCTGAAATCAAAATTTTCATTACAACTTTCTGGATTTCAAACTTTTAACCTTATGCTGAATATCCCAGTAGACACAACATCCATGATAGAAAATTACCATGAATACGTCCAAATATTCAACAAGTGCAAACAATTCGTAGGCTGAAAATTGTGATTTTGTCAGGGAAGAGATGGATTCAAACCAACCCCAAGTAAAACAAGCCTTCCAGTAGAGCGCATAAAATGTTGCGATTGCCGGTGCAGACAGAAAATAGCAGATACTGATTCCAATTTTCACATGATAAGAGATTCGTCCCTGAAAATAAGATAATTTAATATACTGAGTGTTTGGCATTTGTCCTTCTTACGTAGGGATTCAGAAAGTACAAAGATTGAGAGTGACAAACTGTGTTAGAAATGAAGAACAGTAGAGCGACAACTCCAAAACTGTAGAAAAAGCAAATATGCCAAACTGAAAAAATAAGGATAAAACTGTATACGACCTTTCTCAGAATCTCACTTCCATGTTCCTTTTCTCCAATCGCTGACAATCCGCTAAGAAGAAAAAGTTCAGTGACACCGAAAACAAGATACAGATGTCTATGCATTTTATACCAGAAACGTTTTTTGTTGCTTTTACTTTCCAGACGTCCATATCGGACCCCTTCAACATTTTTTGTATGTTGTTGTTTTATAAAAAACTCACAGCCAACTGACAACTCAAGAAGACGAAAAGGAATATGGAATAGAATACAAAGTTGCCAGACAAGTCCTTCTAGAGTTAGATTGATTATTCGGGACAGCGATGGGAGAAAGGCGCGCTAGAACTCGAAAATTTGAAAATCTAAAAACAAAATCTGTTTGCCTACCCCACAAATCCAAGAATAATTTGTAATTTTATCTTGATGTAGAGTAATCGCAGTGAGAATGGCGAATACGGCTGCGAATAGCGGAGGAACGAATCCAACCCAGAACAGCAATGCGGTATTCAATTGGAAAAGTTCCTGGAATTTCAAAAAATGACAAATCATTTCAGACAGAAGAACAACTCACAACTGAACCGTGTTTCTTCTTGTGAACACTTTCAAAACGTTTTTCGAGTAGCATTATTCGAGAACGGACACATAAAAAGGATTCAACAACAACAAACTGCGCAACAGTAAGAAAGTAGGACAAGCTTAATGATGCGATAGTAGAAGACAGAGAGGAAAATAAAGAAGTTTTTCTCCCTCGAAACGGGTTGGATAGACTTGTTCTAGTTTGATTATATAAGTAAGGATACAGAAGACTTGTGCATGCTTTCAGAGTAACCGTAAGAGAGCGTAACCTAAGCCGTCGAATTTGAGTTCATGTTCTGTAAAAGATTTCAAAATTTTGTCAACTGCCAAAATGTTTATCATAATATCAAAAATGTATTGTTAGTTGACTACTTTTTGATATCTTGCACAGGAATTGAGATAAATTGGCTCAAAGTTGACAGTTTAGGTGGCACTCTGTTAGAGCGTTTGCGGAACATGGAAGAGGTGGTAGATAGAAATATTGAGTTGACCTAAATAGGTTACTGTCCTGATTTTCTTGATCTTGGTTATATCTGAAAACAAATACAGTGCAACCTGTATTAGAAGGGCCGGCTCTTCGAATTTTCTGTAAGGGGCACTTCTATTACAGAAACCCTTCAATTTCAGGAGCCCTTCTAATACAGGTATTATGGTACCTCATAGTTGTTGCTGCATGCAGTTATTTAACGAATATAGAAGATTTTTCCCGAAAAAAAGGCAAAAATTCTGATCCTATCAAACCTTCGAGATGTGTCTGATTAATGCGCATTACCAATGTTTCAAATTCTTAGATAATCCTTCAAGGCTTAACATATTGTTCATCATTCTTATATATTTCTATATCACCTGAAGGTATTTTTAGGATGTATTCCAAACACCCTCTTGCTCGTTTGATCTACTTCTATATATTTTCTAAAGATCTTGCAAAAGCTCCGCGCTGCGAGACAGACCAATTATTCTCGTGCAAACATTCCAGATTTCAGATTCCTGTCTACAAATCACTTTGAATATCCTGAAACTCATCTCGGGATCTTACCACGGATCCACCCCCGTTTTTCTATTTTCTTTCCGCATTATTTTTTCAGTCTCTCTATCTCTCTCTCTCTCTCCCTCTCTTTTTCGCGTCCAGGAAATGATGAATGAGCAGGAAATTGTAGGCCGCGGAGGCGCCGTTTCGGGGCGGGAAATGGAAAAACACGAAGACACGACGGGAGTACAATGCCAAAACGGAAAATGTTTTGATATTTGAAGCCAGAAGAAGATCTTAACCTTATCCTTTTTGATTCTCAATCGGTAACCTGAACTCAGTTTATAAAATCGTTTATTTTTCAAGTTTTGTTTTTTTGAACAACAACTTCCGAGGGATTATAAAATCTATTCTCAGAGCAGAACAGGTCTATTGAATGATCATATGAGAGACAATCAGAAAGTGTACAAAAACAAAAATATAAAAATATATACGACGATTTGTGGACTTCATTATTAGTCGATTGGTCAAATGAGAGATCCTGACATGTACTTGTTTTATCCAATACAAAATTTTGGTTTTCCTCTTTTTCAAAAAAGTCCGAGTCAGTTCAAAGACCAATGGACTGGCATAATTTCCGTATTCCATGAGAATTTCTAGAACAAATCGTGAGAATCCAGGAGAAAATTTCCTTGCTTCCAGAGTACACGGAAACTCATAAAAAATGGGAATTTTTCTTGGGATATGTCCTGGAAATTATGTTGATTTATTTGAATTTAAAAAAAAAACATTGTTTTTTCTAAAATATTAATTTGTCACTGGTCCCATTCAGCTGCCTTATTCCGGTATACGGTACCTAATTATCTGGAAATGTCTCGTTTAAATCACTTTGACATTTGGAATTCGTGCTCTGACATCATTTCTCTCATTCATCTGAAACTGCAATCTCTTTCAAGCTCACTTTGCCCCCTAAAAACTATCCCATTCCTCAATTCGTTATTGTCTTTTGGGCGTTTTGTCACCATCCACAAAAACAAAGTGTCACTGCCATCTTTTTTCTTTCGGAATCACGCTCCATTAGCCGACTTGTCGACCCTTCTTTTGCTCATGAAGTCCTTTCAAATTTTCACTTTTCACATAGTATCCCCCTCTCTCTCTCTCTCTCTCTCTCTCTCTCTCTCTCTCTCTCTCTCTCTCTCTCATTTTTTGGTGCCCATTGCTCCCACAACTTTCTTCAGGTTCCTATTTTATTTTTAGGTTTTTTCGTTCTCTGTTTTTTCTGTTTCCTCATAAAGTCTGAGTTCGAGAAAAGATCTTTCTCTTTTATAGCCTCTATTCAAGTAGAGTTTGATAGAGAAGAAAGGATTTTATGGATTCCCTATTTTACCTTCTTCTCCTTCTTTTCTCTCTTCCACTAAAATGAACCAAAAGGAAATCAGATTCAGTGTATACTTTTAATTAGTCAGTATCTGTTGCGCAGACACTTATTTTGGAGTTGTGATGTCTGGTAATCTGGTAAAATGCATCCAGTGAGCATTGGTCTCAAGAATATACATTTCTTGACGATATATCATTTGAAGGAGGGGGAAGAGAGTTCATTTATTCTTCAAACCTAGACACTCGTTGTTTTGAGCATCGCAGCCAGACTTTAGAAGCTAAAAGTATACATTCCTTGAACCACGTGCTCTGTCTGTCTTGGAGTTGATTATTGGAATACTAATTATTTTTCGAAAGATTAGAAATTGGTGATATCCAGGTTATGTTTGTCTGTCAGTCATCTAATACTTTGTACATTCGTCCATACTTGTACCTTGAGCGCAATTATCTCAATTTCTATAAGAGATATCAACAATCTGAAAACTGAACGTTAATGATAATATGAAAAACAATCTATCAGTTAACAGATTTTTGATATCTCCAACATAAATTGAGATAATGGAGCTCAAAGCGCAAGTATAAAATTGCCTTCTATTTGAGTGATTACGGTATAATCAAAAGTAGTGGTCCCCTGTAAAAATCAAACTTTATGAAAAGTGTATTGTTTAGAAGTTCCTAACTAGCTGATTCTCAAAAACCCTGAATTTTCAATCTTATACAAAAATCACTATGGATACTGTGGATTTTGTAAAACGCAAAATATTTTGACAATCCTTTGTTATCGTCTTTGTATATCACTTCCAAACTGCGACACTTCGAAACCGGTCATTTCGAAACTGTAGTAATACAGGCAAGTGGATAAATTTCAAACTACAATTTTAGGATTTCCAAATATGATTTTTTTTCTGATGGAGCATATTCTGAAAATCGAGAAAATCAAGCAATTTTCTTTAAATAAATTTTTTCGGATTTTTTCGGATTTCAGAATGTGAAACCTATCCATTTGCCTCTACATATTATCACGGTTTCGAAATGACTGGTTTTGAAGTATCGCAGTTTTGCAGTAACGCGGATCATCTTTATCGCCTAAAACTCGATAAAAATGCAAAAAACTGCAATAAAATACATTCGTTGACTATCAACCATCCGAATACATATACCGTATTTCCGCTAATTGAAGCCCATCTCTATAGGAAGTCCACCTCTAATAGAAGCCCACCCTCTAACAGATATTCGTGCAGTTCAGTTAGTGTAGATTGTACATGGAAGTTCGTCTTTTTGATTATTGCCGACTTTTCTTTCTTTTAAAAAAAATTTCAGAGGATTTCAGTTTTTGAAAATTTCCTGAGAAGGAGGTTGAAAAATATAAACCCATGCGTTTTTATTAGAGGAAATACGGTAATTTTTTATTGAGACTCCATGACATGTATCTCTGACCTATTAACTCTTATGGGAACAGAAAGGAACAATTGGTGACATACGTGTTTCCGGTGACTGGTATCAATCACAACCATTTGAATTGAGAGCTTATAAAGTTCAAAGATATCATTCGTATCTTCTTAAATTGGTTGCAAAAGTAAAAATAAGTTGTCTCATCTCGCCAGCAGCATCTCTAATCCGGCCGCCCTGAAATGAATGTATCCTTTTTGCTTCTTTTTTCTTTTTTCCTCCACCCATCAAAGTGATCACCAATTCAGTCGGCCGAGCCTCTTCGTGAGGATAACCTTGTGCTCCTTTCCTCTTTTCTTTTGACTCAATCTGGCAGAGACCTCACTTTTTTGTTTTCTAATTTATGGCGGGCTTCTTGGCTTCTTCTTCTTCTTCCTCTTCTTCTACTTCTCATTTCTTACGGATATCTGGAAAAGAAGGAGAAGAAAAACGAATACATGTCGCTATTATTTTCTTGCTTCTTCTTCTTCTTTTTTTGTGCTTTTTCTTTCGTTTTGCTTCTACTTCTACTTTTTCTCCCGGATGCCTAATTATACATTCCGTGCATCCGTACATACTTCTCCCACTTTTACGTGTGCAATGGAGCGTACTTTTGTGTCGAACTTTTCTGAAAACTCCAAAAATTAGGAAACGGAAAAGAAGAAGCCATAGACGATTAGTATCCGCAGGATAATCTTCTGATAAATCCGTTTATCTTTTCGTGATTTCATAACTTTTTGAAATTTAGAAATTTTTCAGATGTCGAACAATCACGACGATTTCGAACCGATAGATGGGGCAGAGGAAACACAAATTCCACAGTCAACTACTATCGACCATCTGTAAGTAATGGGTTCAAAATGGAGTTCCCTGGATTACTGTATGCGAAAATTAGAGAGTCCTTGATATTACTCTGGTACGTAAAAATTGGAGAGGTGGAACAGAAACTCCGGATACCGTGGCCAAATGTCTCACAACGACAACCACCGTAACCTAAAATGGTTTTGATTTTTCGGGAATTTTCATCTGGATATTTATCCTGATTTCGTGCGATTTCAGTCATTTTTTTCACTCCGGCAAATTAGCAGAAAATTTAAGAAAAGCAGTGAGAAACTTAACCCTGAAAAATAAACATATTTTTAGGTTACTGTAGTTTTTGTTGTGGGACCTTCGGACACGGCCACCGACGTTTCTCTTCCACAACTCCGATTTTTCGCCCACTTAAGCTGTCAACTTTCAGCTCAATTATCTCGGTCCCTTTGAAATATATCAAAAAGTGGACAGTTAATAAATTATTTATCATAATATCATCAATTTTTATCAGTTGAAAATATTTTGATATCTTTCACAGAAATCGAGATAATTGAGCTGAAAGTTGACTGTTAGGGTGGGCTTCTATTAGAAGAAATACGGTGATAAGGGTTTGAAAATTAACCGAATTGGGTATAAATTCAGGTTTGGAACTTCATTGAAAACCAGAAAAAAAACTGAAAATCAATTTTCGCAAAGTTCAAAACACAAAAGCAATCGAGACAACTCAGTGAGCTAATAGGCTTCATTCAATCTTTGCGCATTTTTGTTTACTTTTCGTTTCGTTTGGAACCATTGAACCCGGAAGCTCACATATCCATTTCTCAGTGGATGGCAGAGGATCTTCAGAAGTTCCTTTCTTCAAAGAGTCTCTAATCCTTTCTCTTTTTTCACTGTCTGTTGTGGAACTACCCCAAAATGACTCTATTGTATAAAATGTGAGTAGTATCAAAAACGTAATTTACAACTGAAATTATTGTTGAAAATCCATATAAAATCGAGGACAGGCACACACAACCGCGATAACAGCGACGCCGTATTAGTTTTTGTCGTTTTTCGGTGTGTAAAAGGGAGGAAAACCATTCTTCCTCGTCTTTTTTCATTTTTCCTCTCTTCTTCCATCATTTACTTTACGATCTGCGTCTCCTACTGTTTCCTCTCTTTTCCGGTTAGTTTTTTTTTAATTTCGAAAATCAGTGTTGAAATTCGGTACGAAACATATGGAAATCAGCTCAAAATTCCTTTATCATGATACCAAAAAAAAGTCAAAAAGTGTGGTCAAGTGCTGCTCCTGCACCATCCCACTGCACCGGACTAATTAGGGTCAGAGGGGTTTCAACTTTCACGGGGCGAAAATAAGGCACGAATTGGCAATCACCGAGGGTGTTTGTTCCGCGTGAACAAGAAACCGGGGGTATCAGCGGAATGGTGGTCCGAGCGGTCGGACCACTGAAAGCGCCATGAATGCGGTGGAAATTATAAACTAGAGGGTTTTGAAGCAGCCGACATCTCGCGACTTACGCGCGCTACTATGCTTAACCGTTAGGGTGAACGCGAGGAGTGAGAACAGCTGGGAGGAAAGGAAAGCTTGAGAGAATATTATTCTGACAAAAAAATCAGCCGTGGAAAAGAAAATCTGGTGGTCGAAGGTCCCATAACGAAAACTACCGTAACCTAAATTTTTTCTGCATTTATTTTTTTTTGTATTTCACTGCTTTCCGTCGAGTTTTCTGTCATTTTTACCGAAAAAAATGGAAACCTAAAATGTCTCTAAAACTAAAAAATTGACGGAAAACAGACGAAAATCGAGAAAAGAAAGAAAAAAAAACAAATTTTGCTGATTACGGTAGTTCGGCAAGGCCGCAGCCACCAGGTTTTCTCTTTCACAGCTCCGGTGTTTCGACTTCTCTTGAACTTCGTTTGATAGCGAAAACTAGAAAAATAATGGGACAATAATTCCAGATTTCTACTGAACCAACATTTGTTTTAACTTTCAGAATCGTAGAGGGAAATAACAACAACAATACGGGTGATACGTTATCAAATGTTATAGTTGAGAATTGGATTTTCGCTCCAATCGCAGTGACGATTCAAAAAATGAATGTGTCGAAACCAACACACGTCTTCAATGTCGCCGAGAAGGAAAGCAAGAAGCAATTCATGGCTGAGGTGATCCAAAAAAGTTACTGTGTATTCTAAAACGAAATGTTTCAGGCTCTCATCCCATTCCTCTTCGCGGGACTTGGTCTAATTCTTGCAGGAATAATGCTCGAATCTGCAGAAGGATCAGAGTTCTTTTCAAAACTTCCAGATGCAGTTATCATGGTTCCAACACTAGTAGGATTGAAGGGAAATCTTGAAATGACACTTTCATCTAGGTTGTCAACTTTGGTATGTTATATCCTTCAATATAAAATCCCTATATGCGATTTCAGGCAAACCTAGGGTTTATGGAAACTAGGAAAGACAAAATCAAGGTGGCTCTATCCAACATGGCTCTTATTCAATGTCAAGCGATTGCTGTATCATCTCTAGCTGTGATTCCTGTTCTACTAGTAGGAGAACAACCGGTAACTATTCCAGAATCTCAATTAATAATTTTTAAAAAATTTTAGATCACATTTGAGGATACTCTATGCCTTCTACTATCTGCAGTTGTGACTGCATCTTTAGCTTCATTGATACTCTCTCTTCTAATGGTGGCTGTTGTAATCGCTGCTCGTCATTGGAAACTGAATCCGGATAACATCTCCACTCCTGTTGCAGCATCTCTTGGTGACGTTTCCACTCTTTACATTTTGGTATGTCGAACGAAGAGAACACGGAAATGAGCAATCAATTTTTCAGTTGAGTGTGGGCACTTTGGTATGTCACATGCGCGACTTACATATCACATTACTTATTGTCATCTTGCTCTTTTTCTACGCCATTGCTATTGTTGGAGCAGTTATTGCAGCGGAAGACAGGTTCACTTTGGAGGTAATTGGACAGATTTGGACACATTAAAACCTCTAATAGAACGGTCCCTTAAATTTTAAATTTGGGCCGTTATGTCTCGGTTCCTGTTAAAGATATAAAAAAGCTGTAAACTGATAAATTGAATCTTACAAACATTTTTTCAGTAGACATGTTTTTGATATGATTCACAGTAACCGAGATAAATTAGCTCAAACTTGAAAGTGTTCGGATTTTCTGTTACAGGTTTTACAATAATTCATAAAGAAAATAGAGTTTTAGGTGTTGAAAAATGGATGGTGGCCAATTCTATGTGCAATGATGATAACCACATTCAGTGGACTTGTTCTCAAGAAATCCATGCAGACTTATCCACCACTTGCAGCATTCCAACCCTTAATCAATGGTCTTGGAGGCAATTTGGTTGCAGTTCAAGCCAGTAGAATCTCCACACAATTGCATAGAGCGCGAAAGAATCGAGAAATTGAAGTGAGACCACTTTTCCATTATATCAATCCGTGGAGAGCGTTCTTTGGAAAAAGTAAGTCCCTCGAGAGTTTAGAACACTTTGGAGCACTACTTAACTTCAGACGAAGACGCATCAGCTGCTCAAATCCTTCTTGGAATTTCAATTCCATCCAATATCCTCTTCATTTTTATCATTTTTCTATTTGGCGTTGGTTTCCACAACACTTTCCCATTTACCATTTCATTTGTTCTAGTTTGTGCAATTCAGGTAAGCCTCCAAAATGTCTCAAAACCTGAAATAGAAGGCGCCCTATAAATTGATCTTTGAGCTCAAATATCTTAATTTTTATAAGAGATAACAAAAATCTGTCAACTGATAAAATATTTTTCATAATTTCACCAACACTTTATCAGTGGACACACTTTTGATATCTCTGCTACAAATGGAGATAATTGAAATCAAAGTATATGGTAATATCTTTGGTATCATTTTCCAGGTAACAATCCTTCTCTACATTTGTCAAATTTTGGTCCGTGCAATGTGGATAATGAGAATTGATCCGGATAATTCTGCTATTCCATTTTTAACTGCCCTCGGAGATCTCATCGGTTCACTTCTTCTAATTTTTTGCTTCTGGAGTCAATGGAAATATTTTGGTCTTCCAGTTTCTGCTGATCAGTACACTGGACATAAATTTGGACATTAGATTATTTTTTAATATTTTAAATCAGGGTGTAAATACGGGTTTTATATCTCAATAAATAGTTTATTTGGAAATGTCTATTTATCTCCATCACACTCATAATCACAATGTACAAAACATCTCTCAACAAAGTTCAAACGCATCAGTTTCTGTTCCAAACCCTGAGCAATGTCATGTGTCACTCTCAACGGAAGATTCTCGTCCAACACAATGTGTACTTCTGCTAGAGCTTCGAGAGCTGTGTGGTAAACCATCACATGATCCACGTATCTGAAAAGGTGGTAGTTTTTATGTCAGAAGAAGGAAGAAGACAACATCCGTTTCAAAATGAAAAAGGTGACAGTTTGAAATTGATTTATGGCTTTTTTGAGTTTCCAATGTTTTCAAGAAAACGAAGAAAAAGAAACTTACTTTATCCGGGGGTCGTGCTCAATTACAATCTTGAGAATCCTTGACAGATTCTCACCTTCAGCTCTTTTTCCAACTAGATGAGGAACATGTTCCAATGCATGACCATACCAAGATGTCGCAATTACTCCGCTGGAAAATGTCAGAAAGTTCCTAAATTCCATTCAAACTTACCAAACTAAAATGGCTCCCAATGGATCTGCATATGGCCAATATCGATCTCCAATTGTTGCACATACAATTGCTACGATTGTCGTTGCAATGTCGTTTCTCATATCCATAGCAAGAACAATTGAAGAACTGGATCCACGACGATAGCATACAAGGCAAAGAATTATTTTAACTGCTGCCGCTCCTAGCATTATAGATAGTGTTGGAATATCCATTTCAGGATTTATCTGAAATTCTATAATTACTTATTATTAGTTCTCAAAAAAAAAAGGATTTACATTTCCACTCAAAATCGAACGAATCGACTCAACGACGAGAAGGGTATTAGCAATGCCCATAAGAATGGAACAAATTATAACACCAACTAGTTCTAGTCTGTAATTGTATAGTGTTGGCTTCAAAGTTCTTTCATCTTTTTCCTACCTTGCCCTTCCTCTTGGATAATTGAACATGTTCGTGTTTTTGATAAGTTTCAAACATATTCCAATGATCAAACCACTTGTGACATCCATCAAAGAATCAACAAATGTACTAACTATAGATAAACTTCCTGATAAAATTGAAGCTAAAAGATTTGTGAAAAGAAGTGTCAGGTTGAGAGCAATCGAAAGGTTGGCCAGAATTCGATCTGTCCTTTTTTCATTCTGAAAACTACCGTATCCATAAAATGAGCGTCAAGTTTATGCTTTGCTCCAAGATTACCTCTTCTGGTTGGGTAACCCCTTCCATAAGTTTATCATCTTCCTCGTATAGTTCATTCAGATGGTCGAGTCGAGAGTAGTACTGAAATAGAAAAAAAAAATATGTCAGATTGATAACACAGTAAACTGATAACAAAAAATCGCTACGTGTTTTTCACAAGTCGATGATACGTGCCCAAAAGGAAAGGAATCTGTTGACCCAGTACATATAGAGTTTGTGTATGTAAATTCCAAAAAATATGGTTGAAATAATTGAATATGAAACTTTCTAGGATGGGAAAGAGCATCCAGGCAAATTATACAATCCAAATAGATCTAACTGATTGAACAAATTAAAACAGGGAAGGGCAAAAATGCACTTAATAAGACCTCACTAATTTGATCCGTTTTTTCCCCAGGAAGACCAAATTACAGTTTACCGTGAAACCTGTAATAGAAAGGCCCTAGTTATCCTTGGATTCCATGCAAGACATCCAAAAATTATCAACTGATAAAATGTTTGTGAGATTATGATAAACAATGTATTGCCAATTTTTTTATCCTTGACAGTGAATGAGATAAATTGACTCAAAGCTGAAAGTTAGGGGGCCATTATATTACAGGTCTTACGGTAGCTTAATTTTACCGAACTCAGAAAATCTAAAAGTTTCAATTTTTTGAAAAGAACATCGTTCAAATTTATGCAAACATTCTTGCTTTTTTCTTCTATCCTGGTGCATTAGATTATCATCTCTTTGAAGTATCTATCTAACTCCATATATAGATTATCTTAACTAAATCTCTCTTCTACTCATTGAAGAAACAAATCTGAAGTTTAGAAAAAAAAACGGGCGGTATTCTCTGTTTTTCCTCTCTCTCCCTCTTGAAAGTGTGACCGCCTCGTCTATTATAACTGCAGTGCCATTTGTCCGTTTCTAACTTTTTTTCCCCTTCGACGAATTCTATCTTTTTGTTCTAGAAGATTCTGGCTCAAATGATTTCAGATAAATTTTCAATCGATAAGTCATTTGTTTTGTTGTTTGCCGGCTACTCCACACACACTTTATTCGTTCCTCTCTCTTTTTTTCTTTTAATACTGAGAAAACAAAAAATAAATAACAAAACAGTTGACTGAATCTTTCAGTTTATTGTTTCCCCGTATATTTATCTCCTATAAATCGAATATTTATCTCTTCCTATCGATGAAATGCCTTTTGTTCTTTTCAGTAGTTTTATGACTCATTCGTATTGAGTTTTCCTTCACCAGGAAAAAAAGAGAAGCGTCCTGCGGGTCTCGCCCCGATTTCACTCTCTTTTTCGCATCAATGCCTGGTTTCGTACTGCCGAAAAAGTGCTTCTGAGCGCGCGCGCTAATAATTTCAGATATTAACGGTCCGAAATTTCGCAATAATTCAATTATTGATTTTCAGAAAATTTTGATCTGAAATTAATCAATAATTGTTTCAAAAGTTTGACCTATAAGTTACCGCTATTAAATTTCACTCAAAAGTAGAGTTTTGCTTGTTTTTTTCCAGATTTTTGTTTTAGTCTGTATCTGGTAACAAAAAAGTTGTAGTTTAAAACAAGTTTTTAGCATGTAAGTGTGCTACTTTGAGATTCGCAGAAAAGACTATCAATAAAGCTTTCTTTAATCCTTTCTGTTGTTTTTTAGTGCCCCAGCCATTTAGGTCAACTGGGTTTATCTTCAAATTATATATTATACGGTCTATACCATCTGGGCGGTGTTTTTTCCGGAACGTTTTTTCAAATAATTTTTCCCGCGCTTTTATCGATAGAGTGCAGGCACCGCTGAGTAGCGACTCACTAGTTCAATTTAAAACTTCCGCGTTGAGACTAACGCTAATACTACTGTAGTATTACGGTTGTTCGCGTTTGAGTGCATTTATAAGACTTTCCAAAAAACACTGTGCCATCTGTGAATGCGATTTCGCCCTATTGAAATACCGTTCAACAGCTAGAATTTAACCTTTTTCAAAACTTTACATTTTGATGATATTTAAAAAAAAAACTAATTTCCAAACTGAATTTGAAAATTAGCTGCATTTTGGTGGCTCTGTGCCAATATAGGTTTAATTAGGTATGTTTCGGTTTTGGATGATTTTCCACTCTATAACTTTTTATGGGTTCTAATCAGTTAAGATCTAATACTATGTTTTCAAGTTGCTCATTTTAGTACAGAAGATAAGATAAGTTTACAATATTCCTAGTTGCTTCATTCACCCTGAGGAAATAGGAAACTACTCTATTGATTCAATAGGAAACACATTCAACAAACCTCCTTTTTGCTTTTCTCTCTTCTTCTTCTCTCAAATCGCGAAACATTATCATTATGATAGTACTTCACTGGCGCTTTTCTAGTAATTAGTGGCAGGGTTTCGGAATTTTTCATTCTGGTAATTGAGGACGGTGACAATTAGAAAAAATGGAATAGCTGAGCGCAGTATGATGACTGCTAGATGTTTCCTTATCAGCAGTGTTTTTGCTATACTTATAATGTGTTGCCTGTCTATGACTCGTGCCACGTCATAGGGGATTGAGATAGTTGTCAGGCAGTTGATGGGACATGTAATCCCATTCGTTTTGGATCTTATTTTTTATTCATATGGAACTCGATCCATCTTCTAGATTTTAAAAAGCTGATTGTTCTAGTACGGAGAGCGAACCATCATGGTCTTGTGACTGCTATTTTCTCAGATCTGTTGACATGTTAACCCAATAAACAAATGTTTCCTTAACTTCGAAGCTATCTAAATTTTTGTTAGGAACTGCACAACTAACCATTCCCTAGTTATTTAAAACTCAAAAAGTTTTGACCAACATAGCCAACTCTCTTCACTTTCTTCTACTTGATTCAACACATCTGTTATTGGTTCGCCCATTTCCAGAAACGTTTGCTTTGGTACTGTAATTAGCCTTCCTGCAAATGCGCTCAATTGCTAACCACACAGTCTCATGGTACTGTACCCGGGTATTCTGGGTTTTGAGAGCTTTTTTATAGTTCGATTTCTCCTCGGTGCACCCGAGTTCTCAATTTCTATTTAAGTTGTGTTCGAGGCAAATAGGATCAGAGGGTACACAAATTTTGGGATCATTGGGGTACAAAGCAATATGGGGGTACAATATCCTCAATTCGGGGAAGAAAATGGCAAATAATCATCTGCTTTGATATTATCTGCGATTTACTCGTCCGCTATTTCAGCTCATCTGCTATAGCTGGATCATATGCTATATTGGTTCGTCTGCTATAGATCATCTGCTATGGGTTTCCTCATTTTCACTTTTTTTGCTAATTTTTTTCCAGAATTTGCTTTTTCGTTTGAAATTATAGGCTAAATTTTCAGGAAAAGAAAACTTTTCAGCCTTAGCCTATTGTACATCAGATGATCTTTTTAATAGCAGACAAGACAAATATAGCAGATGATCCAGATATAGCAGACGAGTAAGTAGCGGATAATATCAAAGCATATGAGTATTTGCCGGAAAGAATACCTGAAAATTCAAATTTTGTGCCTCTGGATTGCTTTGTATCCCTCTAACCTTCGAATTGTTGTACCATCGGAATCGTGTGCCCAATTTTCTAATAAGTTCCAATTTGCAAACCGTAATTCCAAATTCTCGTGAAAATACCGTCCAACTGTCATCAGGTTTCTTGTAAAATATAACGAAGCCAAATAGGATTCTGAGTTTGTAATATGATTCCTCATTCTCAAACTCTCATAAGTTTTGGTGTGACATTGCTTATAGATTTGATTAATATTATTCTTTTAACAACTAGTTCTTGACCTACCTATTGGTCCGGTAAGCTACAACTTCAAACTTTCAAACACTTTAGAATCTGTGCCTAGTTGATCCATAAACTAAGTTCGTCCACATATCCTTCTAGTCCTTCAATAGTTCAGGAGTCCTTTACTTTCACCTCAACATTATCTATCATTGGGAATGAGATGTCACAGATCTTCATATTTCTTGGTTCTGACGAGACACTGGCTTACATGCGATGTATCCAAGTCAGCGCCTCTTATTCTACTGCCTGCGTCTCTTTTCCATCTAAACAGCACGGCCATTTCCCCCACTCTTTTCTCCTTTTCCAACGCATTTCTATGTCAAACATTTCTATTTTCCCATTATTTTTGGTTATAGTTCATGAAATTACTCGGTTTTTTGGGAATACGTTGAGGAATGGGTGCCGAATCTACTTAGCCGGTTATTTTACCATATTGCGTCTCTTGAACACTTTTATTGCACTTTGATCTTTTTTTAATTCAAATTTCAACTTCAGATTATGGATATTCCACCAGACACCAACGATAGTGGTCGTTCATACGGATTCGCATCAAATCTAAAAAGATTTGGTGCATCCCTGGCGGACCATCCAAAATACAGTCGGCGAGAATTCATCTCGCATTTGTCGGACTGCAGACTGCAATTAAAAGTTGAGCAGCGAGAAGAAACTCCTGAAAATCAAAGCGAAGGAAGTGAAGACGGAATCGAAGAATGTGTCACACAAATCGAGGTATTGAAACGTCTTTAATACTGGAATGTAAAAACAAATTAGCTGCGCTGAGCTCGCCCCGACTACATGAGTGTGCCTTGAAATCGCGCTTCAAATGTGCAATTTCTGTCTTTTTCTGTTAGAAAACCGTAACGATTTTCGGTTTGTACAGATTACGAAAGTACGGTTTTTAAAGGTTCATCGAAAGTTTACTATATTGGTATCGCAACGCGTATCTTAACGATGCCTTTGTAGTTCGCAAAACTCCAATTTAGAACGTTGTTCATTAGAAGAACTTTCAAGCGAATAACCACATTTCGGTCGGTTGTGGAAGATACAACATCAGAGAATATCCTTCTAGAACGCTTCTAGTATTTGATATTCGATATTCGTAGATGTTTTATCTTTCGCTACCGACAGAACTTTGGTTAATCGCTTGAAAGTTCTTTTAATCAGCGACGTTCTAAATTGAATTTTTGTAAGCTCCAATAGCCACTCTAATACCATTAGTTAAAAGCGTTGCGAGACCATTAGTGAAATTTCGATGCGCCTTTAAAAGCAGTACGGTTTTATTCTATATATTTCGCTTCAAATCAAGCCTTTTTTCGACAAAATAATCTACAAAATCTGCTTAAAATACTGAATTTGCCTACAAAAATTCATAGAAATCAATAACCTTGTTAAAACTTCTCGTTGAAACTCTCATCTTCAATTTTTTCAGTTGGAAAGTCTCGAATGTCCGAAATGCCATCGGAAAGTCGAAAACACCGATGTGCTCACAGAACACCTCGTGTCAAATCATGGAAAAACGCAAGACAAAGTGTGGTTCAAACAGTTCGGAACACTTGGATCTGATATGGCGAAAATCGTTGACAAGGCTATCAGAAAGCAAGAAGAAACAAGTCTCGTCAAGAAGTAATCATTGCGCTTCCAATAAAAACATATAATTTCGTTTTTTTTTCAGAAAATTCGGCGATTCAAACGATTTGATTACATGTCCTGTTGCTTCTCCATTAGCTCCATTTTTCATGATGCGGCATTTTCAAGTATTTCGAGACGAAATGTGTCCGTCGGCAACGGAAGGAATTGTTGTCAGCATAACGGTACCGGTACTTCAAACGTCTGTTGAATTATTGAATTGAATGTTACAGAATGATGAAAAGAGCTTTTCTCCCATCTTCTGCTTTCAAAAACTCGATAAAGCTAGGCGACGAATCAAGCGAGGACTATTGAGAAAAGCAATGGAAAAGTGAGGTTTTCCGCATAAATTTAGGTGCAAAATAAATCATTTCAGGAAGGTGAAAATTCTCGAGAAACGTTGCGACAAAGTTTCCGTCGACGAACCGGACATCGTTTTCAAAAAATCTCGAACAGCCGATGAGACTCGCGATCTTTTGCAAGCACTGAATCTGCCACCAACGGGATCTCAGAAAGATATCGTTGAAAGAATCAATGATCTAAAGACGAAATACGAAGAGATCAGGTTAGTTCGGCTGTTTTGAAGACATTTCAGAAAATGATACATTTTACAGCAATGTTTATCTGAAAAACGTAAAGCCCGATGGAAAAGTAATGTCGGCTGAAGAGAGACGTCTCATATCCTCACTCACAAACGATATGGTCACTCCAGTTGCTGGAAAACGAAAAACGACGTACAAGAACCCGAGTGAATTGACTTGTCCAAAGAAACGACAGAAAACCACGACTCCAGAATAGACTCGACACAATATCGCTCATCTCGTGATCTTTTTTCGGGTAGCAAAATACTTTGCTCCTTATCATTCTTCATCCTGTCTTAACATGTCCCTAACAAACCATCCTGTTATTTTGTGTTGTCGCTTCATCATTCCGTAATTACTTTCAGTTTTTAAAGTACTATTTATCATGTTTTTAAACCAATTGAATACATTTTCATACATATTTCTGTAGTGTTTTAATTTACTACGAGACAAATGGGCAATGCCAGTTTTTCCAGCGTACAGTACTCGGTTAGAATTTCGCTTGTTAGTTGGACTACAGAAGTGTCCGACGATTTCAAAATATTCTGGACACTCGAAACTTACTTCTTTGTCAACACTGACTGAGAGAAAACGTTTAGTTTACAGAAGAAAAGTTTCGAGAGCATAGTAATTGATGCGGCGGAGAACGCATAGAAAACCTTCTGCAGGATTGAAAATAATATCGAAATTTCTGAGTTTCAAAAAGTCGGAATTCCCAGAATTGTTCAATATTCTAATTTCAATGTAAAAATCCCACTCTTTTATCACAGAAGCGCAAAAAATTGGTGAAAAAAACAAACGATTTCAGAAAAAAGTAGAAAAAATATTCAACGCAACTCCGCTTGGAACCCGCAAGCGAACTTTTCCACTGCGCCTTTAACATACTGTTGTTCAAAATACTCTAAAAAATTCAGAATTTCTGAATCAGAAATATTTACTTATTTATTCCGATCAGAATTTCGTTACCAAAAACATCTTCAGAAATATTCCGATCGGAATTTCCGGAATTGGAAGTTCTACGTTTCCGTACATCCCAGAGCTAGTAATACGGCGAAGATCGCATGGAAAACCTAAACATATTTTATAAACACGATATTTAACAACATTAAAATGGAATTATTTTCAGAAACATTTATCACTAATGTAAAATATAAACATTAACAGTTCAATTGTTTGGCCATATATAATTCTGATAGTGAATACGAGAAACTTCGTCCCATCTCCACTTTCTCGATCAAGATTTCTGGAAAAAAAACTCGTATCGAATCCTGACGTAAACAGGAAACTCTGAAAAAATATTGACAGGTGAACAGCTTCTGAAATAATGAGATATTCACAACTACAATTTTGAGTCCAGACAACATTCATTACAAATTCAGACTGAAAATAGATCCCAATTGCTTCAGAATGACGAGGAGCTATTTGGTTTTCCTCCCACGCGGTTGAAATTTAAAGTTCGAATCTCTCGGATCTCACATTACATGTTTCTCGGAACCCTTCTTCAAAACCCCTTTGAATTCTTTTTCATTTTCGTCACTTCTTTTTTTTCTTCCTATTTCCGATCCATCTCGATTTCGTAACTATTGCACAACCTATCCATGATCTGGTTCGTACTTCAAAGGTCATTCAAACAGTGACTACGAAACTTCTAGATTCCTGTATATGCATTACGTCACTTTCCGATATGCTCTCTTGTCTCATAAATCAATTGTGTCCTAATCTTTTCTTCTTCCACACTCGGTTTCTCACACTAGAGAGTTTTGAAGAGAAAACCGACTTGAAAGTCAAATAAATCGACCCACAAACGACCTCCGACTGATTGTTTGCAGCAGTGCTGCGTCATCTTTTTCGGGTCCTCCGAAACAAGATTCATTCGTCGAAGGAAAGAAGAAGTAGAATAAGAAAAAGCTGAAGAAGAAGAAGCTGAATTCATTTGATTACGTCATCTCATCACCACACCCCAATTGCCTCTCTCTCCCCAAATGGACGTTCTTTTCTCGTTCGAGATGTGTTTGATGGCCTATTGTTTAAAAATACGACACCTCGAAAAATGGGATCATGATGACTTGTCGAACCGCACGCATTCCATTCTTACTCACACAAGAGAAAAGTCCTTCAAATAGACAGATTGAGACAGGTCATTTCGTATTATATCGAAAAAAAGGAGAAATCCAAGTTCCGAACTTTATTCTTCTTCTTTTTCTTCCTAGTTCTCTAGTTCTCAATTGTTTGAGTGTAACTTTCGGAAAATGTGTTTGCTCTTAAGTTTATATGGGGCTTCTGATGTGTCTTACAACTTGGTTTTTCTTTGATTTCTCTTTTGCTATTTTCTCTCGAAACATGATGCTCCGATTCCTGCAAAAATCAATCCATGACCGGAAATTTTTGAATAAAATGAGTTGAAAAAATATTTCAAACTCATTGCAAGACTTTTTTTCGTGATTATTCTGGTACAGAAAAATTGGTGCGGTCTCACAACGATAATTACCATAACCTAAAAATATTTTTATTCTTCCTAGTTTATTTTTCACTGCTTTTCGACGAGTTTTCTTTCGCTTTTTTCAAAAAAAAAACTGACTGAAAACGCACGAAAATCGAGAAAAATAAGCAAAATAAAAGTATTTTTAGGTTACGGTAGATGTCGTTGTGGGACATCTTCGGGCACCGCTACCAGCGTTTTTCTTCCACAGATCCAATATTTCGTACCAGAATAAAATTTACTTTAAAATTATTCATCTTCATTCGTTCCTCCTAACATCCCTGCTGAAAAATGAAGTTTCCTCATTATTGCATATCTGGTTTTTAGACAATTACAAAATGTGTTAAATCTGATCATGTCAACCCTTCTGGATCTGACATGAGAGTTTCGAAAACATTTGGAACTAATTCAAATTCATTTTTTTTTTGGATTTCCAGAGTTATCTGAAAATTTCTGAATAAGAAATTATTCTAGAATTCTTAATTTTTTAGTTGTTTAATTTTGTCTTCTGTGTTTCAATTTCTACTAAATAACACATGTTAAACAAAATGCCACAGTTTCTGAATCATTGTACTTAAAGGCACTCTACTTTCAGAATAATATTTGTTTATTGTCTCTTCTGAAACATTTACTCTGTTATTCTAAAAAAATAACTTTTTACATTTTGTTATGCTTCAGTAATTCAAATTCTTCCGCTTCCCATTCTCCCTTACTAATTTCAGTTACTCATCATGACATATTGAAAGTTCCAGGTACTCCATATATAACAATCTAACACTTCTTGCGGTTCTTGTCAACAATTGTTCTTGAACCCTAATTCTTCTATAATCTTCTTCTTCTTTATTCCTATTCTTTGCCCCCAACCCCACCATAAGAATATTGTCCTCCATGTTTTTCTTCCACTTGTCTTCCTCTAATGGATGCTAAGTATTCTGTAATTCTTCTCAAACCGGTAGTCTTTTTTCTTTTGCAGCCACTAGATGTTTGACACATTGCTCGCTGACCCACTCGATTCCATTTGTTGACCGTATATTCTCGAGCCCATGTTAGTCACCATTTAAAGGAATTTGGTCACCTCCGATTTCTCGAATCATTACTTTTCACACATTCCTTTAAAGGTGGGGGAGAGATTCTTGTATTTTTATTAGAGTTAGGGTAAGCATCTTGTTCGGGGGTTTCAGTGTCATCGGGCGCCCGCCCAAGTTTCGCTCAAGTTTTTTTAGTAGAATGCAAAGACAGTTCAAAATCAGACGGTTACAGACGGTTGACCATAACCTTCCAGTTCATTCAATTTTTAAAAAAATAAAATTAAAAATGTCAAGAATTTCATGCCCACCTAGTCATGTTCTTCCGCATGATTTACCACCATCTTCGGTATTTTCATCTCTCAAACCGAATCTAGAAACTTCTTATCTCGCTCTGTGTCTCGCCGCAAAATAAGTGCAGAAAACAGTTTTTTTTCACTCGGGTCGTTTTCTTTTCTGGGTTGTCAAATATTTGAGCACACCCACCGAAACCCACCGCCATTCTCTATTCCCCCATCGATTTGTGGTGTGTATGCTCTTGATGGATCATATCACTGATTGAATGACGTGTCACTATATTTCAATCACTCACATGATCCAAGAGCACTTGAGATAATTCGGTATTCCATGAGACCCTGCGCCACCTCCACACTGTATGATTTCCAAAGACTCCCCATTTTGCGGTTACTTTCCCTCCATTTACAATTTTTATCTTGCGAGTTAGTGGTGATAAGCATAGAAACACAATGACGCATTCGACCGAATCACAGATGTTTCCCCTCCAACCACACCCCATAACTTGTTCGTTCTTCCCTCCAAATTAATCATTTTTCGTCGTTCTTCCTTAAAAGTTTAATATCTATCTTCCCCTTTATCCACTTCATATTTTCTTTCCCAATTTTAATCTTTTCCATTCCAAGGGTTTCGTTTTGTCTCTGAATCCACTTCTTCCAAGTAGCGAATAAGAGTTCCTTTTTGACAAGAGATTATTAAAATGTCTACGTTTTTCTTTAATTTTCTTCGTCATTATCGGTTTGTCATATTTTTGAGATCAGGATTCTTGAAAACGGGCCAAAAACGGACCCTGGCAGGCCCTATCTCAGTACGTGTTAGGACCAATATTTTTTGACCGACTAAATTAAAAATGACAGAACTTGACAAGTACTATAAAGTAATGCTATTTTACAAACTGTATCTGGACTTTGAACGAAGTTACAGACCAAATGGGTCGAAAATACTGTCAGGCCCAGGTGCTGCTCGAATTCGCAGCTTTATGGTTTGTAACTTTGTTAATAGACAGGATACAGTTTTACGAATAATATCATTTCGTAGAACTAGTCTAATTCTATCATATCCAATTCAGCCGGTAAAAAATATTTACCCCAAAATGAACTATGACTGGGTATGCCATGACCCGTTTTAGGCCCGTTTTCAAGTATTCTGTTTTTTTTTTCAATTTTTCAACTTTTGTTGGGTCATTGATTTTTTGCCTATCACATTTATAAGTCTATTGAAGTGCTAGCTGATTGACACTCCCCAAATAACTTTTTATTATTATAACCAAAAACAATTCTAACCGAAAAAAAATGCTATTTAACCAAACTTTTTATTGTTCTAACCAGAAAAGGAAAATTTTAACCTATAGAGGAGACTGATAGAACGTCTTGTCAGATTTAGATAATCTTTCTTCTGGATTAACCCGAAATGTGGTAAATATTCAATGGATTAGACAAACACACGAACTGTTTTCGTGGACATTTTCCCGTTTCCTGACGTTATCTTTCAATACCTAATTCCGGTAAAAAAGTGATGTATTTTAAATTTCCGTTTCTAACTCAGAGAAAACGACTTGGGTTTCAGTTCCATGAATATTCATGCTCTACGTCATCACACTACTTTTCATCCTCTTCTTTCCTTCTTTTCCTTCTGTTTTCAGTTTTCGGAATAGATTTCATTTCGTTTCTTAACTTTATTCCATTCGTCTCTTTTACCTTCCTAATTGTTTTTTCCTGTTCATTTTCTTTCCGTTTTCTTTCTTCTTGGAATTTCTTTTTTATTTCTAGGAAAACCCCTCGATTCTCAGTTTTCAATTCAAAATGAGAGCAAAACGTCTTCGTCGTACTGCTGAGCAACCAATGCTCCCAACCTATGAACTTGTTCTTGATCCAGAAGAGGAAGCAAGAGCAATCACAAAAACTTTGGAGAACATTGAAAGAGGCTCGCAGCTGATGTTAAAGTGCACAATGGCTCAGGAGCATTTTGAGAATCTTGTCTTCAGAGCAAATAACGTTGAAGTTGGAGACAGCAATGGACAAAGGTAATCAGAAGAGTGTACTTTCTTATCAGTGCGGTTATTATGAAAATTTCAGCAAAACTGTCACCATTGATTCATTTTCCCGCATACACACTGGAATGTACGAGTGTGGGGCAACGAGGAAAAAGGATGGAAAGTATCATTCGAGACAGATGAGAGTTAAGCAGAAAAGAGATGTGAGTTATCTAGACGGGAAAAAACTGAAGTACAACCTGCAATACAAGGGCACACACTGTAAAGTTTCAACTCAATTATCTCAATTCCTGTGAAAGATATCAAAAATGTGTCAACTGACAAAACACTTATGCTATTATGATGAACAGTTCATCAATTGACAACTTTTTTATATCTTTGACAGGAACCGAGATAAATTGACTCGCAGATCATCAATTAGACATCAATTTTTTGATTTTGAATTTTTAGATTTTCCGCAGTTTCCTAGATTTTCTGAATTTCTGAACTTTTGAATATCTGACTTTTCGAATCCTGAAATCATCACAATAAACTGATTTACTGAGATTCTGATGCACAAAATTTGATTTTTTGATTTTGCGATTTTTCGAATTTTTCCGATTTTTCAAATTTTTAGTTTTCCGAACTTCTGAAATTCTGAATTTTTGAAACCTAGTTTTTTAGGACCTGTGATTTCCAAATTTTGTAACTTTCTTTGAAACTTATTTTTCACTTTCCGTATTTTCAAATTTCGAATTTTTCTGTTTTTTTCCAAGGATTTTTTTCCTTCATTACAGTTTTCGAAACTTTAGAAATTAGAGAAAAAAACTAACTAGTAAGATATTTAGAAATCGGAAGTTCTGAAATTTACAAATTTCATCTTTAATGTTCGGAAGCTGTGCAAAAAAGGAGTACAAAAAATTTTTTACAAAATCTCGTACAAAATTAACCTTCAATTTCCATTCAATACTTTTTTCAGAACAACTCAAATCTGCCACCATGCTCTTCGGATGACGATGGATTCTGTGGAATGAATGGGATCTGTCTTATGGATGGCTCCAGAAAAATTTGCCAGTAAGTCTCTATTCTATCCGAACCATCTAAAACTTCTTTTTTTCAGCTGTGACGATGGATACATGGGAGAAACTTGTGACAAAGTACTGATGGCCGCCTATGATGGTATGCAGATAAAACAGTTTAATAGTGAGCCTTTCCGACCACTTCTTTTTGGTTTCCTAACCCTATTCTTCCTGCCACTAACTCGCATTTATTCTGAACCTTCAGTTTAGCGCTCGATTTGAGATTTTTCAGTTAAAATCCTGAAAGTTGTTGGTGGAACTACTACGTCACTGAACATCATTTGCATCATGTTTGCCATCTTTTTCGCCCTTTTGTTTTTCAAAGAACGAAAAACGACAAAACGATTGAGAAGAGAATTCGGGAAGGTTGCCGAAGAGTGTTGTGAGATGGAGAATGCGATTTACAAAGGTGAGAAAAAATTGATTGATTGGACGAATAATTAATGACGTCTTCTTACAGAGACTACAACCAATAACAATTCAGACGATGACGGAACTACGTCATTTGCTAGGAATAGTATCCGGAAAGTGAGATTAGCGTTGAATCGAGTAAGGACTTGAAATAAGGAAATCGTTGAAAATTGTTATTATTCCAGGCTCGTCTCAACGGAACATCAGATTCAAAACTGCTCGAGAAGTAGACCTCAAAAAGGAATTGAAATGTATAAAGTGTACAGAATCGAGCAGAATGCAGATGATGATCTCAAAATATTTCCAAACAGTGCAAACAACACGAATTAGTCAGAAAACGGATAAATTATTATCTCTTGAGAGTGCATAAATTCATGATTCCCATCCCGGTGTGTTCAATTTTGATTCAATAAAATAATTTGATTTATTTTTTTCTTTTTTAAGGGGTAGGGGACCTGGAAATTTTTTTCAAGAAATGCCATTCATACAAGCCCCTCGAGAAGTTGAACTTGTGGGACGAGTATTGAAGATGCCGCGCCGCTACCAGCTGAGCTACGGTGGCGCAAGCTGGGAACGATGGGATACATGAAAGCGGCACACTGTACACCGTCACGCATACCAAAGATGTGCGGGTTCCGGATTTTGTATTCCGGATTCCGGAAAATTTTCGAAAGTTGCTGGGCCTTTAGCTTTACTGTCTTCATTAGTAATTTCGGGGTATTTGAATTTGTCTCCACAGAATAAAACCGTAAAGTTTACCTACAATTTATCTATCAAGTTGTTATCCGACATTTGCTGATAACAGAATGTTACACTCTAGAAACTTTTAAAATTTTCAAAGTGGTCGAAAACTTGACAGCTGTGCTCGACTTCTGAAAATGGTCAAAAACAACTGAAAAAAGTTTTTTTTGTATATTTTACTGACCGTTGCTTTAGCTAGCAAAAAAGTGTTTTAGAGAGAAACAATCTTTGGAAAAACAAGGAATCAAAATTCGAACTGAAAATCTGTTCCAAAAAAATTATGCAGCTCGCAATACGAAAAAGCGCAATACGAAAAACTCATGCGATTCTGAAGAAAAAGTCTTTTAAGGATTATGGATTCCGGATTCCAAACTCCGAATTCCAGATTATGAATTCCGGACTCCGAATTCCAGATTATGGATTCTGGATTCCGGATTCCAGATTCTGGATTTCGGATTCTGGATTCCGGATTCCGGATTCCAGATTCTGGATTTCGGATTCCGGATTCCGGATTCCAAATTGCGGATTCCAAATTCCAGATTAATTATTCCGAATTTTGAATTCCCGATTATGAATTCCGGATTCCAGATTCTGGATTTTGGATTCTGGATTCCGGATTCCGCATTCCAGATTATAGATTGCGAATTTCGATTTTTAATCATTCTGCATTCCGGATTCCGGATTCCAGATTCTGGATTTCGGATTCTGGATTCCGTATTCCGAATTCCAGATCATGTATTCCGGATTTCGGATTCCAAATTCCAGATTAAGGATTCCGGATTCCGGATTCCGAATTGCGGATTCCGAATTCCAGATTATGGATTCCGGATTCCGGATTCCGAATTGCGGATTCCGAATTCCAGATTATGGATTCCGGATCCCGGATTCCGGATTATGGATACCGAATTCCAGATTATAAATTCTGGATTCTGGATTCTGGAAAACGCTCCGAATATGAGAAATTGAGTTCAAACTCGAAAGTATTTCCGAAATTTCAAATTTCCTCATTTACAATTCACTGGCTTTTGATCTTCCAAGTTTCTAATTTTCCGAATTGCAAACAAAAAATAAACGAAACTCGATGTTCTAGTATTTACTGCCTGCCACCCCACTTTGATAAAAAGGACTCCTCTTCCAATTGCGCTCTACCGTAAACCAGCTGGCTGTCAGTAATTGCCCGCCTCTTTTGAACTTGGCCACCGATTGATTGTGTTGGTTCGAATACCGCATAAATCAATAACACCTCAATACCGCATAAATCAATAACATCCTCATAATATCAATCAAAAAAGCGAAAATCATCGGAGTTATTCTTTAGTAGTTGTTCTCGTCAATTTCCCGGCTGATTTTTTTCAAAGTGTATGAAAGTCTGGTTTTACTTGCTTGAATCGTCTATTGTTGTTTTTTTCTTTTTTATTTCTTTCTTGGATATTTCCTTGGATTTTCAATCAAAATGTTTTTCAGGCAATTTTTGCCGTTTGGGAATATTTCATAAAAAAAGCAAAATCAAAACCGAAATGCCGTTTCCTCTATTGCAACTTCCCAGAGTAGTGTTACTCGAATGTATCGAAAATTTGGATATTTTGGAAATGTAAGTGTTTGTTTTCTTCGATTTTTCATTGTTCTTTTTTGTGTGAAGAATCTTGTTAGTGACCTATGGACACCGGTTTTGGGAATAAAACTCTCAACAACTTTCGGTGAATTCCTTTTCGAGCTATGGGAAAATTGATCAAAACAAGAACGAAATTTCTAATTAGGAAAATAACAGAAACTAAAATTTATTAGAATTTTTCCAGAATCCTGTTCTCTCGTCTTTCAAAACGATCCAAAACAATTGCTAAACTCATTCGCTGGAATCCTATCGATATTCGTTGGGCATCTGGTGAAGAGGAACAGATTTGGTTAAAACTTTCTACGGATCCAGGGCTAAACTGGATTATCCACTACGAGAAGAACAACGAATCAGCTAACTCTCAAACCACTCTCCTTGGCCCAAAAGCACTTCATTTTTTATATCTAAAAGATAATGGAATTGAAGACATAACACAGATGATGGAGCATATTTGTGAAGTGTTTCGTTCACCAATTTGTGAAATGGATATCATTGAGGAATCACTCATCGAATGGATCATCAAATTTCAACCAATAATTCGCTATGTTTTTATTCGTGAGGATATTATCACTTCTGTTGGATCTTTGAATCGTATTTTGAAAAATTTCGAAGTCACCGAACGTTTTTTTCTAGCATCTGTTGCACTAGATGAGTACTTCCAATACAAAGAACCGATTCCATTTCGATGCATTACAATCACCAACTCCTATTGGCTTTCTCTAACTTCGATTCTCAAAGGAAACAATTCCATCATTCGCTTACTTGGTTCAAAGTTGACACCAACGGATATCAACACTATTTTGATAGTATGGCAGTCGGGATTCAAACTTCAAAACTTGGAATATCTTGAAATTGAAATCTCCACATACCTAGATCCTCATAGGTGCAATCACGAGATATTTAAAAATTTGAACTGGACGGTTGCTGATGAAAACGATGGAAGGCCTAGCAGAGTGTAAGATAAACAAATACGACAAGACTTTTTTTTTTAATAATTGCAACAATTTTTCAGCAGATTTCATGATGAATATATCTACACGCTACCACAGGAACAAACCGTGCATAATTTAATTAGAAACGATGGGATGATTCTCTCTATCTTCGGAGAGTATGAGGTATCTGAAGGTGAGAAAACAAAGGTTTTGTTGCATCTACAAGTATGGGGTCAACAAGCTTAAAGTATTTATTGTGTAACCTCTTCTTTCTATTTTTAGTGATAATTTGTGATTAATTTTCAATCTATATCTCCCCATGTCCCCCCTTTTCTGTAATCGTAGTTAAATTCTCTTTGTGTTACAATGCATTTCGAATGATGTCCTCTTTTTTTTATATTTTTTTATGATCACTGAAATATATTTCTTGTTTGGATAATAAATGTTCCACACTTCCTTTATGTTGCTTCAAACTTGTACGTCAGACAGTACCTCAGACTCTATACTCGTGTATGGTTCATTTTTTAAGTTTCACCCGAAGGCACTGTTAATTATTTCATTTCTGTTTATTATGATTCATAAAATTATAATTTTAAGTAAAGTACATTCACTAAGCAGGTCACTAACTCTATATTTCTTGCTTCCTATTCCTATTCTCTGGTCCAGGTTGTGATCTTGTCTCCACAACCATTCAAAAAAGTTCCCGTCTACCAAATACCGTACACCAGCTGCCTGTCAGTAATTGCCGCCTTTTTTGAATTTGGCCACCTATTGATGCACGAAAAAGAACCTGAAATCCGCATGAATATACCGGAACTTGTTCCCTCTTCTTCGAATTATCCCCAAAAAACCTGACACAGCCAACTGAAACTGACATATTTGGAACATTGTTCCAACTTCAAAATCTTCCAAGAACCGCCTGTCACTTGCACAAAATGTCATTTAACGAACCAATTGAATTGAGTTTATTCAATGAGCCGATAACTCTTTCTAATTTGCACATAAGTGTTCGCCAGTATCTCGCAATTCTTTGTCTCCTTTCTTCTTCGGCATTCGCTCTTCTTGAGAATGTTGGAGAGAGTTTATGATTTCTTCTGACAAGAAAAGTGGCTCAGAGAGACTGGCATATAGATTCTAGATTCGTTGTAAGCTCCAAAAACACTATGGGTTCAATAAATTCTTATTTGAGTTAGGAGAACTATCAACCGTATTCTCTCAAATAGAAGAGTCTTCCACATCGTCAATGTTGAGCTCAATTATCTCGGTTTCTGTGAATGATATCAAAAAACAGTCAACAGATTAAATATTTTTAAGATTATGATAAACAAATTATCAGTTGGCAATAATTTCATAGCATCCACAGAAATCGAGATAAACTGGCTCAAAGTTGACGGCTCCTATTGGAGGAGATACGGTATCTAAATGGTTCCAGAGATATATCTGTTTTCATTCAAAACTATTGGCTTCATTTATGTTCACAAGATCCGTATCTTCTCATAAATTAGCTTTCACTCTGTCGTGTCTTCATGGAGATTCTTGTCTACACAACAACAAAAAACCTAAATAGAATTGCCTCGAGATGCCCGTCAAAAAAGCTCGTTCATCTTGAAAAACTACGTTCACGAGGCATCTACGAATCGAGATAAGTATTCAAAATACTCTTCTATTTCTTCCCAAAATCGCTCCTTCTCCTTCAAACTTTCGTCGCCATAAGTGGACTCTATTGAAGCATCACGACGTCGTCTAGATTGAATTACACGATGGGCTCCGTCTTCCGGCGCTCCTCAAGAGCCAAGAAGGTCCTCCTCCTCCCACTTCTACTTTTCGTTTTCTAAAAACTTATCTTTGTATGCTTATTCCAAACTTCTGTACCTTTTCATTCAGTTTCTTTTCTTTCGGCTTCTTGTTCAGACACTTACAATTGCAGATTCGAGTGCATAATAAAGAGAAACAAGAAGAGGGGGAAACCGAAAGCAACTGAATTCAGAATGCGCTTTCTGAATGAACGTCGTGCTCCTCGACACACTGGTAATTACTTCAAGGTAGGTGAGCCCCTTTTGCTCATTACGTAGCAAAAGAAGGCGGCAGGAAGCAGAGCCAAATGCCCTGAATGTAGCAGTTTCATTTTCGCATGGCTACACACCTATGGACATGTATTCCTTACTTTTTGAACAAAATCTTTTTTGTATTTTTTTGGGTTTTTTACTTGTTAGGTTACAAGTATTGTTCAACGGAGACCTCAAAATACCTACAAAACCTCTCGATGGGGTATTCAAAAACGTATTTCGCAGTTGATTTCCGGTCATTTTCAGGAGTCTGGAGCTCGGCAGTAAAGTTACCGATCACTTTGAAAATTTCGGAGTGTATAAAACAGACCTAGTATAAAAAATTCGCATTCCCAGAAGTTCTTGAAAACTCCTGTTTTTTCATCTCTTCGCCGACTTCTAAAAGACACCTTTTTTCACAATTCAGTGCGGAACGGTTTGAAAATGATTATTAGCAAAAGTTATTTGAGTAGAAAGTTTTCAATATAGCTCTGTTTCACACCCTTCAAAATTTTTTAAAAGATTGGAAACTTAACAGCCGAGCTCCAGACTCCTGAAAATGCCAAAAACCAACTCAAAAATACGTCTTTGTATGTCTTTTGTAAACATGGTTCGAGCTATAAGGAATTTTTGAAACGCGAATAATTCAAGAGGCAAAGTGTTTGTTTAAAACTGACTTGAAGTTTTCTGTAACTTCCAAACATTTCGATGTATTACAGATGTGCATTTATCTATTTTAGAACTGAACTGGTTCACATTCAGTTTTTAAACATAGAAAAATTAAAATCTTCTACATCACACCACTTCTTTCTCCGAATCTAGCATACTTCCAATGGTAATCCACTCAAAAACCCAATCATGCTCATAATCGGATTGACACTAAATTCCTATTTTCTGGTTACCCGGTCTAAAGTGATTGTGCTAAAGTTTGTTTCATTAGAAAGAAGTTTTATTTGAACCGGTGCTTTCTTTTTTTTCCAGTTGATTTCATTAATTTCTGAATTTAAGTTAAAATCTGTAACCTTACATTATAGACTAACAAAAGTAGTTTTTTTTTCAAATTTTTAAGGAACTCCGTATTTGGTCCATGGAACTATGAATTCCATACTAATCGTGAGAGATCTCTTTAATTATGCCTTTTTCTCACTTCGTATTTCTTTTCCGGGAGTCCGGATTCTGAAATTTGATCCTCCTTCTCATTATTTTTCCTCTCAAGTTGTTGTTTGACCTTCTTCTAGAATCCTACAGAATTTGGAGTCAATGCCCGAGTTCTCAACTACAAAAACAACTCGATTTCCGGAGAAGAACACCGGAAATTGGGAATCCACTTGGTCTAATCAATTTGCCATCTCCATTCTGTTCATTTTCCCTCATTATCATGCCCTCAATCGACAACAAAAACAACTGAAAAACGGCTTCAGTTTTTTGTCTCCAGAGTCAAAATAACAAAAGGGACTTATTGTTAGTGGTGTTCCAACATGAATACGGGATTCTAACTGCAGTTTTGATGAGTGCTGTGTCTCTTCCTATTCCTCTTGCTCCTGCTCCTCATTTCCAATCTCCCGTGTTTATGGACTCACGACATTTTAGCACATGCTGCTCAAGAAAGATTTATGTGCCGCAGTGCCCTGTGGACTCCGCCCGTCTTCGTCGCAATTCAATAGAGTTGCTTCTTCTTCTTCTTCTACTACTCTTCCTTCTTTTTCTTTTTCATCTTTTTTCTTCGTGTTTCTCACCGCGTCTTCTTCTTTTTCTTGTCCCAACGTCGCCGCGGAAATGATCTAGAAGTTCGCAGCTGAAAGCACTCCCCGGGGAGATCCGATTACCGAAGAATGCCTTTTTATTCGACCAATACATCTCTATATTTATTTGTGTTTGTGCTTTTGCTGACTCTGTTGAATTTTGGATCTCCCAGTCTCTCCCTTTTTTGTTTCATTTTTTTTTGGTGTCGTTTCGGAATTCCTAAAAAGTTCGAAACGAGAGAAAATGGGCGGATGTCGTTAATCCAAAAGGGCAGACGTCAATGAAAAATAGGAAAAAAAAGAAAAGAAAGCTCTGAATTTTAGATATTTGGAAGACGGATGAGGAGAAGGATTTAGACTTTGAGATAGATTAGACGGATGAAATTCTGACAATCTCAGTTCTTATCATTCCCGATGGGCACTCTGTCTTATTAATTTTCTTACTTTTCATAGAATAAAAAATATGATGAAGGGTTAATTCAGACTATTCCTATTTTTTTGCGGTTTTTGGAGATATGTATTACTTTGGTTCTCAAAACAGTAATTTTTGTAACGTTTGGCAAATAAATCTGTCACTTGTTGGAGTCATAATTCATCAGTAAAGTGGCCAAGTTTTAAATTATTTGATCAACTTTGAGCTGAGTTATCGGTAGTCAAAGTTGCTTCATCTAAAAAAAAAACCACAATGGCAAGAATCACACCGTCCATCTTTGGAAAATCATAACATAGCCTAGACTTTAGGTATCGCTTTGAAAACTTCAGTACCTCTGAATCAAACTTAAAACTATAATTCTACCAATTTTCGTGCTTCCAAGATACTTATGTCTAAAGATATACCCATTTTAACACTCCGGGTAATTGTGCGCCACCCTGAAAGTCCCAACAAAATGTTAAACTGTACAAGTGTACTCAATTTTATCATACCGGAACCTATTTTATCAAAAAAAATATGAAAATCGAAATTTCGCAAAGTGATGGTACCACTCCGAAATTGGACCAATTCGAATTAAACATCATGAAATCTCAATCTGAATTTTATTGAACAATGATGTCGTGATAATTTGCTTGAAATTTGATAAAAGTCTGGATTCCAACAGAAAAATAATTATGGTATAATTATGGCCATGAAATTTTTTTCCTTCTGGATTTGAAAAAAAACCTGTCGCTTTTTATAGTAGGGACTCATGAAATTCTCTGTTTTTCTTTTCAAAACTTTTCCGCATTTTTAGCTTCGCTTCTAGAAGTTCGGATACTTTTTTAAACGTTCTTTTCTAAGAAACTTCCAGAGGTAAACCCAAATTTTGAAAATTATATATTGCTTCAATTTAGATTACCGTAAAACCTGTAATAGAAGGGCCCCTAATTTTCCAATTTGAGCCAATTTATCTCGGTTCCTGATAAAGATATGAAAAATGTGTCAACTGATAAATTGTTCATCATAATACCCTATACATTTTATCACTGACACATTTTTGATATCTCTTATAGTAGTTGAGGTAATTGAGCTCAAAACTGACAGTGTGGGGGCCCTTCTATTACAGGTTTTACGGTACATTGTGCTCCTATTTAACAACTTTCCACAGTACTCTCATGTCTTTTTTATACTATTTTATCAACTAATTTCATTTAATTTTCAGCCGAATGCATACCTAGTATCACCATCGGAGCGCAGAATCCCTTGCATGGGGAATCGGCAATCAGCGGTCGAAATGAGTCGGTGAGTTTTTTTCTTTTTCTTTCTTTTTTCAGCCGTTCAACCAAGTTTCATCCATCAAAAAAGGGTATCTTTGTATGTCGGGAAGTGATGAAAGAGCCTCTTGTCTCCCCGGAGACATTCAAAAATTGGCACTTCTCAAAACGACGTCTTTTGTGTTCTTTCTCTTTCTCTCTTGGATTTTTCATCAACTCGTTTCGATTATCAAACGTCCCTCTGGTTCCCAGTATTTCTTCCATTGGGGTCCCACTGTGTACCCATTTAGAAGCACATACACAGAGAGAGTCTGTGCATAATTCACGAAAAACTGAGAGCCGTCCGTCCGTCGTGTGCCAGCTCCACCACCACTGCCTACCAACCCATTTTTCTTTGGGCCCCATACTCTATATTTACATACCTTTTCTTCCCAGTGGAACCCTGTTTATAGCCAGACTCGCTGAGTTTTTTCACCTGCTTTTCATTTAGTAGTTTGGCTTAAGCTTCTATCGATTTCAGTAACTTTCCTTTGCTCAATTTATTTTTCATTTTGAGCTCCTTCAGAATTTTTTGGATATACATCGACCAGATCTAATATTTCATAACCAGAATTCCCCAACGAGTATCAAAAATAGAGCCTTTGCAATCATTATTTTGAATCGCATTTTTGAAATCAACTAGAAATGCTGAACAGCATTTCAAAATTTTCCAAACTCCTCTTACTCAGAACTTCAGTAATATTCACAGTGAATTATGCAAAAGATCCCTGATTTCGTAATTTATTGAAAATCAATATTGTCAGACTCTTTTTTTTTCATTTCATCAAGGTTCAACATCAGCCCATGCTAGAAATCGATCAAATTCTTGGGAATAAGTTTACTAATGGTTTCTGAATGTTCGAAATTATGTCTAATTAATTTTTGTAGATATTAGAAGTCTATAGAAAAAATGTTTTCATCATTGCGAACTAATTCTTCAACTTCACCAAACAATTTTTAAATACTCTATTTTCTCTAATAGAAGGCCATCCAAGCCGTCAACTTTGAGCTCAATTATCTCAATTTCTGTGAAAGACAGAGAAAGCTTGTCAACTGATAAAATATTTATCATATTATCACCAATGTTTTATCGGTTGACAACATTTTGATATCTTGCACAGTAATCGAGATAATTGAGCTCAAAGTTTACGGGTTTGGGGGCTTTGTTCAGAAAACACAGTACCTGAAGGTCTAATTGTAAGACGGTATTCTGTGAAAGTGAGTCAAAACGAATTCATACGCAGTTACACAGTTTAGGATTTTCTTTTCTTTCTCAATTTATTTTTAGCAACATTAGACTGGCTGAAATATTCCATTTTTCATGCTTAACAACGAAACAAAATCTATTCTTCTTCTCACATTCCTCTGAATAATGATTCCATGCTTATATGATATTAATGTAACTTCCTCTAATCCTATACACATTTCCTTACCCTTCTTCTTCTTCTTCTTCTCCTTCTTGCGTCTCTCATTCCATTTTAAAAAGAAGTACATTGAATGGTTGACTAATTGCCAACACATTCACACTTGGCAATTCTTCTTCTTTTTCTTCACAGATATTTCTGAAGATGTCGACGACGAAGGAGAAGAAGAAGAAGAAGAAGAAGCTGTGCGAGTGCTAATTTATGTGGCACATGCTCAGAAAAAGGGACACGTCTTCTTCTTCGAGTCCTTCTTGTCGTCGTCACTCGTGAAGGATTGACCATTTTCTCTAAATTGAAGAATTATGAATAGACAAAAAGAAGAGGAGGATAAAAGCAGGAAGGAAAAAGGGCGTTAAAAAAGCGACAAGAACAAAAAAAGGAGGATCTGAGGGACCCATCGCCTCGGCCGCCGAAAAAATGCTCCGAAAGTGTGAGAATATGAAATTGGAGACAGAAAACTGGGACCCAGTAGTGGGAGCTCTTCTCGTTTTAGCTTTCACACCAATTGATTCATTTCCTTTTTTCTTTTCTTTTCATAAAATGCTCATTTTATGAGCTCCTTTTCCTTAAGATTTTCCATAGAAACGAGAAGGAGCAAGAAAGCTTATTCGATTAGTTTTGACTTCTTTGCACATCTCCCCTTTCCTTTCTTTTTTTTTTGCTCTAGACAGTGAAAATTCGAGGATCCAGACTCTGGATTCCAGAGGAAAATGTCAAATCAAATTAACTAGAACGTCATTTGCTTGATTAAATATTTTGAAAAAAGAATAACAAACCAAAATTAAGAAAAATTCGGAAATGTGTTGCAGTGCATTGAAAATATTTTGAGCAGTATTCTGAAACTCCTGACACATGAAAAACGGAGTAAAACTTGAAAAACTCTGTACAGTTTGAAGAATATCCATTCCAGTGAAACATTTTACAACTAAATGAAATGGCCGGGCTGATTTCTTATTTTCAGAAATCTACATAATTCGGGAACCTTTAAAATTCCAAGACTTTCAAAATTTTCGGAAATTCCAATGTCTGAGCGTCGAAAAATTGTTTTTTTCTAATCTTCCAATTTTAAGAATTCAATAATTTTTTTTTCGAATTTTGAAACTTCAAGGATCAAAAAAAATTTGTTGAAATATCTGAAATATGAAAGTTTGAAAAAAGAGAACTCAAAAACCAGGGAACTCAATAATTGGAAATTTAGAAATTCTAAAAGTTTGAAAAACACACGAAAATTCCAAAACTCCGAAATTCAAACATTTTAGGGATTTATGACTTTAAAAAATGTACGAAGTCATTGAAAAATTTTTCAAAGTGAAAAATGCAAAATTGGTAAAATTTTGAACTTTTTAGTTTATACTTATAACCTTTAATTGGCAAAACAAAAGCGATATATTGTAGGATGGCGTTAATTATAGAAAAACTTTATTAGAACCGGAATTATCTCAGTTTCTATAAGAGATATCAAAAATGAGTCAACTGATAAAACGTTGGGGATATTATGACAAACATTTTATTAGTTAACAGATTTTTGTTATCTCTTATAGAAATCGAGATAATTGAGTTCAAAGGGTGGGTCTATTTTCCCGGTGATTTCCCTGCTTCTGCATAAGTTTTGAGTTTCGCTAAACCTAATGTTATTCCAAAACTACAGTAATCTCAACCATGTTCCTCTTCCTAACACCTTCCTGTCGAACCTTTACTCGATGTCCTGATTCTTGTTCCATCTCTTCCGGTGTGAATATCAAATTACCTTTTCCGTCTTTCGTCTTCTTTTCAAACAACTTCCGTTGTTTTAGATTTCAGTTACATGCCATATTGACACATATCATTTCATTCCCTTCCCATCTTCATCTTCATTCATCATATGGAAGTCTTATCGACTCTCATTTTCCCATGGAGGCGGTAAGTATCAAATAATGAAGGCGTCGCAGAGGAAACATATCATTCATCTAGTATATATCCACCAAACATAGAGTTTTTATAATAATAATAATATCTCTTTCTACTACTACTACGGACTCTCTCCCACTCTATCAACCTTTTCGCCCCGTTTCGGCTCGTCAATTCGCCCCCGTTTTCTCTCCTTTTTCTTCTTTTCCTTCTTCACTTTTTTTTTGCACACATCAAAAAGAAATAATCGGAGACACACGGGACGAAACGGCGACAAAGACTTTTCTCTTAAAGCCAACGGCAGCACACACTCACCCGTCACAATTTCCAAATCGAGGAAAAAAGAATAAGAAGAGTTTCTTCTTCTTCTTCTTCTTCATTTCTTTTTCGAACATTCCCTCCTTCTTCTTCTTTATTCGTTGCCAATGGATTCTTCGAGCACTTCAGCCTCATCTTCCTCTTCTTCACCATCTTCCCGGTCGGTTTTTTTGTATAGCTCAGATCTGATTCAGAACTTTAAAATCTAGAAAACTCAATTATTTGTCTTCTGGGTAAGATATGCAAAACAAGGAAATCCCTTGTTCTCTGCTCCACTGGTCGAGAAAGATTTTGACAGATTGCTAGGCAATTTGTTCTCAGTTTTTTTACTTGCTCACTCTCTTCTCCTTTTTTGTTTCTGTTTTAGTTTTGAAGAAAAGAGTAAAAGAACAGAAGGAAGCAATTCCGTTGAACTTCTCAATTTGAAAAGTTGAGTATTTTTTTTGCATAAAACGGATTCGAGGATGACAAGGAAGTGTCATTCTGTAGACTTGTCAATCAGAAAGCCGTTTTTTATTTTTGATGAATTGAATCCTTGAGCTCAATTTTTAACTTTTTTTCTGGAAATAATACTGTAGATGGAAATGTTTCTTTCTATGTTTAATTTGAGCATAAGCATAATGGGCATCGCTTAATCAGGTCTAGGATAAAATCTAAGATTTGGACTGTGAGAACTCTGAGAACCTCCGATTGTGTGTTCGATGAATAATTAATTAACTCATAGCTATCCATAAAAGGTGAAGTTCAGGCCAGAGATATAACATGTACCATTTTCGTATACTGTAATACCCATGAATACCGTAGTAAATAGTACCGTACCGTTATACAGTAGTTAAGGGCCCTAATCAAAACACGTAGTTTGAATTCGAAAAATTTCCATACTGAAAAATATAAGAGATCCATGGATAAAATCGAAGGGCCATTGTAAAAGGAGGGCCCTTCGGTGGTACCTTGGAACAATAGAAAACCGGCCCTTCTAATACAGGTTTTACGGTATCTAGGATGAATTTCAAAATTTTGATTGTAATTGCTCAGAAAATAACTCAATGTTAATTTCTGTACCTCCAAATGTTTGTTAGACCCATTATTGATCAACTCATCACCATCCAGGAAGATGAAAGTTCAGACCACGAATCCAATTTCCGCGAAAAAAAATTCTACAATCCAATTTCCGCCAAAAATTGATAGTTGTCAGTTTTTGTTATAAAACTACTACTACTCAAAGAGCATTATCTCATCTCATGTCTACATAGTTTATACAAAAATCTGAATAGTGAACAAGAAATCTTGAATTTTACTGAATGCTGCTAGTTCTAGCCTGTTGAAAATGTTGAAGAGAGACGAATTAAAGACACTTTCAGAAAACAGAGATACTTATTGAAAAGATGGATGAAAGTTGAATAATGAATTCCATCCGAGAAAACCATATCCTAATTTCAGAAACAAATCAATAATCCGCTCATCATCGAGCGGATCATATCCGTATCCTCGAACACATACCACTCTAATGGTAATTCCATCAAATCGACCACCTCCACCACCACAGCCCGTCAAGATGTTTACGGTGAGTAGTGCATTTTACGAAACAACCGAAACCACTCCAGAGAAAGTCATAAAGTAGTGCCTCGTTTTACGATGTAGCTCGTTTTGCTTTCCTTTTCCAATTGGAACACGAAAGGAGAAAACTCTCTTTCCTTTCTATTACTAGACACTCTTTTTTCCTCTCTTTTCTTTCTCATTCTATCACATTTCGTCGTCTATTCCGTCTCCAAAGCAACCGCAAAAGAAAAAAGATACACTCTTTTATATTGACTAGACACCTAGCCCCCACCCGTCACTCAACCAAAAAGACACCTGTTTAGTTGCAGAATGGTGTTCGGGTTCCTCAAGGTGTATCACTGCTCTTTTGTTCTATCATCAATTGGTATCTTATTTCAGGGTGTTCGCCGGCGTCCACCGTTGAATCGAGCTTGTCCACCAATACCAGAGAGCAAAAGTAATGAATCCATTATGAGTCATGCTTCAAGAGTTTCAGAGGTGAGTGAATTTCTATCAAAGTTAAAATTAGGGTAACCTTTTTTGTAAGAGTTGTGTTTTTGGTTAATCTGTTCATCATCCACTACAAATTTAGTAGGTGGTTCAGTTCTTATTTAAGTCACCTTCCGGGTCAACGTCACATCTCTCAAAAACAGTATCCCATCACAAGTGAAACTTTTTAAAATTGGCTCCAAATATATCAACGAATTCAATAGGGATAAATGGTGCTCGAAAGATTTTCGAAACCGGAATTTTTGAAGAATTTCAGAAAATACTCTGAGCATCTTTCTGAGCATCTTTCTATCGAAATTTCCGACAAACTTTTTTTCCCGAACTTTTTGAATCCTAGAACAACTAGTTTGGTATTTGGAAAATAAAAACAAGTATAAAGGAACATCATTTATTCAACCAGATTAACTTTTTAGATTTTGGTATTTATTGAAACAGAACTTCTTAAAATTTTCGTCCAGTTTTCTGTGAAACAATTTTACTAGAGTTGTATGTAATTTTTTCCAAGTTCCGGTCGTTCACGTATTAGCCAGACGACATTTTGAAAATTTTCCAAAAAAGAACTACGAGATTTGATAGAAAGAGCTAGAAGCACTACCGAGAACTAGTACAACGAAGAGGTCAGAATATTTGTTGATAGGGAATATAAACTCGCTTCACGGAAGAAGACGGAAGACGGAAACGGAACAATTTTTCCGGATTTTTCCGGGTGACGAATTCAACGAATCCTACAAAAGTTCCAGTCTTCCGTTATTTGTCACTTTTATGGACTTTACGGAAGACGACAGACGGAAATAACTTTTTTCACGGAAGACGGAAAACGGAATTCACACTGCTCAGAATCAGAAGCCAAGAAAAACAACTTTCGATGACAAACTGAAATTTCGAAAAATAATTTTGGATTAAAATTTTAATTTTTGTTACCTTTCAAAAAAAATGAAAACGGTTTTCCAAA
Organism: Caenorhabditis nigoni; assembly: GCA_027920645.1. Lineage (NCBI taxonomy): Eukaryota > Metazoa > Nematoda > Chromadorea > Rhabditida > Rhabditidae > Caenorhabditis > Caenorhabditis nigoni. The sequence continues at coordinate 11,927,021 of CP115867.1, read as the reverse complement.
CTTGCACAGCTGACAATTTTTTAAGAGCATCCTGAAATCGTTTGATGTTTGTGAACTTCTGTTACAACTTATCAAATTTGACTTCACAAGTTATATGAGTGGCTCATATTCAACTTTGAAAAAAGTCCTCACCTTTCCGTTCAAGTTCCTAGCATCTGAATCATCAAAATCCGACCGATCGTTGTCATCGATTCCTGATTTCTCGAATCTTTTGAATCCTAGTAGCCAGGAAGATTCTGTAATTTGTCTTTTTTCGGTTTTTTTTACAACTCAAAATTTTTTAATTGGAATTTCAATAATCCCTATTTTCTCACCTATCTTTCCGTGATCCTATCATCTGAGATACTGCCAATCCTTGTGATCGTCCTCCAGTCCTTTTTGAAAAACTGAAAAAGGCCGAATTGCCGAACTCAAAGTTTATTTTGCAACTACCCTCACCTTTCACTCTATTCTGTTGCTCCTCTCCTTCAAATTCGTTGATCCTAGAAGTTGTCGTCGAAGTCCGATGTCCTGAGAAACGGGGCCCCGAAATCCTGAAAAATCCTGGATCTTGAACGTTGGAAACTAAGTACTGATTTTTTCCAAACTCAATTGGATCCTAGAGTTGCCCTCATTTTGTTAGGCCATCACGGAGGTCACAAGAATATGAATTATGTGAAAATTAACGTGAAAAATTGAATTCGGTCGAAAAAATGAGACCCAAATTAAGTTCCTGTCAGGAACAGATCAGCAACTTGCTGGTTTTTTCCTTATGCATAAAACCAGCAAGTTGCTGGGGCCGATTGCTGGAGTTTTCTAGGCCATGACTTGTTCCCGTGTAGCTACACGACTAGCCTGACTATGAGCAAGACCCAAGCAGGGAACTCCTTGCGCTTTTAATTATTTAGTTTCTTGAGCTCGTTGTCGTGTAGCTACACGGGAACAAGTCATGGCCTAGAAAACTCCAGCAATCGGCCCCAGCAAATTGCTGGTTCGCTTCTTACTGAATAACCCCATAAGACAAGCTTAGTCCAACCCTATTTTTAACCAGTTTCTACAGTATCCGCACCACTATTGATAACAGGAAAAAAATATTTGATTTAATTTCAGCAACAAAAAGCCGGAACATCAACTGAAACTACAGCCGATCTTGTAATCGAGAACCGCAATGTAGTCGACGTTTTGCATCGTCTCGACGCCAACTCCAACAATGTAAGCTCCCATTCATTTTTCTTGCCCTTTTCCGTGTCATCCCATCAATTCGACACCATCCCCAAAACCACTATGATTAATTCGTCGAATGCACGTTTTTGGCTCACACGCTCCTTCTCTTTTCTTTCACTAGAATTCTCTAGAAGTCGTCCCATTTTTACTCCTATTGACACAAGAGAAGAAGGCGGAATTTCTGAAAATGTATTCATAGAACATAAATTTGCATTCCATTACATCTGAGTTTTTTTTGTATATCTATTCCCTTTCCCCTCCTTTTCCTTTCAATTCCTTTTGACTTTTCTCGATTTTCGATTCTTTTGTGCCAGCCAAGAAACAGAAACAGCGACTTGTATGCATTTTGTGGCCAGGCATACAAAGATAAGTTTTGTCGTGTCGCTAGTGTCTCCCGGAATTCACCCATGGGACCATTCAATTTCATGTTTGTCCCCTTCATTCCTTGATTGTCCCACCCCTTTCCACCAACATCCCCCGACTTTTACACCCGAAAAGACCTTCTTCCCTTTCATTTTCTTCCTTTTTCATTGCACTTTTATTTTTCCAGATTGTCTCTTCTTCTTCTGTGCCATCATCAAGAAAATCAAAAGAAAAGAAAGCGAAAATGTCATCAACACCAAGAAGTCCTCTGATGAGTATGGCCAATAGTGTGAAGAGCAAACTCACCAAAATCACACATTTGGGAAGGAGTTCCGAGAGCAGCTCTTCATCGAATATCAAAACGAGCCAAAGCTTTTCTGGGTTAGTTGATTTTCTCTTTTTCTTTTTCTATATCTATCTGCAATCTTGTCATATTTTCTCTGCTTTTTCGAAAGCGGTATTTCCTTTATACCGGAAACACTATAACAACAGGGCCGGCAACTGTGAGCTTGTATATCTCGGTCCTGGTAAAAGATATCAAAACATGATCAACTGATTAAATGTTCATCATAATATCCAAATAGTTTTCATAGTTCATCACTTTTTGATATCTTTCACGAGAACTAAGATAATTTAGGTTTAGGTTCAAGCTAGGTAGAATCAAACCCACCGAGGTTGATTTTTTGGCTCGCCCGTCTCTTCGAAATCGCGACACTTCGAAACCAGTCATTTCAAAAACCGCCAATTTTGAGACCTGGGTAATACAGGCAAATAACTAAATTTCAGACTTTAATAACATCTTTAGGATTTTCAAATAGGCTTTTTCTGGTTGAACACATTTTGAAATCCGAAAAAATCAAGTTCTGATTTTTTCAAAAAATTAGTTTTCCTTCAATTTTTCGAATATCAGAATGTGTTCTCTCAGAAAAAAAAACATTTTTGAAAACCGATAAATTGTTTTCGTGGTCTGAAATTTATCTATTTGCCGGTATTACCCTGGTTTCGACGAGGCGCGGTTTCGAAGTGACGGGAGCCGATTTTTCAATCATTAATCCTTGTTTCATGAGTTTTTTTTGGAAATCATGATAAGCTGTCTTAATTTTTCTACTGGATTTGCAATCCAGGATTTCAATCAACTCTATTTCCAAAGTTTTGATCATTGAATATTATTCTCCCAAAAGCTAAATGACATCATTTTTCTCATTTCCTGCAACATTCGCAATTCTCTCACACAATTCTTCATGCATTTTATTCTCAGCCCTTCTTCTCTAACCCATTCCTTTTTTCCCCATTTTTTTCAACCAAGTGATCAAGTCATTATTTCCGTTCCGGCTCGCTATACTAAATTGAAGTCATACTACTAATAGTAATAACGATGCCCAAAGAACTCACGGAAAAGAGCAATTACCTCGAAAAGTTTGACGACAAAAACATTCGGTTATTTTTTGGCTGGCAAACAACTGGAACGACGACGACTTCTTTCTTATTCTTCCTTCTCCTTCTTCTTATCCTTCCTCATTCTTTTGTTTTTCTGTGGTTCCAGAAGTTTTCGGCGGCACACCATCCGAAAAGAAAGAAGAAGTGCCTTCTCTGTTAAGCTCACCGCGCCGTCAATGATATATTCGAGACGAAGACGAAGAAGCTTATGCGAAGTGTGTCTTGTCATCCATAAGCCCTTCTTCTACTTTTGCTTTGTCAGATTTTTCGTGTATTCCTTCTTTTTGTTTCTCTCCTCCCACTAGTCTTTCTTGTCAAAAGTTATGTTTTTGCAGTTATTTGTTGGTTTTCAAAAATTTCATGTTCTTCTTTTTTTGCAGAATCCGTCAACCGAAACAAGTTCCGAAACGGATTGATCAAAACGCAAATCGGGTCATCAAATCGTCGTCTATGGAAGTACCCTCGACCTCAAAGATGAGATACTACTTAATTTTGAAATATTCCGTTAGGCCTTGTTCCCAAAAAGTTCCCGAATCTGGCACTCCTGGGCCAAGAAAGCAGTCTAAAGTGACGGCCAGTATCTCAAGATTTTCAATTCCCACAGCTGAAACGATTGCGACCGTACATATGTACCTAGCTCGTTGACAGCCGCAAAAAAATTTGCGCATTTTGAAAAAACACAAACTTTCAAAAAAGCATCATAACATGATATGAAATATTGGGCTCTCGGCGCAATAAGAGAAACTGGGAGGCACCTTGAACTGCTTTCTGGGCCCAGAAGTCACAGATCAGGGAACTTTGGCTTTATAATGAAATCTTAAAGCAATTTTGAGATTCCAGGTGTGTATTCCACAGGACCCAACTCCACTTGTCGACGATAAAATAGAGGAAATCTCTGAAGCTGGTCTCATCTCGAGAAGTGAAATGGCACCTCCGAAACCAATGGAACACGTCTGTGTGAAATTGGAAGAAGATGTTCTTGTTGTCACCAAAGAGTTTGATGAACGGTATCCAGGGTAAGATATGGGTTATGAGGAGTCTCCAACCAAACTCTTGATTTCAGGCAGAAAAGATCGGCAAGTCCTGACCCACCGGCAGTTGAGGAGAGTCAAACAATGTCAGAATTGGAACAGATTCCATCTGAAACAGTCGTAGAGACAATTTCGGAAGAATTGGATAATAATGCGAATCAGAAAACACCTGGACCAGTTCGAAGAGTCATTAAGGAGACGACAACTACTACGGTCACAACCACATCATACTCGGAGAGCAGTCCGGTTCCAATAATCGAAAAGATGGAAGTCGTGGAAAAGCAGGAATCTATTCTTGTCCCAGAATCTCATCCAGATACTGCTGCTATTCATGTGGATGTTCCTGCTCCTGTTCACATTCCGGAAGCTGTTGTCAGTCCGAAAAAGGAAAGATTCGTGTCACCTGAAAGATATGTTCTTCTCGTCAAAACTCCCGAAGCACTCCGGAAACATAGAACACTGACGATTGGAGAGAAAGATCCAGCTGATGTGAAACCAGACGAAGAGATTCAATACACTAAAATGGAAACTGTGAAGTTCAAGGAGATCAAAGAAAAAGTGAAGTATGAGGAACCGGTGCCACAGGAGAAGTTCATTTTGACTGTGAAGACTCCAGAAGCAATCAGAAGGCATCACACGTTTACAATCAGAGACAAATCACCCGAGGAAGAGATGAAAATTACCAAATCTCAATCGGATGTCCATGTCAGTAAGAAACTGGTGAAACAGACATCGGAACCGGAGAGAAAAACTGTTGAAAAGAATATATTCGAAGATAAAGAAGACGTTGTTCCCGAGCCAAAGTTTGTGATAGTCATGAAGACTCCAGAATGTCTTAGAAGACATCACACATTTACTATTGGAGATCGTCCGAAGAGCCCAGATTATCCGTACATTGAGGAAGGAGAAATCACTGAACCGATTGCAACGATTGGACCACCAGCAGATAGACGGAAGAAGGAAGAAGAGAAAGAGAAAAAGAAAAAAGAATGGGAAGAATATGAGAAACCACCTCCAGAGAAGTACATTCTCACGACTACAACTCCATTAGCCATTCGGAAATATCAGACGTTTGTTGTCGAAGCGAAAGAAGAGAAGGCGATTCCTCAATCGATGAGTGCAGATGCTGTGATGATGACAAAGAAGGGAAAAGTGCAACGATCGGAGTCAACGGATTCAAAGAAGCACAGCTATTTGCGGAGATTGCAGTTCGAGTTGTTCCGGGGAAGAAGCAGGGAACGGAAGACGGAGAAACAGGAGAAAAGACAGAAATCTCTGGATGAGCGGAAACCAGAATCAACACAAAAGTACATTCTTTCGACAACAACTCCCATAATGATGCGGAAGTACCAGACGTTTGCGATTGTCGACGGAAAACCAAAAGATGGAGAACTTGCGAACTTGCAGTCCATTGAATCGTCTTATCAGAAACAAGTTCAAAAGGACATGTCGTTCGAGGAAGAAAAAACAACGTCTCCAGCAAAGACTTCTGATTTTTATTCCATTACTGCAACAACTCCATTGACGAAGAGAAAGGTCGTTGTAGAAGGTGAGATTTCATAAATCTTATTAATCAATAAACCTCTAGTTTCAGAAACTGTGACATCATCTGTTCACCAATTATCTCTTGACGAAGCTGTCGGAAGTCCAACAAAGAAACCCATCTCTCCTGAGCCACGTCATCTATTCGTAATGGGCGGAAGGCGTTCGACGACACCTCAAGAGGAGCGGAAAGTAGAGAAACTACACGAGCCTCCAAGGAATTTGAAATTGGATACTGACAGAAGTCAGTCGGATAATGCTGAACTTTTAGAAGAAAGAAAGTCAACCATGTCCGGAGATCTAACATCTCCTGAAGAAGATATTCCGATGGATACAAACTTGACTCCAACTACAGAAGACGTTATGGAAGCAGTGATTATTTCAAGAAGAATTGAAGGCTTGATGACCTCTCCAATTGAAGAAGAGCCGGAAGGTGTCACATCTTCTATTCGTGACTTGTCAATTAAATCGTTGGAGAAGAAAAGAAACAGCGATTCGGAAAGGCCTGCTCCTGTATTCACGCCTCCTAGTCCACCAAAAGACAAGCCATTCCCAGTGATGACTGTTCCCAAATCAACGTCAACGTCTTCATCTGACTCTGCTCATCCGATGACGTCTTCCTCGAGCTCTTCTAGAATCAAACCAACTCAACTTCCAATCAAAAAGACTATTCAAGTTGTTGATCCAATGCATATTGTCGAGCTGAAACCTGAACAAAAGTCCAAAAAAGAGGCTTTGGCCTCAAAGTGAGTGTGAATCCATGTGCCTATCTATTGTGTTTTTCTGTTCCGCCTCTCCCAGTTTCTCGCCTGTCCTTCCCTTGTAGTCCCGTCCGTATTCTGTATATTCAGCATTCTCAGGTCTCTTCGTAATGCTGGAAAGATGCTCACACCGTCGTTCTTGAGGAAGGAAAAGAAGGTGAGGAAGATATTTTGGAAAATTTTTTTCCATATCAATCAAAAATCAGTAATTTTAACAGTAGTCCTTTAGTTAGACTTTCTGGATGCTTGAATGTTCTAATTTTTATTGAAATGCCGTAAAACCCCTGTAATAGAATAGCCTGCCAAGTTTGAGCTCAATTATCTCGATTCCCATAAAAGATATCAAAAATGTGTCTGCTGATAAAGGATTTCTGATGCTATGATAAACAATTAATCAGTTATCAAACTTTCATATCTTTGACAGGGACCAAAAGAATTAGCTAAAAGCTACAAGCTAGAGATGTCCGACTATTAAAAGTTTTACGGTAGTTTATCTGTCTTTATAGTTTCTTTTTTCCTCAAAAAAGTTTTAAATTAATTTGTGAATGATCCTCAATACCACTTTACTCAACAATCTCAACGGAAAATTTCCAGGGTCCCAAGAAATCTCTCTACCCGAAAACAACATCAAACGGTCGTCAACACATTTCCGAGAAGCTGGAAAGGTACTTGAAGCTATATTCCGAAACCCAAATTCATTCATTTTTCAATTTCTTTCAGGAAAGCCCCTCTGGCAGAAGGAGAATCTTCAGTTGTTGCCAACTCTCCGCTCGTTGAGAATCTTCCAGTGACGTTCGAGAAATGGAGCAACAAGAGCCCTCGATTAAGTGTGAAACACTTCAGTGAAACCATCATTGAAGAAGGTCTCGATGCGAATGCAAATGCAATGTCTCCACGTAAGTAGCGGTAGTTTTGAAAAGGAGACTCAAAAGAGCATCCTTGAAAATCAGACAGAGAACCTCATTAGAGGAGACGGAAAAGAGAGACGGACGACGCCCAAATTCAATTACTTTTCTGCTCACAACAATAACAGAAAAGAAAAAGCAAAAGAAGAAGAAGAAGGGCGTCAGATGACGGAGTAAAGAGAGACAAAGTTTACAGAGTTGGAGCATCGCGTTATTCCTTCTTCTCACCAACAAGACAACGCAGGACTCATTGACGATGACATTCTGTGAGCTTCTCTTCTTTTTTACATTTCTAAAACTAGTCAACCGTAGAAGTATATTTTATAATGAGTGCAAGAGATACCCCTGAATGCCTCGAGGCATTCATCTTATTCCATCAATCTTTCCCTTCCATTTTCTTCCTTCCACTCAACCCCAAAAGAGTCTCAAATTTCTTCATTATCTCGATTTCAATCTTGACGAGAGAGCACGCCTTCTGCTCCCCAACCAAAAGAGTCTATATCAGACCACAACCATTGTTTCTTTTTCTTTCCCATCCTTGACTTTCAATTCTTTCAGTGATCAACCAATGCTCGTAGGAGATACCTTCTCACACTCATCATCCATCGACTGTATTTCTGCACATCAAAGAATGAACGAGAGCATTATTTCGATTGATCGATCGATTGCTCAGAATGAATCGTAAGTTTTGAAAAAAAGTACTACTTCTGAAATTCTTGCACCAAATGTCGTTCAAAACTTGTATGTAGCCCGAAAATAGTTTAACGAAAATCGCAGGATTCATCTTCGTGCTGATTCCGGTCAGACACATCAGATGAACTCATTTTCAAATTGAAATTATGAGCAAAACATCATATCAGATGATAGATGATAGAGCTCTACAACTTCAAATAAGAACCGGCCGGCTTTGAAATTGATATTATGGTCCGGGCTGACAATTTCTGCCCGGCCCTGCTACACTCGGTTACTGATTTAATTGCTGGTCGATTCTTATTGGATGTTGTAGAGCTTGCCGAGCTCAGTTATCAGGCATATTGTTCTACCCACAATTTCGATTTTGGAGCGAGTTTGTCAGCCGACCGTGCAGGACCGGAATCGGCCCGTCGACAAGTATGACTGAAAAACAACTTCTAAAACTTTCCTCAAAATCAAATAATTTTGATGAAACCTGACAGAATCAATCTACTCAAAACAATGTTTACATTCCACTTTTTTAATTTGGGAAACATAATTTTTGAACTCTATACAATCAGAGACTTTTTCTGTTTTCGCATTTGCTGACAGCTCGAATTTCAAGAATTGAAGCTTTTTGCAAATGCCCACTATCAGATTCTCGCTAGGAATTCCCTACTTGAGCTCGGAGATTGTGCAATCAGAACCAATGCTGTGCCACGGCCGGCCGCAGTATTTTGGACTTGTGAGATCGATAGAATACGTCTTCCTATCAGCCCTAGTAGTTTACAGGCCGCCGAGCTAATTCTCGAAAGAACGGGCTGATAGGTCCACGACAACCTACCCATGGGCTGAGTCATGAGCGGTCGCGGCCGCTATCAGAACTCTTCCTGCTCCTATGAGTTACCTGATTCTTTTTGCTCCAGTTTCTCAACCTAAGATACTCGCAGACACATCAACAAAATCATCTGCGCAAACACATTTCGGCTTTTTCTCTTTTCTCGATTCGCTCTTCTCCCTCTCTCGATTCTCCGTTTAGTTCCTCAGCTATTGTTACCCGATCGGCGTGTATTGCGGTCATAGGCATCAGGTAGAATCGAGAGAAAAAGGAGAACGAGCGGCGCCCCCTTCCGAACATACACACTTTTCTCATATGTATTGAACTTGCTTATCTCGCCTACACCTACAATCGTCTTCCATGATTGATTGCTTACTATCTCCTATTTTGTCCACATTTATCAGGCAAATCACATTTCAATTCAAATATCTATATCAATTTTTGGTTTTACAGAAGGAGCAGCAACCCATCCACGCAAAACAATGTGAACAGGTATGTCAAAGTTTGCAAAACGTACAAACTATTTGCAACATTTTTATTTGTTCAGGAATACATTCAACGAGACGAACCTTGATCGACAAATCGACGCAGGCCGTTCTGAAGTTCAGGATATAAAAACTCAATTGCAGAAATTGAACAGATTAGTGAATGTAAGTCAAGGTTACTGTAGAAAAATGGGAGTGGTAGGAATTTAAAGGAGGTAATGACCTAATTTATGAATGACGAATCGTAAAGTCGTTTTTTGTTTGAGTAGTCACTTCGATTTGGAAGGAAAATGAGAATAGTAATCAAAAACGGATAATTACCTGGACTAAAGTTTGAATCAGCATAAAATTTAAGCGAAGCCTTCGACTGGGCTAAAATTTGGAGTTCGAAAATTCGAATATATCATTGGTAAACTGGCCAAGTTTCAAAAATTTTTATCAACTTTGAGCTGAGTTGTTGCTTGTCAAATTTGCTATATCTCATGAAAGTCAAAAGAAACATTATCTCATTCATTTTTGGACAACCAGAACAATACTTCAGGAATCGCTTTGGAAATTTTAGAAGTTTTGAATCAGATGTAAAATTATACTCCTACCAAGTTTCGTGCTTCCAAGATATCTACCGTAAATTAGAAGGGCCCCTTTAATAGAAAGGCCCACTGTAATAGAAGGGCCCTCTGTGAAAAAGGACTCCCTTCAAAATGTGTTTTGAAATCAGAAAATTTCCGTCCGTACTTTTTTAGTGGAAAATATTCCAGGAATTCCACAATGCAATAGAAATTTGTAGTAACACCTATTTTTCGATGAAAGTCTTGCTAAATTTTGGCGAAATTGGCAGATTATCATAATTTCTAAACGAAACTTCGTCGAATTTTTCGATGTTAAATTTCGGAAAAACAGGCCGGAAAAATAGAAGGACCCCCTCTAATTGCCCAAAGCTCTTCTCCTTTATGTTTGATTGCAAATCAAATTTCATAATTTCCATTTTTGCCCAACCCTTTTGATACGAACTCCTGATCATAAAAGTGACTAACTGTTTTTGATGATTAAAAGAGCTTCTTATCAGAAAAAGAGTGATTCAAATTTAACAAACTGAAATATTTATGAAATGATTACATAAGATGACGACAAAATTTCAAAGTAATTCCTAAATTGTTGCAGGAGATGGGAGTGAGTGGATGGGAAGAAGAACTGACTAGACTCCGTCGTGAAAATGAGCAACTTCGGAGGGAACTTGCCGAACGAGATGCCACAATTGCTGCTCTTCAATCACAAACTGTATCTTCTTGAAGAAGAAAAATTTAATCTTAATAATATTTATCATTTTTCTATAGTGCAAAAACTCAATTAATCTCCAAGCCGATCTCTTTTTGTAGACCACATTCTTCTGGGTTTTTCTTTGATCTGAAATTTTTCGATGTCTCTCTCTATTTGTCCCATCCTTGTCCCTAAACCGTTTTCTTCTAGAACCAATTTTAATTTTTCAACCGGTTAAAAATGTAGTAAAATGAAGTTTCTGATTCATTCGTCTTTCTTATCAACACTAAAAGACCGACATTGCACAATCGCCTTATCAACCACAATTCAACGCTTTTTAGTTTTTAAACTACTTTTTTTCTCCTTTTCTCGTGCCTGGTTTTAAGCTTTACTTACATGAATAATCATATAAAAACTCCTCTTCTACTTTAGTGTAGACCTATTTTCAGACATGCATCGGGTTTTACTCCTGTTAGCTTTAGCCTTCGGTTATGCTTTATGCCACGTGTCACCTCCTATGGTCAATGGAAGACCCCGAGGAGGGCTGATTGGTGGAGATCCAGATCCAGAAGGGCCAACCACGGAGGATCAGTACATGGTTTATTCGAATATCACACAATACGTCGATCACTTCTCCAATAATACAAGTGCCACTTGGTTACAGGTGAATACATAATCTGGGAAGTTTAAAGCTAAACTTGTAGTAAGACTTCCATTTCGATTATTCGTAGACATGCTAGGATGGTTCGGCGGTCGGTTGCTCGGATTTTCCGATCGAATGGAAGGCTTCCGTGAAACCTGTAATAGAAGGGCCCCCACACTGTCAAGTTTGAGCTTAATTATCTCAGCTCGTATAAGAGATATCAAAAATGTGTCAACTGATAAAATGTATAGGATATTATTATAAAAATTGTATTAGTTGACAAGTTTTTTATATCTTTATCAGGACCCGAGATAAATTGGCTCAAAGTCGAAAATTAGAGGACCCTTCTATTACAGGTTTTACGGTAACTTATACAGGGTGGCCGATAAGTATAGGACGTTTCTAAATCTTTCCCATTTTTCATGAAAACATTTTTGAACTACAATAACTTTATGAAAATGTTCAAAATATGTAAGAATTTTAGTTTTATAACAAGTTGCCATGATTAGAAACACGAGCTTTGAGGGAAGCCTTCGAAAGCAACAAAAAAATTTTGGCTATGCGCCGAGGGTAGTTGACGTCAATATCGCCACAGAACTTTTGAAATGGACTTTCCAGAAAGTCCAAAAACCTGCAGGAGGTTCCCGAGATCTAGCTCTTCAAAAGTTTCCACACAGCAAAGTCCATCGAATAGAAATCCGTGGAGTTAGCAGGCCTCAAATCTTTGCCGAGGCATCTAGGAAAATGAGCGTCGAAGACCAGAATTATGGATTTCAGTCCACAAGTCGGTTCCCAGTCTTACTGATGATTAGAAAAACGTCCGGCAATGTGCTGAGTGGTCCAGGGCAACAAATATTACATCAAAACTATCTTTTGGCAGACATGCCAGCTGATTTCAACATTTAAATCAACGAAAACCGAAAAAGTCGTACCGGTTGCTTTATTCTATCCCAAATCATCAAACTCTTATGGAAAAGGCGGTTTAGTGATACAATACCTTTAGGAGGTTAGTTGTCACCTTTTGTTAACAATTGTCTCTGAATACACTTATATTCGGAAGAGGTTAATCAGTGAAAATCTTTACGGTACCCCCATCCCATCTGACCAACGGCGCAGGCGGAGGCTGGAAAAAAGTTTTTTGCATTTTTTGAGTCTGCGGTCCCCGGTTGTGATAGAGAGGGTTTGTTTACGGTAGATACGATAATTGCGAATGTGAAAATCTTATTTGATGATTTTTTGAACCATGTATCTTGCAATGCTACGGTCAAAAGCCATTTTTTGCTCAATTTGATGCTTGATGATCCCACGAGTCTGGCGAATGCTCAAAGTGAATGACGGCCCATGTTTTGGTTTAATCAGGTTCCTTTTATCCTTTTGGATAATTTCGAAAACATTTCGGACACTTGATAAGGAAATTTTCTGTTTCCTAGAGACATCGAAGCATGTACTTCCTCTTTCGCAACGTCTCAATCCTGGATTGATGTGCAGAAGTCGTCATAACTCCGAACAAAAAACAAAATGATACCAAATGGCATAATTTAATGCTTATATGGAGTCCTTAATTTCTATACCTTTCAAAAATTTTTCAAAATTATCTCTTAGTGTGGTACCAAGGAGCTCTCAAAAAAACGTCCTATACTTATCGGCCACCCTGTAGAACAACGAATTTTAGTATGAGGGAAAACTTCCATCATTTCTATTTTTGGTTTGCAAGACAATTAGTTTTTAAAGTGTTCTTTAAACCTACAAATAGATGATGAATAAACCATGTCGTCCTTGTATCCAATTACCCGAACCCCCCCCCCATCTAAAAGTTTTTTGATCTCTAAATCAATCAAAGAAAACCATAAAATTTACGACTCACTGAATTTGTTTTCTCTAATCATATCTCCTTCCCAGAGATACCAATACAATTCAAAATTCTACAACAAAACAGTCGGATATGTGTTCTTGATGCTTGGTGGAGAAGGAGCAATTGAAGGAAGTGGAGACAAATGGGTGCGTCACGAAGGAGAAACCATGATGGTATGGGCAAAGGAATTCGGTGCAGCTGCATTCCAAGTCGAGCATAGATTCTATGGATCAAAAGAATTCTCTCCACTTGGAGATCAAACCACGGAGAGCATGAAACTTTTGACAATCGATCAAGCACTGGCTGATATCAAAGAATTCATCAATCAGATGAATAAAATGTATTTCCCAAATGACAAACCAATTTGGATAACATTTGGAGGATCATATCCTGGATCTTTGTCTGCTTGGTTCAGAGAGACATACCCAGAAATGACTGCTGGAGCTGTTTCTTCTTCTTCTGCTGTTCATGTATTTGTGGATTACTATGGATATGCAATCAATACGGAAAAGACATACCGAACTGTCAGTGCTCCTTGCGCCGAAGTCATCAGGACAGCGTTCACAGAAATACAAAAACGAGCATACAATGGTCAAGATGCAAGAGCTCTCCTCAAAGGAACTTTCAAGTAAGAAATTTTAATTGAAAAGACATCATCTAGTTTTTTTTCCAGCTTATGCGACGATTTTGACGAGAACAATCTATCGAAATCCATTCAATTTTTCTTGCAAAACATCTATGGATACTTCCAAGGAATCAATCAATACACTGGAGATAACAGAGTAACATAAATCAGTTGAAATTCAAAACAAAATGATATCCAAATTCAGAACACTGCCACTCGAAATGGTTTAGGAGTTCCAGGTGCCTGTGATATTCTCAACAATGCTACAATCGGAAATGCAGTCGACAGAGTCGTTGCAGTGGTATGTTTACAAGTACTTTACTAAATATTTTCCAATTTTCTTATTCAGTTGAATTGGTATGATTCATTTTCCGGACCATTAACTTGTAGACCCAACAGCTATGCTGCATTCGTTAATCAGTATTCGAATACAACCATGCCCGATGATGATACAAGTAGGGATTCAAGACCTAGTTCGCCTTCTACTGTAATTTTATTTCAGTTAGTACCCGTAGCTGGATTTGGCAAACTTGCACCGAGCTTGGATACTATCAGACCACTGATGGAGGTAACAAAGGAATCTTCGGATCTATTGTCCCATTGGAGTAAGTTTTCAAAGTATTCAGAACATTGTAATTGCTCCCTTTTCCAGCTTCTTTGCCGACCAATGTATTGATCTTTTTGGTCCAGAATACACACTTGATAACACTTTCAAATGGATTGATCAAGTGCGTACGAAATACGGAGGAGCTGATGCATACCGAGGAACCAATGTCTGCTTCCCGAACGGATCTTTCGATCCATGGCAGGATTTGGGTCACAAGGTGAACAACACAAACAACAATGTGGATTCATGGTTGATCGATGGAACTGCTCATTGTGCTGATATGTATCCGGCTAGGGATTCGGATAAGCAATCACTGAAGGATGCTAGACAACGAATTCACGATCATTTGGCAAGATGGCTTTCTGATGCTCAGGCTATCAGACAGCATTCTTCTGGTAAGGAAAGAGTATAATACTCTGGTCAACTATCAAAGCGCGCTGCAGCCGAAATTTCGAGAGTGGGCGGGCTTAAATCTGGTAGCTAAAACCTTAAAAAAGCTCATTTAGAGAAACATGTAAATTGGTAATTATTTCCGGGCCTATTTCGATTTTTCGACAGATTTCATCAAGTTTGAGCTTTTTTCACAGATAATCGAAAAATCGCAAAAGATAGAAAAAAATAATAAGGAAAATTATTGAAAAATCGAAAAAATAGGCCAATAAATAATGGAAAAAATGCATGATTCTCTAAATGCGCCTTTAAAGATTTCGCTACCGGACCTAAGCTCCGCTCACCTTCAAGTTTTTGGCCACAACGCGTATTTGAAATTAAACCAAGATGATAACAAAAATTGGCTCTAGCCGGTTATTTTGATTCTTAGAATTTTTTTTTTCGGTCCTTAGAATTTTTTTCAGATGTAAGGACCACATAAAAATCTAAGAACCAAAAATAATTATAAGGACCACAAATAATTTTAAGGACCAAGTGAACCGACTAGAGCCCAAGAATCTTAGAGCCAGTTTGTGTGAAATTTACAGTACAAAATGATGAAAACTCAAAATAAACTTTATTGAAATTTCAAATTGCAGGGTCCACAAACTTCTCGATGTTCACTATCCTTCTTCTCGTCATTGCCAAGATCTTGTATTAAATTTCATTTTTATAATATCTGAAAAATGGCTTTAATAATCAAAAATAAATGGTTATAACTGTTAAATGACATACACACTCATACTCACACAAAATGACGTCTTTTTCGCACTTTTCGCCCCTTTCAAGAACACACCCAAATTGCCTTGCCCCGTTTTCGAATCGCTAATAAGATTGTGCTGAAAGTGGAGAGGGAGGTGCCTAATAAAATGAGTTGGATAGGTGATAAAAATATCGTGTCGATGCGAGAGAGCCCTGGCAAATATTCGCCGACAACGCTTATCAATCCAATTTTTTCAGTTGACTCGTCGTCTCTTTTCGGCATGAAGTTTGCCATCCTTCTCGCTGGTATGAATTTTCGAAATTGGATTTTGTTTTCTAATTGGATTGTCTTCTTTCAGCACTCTGTGGTGTGGCTGTTGCTCAGTTCGGAACTGATAACTGTAATCAGGCTCAGTTCTTGGCATGCAACAGTAAGCTTGGAGATTTCTGGAGAACTGAGTGAGTGATTTGAATGCTATGAACATATATGGTATTAGAAACATAAGATTTTTGAAATCACATCATGTCATTGTCATGGTTCCCGCGGATAGTATCAAGATGTGAAATGGCGAATTGCCAACACATGCAAACGATGATGATTTTTTATCAGAGAAGCTCCGGCAGTTTTAGAGGATTAAATTTATTGATTCAACTGCTACTGATTCATTTTCAATCAGTTAAACTATTTCAGCACTACCACCGCCTGGAAGGATCTGGCCACTTTGGACAGAATCACCCAGTCCCTTATCGTCTCCCCATATACCATTGATTCCTGGGTGAATGTTTGCAAGTGAGTCATCTGATTATTTTTATCATCATGAAATTCCAATTTTTAGTGGATTCTCTGCCTTCTACGGATGCCTCGGACAGGCTCAAATCCGCAACTGTCTCGGAACCGTCGGCCTTGTTGGATCTGGCCTTGATCTGAACACTGCCTACGCTTACCAAGGATTCATTGCTGATTGGGACTTCAAGTGTGGAGTTGGATTCTGGAGTAAGATTCGGAATATATTGATTTAGACCATACCTTTTTCACTTTAGCCATGTACGAGCGTAAGGTTCTGACCACCTGTGTTGAGAGCACCTATGTGAACTATCAACAAGAGACTGCTGCCGCTCTCACTTCCTACCAAACCGCTATCACCCAAGATCCAGCCAACGCTTGCAAGTACGCTCAAACTCTCATGAACGCATGGCAGAACACTTACATGAAGGGACCATGCCGTACTGTCAACCCAGTAAGCATCCAGGGATCAGGACAGTTAGCACTGATTTAGTTTTCAGGCTCAAGCTGGATGGATCGGATGCCAGTCTGCTCGTGAATACTCCAATGCTCAATTCAGACACTGCAAGCATACCACCACTTGTGCATGTGAGTATATGCTTGTTAAAATCTAGGTTACTGTGAGTTTTCAGCTCCATCGTCGGTTGATGCTGTGACCAGAGTCAACGCTGAAACTGGAAAGACTGAGTATGAGACTCGTAAGTTTTTTATCAGATTTTTAAATTAGTAAACTGAAAATATGTAAAATCGAATTTCAAACATTTTTGCAGTTGAAAACTTTTCTCTACCTCTCACGGTTGATGAGATATGCGCCTTCAAAGCCGTCTTAACGGAGACGCAGAGAAACGAGAGCACCCTCGTCTCTCTGCGTCTCCTCGCGGCGCGTAAGGAGAAGTGCATCTCTTCAAAGTTGAAAAGCGCATATCTCAAAACTAGGGAAGCTAGATAAAAGTTGTAAACTGAGATGCAACATCAAACTAACAAATTTTCAGTTCCATTCTACGAAATTGTTAATGATAAGGCTGTGATCTCTCAAGCCGCTTCATGGATTTCCGAGTAAGACCACTTCGTCTTTATTATAATCGTTGTGATTCTCTTTGTGATTTTTCTTTTCTGTTTTATTGAGAAAATACATTTTCTGATAAAAAACCAATAACTATTTATTGCACTTAACGTTTCAAAAAAGAGCACCAATGGAAGAGAGAAAAAAGAAGACGAAATTTTCCAAAAATTAACAGAATATTAAGCTCTACGACGACCAGAACCACTGTCGAAAAATACACCTCCATCGATTGCACAATATCTGAAAAGTGATAAATTCCATAAAATCATACATTTCAAAAACTCACTTTGGACAGATTCCTTCCTCTCCTGGTCTTCCTTGAATTCCTGGTTCTCCCAAATCTCCATCATTCCCATTCTCCCCATCAATTCCGTCTCTTCCTGGTGATCCTGGTGGTCCCACTTGTCCTGGTTTTCCATCTCTTCCATCGTTTCCTGGTTGTCCAGCCTCTCCTGCTTCTCCTTCCTCTCCATCATCTCCAGGTGGTCCAACATCAGAAGTGTCAATGACTCCTGGTTCTCCATCACTTCCATCCTCTCCCTTTGGTCCTGGAATCCCATCGATTCCAGTCTTTCCAGGTCTTCCAGGTCGTCCATCTAATCCATCGAATCCTCGTCTTCCTTTCAATCCAGGCAATCCATTGTTTCCTGGAGGTCCACGTGGTCCTGGTTCTCCTGGCTCTCCAGCTGGACAATCGCATGGATTTGGTTGCGCTGGATCACAAGGTCCTCGTGGTGGCTCTCCAGGGTTTCCTGGTTTTCCAGGGGCTCCTGGAGCACCGTGACGTCCATGTCGTCCAGGAGGACCAGCTGGTCCTGGTGATCCAGGTAGACAACATCCATCGCAAGTTCCTTCAGCTGTGTCATCTGTAGAATATCATCAATGCTTCTAATGTCACCAGATGAGAACATACCTTCATCAAAACGTCTTCTTGGTTTGGTTCCTCTACTTGATCTACTGTGGTTTGAGTTGGAAATGAGGGTGGAAAGCTCATCGACGGATTCATGGATTGTTCTCACAACATCGTTACACTCCTGAATGTCAATTTTTGTCGCATCAAGTTCTTAAGAATCCCAGATTCCCTGTCAAATAAAAACATACCACAAACTGCCTTTCCAGAGAATATCTCAACTGATGAACATATCGATACGCCAATGGAAGAGTAACCATTGCTCCGGCTAACAGAACGAAAGCCACGCTGGCAACGGAGAAGGCAATGAAACGGTGTATCCGTAAATGGGAGGAATATTGACTGCAAGAAGTCATCTCCGTTCTCTGTTCCGTCTCTTCCCACTCGTCCACTTTATATTGAGAACGGTCACCTCAAAAAAGTGCGAAAATCCGGCAGATTTCAATCTATCGTACCCAATTTTATTGTTTCGTGTTTCGGTGTGTCCGCTAATATTGGCTGGATTCGTATCAGCTAGAAAAAATATAACGGCTTTATTATTGCAAATGAATAGATTTAGGTGAAGAAGACGTTTAAGAAAAATAAACGCTTGGAATGGGTTCGTAAAGGAGTGCGAAGGAAGGAAAAAGTATCCAAAAATACAGTAATCGGATGATTTCGAAAAATGGTGATTTCGAAAAATAGTTCGAATGGCTTTTTTCCGGGGGACGAGACAAATGAGTCGATATGACGACATGTATGTAGACTGAACAAAAAAGTGGTTAGAGATTTCATGAAGTTGCATGACGGACGGTGACAAGTTCTGACTAGAAAAAAACGAATTGCGAGAAGTGACAAATATGAGTAAATGGTCATGATGGTGACATGAGGATCAACAAAATTAGATCATAGCAAGGTAGCTGAGTGGACAGGAGGCAAGAGCATTATGCTCCGTTCGGACCGTCACTTTTCCTTCCACAAGGCTGTCTGGTTGAACGAAGACGATCTGAAAAGATCAAGTATTAGTTTTCGAAAGTTCACATTTTCAATTTACTTGAGTTTTAAAATTTTCAACTGATTATTAAATTTATTCAATCGTTATGATGTTTTTTGAAGGCGTCTTTTTTGTGCAAAAATATGTAGATTCGCATTTAAAAAGTTCAAAAATTCAAAAAAAAATCCAAAAATGAAACAAACTGCATCTAAAAAGTTAAGTGGGATCTGGTGGTTGGCGGCCGAGTGTGAGTTTTCTAGTCCCTGACCCCGAAATTTTTGTTTTCAAAATTTTTTGATTTTTACAAATTCGTTCCTTCCAAGAAATATTTCTTTTTCTCAGAAAAATATTTAAATTTCCAAGGATAACCAGTCGGAAATCAGAAAACGACGTTGAAAAATACAAAAATTTCTGACCGGGGACTAGAAAACTCCTACTCGGCCGCCAGCGGCCGAATACCACTTTGATTTTGTTGAGCGGTTTAGAACCGCGGTTTCTAATTTTATGATTTTTAAAAACTTGCTCTTTATTTTTATGTGAATCTACATTTTTCAGTTAATTTCGCACAGGAAAAGTATGTGTAACTTTTCCTGTGCTAAATTAACTGAAAAAAGTCTTATGATTCCCAAAAAATGCTTCTAAATTTGTTGATTCACAAAGTGATCTTTAGAACGAAAATCAGACTGAAATTGACTTCTAAACTACATTTTTATCAGGAAGTCATCCTGGCACCGACTTCCTCTCTGATTCGTAGTTGACGTAGGTCGCACACAAAATCCTTAACTTATTTTTTCGAGTCACACTCGGTCATGATCTACATCAAAATCTTAAAAGAACCTTAGGATATCTTAAACGAATGTTTTCTTATTCATTTGGCGAAAGGATGACCCACTGTAATCCCATAATCCAAAGGTATGGAGATTAGTTGTGGGCGAAAAAGGCAATGAAAAAAGGATAAACACTTGATTATCATAGAATATCAAAGCTCTTTTTTTATGAATGACGCCAATCTCCCTATCTATTCCTCTCCATTTTTTCTATTTTCTTCACATTCTCACCTGATCCCTGTACATCCGCAATTTTTGCTCAGCTACGAATACATTCTGCTGAATTCGCATCGCTTGCTCACCAGCCATCATTTGAGCCACGCATGTGGCCGGGAACGTGATCATGTGCTCAGTTCTGAAAAACATTGAAATTTGAATAATAATCCCAATCGGAAGTATACCTATCACTGAGACGGAAACCATGAAGCCAGTCCGGATCTCCATTGTCTACCACGTGCACTTTCTCTCCGAGAACCAATGGTGATCCGTTGGATGGTGTGTATTCATGGATCACAATATGGCCACCAGCATGCACTGAAAATAAGAAAATAGATAAACAAATTGAAGTGATTCTTAATGCACTTACAAGCTGATGAACTGCTTCGTCTGCTCTTCACAATTGGAGAGCACGATCTCTCAACATCTGAGAAATCGGACGATCCATTGGTGCCTGGTTTTCGGTAGTCACGTGGAGCGAGTTTTGATCCTGAAACTATTTCCCACTGGGTACAAAGTACTGAAAGTGATGTTGCTCACTCAATGGGCTCCGTGTGCTCTGGTTGATTCGTGGAGGCATGTCTTGGCAATCCAGAGACAATGATTTCATTTGTTGGGTCAGCTTTGGCGCTCGTCGACGACCGACGGACCGACCTGAAAGATTTCAGAAATATGTAAAATGAGAGAAAAAGTTGGAGAAAAAGGAGTGAAATTAAATAACAACCACAGTGAATCATTGACTTCTCAATCCCCCCATAACTCAATCAATTTGTAGATGGAATTATCACCTGTGTTGCAGGTGTTTTATCGAAAAATGAAATGCCAATAAAAAAACTTAAAAACTTACACATTCTAAGAGATCTTCTGGCCGAAAGCATAGCTAATAATTTGCGGACTGCGAGAACTTGGATTGCAGTCTTATGCATTTTCCTCTTTTCTTTGGGGCTGATATCCGGAGAAGGAGATGAGCCTTGGGAGAAGAAGAAGAAGGAGAAGAAGGACGGATTACGGGGTGCTAGATGAGGAGAAGGAGTGTGAATAGAAGACGTGCGGGGCAAAACAGAGAAGACCACGCCTTTATGATAGGGCTTGAAGAGGATAGAGATTGAGAGCTCAAAGTTTTTTTTGATAACGAAACCAAAAGAAATCTCTAATCCGCTTAGAGACTCTGCGAATTTCTCATTAACGACGAGGGCAAATTGACATTTTGCTGGAATGACTGGATGATGTTTCTAAAGTTTGCTGAGCACAGAAACATGTAGCTTCAGAACGAAGTTGCAAAATTTTTTATAAAATCTAATCTATCCTCTATCCAGGTGTGGGAAAACGTTTACCAGGAATATGATATCATTTAGTTTCATTTGATTATCAGACCGAAAGTCACAGTATACTGATAATGGTTTTGAATGTAGTCTCAGCAAGGTTTTTGGCACGCAAGGGCACATACTGGACCCTGAGCCCCTAGCTCACAGGTAACATGCCCGTGCCAAAAGTTAGCTGAGATCTTTGAAGTCTCCTACAGTACCCAAATTGAAAACTAGTCTCACCCTCAGAATTCATATTTTTGGAAAGTTTAGATTGTTTAGAAACTAGTAAGCTCTGAATAAGAACTGCAGTTCTAAAAGAACTCAACCAATGCGCAAAAGAAAAGAATGGCGAGGAATGAATGATATCAACCCGACTTTTCCGATTATCGGACCACTTATGTGGGTGGTTCTCTCTGCCAAACAATGTTAAGAAGAGATCCTAATATTCGAATTCCGGCAATTACTCTTTCGGGGAATCCCACGCGGAAGGGACTACGGTAGGTTTTCCGCTTCAGACGAATTCCGCCCGCCCGGCGCCCGTCCGTTGCTTGGTCGGTTGAAACTGTATTTAATTTTGCGCGTCGAAGAATGTCCTGCGTGTGCAATCACCGCGACGCAGTGTTGCGGACCGGGTGAATAGCCTGTTACCTTGTCGGCTGACGGGCGGGTTCGGACAACCGGCCCGGTCTGGAAAGCTTAGATTACGGTATTAGAGAAGTTCACATGAAAGTATTGCTCACATGAAAGTAGCATTCGACAGATTTCCGGAAAACATTTTTGCAAACAATGTTTCGGAAACTTCAAAAAAAAAAAAGAAAACTCGAAAAAAGGCTCTTTCCTCTTATTCACATAGAAAAAGAAACAAGAAAGTTTTAGAATTAATGACCAGAAGGAAATCCTCTTGAACGCCCTCCTCACTCCACCTACCTTGAAGTTCTTTGTACAAAAAATAAGTGGAGATGCACATTGAGAAAGAAGAAGAATGAATCACAAAAGAATAAGAAGAAGAAGAAGTGAGGGTGGGGAAGAGAGAAAAGGTGTGGTTGGTTGGGCTCCCTTGGCAACACTAACCCTACATATAAGGGTCCTTGGAAAAGAGGTGGAAAACCAAACATTTCGAAATAATTCTCGCTGTTTGAACTTGATCTTTTCTTTTTTGACAGGTCTTTGCGAGTCCGCGCAGAGCATGAAAACGAGGGTGGATGAATAGTGTGGACAATGAGTCAGAGAAAATGACCACCTGGATTCTATTTTTTGATAAGGACATGGGTAACTGAAAAGGGACATTTTGAGTACAAATTATGTTCCTTGAGTCAAAATCTGATTTCAAGTTTAGATTTTCAGAGAAACTACCTCAAAAACTGTGATTGGAGGGCTCCTCACTTTGAGTCAAATTTTCTTGGTTCTTTTCAAAGATTCCAAAGAATGATTAACTGACAAAATATTTTTGATGTTATGATAAGCATTTTATCAGTTAATCACTTTTTCATATCATTTGCGGGAACCGAGATATATGGGCTCAAAGGTAACGGTTGGCCTATTATTGAGTGTTTACGGTATTTGTGATTTTCTACTAGAGCACCCGGAAAACTGTTGCAAACTCATCTCTGAAATACGAGAAGATTAACTTGCAAAAAGAAAGTTCAGAAGGGATTTATCATCCCAATGGATCAGGTTGATAACCTGAATAATTTGAATTAATCTTTCCTCAAAAATCCATTTTTTGTTTTCCTAAAAAATGTTTTGATCTGGTTTTTTTTTCGGCAAGGATTTTTTAATGATAAAAAATGGGAAAAGTCTTTGTTTTTGTTTTCCGTTTTCATCAAAAGCTACAGGAACGCCCACGGAAGAGAGAATATTATTCGGCTTTTGTGGACCAATTATCTTATGAAATCTGACTAGTAGTAAGATTTGGAAGAATCATAATAGTTATGAAATCTTATACTTTCTGAAAGTCTCAATGCTCTCTTCTAATTGCTTATTTCAAAATTTTCGAACTCTGGAAATATTGAGAGCATATTCTTTGCCGGATATTCATGAAGAGTATTCTCATGAATCTGTAGTCTATGCTACGTGAGAAACAAGCATTTTCGGAGGAACAGAACGCCGACTGGCACCCGTTTAGATCAATAAGGGTGCTCTTTTTTTTCAATTTTTGTAGGCACATATCTCCAGAATGTGGATTGTACCGAGTGAGCAAGCTAGATAAATGGGTGGTTCCTAGATGGACAACTGTCAAACACCCACGACTTTTAAATAGACCCCACAAATGGATGCGCCCATATCTGAGCGAACCCATAAGGAAGGTTCTTCATTTCATCAAGATGGGATGCTGCTGCAAAATGGTTTCCAAAAAAGAACAATTCTCGGTGAAGAAATTGGAGGAAGAAGAAAAAAAAAGACGCCCTCGCGAGTCTAAGTGCTTCCTTTTCCGTGTTCACTTTTTATTGGTCCGAAAGTAGAAGAATAAGAAGTTTTTTAGGTGAATGGATGGAACGGAAAAAGTGGGTAATCGAGATATTGAGAGAGAAAAATGAAAAGTTTTCTAGCGTTTTCCGGTGCTCTGCTGCCCGAAATTCGATTTATTATCATATTTATAAAAAACGCAGGTGAAGAGGAAAGCGCAGAAACTAACCGGCGTTGTCAAGTTGTGGAGTCGAGCCAAGCAGTGGGTTAGCCTTCGAGGATCCCATCTCGACGTAACCAGAATCCTGTAAACAATACAATTTTCTTATTCCTTGGAGATCAAAAAGAACACAGGAACAGAAGAGCGTTTGTAGACATAAATATTTACCTGAAGTGATACTTGTGACAGGTTCCTTGGACTGGGAGATGCCGATTCAAAGTTGGTGGATCCACGACGAGAGTACCTTCCGGTGGCTTGTTTCAACGCCAAGTACACTGGATCGACAATTGCGGATTCTGGAAATTCTCCAGTTATTGAAAAGGGAATTTTATGATTTTTGGAGTTGGGTTTCTTGGGTTTCTTCAAAGTCTGAAACTAGTGAAATCACATTGATCTAGAACATTGATCTAATTAGAACAAGCACATAAAAATGGAACGAATTTGTAAGGCTTCTATTTCAATTTGAGCTCTTTGAGCCCTGGAACTTGAATTTCAAAATAAAGTTTAATGGTTTCCAAACTTGTAGATATCCTTACTAAATCTTCTTGGTGGTCTTCCGGTAATCACCACTCTTTCTTCTGTTCTTCGTTTCTTCTGATGTCCGATTCCAATTGATTCAATCATGATGAACTAGGAAACAATATGATAAGCTTCAACGGATGAAAGGAAGAAAAAATAAGAGAATGTCAAAGTAATATATGGAATAAATTAATCTAATATTGTAAAAAGGGCAGATTAGGCAAAGCGACGCTTTGGTTGAAGATCTGTTATTGTTAACTGAAGACAGAGGAAAATGAAAAACAAATAGTGATAGGAAGAAGTGGATGTACTCATTCTGATAATTGAGAAAATTAGGGAAAAATAGAGGTAAATCTAATGGGAAAATATTTCCAGGTACATTCAGAAACAATACACTTTCTTCGAATGTACTCCAAGTGTAAGACTTCTTGGAAATAACAACGCATTGTTTTCCGAAACTCGGGTATTCAGAATTCAAAAGAGATATTTCGGATGTGGTACGATAATCTAGAACGATCCAAAATAATTCGAACAATTCAAAAAAAATAGTTATTTACCAGACATCCAAGGTATAAAAAAAGTTATTTTGGGAATATATTCAGATTCAGGAGCATTCTAATCTTTGTGCTATCATTTTTCTATTTCTGGTAGGATCTTTTTTCCTTCATCTACATTCAACTCATCTCTTCTTTTTTCATTTATTGACGCCACACTAGAAAACATCTGTGTATTTTTTTTGTCAATGCGGAATTTCTTTCCAATTTCCTACTACTCTCTTGGAAGAACACTTCCTCTTTTCTGTTCTAATTTTAATAGGAACATCCGATAAGATAACACGATCAAAGAAGAAGAAACACTCAAAAAATCTGAAGGAAGTGCTTCTAAAAATGAAAAAGTTTGAATTGATTTTCAGGTGCAGGTGAAACAATTCGTGACATCATTATTCTATGTAAAACTGTTTTGAGCTCTGGTCCTTTGAATGAATTCAGATGAAAATAACTTTTTTCTCCAAGAATGCATTCTTTTTGAACTTCCCACCCTCGAAAATGTACTTGAGAGTAAATAGATGGTTGCGTGCAGTTCTTCCCGATCTTCTCATCTATTTTTTGCATTTTTACCGGAATAAAAACATTGTACTTCTTCGTCTCCTAAAGGCTTTCCAAGAAAAAGCTCGAAAAACTTGTGGAAGGAACTATTTATGGGTCGCTTAATCCAAAATAAACAATGTTTAAAAATAGATTTTTTGAGGGTTTTTAAGAAATCAAAGATATCCGATGTCGGAAATGAGAAAACTACAAAGGCTTATGGAATGAAAAATAGTTCTAGGAAAAAAACAATCAAAAACTTTTTTGTAGGATTTGAGTCTAATATTTTTTGAAAAGTTAATATCTCCAGATCCATATCCCCCCCCCCCACCTTCTAGGCCACCCAACCTGTCCGCTTCATGCTCATAAATCTCGATTCCTGTAAAAGTTATCAAAAATTGGTCAACGAAAAAAATATTTGTGATGTTATGATAAACATTTTTTCAGTTCACCACTTTTTGATATCTGTTACAGCAACCGAGATAAAAATACAAACGCGAAGTTGGCCATTGGGGGTACGATTGGATTTCCAGATCAATGGGTAATTGAAAGATATCCGTTATGAATGATTTTCGGAATTCAAACTGACTGAATGTGAAGATGAAAAATATGTGAAATATGGTAAATATTTGTGATATAAATCCTTTCGTAACTCAAAAAATCTGATATCTGCTGCTCCTTTCATATATTTTCCATTTTCTGTATTTTGTATCTTCGTTGCTTTCATCCCCTCCAATAGAACACAAAAAAATATATTCCATTATATTTTCCTTCTCCACACCCCCATTTCCTTCTCCATTTCCGTCAGAAATCGTACTGTACTTCCTTCCAGAAGCGGTTAGTCATTTTTTTTGGAGTCACGTGCCCTCTTTCTCTCTTCTTGCATGCCAGCTAATGATTATGCGCACACTGGCGCCTGAGAGCTGAAGGACCCAGTTAATTATTCTTCTTATTCGATTGGCCGCTCAGAGAGAAAACGAGAAAGGAAGAGAAAGAGTGAATCGAGGAAACAATTTTTGCCTTCCAGTTGAGACTCACAAACATTGGGTTTTTTGAGCAGAAAAGGAAGAGAGGAAAGGACGAAAGATCGAATTACATGGGACCCCCACCGAGAACCACCTTATCAAGAGGAACAAGAAAGAGATTTGTTCTATAAAGAATATCGCCTAAAGGCATCCAGAAGATCACTGATCGACTGGAAAATGAACATAATCAGATAGACAAAAGGACGACTTTTGAGGACGAAGATGAGACATGGACGTATATGGAATATAGGAAATAAGATGTTGTTTTTCTTGTTTTTCTACTCCTTTCCTTCGTTTTTTTTCATTCATTTCCTGTTTTCCAGTGATGTGTTCATTTGGAAAAACGAACGGCTTACTCACAGGGTTCGATCTGCTGTGGTATGATGTTGCGCTCTAATGAGAAGGTGGCGTGTCGAGGCTTTAGGCCCGGGAAAAATTAATTTTGATGTAGAAAATCAACTAAAAAGAAATTTGAATTTTTATCGACCTAAAACTTCCAACGGCACTTACTCAATAGAGCGCAACATCATACCACAAAAGTTCGAAGCCTGTGCGAGTTTCTTTCTTGTTTCTCTCCCCGTTATAAAGGAAAACTATATCTGGAATCAAGTTGTCCACACCCGCGAAGAAAAATGCTTGCACTGCTCACACATCCAATTTTCTTTTCACTCTTCGATTTTCCAGATCAGTGAATTCAGAAATAGAGACTATGTGCAAAAACAGATGAATTGCACTTTTTTTGCATTCTCGTACATCTGAATTTGGAACGGGAAAAAGAGAGAAAAGAAACGAAAAATGTATACAACTCAAAAAATGTTGACAGCCTAAAAAAAGGCAACACAACTTTTGATGCTGATGTGTTCTGTCCCCTGAAAAATTTTGAAATGTGCACATTTCAAGTGGGATCTGTTTCGACAACGAGTTCATGGAAACATGGTGACATTCAGTTGACGAGTCAATTTCAAAATTTGTACGGGGGAGTCAGGTCAAATCCTATATTTACAAAAAATAAGAAGGAGAGATGATCTAGAGACAATGATGACTTGTAGAAGATTTTCAGAAGATTTATAAGTTGTTATAAAAAAGAATGGAGAGTTGAGAGAATTAGGTGTGACCTATATTATCTTAAAGTAACATAAATCAGGGATGAATGGTGAAATTGAAGACAAATTCAGATTTCGTTAAACCTGTAACGAAAGGGCACTCGAGTGTTCAACTTTGAGCCAATTTATCTCGGTCCCTGCCGAAGATATGAAAAAGTGGTCAACTAATAAATTGTGTATCATAATATCACAAACATTTGGTAGTTGACACATTTTTGATATCTTAAACAGGAGCCGAGATCATTTAGCTTAAGCTTGACCGTATGGGAGACCTTGCTGTTACAGGTTCTACGGTTTGTTAAACGGATGTCACAAGTTTCAGACTTTTTAGAACCCCGTTTTTTGAACCAAAAAATTTTCCGGTTTTTAAAAAAACTACAAAATTGAAAAAAGGTTGACTCACCACAACTTGTTCTGCCAACAGACTGCTCCCGGATTTCGGTAGTTCTCTGTAACCTCATCAAATCTGGATTAGTACATCTCTTCAGAAGTTTTCGCGCGATTCCCCCACTGCTTTTATTTGGTGTTGGCAACATTCTCCTCATATAAAGTGGACTGGAATGTTGAGAAGTTGGAAGTATTTGTCCTGATTGATATTGATACTGATGTGAATAGTATCCACCAGAACTTCCATAAGAAATCGGTGGAGAATAATAGTTATGAGGACGGTAGATAGCAGAATGAATATCTGGTTGAGAGAATCGAGCGTGTGGGTTATGGTAGGATTCTGGATGAATCTCACGAGGAGGAACTTCTCGATTCCCCATCAGAGAACCCATTGAATGATTATGACGAAGAGTATGTTGCATTGACGGAAGTTGCCGCCTTTCATAGTGTGGACGAGATGCAAACGGATGACCATTCATAACGCCAGGCGTCGTCGGATTCGCCGGTGTAGCCATGGGCGTTTGGGGAAGACTGAGACGACGTCCACGGCGCGAGCACATCGTGAGTGAAGGGGTGTGCTCCCGGAGCTGGGGTGTGGCTTCGTGGCCGCCAGGCAGCCGCGGCTAAGAAGAAGAAGAATACGACGACGTGTACGAGTTCTTTTTGTTTCAAGAGAGAGAGAGAGAGGATTGTTGATGAAACACTGCGAAAGTAAAAAATGGAGACTTTCTTTTTTCCCACGGTGACTATTGACGATATAATTCAACAGAACTCTCACCACCCCATCTCATCTTCATATTCTCTTCTCGTCTCTTCTTAGTATATCGTCTTCTTCTTTTTTTTCAGCTGAGCTTCTTCGTCAACAACAAGAAGCTTCAATTTCATTAAAGATAAAGGGCAATTCATCTAATAATAGAGAGAGGACAACTGGGTCACCAAACGTCTTCTATGTATATTCATCACTCGAGAATTCTCTCACTTCCAAATTCACACTCCCACTCGCCACCAGAAAATTAGTTTTCGGGTACCTGCCAATCAAAATCTCGTTGAATTTGCACCAACTCAAATCTACTAATTCTTTTTTCCAACTCGTGAGCATTTTTCTCCGATTTTTTCACACGGGTTTGAAGAATAACAAAACCTAGATATGATCGCCTTCGTCACTACCTTATCTGAACAATGAAAAGAAATTAATCTTCCATGGACACAAAAGAAGAAGAAGACGAAGAAAATGAATATCTTCAGGATTAACCATGACATATTTTGTTGTCGACAGAATATTCCAGAATGGAAGCTCTTAAAAATTGAGTCTAGTGACTGACTTTTCACGACCAAAATTTTATTGTTGGTCGTTTGTAAATTTTGATGGTTTCGAAAAAATGTTGTCTGCTGAAATGTGTGGTCTACAAGAGAGCAGGAAAAGTGCAAACGATGGTTGATTCTGTTTTTTCGGCTCTGGAAACTCTTGGATTCCGAAATCCGAGAAACTTATTTTATTCCGGATTTTCAGAAAATAGCTTGATCTGCAAGACTCCTCGGCCGCAAGAAGTTGTTTTCAAAATTTTGCAGATGATGCACAAATAATGCTACATTTTTCTTCTTTGAAATTTTTTACCTCTTGGAAATTTCTGAATTCTGGATTCCGTGAAATTATCGTATTCCGGAGCCCTACTTTTGCGAAAAGTAATTCCGGACATCTCTGCTGGAGAGCACAAAAATTAATATTTTCCAGAATTATGAATCACATAAATTATGCTAAAATTGTCATTATACATTCATCAACTGGAAAAAAAGTCTATGGACTTTGCAAACTCGATTCGAATAGAGATTTCCGTTCTGAGCTGACTACCAAAACTAGAATCTTTATTTGAAAAAATTCCCTGACAGACAAGATTAATTTCATATTGACCTGCTTTTGTTGACCAGAATCCGACCTTGTTTATAGCTGTCTGACTAGGATTACATATCCATAATGAAAATCTGATCTACGATTTCTTTATTTTTTTTCTTTCTTTATTTTTCGTTTTTTTTTCGCGCATCTACAGTATCCCCCGCGACTCACTTTATGTGACATAACTGGAGTTTTGAATCTCTGAACTCCTTGAATGAATCTCATCGCGGAGTGCCATTTCCGTCTGGCTGATCTTGAAGTTGCCTGCTCGATCGGAGACGATTCAATCGAAGACGTTGTGCTCATTGTGCCGTAAGATGAGGTTGAAGATTCTGAAAAACCAAAAAGATACAAGATCGATGTATCCAGGCAACAGGAGGTTTCGAAGCAAGACACTGACACTCTCGGGGACACTTGAGACGAAATGAGTTGACACTTGTAAACTGACTGAAGAGAATGGCACAAAAAAAGCGGAAAGAGTTCTTCTTTGTAACAAGAAAAAACGAACCTTTGAAATGTGGAAAGATCAGGGATTAACATCAAAACGGGCTGTTTTTTTAATCTTTAGAGGAAAATACCGTAAACACTCTAATTGCTTAATTATCTCAATTTCTGTGTGAGATATCAAAAATTTGTCAACTGATAAAATGATTGCCATAATATCACCAACATTTTATCAGTTGACACGCTTCTGATATCGCTTATAGTGATTGAGAAAATTGAGCTCAAAGTGAAAGCATAGGGTGGGTTTTTGTAAGTGTGATTACGGTATATGAACTTGAAAAGTGCTTCAAATAAAATTTTCTAATATTTTCTTTAATGTTTTCCGAAGAAAGCTGATAGTATTTTTATGGAAAAGGAGACAGGAAAGATGAAGAGTGTATTGAATGGATACTCCTAATCTGGAATAAACAAGATATATACCAAATGAGGAATTCGTGGTATTCTCAGAATGTTGAGGTGTCTTCTTTTTCACATGAAGTATCTGTTCAGTCAGTGGTTGTACAAAAAAAGTTGTTAAAAAATACAGTGCATTATTCATCTTATAATAGCAAAAATTTTCAGACCAAACGAACAAGTAGATAGTATTTTTTACCGTATTTTACCATTTCCAATGTTTACCCTTTTCAACCAAAACTATCATAACTTTGAGATAATTTATCTCTGTTTCTGTCAAAGGTATAAGAAAGCTGTCAACTGATAAATTTTTTATCATAATATCACAAACATTTTATCAGTTGACACATTTTTGATGTCTTGCGAAGGAGCTATAATAAGTTAGCTCAACATTGACATAGATGAGTCCTTCTATTACAGGTTTTACGGTATATGGGAAGGTAAATTTTTTCGAGTACAAGGCTGCAAGAGAGAAAGTCTCTCAATATCAGAAGAAGTTGTTCTTAAAATAGACTATACAGAAGCACACGTCCTATAGTAAATCATCCCATATTCATAGAATATAGTGATATCATTTCTTGGGTTCAAAAAAAAGAATGAGAGGGATATAAGGGGGACAAAAAAAATATCTTCAAAATTGGTTCAATTCTCTGCCTTCCCCCCAAAAAAATCCAGCTTTGAACACAGATATCCGTGAGCAAACAAAAAGTGCGCGAATTAGGAACACGTTCAGTGGACAAGTGCTGATCAACACACTCTGTTTTTGTGTTGTGTTGATAGCTGAACACTCGATACCGGATAACGATTTTTCCGTTTCGAAAAAAAAGTGAAAAATAGAGAGTGTTTTCTTTTTCGTTCTGGTTGTATATGGTGCAGTTTCTATTATTATCGGGTGTCTTTTTATGAAATTAGAAACCAGTCTGAAGAAGAATATTGGGGAGCCCAATGGCGATTTGGTTACATATTTTGTTGGACAGGAAGAACCTTGAGGATAGGAAATGAAAAAGAAAAAAGAAGAAAGAGGAGGAATGTTGCAGAAAAATGAGTAGAGGATTTGTCAACGGGTGAATGAAAAAATTTGGGTTAGCCAGATGTTGATTTTTACATGCTCAGATGGATCTAGGTCAGATGTGTAATGATAAATTGGAATATTATGAAATCATGTCTTACTGAATCAAATCGAATGATTACGGATATGCTCATTAGGAACATCTCAAGGGATGTTGAGTTCTGAAAGTTCTACATTCATGATTCATACAAAGCTTAATATTGCCAGAAGCCGTATTATGAGAATATACGTTTCAGCGTTCGATGTATCATGACAAGAATGGAATAGATTAGAAAATTCCAAAAAAAATTTCGGAGAAAAAACTTAAAGAGGGACTCCGACCAGAAAAAGTTTGTAAATTTTGTCCATCAAAAATGTTTCCAAGTTTACGCTCTCTTCGAAACCGCGACACTTCGAAACTAGTCATTTCGAAACCGCGACACTTCGAAAACGGTATTTTTGAAACTGTGGTCATAAAGACGAATGGATAAATTTCAGACTACAAAAACAATTTCGGGTTTTCAAATATGCATTTTCTGACAGAATACATCCTGAAAATCCAAAAATTCAAAAAATTTTCTTCCTTTGAGAACATCAAATTTTGAATTTTTTTCAAATTTCAGAAAGTATTCTATCAGAAAAAGCATATTTGAAAACCCTAAAATTGGTTTAGTAGTCTGAACTTCATCCATTCGCCTGTGCTATCACGGTTTCGAAATGACTGGTTTCGAAGTGTCGAGGTTTCGAAGTGACGCGGAGCACAGGTTTATATGTTTTCAAAAAATTTAAAAGTCAAAAAGTTCGAAATTCCC
This sequence comes from Caenorhabditis nigoni, assembly GCA_027920645.1. Lineage (NCBI taxonomy): Eukaryota > Metazoa > Nematoda > Chromadorea > Rhabditida > Rhabditidae > Caenorhabditis > Caenorhabditis nigoni. The sequence goes on along the minus strand of CP115867.1, from coordinate 11,894,196 downwards.
GAAAAACACCGTTTAAAGTGAAATTTCTGCTTAATATGGTGGCCAATAGGGAAGAGGATTTGAATTCCCGCGCAGTGAGAAACCTAGGCCATTGCTGCGGGACGCCTTTTAAGGAAGCTTTTTTTGGGTATTTCGGATTTTTTCAATGAAATATTTTGAAAAAACTTCATTTTGGGAACATTTTATTGCAAAAAAACACAGAAAATCTTTTAGCCGAAGTCCTCATTCAAGGCAACCAGCATTCTCTTTCTATGGGAATCCACAATAGTTGAAATTTTTTGTATTCTAGATCCATAATATTCATATTCTCTCACTTCCTTATTTGTAAATCTCTTTTTTTCATCGTTTTTTCTTTCTTGTCACCTGCTAGAATTTCGAAAAAACTGCGGCACAAAAAAAAGAACAAAAGAATGTCAAAAAAGTGAAAAGCCATTACATTTCATGTGAAACGAGCTAATTTAGAACCAACTAACGGAACAAGGCGTTTGAAGTTTTACTCCTTTTTTGACCGGAGAAAAGACAAAAAAGAGATAATGAAAGACAACACAAAAAAAATTCGGAAGGAAAGGGGATAAAGGACTAAAAAAGAATAAGAAAAAGAAAGAAAAAGGGGAAGAAAATGTGTGAAAGGAAGTGGAAAATGAACACATACACCGTGCATAGTCAATACTTTTCGGACCGGATCGTGGGATTTTCGGTGTCAGAATTTCTTTGAAGCTAATGATATAGCAACACCCCCGTTTCTGTTTCTCACATGAAAAAAAAGCTAATTTTTCAAAAAAAAAATGAAACAGTTACAATTTTTTGGGGATACCACTTGAACAGAAAACGGCACCAAGAAACCAATTCGGGAAGAAAAAGAAGGAGCTGTTCAAATATTCAGAATTGAAGTGCTCACTTGGAAACAAGGATATATAGCGGATACCACTCGTGATGAGAACTGAGGAAAACATAAGAATTTTTATGAAAACAGGATGTTGGATAATTAGGAGGAAGATCCTATAGAAGGAAAACTAAACGTTTGAAGATTGAGAAATGAAGAATCTCGGTTCTCGACTAAAAAACGAAACGAATCATTAATAATGTACAGTAGTAGGAGAAGGAGGAGTGTGAAACATGCAAACGCGGTCCAAACACGAAAAGCAAATTAAAAATTGATAGCCGGATGACTAGGAGTATTCCCATTTCTATCTCTTTTTTGGTCGAAGTTCGAAAGCACGGAGTTTTTTGAAATTCAATTTGTAAACATGGCTCAAATTTAGAGCTAATTGAATTTTTGTCTGTGTGAAAGAAGGAACTAATTCGGGAGAGCCGGGAATCGAACTCTAAGGGTGAGTTTAATTTCTAAGAAACGAGGATGTCGATCTCTGGAAAATTCCAATTATTAGAGAGGGACTTTGACCAAAGCTTTTATTACATATGTTTGAAAATTTTTGTATTTTTCTGCAAGGATTGAGGAAAAAATTCAAAAAAAAACTCGAATTCCTAAAATTGCCGTTGAAAGTGAAGAATATGCTTTCAAAAGGTGACGAATAGGGACGAGGATTTGAATTCTCGCGCTATGAGAAGCCTAGGCCACGACCGCGGGACGCCTTTTTTAAAGTGACCGGCAATGGTTTTTAAATGTTTTTACGCATCGAAAAAAAGCGGAAAAACATCCGGAAAAAATTGCCCTGAAAAAAGACGGTCGGTCCGCCGCCGTGGCCTAGGATTTCTATTTTTTCCTGATTTTTTTCTCACTAATATTCTGAAAATGCATAGGTTTTCAAAATTTCGAATGCAATGAAAATTTTTCTTTTGAGTCTTCTTTAAAACTATTTTCATTGGAGGAAAACCTGGTAATGCAAAAGTATTGGCTCTAAAATCTGCGCTCTGATGAATTATTTCTGCTTGAATTGATAAGATATTTTGATATTTTCGGCTCTGGTTTCTGAAATTTCCTAATTATTAAAGTGATATCAGAATTTCAGTCCCACTTCTTTCAGCTATTTTTTTTCGGTCTAATGATTCCCAAACGTTCCGAAAATAAGTTTTTCAATGCATGCGTCTACTTCTCCATCTGAATGCTTTTGCAGAATCCCGGATTCAAGATATTTTAGGCTAAAAAAGGACCACGAGGCAGTTGACCCCAAAAACACGTTGCTGCTTCTTGACATGTTTCAATTCCGAAATGGGAAAAAAGTCATAAACAAGGGGCTCACACACGAAAATTCGAAATGAAGTTAGAAAAAAAGGGAAGGCAACTAGAACTTTGACCACGACGAAGAGATGGGTCCAAAAGTATAAGAAACTAGGGGGCAACACGAATTCTCATGCATCCGAAATGAAAAGGAATCTTCTTGAAGATCTAAAAATGTTCCTATTTTCAGAACACATCATGAAAAATCAATGGTTGTTTATTAGTAGTATCCAGGTGTAGTGTCGGAGAAAAGAAAAAAGAGAAGAAGCGAGGGAAAACTGAGAGGACCCAGAAAAACGGACACGGAAGGCACCGACAAATGACCCGAATGACCCTCTGTGCAGATTTTTTCGTTGAAGCGCAAGAGAATGAAAAATGTACTATGCGGACGGATACAAACAAAGCTGTGTAAATGAAAATATGATATGTTTTTTGTGTGAAGAAGAAAGTGAACTCAGCTGCTGAAAAATGAACTTGAACTCGAAAAAAGTAAAGTATAGAGAGAAGAGGAACAAATGACTTGTTGTTTTCTAGATCTAACAAGGGGACCACAACCCCTTGTAACCCCAGATTTTGATGAAAAAAAAAATCAAGATAGGTTGAGAATAACCTACCGTATTTCTTCTAATAGAAGTCCATGTGCTTCTATTTTTTAATTCTTCTCTCGGGGTGGGCTTCTATTAGAGGTGGGCTTCATTAGATGGTGGGCTTCTATTTTTCAATGATTTGTTTTCAAAACTAATTTTTATTCAAAAATTCAGAAATTTGACAATTCGGAAGCTATAAATTCTGAAATTCAGTGTTTTGGAAAATTCGAAATTTTCATTCTGCAATTCTAAATCACAACATTCCGAATTTATGAAATTCTGAGATACCAGGATCTCGAAATTTGAAATTCTGGAATTCTGTAAATTCTGGAAAAAAAGTTCTAAAATTCTAAAAAATCTGAAAGTCCGAAATTTAGAAATTAGAAAATTCAGAAATTGTGAAATTGTCGAGTTCTAAAATTACAGTTCCAAAAGTTCTCGAATTTTGAATTACCCTATTATCTCGCATAGAAGCTCATGGGCTTCTATTAGGGGGTGGGCTTCAAATAGAGGTGGGCTTCTATTAGAGGTAACACGGTATCTGGACACTTTTGAAGGTTTTTGGATCCCCCAAAATCTTGTTTTCAGGGCAAAAAAGAACGTTTTCAGACGATTTTCTCAATTTCCAGGTTATACTTTGAATTGAATAAAATTTCATATTTCAAACATTTTCCCGAATTTGTTTCCGAATTTTTAAAACTCATGGATGTGAGATTTATTCGAAAATTTAAAAAAAATGTATTTCGAGAAAATGTCTAAAATATGCTACTTGATCGAATTTTAAGTATAACACAACAACTTTCATGTTTTGAAGCGTCCTCGAATTTGAGAAAATCGAATTTTAAAATCTGTTATTGCACTGAAAACGCTATTTTTGTACTGAAACTGATCTAACTCGGCTGAAACTGACGAGCGAGCTCTAAAATATTCTATAAATAAACTTCTCTTAACCTATCCGGGATTTTTTTTGAAAATCTGGTTTTGAGGTTTCCTTTTAATATAATCTTTAGTCTATAGAAAACGTTTGATTGGAGAAAAGATGTAACAATAAGTTATGGAAGTCAAATTAATTGCATTCCAAAAACTTTGTTATGAAATCTCTTTGGGTAAAATGTGATGTTTCTTGGACACATGACTCAAAATCTACAATTTGATCTTATTCTGAAAAATGAGTTTCGTTCTAAAACAACAATAAATTATGCCTACCTCAAATGGAAATATTTCAAAAACAACATAAAACACTCCAGAGACATGTGAATACAAATTCAACGAAAAAAAGCACTCACCTCTTAGTAACCGATGTATTTCAGAAAGAGAAGTCGTGCACTTTTCCAATGCACTCGTCATTGTTTTGTGCCAATGGTGATGATTGAAATGAGAATGATGAGGTTGGTGGGGAGGAAGTTGAGATAACGATGGGGACGAAGTGATGGATGAAGTGGTAGTGGGGGTGGAAGCAGAGTGCGATCGGTGATGCAATGGAACCGGACGATGGGCGGTCAGGTGGTGGAACCAAGGAGGAGATGAACACCGTGTGGAATTGCTTGATGATACTTTAAACTCCATTTCACACGAGAGAGAGGGACTCCTGCAAAGATTGATGGACTTTTTGAATTTTTAGTGGTGTCGAGAAATTGGCAAGAGCCAAAGAGATGAATAGACATGACAAAATGTGGTTTTAAAGAACAAGGAATTGAATGATGGATTACTAATTTTTTGAGAGGAACAAAATTGAAAAAAATACTACAAAATCTGTCTGAATAAGTGAACTGTGAGGATAAGAGCAAGAAGAAAATAATATTTATAATGGAAAATCGGTTTGTAGAGGCAAGGGATTTGAAAAAAATGGTTCCCACGGAACCTCTCAAGTTACCAAATATCTGCGAGCAAAGTACTAAAATATGACTTTTCTGAAAAAAAAACAGTCAGCTGGAGTCTACGATCTAAAGCTCAATTATTGCGGTTCCTATGAGGAAGGAGGCAAAAATATGCCAACTGATGAAACAATAATGATATTGTGATAAAAATTTATCAGTTCGAAATTTGTGATATCTTTAAAATAAACCGAGATAATTGAACTCAAGGGGGTGGGCTCCTATTAGAGCAAATACGGTAACATCGACAGAACTTTCATAGTTTTTGGGAGGTCTCAGATCTTAAGGAAATCTTAAGGGATCTAATTTAGACTTCAGCTTTACAACTGTGTGAGCTCGTGAAGAAGGGACTCTAGCGAACGTTTTCAAATAAGGGAATTTGCAAAAATATCATTGATACAGGAAGGGAAATTCACAGCATACCGTAAATGACCACTTACGTTCACTTTGACCTCAATTATCTAGGTTATCATTAAAGATAACAAGTATTAGTCAACTAGTGAAATGTTGATGATATTATGATAAACATTTTATCAGTTAATCACTTTTTGATATCTTTGACAAGCACCGAGATAAATTGGCTCAAAATCAAAAGGTGGGCTTCTATGTGTTAGAGCAAATACAGTATTAAAATAGGAAGTTTTTTTCCAACACTAATTTTTTTCTACTATAACAGACAAGCACTTAGCTTGCCGTATATAATGACTAGTTTTTGTGCTATAATTTCGAAAAGTGTCTATAATCATAAAAATAGTCGGCTAATAGTTATTATCTTTTCTTCCATATCATCGAGAAAGACGGAAAGCACAAAAAACAATGTAAATGAAATTCTTCTTCTCTTTTTTTCCACTACTGCAATCTTCTTCATCTTTTCCGAAGCATCTTCTTCTTCATCCACCCTCACTTTTTGATGTTCTGTCGTCTTCAGTGTAATCAGCTGTGAGCAGCAAAAAAAATGCAAGAAATTTACGCGGCTGTTGTGTTTTTTTTTGCTTCGTCTGGGCACCTTTCCTCTCATTTTTTCGTACAATGATGTTCTTGCTCTTTTCTTTCATGACATTATGAATTTGAATCCTTTTCTTTTCTCTTTTGTGAAGAATGTGCATACGAACGGAAGAGCAGCTGACCGATGGGTGTCGGCTCGCAAGAACTCATTATTCTTTCGAGATTCCTTAAATTTTTATCGACGGAGGGGACAAGACAAGAGCCCATTTGAATTGCACAATTCCTGGCGTTGCACAACTTTACACCTGAAAAATGGAAAATTTTAGGGGGAATTCGGGAAGAACATGATTTGTGGATATGGAGATGAATTACCTGGATTTATTTGATTTTCACACATTTAGAGAATAAAATGATTGGGCGTTGTGGGCGAGAAAACGGAAGGGAGCCGGATGAATGGTCTAGCTACAGTATTCCGTAAACTGGAGTAGGCTTTACTTCATATATGAAAAGATAAACAACTATATTTTTGCACTTGTCAGGTTCTGAAGGGGAACCAATATTTTCAGATTCGCGAACAAGCTCTCATCCATCAATGTCAGGTTATCAACATGTTTTCTTCCGAGTACAAGAACCCTTCACTTCCAAAGAATATATCACTCGACTAATAAAAACCACAGCAGTTGGTGCCACACTAATTGATCAGTACTTTACATTGATACAGAACGAATCTAGAAAATTTTTCACACACTTGTACTATACCATTTTCGATTTCAACTGAGTTGTGTTATCAACAAAGTTGTATCAGTTGACCAATTTTCGATATTTTTCCCAGGAATCGATATAATTGACCTCAAAGTTGACGGTTTATGTGGGCTTCAATTAGAGGAAATACGAAAATCTATTTTGGTTCCTGTGGGAGATATCAAAAAAGTTAAAGGAAATACGGTACTCAAAGCTCAAAACTTGGGTCAAGATAAGCTTTTAAAAAATGTCCAAGAATTTTTCTAGCAGACGTTTTTCTTGTTTTTTCAGATTTTCCGCCGAACTCCTAATTATTTTTTCTGGAGGGAAAAGAAAAGTTTAGTGAGCCCATTTTTCTATTGGAAAAACATACTTTCCAGTTCCAGCTCCCTTCCGTTTTCTCTAAAGTAGCCCGCCCTCTTCTGCTCAGCCGCCGTTTAGCCGCCAATCGTTCGTTTAGAATGATAAAGAGGTTCTGATGAAAATTCAAAAAAAGTATCGTTAGATTTTGATTCATTAGGTATTCTGACAACTGATTTCACAAAAATATAAAACAACTGGAATCATTTCCAGCCAAGTTATCAACAACGCATGGTATCCAAGGAAATCTGTTGAGGCACAACTGTCGCTGTCTTTTTGCTAATCAATCAATCAATTATTGCAAAGCTCAAAAATGTTTCGAACTTTTCAAAATCTCCTAGCTCTACACTTGCCCTTTGCACTTTTCTGCTCAAAGAAGATGATAATCATCAGACACCGGTGTACGAATCTTCGCGAACAGCTAACAGTGAAACATGATATCATTTGCCATTCTTCATTTTACAATTTATCAAATGTGTTTTGTTCGGAACTTTCATTTCTTTTGATCCTTCACGAAGTACGTCAGATGCCTCAGCTAGTAGTCTGAAAAATGCAGCTGTAAACACAACAAACAAACACAATAACATATTTCGTCAACGAAAGAAAGAATGAGTCTCGGTCCGCGATCAACAGAAAGGTTCCAAATAATCTTTGTGTTCAATTTTTTTTCGTTCAAAAAGTAACCTTGACTTTTAGGTTGAACACAACGACATATTGGCAGTACACACAAAAGAATCGAACGAGGGGAAATTGAAAAAAAGAGAATAAAAAGGGAAAAAAGAAGAAGAAGTTATAAGAATAAAGTAAGAAGAGAACGAAGAAGTAAGAGAGAATCTTTACATCTTGTTTCATCAATTTGCGCTTCCGTGTTCTCGAACGTCATTTTGATTTTTGGCAGATGAAAGAAACCGAAACGCCATTGAAACTGGTTCAACGACTATTTTTGTATTGAACTTTTGAAATCATACTGTAGGAAAACGTTTGAATCTTCGAAAAACCTTAAATATCTCTCTATCGGTCTGAATTACTAAAACCTGTAATAGAAGGGCCTCCTAACTTTAAGCTTTGAGCCAATTTTTTCGGGACTCAAACTTTGGACTCAAACTTGTCAGTGTGGGAGTCTTTCTATTACCGGTTTTACGGTAATATTGATTCGTTAACATAACTTCTAAGCTGGTCCCTAGAATAGCCCCCCCCCCCTCTCTCTCTCTCTCTCTCTCTTTCCTGAAAAACACTCACTGAAAGTCAATTACTGGATATCAGTTTATCACGCATTTCAGGTCTATCTGACAATTCGAAACCAACCAATCTTTTCAACATTTAGAGTTTACGACTTCTTTTTTCATTGCTCCATAAGACCTGTAATCGATAAGACCTGTAATAGAAGGACCCCACATTATCAAGCTTGAGCTCAATTATCTCAATTCCTACGCAAGATGTCAAAAATGTGTCAATTGACAAATATTAAGATGAACAATTCCTTACTATTAGTTCACAAATTTTTTATATCTTCAACACTAACCAAGATAACTTAAGTAACAATTGGATCAACGTTATGCTTCTTAGTCCTAAATTTCACCTGTTCTGATATGTTTCCCTCATTTTTTCTCATTTCCAGATTCTTCCATTTTTAAAGTTTCTCTCCTAAACCAAAAACGTTTTATGATTCCTCAACTACTTCTAATTGTTTTTCAAACCCCTCCCTAATTTTCGGTTCCAATCATTGTCCCAACTGACAGTTCAAGAGTCATGTAATAGAAAAATAGATTAGTCATCATAAAAAAAAAAACAAATACATTCTTCTCCTTGTTCCAAACCTCGTGCTACTTTTGTGGAAAAGGAAAAGATTTTTAGAATTTTAAATCTCCCTCTCTTTCCTTTTTCCTCAGCAAATCCGTCTTCCATTGTTTGATTTCGACTGTTATCATATCAAAACCAGAAGCAGTCAACGTGTTCTTCGATAAGCCATCGTCGATTCGATTCTCTTCTTTTATCTCAATCATTTCATGCCAAATATTATCGTTCTGCCACTCGTTTTCTATCTTTTTCTCGACACCTCATTCAACTTTTCAGGGATTATGACAAAAAACACGAAGTGTGAAGGTTATTCTTCTTTTCTCCATTATGAAGCTAATCTTCCTTAGTGATTTGCTATAAGTCTCTTCTTCGAAAGTTGTCAATAAAAGTTGGAGATTTTGAATCTAGTCAATGAGAATGGATCGTGGGAAAAAAGCATCAAGTTTCTAACACCATCTAGTTAATTTACTATTCCTCTTTTCTTTATTGCTGACAGGAAAAACTAAAAAATCTTTTAATTATACGAAAAATGGTTTTTCTAATTATTTGCTATTAGACTTGTCTTCTTAATTACCGTAAAACCTGTAATAGAAGGGCACCCTAACTTTGACCTTTGAGCCAATTTTTCTCATTTCATGTCAGAGATATAAAAAAGATGTCAACTGATAAACTATTTATCTTAATATCAAAAGTGTTTTGTCAGTTGACAGATTTTTGATATCTTGCACATGAATTGAGATAATTGAGCTCAAACTTGACAGTGCGGGTGCCCTTCTATTACAGGTTTTACGGTAATTCTGTGAATTCTGAGAATTTTGTGAAACTTTCCAGTCGATAATTTACAATTTCGGAAATCCGGAAATCTAGAAAGCCGGAATTTCAGAAACTCATAAAACCTGAAATGAAGAAACCCAGAACTCCAGATATCTATTTATTTTTCCAAAAATCCAAAAAATCCAGAGATTCAGATAGACAAAATTCTAATCATCAAACGTTTCTTCTCGCTGCTAATTTTTTTATCTTCTCAAAATTGATTTCCGGCCTGAACCGTTCGATACGCTCATAGCTCCGCCCCTTGTCCTCACTAGACCAAAAATCATGAATCATTCATACTTTTGTATTTTTATTTCCCTTTCCACTCTCACTCATTTCTTTTTTTTGCATTCCAAGAGGTGTGTCATCTTCTCGACTCTTCTTCCTCCCATTCATTCTCCAATTAATCGATTGATTACTCATTGCTCCGAGAGAGGGACACGAAACTACCCAAATGTTTATATGTTGCAACAAGACCAGAAGAAGAAAAAGCAACTCTTCCTTCCTCTTCTCCAGATGTGTAATTCTCACTCTCTGCGCAGGAGAAGAAGCCCGATTGGCAGATTGCAATCGGAGACACGACGACCATTTCTGCGAGGTGGCACCGACCTCCGATTTGTTTTTTGTGAGCGCCTAGTCTAGGTTTATTGGGCTGTCTTTGAAGATCGGATATCTATTTCCGATTCCTTTCAGGTTCTTCTCATTACCCAAACATGTATGTCTTATTACATGAGTACACTACTTTCAATTGTTTCCTAAATGTGATTGTTCGGGAAATAGTTTTGAGGTAGAGAAGAGGGATGGTCAGTTTTCTGATCTTTATCTTTTTAGAGACTTTCTGTAGATTTTGGGTTTCAAAGTTCTGTGAACACACCGTAAACAGTAATGAAAGGAATTGAGCTCAAAGTGAAAGTATTGGGTTGCCTTCTATTAGAATGTTTACATTAATTCACAGACTATCCAACCAGACTAAAAAAAGTGGCAATGTAAGAATGTCTTGCTCCAGTCTATGAAAAACTGTTCCACCTTCCCTAGTAATTTTTTAAATCTTTATATTCTGTTTTCTGGTAATTCTATTCTAAAAAAGTTCCGGCAGTGTTTATGTCCCGGAAACCTGTAGGTGTCAGTTCTGCTACTAATTTCTTGGCAAATGACGCCATTCGAACTTTTTTTGATATTTTCGTCTCCTCCTTCTCTTCTGAAAATTCTTGTATCCTCTCTCCACCGTCATCTCTCATCATTCATCAATCTCTTCTCCACCCCATATCCTTATTTTTTTCTGTTCGTCGGACAAATGTTATTTGATTTGTCTTCTTCCTCTTCTTCATCCTTTTTACATGTTTCAAATGTTTTCAAATTCTCTCATAACTTCCATATCACATTCCTTGTCAAACCAGCCTTGTCACAACAACATATCTCTTTTGACCCCTGACCGACAAACTACACAAACTGACCTCCATGGCTATTGGGACTACATCAGTTGGCGCGGTGCCAGAATGCAGTTAATCAGGATCTGATGTCAAAGAGAGCGAATCTGATGGGACCGTTAATCAAAACGAGAGGTCCCTCTTCCCAGTTGGCCGGTGTAGACCCCCAGTGTAATCCATCCGACCGGACGACATGTGCTTCTGGTTTGCAATCACTTAGCAGTACACAACCCAGAGAAGAACCGCGTTTTTCGACTAGTAAATCTAACTTTTTGTTTTTCCCCCAGAATCAAAATTTTTGTTTTTGCTTTTCTTTCGGTTATATCACTATATGTGTTATTCAAAGCAGCCAAATATATGTTATTTTCAGCTTCATAGGAATATATAGCCAGTTATATCCAAATCAGCCGGCAATGAACTGTTTTGAGCAATTACCGTAAACCCTGTAATAGAGCTAACGTATTTTCTCTGATAGAAGCCCTCGGACATTGTGAGCTCAATTATCTCGATTTCTGTGAAATATATCAAAAATCTGTCTACTGATAAATTATTTATCATAATATCTCCAGTATTTTATCAGTTGACTGTTGTTTGATACCTTTCACAGAAATCGAGATAATTAAGCTCAAAGTTGACGGTTTGGGTGGGGTTCTATACGGTAATATATTTCAGTTCCTGTGAGAGATATCAAAAAACGTTCACTGATAAAATTTTTGTTAGATTATGATAAACAACTTAACAGTTGCTTACTTTTTCATATCTTTGACGGAATAGAGATAAATTGGCTCGAAGTTAGGGGCCCTTCTATTACAGGTTTCACGGTACATCCGCATTTAAAATGAGAAGATTGGAAAGATAGAGTTATAAATAAGTTCTTTAGAAAGTATGTAATGTTTCTCTTCTCTGCCAAAAAAAAGAAGTCACTTTTCGAAAAAATGAGTTTTGAACTATTCTTCTCTCTTCTTCTTTTTTCCCAATTTGCATTTATTATAAAAAAACGGGTCCAGTTTTTTCTCTCTTTTTCTGTTCCACAACTTATCTTTTCTCTTTCTATCACACTTGATTACAGTAACTATTCATCATGAAAGTCCTTTGTCTCTCTCTCTCTCTCTCTATTTTCTCTTTTTTCTCTTTTTTTGTTTTATACAGGTACAAATTACTTTTCATCGAATCATCCTCGTCTATTCGCTTCGCATGTTATCTCTCTGATGACTTTTTTCCCCTCAATAGCCAATTTTTTCGCCTTTTGTTCATCCGTATTTTTGCCACTCGTTGTTCAATCTCTTTTTCTTTTTTTCTTTTTTTTCAAGTTCCGGAATTGATTCATTGTGACCAATCAGATGATTAATTGAAACTTGATAGCGTTAGTTTCATATTTCAATCGGTTGGGTATGACCCCCATCTTCTCATAAATTATAGTATACTTTCAGATTCATAATATTTAATTTTTTCTAATTACAGAATGTCGGAAGAGGTTCTCGACTTCAGTGGAAATGGACCAGAAGACGTTCAAACACTTCTGACGAATTCTGAAATGGATCCAGGGCTTCTTTCGAATGAAACAACGACAACGATGATGACTGAGATTTTGAGTAGTACGACCACAACTACAATGGGTAGGTCTTTCTCGGCAAAAATGGAATTCTTCGAAATTTTTGAATCTAAAAAATTCTAATCACTTCAGCTCCGATTCTGATCGACTATCATCCAAATCCTTACCGTATCGGTCTTCTTGCCTTCAAGTGCATTCTTATCATCCTCCTTTTCACTCTTTCGTGCACTATCCGAAGGGATTTCTTCAAATTCTTTGTCCTGTTCCTCATCATCCCACTCTTCATTGAATCTGGATTCGACATCTTCACTGAAATTCATTCCAGCAACGCAATTTACGGAGCTCAGTAAGTAAAATAGAGTGGCTAAAACCAAGGCTGTGCCAGAACGGCCGCGGCACTTTAAAAAAGGATACTTCTGATATAGGTAGAGCACGGCGGCCTAGCGGCCCTAGTAGTACCTGGGTAGCTGAGCTTATTCTCGAAAGAACGGCCGGATTGGTCCACGGCAAAGTAGCCACGGCCTCGGCCGCGGCCGGCCGCGGCCGCATTTGGCACAGCCTTGGCTAAAACCAAAGAAGTTATTATTTTCTAGGCAATTCGATTGGAACTACTTCAATCTCTCTCCAAGAGAGAACAGCACCGTGACGGATTGGCAGAAGCATGCCGTTGAAAGTTACGGACAGATTCTTCAGAAATACACCACTTATCAAGTATATACGTATGAGCTTATTCATTTGGTAAACAAGAAAATGCATAAATCAATATTTCAGGAAGGATCAATTGTTCTCTATTGTCTCATATGTCGCTGGTGATTTCATCTTCTGGAGTCTTCTTTTTTCAACAACTACCGTATTCCATTATGCACACAAGGCTGTGGTTCGTCCCGAACAGATCACTTACGATCCAATTTGGTATGAGTATTAACTATAAATGAAAAATAATAAAATCGGAATTTCTTTCAGCAGCTCCTTCTTCAAGATCCAAATCCTTCCGGTTCTGTTCACTGCCATTGACACTCTTATCTCCTTGTATGAAATTCCTCAATGGTCGTATCTTTTCGTCCTCTTCCTTCTGAGAATCACTGCTTGCGTTCTCTCATTTGTCATCTTTACTCAACTTTTTGCAGTAAGGCTTTGAAGTTCTTATATCTCAAACCAAAACTCATTTCAGTCACTCTTCTTGTTCTGCCGCCGAAAGGATGAAGTGACAAAGACTTCTCCATATGAGCATGTGAGAAACAGCAAACTTCGACTTTTCCTCTTCGTCCTTTTCACCATCCTGATCCACGCTCTCACAGCCCCATACCTCAGTAAGTAGTCAAATGAAATATTCTTCATTAGTATTCAAATTGATTTAACAAAAAAAAACAAATAATTTTTCAGTTTGGTCTGGATTGACGATCGCTTCTGATGTTGGACATCTCCTCGGATTCAACTGGTACTTGTCGATGCACTTCGCTTCTGAAATGTTCCCTCTTCATCTCACGTTCTTCCTTGTTCGTCCATTCGCTTTTGCGATTTTGGCTCTTTTCCTCTTGAACCCATATCGCAGACGATTTGTCAAATTTTTCTGTCCATGCTGCAGAAGACATTAGACAAGAAGACCCTCTACGAAATTTCTGTAATTATTGCCATCTGACAAAAATTGCCATAATAACCGTGCTCTCGTCAGCCCGGTGATTCTCTCCTCTTGTCCTCAGTTATTTATCAACATCTTTTTCAAATCACCCACCCAAAATTGTGATATCTGATTTTCACGTTCAACACGTTCCAAATAGTTTTTTTGTCAATAAAAATGAATTCATTTTTTCATCTTCTATTCCTAGCAATGAGTTCGTCGAATAGCGATGTTTACGAGTTTCCGGAAGACAAGTAAGAACGGAACAGGCTATCAATCATAACTATCGTTCTTCATCTCAGCAAAATTGTGCAAACAAATTTGGCCGATTACACTACCGAACTACTCGATGGGAACAGTTCAACGACAAAAAGCACGATTTCAGACGACCCACCTAATCAATTGTTTCTGACATCCCTGCTATCAGTTGGTTCTGTGGCTTTTTTCCTGTATGAGATTGGGTGCTTCATACAGTACACGAACTATTTTCAGGACATTATCTGCTTCGCTTGTTCGCTTCTCTCCGTTTCTCGGTTCCATACTTTCGATTTCTATTATCCTTATATTCAGAGAATGGAACAGAATATATGGGGGACTTCTAACTCCGCGGCTCAAAGCTTCCATCAACTATTCAACCGTACTAAAAGATAACAAGTAATCTGTTTATATGCTTGTATCTCTTTTTCATAGTTCTCATTCAGAGAGTATATTCCTTTCTATGACATGGACTGGCTGTTTGGGGGCAAGTACAAACCATACTGCTACGGTTGCACAGGTCCTGCTATTAATCCTGATATGTGTAGGACACCTGATGAGTAAGATTTTCAGATTTTTATTTATTTGTGTTACACCTCATTTTCACATTTTCATTACTATCTTTCAGTCCCGACAGCCGTTCTCCAACAAAGGAAAGACACGATGGAGAGAAATTGATGAAAAATAGCTGATCTCTTTAATTTCTTATGAATAAACATTGCTTTGTATCTTCTTTTTTTTCATTCCTTTTTTTATTTCCACTCTTCTTCATCCGATTAATGAATAATAAAAAAAACGGAAAACGCATGCGCTTTCTCTGCAAAAACCACGCGCGCGCATTGCAATTATCGATTGAAAAACACGGGCGGTGGGCACGCCCCTTTTATAATTTTTTTGGCGCGATTCACTATTTTCAAATTTTAGGGACTTCTTTCTCGAAGCTTTCGTTTCGCAATAAATGTTTCCTCTTCATTTTTCCTTTCCCTCACTCTTTTTACTTGATTCACGTTAATTTCGAAACTTTTCAAACAGAATTTATTGGGGTTTATTCACCGACATGTAGAGAAATGTAGAGAAATGCAGAGAAAATACGAGAAATTCCGTTTTTTCGCATGCATGCATTAATTTTTTGTGTTTAAAAATTACAAGAAAATACATTGTTTTATGTCATGAATAACCCCATATATGTTTCCTTTCCTTCAAAAGCTATTTTTCCGAATTTTGGTGATCTAGATATTTTGCTGCTTTTCTCCAGCGTTGTTAACCTCTGTATCAATCGTCTTCTGTCAAGAATTTCAATAATACTCAGCAAACTGTTCATATTCTAACTACTCTCTTTTATATATTAACTTTATGGGGTTATTCATGATTTTATAAACACAGAAACACATTTTTATGTCATAATCACCATGAAGAACCCTGTCAGCCTTTTCGATTCGTCTTCTAAGTCTTATATATATTTCAATATTGTTTTTTCAGTTTCTATCCGAACAAGATGTCGGGTATCGCCGCAGGCCGTCTTGCAGAAGAGAGAAAACACTGGAGAAAGGTAACGGAAACATCGAAACATAAACTGTATTGTAACTTTGGCATATTCCAGGACCATCCATTCGGATTCATAGCCAAGCCAGTCAAAAATGCCGACGGAACTTTGAACCTCTTCAACTGGGAATGCGCAATCCCTGGAAGAAAAGATACCATCTGGGAGGGTGGACTCTACAGAGTAAGTGTGACAAAATAATTCTGGTCCAATGATCAAAATTTTAGATTCGAATGCTCTTCAAAGACGATTTCCCATCGACTCCACCAAAGTGCAAGTTCGAGCCCCCACTTTTCCACCCAAATGTCTATCCATCAGGTACTTTCCGCACGAGTTTCATTTTCAATATGGCAATTCGAAAATTTCAGGAACAGTTTGCTTGTCGCTTCTGGATGAGAACAAAGACTGGAAACCATCAATCTCTATCAAACAGCTCCTTGTTGGAATTCAAGATCTGCTGAACAATCCAAATATTGAGGATCCAGCCCAAGCCGAAGCATACCAAATTTATTGTCAAAACAGGTTAGCATTATTATTAAAAGTATATTTACCACAAGCATATTTAATTTTTCAGAGCTGAGTACGAGAAGCGGGTGAAGAAGGAAGCAATCAAGTATTCTGCTGAAATCGTCCAAAAGCAAATGCTTGAATAGATACATTCCACATTAACCACATTCTTTCATTCTTTACTTTCCTTCTCTTTTTTCCCCTGTTTTCTATCTCATTTCTTAAACCCAAGTCTGTTAACCACATCGAATGTTGACACACCACGAAATTTGAGCACCGAAGCAACTTTTTCTTGATATCTTTAATTTCAATCTAACCAAAAGCTTTGTGGTGCCTCATTTTTCATTTCGTGCTTGATGAAATACGAGACCTAGAACTTTTCAGTCAAACGCTCTCGACATTTCGTGTGCCTTCATTCAGAACCATCTTTAACTGGTCAACATGTCGAGTAGTTTCTCGTGTTTTCTGGAAACTATTCCTCATAATCTTACTCATTTCGATCTTCATTTCACCCCGTTTTTCTCCCCAATCACCCCAAGGTTATCTCCTTTCTACGGTACGCTAGAACTGGATCACAATTAAATTGTTCCCACCCGTATTCTGACTTTTTAAATGGACCTATTTATATTTTTGTCTCAATTTTTTTGACGAGCAATTCATGAATATTCTCAGAGTCTTCGACTATGTCCGAATTCATGAAAGGAGTGATGCTCCTAAAGCAAGATTTGACTGAGGTTCCGGCAGAAGAAGCCCTCAAGGGCAAGGTTACTATGAAGAGTTAGAAGATTTAGTATAGCTAAAAGATTTAGGTGGTCGCTTTATACTTTTCTGCTGGTTGGTGTCCGCCGTGTAAGCAGTTCACTCCGAAACTAGTTGTGAGTTAAGAAATACACCCGATAGTTGAACATTCTCTTCTCCATTTTCATCATATTCTAGCGTTTCTACCATCATCTCAAAAAAGCAGGGAAGCCCATTGAGGTGGTGTTCTTCTCGAGAGATCGATCAAAAGCTGATCTCGAAGAGAACTTCACGGAGAAGCATGGGGACTGGCTGTGTGTCAAGTATGGAGATGATATTCTGACGTGAGTTTATTTGGGGAAACAATGTCAAAAGTTGAAAATTGTAGACGTTATCAATCGAAATTCGAGATCAAGACGATTCCGGTGCTTCGAGTCATCAATCCAGCTGGAAAGATGGTTGTTCTGGATGGAAAATCGGAAGTTGTCGACAAAGGAAAAGCTGATCCGCTTGGACTTTTTGCTGCATGGGAGGCAGCTTGCAACAAATAATTTACTGATTTCGCATATATATCTAGGAATTTGACACACTTTACCTGATTGAATAAACTTATTACGTAGAACCAACACTTTTGTTCGTTTTTTTGACCGCAGGTTCACCCGCCTTACTTCCTATTTTCCACGCGATGGCTGGATGGCTCTGGGAAGCCGGTTCTGAAGCATTTTCTGGTGAATACAAAGATGTTGCACTCCGCGTTAGATTTTCTCGATGATATGAAGGTTTCATCGTTTTTATCTTATAATGAGAATATCGTCTTAAAACTATAATATTCGTTTCAGAGACAAATAATGTCATTGGGGAAAGATAGATATTCGTTACCTCGCTCATACAAACGGGTGTCACATGCGAAAGAGAAAGCTCGGCCAGAGTTGAGAAAGTTCGGATGGGACACTCTTGGATATGCCGAATCGTTCAATCCACCTCCTCTCAAAGACACAATTCAGCGGTATTACAGACAAATTTTCGATTTTCTAGGATATATCCTATTTCAGAGTAGATGGCAAGAAAATGTCAGTCGACGAATTTCGTCGTGATTTTGAGAGACCACGAATTCCAGTTATTCTAACAGGACTCACAGATGATTGGAATGCACACGAGAAATGGACACTTGAAGTAGGAGATATTCTTCTTACTGTATTCACTGATAATTCCATTTATTACAGCGTCTTTCTAAAAAATACCGTAACCAAAACTTCAAATGTGGGGAGGATGATCATGGGAATTCGGTCAGAATGAAGATGAAATACTATCACGACTACATGCTCAACAACAGAGATGATTCTCCTCTTTACATTTTTGATAGCAGTTTTGCCGAGGTTTGATATCAAATTTGATGGAAGCTAACACATTAATTCAATTTTAATATTTTCAGAGAAGAAAAACCAAAAAGCTGTCAGAGGACTACAAGGTTCCCAAGTTCTTCGAAGACGACTTGTTTCACTATGCCGATCACAAGAAGAGACCACCACATCGATGGTTCGTAATGGGTCCTGCTCGTTCTGGAACTGCTATTCACATTGATCCATTGGGAACAAGTGCATGGAATTCGTTGCTTCTCGGATACAAACGATGGGTGCTAATTCCACCGAACGCGCCTCGCGATTTGGTTAAGCCAATGGCTCATGAAAAAGGAAAGCACCCGGATGAAGGAATCACTTGGTTTCAAACAGTCTACAAAAGAGTTCGTAGTCCTGCTTGGCCAAAAGAATATGCTCCAATTGAATGTCGACAAGGTCCAGGAGAAACAATGTTCGTTCCATCTGGATGGTGGCACGTCGTCATTAACGAAGGACTCACCGTGGCTGTCACTCACAACTACTGTTCTGTCGAAAACTTGCATCTCGTTTGGCCTAAAACAGTGAGAGGCAGACCGAAATTGAGCAAGCACTGGCACAGAAAGTTAGTTCATTTCGTTTGATTTGATTTACCACAAGTTCATCTTTCAGACTCGCCGAAAGTCGCCCCGAAGTTTTGAAGATCATTAATTCTTGTACTGATGCTCCACCCCAAAATCTCAACGACTCTTCCAGTGACTCGTCAAGCTCGTCCTCTTCTTCAGATGACTCGTCTGATTCTGAGACGGAGGAAGACAGCGGTCGCTGTGGATTAGGAAACCGCAAGAGAAGAAACGACACTTGTACTAGCGAATGTCCCGAGAAGATTTCCAACTCCATGGTTTAATTATTATGCAATTTTTATCCAATTTCTCGTTCTCCTGTTATAACTCGCATATTTTGTTTTTATTCTTGTTAAAACAACTGTTTTCTGTTTTATGAACAACTTGAACTTTATTTGAGTCATAAATATTATTAGACTTGTCCAAATTTGAAAATATCGTATGTCTCTTCTTGTTGCTGTGTTTCCTCGACCTTTTCTCTTTTCGATTTCTCTCCTCCATCACCGTATCCGGTTTCCGGAGCTTCCTGTGAAATGACAGATGACTCCACGAGTGCTTCTCGTTTAGGACATGGGCAATACGCAGCATCGGCTCCTGGGATTCCAGCTTCTCCTGGTTGTCCAGGTGTTCCCATTGGTCCTGGCATTCCTGGTTTTCCAGGTGGTCCTGCCGGTCCTGGTAATCCATCAGGTCCTTCTTCAGCAACTCCGGGTGGTCCAGCTTTTCCTGGTGCTCCTCTTGGTCCAGGGAATCCAGCTGGTCCTGGTTCTCCGAGCGTGTAGCGGACTCCTGGCATTCCTTGCCTTCCATGTGTTCCTGGTGCTCCTTTTGAACCTGGAGCTCCTGGATCTCCAGCTGGTCCTGGTGGTCCTGGACGTCCCATGTTTCCTTGTCTTCCAGGCATTCCATCTCTTCCTTTAGGTCCTGGTTCTCCAATTGCTCCTGGTAGTCCACGGGGTCCAGGTGCTGAAATTTTCCGTTATATGAATGATTATATTCAAAGAGACTTACGTCCAGCAGGACACTTGATGCAGCTATCATCATTTCTCATGATCTTGACAAGTTCTGATCCGGACATTCCATGTGGTCCAGGGGCTCCGTGCTCTCCAGGTTTTCCATCCATTCCAGCTGGACCAGGTGGTCCAGGAGGTCCAGGTGGACATTGATTTTGAGTAAGACAATCTGAGAGTTTTAGACTATTTCAGGTATTTGAAAAATTGTCAACTCACTGCAATGAGCTGGAAGATCAGAACGCTTTTGACGAACCGATGCAGAGTTGCTCACAAGTTCAGACTTGAATCGTTTGTCATTCAAATAGACAACTTCATTCCAAGCATCATCAGTTTTTCCTTGTCCTTCTTTGAAACTTATCATAGAGTTGTCAAGAAATTGATTGATGTCATCACATACGGATGCGGCAAAAAATGCACAAAAAGCGATACATAGAACACTGACAAGAACACTTGTCCAAGTTGCGATTGCCGCACTATCCACCGTCATGATGTAAGAAATGGAAGAATGGCGAAGAGGTGACAGAAGAGGGAATGTATTTTTTATAGAAGAACGAAAAAGGAAAAGGAGTATAAACCGGTTTCGGGAGGACGGCTTTTGGATAACGAGGTGTGTAAGCAGTTTTGGCATGTTCGATGGCGGTTTTTCCGAAGATGGAATCGTTACGCAACGATAGACAAAAAAGGAGGATGGATGAAAATGTATAGATGGGGGCAAACGTTTCAGATACATTGTTAGTTTTGTGGGATCTGAAATTTGTGTGCCTGGAGAACATGAACATTACTACAGTAGAAGTTTTTCGATAGCCGGAACTAAGAACACGGACCCTGAATCCGGAAAAACGGAATCTGGAAAACAGAATCAGGAATGAAATTAATCTGTTGGCGATACTTTCCGGTCCTGAACCTCCTGAACTCTGCTCACAACACCTGTAATCTTATAAAGAGGTTTTGCCACTTTTATGCTG
The DNA here is from genome assembly GCA_027920645.1 of Caenorhabditis nigoni. NCBI lineage: Eukaryota > Metazoa > Nematoda > Chromadorea > Rhabditida > Rhabditidae > Caenorhabditis > Caenorhabditis nigoni. Next base: position 11,873,328 of record CP115867.1, on the reverse strand, counting down.
GGTCTAAAAATTGGGATATTAGACATTCAGATTTCAGAAATTCCTAGTTTAGAATTCTGGTATTCCCGTATTTCCTCTAATTGAACTCCACAAGAACTGTTAACTTTTAGCCCATATATCTCAATTTCTGTGAAAGATATCAAAAGTGGTCAGCTGACAAAATGCTTATCATAAGATATTAGGAAATTAGTTCAAAGGTAAATGATTTTTGAATTGAAGTTAATGGAAGAACCCTCAATTCAACAATTCAGAAAAGTGTTAAAAAATTTCAATATTCTGGAATTTTAAAATTCCGATTTTCATTATTTTGAAAATCGAAATTTCTAGAAACTCGGAAGTTGAAAAATTGAGAAAGTCAAAACTCGGAGATTTACATATGAAATAACGATAATTCAAAAATTGTGAATTTTCAAATACACGAATCTCTAAAGTTTACAAATCTGTTAAATTTTTCCGAATTTCTGAATTTGCGGATTTTAAATTTTCCAGTTTTTAAAAAAAATTCCGTGAATACTTGAAATTATCAGAATGAAAAGATATGATTTTCAGAATGAAATTATCTCTGAAATTCGGAAGTTCAAAAACTAGAAAATTCAGAAGTTCGGAAATTCGAAATTTCAGAGTTCCAGAAGTGTGAATTGAGTTTTTTGAATTGATTCAAATTTAGAGATTCGGAAATTTGAAAATCTGATGATTTTCTAATGACGGAGAAATAAAATTTTCTCATGACAGAGAATTTTTGTAACATAAATTTTCATTTGGGATCCGGAATACAGAACTCTGACAGAATCATATTAGTCCAGAATTTCCAATGAATAAAAAATCACGGAAACCGGAATACGTTGACATTTCTGATAAACCCCAATATAATCTAGAGATCGCCCTATGTAACCCTAAATCGTTATTTACTCCGTTGTACCCTTTTAGTTGTTTCCTAATATTTTGCTCTACAGCTAATTAATTTTAATTTATTTGATTTATTTCAACGAAGGGAAGAAAACCGCTAACACGTGAAATGTATATGAATCTAGGAGATATAACAGAGACATAAATTTTTAGAAAATGGGGATAGAGGAAAAAAGACCGAGTTAGTAATTAGTTGAATTTAAGACAAGAAAATGGTTTAGATCACAGGATAATAGTCGATTTTTGAAAGCCGCTGACGAGGGCTTCACCGGAAACACTTCGGCTGGTAAAGAGTTCCAACACCTGATTACTCTACTGGAGAGAAATTGAGAGGATACTTTTGTTGAGTTCTTGATCAGTGATTTGAGATAGTATTTGTGACGTCGCAACGATCCAGCATGGTTAAATATCTCGAAAATTGGAACCTCCATGATACTTTCTTTGGATACAATAATTTTATACGTATAGGCCAGAATCAACCAATCAGCCATAGTGAAATTCTCTATCCCAGTCGGTGGATACATATCACTTGATGGATAACACGTGGCAAATGGTTCCAGAATTCGTTGGACGAGCTCTCTAGAAGATTCCTTCTCGATCCATGAGCACTTATTAACTGTTCCCAGCCCGACATTCATTCCAATTGCATCGTGAAGGAATGCATTTATATAACATTTATCCAGAACTGGTTGTTGTTTTGCCAATGAAGTGATTGTTGAGAGAAGGAGTTCCAGAATGTTCTCGGGATAGGATTTCGAATGGGACAGAAGGAAGAGAAGACCGCGGTGGAGGGGAACGTGCTGGAATTGGATTTTGTTTCATTTTGGGTTCATGCTTTTAGGCCATTAAAAGCTGAAATTTGTGATTTTGAAGCCAGTTTTCGGAAATTTTAAGGCTTTCAAAAACGACGATTGGATTTTTGAATCGTTTTTTCTGCGGTTTGGAGACTATTTTCATGAAATTTCTGGAAATTTTAGTAATCTTTGTTATTTTTCATCGAATTCTACGAAAAATTAGAAATTTTCCTGCGATTTTTCTGAAGAATTATTGCATTTTTCTCCGATTTCTAGCAAAATTTTTAGACCTTTTTAGGTTTTTCAGCTATTTTCAAAGATTGTTTTTCGATTTTTCCACATTTTTTGTCTGAAAATTGATGGAACAGTGTTCTGGGTTACTGTAGATTACTGTAGAAAACGAATTTCCTTTTGTAGTTTTTTTTAGCTGCAAAGACAAACACGTCAAACTGGCAGCAAGTAAACTATACAGTATACAAAAGCGACTTCGTTTTCTACAGTAATCTACAGTAACCCAGAACACCGTTCCATCAAATTTCAGACGAAAAATCGGAGACACCGAAAAAGAATCTTCGAAAATAGCTGAAAAACCTAAAAAGGTCAAAATTCTGCGAAAAATTTGAGAAAAATTCAATATTTTTCTCGGAAAATAGCTTATTTGTCTGATTTTTCAGGATTTTTTGCATTTTTTTCCGTTTGATTTTGAGAAAACAGGAATTTTAATAACTAATTGTCATCTAATATTTTTACTCAAAATCCGGCCAGTTTTCAGGACATTTTTAAGCTAAAAAAGACGATTTTTGACTATTCCAGGTTGGAAAATGGACCAAATTACATGAAAAATGGTCTAAAAATTAAGGAAAATGGTCCGAAATGCATGAAAAATAGTCCGAAATTCGTGGAAAACTGTCCAAAATCTATGAGAAAATCCATGAAAAATGGCTCAAAATTCAAGAAAAGTTTACCAAAATTCATGAAAAATAATCCAAAACTCATGGAAAAATGGTCAAAAATAAATTTAAAATGGCTCAAAATCCATGAAAAATGTCATTTTTGTTAATTTTCAGTCGATTTTGACTTTTTCTCGGAAATTTAGAAAATCTATTTAAGATTGCAAAATTTCGAATTTTCTGGAACTGTTAAGTTTTTTAAAACTTCGAAATCTGAATTTTCGAATATCTATGAATTTCTGGTATTCCTGCAAATTAAGATTTTCCAAAATTTTTGGATTTTTCGAATTTTTCAAGACTTGAACTTCTTGCTAAATTCCCTTCTTTATCATCACTCCTTGCTTTGAAAATCGGTCTAATTCGAAAAATCGCAAAAATTTCGCTCCTTCATAAATCGCGCTCTAGCGCCAAAAATTTTGGCGCGCGCTTTCAAAATTTCAAAAAACTGTTTTTAATGTCATCGTTTTCGACCTACTCAGCACTTTCAATTCAGGAAACAGCGCGAAAGAGGGCTTTTTCAGGAAACGGGGTTGGACCACTGTTCCGAGAGCTAATCATCGTGGTGAGACCAAGAAAAGTGGTGAAACAGTGGTGGATAGAGAGTTTTTCAGAAAACAGTGGTGGATAGCGCTCACGGGCTATCCACCACTGTTTTCTAAAAAACAAAAACTTAGGAAACAGTGTGACAACTTAGTTCCGCCATAGTTTCGCCACTGTTTCCTAAATTGAAAGTGCTGAGTAATTTTTTCATTTTTTCTTCAAAACTCGCGAATTTCAGCTCAAATTTTCAGGTTTTCCACCTAAAAACACCTCGATTCTACACAAAAATCATGACAGTTCAAGGTTTTTCATTGTTTTTCAGCGAAATTTCTCAATTTTCCAATTTTTCAGAGCCACTAGCTTCAGCAATGGAAAGCCTGTGTTCGTGTCCAGTCTGCTATTCGGTAGTGCCATTTTTCTTGAATTTCATGAATTTTTCGTTCAGAATTTCAACGAAACCACCCGAATCGCTCAAATGTTGCACTGCGGACACACATTCTGCAGTCAATGCGTCGAAAATGTTCAAAAATACGGGAATTGCGCATATTTGGAGTGCCCGTCGTGTCGCGCCGAGACCAAGTGTGATGCTGAGAAAGTTGGCATCAATTTCCTCGTCATGGGTGGGTAAAACCTTGAAAATTCTGGAAAATTTCTGAAAAATCCGGAAATTGGTTGAAAATACGAAAAATTCGGCGCTATGTTGGTTGGGGGGGGGGCACCCTTTTTTGACTTTTTTTGGCATTTTCTGACTTGCGCAGGAATTCTAAGCATGTTAGAAATATTTTTGAGGTGTCTGGACATATAGAAAGTATAAAATAATACAATAAAGTACGAATTCCTGTTACTTGCATCTTTATTTTAGGCTTAGGCTAAAACGCTTTAGCATCTGAAATATGAAATTTTGGAATTTTTAAACCAATTCTTGGGTAAGTTTTCCGGAAATGAAGCATTCTCAATCAACATTTTTGATGTATTTTGCATTTTTCATATTTTTTGGTATTTGTGAGTTGAAGGTGGGGCACTCAATTTTTTTGAATTTGGCGCCAAAATGCGGGTGTCCCAGAGAAAAGGAAACAGGGCGTTTTTAGCTAAGCCTATAATTTAAAGCAAAAAGCACAAAAGTTTGAAAAAAATTTCAGCCAAAAATTTGCAATTTTCACTGATTTTCGCCAATTTCAGAATTTTTTGGCTGAAATTTTTTTTCAAAATTTTTTGTTTTTTTGCTTCAAATTATAGGCTTAGCTGAAAACGCCTTGGTTCCTTCCTCTGGGACACCCTAAAATAGCGCCAAATTCAAAAAATTTGGGTGCCCTCTCAACTACGTTAGCGCCGGCGTTTTAGCCTAAGCCTAAAATAAAGAAGCAAGTAACTGGAATTTTCAATTTATTGTATTATATCATACTTTCTAGAAGTCCAGACACCTCAAAAATATTTCTTACATGCTTAGAATTAATGCACAAGTCAGAAAATGCCAAAAAAAGTCAAAAAAGGGTGGCCCCCCCAACCAACATAGCGCCAAAAATTCCCTTAAAATTATGAAAATTCTGTTTGAAATACCTGAAAACCGCTCAAAATCAGGAAAAGTGACACAAGAATCATGCAAATTCCGTCAGAAATTCAAAAATTTTCAAAAATTTTTTTTTGAAATTTTCGAAAATTGGCTGAAAAATGACCGAAAAAGGAGGATTTTGATTACAATTTACTGAAAATTCAACGAGAAATTGCTCGAAAAGGCCGAAATTCGGACTTGAAGCCAGGAAATTCGGTCAAAAACTATGAAAAATGCTGAAAACTGTAAATTTGCTGAAAATCGGTCGAAAACCCGGAAAATAGATCAAAAAGTCATAAAAATTGCCGTAAAATCATAAAAACTTAGGCCAAAATTTATGAAAAATGCTTGAAAACCGCTCAAAATCAAGAAATTCGGTTAGAAATTCACAAAAAAAAAGTGGAAAATTGACGAAATTTCGACTGGAAAATTCGAAAACATAGCTTTAAAATGATGGAAAATCGGATTTTAAACTATGAAAAAATGACCAAATCTCGAAAAATACCCCGAAAAACCCCCAATTTTCTTCCAGAAATGATTCGAAAAATCGGATTGATGGGTCCAAATGAAATCGCACCGCCGAAAGAGCCAAAAAGAGCACGGAAAGAGCAGAGAGAACGAACGATTGACGAGATGATCGATGAGTCGTATCGACAACTGATTGCTGATATTAAAAGTGAATTGATGGTGAAATTCGAGGAATTGAGAGATGGTCTCAGAAAATCCACCATTCGTAAGTGGGGAAATTTTGCTAAAATTAGCTTTGAAACGTTTGGAAATTCTAAAAATTGGGAAAAAAACCTTAAATCCAAAAAAAATGACCTTAAAACCTCGAAATTTGCAGAATCCGTCCACTCCGAGCTGGAAGATCTGAGCGAACGTGTTCTAGGCGCAGTTCGTGATGCCTACGACGGTTTGACAGATTCAGAAGACGACGATGATCAAGAAGACGAAGACGAACAAGAAGAGGACACTTCAATTCAGCTCGAATCGGCTCGTGATTCCGATGGAGAATCAGTGATGAGCATTGAAGTGAGTAGTCGGAATGGAGGGAACATATTCCAGCGAGCGTTCGACAGATTATTCAGACGACGTGTAAGCTGGGCTCCAGAAATAGTGAAAAAAAGCTCAAAAATGGCTGAAAATAGTTGGAAAGCGTGCTTGAAAATGACTAAAAATGGACGGAGCTTAGTAGGAAAGGGGCGGAGCCGTTTCAGGCTTCTTGACAAGAGGCTGAAAATCGTGAAAAAATTGTCTTCAAACAGCTAAAAGTGTCTAAAAGTGAAATTGCGGAGCTTGATTAAATCTAGTGGGAAATAGGCGGAGCTTATGGGTTTCTAGGTGGGCGGAGTCTATTGGAGAAGGACGGAAGGCTCGACTAGGAAGTTAATGGGCGGAGCCTAAACCGGAATGAATTTTCCAATGTGTGGAGCTTAAAAATAATGGAATTCAAAAAGTAGGCTCAGCTTAAAAGGACAGTTTTTTAATGGCGGAGCTTGAAAAAGGATGAATTCCTAAAAAGTGGGCGGAGCTTTAAAATGCCCTAGTTTTCAAAAGTGGGCGGAGCTTGAAAAATGATAATTTTCTTAAGTGGGCGGAGCTTGAAAAGGGATGAATCCAAAAAAAGTGGGCGGAGCTCAAAAAGGGTTAGTTTTAATGGGCGGAGCTTAAAAAACAATACATTTTTTGAAAGTGGGCTGAGCTGAAAAAATGATAAGTTATGAATTTCTAGAAATTGGGCGGAGCTTAAAAAATGAGGAATCTAAAAGTACGCGGAGCGCGAAAAGTGGGCGGAGTTTTATAAGAGATTAACCCAAAAAGTGGGCGGAGCTTTAAAAAGGACGAATCCAAAAAAAGTGGGCGGAGCTTTAAAAGGGATGAATCCAAAAAAAGTGGGCGGAGCTTCTTTCTATTCATTTAAGCTGCTTTTTTCCAGCGCAACACTCCATCTCCCACATCATCTGTAATCATCGTCGAGAATCCGATGCGCTCTTCTGAAGATTCCAACTCATCCGATGCTTCTTCATCATCATCGTCATCATCAGCATCGACGTCTTCTGGAGACGAATCTGATGACGAGGAGAACGATGGAATGGATGGAATGGAATCGGAATCGTTGGAATGGCCGTCGGACGACGAGGAAGAGGACGATGACGACGTCTAGAGAGATGAAGAAGCCTAAATTTGAATAATCATGTAAAATAGAAATCGTTTTAAATTATTTAAATTATACAATCAATTATCTATGTGAAAATTATAATTATAATGCCCCGAAAATTGCCTCTGAAAATGAATATTTGCCTGTGATTTTTCGAAGATTTTTGGCGCATTTACTTTTTACAAAAAAGTTGGCAGTGACCTACAAAAAAAATGGTAACTAGAAGTCTACAAAAAAGCTGAAAATCAATGAAAAAATTACAGAGAATTGGGGACAAAAAAAAATAAATACTTTAAAAACTGGAATGGAAACAAAAAAAGGGGTACTGTGGAAAAGTTAGAAATTTAAAGACAAAAAAGAGAGGGGAAACTGGGAGAGAGTGATGATAGGGGGGCTGAAAATCGGGTGAAAAATTGAAATTTAAAGAAAAATCATTCTCGAGACTGGTGGCGAACAGGCATTTGTCTCCAATGTCGACGACGAGCTGAAAATCGGGAATTCTGAGATTTTAGGCGAATTTTGGGCATTTTTTTAGACGAAATTTGAAATGTTGAAGTCATTTTTCTAGAGTTTTTAGAAACAATTGTTTGTTAAAATCTCAGAAATATCCAGAAGAAATTTTGAAAATTCAAAGTCAAACAACGTCTGAAAATGGCTTAGAATTCTGAAATGTTCTAGAAGTTTCTGAAAAAAGCACCAAAATTCCAAGAAATTACCTGAAACTTTCCGAAAATTTCAGCTGAAAAATGCCTGAAATTGGCTAGAAATCATCCCATTTTTCCTGAAATATTGTAGAAATTCTCAAAAAATGCTTCTGAAAATTTCAGAGATTTTAACAGAAATTAATATCAAATTTCCAAATTTTCCAGAATAGTCACCAGATCATTGTAGAGCCTCCGATACTCCAAAGAACTTAACTGACATTCTTCCAGTGCTTCAAAGTATGAAGTGTATGTCATCCTGATTTTTTTGAAAATTCTAAATACAAATGACTTCTGCATCGATTCCAATTTTATAATATGGTCTTTAAGAATAGGAGAAGTGACTATTGTTCCATATTCGAGTAAAGGGCGTATGTAAATTGAATAGCATTTGATAAAGACACTCCACGATGAGTTTTTCAGAATTGAAATAGCATGTTGATCCTTTGATGTGATTTCCGAATAATCAGCGAATAATGGTAATGGAAGCTCAGGTTGCTGGAAAACTAGATCCAGTAATCCTTTTAAATTTCCAATATTTTTTCTACAGTAATCCTTTTTGTTTCCAGTATTTAATTTGGTAAATCAACTCGAGTTTTATGCTATCAAATTGTTGTCTTATTGAACTATTGGACAGAGCCTCACTCTGACAGCATTTGACCATGTTCCAGTGGCATCTTTTGAAAATTTACAGTTGGATTTTCAATCTTATTTCAGACCTTCAAAATGTTTACAACAATAGTTTCTCTTTCATTCCAGGTAAGTTTTTTTTTTCGAGAAAACATATAAATATACGATTCAGTTAACACTTTTGATGGTTCTTTCTGTAATTTTCTTATTATGCGGAACAAATTCTCAAACGAAACAAGCGACAACTGATAGTAAAGTGAGTAGCCTACTTTTCAGAAAGTTTCAGTTATCCGGAATTTCAGATTTCTGTTGCTAAAACTAAGAAGTCGAAAAAGAAGTCGAAGAAAGCCAAGGAAGAAGGCGAAACATCTCAGAAGTCATATCCTGCATTCGTGGTAATATATGAATGCGTTTTACTGTCCAATACTAAATAAACACTAACACCTGAAAATCTAGCAGGCGGCGCTCGTGTCGATTTACGAGGCCCTCCCCCAAATCTGATACTGTATCAAACAAAACCAATTTCTGTAACCTTTGTGAGGTTTTTCGAAGCGAATTTAGGTTTTCTGGAAAACATTATATTGCCAGCATCTCTAGAATCAGTTTTCACCTGCCTGGAAAATAGGTCGCTCTTCAATATTATGTATTTTAGATGCCCACGAAAAGTGAAATGAAGAAAATCAAGTCAGCAGAGGGTGCCAAGAAAAAAGGAGCGGAAGATGGGTTCTATCAGGTTATCGAGAGAAAAATAGGACTTTTTAAAGCTTTCTTTTCAGGAAAAATCAGACGAAGATGATACTCTTGAAAAAATCGAAAGTCTTCATTTGGAAATGTCCGATAAGACCAGACGGGCTGCAAAGAAGAAGGCAAAGAAGAATGTCTAAAATCTTGCTAATTTTTTTGTGTTTTATCATTAAACTTGTATTTTTTGCATAATAAAAAACAATTACAATTTATTGGTTCTTGGAAACAGACACTTAGCAACAACTATTTTGAAAACTCTAGTTAAGATGTCACTTGACCCGGATGCTTATCTGGACGATTCTTTCGTACAAGGAATTTCATTTTTCTGTTCATGTCTTCATTGAAAATTGCCGTAGATGCTTCCATTGACAACGCCTTCCTTTGCATATACGGTTTTTGGTAAAATTGCGTGCGACGGATGATTTTCAGCATGCCTTCTGAATCCATTAGTCTGGAATGTTTTTCATTTTTCAATACGATCAACATTTTTCAACAACAAAAAACCTATTGAGAAGTCCGAAAGCTCCATCGACATCGTTGTTCTGCACCATAACAGTTCGAGTTGCAAACCTTGGGTGTGCATTCCAAACACCTTTGAAAAGCTTGATTGCAAATGGCTGTGAAATAGTGCCTCTCCAAGACCATTGACGTACCATCTTGAGAAACTAATTATATTCGACTATTTGAAAAAGTGATAGATCATTTATTTATTTTATGGATCAACCATGTGAAAAAGAAGAGATGAAAAGAAAACAAGAATCGATTTATTGTTCTCAAAAAGTCTACACAATGGTTCGTGACATACTGAATAATCTACTTTCTGCGAGCGGCAGCGCGAGCGTCGATCTCTTCTTGAACCTCTGGAGCGAGAGCATTGTCTGGTCTTGGGCGAAGATCATCAAGTCTGAAGAGGACGGAAGTTGGGTATGCCAAGAAGGCCACGCAGATGAATCCGTAAAGAGCCACCTAGAAAACGAACGATGAGAAAATAATAATAAATTTTTTTCGAGTTGTGAGCGAATACCGTAAAAACTGTAATATAACGCCACCTGTATTAGAAGACCCCCTCTAATACAACGCCACCCTGATAAGGTGATTGGAGGTAGCAAAACAAAGGTTTTATGCTTGATTAACACAGTAATAGTAAAATCTAAAAATTTCGCGCCATTTTTTTTCATTTTGGCACTCTTTTAAATAAGTAAAAAATTAATTTTTGTTACCTCGCATCAACCCAAAACACCCCTTTGAAAAATAGAACGCCATGGCGCTATATTACAGGTTTTACGGTATTCGAGCATAATTTACCTTCTCGTTGATAGAAGTGAAGCGAAGTGGTGGAGTAGAATCGACTCCCTTGTGGAGCGAGCGGCGAATGAACTGTTGGTTTCTGGCCAAGGAAAGAATAGCACGGTTCATCATCCTGAAATAGATAATTCATATTACCTAGATTACAGCATACTTGCAACGGGCCGGGCCGGGCCGGGCCGGGCCGGGCTTTTTTCACAATTTTCAGGGCCCGGCCCGGCCCGGCCAGGGCCCGGGCCCGGCCCGGCCAGGCCCGGCCCGGCCCGTCTCGGCCCGGGTTTTCGGAAAAAAATTTCCTGTCTTTTCAAAATTTTTTTTGGTGTTAACAGAAAAAAATGGACGATTTTTCTGTGGAGTAAAAAATTTTTCAAGATTATAGTGTCCACAAAAAATGGTTTTTTCACAGAAAAATTTGAAAAAATTTCTGAAATTTCAAATTTTTTTTCAAACTTGGAGAACCCGGGCCCGCCGGGCCGGGCCGGGCCGAGGGTCACGGGCCCGGGCCGGGCCGGGCCCTTGAAATCTTCGGCCCGGCCCGGCCCGGCCCGGCCAGGCCCGGGCCCGGCCACGGGCCGGGCCCTGATTTTGCAAGTATGGATTACAGCAGGCTTTGACGGAAGATGCATAGAAAAGAAAGACAAATTTTCAGATGATTTAAAAATCGAAGGAGTTTAACGCAATATTGTACGGAACGACAGCAAAGCAGAAGAAGGAATGTACTTTACATATTGATCAGTGCTTTAGATACATTTTATGAAAAAGCTGGAAGTATCGCTTAAAATATAGCTGGAAAGCAGAAATACCACAAAGCAAAAACGTACTTATTCTTTGAACGAGAGAAAACGCGGAAACAATACGCGCAGACGGCAAAACATTCAAGGCGCAGAGAAGGCTAACGGAAAATAGGTCTGTCGTTTCGAGACCCGTACTTGGCTACGTGCCAACTGTGAGAATACGGGGGGATTTTCTTGCTTTTGCTATCGAGCTGTTCCCCCGAACCACAAATTCGATATTTTTCGACTTTCCGGATTATCTCAATAGCTTTTCATTCTCATTAGATGAGCAATATATGAAATTTTCTGTGTTTGCTACATTATTTTGCTTACCGACTGACTAAAACTTATCTTCGGCTATTTAATCGATACGCGGACTTTTTTCAAAACAATATTGAAAGAAGCTTTTTTTACAGAGGCAGTTTGATTCCAACATAGAAAGAGTATACGAATGAACGAAGAACAGGGTAAAGAATGTCTGGGAGTGGTGAAGCTTGAAGTCCGAAATGATGAAAGCATTCATGTGACAGACGATGTTAAACCTTTTGTGAAGAAAGAAGAAGATGAAGAATACGAAGTGAGAAAAAATATATAATTGTCGAATATGAAAAATAATTTTTAAGGAAGGATCCGATTCGGGATCTGAAGACGAAAGGTGTAAGAAATGTGGCAATAATAGCAGTGACGACAAGATAAAAGCGGAGAAGCATGAACAAAAGAAAGCAAAGCTTCTCATGAGCAAGAAAAAATCTCACTTGAATCTACCGATTTCTGACTGGATTTCTTGTGAAAATTGCCAAGACTGGTATCATTTCGCATGCACTAGTCTTGAACAATGGGAGTACCACATCTACGAACATTGGCATTGCGATACATGCACACCACTTGTCGGCCCAAGCAAGAGTACGTTTAAAACATTTACTAAGCTTCATTGAATTAGAAATGCAATTAAATTTCGGTTTTTTCAACCTATAATAGTTTATTTTCAGGATTTGAAAAGCACGCACCACAGCGATATCGTTGGTACAACGTCGATGAGAAGGATAAACCAATGGAAGTTGGCTCCGAGACATGGATCAATCAACTACGAACTTGGGAGTGCAATCTTCCAGCTCCGTAAGAATATTCGAAAATAGGAAGCTTCGCAAAACATTTTTTTTTCAGAACTGATCATGAAGTTTGCATTGTTGAAAACGGCCACGACTTCAAAACAAAGTTCCATGAGTTGGGAGGGCCATATAAGTGGTCCAAAGTATTTTTGGTCAAAAATCCAGAGGGACTCGACATGAAAATGCCTGGGCCAGATTTTGATTTGGAAGACGTCGTGAATATCATGTCACCTGATTATGAAGTGGATACAATCGATGTTTTCAATCAAAACACCTATTCGATGAAACTCTCTACTTTCCTCGAGAAGTTCAGAGACAAGTCGCCCAGATTTCTTCTCTATAACTTTCTCTCGTTGGAGTTTTCGGATAACGAAACGTAAGTATTTTGCAATAAACAAAAAATAACTAAATTATTCTCATTGAAGGATGAAGAACTTGGCAAAACCACCAAAATATGTTCAAGACATCTCAATTGTGGGCAAACTATGGCCAGACACGTCTTCCGAAGCTTACAACGAGCTTCTTTCCAGCGGTCTCTTTTTGCCAGAGGATAATAGACCAAAGGTGGAGCAATTCTGTCTCGCAGGGATGGCTCACTCCTATACGGATTTCCACGTTGACTTTGGAGGCAGCAGTGTCTACTACCATATTTTCAAAGTAGGTCGTTCATTTATGTACACCTAAATACAAAAATCGTTTTCAGGGCCAAAAGATCTTCTATATCGCAGAGCCCACAGAAGCGAATCTCGCAGCTTACGAGGCACATGAAACGTCTCATTCGTCATCCGAATGGTTCGGCGATAAAATCAAGGGGCAAGTTAAAAGAGTTGTTATCAATCAAGGAGAAACTCTACTGATTCCTGCTGGATGGATCCATGCTGTGTACACCCCTGTTGACTCTCTCGTTTTTGGAGGAAACTTTCTTCATCTCGGAAACCTGAAAATGCAAATGCGCATTTATCGTCTCGAAAGCTCTGTACGCACAGCAATAAACTCAGCTTCTAAGTTCTATTTCCCAAATTTCGAATATCTCCACTGGATGTACATGAAGAATATTCTTATTCCAAAAATCAAAGGTGTGATTTATTCACTTCTCAGGTGCTCGATATATATTATTAATTTTACAGAAACTGTCGAAGAGGGCTCGGATATGCGTGAAGTAGATGCTGGTCTCTGGAATGCTGCGCAGTACATCTCGAAGAAACTCAACGAATGGTACAAAAGAGAGCTACAGGAAGGAGAAGGAACTGCGGAAAAACAGGAAGTCGATGTTTCTTTGGAAGAAAAGGGAAAAACTCTACGGACAATTGAGAGACTTATCTACGCTCAAGTCAAAAAGTTCGAGCGCCCTGGAAAAGCGACCAAACGTGCATGTCATGAGGCGACCGAATACGACGACGATTATCGTCCCAACAAAGCGAAAAAGCATCCAAAACTTGCAAAAAAGAATAGTGTTGAGAGCATTTCAAAGAAGGATAAAATTAAGAATGGAAATGATAATATCGGAGACATTACTGTTCAATCTGCCTCAAGTGTGCCGAATGGACCATTGAAGCTAAAAGTCTTATTGGGACCTTCGGAGGATCAAAAGAACGCTATTCAGATGTTTAACAGTACACATTCTTCATCTGGTCGAGCAGTAAAAATGAATCAAGCAGTTACTGATCTTTGTGGATCCCACCTTGAATCTCGTGTCGAAGAAATCCCTGAAAGACCCACCAAATCCTTTGCGGAGCTTAACAAAGAGCTGGAACGTTGTGAGGCTATTCATTCTGGGGAAAAGGTGAAGAAAGTGAAGACACCAAAGGTTCCAAAAGAGCCGAAAGAGCCTAAAGAGAAGAAAGATAAACCAGGTAACAGAAAAAATGTTTAATGCATCAATCAGTTTTCTTTTTCAGCCAAGAAGGCGACAACAGTTCGTGATCGTCTTTCGAAAAAACTCAAGTTGTAAAAAATCTACCTCCGTGAAAAACATGTGCAATCAATCTATAAGTCCCTACTGTCTTTCTATATAGCTGTGAAAGCTACGTCTTTCTATATATAGCTATGTCTTTCCATATAGCCATATATACTTATGAAATTATTTACCTGTATCCATGTGTTAATTGTCGAAATCAAATTTATCTTACGAGGTAATATGTTTTAACAACTTCGATCTCCAGATCATAATAAATTTGATTTAAAGAAATGTTGTTCTTTTTCAATGTGTTATATCGCATTCATACTAGTCTTTGATCGCGAAGATCATCAGAATAAAAAGGACAACTTCAGATGAGCGAGAAGAATGTTGATATTGCTCCTTCGCAACTTGGAACTAAAGACTTGTAAGATACGAAATGACTTATTCGAAAATTCTTATTTTTCATTTTAAAGCTGGGATAACCGGTACGAAATGGAGCTTGCTAACTTCGAAGAGCACGGCGACGAAGGGGAAATTTGGTTTGGAACAGCGGCAGAAAACAGGATTATCAAGTATCTGATCGACTCGAAAACAGCAAAATATTCAGAAATTCTTGATTTAGGATGTGGAAACGGATCAGTATTGAGAAAATTGGTATCCAAAAAAAAGTTCTTCTGAAATTTGAAATTGCGAAATTTCAGAGGTCAAAAGGATTTTCGAGATTGACAGGAGTTGATTACTGTCAAAAAGCAGTCGATCTGTCGAATGCGACTTCGAAAGCAGAAGAAGAAGAAGAGGATAATGTAGAAGAAATGATCGATATCAAATTTGAGGTAATTTCTCCTCTATTTCTAGGAAAAATATATAAGGTTTTGAACTAAAACAACAAGGCAGAAAAGAGACGCAGTGATGTCAGTTCACTACATTGCGAAAGTGCGAAACCAACGTTTGTGTGGGCAACGAACTGAAAGTGGTTATTGAAAATTTGAAAAAAAAGATCAATACAGGTTATTTTGATGATATGTGAAAATCGGAATTGTGGAAGAGAAAATCTGGTGGCCGTGATTTGAAATTTGGCACCAAGCCAGTTTTGGACGCGTCGCGTGTCAGCGTTGCGGCTTTCCGCTGAAATGAGAAGTGTGACGGAGCACACTTTCTCTAGGTGTCAGTTAGCGATGCGGCGGAGATTTTCAAACCAAAAGTTGTCGAAAAGCGATAGTAATCGAAAAAAACGCACCGAAAATTTTAGGTTACGGTCATTTTTGTTATAGGAACCGTTAGCCACGCCCACTAGCTTGTTCTATTCCACATCTCCCATTTTTTATACAAGCATAATATCACCAAAGTCAGTGCAAACAAAATTTGATTGAAAAACAGGTCGCCTACAAGTTCTACTTTTCAGCAATTAGATATTACTGCTCCTCGACCCGACTTCCTATTGCTAAAATTCGACGTGGTTCTGGACAAAGGAACATGGGACGCTATGAGCCTTTCAGAAGAACGTGGCGATCGACTGAAGGCATACATCGACCTTCTTGACAATGTCCTCAATGAGAATGGTCGCTTCGTAGTCTTCTCCTGCAATTTTACGCTGTATGTCACTAATTTTCCAGTCGAACTTCACAGAATCCTTCTATTTTCAGATATGAGCTTCAAGAGCAGTTCGGTGGTTCGATTCTGGAGATGGTGTGTGAAGTGCCAGCAACTCATAGCTTTTCTTTCGGTGGAAAACAAGGTGTCACTTCAACGGGTGTCGTCTTCCGGAAGAAGACCTCATAAACATCTAGTAGTTATTATTGTTGTTTTTGTTGTTCCCTTCTTTTCTTCTTCTTCCTCGTTTCTCAGTTATATAATAAAAGTGTTTTCTTCCAAGTAGTCTCCACTCGTCATTCTCTCACTTCTGTTCTCTCTTACACTCTCTAATCAGGTGCATCTTCATCACCATCACCATCATTTTAACGCGTGTTGCCTGCGAGATCTGGCAGGAGCAGCAATGTGGAAGACAGACGCCAGACTCTCCTGTCGAGAAGACACTACTTTTCGCAAAAAATGGGAGTTTGATAGGCGGCGCCTTCTTAGACCCGATCGTCTCCAGGGACTGCTTGCCAGAAGAAGAAGAAGGAAGGCGATGGGGTGCTTGTGACCCGAAGGCTCACATTTTGGCTTCGAAGAGCTCACACAGATTCCACGTCTTCTTCTTCTTCTTTTGCGTCGCCTCATTAATCATTCATTCAATCTGTTGTGTTACATGTTCCTTCCTTCTTTTTTTTGCATTTTTGTAAATACCCTATAACCAAATGTTTCCTTGTTTTTGTTTTTTTTTCATGGAAAACCAAAAAATATACATGGTGACTCATTTCACACACATCTTGGTTTATAAGAGAAATCTTGAAATTCAAATTTTGCTTTCTTATTTTTCTAAATTTTTAGTTATTATCACAAACGGAAAAAAACATTCCTTTAAGATCTTAAAACAGTATGCTGAAACTTAACTTCTTTTTCTCGCGTATTACTCTGCAAAATTCTGGTACAAAAAAACTCGAAGTTGTGGAAGAGAAACTAGGGTAGCTGTGGCTGAAGATCCCAAAACGACAACTACAGTAACCTAAAAATATGTTCATTTTCGGGGTTTTTTTCTCGGGTTTTCACTGATTTTCGTCGAGTTTTCTGTCATTTTTTAACGCACATCCAGAAAATAGAAAATTTTCATAGTTACATGTTCCACAAAAATCAGTCGACAACAAGAAAATTTTCTGAAAATAAATAAATTTTTAGGTTACTGTAGTTTTCGTTGTGGGACCTTCGGCCACCGCCACCGGCGTTTCACTCCCAGATCTCCGCTTTTTTATCCCAGAATAATAGAAACTAGATATCATTTTGGAAATTTGTGCGTTTTAGAAACAACTGTAAGCCAATTTCATTTTATTTCATAATTTAGGTCACACCTTCGTTTAGGTTCTAAAATATCCTCGAACTGTATTTTTCTTTTCTGGAAATGGAGTGTCAGGCTGATTCACTGTATATGTGACTCTTAAGCAGGTTTAGGCTTCTATTTCCACAGATTTAAAAATCTGCACTTCCCTAATTGAATCAGGGTCATGCTCTTTTCTAACTTTCAAAAAATCTGATAAAAGTCTATTTTTGAATTATCTGCTGGTCCCAAAGGGCTACGAACTTTCCTAGTCATGATTTTTTAAAAAGATAAAAAATGCACTTCCATCAATTTTGATTCCCAATTTTAGTTCCAATGTGTGACCTTTATCAATTATGTGAACTGCTTCGTGGTCATCTGAGTTTCCGTCCCGCCCATCTTCTTCTTTTCCTTCTTTTTCAATAATGTAATAAATGGTGCCAGGCGTCCCCTCGTGCCATCCCGGGGGCGCTAATTGTCAGTGGCTGGTGTGGTGCCATCAAAAAGTTTGATTTCATTGTGCTCTCCGCCTCGGGGAGGCCTTTTCCTTCTTCTTCTTCCATTTTCCTCTCCTTTTCCTTTTTCCACCACCACAAACGTCGTTTTTTTCTATTTTCTCTTCTTCTTCCATTGCAACGGCGACGACGGAACGTTTTTTTTTTGCATAAGTTCTTCCTCTTCTTTTTTCAATTTTGTTGTTCGGTTACATCGTTGACGGCTCCTGAAGACTCTGTTTGGATGAAGACCTCGGCACGACAATTTGTTGTCTTCCAGAAAATGGAAAAACGAGAAGCAGAAGCTGTCGTGTCGACAAAACATAATAAAATAATTCAATTACCGTCTCTTCTCCTTCTAAACTGCTCTCCATTTTGTAGTCCGTTTTTTTGTTCATTTCAATATTCACTTTTTTCTTATAGAAAAATGAAGCCTCATCTATGTGATCAACCAATGAATCTTACGCGTCGAGCCTGCTGTCAACTGGTCTTATTCCTGAATGATACTGAACGGGTGAGTGATTTTTACTAGAAGATTAAGGAGCCGAGATAATTGAGTTGAAAGTTGACTGATATCAAAGGTGTTACGGTATGCCCATCAAACCACTGTCATCCAAATTATTTAATAATTAATGTTTCTACAGTAACCCAATGTTCATTTTTAAAACAATTATTAATTGATCCTCCGATAAACAGAGTTTTTAGTTTCTACCCAATACTTTATATTTGCTTTGGAAATTTTCCTCATCTCCGTCTTCCAACCACATTTTAGTTATCCCCATTGGAATACTGTAATTGAGATGTTTTGTACGAAATAAATGACCGTAGCCATTGGCAGTTTTCCATATTTTCGAAAGTCGTCTTCTTTTCTTTTTGGCTTCTTTCTGACATCTCTCCTCAAGGAAAACACTATCTCAACAAATAAGGAGAGTATTTATCATGTGAGATTTCTGTCAAGGAATCCCCGTGGGATCTTCGTTCCTCCATCGATGCGCCCCTCTCCTCGGACTCTTCCATAATAATTGATGACTTTTTGTTTTTTCTGTTTCAGGTGCCGCCTTGTTCCACTTCAATGTTCCCTTCAACTACTAGTCATGTAAAAGGATCCTCTCGAACTCTTCAGATTCTAATCTTTCATGTTCCAGAAACCGCCTATATATCTAGTGGAGCCAATCGAAGAATCAGAAGATCATCTCACTTTCTTCATTGGAATTTTTATGTTGATGATTATTGCATTGGCGTTTTCAATTGGATTGAGTAAAATGACAAAGCCAAAGTATACTTGTCGTCGAATTCTAGAATTTTAATATAACTTTCAGAGTGTCAATAAGTCGATATAACACTTCAAACTCTTCATATGACATCTTGATGTGGCTGTCAAGTAATCCTACAAACAGGTAACATTTATTGTAACACGAAGCTATCAGAACTATCATTGGGGGCTTTTTTGTTCTACTTATTTCTGTTCCAGTGAAAAAATTTAAAAAAAAAACACTTTTGATCAACTTTTGACTTTTGATCATGACATCGATAACCGTTCATTCGGTATAAAATACTGAAATTAGTATGTTTTATGATTATAAAAAAAATCAGAAATTGAGGTGCGGCGCTACAAAAACGCGTCAAAGGCGCGCCAGCTACGCTTGTTCTTTATATTTTACTAAAACTAGATACACTTTTTTTAATTTTTATAGAGACGCAGAGAGATAGAGTGTCTCGTTATCTGTGTCTCTCACCTCTCGCAGCTCAAATAACTATTGAAACATTTTGATAAGTCTTAAAATTACTGAAGTCACTAAATGTGGAAAACGACAATCTGAAAATCGAATAAAATCTGAAATTCTGAAACCTTGAAATCCTGAAATTTTCAGATTAAAAAAAATTACTAAAATATGGATTTCTGGATTTATGAGAATCGGAAGAATCGGAAATTTTGAGACTTTTGAGTTCCTAGATTCTAAGATTCTGACATTTCGAAAGTTCTAAAATTTTAAAAAAGTTTTGGAAAGATCAAAATGTGAAAGATCATCTAAATTTTATAAAATATTTGCTGGACCTAAGCAGGGCAACGGTAGGATTACGGTCTGATAAACAAAATAATGTTTTCCGTAATCTTGAGTTCAATTCAAACATTTGGACAGCGAAATTTGGTCCTCCAATACCGATAACTTTCAAATTTTGAAATTAAAGATCCTGAAATTTCAAAATCGCAAAAACATTTATTCTCATGGATCTAAGGTTTCATATTTGACACCAGAGAGATTCTGATGATGCTAAATTCCAGGAATTCATGAATAAATTACTAATTTCAGATCTTCGATGCTCCTGCTCCTCCGATCAATGTGTAGAACACCGGCGACACCGGACAGCAGTGTGTCCGTTGTCTCCTCAAATATCCCGTCAGTTTTTTTTTTCAAAATTCGATTATCAATCTTTCAAAAAACAACATCATTTTCAGACTTCTTCCATCCTACCAACGAGCCAGTCAGTCGACGTCAGCGAACACACCACCGCCTCCCTATTCTGCCACGTCATCACTGGTCGCCTGATGGACCCCCGTTTATTTTCTAATTGTTGTTTTTCCGGGTTATCAACTTTCGCTTTGTACTTTGAATCCTTCTGATATTTATAAATTTTGAAATTTCCTATTATTTTCTTTGTTGAGTTTTGTAGTTTAAACATTGACACCATAAGCTTCGATCATGAAAAAAATTGAAATCCGATCCGAATCTCCTCGGAGTTTGGTTTCGATTTTTTTTTCTCAAGAGGTTTTTGATGTTCTAATGTGAGAAAAAAAAGGCTCCGCGTCTCTTCGAAACTGCGACATTTCGAAACCAGTCGTTTCGAAACTCTGGAACAATACAAGAACAATACAAGAAAAAGGGTTTTCAAATATGTTCTTTCCGATAGAACACATTCTGAAAATCGAAAAATTCCAATAATTTTTTTTAATTGCAGAATGTGTTTTATCAGAAAAATCGTAATGGAATATCCTAAATTTGTTTTTGTAATCTAGAATGTTACCATTCGTCTGTATTACCAGTGTTTCGAGATAACTGGTTTCGAAGTGTCGCAGTTTCGAAGTGACGCGGAGTATAAAATTGACCCATAATTGTGTATTCATTGATAGCCCACCGAGGAGGAGCATCGAAGTGTACAGTAGTTCGAGAGAAATACAGTGTAATCGGAAAGAGAGACTATGTTTAGTTAGAGAGCTCCGATCGGAAAGGGAGGGTGAAATACGGATTAACCGTCTCTCTCTTGGCTTCTGCAGCATCAGCTATACGTGTTTGTGTGCTGCTTTTAGCGCATTCGTCTGTTTATTTGAAGAGTACCTCCCAGTTGTTGGCGGTTTAGGTGGGATGTGCTCATCCATCTGATGCTTTTGCACTCCTGTTCTTTTTTCTTCTTTCGGCACCCCATCACATCCATCCCCATATTTTCCATTATTTCACTATTTACATTGTGCAAGTAGTCACGCAATTAGGCGCATCGAGTTTCAGGAGACCGGACGCTTCTGGAGTGTATCCAGAATAAGAAGTCAATGTTCCCCACAAATGATCACACACGACGTCAATCCCCCTCTAAAAGTTCTGAGGATAGATTCTTCTGTTTGTTTCTCCTTCTCCCAGGATATCTGGATTCTCTTTTAATTCCAATTCTAAATTCCCACAGTAATCCTTTCTCCATCCATTTGCACTTCTTATGCACCTTTCCCATGCCGTTCTATCTTGGCTTGCGATAGGATAAAACACTCAAAATCAATGTTGATTTTTGTTACTCGATCAGAGACAAACAGAATGTGAACTATTATACAAGTTTATCTACTAAAAATAAAAACGATTTGGTGGAAAAAAAGAAGCAATGTCATATTTAGGCTCTAGAGAGGAGAACATTTTCAAAATATAGTGATGACGGTTACTGTACAGTTTAAACTTTGTGGAAAAACAGTATATTTCGAACAGCCTATTCAAAAACAGACTACCGTATTCCCTCTGATAGACGCCAACCGAGCCGTCAACTGTTAGCTCAATTATCTCGATTCTTATGAAAGATGTCAAAAATTGGTCAACTGATAAATTAGTTATCATAATTTGAACTATATTTTATCAGTTGACAAACTTTTGATATCTTTCACAGAAATCGAGATAATTGAGCTTAGAGTTTACGGTTCGGGTGATTAGAGGAAAGGCAGTATTTCAGTTTGCTCGGTTTTAGACAAATTGAGGCCCTTAAAATCCAATTTAAAGCTATTTCTAACTCTAAAAATCGTTTATTTTGGCAAAAAAAATTCAAAATTTCAAGGCAAAAATTGTGAAAATTGACTTTGAAAGTGTATTTCTATTGAAACTTCGGTATATTTCGGGTCGATTTGAGTTCAGATTTTTTTGGCCAAAATGTGGGATTTCAGACTTGGAAATTGAAAAAAAAATGTTGAGCTCAAAATACGAATTATGACATTAACATTGAAAAGAGTGTGTTCTGGAAAATTTGAAAATTCCAGGAAAATTTCAGGCCAAAAACTAGATTTTCACAATCAAAATGCCATTTGTAAGACCTGTTCGATTTTTAAAGTTCGATTCATAAAATCAACTTTCAAAAAAATTATTTATGCCGAAATATAAGTACCGAATGTTGGTAGAATAAGTTATGCATTAGAAGAATTTCAACGGTATCCAGCAAGAACAGTCACTTAACAGTAACTTAAGTAAAGTATCCGCCTTCCAATCCCAAATTACTACCTGCTCACTCTCTTCAAAAAAATGTTGCTTAATTGCTCATCAGAATGTTTTCCGTTGTATCTACCCGTCTTAATCTTCTTTCGACCACATTCCACTCAAGCTTTCCTCCTTCCTGTGCAGTCATTGTTTGCCCTTTTCTTCTTCCTTCGTTTTCCAAAATATGCATCCCTTCCGTGTTTCTTCAACTCCAACTACTCAACAGATTGTGTCACCTAATATTACCGTTTCCTTTCTTCTGCTAAATTTCTTCATCTTTCATCCAAAAACGGCAGTTTTGACGCAACCAATTTTTTTTCCCGAAAGGGACATCGGCGCCCCCTACCAACCCCCAACATATCATATTTCTGTGTCAACAGCGACATGAAGCTCAGCTCTCGGAGCTCTCTCCCTCTGTCTCCCGCACCTATTATTTGTACTTTAATATGTACATATCAGACCACTTCTCATTAGGACTTACACCACACCACCCAGCTCCCTTTCCATACCATTTTCGCCCCCTCTCTAAAACGTACAAATATGGAATATACATGACTGTACTCCTCTCCCCTCGTCTGGACTCATTTCATTCATCGCTTTTCACTCATTCATGTGTCATTACTGACTCATTCCAATTTTTGTACAGTCCCTCATTATTCTCAGTTTTTAATCAACCTTTACTTGAATAGATATCTTATTCGATAGGGTTTGAATAGTATTAGGCTCAATTAGTAACTACTCATTTTGTTGTCCCTATTTTGAAGATCATAACTTAATTTTTTTCTTCACAGTTTGAGCTTTTTTTTCTTGGCTCCTATGCGAGACATCAAGAATCTGTCCACTAATAAAGTATTGTTGATATTATGCTCAACATTTTGTCATGTGACTATTGTTTGATGTCTTTCACAGAAATCGAGATAAATAGGCTAAATGTTAGGGGCCCTTCTATTAGAGAATTTACGGTGTTCAATAATCGGTTAGTTAAAATTGACTGAAGGTGCTGGAAAACACTTTAACTCAAAAACTTTGGTAGAAATTTGGAGTTCATATAATGTGAACTTTCTTTTTAACCCGTAATACACAATGAGAATCTGACTCACAGAGGGAAAACTATCCTGTTGTACATTGAATTTCTGATTAACGTATCGAAGTTATTGTCTTCCCATGACTCTACTTTTTTTGGGGAACATGACCTCAATTCTAGTGAATCTTGATGAGAATTGGTTGCATTAAGACTTACGTTACAAGTTTTGAGGTCGAATTCTTACTTTTGGTTTTCATTTAAAACAAAAAACTATCTCGACTCTAGATATTGATATTCCACTTCGAAATATGACTGATCCAATATGCCGTAAACACTCTAATAAAAGGCCACCCAAACCGCTATCTTTGAGCTCATATATCTCGGTTCCTAAAAAAGATAGTAAAACGTTGTCAACTGATAAATACTTTATCATAATATCACAAACATTTCATTAGTTTACACATTTTTGATATCTTATACAGGAATCAAGCTAACTGAGCTCAAACTTGACAGTTTGACGGCCCTTCAATTAAAGGTTTTAGGGTAATCCCGATTATTGGTTCTACTTCGCAGTTAGATGAAAATTTCAGCGTAAAATTTCAACTATTTATGTTTTTAAATGATATCGTATTTTAAAGCTCGATTCCTGGATCTCGTTCAAAAGTCCCCTCTTTCTGTGGTACTCTGATACCCTTTTTCCCATACTTTTCCTACTGTTAAAATGTCTCTATATCAACTGAATTGAAGTAGAAATTGAAAGTTTTGTGCAAATATTTCGTTCATCATCAAATCGGACCGCCTTTTTTCTATCTCTTACTGGTAGCAAACTGCAAAGTTTTTGGCGTGGGGGGATTCTCTGAAACACAGGAGAAAGAGAAGCAGAGAGAGTCGAAATGACTAACTTTTTCGGTAAATATAATCGTCCGGGTTCGCGAGACGCTTTTTTTCATTACAGTTGGGCTAACAAACCACTCGAAATAAAGGAAATGAGAGGAGAGCAGTAAATGAGGAATCGAGAAAGAAAAAGAGAGAGATGATCGAGAAAAGTTTGTGTTTTCACTGTCACCTCTCTTTCCCGACACTTTTATTACATCAGCAATCTAGTTATAGAAAAATCTGTAAGCTAAATCTAAAAATAATAAAGAAAGAGAGAGAGTGAGATAAGACTAAATCTACTTACCGTATCATCTCTGATAGTAGGTCACTATCATTTCTAAATCAAACCGTAAACTTTGAGCTCAATTATCTCAATTCCTGTGAGTGCTATCAAAATTTTGTCAACTGATAAACTAATTATCATATTGTTAACAAGATTTCATTAGTGAACAAATTTTTAATACCTTTCACAGGGGTCGAGATAAGTGAGCTCAAAGTTGATGGCTTGAATGGGCTTCTACTAGAGGAAGTACGGTGAACGGATAATCCCGGATTATTCTTTCAGTTTATGCCAAATTTTCTTAGGATCATAGTTGGAATTTGAGCCTATTAAAGTATCTATAGTCTTCGCTGCTCGTTAACTGGGCTCAAATTTAGGTATCTGGTTCCTGACCAGGATTTCCAACTTTTGAAAGTTTCAGAAATTTTGAGATCTTTGGATATTTTTAGTTTTCAAAACTGCAGATTTTTTAAAACCGTATTGATTTGACCTAATTATCTGAACTTATTCGTTTCCTCTGAAATTCGAACTACAACTCCAAAGTTCCAATCTCGCTGACCCCTATTAGCTCTGCTTTCTCTCTCATTTGTCAATTTGTACAGTTCTGACTCTATATTTTGCCCCTTCTGATCACTGATCGTTTCCTTCTCTAATTCCACGTGATCTTGCACACCTCATTCCCGTCCATCTGTCCCATCAGCACCATCACTTGACAAACAGAAATTGAGCTCGAACGCTGATTATAGCTCTTTTTTCTCTCTTTTCTCTTTGCACCCGCCCCAAAACACACTGAGGCCACGCCCCCTTCCCCTTCCTGCCGAGTTTCGAATGGCAACCAAAAAATCCACTTGGCTGACCTTCTTCCTGATGCTTCTTCCAACTTCTTCTTCTTCCCCAGATTGCGCCAAGTGCCCTTGTCCATTCATCCTGAGAATCCAGATTTAACCCGAAGAAATGTGCATATCCCTCGCATTTCTCACTCGGGCGCCAACTCATCTTTTCCTCTACAAAATTTGCATGCCTATCCATTTCGTGCATGCCGTCCAGCCTCCTGCTCCGAGTTGTCCATGTTATGCCCCCGCAAAGTGATTCTTCTGCTCCTGTTGCTCCCGACGGGGATGGCCACAACCCAACGGATTCTTGCCCCAATTTTTTGTTTGTTTTTCGCTGTGATGGTGGTGATGGCTCAAGACAAATTGTGTCCTCCCGTACAGGAAAAAGAGAGAAAAAGCTCTAAAGTTTGGGGAAGAGAAAGGCATCTTTAGGAGAGGAGGAGGCACTCATCATCCACACTTTTTTTCACAAAAGAGATTTTTCGATTTTTTTGAAAATTATGTTCCAATCGTTCTTGGAGAATTACCTTTGGGGGCGTTCACCGTAAACACTCTAATAAACCAGACTTCAAATTCTGAGCTCATATATCTCGATTCCTGTGAGAGATATCAAAAAGTGGTCAACTGACAAAAAGTTTATCATAACATCAAAAACATGTTTTTAATTGGCTACTTTTCGATATCTTTCACAGGAAACGAGATATTTGTGCGCAAAGTTGGCGGCTTGGGTGGACTTCTATTAGTTTTTACAGCATCTGCTTGAGGTTTTTCATTTTTGACAAGTCTAGAAGTGGTTGATATC
The DNA here is from genome assembly GCA_027920645.1 of Caenorhabditis nigoni. Taxonomy (NCBI): domain Eukaryota; kingdom Metazoa; phylum Nematoda; class Chromadorea; order Rhabditida; family Rhabditidae; genus Caenorhabditis; species Caenorhabditis nigoni. Next base: position 11,847,331 of record CP115867.1, on the reverse strand, counting down.
TCCTTGATAGATTAGTTCAGTCTTTAAAAATTTAGTGTTTGTAAGTTTTCCGTTTTTATTGTTCATCAAGTATTTAGCGTATGACTGAATCCAAACTGACTTTCTCTGATTAGTAACTTCTATCCTACGGCCATGTGAGCCTTCGCGGACCCTCACATAGTTGTTTTTGGGAGGAATTTTTTCAAATCACATAAATTGCAAATGATAGAACTTGATGAGTACTACAAAGTGATACTATTTGGAACATTTTACCATGTTCATAAGCAAAGTTACAAGAGGCTAAAAGTATCGACATCGTAGATCGAGCGGTTTTCGTCCTGTAACTTTGTTCACAGACAAGATAAAATTTTCCCATAAGTATCATTTTGTAGTAGTTCCCTGTTTGCAAGAATGACTCAGTAACACATCCTCGAATTTCTATATTGTCACTTACTTTTTTCTCATTTTTCTGATTTCTAGTCTCCTCTGGTCTCTTCCATTTTTTTCACAACTTCCGGCGTCATCTGAAACCTTCTGAAATCCTGGTCGATCATTCTCCACCATCTCCTCATTTTTGGCACCAAACACAACTCTCATGCAGATATATTTTCATCATATCGGATTACTTTTCTCTGCTTATTCTACCACTTATGACCACGCCTTCTTCTTCTTCTCCATTTTTTCTTTTTTTTTCCACTTCTTCTCGATTTCATTCCAGTGACGTGTAACTGGAATCCTAGATCTCTTCCTCCATTTTTTTCTGCAGTTTGATTTCGGATTTCACTCTTCCCCATTTTTTCTTTCTCGTTCATTCACTTTCAGTTTGCTATTTACTCACCTGCAACATATCTTTTGGCAGTATTTATCTTCTCGTTTCAGATCTCGTTCGCCCATTTCAAACGGCCCAGCCAATGGGTTTCAAACTTGTCGCTCTCAGCAGTTGGCTGCTGACTGTCAGGTATTTCCAATTCCTGGTTCTAGGCTCAATATCCGAAATTTCAGCACCCTATCAATTGAGCATAATGCAGTCGGAGGTGGATGTATAGATCTTCTCTGCCCAGACACTGCTTCCTTGCACGGACTTCGGAATCTGGTCAACGAGGACACACTGAAAACCGATGCCTGTACAGATTGTAAACAATGCACAGAGAACGGATACAGTGTGTGTTTGAGGCCCAAAGATTCCAGAGCGTCTCGTACTTCTGGAGGATGTTCGTGTTCTCATACACTTGCTGCTAATTGTCATACTGATCTTACTCAAACACAACATCCAGCCAATCTCTCTATGAAGTCCTACTCGGCTTGTTACGCTGATGGTAAGTTAACCGTCAATTTCGAGCTTGTTTATCTCGGTTCCTGCGCAAGATATCAAAAATTTGTAAACTAATAAATTGTTTACCATAATATCACCAATTTTTATCAGTTGACAAAATTTTGATATCTTACACAGGAATCGAGATAATCAAGCTCAAAGTTGACGCTTGGGTGGGCTTGAATTAGCGGAAATACCGTATATGGTTTTTTGGTTTTTGGAAATTCTGGTTGCAATTTTTATGTGCATTATTCTGAATTCGTATTTTGGAAGACATCGATGGAAAAATAGTCCTGAAAGTATGTTTTCTTCTTTCAGCTCTCCAACGTCCTCCACAACCACTTGCCGTCAACGAGAACTCGTCTGTCGTTGTGACCATTGAACCATTCTGGTTGGAACCATATTGGAGACATCTCAAGATTGAAAATGTCACTCTTCACTACAAATTCCAAGTGAAGGTATTCATTTCTTTATTACAAAAACCATCACAAAAAATTTCCAGGCCCCAGAACATTGCGAACACGAAGTTGAATCGACTGAAGATGGAGTTCACACTTGTGTTGCTTCCGTTCTTGTTGATTTATCTGAAAGCAAGGAAGATCAAGAACAAAGAGGTGCTAAGGATGAGGAGGATGATTATGATCACAGTGATGTAAGTGATTAGAAGATTTTGAAAATTCAATCAATTTTCGATTCCAGAACTATGATCAATATGATGATGACTTGCCACCAGAGGTTCAGTTTGATAGAGATGTCTTCGCTGGAGCCAAAGAACTTGAGTCATACTACACCGCCACCATCCGTCGTAGTCGTCAAATCAAGGCATCGGCATCTAAAAATCATCAAATTTATGATGGAGAAACTTTGATCGAGTCAGAACATTTGAAGTTCGATCTGAAACCAGAACTTTATGGAAATGAAGCTGAGCTTGTTGACGAACCATCACATGACTCAGTTCCAGAAGCTACTGAAGAATCTGCAACTGTTGTTCAGGAAGATAAGGATGAAGGAGATGTTAGTAATGAAACAGGAGGAACCAACTTCTTTGAAGAAGAAGAAAAGAAGGAAGAGGAAACAAAGAAGGAAGATGGAAGTGAGGAAGAGGATGGAGTTCTGAAGGTTAACCTGGAAGATGTTGAACCAACGAAATTGAAGTCTCGAGAAGATGGAAAGAAGAAGGAAGAAGAGAAAGGAGATGAGGAGGAGAAAGAAGAAGAAGATAAGGAAGTTCAATCCACCACTGATAAGGATGACAAGAAGAGTAGTGAAGCTGAAAAGAATGATGAAGAAGATGAAGAGAAGAAGGATGAGGAGAAGGAGGAAGATGAAGAAGAAAAGAACGATGACGAGGAAGAGACAACGGAAGAAGGAACGACTGTGGCTGGAGAAGATTCTGGAGAGTCTAACGAGGATGATTCTGAAGAGTCGACAACTGTGGAGCTCATTGAAGGAGAGACTGATCCATCCGAACAAAACTTCTGGCAACGATTCGTCAACAGTGAAGATTTCCCAAGATGCCGTAACATTTTCATCGTTTGTGTCATTGGATTCATCATTTTCTGTGCCGTCGCTTTGGGATGTTTGAAGTGTTGCTGCAAGGTAATGTTGTTTTCAGAATATGCTGCAGGCATTTTCTGAACGGAAAAAATTCCGAAAATTCCGACCGGAATTTTCCGAAAGATTTTTTCGGAATTATAATTTTTTCGAGTACAGTATGCCAGGAAAAATTTACCTGCGGGTCTCGAACAGAAGTAATTTCCATGTTTTTTGCGCTGTCGAAATCTTTCTGCCAATTTTCGAAAGATTCTTGTGTTTTTGTGATGGGAAACTGAAATTTCCGCTGTAAAATGTTTTGAAAAATCCCGAAACTTCCGAAATTTCGAAAATTTTTAAATCTGAATATTCCGAAATTCCGAATTTTAGAAAATCGGAAAATGCCGAAATTTTTAAACTCGGAATTTTGCGAAATTCTGAAATTCCGAAAAAGGCCATCCCGAACAGAAAAGGCCATCCCTGTATTCCGATCGGAATATTACCAGAATAGTTTTTCGAAATTCGAAAACTTCAAAAACCAGAATAATCCGAATTTCCGAAATTTTGAAATTCCTAATTTTGAACATTCCAATATTCCCGATTAGGCTATTCCGAACGTCCCTTGCACGCTCTCCGGCTTTATCAGAGCGGGACAACAGTCCTAGAACTTTACCGAAGAAAGAATACAACTTCTAGGACAAATGTATTTTAACCCGAGTTTCATAATAATCCAATTTCAGAGCAAGGAATCAAAAACTTCAAACGGATATCATTATACATCCGCCAATCAACCACCAACAGAGCTGGTGAGTCGTGAGAAAGAGCATCTTCGGCAATAGGATGTCGTCTGCCATCACATTCAATCCCCCACTTCATCTCGTTCCGTCCACACTCTGCTCTTTGTTTTCTCTCTCTCTCTTTTCTCTCTCTTAATGCTCTAATACGGTTATTTTTCCTTGTTTTTTCCTGCATCAATTAACCTGCTGAAAGTGCCAATCCCTATTGACATGACTCCCCAATTTCTTCCACTTTTCCAAATTTCCCCATTTTCCCACTCCCCCATTTTTTTCGGTGACTGTGTGTGTGTCTGTCTGTTCTTATTTTTCTGTATAAATATATATCTCAATTATATTTTTGTAAAGAAGTTTTTCTATTCAATAAAACCTAAATAAATTCATTCAAATTCATTTGGCAGTCATCACATTACGCACGTGTCACCGGAAAAAATATGCAACAAACCTATTAAAAGAAAATGATTCTGAAAATCTGAGAAAAAAAGAGAATGACCCCTTCCAGAAAACTGTATCTCGTGCTCCATCAGGAGCTGTACCCGAAGATGAGCAACGTCTTCTGGCCGAAGGAGAGGCACTAGAAAACTTCAAAACCGTTGTCAAAAGTGGAACTCCAATTCAACCGAATAAAGTGGAACTCGGAATTTCTGTAGGAATGGGAAAGTTCGGTCCAATCTACAGAGCGATGTTTAATTCTTACAATGGATCTGTTCATGATGTTAATGTATACTTGTTGAAGAGTGAGATTTTCAAAAATAGGGATGTCTAGGATATTTAAGGATTTCAGATGTATCTCGTCTTCCGGATGAGCAATTAGTCAAGTTGACTTCTCTTCTGAAATCAAATATTGCTGCTGGAGCACATCAGAATGTAGTATCTCTTTGTGGTCTATCAACAGTTGGATCAGGTACGGAAGGGTCCAGTATCCAAGGGTACATCGGAGGAGTACACCTAGTTCTTAGAGCACAATGGTTCCAAGGGTACATGGATTTTTGTGGTACATGTTTACAGACTATGTCGTTTTTTTGCTCAAAATTATAGGCTTAGGCGTATACTCAAAGATCCAATGTACCCTCTAAATCAATAGATCCTAAGAACTCGATGTACTCTTTTTCCATGATCCTGGGCCGTACGGAAATTTCGAAATTTATCACATTTGACCTATATTCCAGATGTAATGTTGATGTGGGAACCACTGCATCAATCTGTTCTTCGTGGAGTTTTACGAGAAAGTCGTTGTGCAAGATTCGGAACAGAGCCATTCAATATGGCAAGCTTCCTTTCATCTGAAAGATTGGCTGCAATTGCGATTGGATGTTGTAACGGAGTAGAGCATCTTCTCAAGAAAAACGTTTTCCCAACTCATTTATCAACTTCAAATGTTCTCCTTGCTGAAAGAGGTATTGTCAAGATTGGAGGATTCGGACTCGCTGAACATCATGCACTTGATATGACAACCGAAAGTGTAAGTGTATGGATATACTAGGAAAACTGTAATATAAGGGCACCTCTAACTTCCAACTTTAAGCAAATTTATCTCGGTTCCAGTGAAATGTATAAAAAAATTATATACTGATACATATTTCATCACAATGTTAGAAACCTTTTATCAGTTGACACACTTTTGATAACTTGCATAGGAGTCGAGAAAATTTAGTTCAGAGTTGACAGTGTGGGGTCTTTCTATTTCACCTTCTCCTTCAAAAAGGTTTTACGGTACGCGTTTTTTAAAAGATGCAATCTTTCAGGCACCAACAAAACTTCGCTGGATGCCTCCAGAATACTTCAAAAAGGATCAAAAAATGATTTATAATGAACAGACAATGATCTGGCCACTCGGAGTAACTCTCTGGGAGATATTCTCATTGGGAGGAACACCATTCACATCTCTTCGTCAGGCACAGACATTTATCGATGCAATGAGAGATGGATCAGCTCAATTGGAAACTATTTCTTATTGTGGAGAAGCTGTGACACAGTTACTTTCCACATGCACTTCTCATATACCGGAGGCTAGAGGTGACATCCGAACGATTATAAAACGACTCGAATGTATTTCTGCCGATGCGAAAGTATGATTTTTTTCTCAGAATTTTTTAGAACATCTAAATTTTTTTCAGACACAAATAAACCTCTGCTATCGGGAAGACTTCCCATACTTGCCAATCATAACTCCGTTGGAACAACAAGACAAATAATAATTATATTCATTTTCCCCCGGTTGAATAGTATTTTTGAATGTCTCCAAATGCCGTAAAACCTGTAATAGAAGGGCATTCACACTCTCACGTTTGAGCTTATTTATCTCGGTTCCTATTCCAGATACCAAAAAAGTGTCAACTGATAAAATGTTTGTAATATTATGATAAACAATTTATTAGTTGTCAGCATTTTCATATCTTCAATAGGAACTCTTCTATTACAGGTTCTACGATGCTTGAGTCCCTCTCGCCCCACTCTCTTATTTTAAGAATCATCTATTTCATTATTTTTTGTTATAATTGTTGATTTTCCCGAGAATAAATAGGCATGTTTGTTGCGTAAGGTAGTCCTTCATCATCGCTTGTCTATCCGATTCCTGTCATTGCCACGTAAATCGGCTTGCCGGTTATCTCCCAACGAGGCATGCCAAGATGCGAGAAGCTAGATAACCAAAAACTTGCAAAACACTTTTTTTGCACCTCGATGCATATTGCGCAAGATATCTAGAAATAGGATTCGTGGCAAACGTCTAGTGGAATGTAACAATTCACCCAAGTTTGTGACATCTTCGGAATGACTTCTGACGGAAAGGCTTCTAAAAAGTATTCATAAAATTCTCATCTGAAATTTCTATTCTTTGAATTCTTTGACCGAATACAATTAACAACAACTTCGACCAAATCCATATCTTGATTGTAATAAAACATGGTTATGTAAGAAAGTGTCAATACAAAATACTGGTTTCGTAGAAACTGTATATACTTTAGTTTTAAGTATTGGAGAGTGAGTATTTCTGGTATTGAAAAAAAAGAAAATGTTAAGACTTAAAGGTTGTGGAGCGCTTTATCGCCATCTTCAGAGCTAGCTTGTACTAGACTGGTGTCTGAAAATAATTGAAAAAAAACCGTAAAATCTGTATTAGAAGGGCTCCTTGAATAGAAGAGCACATGCACTTGAATTGTCCCCGTTTTATGTGTTATTCAAACTATTAAAATTTCTATACGTTTTCAGTGGAAAATAATCCGAAATTTCCAAAGTTTCACATATTTTTGCTCAAAAATTTGCTCAATTTTGGTGTTAATTATAGATTTTCGAGAATTCCCTGACGGTTTCTATGAAAGTTTCGGAGAAAATGGCCCGGAAATAATGGGTTTCAATCAGAAGGTGGGCTTCTATTTTCCAATGATTTGTTTTCAAAAAAATTTTACTCAAAAATTCAAAAATTGGACAGTTCGGAAGATAAGACTTTTGAAATTCAGTGTTTTGGAAAATTCGAAATTTTCATGATGCAATTCTAAACTCCAAAATTTGAAATTAATGAAATTCTTAGATTCCAGGATTTCAAAATTTGGGAACTCTGAAATTCCGGTAAAAATTCTAAAAGTCTGAAATTCCGAAATTTAGAAATTAGAAAATTCAAAAATTGAGAAATTGTCGAGTTTAAAAATCACAGTTCCAAAATATCTGAAATTTTGAATTAAGGTGTTTTCTCTAATTTAAGCGCATGGGCTTTTATTAGAGAGCAGGCTTCTGTTAGAGGAAATACGGTACTTCCGTGATTCCTCAAAATTTATCGATCTGTCCAACCACGGAAACGAATTCTCAAACTGACAAAAATTGTTTGGCATTCAGTTCAACGCACTACTCCCGTAGACTATTGTTGTTCCAAATCGAAAACACAGATTACGACACAGATTAACGTCATTCTGATCTTCTGATCCCTGTGGTGCTCTTCCCACCTGGTTGGTTCCTCAGAGGGACTATTCTCTATCCTGAAATCACTCACCTGCCTCCCTCTTCCCCTATTATCCTTTTTTCTCTCTTCCACTAATCCCGATACCATCAACGGAATCTCAAAAACCGCGAGGATTTGGGGAAAAAAAAGTTGTCCAAATATTGCGTCGTCGTATTCGTCTTCTCACCCATCGTCATCTCCTTTTCAATCCTCTCCGCGTCGCTTCCGCGCCTTTTCTTCATGTCCGTTGCCCTATCGGACAAACCGATCAGACTGTCAGAGGAGGAGTCGGAGGGAGGACTAACCAGAACCCTCTCATCCTCCCCCCGTTTTGATCGTTCCCTCTATTTTCAAGCTTCAATGCCAATATTACACTTGTTTTCTCTTCTTTTCTCAAACTTTCGTGATTTTTGTAACTGTTTCAATGTTCTTTTAATCTTCCAGAACTTTCTTCTTCTCCTTTCTCAACTCTCAATTATTCTTTCGATTGCCTTCGAGTCATGAGTCTATGATTCAATGATGATATGTGTTCATACTCAAAAGAAATGGAGAGAACGCTTGAAGGTAACACTTTCTCTTTTTTTTCCGAAATTCAGAACGTTTCGAAGTAAATAAAATCTAAAAGGGACTGATTCAAATCGGATCGAATCCGAAATTTAATTTATGACGATTCGAATATCCCTCTCCTAACTTTCGACACGGTTTTCATTCATTCATTCCTGTCAAAACACAACCGAATTCTCTTTAAATGAAAATCGGAAAATTCGCATTTTCCAATGATTCTGAGGAGGATCAAAAGGATCCACCGAGTCCCCTCATCTCTTCTATTCCTACAACCACTCCCAATATATTCCAGAAAAATATCCGGAACTTGCGATCTGTTGGCTTTTGTGCCGATGAGTACCGCTTCAGTTTCATCATCGTTTTTGCCATTTTCTTCTTTGGCGCTTATTTTTTGTATCAAGTTCAATATAAAACTGGAATCGATATAATTCCACTGTTCCCGATAGATGATAGCGGATTTGAGTGAGTTTTTTTTTTAATTTGTTTTTTATGGGTTGAGTGTTAGAAAAACGTTGTAGATTTTTGTGTTTGTTTTTGTTTTTGTTTTCGTTTTTTTTTTTGGTTGGGGATTGAAAAAGTTGTAGCTCTGAAAATGTTTATAACTTCAAAATATTTTTCTTTGTAGTTAAATTTTTACAAAATCAACATTAAACTTTTTCAAAAAGTTTTTTCGGATGTCGTGTACATACCGTAAAACCTGTGTTAGAAGGGCCCTCCAAGAGGCGTTTGGAAAAATAGAAGGACCCTCTATAATAGAAGGGCCCTCTGTGAATAAGGACCCCCCCCCCCCTTCAAAATGTGATTTGAAATCACAAAATTTCCGAACTTTTACAGTGGAAAATATTCCGGGAACTTCACAATTTAGTAGAAATTTGTTGAAATTTTTTTCGATGAAAATCTTGCTAAATTTTGGTGAAACTGGCAGATTTTCATCAATTTTGAACGAAACTTCGTCGAACTTTTCGATTCAAACTTTCGGAAAAACCGGGCGGAAAAATAAAAGGGCCATCTCTAATTGAAGGGCCTCTGTAATAGAAGGGCCCTCCGAAGGAACCTTGGAACAATAGAAGGGCCGGCCCTTCTAATACAGGTCTTACGGTAATTTTTAGGTGGTCCTATGTGATAAAAACAAGTGTCTATCATAATGTTACAATCTGGTGGAAGCATAGCATTTCTTCTTGATTGATTCCAATCAAAACGTTCAAGTCAGTTTTTGAAAAGGTTCCGATGGTCCGTCAACAGTCCGTCGACGGCCCGTCGGTTCTCATTCGGCTGCTAACTAGAAATCATTCAGCAGCTTTTTGCTTTTCACCTTTGTCTAAAACATGAATACATTTTTCGTTATCAAAAATTTTAGACTGTATTCTTAAACTTAACAGTCCTAGTTTCAGATTAGGGAGACTCTTATTTTCAGCAGCGTATAGATCAGTTGCCTGAAACTAAAATAAAGCTTTACTGATGTCCCATGAATCTTCTTATTTTCAGTAAATACAATGAGCATCTTCTTGGATCAGTAAAAGTGTCGGAGAGTGCCAAAAATCAACCCAAAAGTGGATCTCTTTTGTGCTGGGCAATGACAACATCCGTATATCACAAAACACGGGTAAGAATCCTTCTTCTCAAGGACATCTTCTGAATTCCTGCATTTTTAGGTACCTGCCATTACGGAAACATGGCTTCGAAGATGTGATGCTGGACATTTATTCACAAATTCCGACAGGTTTCTGAATGCATCCACTCCATACCACACAGTGTTTGATGGATTGCCTGAGAGCTATTATAAGTTATTTTGGAAAACCCGACTGGCTCTTCTTTACATTTACAAACATGTTTCAAAGGATTTCGACTGGTTAGTTCATTTGTTCTACTTAGATTCTCATAAAGATTCAAATCTCTTTCAGGTACTTCAAAGGGGATGATGACACCTATTTGATTGTCGAAAATCTTCAGAGGTATCTGGCGACATTGGATCCAAATAAACCTTATTTTATCGGATATCGGTTGAGTAGACGGACGGTATGTATGCCCTTTTTTGTTACTTCCTGTCTTTTTTTTAATAGTTCCCCTCCGATTCTCAATCTGAGCATTCAATCTTGATGACTGAGACGACCCCAATGAGACATAAATGAGAAATAAATGAGGGGGAAATGTCGGAAGCTTTTTGAGTGTTTTTTTTTTCAAAAAATGATTTTAGGAAACAGGATACAATGCCGGAGGAAGTGGCTATGTAATGAGTCGAGAGGCAATGCGGATATTTGCGGAGAAACTATTTAATGACAAGGAAAAGTGCCCTTACCACGAATGGGAGGACTATGCAATTGCGCAGTAAGATCAGATTAAGAATCAAATAAAAACAAATGTTTCGATTTCTTGTAGATGTCTCGCATCAGTGGGCATTGTTCCATTGGACAGTCGCGATGAGAAAGGACGCCAAAGATTTCTTCCCTGGCGACCTGAACAGCATTTCTATGCGGATCTTACCCGTTCTTTCCAAATGGATCCCATCCAAATTTGGGTAACTAAAATTTTACTTTCCCTTTTTTCTTGAAACCAGAATTTCCGCCCCTTTTCAGGGACCCGCAATCTATCACGAAAATTTGATAAGTATGCATCATTTGTATCCGGATGAAATACGACTCATCGATGGATTACTGTACTCCATTGCACGTGGAATTTGGAGACAAGACGATCTAGAAGAAATTCGAAACGAGACAACGACAGTCTCCACTTCGATGGATGATACTCTTCCTCCTCCAACTATTTAGTTTCCTTTTTTAAAAATGTGTGTTTTCCCATGTTCTCCCTTCTCCGTTCTCAAATTTCTAGTCATATTCTTTCCAGTTTTGTTTTTTTGATCAAGTGAATAAAACATGTACTTTATTTTTATTCAAATCCTATTTTCTGGGGTTTTTTTCTGGGAATCTGAAAATTCAAAAATTCAGAGAGTCAGAAATACGGGAACTTAGGAATAAATTGGCATCTATCCTATAAGACATTTGAAACTTTAGAAATTCAAAATTCGAAAATTCAGAATAACTAAATACATTCGGAGACTAAAAAGTTGAAAATTCGAGGTCTTGAAGATTCCTAAACTTAGAAACTCGGATGGAAACTCAACAATTTCAGATTTTCCGAATTCGTAAATCTATTTTCTGAGATCCAGAAATGCATTATTTTTGAATTTCTGAACCTTTTAAATATTAAATTAAAGAAATATGAATACAATTGTTTCTTTATTTTTAATCTACATAATCAAGATCACTTTTCAGCCGCACGATCCTTCCACAAATCGTTATATTGACGCTCGTTGTTAACTGAAAATTTACAAATTAAAATGAAAAATCTGAACTTTTCAAATTCACTCATTGCATCAGAGACTTGCTCCCCAAGTTCCCGAAAATCTTCATTTGACAGCGACTTTTTTGACTTCTTTGCTGAAGATTCCTCATCTGCAAAGCTGACGTGTTTTGAGTGGGCACTGGAGGATCTTGAACGATGAGACTGAAGACGCTTACGAGGATTGTTCACACCTGAAAAATGAAATTCAGAATTCTTATGTATTGGAGATGTTGCCCCACCAGGAGTGTGTTTTTTCATTGGGGTTGGTGGTGGCACATTGAGCATATCGAGAAGATCTTTGTCGGCATTCATCAGGGAGACAGCAACGAATGGGATACCGTCGACAGTTAACGAGAAAGCCTCGAATTCCGGTTCTACAGAGTATTTTGAGATGAATCCACGCACGTCATCTTTAACTGGCTGTTTGATCATCGAAATTTGTCCTATCGGACGCTCAGCTTTCTTCGGAGACTTTTTGATTTTTTTGGAAAATGAGCGTTTCTTCTTTTTGCTTCTAACATCAGAAGAAGTTCTTGAACAACATGACAAGTCACTGTGAGATCCAGAAGAAGGAGAACGACGTCTTCTGGGACCACTGATACTTTTCAGGGAAGGAGAAGACGAATCGAACGAATTGTGACGAGATTGCTGGTCCGTGGAAACAGTTGAAGACGTTTCGAAGGGTGATGACGATGATCCAGATCCACTATAGAATGTAGATGAGTCAGTTGGAATTGTTGATGATTCATCGGTGACATCTTGATGGTTATTTTTCGAGTTAGGTGAAGCCATTGAGTGTTTCTAGTCGACTGAATCGAAAACGTTTCGTTTGTTTTTTGTAACTTCAGAAATTGATTAAATGTGTGGATGTCTTGACAAACTAGCCGGCAAGAGTGCGCCACGCAATTTTCCACCCATCGTAATTACAGGCTCCTATACCTATGTAGGTCACATTTCAGATTTTCAGTCATAGTTTCTACTGTTCAACACCCCAATACGTGGGTTGTCTAACCACGTTGTTCCTTCCCATCATTGAAATTACCAACCCATATCACTCCTCTGAAAATATGAAAGCTCTGCTCTTTTTTCTTTCAATACATCTATGTTTCAAATCTTTGGTATCTATAGATTTCTTTTTTTGTAAATATTGACCCATAATTTTCATATTTCCTTCTCATCATCAAGCAATTTGCGATGGGTGCCTCCAAGTGCACATCAGTGGAAGAACAGTGATATCCCACAGAATATTAAACAGTATTGGGAGAATCGATGGGCAAAAGCGTCTTTTCTAAAAGGCTGCAGTGAAGAAAATAGTCTCAAAGTCTGTAGTCAATACTTTTTCCCATATGACATTTCAAATCTTTTTCAGATAATCCCTGTCTATTTTTGGCCTGGAGAGCGTGTGGATTTACCATGCAGAATGTGTCAAATGTCGTATTTAACAAATGGTCGAATGAAAAGATGGGGATATTCTGAGCATATTGATGAATTCCTTCTGAATCCAACCCAATTCGTTCGTATTAGAGAGCTATGGCAAGATGTTGAAAATACAAAGGCTTTCCATGATAACAAAGAAGATCCCATGGATCCGGATGATGTCATTTGGTATCCACATAGATTCATCTCGAAGAAGTATGTCTCTGAATTTCACACAGAGAATTATGAGAAAGAGAGATATGAAGTTCGACATAAAGAGCATCCAAGGTTTTGGCAGGATGATGGAAAATTGACAATATTTGGGGTAAAACTGAAATATTCCAAAAAATAGGTTCCAAAAAAAGTTTCCAGGCAGATGTTCGTTCTCAAGGTGTATACTTCTGTTATGATGAATCTTCTAAAAAAGAGACAATCATATTTTATGTTCTTATGACAATGTTACCACCAGTAAGATTCACAACGGAATTTCCACTAGATTACAGTAAGTTATTATTTGGTTACAGAAAGTCGGAGCTGTAGCAGAGAAAAGCTTGTGGGCGTGGCCGAAGGTCCCACAACGACAACTACAGTAACCTAAAAATATTGATTTTTTGACTTATTTTCTCTATTTTCGTGCGGTATTAGTCATTGTTTCACTATCAAAATTCCCGACTTTTCGAGGAAAAATAACAGCGCAATCGAAGTAATAAATCCTGAAAATAAAAATATATTCAGGTTACGGTAGTTATTGTTGCAGGACCGTCGGCCACATCCACAGGCTAGAGATGTCCGGAATGACTTTTTTGAGAAACGGAATTCGGAATTTTGAAGTCTCCGATGGGTCGAAAAAATTTCAAGAACACATATTTTGCTATATTTTTGCATTGTTAGTCGCGGAAGTTTGAAGAAGTCAAAAAATTCCTGCAGATTAACACATTTTCTGAAAAATCCGGAATAAAAAATTTCCCGGAATCCGGAATCCGGACAAAAATATTTTTCACGGAATCCGGAATTCGGAATACGGGATACGGTACTCTTTACTAATTTTCAGCTGACCATTGTGGCCAAAAGAAAGGAAAAGACTCCAAACTGATATTTCCATCTTATAACTGGCGGTTTCATTTCCTCCCAATGGGTGATTTCAATCCAGCACCGACGTGTCAATTGGATGACACCGATTTGGAAACCTGTAAAAACAATTATCCATATCTGGACAACTCGAAATGGCCTAAAAACTTTGCAGAAGATTGTTCGATGGATAGATGCAGGTGGTTTTTTCTATCATTTTTTTTTGTTGCATGACCCGATTTTCAGAGCCCGTCTATTTTCTCCTGATAACAATATCGACCTATTCATTGAGTTAAGATGGGATTCATGGACTTCTTGTCAAGGAGACCAACCGACAAAAAGAAGAGAAGGACATTGTTATTTGGTTCGAGGAGAAGGTTCCATAAACATTGAAACGATGAAGTCAGAACATAAAAAGTTGTATTCTTGGATCAAGAATCTGGAAACTGTATTCGATCGAAAACCTTTTGATGCGCGTGGAATACGGTTGCACAGGTTTCAGTCCTCCTATTGACTTGTTTTCATTCGGTGTCTAATTTCAGCTCTCTGCTTACTTCTGCCATATTCGATAAGCCAAAGTTGACAGGATGTTACAACAAGAAGGATGAGGACGAAAAGATGTATGAGTTGTATGATCAAATTTGGAGGAAAGTTTTTCTGCCAACACTCGGTGTCCCGGAAGACGGATTTGTGGTGCAGTTGGGCAATCCATTCGAAGCATGCCTTCGCTACACTAGACTGGCTACGGAGCCTGATGATGACCCGGAGAGTGAACATTTGGTCGGAACTTATTCAACTCAAGTTGATTATTGTTAATTTTTCGAATGAATAGGCTCAAAATACGTTCATATGAATTATAACACTCCGATTTGGGAGCATGGGAAGATGTATATTAAAAATGTGGGACGGGACAAAGAGGGGTATGACCGAAGAAAAAAATAAACGGGGACCGGAGGCACAAGAAGGGGGGCGAGCGGTGGATGAGATTGAACCTAAAACTTCACACTACCCTATACTAATGATCAAGTCATAAAGCCTGTGAGAACTCGAGAAAGAAAAAAAGATGAGTCAGAGTACAAGGGGATGCATGAAAATGAAACAGAACAAGAGAGAGAGATAGCTTTTTAATAAATTTAGGCCTTGAATCCTTCCAGTTTTGATTTTGGAACTCCGAACACTTTGCTCATCATTTCCTTCTGTTCTTGCATGTGCGTGTATTTGTTTCCGGTGGCTGGGGAAGAAGATGGAAGACGTCCGGCATACTTGGTGGCACGGCCGTCAATGGAGAGAAGAGAGTTGATTCTTGGTTGCACGAAAGACCAGGCTCCCATATTTTTGTGTTCCTGAAAATATAAAATCAAAACTAAAGGACTTCATGGAATAACTCCTACTTCTTGGGCCCAGATGATTTCAGCTCCTTGATATTTTCTGCACTCTTGTTGAACCAAATCGTATGGGAATGGAGACAATTGTTCTACTCTAACCAAAGCGACATCATTTTCCTTTCCGACGTGTTTACGAGCAGCGACCATATCGTAGTAGACCTTTCCTGTGCAGAAGACAAGTCTTTGCACATTTGGTGGGTTTTGAGATGGAGCTCCAGTTTCTGGGATGATGCGTTGGAAGTTTGATCCAGATTGGAAATCTTCGACTGGTGACCGAGCCATTGGATGACGGAGGAGGGATTTTGGTGAGAAAACGACAGCTGGTTTACGGAATGGCATGGTTACTTGACGGCGGAGAAGGTGGTAGATGTTGGCTGGTGTTGTGCAATTAGCAACAATCCAGTTGGTGTCGTGAAGTTGTTGAGCTTCGAAGGTGCCTCCGAAAGCGATTTTCTGAAATTATTGTATTTAATACAGTTTTTAAAATCGCTATGAAACTTACATCAAGGTCGATCTCATCGTCTTCATTGCACATCTGCAAGAATCGCTCTGGTCGGGCAGATGAATGTTCTGGTCCCATTCCTTCGTATCCGTGAGGCAACAACATCACCAATCCAGATTGACGAATCCATTTCGATTGTCCGGAAGACACGAACTGGTCAATAATACATTGGGCAGTGTTGGAGAAATCTCCAAACTGAGCTTCCCAGATGACCAACGAGTTGGGGTCGACCATCGAGTATCCCAATTCGAAACCAAGAACGGCGTACTCCGAAAGTGACGAGTTGCAAACAGTGTATTCTCCTTGTGGATCAGCAAGATCGTTGAGTGGGTTGTAGATCTAAAAAACGTAGTTGATTCAAAATATAACTACAAATAATTATTCACCTTTTGATCAACTTTCTGGTCGTGGAGAACATGATGACGATGAGAGAAGGTTCCTCTTTCGACGTCCTGTCCACTCAATCTGACGTGGATTCCTTCCTTGAGAAGTGATCCGAAAGCAAGAGCTTCTCCGCAAGCCCAATCGAGCTGAAAGAACAGAACAATAAAAATCTAAAATGTATTTATAAAAACTAACAGAATTGTCCTTGAGCATCTGTTGTCTTCCTTTCAATGTTCTTTCCAATCCACGATGAAGGCTGAATCCTTCTGGATAAGAACCAAATTTGCCGATGATGTGCTCAATGTTTTCTTGTTCGATGCCAGTGGATGGAAGTTTGAGTGGATCACGCTTCTTGAAGAAGTCATCCCATGGTGAATCGAGCCAATCTCTGTTTCGGACGTATGTGACTTTTTGTGCGTTCTCGTATGCATCCTCGAGAATTGCTCCGTACTTGGTGAGCTCTTCCTTCACATATTGTTCGTTGGCTACACCCTCGTTCAAAATCTTTTCTTGATACTTTTCCAAAGCAGTCTTGGTTTGCTTGATACGCTGGTACATGAGAGGTTGAGTGAACATTGGCTCGTCCAATTCGTTGTGTCCGTGACGTCTGTAGCATACAAGATCTACAATGACATCCTTTTTGAAAGTTTTTCTCCAGTCAGCAGCAACATTGCAGACGTGCATCACAGCTTCTGGATCATCGACGTTGACGTGGAAGATTGGGCAACCAACGACGCGTCCCACATCGGTACAATATGGAGATGAACGAGATGATCTTGGATCAGTGGTAAATCCGATTTGGTTGTTGACAACGATATGGATGGCACCGTGAGTGGTGTAACTTGGGAGATCATCCAAATTGAAGGTTTCGAGAACGACTCCTTGTCCAGCGAATGCAGCATCTCCGTGAAGAAGAATAGCCATCGTACGATCGCACTTCTCGTCTCCAGCATAGAAAGCTTCAGCACGCACTTTACCCATAACAACTGGATCGACAGCTTCCAAGTGGGATGGATTGGCAACGACGGCGATCTTGACGTTCTTCTGGGATTGTCTGTTTAAACGCTCAATGCATACTCCCAAGTGATACTTGACGTCTCCGGATCCTTCATCGGCAGGTTCGAGAGTCGAGAATTGAGAAAGAATGGTGGCAAGTGGTTGTCTGCAGACATTGGCGAGTACGTTGAGTCTTCCACGATGAGGCATACCAATGACAAATGAGTCGACACCAAGAGTCGAAGATGAGTCGATAACTTGTTTAATTGCTGGGATAAGAACTTCACATCCTTCGAGTCCGAAACGCTTCTCACTTGGCCATTTCTTGGCGAGGAACTCTTCGAATTTTGTGGAGCGGATGAGACGTTTGAAGAGAACCTTCTTTTGGTCATGAGAAAGCTCGGTTACTCTAGGAGCTTCGAAACGACGGCGGATCCAATCTTGTTGCTCCAAATTGTTCAAATGCATGTATTCAACTCCAGTGCTAGTACAGTAGATTTCCTTGAGTCTTTGCAAAATTTCTCTCAATGTCAAACTCTTTTTCTCACTGATGAATGTGGTTGGCGGGAGAAGGAATTCGCGATCCAAGTCACGCTCGCCGAGTCCATAGAATGAAAGTTCGAGCTCTGGTGGGATGGTGTCATCCAAATCGGCGCTGTTTATTCCGAGTGGGTCGAGATCAGCGATGTTGTGTCCACGGGTTTGGTAACTGCGAATCAGCAGCTGAATTTTCAAGTGATCCGAGATCGATTGAACGGATGCATTAGTATCGAGGCGAGTGGCCGGGGCAGCACTGGAAATTTTCAATAGTGTTTAGCATATATGACTCAAAACTATTAAAACTTACGAAGTAATTGGGGCAGCTGGAACTCCCATGGATCCGCCATAAGCAACGGATGGTGGGGCCTGAAAAGCTTGTCCTGGTCCTGCTCCGGCCTCGACGTTGCGGAAGTACGCATCCCAAGAAGTGTGCACAGAGGATGGATTCTCGAGCCAAGCCTCGTACATCTGTTCGATGTAAACCGAGGAGGAGCCATTCAAGAACGGTTCATGCTTGACGGAAGCAGCGACTGATTGTTTTCGTTGCTAAAAAACTATTCGTTGTTTTTTGTTAAATTTTGTGTGACGCATACCTGAACCAATGGAGTTGCTGAGATGGTGTTGTTTCCATATGATGATGCACTTCTAATGCTATTGATGCGACTTGGAGACGCAAGACGACATATCAGACTCGCCCGATGCATGGTGGGCCAAGTTTCCCGGGTTACTGAAAGTGAAATTTGTTTTAGAGAGGTTGGAATCAATGATCAACATGTTAAAGTGAATCACGGGACAGAAATGACATCAAGAGAGGACGAAAAAGGAGGCTATGGGATAAATATATCTACAGTTTCTGTGGAACGAGAAACTACTAGTCCAAATTTTCTCATATCAATTTTGAAAATTTGGAAACTTTTTGATGATAAATTAGAAGTGGAGTGACCTCAAAAAGGAGTAATAGAGCACAAAAAGAAGCTGATTGTCAGAAAGTGTAATCAGCTGAAAACCTGGCATGTGTGTCACGCTACTCTTTTTTGATATTTAATCTAATTTTTATTAGAGATTCTACAACAGAGAATCCGAAGATCGGTGAAAAAGGTACTTCCCATATCGTCACTTTGGAAACAGTTTTTGAAATTTGTTTTTGTTTGACTCAAATGTTTTTTTCGATAGAAAGTTTTGAATCATTTGATGACTAAGAAAAAAAAAGAACTAAAAACAGGAAGAAGGGCAAGGAGGAGCAAATGAAACCCGATGCAAATTTGGAAGGCACTCGTCTTGGTCTAACAAGATGGAGAGATAGAGAAACATAGAAAGGCCACCGCCCGTTATCAGTGGGATAATAAACAAAAAAGAACAAAAATAACTATTGAGATGATAACACAGATGCAATCAAAATGGAAAATCCGCTTCAGGGTTCGAGGGTTGTCCCTCATCATGCCTTCTGTCTAGTATCTCGGCGTCTCTCAACATTTCACAACATACACGGGCGGCTCGCTTTCGAGAGGCGCTCGGGGGGCGCCCGAAGGCAGACCAAAGTGAGAGAGAAAAACCAGAGAATATGACGCATTTCGGAGAAGGAAAAGAAACTAACAGCCTGCCATACGATGAACATAAGCTGCGCAGATAGAGAGAAACTACTTGTCATACTTGTGAACGTTTTATGAAGCTATTCATGAACAATCCCACAAGAGATTTCCTCAAATTTTTAGAGACGATCTTGGCGACTTAATCGGAGATTCGATATTTAACGTTTTTGTGTTTAGCAGAATGTATTCCGCTAGTTTTAGGAAGTTCATCTCAATTCGAAAAAATGATCTTCGTCAAGTGACAAAACATCTGATTGAACCGGAGGAAGATAATCTCTTGTCGACGGAAGCAGTGTAAAGTGAGACGCCCATGAGCCAAGCTTCGGCAAAACAAGACTGCATGAATGGAGGAAGTAATCGGTTTCGAGTCGAACGAAATCCAACTCAATGAGAATTTGATTCAATTTTATACCGAAGATTCATTCAGAAAGTGTTTCTTGACAAAGACGGCGATTATGAAAAGGGGGACATTTTTTTAACTTTCAGAACAAGAGAAGACGGTTGGAAGGGGGCGAGAAAGAATAGGAATACGATTAGAACCAACGACAGACAACAAATATATTATAAGAGAGAACAACAATAATTAAAGAGCCTCGATTCTTTGATTCACCTCGTGGACGTTGTTATGTGTCTGCTTCAGGTTCGCGATGAGGACTTTGAGACGCTTCTGAAAATTTGAAATTAAAGAGAAAATAGGATTTTGAAAAGTACCTCAAGCAGAACCCATTGGTCCGATCCAAATCTTCGGTGCTGGTACGAGCTGACGATAAGAGTGTTGGCCATTTCATTGATCTTTCCGGATATCGCGTTGACTTGAATTGCGTCGATTACAAACTCCTCGAGGGTTTCGTCTGCATGAATATCCAACTGTTTGGCCAACTCATCCAGCTTGATTTCGTTCTTCTCTTCGGCCAACGACATGAGGGTCAAAAGACGAATTTTCTTGAGGAGAATAACTTCATCGACTTTCAAGTAATCTGTGACGAACTTTGGGTTCTTGGCAACAAACTGCTGGTAATCCTTGAGAGTTCCTGAGATGAACAATTCCAAAGCAGTGAACATGAGTGGATCGGATGATTTCAATGCTTTCACAGCACTGAGCCTCTCCAGGTGGTCGAAGGAGAACGATTTTGGATCGACGACAGCTGTTCTGACGCATTCCATAGCATCGTCGCGAGCTGTTGCGGCATCCTTCTCAGTGTATGTTCCCAACAAAGCAGTCATAACCTGAAAACTCTCGGATATGGATAATCTTCATGCCTCCTATAAACTGACCTTGGCAGCTTGATCTGCTCTTTGGTCCACAAGAAGGGCGCGATGAACAGCTCTCAAAATTTCGCGTTGTCCCTCGACTGGAGTTTGCCAAGTGTTGAATCTGTCGTGCAGAGTTTCCAGATTGCATTCCAACTCTCCAATGAGTCTAGCCTCGGCGCACATATCAACAAGAGCCATGAAAATTTTCTCTTGCACAGTGTGGAAGTTCGAGTATCCCTTGTACAAGTTGGAGAGAACACGAACAGCGATTCCAGCATGACTGCCCCATCCAATTCCTTTGTAGAATTTCGGTGATACGTTCTTGATGAATGCCTCGACAACAGGCTCGCATTTCTCTCCAGGAACAACAACAATCAACGAGGAAATCGAATTCAGGACCAGGTCTACGTCTTGGGACCACGATGGAAGAACATGAAGGGTCGAACAGATCTCGACCAAATTCTTGGCGGTTTCAGCTGGACCTGCAACAAAAGCGTTTACATTCTGCAAAAAAATAAAATGGGTATACCTGTAGGATCCAACTTAACACTCTCGTGCTTGTTCAAGTATTGTCGGAGCTCCTGGAGCTGCTTGATATCATCGATATACGCAAAAACGGGAAGTTCGCGTGTGTCAGCCATCTAAAAGCAATACAATTACAGTTAAAAAGGGGAAACATGCATGAGCAAGAGGGTAATGCACTTCAAACTTCAGCTCAATCACCTTTATCTCGCGCTCTCAACAGTCGCGATTTTCTCAACGTGTCCTTTTCGGATGGCTTCTAACTGTCGTTGACTTCTTCTCAAGTGATGCTCAATGAGCAAAACTTCGCTCGGTTGGAAACGAGTGGCTGCTGCGCGGAACTCTTGCTGAATGTGCGATCGAATACTCGGATCACGACCACGAGAAGCGCGCAGAAAATCACGGTAGGTTGAGAGAACAAGCTTTTGAAGTTTGCTGTGCACTACTCCACCGCTCATACAAAGAAGCTAGAAAGTAAAAAGAGAAGGAATTGGGTAGATTATAAAAAACGAAGACAGAGATATAAAAGCGTCCAGGACGCATAATTCGACACACATATTGGAAAGATTTGAACAATTATTACCTTTATTCAGAAAAAAAAACTAAAACAGAACTAAAGCGAACAAACTACCTATGATATGGATTTTTAATGGTTCAAATCCAGCGGACTAACAGATAATCCCGTTTACCCCAACGAATGAGAGTGAGATCTTCAAGTTCTGGCAAAACAGACGATGAGCTATTGATCGATTCCGCGGGGTCAACTTTCTTCGCTCCGTTGACAGAGAACGCTCCGTTTTTCATCAATAAATGACCCTTACCACTTCCAAATCGAGTCAAATCCGCTAATTTTCCCATTGAAGTTACCTTAAAGAATACATGTTTTCACTGATCTAATATTCAGTTTCGAACCTCTTCTTTTTTGAGATCAATTGTTGTTCGGAACATTTGTAGTACTTCTTCCTTTGATAAACCCGTCAAATCAGCCTTTTTACTCCCAAACATTGCTTTTGTGCACCGTAGCGCTGTATTCAACCCTTCTTCTCCATGAACAACTTTGGTGATTTCCATCGCTAACTCCGTCTGGACGATCCACTTCCCTAGGTTGTTCCTGTGCTTCACCAAAGAACTCTCTAGATCCTCAATATCTCGTAAACTTAGAAGAAGGAGCAATTCTTCCGCTTTGTCGTCATGTAATTGTGCGAAGAATTGATATAAATGAAATGGTGATGTTTTCTTGGGATCCAACCAAAGAGCGCCTCCTCCTTCCGATTTTCCGAGTTTGTTACCGGCTGAATCGGTCAGAATCGGGAAACAAACTCCAGCCGCAAATCCGTTATCAGTTCTCTGCGATTGGCTACATCTCTTCTTGATATAATGTGCTCCAAAGTCAAGATGGCCTAGCTGATCATATCCTCCCAGTTGAAATCGGCAGCCGAATTTTTCCGATAATGTATACCAGTCGTATGCTTGCATTGTTTGATAACTAAACTCGGTATAAGAAAGACCTTCTTCCAATCGATTTTTGATTGTTTTCATCCGTAGCATTTTTCCCAGCTGCATACTTTTACATTCCCGAAAGAAATCTCGCAGCGCGACCTGGAACAAGAATTCATGGAAGCCGGAAACTATTTTTGGATTATGATTCTTTTCCGTACAGATTTCATCATGTATAATTTTTCAGGCTTTCAGAAAAATGAGTTCCAGACACCATAATTATGTTATTTTCTGTTTCAGTATACGCTGCACAGACGGCTAGTTTCAAAAATCTACCTTTCCGAGCCAATCATTATTGTTAACTATGATCGGTTCGATATCGCTGGCAGCATTGGTAAATATCCTCCGAACTTGTTCGGTCACCCGCTGAGCATTCGAGACAATAACATCTGAAGGTAGCAAATCTCTTTCTGAAAATGTTTATTGAAACCGGCTTAGAAAACTATACAAGTTACCTGATTTTTTGCCACTGGGGTCTCCGATGCTCGCAGTAAACTCTCCGATGAGAGCGATTGGGCGTAACCCAAACTGTTGAGATCGAATCAAGTTAAGAAGAATTAATAGATTGCCCACATGGAGACTCTCTGCCGTAGGGTCGAATCCAGCATACAAATATGGTTGAATCTGTCTGTAACACCTCGTAAATTACCATTAATTTCATAAAATCCCCACTTCAATTCGGAATCATATTTAGCTAGCAAGTCCGCCGGATACGAATGCTTCAGTGGTTTCCGTTTATCCAAATCTTTGATATAGTCGAGGAAAGGGTTCGCCCTGAAAGAAAAAAACAACTTCAATATCGTTTCCCAGAAGCTTACCGTGGGCTACGTACCGTTTTTATTGCTGTATCACCTATCCGTTTGCTGAGAAACATTGTGTGTTGAATAAAATCCACCAAAAATGATGGATGAGCGCTAAAATATTGCAAAATTTGTCTTTTTAGGCACGTCGCAAAACGAAAAAATGGGAGATGGCAGAGTAAATCATCGACCGCGCCCATGGAGAAAGTTAGGCCATCGCTGCGACAGTTGGCGCGCGCTTTGAATTGCAACACTCAATGTTTGTAAGATCTTTATACAGATCTTTCTTTCTCAAAACTTATTTTCTAAATGATGAAGCATTATGATGAAAAAGCTACGAAAAATTTAGAAGGGGTTTGTATATCCTGAAAGTCATTTGCAGAAAATGAGAACGACTTCTGTTACTATTGGGATTTAGTTCTTTTTCTAAATACCGCATCTTGAGGAATCTTTGAGGTTACTAAATGAGTATTCTATAATATCAGTGGTGGAGAAACGTCGGACTTCTGGTTGGAACATCGCCGGATACGCGCCAACTCTCCGAACAGTCTTGACGAATAGGAAGGAACTCGGGGCGATTACTCTTTTGTCAAGAATACTTTGAATAAGCATGATGAGGGTACAAAATATTTATTGGATTCAAGGGAAATTGAGTACAAAGAAACAATGAGCACGAAGAGGGTGTAATAAAAAACATACCATATGTGTACACTGGGTAACAGACAGCTTTGGATATCAGAATCCAAGCAGAACAATATGATAACCCGGGGGGAATAAACAAAGACAGAGAGCACCAAGGCGAGCAGCTGAATTTGAGAGAAGAAGGAAAAAATGCCTACTAAACGGAAAAAATCTATAGATTTTTTAAGACTAGGAAACCAGCGAGAGCTACTATTGCTGCTCCAAATGTAATTTTCGAGAGTAAGTTAGAATCACTCAAGTAGAAGACACGGCGAAGATGTGGATACACTGCCATCATCGCAAGCTGTTCGAAGATTGGTGAATTTGACTGACCGATCTGTAACATGGTTTCTCTTGTAACAAAATAGTGTAATTGCTAACTCACGTTGCTGGAAGAGAACTTTATTGGTTTTGGAAGCTCAAACTGCTTGCAGAATTCTTCTGGGGGTATTTCCCACCGTTGATCAACTTCTTCTCTTTCCACTTTCGTAGCAATCATCACACATGGCGTTTTGGTTCTGAATATAATGAAATTCGCGGATTCGATGACATTGAATTTACCTGTAGAAGTATTTTTGATAGACTGTAGCACAGAAAGCAAAGGAATCAGGATTGGAAACATCGTAAAGGAATGCAACTACATCCGCTGAAGTTTCTCCTGAACCCAGAGCATCCTGGGGGGAAAGAACATCAACCTCACGAAGAAGCAGATATTTGCTCTCTTCTTTCACTTTGACGCGATTGATGACGAATGGCGAATGACGTCTTCCGATTTGAGCAACATCGGACATTCCACGTCCTGCCAACGACTGCATGAAAACTGTTTTTCCTGCATCTTTGGCTCCAACCACCAGGCATTGGAAGACTTTTCTATCTGTACCATGATTTTCCAAATCCTTCTTTCGCTCTCGAGTGACTCGAATTGAATCAAGAGTATTTCCAGCACGACCTATGTTCCGAAAGATTAATGACGATGATTATACTTTTATACTAACCTGGACCACTCCGACCAACCGGAAAACCGAGATATGCAAGTTGTTCGAATGTCTGTGTTAAATTGATAAGGGTAGTCATGTTCCAATAAGCCATATATCCATTGTATGTCAGCCATCCTCTCTGGTTCGTCTCGAGAGCCAAAATGTTCTAAATTCAAGATGTTCTGACTTTCTTTTTTTAATCACAAACTCACATCCTTGGTAATAACGGGGGCCGAGCATACTGAGAAGAGATTTTGAAGCTCACTTGGGGATAAACATCCATCTTTATCTTCATCGTATTTCTCAAAAAGCGCTGAGACGAATTGTACACCTTCTGGAGATAACTCGGTGGAGCATCCAACAGGAATAGTGATTCTGGGATAAAGATATTCTTCTGCCAGCTTCAAGCTAGTCTCGTATCCAAATTTGCGCAATACCGCCCATGTTGTTTCATGACGTCCTCTTTCAATGAATAGAAGATGGAGATAGAGGAATCCTGCGAGCATTAGAGCATCAGAAGCGACACCATCCGGACATCCATCGGCAACTGCACGCTTGACGTCTTCTAGAGCAGTCGATGTGAGTGGAATACCGAAGCATAGCTTTTGAAAGTCGTTGAGTTCAGTGTCACTTAGGTAGCCATCGTTGTCCCGGTCACAAATCTTGAATACTCGAATTAGTGCTTTCTTGGCTCGATCTGTCAGTTGCTTTGTGTCGGCATCATAAAGTGGTCTTGTTGGATAGATTACTGCTTTCTGAGCATAATAAAAGATTTGCGAAACATTTTTCATTGTACGAGCAGAACATTCAACGCATGTCTCCACTTCTGTATTCGCCTCCATTATCGGAAGAATCTGAAAAAGAAATAGGGTTCGAGATGGCGAGGCCTAAACCCACTTTGTCTGTGTTATTTGCTGTTCCATCTGATTTGTTTCCAACAAGAATAATCGGTGTCTCGTGATACTCTCCAAACGCTTGACGAATTAATGGAAGCCATCTGAAAATGGATTATGAAATGACGAATAATCGATAGTAACCGTACTTTTCCTGAATGCGCTCTACAGTTGTATCATCAGTGACTGAATATACAACGCAGATTACATTTGCCTGACGGATTTCCGATATTAGCCAGCTATCTTCTAAAAATATAAAGATAAATATGTGAATCAATATCACTTTTACCTTCTTCTTTGATTGATAAATCGACAATACTCGTGGTCACATTTTCTGGAGTAACATCCGCCGGAATCAGTACTCTAAAACGTATATTTTTTACTGATTATATATGACAGAAATACCTGTCTAGACGTCGAGGAACTGCGTCAACCCATTCATCTTCTAGAAGACTCATAACCAATGAAGTTTTTCCGCATCCTTCATCACCGATGAGAACTATCCGAACATCAGCCAGAGTCTCTTCGTCGCTCATGTTTCCTGGAACAATGTTACGAAATTACAATCGACAAGAGATATTTCGATGAATGGAAAGGTGAAAGTTCGGGGGTTAAGAGCTGATTATATTTTATCTGTCAGGCCGTGTCCGTGCTCGGGAAGACAAATAAAAGGAGGCGAAATGGCCGGAAAATCAAATGCATTTTTCGATTGCAAGAGCGCTCCATTGGACTTGCCGCGTTTTTTTTGGTTTGCAAAAATTTTCATTGAAAGTCAAGGCGTCCATAAACGAAAACTATGGTTTAAATATAATTACTCTTCCAAGGCTTCATATAGGACGGAAAAAACCGTATGGATAAAATAGTCGTAGTTCTTTTTTTCTTCATTAGCAGAAGTTAAGTGATTAGTCATTTTCTTCACGATGTCATTCGGTTCTCTCGACGAAACCTGTTCGAATTAGCCTTGCTGGTACTAGTAAAGAAAATCAGATGACAACCATTTAAAAAATTAGAAAAGTTGCACGAAACTCTAATAACAGCGAGGATGCAGGTGGTAATTCGATACCAGACGAGAAAAAACGAGAAAAAGGTGCAAAAGTCAAATGAAATCTAACAAATCAAGGTTCATTGAAAATCATTTGGTTCAGAAATTGAGAACCTTCAAACAAGAACAGAAACAAATTAACAACAAAAACATGGTTAAGGGCTGCTGAACAATAAAAAGATCATCTTGCTGGGAGCTGAATTTCAACTGCTCTGCTTCACCGCTTTTCTCTGCTCATTTTTCTCGAGTGATTCCTTATCTTTGAGATTCCGCTGCTCCTTTTTGATGGTTAACTCGAAAAGCTCAGATACGAAGACTTCCCTGTGAAAAAACGTTTATAAAAATATCGATAAAGCACTGAATCACCTATAAATAGGAAGTAATTTTGGTACTAGTGGCAAATGGTCAAATCTGACTCGTAGCATATCCATTGCAATTCCGATATTATCTGTGTCGAGATACTGTGGGAGAACTGGAACTTTAGGATATCTCGCACTGAAGTGTGTTAGGATGATGTGCTTTGCATTCATTCGTTTTCCAACATCCACAGCCTGACCCATTGTAGAATGCCGTTTACGCATCGCATCATTCTGAAAAGCTCACATAATATCAATAGGAACGTTTCATATATAAATACCTCATGACCATCTTCAAATGTAGACTCGTGAACTAGAATGTCTGCTCCTTGTCCTTCCTCAACTAACAAATCACAAGGTTTGGTATCTCCCGAAAACACAATCCTCTTCCCGGCAACACGCATCACAAATCCATTTGCCATTCTAGTGTGATGTACTTGTACAGCTTTCAACTCGTCTAGATTCCATTTCTTTTTATCAAAAATGCTCGGCATATCACCCAAAATATCACGGCTCGGCGGCAAGTGCGGGCTCGGAAGTCTTGGCCTTTTTCCGGGTGGACCGTTGGGACTGGAAGGTGGTGTGAGGGGATGTCTAGAAATATCCACGATTTCCAGTAGGCTTTGGATGTTTTCAAAACAGATGGAATATGTTTTGAGGGGTTTCAGCACATTTCTATTGCACACAAGCACAAGAGGTCGGTACGGTAGTCCTAGCGATTCAAATGCCTCTTTTCGACGATCCACAATTGTGTAGAGACCATTCATATGGTCCTGATGAGCATGTGTGATCAGAACACAGTGAAGATTCGTGAGCAACTTTTTGCAGCCGACTTCTCCAAAAATTGCCTTCATTTGTCCATATGTTCCTTCTCCAACATCTAGAAGTATCGCACTTTCGTCAGAACCTTCAACCAAATATCCCGTCACATTTCGATATTTCGATGGAACTGCAGAAGATGTACCGAAAAACGTCAACTTTGGGAATTCGCAGCTCTTATCAATACTGTCCTCCACTTTTCTGTACTCCTCGATCAACTCCTTTGCTTTGACAGAAATTTCCGGATCAGAAGCTGATAGATTGTTGATGATTGGTTCCTCATTTTGCGAGTTTCCTCTTCTCATCCAATACCTTTGCAATGGAGCAACCCGAATGAATTGGTCCTGCTTTTCCGCAAGTTCACTGTTTTGGGTGATTATGCCACTCCAGTCGATTGGATGAAGCGGTGGAAAAAGAGACGGAGAAATTGTTCGCAGGAGGCGAGTATGCCTAAAAAATATCAGTGAGCAGTTGAAAAGTGGCATTAGAAATTACTTGTATACACTTTCCACAGCAGGGATCACTGGATTAGCCTCGTTGATTAGCAAATGAGAGGTACCAGCATCGCTCAGTTTTTCCATTAGTTTCTTGTAAGATTCCGTATTAATCACTGATTCTCGACTGAGATGAACCATCTGAAAGAGATGATCTTGCAAATATTATAACTCATTTATACTTACGTAGTCCAGTTGTTTCTCTTTATTGAAGAATTGTTGCATAGAAGAAGAATCAAGCAGAGATTGCACATGTTCTTCTGTTGTGCACTCTGCTACCAATAGAAATGGTTTCTCTCCTTCAACTTTGTGGGATGAAAATACTTGATCCGGTTGGATGGTTCTCCCATCAGGAAGGGTCACCGCTTCACCTGACTTCAGTTTTCCAATTAATGGCCCTTTTGGCACTTTTAGTTCCAGTAACTTTGTCACATCAATCCTCCGCGCGGCTTCTTTCATCTCAATCAAAAAAGCCACATCCACATTGTTCACTTTATTCTTGTTGCTCGTTTTGCTAGCCATATCCAATGGCGGGCTGAGTGGAATATATGTGACTTTCAAGCCAGCATCCTCGTAATTTCCCATTGTATACGGTCGTTCTTCAACTTGGGATGGGTACTTGCAGCTTCCATAGTCTGAATCTTGAAATGGACGAATACATTCTAGAAAATGCTTGATATTCATGGCTCCATGAAGACGAGTGGGCATTGCATTAGCTTCTTTGGAAAGGAGAATCGAGGAAATTCCAGCGATATTATCCCAACTTGCTGATGTTAGGAACAAATCGACCACACTTGAACTGCGAACTCGGAGTTGCCATAAGAATCTGCATGCATTTTCTGGACAGTTGAACATGTAGGTTTTTAGCGGTGTGCGAAGAATGAAGCACGCATGAAGCAGTCCTGTTCCATTTCCCAGGATCTCGATTGAAACTTGACTTGAAATATTGACAATCGAATTCGAAGGTGGTTCATGAGCAGATTTTTGTTTCTTTTGCACAGAAGCCATGGATTGACGGAGGTTCGAAATGCTAGCGTTGACTTCTCGAGCCCTAAATTAAACATTATAATAAGGCTTTATAAAAATGAATAAACTTCAAATGAGAGGAAGAATGCTTCTGAAGAATACGACGATTCCTGGCAATTCTTTCTTTTATGCTTTCTAACAAGTCTTCGTTAAATGTTCTGGCGGTAGTAGAGACGAAGTTACGGGGAATGCTGAAAAGTGAGATTGAGAAAAATTGCGAAATTTCAACTAAAAAAACAAACAAACAAGAGGTTGGATATTCAGAATGATGAGTTACTTTGAATAGTTTACATTTAGCAAAGTTCATTAAGATTCAAGTCATTCCAGATGTCACAAACCCTTACAGAATTCGATGTGCAAAGGTTTTTAGTGCAGCCCGTCGCATTCAGCTTCGACACTTATTGTACCTTACTGGAAATACATATTCCAAAAACTATTTTCCTGATATTGAATGCCATAATATATCAGTTAAAGTTGAGTTTTCACTTTGAACACTGGTTTTCTCAAAACAAAAAATTTGAAATTTCAAACAAATCTTCATCTGAAGATAAAGACACAGAACATGGAAGAGTTTGGAGATTATTAAAGAAAATGGGGGAAACGATGGAGATGCCTTGCACCCATAGGAATAAAAACTGGGCTTTGGAAAATGGCCAGTTAAGTGTAGTCGATTAATAGAGGAAGAGAATCGTTTGGAAACTCTGAAAGCAATAAAAATCAACAGAACAATCAACACTAACACATTCTAACTATTAAGGGGAATTCGAACTCGTGAATTCGAAAAAGAATGGGGAAAGTAGATGGGATACAAAAAAAACAGAAAAATGAATATTGTCTATGAAAGATTTGGTAGTCCAGTTGGAATTCCGAACGGTCTGGATTGATCGAGACCGGGCTCTGCTTGGCTTTTTTGTCCCAGACTACGAGGATCGTCGAGAGCTTCCGGCTGAAAACAAAAACAGTTTGAAAGTAAATATTAAGGCGTTATTCTTACCGGTGGTTGTGTTGGGTCCATCATTGCACCCATCCACCGTGTCGTAACCAAACCGACTCCTTCGATCATGGCCAGAATAACTGATCCAAGAATGGCACTTCCTGCCATAATCTGAGAAAAATTATGATTGCGAGATACTCAAAACATGAATCATACTTTTGGTCCTGAACGAATAGCTAGAAGAGCTCCAGTCAGTCCTCCAGAGACGATAGAATTGATTGGATCTTCCTTCTTGCGAATGGCAACAAGACAACAATCGATGGTACTGAACATTCCTCCCCAAGCAGCGAATTGAACTCCAGTCAATGTGCTTCTCATTCTGATTTCACGCATCATGCCAACCTGAAATGATGAACGTTGCTGGCTGGTAACTAGGTTAAAAATCTCACCATCTTTTTTCCTTTGGCAGCATTTTTGTATCCTCCGAAAGCTTGGAAAATAGAACCTCCAACCAGACCCATTGCAAATGCTGATCCGATGTCATCTCCGATACGATATGGGCTGAAATCGTTTTTAAAGATTATTATAATGCAAGATACTCAGTAAATTCCATACCATGGCTCTCTGGTGTACTCTTCCATTTCTGTGTATTGGTGTTCCCTGGAAATCGGCAGAATTAATAAAAACTTTCTATGACGGCGAACTAGAAAGATATCATCGACAATGTGTTTTTTCAAACTAAAGAAACCACTCAAAATTGGGAAGAACCATCAAGAATCCCACAGAAACTCGAAAAGCGTCTGAAAAAAGCACGAGGATTGCGCCATCACGCAATTTTTCACACAAATGCGTCAGCAGTCGGCAAAGCGCAAGTCGGAATAACGGAGCATCGTTTGAATGAAACGGATTCTCAAAATTTGAGGAAAAAATGAAAGAAGTGGAAAAAAACTGAAGGAGAAAAACTGTGCGGCGAAACTGTTCACAGCTAGCAATTAGGCTCCGCCCACTTTCGGGAAACTGTTTTCTCACAATTAGAGAGGCTTCTAGACTGAAAATGTGTTTTTGTAAATAGAAACTATTGACGATGAGAGACAAAGAGACAAATCTCTCCTGAAAGTCGAAAATATTCGCACTAAAAGAATGGAAAAAATAAATTCATTCGATCAGAGAAAATGATTGAAAAGCAATTGACTTCACCTCTCACAGATCAGAATCTACGATCCTGGTTTATTTAACAAGCGAAGTTATTAGTTTCAAGAATACAGATACATTTATTAATCACTTAATCAAAAAATTAGAACCAGTAGATACAACAAAATCAGGAAGAAACCATGAAAAGACGATGTTGAAGAAGAAGTACTGATGAATGGATAGAAAAAGTCATAAGGAAGACGAATATCAATATAAGGCAGAGCTGCGAAAACATGTCTCGGGGCTGGTGTTACATCTGTGAAAGATATAGAAATCGGCAGTCGTATGAATTGCCCAGGAATATAGGGTACATCATCTAGAAGTAATTGTACATTTCCAGCAACTACTATTTCTCGATAATGTTTTGTAGAGCCTTGTTTTGAGTGATAAATTTGAAGAAGTGAGGATACGGGTAAGCGACACGAGGAAGAAGAAGGCGACAGCTGTAAGAAAACTGTAAGAAGAATATCTGAAATTGTTATACTAACATCTTCCCAAGTCACATTCACTCTCCCAACAGCTGCTGAATGCTCGTCTTCTGATATCGAAGAGACTAGTTCTGAAGGATATACTTGTTCGTAAAATGCTTTTGCTTTTGATCGAGCATCCTCGCAATTCGTTGTTCTGATTGTGCATAAAGATATCATTGGTCTGAGAAATAAAACTGGAGATGGTTTCACGGATGAAGAATAACATTCCTCTAAAGTTGGTATAGCGAAAGGAACCGGCGAAGAACCTGC
The DNA here is from genome assembly GCA_027920645.1 of Caenorhabditis nigoni. Classification (NCBI taxonomy): domain Eukaryota; kingdom Metazoa; phylum Nematoda; class Chromadorea; order Rhabditida; family Rhabditidae; genus Caenorhabditis; species Caenorhabditis nigoni. The sequence continues at coordinate 11,814,770 of CP115867.1, read as the reverse complement.
AACGATGATTGAATTTGAACGTTTTTGGGGATTTGTAGTTACCCTGCATACGATATATTTGATCACCAGCTTTGTAACCTGGTCCAGAACTTGACTTATTCGTTTCTTTTTCTTCTCCATTCGACGGAATCATCCGAATCCACAAAATCGAAAAGTCTTGTTCAAACCAGTTGGTGTCTACGTTTCCAGGCAAATTCCCATATTCTACCTGGATTACTACGTCGCTGATTTCAGTCTGATTCATACGAAAAACGATGTTTGCTGAAACTAGAACATCGTTGCATGCTGAACCATTCCACACTGGAGCTCTCATTTGTTCAGCCGCAATTCTTGGAATCGCCAAAGTTTTATTCTCTGATTTATCAACGAATTCGCCATTTCCAAACAACGAAAGTGCATTGATGAAACTATTTTCTGTGCATTGAGATAACATATCATATGTGGAGAGTGGTTTACAGCGGACCGTTAAATTCTTCTTCATCTCTACATTTTGCGTTCCAGTACAGAAATCTGAATCAGATATGGCTGCGGGCAGTTTGAAAATCCGGATTCCAGATGAATTTCCGAAATATAAAGCATCCACCTGCAATATTGATTGTTTCTGAGCCACCCTTGCCCGATTGATCTCACATTTTCGTCAGAAGAATTGTCTTCTTCTTCTAATACTCTGGATTTAGAAAACTGACTCCACTGCTCATCATCACTCACTATTTCTACACCACCGTACTCCAACTCATCTGAATTATTTCATCGATTTAGAATTGTTGCACTGCGCTCACCATTCAATTTCGTTACACAAAAAAGCCGCGATGTTGGGAAGACCGAGTCAATTCTGTGACGAACTACTGATGGATAACAAACTTCCGGAACATCAGCAGCATAGCTCAACGCGAATAAAAATGCATAAACTGTGATAGCCATGCTCTTGGCTCTTGCGCACGCCGAGCTGCGCGACGAAAGTGCCCTCCTCGGCAGTCACCATGGAAACCAAATGCAAGGGAAGACGGAGGTTGTCGGGAAAACCATTTATTTTCCAAATTGATGTATATTCTTGCTACTAACGATGAGAATTGACAAAATTAGTGCAATAGATAGAAATAAAACAATCGAAAATTGCCTAATCTTAAGAAAGTGCGGAACTGTCTGAGAAACTAGGCGAGAACATTGAGAGGAAAATTTAGGCGAGTGGCTTGGAGCATTCCACCTCGATGTACTTGATAAGATCAGCACGTTCATCAGCCTTCTTGAGTCCAGCGAACACCATCTTGGTTCCTGGGATGTACTTCTTTGGGTTGAGAAGGTACTCGAAGAGGGTTTCACGAGTCCAGACGACTCCCTGAAACGCAGATATTAAGCTTTATTCAAATAATAAAATCGATTACCTTGCTCTTGTTAGCAGCAGAATAGTCGAATCCAGCGACTGTTCCAGAGGTACGTCCGATGACTCCGTAAAGGGTTGGTCCGGTCTTTGTGGCGGTGGAATCAACGACGTGGCATTGCAAGCATCTTTGCTTGTACACCTTCTTTCCCTTTTCGTAATCTCCAGCTGGGATATCGGCCATGTTGAACCCTGAATTTGATGAAATGAGTAGGAATATATATGAAAAAAAAACAATAGAGGGGGTAACTGACAACCCTAGAGCCGCCCGTGATGCAATAGCGCAAAAGAAACGGGAAAAACGTTGAGGCGCGGGCGGCGAAGAGACGCAGAGAAATGCCAAGGGCAGAGAACGAGCGGGCGGTCTCTGAAGAGTCTAGTTGAAAAACAGGGAAATAATTATCATTATATTCGTTTCGAAGTCATTTTGTAGAATTTTTGAATAGACCTTCTCAGTTTCAAGAATTTTCGGATTTTCAGACACAAATAACATTGATGCGCTAGTCAATTCGTTTTGAGATTACATCAGTTTCAAATGTTATTTGATCATTGATTCTCAATAATATTTACATCTGATTTCGAAGAACTGAATACCGTAAACACTCTCATAGAGTGCCGCCCAAAATTTCAACTGTGATCCATATATCTCCCTGCAAAAGGTATCAAAAATTGGTCAACCAACAGAATATTTTTGATACTATTTATGATGAACATTTTTTTCGTTGACTAGTATTTGATATCATTTGCAGAATTCGATTTGTAGACTTCAAGCTGGCAGTTTGGGTGTCATTATTCGAGTTTTTGACACTCCACCGATTCCGAGGAAGGGGGTGTCTCCGAGGAACCGATTCCGAGGAAATCGGGGCGGAGTTTCAACTTTTGCAGTGCCGCAGTAAACCGTGCGGCGGTTGCAAAAATAAACTCCGCCCCGATTTCCTCGGAGACAACCCCTTCCTCGGAATCGGTGGAGTGTCGAGTTTTTACGGTAGTCTTAGTGGAAAAAAAAATCGTCTTCAGTTCAAAAGTGTTACAACGAATAAAAACTGAGAGGCGTCTCGCTAATGCTAATACCAAAAACCAATGAAATCCCTAGACTGGAGAAATATCAAAATACCAAATTGGGTAAACGACCAACAAATTATTACACAAAAAAACTAACAAAACACAATTAGTTTGTAACATTTTATTGTAACAAATAACAAGGTTCCACAACTTAGGCGAAGTGGGTGTTTTGGCGAGCCGTGGTGAAAACGTTGAGGTTCTTTCTCTTGGTGACACGGTGTGGGAGTGGGAAACGGATCTTGGAGTCGTGGAACATCTTGATTCCAGCGCGCTTGGTGTCCTCAGCCTTGATGGTTTGAACCTTGAGGATGTGGATGCGATCAGCCTGAGCACGATGGCGAGCTCCCATGTCACGGTAGCACTGGGTGACGGCTCCAGCAACGGTGGTGTCGCGGTACTCACGGTACATGTTGTGGTGTCCGGTACGGGAATCGTACTTGAGCCAGACTCCGTAGTTCTTGACGGTTCCTGGGTTCTTCTCGAACACCTAAATTAAAAAATGCAACTAAGCTTGCAAAATTACTGCAACAAACCTGCTTGATGGAGAGAATCTCTCCGTTAGCCTTCTTCACACGACGAAGCATGGAGACGAAGTACCAGAAACGGGACTTGGCGATGACGTGGTTGGTGGCAAAGATTTGCATCTTCCAGATTGGAGTCACTGGCTCCTTCTCAGTTGGGATTTTGCGTCCAACGACGACATACTCGTTAAGAGTCTCTCCAAGAGCCTTGGTTGGCATGTTTTAACCCTGAAACAGTAAAAATGTTTAAAATGCTAAAATATATTTATGACGGTCGAGAACGAAGTTTTACAAAATGTTAATATTAGGATCAAATGCTTCTGATGGGGCTGTTCATGTAGAGAATGTGTATTTCGAAAATTATATAGGTACATACTCTCGCTACAATAGAAGCACTTTTCAAGGGATACATTCAGAAAGCAAAAAAAAGAAATCGGATACTGAATACAGTGAAAATTAGGATAGGAAAAAATCCAAAAAAATATGAACGCACAGAAGTGTATGCGGCAGTGGTAGTTTTGTTGCGTCTTTTACTACCGTAGTCTGCATACACTCGTCGTCGATTTACGAGCATGTGTGTGTTAGAGCGCAAATGCATAGTAGTTTTCTCCCGATTTTCCTGGCTATAGGCGAGCTGATGCTGGGGGAAAATTCTGAATTGTAAAAAATATATCAAAAAAAGAAGATTTTCCTGACATTTTGGATCTATAAAACTTAACATCACTCTCAAAATTGGCTTTCCAATTCCGATTCAATTCGTGAAAATATTTATAGGTTTCCATGGTTCTTGCTCAACTTTCCAAACGGATAATCACCGCACAAATCCGAAGTTTAACAAATACAAGTCAAGAAGCTGGATTAGTTCATGTCGAGAAGCAATTCGAAGCAGTGGTGCCGGAAAAGAGAGACAAGGATGCCTTTATGGCAGCCATAGGTGGGTTAGAGTATTTAACATTCTTGAAACTAACCGAATTTCAGCAACTTTCAAAGAAAAGCGAGGTCGAACGCATGTTGAATTCATCAACACTGCGCTGAAGTATGTAAAAGATTATGGAGTCCACAAAGACCTGGATACATACAAAAGTTTGCTCGATGTGTTTCCTAAAGGAAAGATGATCCCGCAAACAGCGTTTCAAAAAGTGTTTCTACATTATCCACAACAACAAAACTGTGCAGTTAAAGTATTGGATGAAATGGAGTGGCATGGTTAGTGGATTCATTGAAAAGTTCTCCATTAACAACAAGTATAGTTCAGGAGTCCAACCAGACAAAGAAATTCACGACATTGTTGTGAATGCTTTCGGAGAGTGGAACTTCGCTACGAAGAAAGTGAAAAGGATGCTTTACTGGATGCCTAAGCTTAAACATTCTAATAAATATCTGGACAGGCGGCATCTGGAAGGTATGTCAACTGTTTTTATGATATACCTAAATGAATGCTTTTTAGGAAAGTCTCTTTCCCCATCTGAATTAGCTGGAATAGCATTGAAAATGATGAGTCGAGATCCTGCTACATCGATTTCACTTCTAAAATTGTCGGATAATTCGGACCCAGTGGATAAGTGGTTTGCTACAGCCCAAAGTCCTTCTCAACAGTTACTGCTCTCCGAACTGCAGAAAGGCGAAGAAGTCTTCGTGGATGGTGGAAGTGTTTATGTGCAGGACAATTTGATTCGTTTTGTGACTCTAACCGGGACTACCAAACTTTCACCGCTTGATGAATTCAAAAAAGAAGAGCTCGACGAAGATTATTCAAATTGGTTCGAAGAATGGAAGAAGCAAAGACATGAAGCAAAAAGGTCGATTCATCAGCAAGATCATGAAACAGTATTCGCCATGGGTGCCATGTTCCAAAATGATAATGCAACAGCACTCCGTTGGATGGATCAACTTCAAAAAAGAAACCCAAACTTGGAAAATTTGAGAATTAGAGTTCGATTAGATGGAAAATCATGGCTTTCATAACAATTTATTTGCGACACTGGTTCCGGGTTTTTAGAATCAAGATCAATATGAAAACATGTAATAAATACTGTTGAAAGAATCATGAACATGAATTATGCTTTTTTGTGAAATTATTTCTTCTTGTTTCCCTTCTTTGGGGCGGTTGATGCGGTGATACCAGCAACTTCCTTGAATGCGACAACATACTTTTGGGCGACTGGCATCGGTGGGCAGTAACCAGAATTGTAGCTATCATCCTCGAATGCAACTTGGTATGGTTCTCGGAAATCTGATGGAGGAGAATGAACGATTCCTACAAAAAATAACAGTATATGATATTATTGAAAGCAACGGTACCTTTATAGAAGCACGTTGTTTGAGGATATAAAGCGAGAACTATGGCATTTTTCGCGAACAAAGCATGCTTATCGGAATCCGGGTTGGCCTTCCATTTTGGTAGAGGAATAAGATGACTTCTGGAGAAGACGGCTAGCTTCTTCGATTCACCATCGACATCTTTGCATTCATATCGGGAATTGGAATTGCACGATATGATGTCTGCCAGAATCCAAATCTCTGTTTTATCATTGAATGCCGCAACTGCATCTCCTTCATTTAGTTTCGATCCTTCTTGTGGTGCAATAGCTCCGACATATTCTCCGGGGAAGCCTGAGCTTTTATTAACCCATAAGGGAAGGAGTTCGCCTCGAATTTTGATTAACTCCATTAAATCTCGCCGACTCAAGTCTCCTTCCATCTGTGATCGATAGTCTACTTCAGAAGCACGTCGTAGCTCGTCGAGAATCTTTCTGAAATATTTTAGCGTATGTTAAGGTTAAAATTCGAAAAAAAAACTCACTTTAATTCTGTTTGTTGAGCTGCAACTGCTCCGTGAGTGCTTGTGACAGCAGCAAGATGTTTCGTCTGAAATCGTTTAAAACATGAATGAAGTCAGACTTCCGCAGAATGACTTACTTTTCCTTTTCCCATTGGGTTTGGTTCATTATCGCGGAATTCTTGAAGGCGTTTAAGGTTTTCATTGACAACATCCTGCCTTTCTTTTACATCTGGTAGCTGAAAACATACATTTTTTTGAATAAAAAAAGTTCAATCACAAACCTTTTTCAGAAGATCTTCGGCAGTCTTTTTTCTCATCTCTTCAACTGCTTGAACGTTGTTCTTTTGCTTCGGCATATCGATTCTTCAGGTTGAATGTCGTTTTCAATGAAGAAGCAATGACTGGCGACGTTGGTGAGAGAGCAGGCAAGACGCAAAGAAAACAGAGAAAAGGGGGTCAGTGAGAGGGGACGAGTGAAAGGAGGAGGGATAGCGTATTTTTGAAAGAAACGGTGTTCAAGAGGCTTGTTCGCAAAAATGATTCCTTTTTTAAAGGTTAAATACAGAGATGAGCGGAATGAAAATTCAAAAATTCGGAATAAGGAAGAGGAAAAAATATGGAAGAGGGAATGGAAGGGATGAAAGAAATGGAATAGAATAAGGAACGGAAAAAACAGCTAGAAGAAGGAAGACGGAAGAAGGAATAAGAAACGCAATTTTGAAAAATTTCCAATTAAAAAAATTAAGAATCGAATTAAAAAAGGAGTTTAGGATTCATGGAACGACATTAGATTGAGAAAATACTTTTTTGAAAAATAGAAATTTTTCGATTTATCCGGAAGAAGAGAAAAAAATCAGAAAGACGGAAGGAATATGAGAGAATAGAGATATGAAATCCTAGAGGAGAAGTAATAAGAAATTCCGTTCATCTCTGGTTGAATACTGTGAAATAATATGGGAATTGGAATGTTTAGAAAAAGTATTCTAGTACTGGGAGATCTGGAAAATGACAAAATTTACAACAGAAGAAAATGTATGTTTTGGTTCACAAAATACGGAATCACAAAAAAGTAATTATTGTCTAAACAAATACTTTTTATAACTCAAAAAACTCAGAACCAAGGAAGGTGAACAAGGCTAGATCGGGTCACTAGAACAATCAACACTAGTAGTAAATCTAAGACTTCCAAACTTCAATTACGGAACCAACCATGCTTCGTGGTTTTCTCCTTCTACTAGTAGCATCGAGCTATGTGGCATCATCTCCAAGCAGTTGAGTTTTCCTAACGAATCCAGGCAAATTTTAGTTTTTAGAATACTTCTGGGATGTATTCCAATGTCTCAGGAGCTCCAATACTACTACTTCCAGTTATCAAAGAAAAATAACCAATGAAGAGCAGTTCGTAAATGTTGTGCTAGTTTCAAAAACAAAAGGAACCAAAATTTCAGTATATTCAACTCTGAAAACTACATGAATTTGGATCAGTGGCAGTGTGGAGCAGGGAATACTGAGAAAATAACAAAGTATTTCAACTTTTGTTGGGATAAACTAGGTAAAGTCAATCTATGTGTTTTGGGTATCTCATAAGATTTGCAGCCGAAATGAACATGTGTTGTTCAATCCATGATGATTGCTATGGATTAGCAAGAGGAAGAGATAAATGTGATCAATCGTTTTTCACATGCTTGAAGGTGAGTTCCAACCAAATGAGAAGATCATTCTTAGTGTGTTTCAGAAATCTTTGGAATTCAAATCCTCTGGAATGATGTGCTCAGGATTATGGACCAATGCGGCCAAGCTAACTATATGTTTGGGTGGAACAATGTTTTATGGCGAATCTAGTTAGTTTTAGTATTAGGAAAAAGAACAACGTAGATTGAGAACTTGTCACAGATGCAACGAAACCAATCGTCGGTTACACTCCTGCCCTCAATAAGACTGTTGAAAAGAACTACTTGGAATTATATGAAAAGTGCCCAAAAATGAACAGTAAGAATTATTTCTGAAATTAAGTAAAACATATTTTTTGCAGCCACTTTCTCTTCTTGTGCATACAACCATATGATTTGTTATATGAGACTTCTTCCTGATCGAAATCCTCAAACCTATGAAGATTGTGTTGATAATTTGATTGTTTGTCTAGATGAATCAAGTCAACATCTGGCTTCAGAGAATGAAGGATGTCTCACTCATGTTGAGATAACAATGAAATCAATTTCTGAGAGTAAGAAGAAAGAAAACATCCAATTCTATTTTTTAACTTTTAGATAGTAAGATTTCTGGAATCCCGACTACCAGAGAAGCTGTTGAACCGAAAAATGCAAGTGGTTCTTCTTATTTCTTTCAATGAAACCTCTATTTTCCAGGGATACAAGTTCATACATAATTCCAAAAAGTTTAGGAAACTCGGATTCATGCATTCTCTACAACAATAGGAACGCATGCACTACTAGTGATCTGTAATAATTAATTTAATAAAAATCAGTGAATAGATGTTTAAACTCAATAACATGAAAGATTTTCTCACATTTACTGACTGGATGGTATGAAAGTAGACCATAATTTTTTGATAGTCTGAAACATCAAAAAGTGCTTCTTCCCATTAAAAATAGTTCTCAAATTATTGGGGTGGTGAAATTTCGAACTGCATTTCCGTCATACATTTTATTAGTTTTCTTTCGATAAGAAATCGAAACAGTTGAAAATGAAAATGAAGGAAGAAAAGGACGATTTGGTTCATCATGTAAATGATATTCCTTCTATCCCAACTATTCTTCTTCTAGGATTCCAGGTATACCTATATTTTGTTTTTTGCTAGTATTCTTTTGTATTTTCAGCAAATGATGATATGTCTTTCAATGCTTCTTGTAGTTCCATATTTGGTATCTGGTATGGTTTGTCCCGGAGACAAGGAAACTGAAATACGGTTAGCCTTAAAACCTGTAATAGAAGAGCCTCTATCTTTAAACTTTGAGCCGATTTATTTCGATTTCTGTAAAAGAGTCAAGAAATTAGTCAACTGATAAATTGTTTATCATAATATCAGTAGTGTTTTGTCAGTTGACATATTTTTGATACCTCAAAGTTTACTGTGTGGGAGGCATTCTATTAGAGGGTTTACGATATTCCAAAATATATCAAATTTTAATTATTACAGAGTTCAACTTATATCTGCTTCCTTTGTCACATCTGGAATAGCTACTTTGCTACAAACTACTTTTGGAATGAGGTCTTCAAATGTTATAATACCAATTCTTAAGAGCAACTTAAAACCTTCCAGACTGGCCATTCTTCATGGTCCTTCGTTTGCTTATCTCCCCGTTCTCAATTCTTTCCAAGCAACATATCCGTGCAATGAACAAACAGATACTAGTTTATGGCAACATAAAATGCAGATGGTTTTCTTTAAATTCCCAATTTTTTGGCACTCATTGTTTTTACAGATATCAGGTAGTTGTCTGGTTGCAGTCCTAGTGATGCCTCTTTTCGGAATTACTGGATTGATTGGTTTCCTTTCGAAATTCATTGGTCCAATCACAATTGTACCTATTATGACTCTCCTGACAATCAGTGCTGTTCCTGATGTTGAGCAAAAAATGGCGTTACATTGGATGTCATCTGTGTTAGTTTGAAGAAAGTGAGAAGAATAATGAATCGGTTCTTTGAAGGGAATTCCTTATCCTTGTTGCATTCATCGTTTTGTTGGAGCACTGGGAAATGCCAATTCCCGCATTTTCATTCAAAAATAAAAGGTTTTATCTCGCCAGGAGGAAAGTTTTGAGCCAGTTTCCGGTGAGGATCCAAGGCTATCCTATACTAGAACTTTCAGATCAATTATCTCCATTTCTATGCGAGATAAATGTGTCAACTGAAAAATTGTTTATCATGAAATCACCAATATTTTATCAGTTGATACATTTTTATATCTCTCATAGAAACAGAGATAACTGAGCTGCAAGTATACGGTATTCTGTTTTTAAAATCATTTTCAGTATATCATTGGCATTGCTATTGGCTGGTTCATTTGTTTCATTTTGACAGTCACCAATGCGATTCCAGTCAATAGTTCAGCTAGAACTGATCAGAATTCAAGCATCGAAACGTTGAGAAGCACTCCCTGGATCCATGTTCCAATTCCTGGCCAATACGGAACTCCAATTGTGGATGTATCTCTTTTATGTGGATTTATCGCATCTAGTTTTGTTGCAATGATTGAAAGTATAGGAGATTACAGTAAGAAAAACACCACCACTTTCAGAAAATGGGAATTTTTTCAGATCTCAGTGCGAAACTTTCGAAGCAAGGAAAAATTCCTGAATCGAATTTGAATCGTGGATTTATAGTTGAAGGTATTGGATGTATGCTTTCTTCTTCATTTGGAATTGGTACTGGAGTAACAACATACGCTGAAAATATTGCTATAATGTCGGTAACAAAAGTTTCAAGTCGAATAACAATGCAGGCGGCTGGTTTGTTTTTGTTAATTGCTGGAATATTTTCCAAATTCTCCGCTGTCCTTGCAATGATTCCGGAGCCCGTTGTGGGCGGAGTTCTAGCAATCGGAATATGTATGGTTAATGGGGTCCTGTTGAGAAATCTAATGGTATGGAAAGGAACTGAATAGAATTCACAATTTATTCTTTGTTTCAGACAGTGGACCTTCGCCTCTCTAGGAATTTGAACATAATGGGAATCTCAATAATAATGGGGTTGACTGTTGCACTACACTTTGAGAATAATCCATTGAAAACTGGAAATCAAACAGTTGACAATGTATTTGGAACACTTCTGACAATTCGAATGTTGATAGGTGGAATTATTGCATTTGTACTTGATAATGTTGCTTCTGGTCCGACACTAATCCTTATTTTATTCTCAAAAGTTCGGTTTTCAGGAGCAACAAGAGAACAACGTGGATTCAGAAGTTCAGATGACGTTGGAGATAAGGAGATTCTTATTGAAAATAATGGCTACGCACTTCCTTCTACTCTGAATAGGTAGGATGTCCTTTCAAAGTGGAATACAGTGCGTTGCAGGTTCTTTCGTCCACCCATGTTTAGGGTCATAACTTGAGAGTTGTTAGAGGTATCGGTCTAATTTTTTGAAAATCGGATTCGAGACAACAAATTACACATAGTGGACTCTTTTTGTAATGAAACCTTGAAAACTACCAGAGATATCTGGAAAGGTCTGAAAATATGCCTTTTGAAACCGTTGCAAGTTTATACGTCCACTCCAAAGATCAGTAGATCACGACCTCCAGCGAAGACGGAGGTGTCCAATTTCGATTCTTCTTCCTTGGAAACGGGCTTGAAAAAAGATAAAAATGAAATGGAAGATGTAAAAAAAGGTTTTATTGAAAAAAATAAATTCAAACATAGATAGTCTTAGACATATCACCAAAAATTAAGAAAAATGACAAGTTTCAATAGTGTACTGATTAGCCAGACTGTCGTCTGTTGATCCCTTTCGCCACGTAGAGGCTCAGTACATGAAAGGGAAAATGGGTTTCCCTTTTGCAAAAGACCCAATCAAAGAAAAAAGAAACAAATGAACTAGACAATAAATAGCGATCGTATAGCTTTTTTGGAGTGAAAAAGAACTATTGAAAATTAGAAACTGTCTCCTCGGAGACAGGGGTTTTGTGTTGGTGTTTTCCCCCGGTGAAAACCCATTTTCCCTTTCATGCACTGAGCCTCTACGTGGCGAAAGGGATCAACAGACGAAAGCCTGGCTAATCAGTACACTTTTGAAACTTGTCATTTTTCATAATTTTTGTTGATATGTTCAGGAATATCTATATTTTAATTTTTTCAATAAATTCATTTTTACATCTTCTATTCAATTTTTCTCTTTTCCAAGCCCGTTTCTAAGAAGGAAGAATCGAAATTGGACACCTTTGTCTTCGCTGGAAGTCGTGATCTACTGATCTTTGGAGTGGACGTATAAACTTTCAACGCTTGCAAAATGCATATTTTCAGACGGTTCCAGATAACTCGGGTGGTTTTTAAGATTTCATTTAAAAAATTGTCCACTAGATTTGATTTGTTGTCCCAAATCCGATTTTCCAAAAATTAGGCCGATACCTCTAACAGCTCTCAAGTTATGACCCTAAACATGGGAGATCGTAAGAACCTGTATATAGTTTTTTTTTAAATTTCAGATTTTTTCTGAAACACCGATGGCTGACATATATTCCTTTAGTGCCGTCGAGAACTGAGATTCTGGATATTGAAGAAAAGAGAATGGAGATAAAATACAAGTTATAATTTTTTATTGTTTCACTATTTGAAAAAAACTGAAAGAAATTTGTAAAAGACAGAGATTCCTTGTATCAAAAAATTAAGAGAAAGACATTAAACAAAAGAAAGATTCAATTGTGGGGGGAAAGCATGTGATGGATTTGAGAATACTCATAATTTAGAATATATAAGATAACGGGAATGAAAAATGATAACGGCAAAATTGACAATGTACAAATTGGATGGGGAAATGAAATAAACATGAATTACAGGAGACGTTTTAACCAGTTAGAAATATGAAATCTTCAAAGAAACAAAAAAATTAACAGATGAAAAATGAAATCAGAATAAAAAAGTGATTATGTAGAAGATGCACGGAGAATAATTTGCGAAATTAGTTTTTTTTTCTGATTTCTTGGCGCTTTTCTCGATACAGAATTAGGTTTTTCGGCATTTAAAAATTCTGGACCGAAAATTTTGATTTCAAAATAAGTAACAATTATGAAAGGGGCAAAAACACACAAAATGAGCCTAAAAGCATCAAATTTGGTTAAGAACTGAAGGAGGAGATACATTTCTTAGAAAATCAACCGGAAAATGCAATTTTTCGAGGTTTTCGGGGATCTATTAAAATACCGTTCATCAAAAAATTGTCTAATTAAGTAACTTTTGTGCAGAATTTTCTCGCAAACATTTTGATATAATTTTTTTGTTGGAAAAACTCAAAAATGAGGGAGGAGTAGGGTTTGAATCACTCAGATTCGGATCAGATTACTGTAGATTTGGGTGAAATGCATTTATTTTACAAAATTCTTTGCTTGTTTATTCAACGTGTTATTTATGGCGGGAAACTTTTAGGGTGGATTGGCGTGGAATGACCTAGAAAGGGAAGAATTGAGAGAAAAAATGATGCCTAGACTCTCAAATCCCTAACTATGTCGCTTTTCTTCTATGGGATCGAGTACCTTTGCCTTGAAGTCGTTGTATCGATAATGATATCTCAGGGTTTGGTACATCTCGAGCTGAAAATAAAACACTCCAAATTTGTAATTTTTAGTTTTAACTCACAGATTTTTCATTCGCCTCGTCCATCATTTTGTATAATGACGAGCTTTTACAGCTGGCTCTTCCACAGAGGCAGTTATTCTTCAAATGCTCCTCGATATACTTGGCTCCATAATCAAAGGTTAACTGAAAAATGAACAAATTACTTGTTATCAATTCTATAAATTCTTACTTCTACTCCTGGGAACACGACTTCCTGAGTAACAAGAATCAATCGGCAGTGTGCTGGAGTGAATCCTTTTTGAAAGACTCGAACCAATGAAAGATTGGGTTCACAGCTGTGACAACAAGTACGTGCCAGGTTGCCGATTCTCTTGGGGTTTATGAACCATTCCTTTCCTTCGGCAAGATGTTCTTTCAACTCCTGAACCTGCTTCTTATTCACTTTCTTGTCTTTCATTAGAGTTGCGGAAATCAAGTCCTCGCCGTTCTCTGCCTCCTGGAAGACGGAATAGACATAGTCTCCATCTGCTACGGGAACTTTTCCTTGAACAAGTTCTCCGGTGAACTCAAGAATAGGAGTACCTGTAAATTATAATCTTGTTTGGTGTCTAATGAAATCATTGAAAAGTACTGTAAAACTCTAATAGAAGGGCACTGTATACTTGCACATTGAGCTCAATTTACTCAACTTTTATAAGAGTTAATAAAAATCTATGAACTGTTAAAATGTTTTACATAAGATCACCAACATTTTATCAGTAAGCACCTTTTTGATATCTCTTATGGAAATTGAGGTACCGTATTTCCGAAGCCCACGGGCTTCTATTAGAAAAAAAACACGGTAATTCAAAGTTCAGAATTTTTGGAACTGTGATTTTAGAACTCGACAATTTTTAAATTTTTGAGTTTTCCAAATTCTAAAACTCGGAATTTCAGATTTTTAGAAATTTGGAAGTTTTTTTTCCGGAATTTCAGATTTTTAGAAATTGAGAATTTTTTTTCCGGAATTTCAGATTTTTAGAAATTTGGAAGTTTTTTTCCGGAATTTCAGATTGTCAGAAATTTGGATATTTTTTCCGGAACTTCAGATTTTTAGAAATTTGGAACTTTTTTGTCTGGAATTTCAGAATTTTTTCTGAATTTAGAATTCCGAGATGCTGGAATCTCAGGATTTCAAAAATTCGGAATTTCGGAATATAGAACTGCGAAAGGAAAAATGCAAATTTCCCTCCAAAACACTGAATTTAGAATTTTCAGCTTCCGAATTGTCAAATTTCTGAATTTTTGAATAATACATTTTTTTGAAAATAAATAATTGAAAAATATTCAAAAGCCCATTTTTTTCCATGCTTCTATTAGAGGAAACATGGTAATTGAGCTCAAAGTGCAAATAAAAGGTGATTTTCTATGAAATAGAGTTTTTACGGTAATTCACGAACTATCCGTCACAGATGTTTCAGCATTCGCACCCAAAACGAATCTGTTACTGATAGAAATCTAACTGACACCCTAACAGACAAATTCGAATTTCATCTCTGTTACTTGAAAAAAACTAACCTCTTGGGATTGCAGTGTTCGTTCTGATTCCAAATCCCATATTGGCATTTTTCCGGAACACTTCCAGCTGATAAATGTCCTTCTCCAGTAGAAGAGTGACATTGTTGGTACACCGTCCCTTGCATCCACACGATTCTGAGCACGCAAACCCAAACGTATCAAAGTATGAGTCGTTGTCTCGAAGGTAGATCGGTTCAAAGGTTGACTGAAAATGGGTATTTAGCTATTATAAAACCGTATGAAAACCTACAAAGTTTGTTCTTGAGTGTGACATTTGATTCATGATTTTTTGGATCCCTCGCAGCCGCACATTCTGCTTGTAACAGGGACATTTCTCGTTGGCCCAGCATGGTACGATAGATCCACTGTGGCAACACTCACACTTCACCTGGAAAAAATAAGTGTGTTGGTTAATTAGGAAGCTTGGTTAATTAGGAAGGAATATAGCGTAAACACTCTAATAGAACGCCATCCTATACTTGCGTTTTTCAACTCAATTATCTCAGTTTCTATAAGAGATAACAAAAATCTGTCAATTGATAAAATGTTTGCCATGATGCTACCAACATTTTATCAGTTGACACCTTTTTGATATCTTTCATAGAAATCGAGAACTCCAAGTTTAAGCATAGGATGGAATTAGGAAAGACTAACAAGAACAAGTTAACTTACCTCAGTTTTTCCCAGATCAAGAAGATTCTTAAACTTCTTCTTATCGATATGAAGATTGTTGGTGTATCGATAGAGCATTGTGTTGGGAATATCTGCATTGGCTGGGGTTTCTTTCGGAATATCCGAGAAGACCTTCACATTTGTCTGCCAATCCAATGACTTGTTTCCTATCATTAGCAGTCTCTGCTTTGGTGGCAAATATTTTTCATTTTTGATGAATTTGAGCAATGCCCTGAACACAATTCAAATCTTTAAAATTCAAATAAAAACTGAACTCACTCATTGAAAGTTATATCAAGCGTTCCTTTCTTTCCAACAAGAATTTGGTGTATTCTGACCATCGTCTTCATTTCACCGTTGTGAATTCTCGGATCTATTTTTCTTTTGTAGAATCCTCGAAGCTCTGGATCAGTTTGAATTGCCAGTCGAGCTTGTATCTCACATTGTATGAGATTCTCTTCTTCATTCCATTTCACAACTTTCAAATCTTTTCGAATCGAATCCTTCGTGCGAAGATTTCCAATACTATAAGTTTCTCCGGAACCATTCCTGTCTTCTTTTTTGTTGGTCACACCATCAGGTTGAGCTGTAATGATGTTGCTCCAATCCTTCGTCGACGTTCCTTCTGAATCTTCGCTCGAAGTTTCTGATGAACTTTCTCTAGCTCCGTTTTTCTTCCGCCATTTTTTCGCTACTCCTATCTTTGGCTTGGGCTTTCTCTTTCCGTTTTTCAGAGCTATGATACGGAGATAAGCGGCAATTTTCTCAGCTTGTGCCATAGTCAACGTTTTTGTATCCTTCGACAATAGCTTCTTCATTGCTTTTGTCTCTGGGAGCAGTGTGACAGTTCTTGTTTTTGCTAGTGTTATTTCTGGAATTATCAACTTTCAATTTTCGTTATACACTTTTCGGTTTTTCTGTCTTTCTGTAGGTTTGCTGGTTGTTTGAATACCGTAAAACCTGTAATATAACGACATGTCCTTTCTGTTTTTTGTGAAGTGTCCATTTGAATTAGAGGGACCCTTCATTAGAGAGTGTACTTGTTTTTCTATTGGGTTTCTGAGAAGAGCACTTCTATTAGGTTGGTGCATAAGTTTCTTTCGATTTTGGCAAAAATTTTGATCGAATTTTTCTCAAAGCGGAGGGGGCTAGTTTAATGGAAGTAATGTCCATGAGCATTAATAGTTGTCTGTTAACGCTCTGGTAAATTCTTGATTCCATCGGCCCAGAACGAGAAGGGCTGCGATTGAAAACGTGGGTCAACTCCTGTTTTGTATCATCTTTTCAACTGAAGTCTATTCTATCAAGATGACGTCTAAGAACTCCAAACAACAATTCATCCGAAAGGACAAGGTCCGGAGAATACGATGGGTGCAAAAGAATAGTCCAGCAAAACGACATGAGTTTTTAGCTGATCCCTCTGGCGACAGGCGATATCGCGCTGTCGTGTTGGAAGAAAACCTTAGTCTTATCTCCTTGTTCCGATTCTACTGCCGATATCAATTTCGCTAATTATGAACTATATATGACGGTCATTTTATTGGTATATTCATCTGAAAGTTCCCAGTCACCATTCCTTCGGCAGATCATCAAACACATAGCATACCCATTTTCATGGGAAAATTAGGTTCCGGGACGTCCAGAGGTAGCTGTTCTTTGGCAATCAACTGATCCTCCCACACATTGATAGAGTAAGTCACCCACTTCTCATCTACGGTAAATAGATCTCACACCCAGCTGAACGAGCAAAGAAAACATAGGTGAAACATGCTCATTCCTGAACAGCAATCCATACCGTAGTTTTCAAAAAGTTGGGGACGAATCGACCCAGTTCTTGAAGTTGCCAAGAGACTTCAATTCGGTCACAATACTTGATTGGCTAAAGGACAATGCCTTTGACATTTTACAAGTGGTTTGAAACGGATCGGTTTCAATAGGATACTTCAAGAGGTCCAAGTCCAACTTTCGGACCGATCTTCGTCTTCCGATTCTAAATTTTTGGCTTCAAATCGATCGGTCCAATGCTTGATGACAGAGACAGTAGGATATCCTTCTTTATCTATTTCTTTCAATTTCAAGTGAATGTCATCACTTTTCAAACCAGAAAGAAATTAAAATAAAATCACCTTTCGAAATTGTGGACGGTAAGGGTCGAAAGAAAGCGGCATGCTCGCGAACGACAAGAAGGAGAAATGAGTCACAGTGTATAAATGAAGTCCGTGAGATACTCTATCCAACAAAAAAACATCCTTCAAGAAAAACCATCCCGCTGACTAGATATCACTTTTCAAAGTTGACCGTTCGAAATCGAAAGAAACTTATGCACCAACCTAATATCAGAGGGACATCGTTTTTTGATGAAAATTTTGTGAAAAAGAAAATCAGTCAACGACATCAATCGAGAGCCCTTCAAATAGAGAGATTCTTCAATTCAAGGGAGCACTTCTAAAGTTTTTTTGGGGCACTTCAATTAAAGGGACCCTTATAATGAAGGCTTTACATTACGGTAATCCTTTTTTGGCTTTACATTACGGTAATCCTATTTTGATTTGAAAAAAAACCAACTTACGGGATTTTGTTGATCTGGGAAACCGGGTGTTGCTCCCTCTTGTAGATCGTCTCAAGTCGCTTGACGTCATTGTTTCCTATTCCTGAATTTGAAATGTTTTAAGTCAGACTGATATATTAAACCCACTCACTACTTTCTATTCCTACAATGCAGCTGAAATTGTTGTTTGCTTTCGACCGAATTCTATCCTACGAGATGACGAGAGGGATAAGAACGCAGATTAACTTCTGAAATCATATGAAATCATATATTTATCTTCAAGAACAAGTTGCAAAAATCTGCTTTAGCAACACTCTTCACAAGTTCAAGATCGAAAACTGAAACTTACTAATTTCTAGACTACGAAGCAGAAAATGAGCAGTGTGTTGTTGAGCAGCGCGTTGTGGCTGAAATCGGAGCAACGAGGCAAAAAGAGAGGGAGAGTATCAGATGAAATATTTTGGTTAATACCTGAAAATATATGAAAATTTGGAACAGATTTAGCGACGGAAAAAATTGGAAAGGGGTTTGAGAAAATATAAGAACTGATAGAAGACAAACCACTCTAATACCGTAAAACCTGTAATAGAAGGGCACCTTCAAATTTGAGCCACTTTTTCTCGATTCCTGTCAAAGATAGAGAAAATTTGTCAACTGATACATTTTTTATTATGACTTCAAAAGTGGTTTGTCAGTTGACACATTTTTGATATTTTGCATAGGAACCAAGATAATTGAACTCAAAGTTAACTGATTGGGGGCCCTTCTATTACAGGTTTTACGAAGATCCAAATTCAGCGGAAGTGAGTAGTGAGGATTTTTTCGAGAAGATGGTCATAAATCAGAGGGAGAATATGAGGTTTTACAATGATTACGACGAGATGATGTGATAGATACAAAAAAGATAGGTGTGACATGCTTCATCTTCTGATAAAAAATAAAAATATCTTCTATCGATAATGAACGGAATGGGATTCTAAAAGCACTTGAAGCATAGGAAGGCATAGGAAATATAAAAATGGAAACATGAAAAATAACGAGAGGATTTGGGTACGCAAGACTACAGTAAAACGTCTAATAGAAGGACACCTAACTTTGAGCCAATTTATCTCAATTCATGCCAAAAATATAAAAAAAGATGATCGATTGCAGGTTTTACAGTAAATGGAAAGAATGAGTGAGGTTTGAGAACAACTAGATTTAGTCCAAGTTTTGGGATTATTGATTTACTTGGATAATCAAAAAGACTGTGGGCGGGAAGTGGTGTCTACAACTCATAGGGCGTGGTTAGAAGGTCATTTTCTTGTCAGGAGGAATCAAGAACACCTGTGCAGAATTAGTCGATAATAGTTCAGTTTGAGTTAAAATATTTTTTGGCCAACTGATCAGTTATTAGTTAAAGTTAAGGAAACACAGAATGGGTTTGGGGAAGTTCTGCTGAACATTACACTATGCGTAGAGGAAAAAAAGAAGAAGGAACAGAAAGAAGGTGAATGGATTCAGTTGGAAGGAAATCGATCAGACGAGGATGTGGAGCAAGAGAAGGGAGAGAAGTAGAGTTATAAAGATGAAGTGTTGGTATTGAAGTTTTTGGAAATTTGGAAGATGGTGGAAGACTTAGAGGGGATCTTATAACTGGAATGGGAAGGAAATGTTGATGTGATACGTTGTAATAGTGTAGGTAACAAGAAAAATACAAATTTCTTTTTTGAATCTAAGATTCGGACCCAAAATTAAGTTCCTTGGCAGTTGCAACTGGTTTCTATCTATAGTGGTACTGTGCAATAATGAGTAGTGCAAAAGCATTTACTAATCGTACAGGTGCAATCTATTGGGGTTGACCTCAAACACGTGTCGATAGATAAGGAGACTAGAAGATACGCAGACAGTTGTGCCGAATGTATGAGTCTTCGTACGTTAGGCATTCGGAGGAGAGGAGAAGACGAGGACAGCTGCGGGTGGAATTCCCCATTTCTCTCTTCTCTGTGTCTCTTCCTCTCTAATGCTCATCCCGTACAAAGGTCCTCTAGGATCCTTCGTCTTGGCACGTTCCTATAATTGCGCAGTCATTTGGATTACATGGATCTTAATTGTTCCAGATGGAATCCACTTTTTTATAGTAGGGAACATGGAGTCATTCAGAGAATCAGGGATACAAACAATATAACCTCATGGAAATTACTTTGAAAAAAGAAGAAGAAGAACCGAAAAATTTGCAATGTGTATAGTAGAGAACTGATAAAAGAAGCCCCAACAACGGTCAATGTTTGATTTGGTTAGATGGTGCTTATTTGATATTTTGTGAGTCAGAGAAGGAACATGATAAGACTAGGGGAATATACAAAAGACGCTAGAAGACGTCAAGAAGGCGTGAGAGCACAGAAGTGGACCTTGAACATATTCCGCGGAATAGGAGAGAAAGAGGCGAACGAGAGAGAGGGTTGACGTGTCCAAGACACTAATCTCTCTCTCTCTTCTTCTTCTTCTCTTCCCAATTCACAGTACTCGGGTATTTGTATTTGTGCGGCCGGAGTGATGGACCGTCCGTTTTCGAGGACGCTTGAACAAATAAAACCGATTAGTTACTGACCATTGACACAAGATCATTGAGATTGATGAAAGATTTCAGAGAGAATTTGATAGAAACGGCATTGCACAGTTTCTAGGATCATTTTATGAAGTTCAAATGAAGCGAGGAATCAGCTATTTAGAGAAACATCTCAAATCTTGGACGATGCTCAAGTGTAAAAAAGCAGAGCAAAGTTTTTGGGTAAATCCAAATATCTCGGAACTACAGTAAACCGAAAAACTTAAGAACACTAACTGAGAGGAAACGAAGAACTGGTAGGAACCATCTGATAGGAAAAATGGGCGGTGTCATTCTGGAGCCTAAATTGTAAGGTGCCTACGGTTCTGCCGCACGATTTTTATCGTCTAACTGTGCGCAATTTGCAATTTAAGCCCGACTCCGCCCATTTTTCCTACCAGATGCTTCCAACCACTTTCTTGTTTTTTGCATGAAAATCGTCGGTTGGAAGCCTATAAAAAATCCTATGAAACGTTTGATATTTTTGGGTCAATGTAGTTTTCTCTTCCACAATCATTATCAATTGATACCAGAATAACAGTAACCAAGAATTAGATCACAATACTCAATAGTTATGTTCCTTACTATTCCGACTACTTGTCCATAAAAATAATCGAATCGTAAAAGTCTTGCTCAAAGCGCATGGATGTTCGATGCTCTCAAAACTTACATGAGATTCGAAGTTGATAACAAGGAAATGTTCATTCCTAATTCACCTAACATGTTTTCTACATTGAAAGGACATGTGACCGATTTATTTGAGGATTTTTCTCCGAGACAATGCAAGGAAGCATATAAATAAACGATCGCATATTGGAGATAAGAATACATGGACGTTTTTTTTTCATCTTCCTTGTGTGAAATACAATGTGAAACCTGTAATAATAGGGCCCCTCACTGTCAAGTTTGAGCTCAATCATCTCAGTTTTATAAGTTAAAGGGCTCTTCCATCACAGGTTTTACGGTATGTAAAATTCTGAAGAAATAAGTTATTAGTCAGTGGCCAGAACATGTTTCAGGAGACTTAAAGTTGTAAATTCATACAGTAATCCATCTGGTTCTAGTTGATATTTTTCCGATTATCGCGAGCACAAAATAAATCAGTCTTGGTTGTATTATTACAGAAGGAGTAAACAAAAATATATAATTTATATCAAAACAACTGAAGCGAACAACAAAAATGAGTGTTATGAGAAAACTGCAATAGAAGTTATTCGTATTTTTAAGTCACTTGAGTTCTGAACGATGTGAAATTTGTAAAATGATTGAAGATTCAAAAGAAGGAGTACAATTTGAATGAATGGTGTTCAGTCCTCATGACTATTTCTGACATCCATGAGTTCTTATTGACTTCCAATTATCTTCTAGAAACACTCTTATGGTTTTTTTTTCTGTAAAACTGCTAAATGAGAGCTGGATAGACGCAAACTAGCCAAAAGACTGCCAGTTGGCAGCCTATGAAGAACCGACGGACTGCCGACGGACCGTTAATGGACCATCGGCTAGCGATAATGAATAGAAGCAAAGTAATATAAACTTTTATCGAACAAAACAAGTTTAGATAGGAAAAGACCCTGGACCAGTTTCAGAAGTGGCTGCCGGTCGTTTATCTATCTTTTTGAGTATCATTTCCAATAGAATTCTTTTGTACGGAGTGAAAAAGAAAAATGAAGTGAATGGTGAGAAAAATGGAATGAGAACTAATCCAGACATTAGGAAGTTCTCGAAAAAAGCAGTTGAATAAACTCCAAACTGTTCGAGAACATACATCAATACGTTGATAGAATACAGTGTTGGGAGAAGAGCTTGATAAGTCAATGCCTGGAAAATAGGATCTTACTACAATTAGACAATTTACTTCGTTGAAGACAAACCATGAGTAGTTGAGAATGTAGACTTTTCGTATTGATTGAAATATTGATACCTCGATATAAAAGTCGGTTGATTATTTTATTCCGTAAAAAAAGAATGGTAGAAAATATGGGAACTGTCATAACAGTCATTTGAAGAATCTTATAAAGAGCATAAACACTTCTGATATCTGCAACGCCACTAACAGTTAATCCAGTGAAATTGTATGTAGGATGATAAGGTTGGAGTAAGCGAACTATTTCAGACGGATCGGATTCTGCGAATTGGTACAAAACCTGAAATATTGGATTATTTTGTTCTCTGATTGTGAATTTTCGACGTTTTTTTCCATGACATGTTTAAACATGTTGCATAAAAAGTTCTGATTTGTGTTTGTTTAGTTGCTCTAATGAAATCTTACCAATTGAAGAAACGATGGAAGATAAGTGAAAAATAGAACAATAAGAAGGGTTTTCCGCCTGGGTTCTGGTTTTCGAAGAATGTAGTATCGATATGCAAATGATAAAACTAAGGAATAGTTTGAGTGAACAATGAAGTGAGCCATCAAGTTATGACTGAAATTTGGAATGTTTTAGATCAATGTGTTCATAAAATCATAATCATCAGAGATGCCCGGAATGACTTTTTTGAGAAACGGAATCCGGAATAAAATATTTTCTCGGAATCTGGAATAAGGAATACGGAATCCGGAAATTTAAGTTCCTCTAACTGGTAGTAAAGTTCCAAAAACACATATCGTGTTATATTTTTGCATTTTTAGGCGGAAGTTCAAAAAAGTCAGAAAATCCTAGCAATTTAACAAACATGCTTAAAAACCGGATTGAAAATTTTTCTCGGAGTCCGGAAGAATACGGAATCCGGACAAAAATATTTTTCACGGGATCCGGAATCCGGAAATCTCTGATAATCATGCTCCAAACATTACAATGTAAACTGAAACACGAACAAATACCGTTTTCCAGAATCCCTTATTGTTAAACGAAACCGTCAACTTTGAGCCCTTATATCTCGTTTTCTGTAAGAGATATCTAACATTTGTCAACTGCTATGTTGTTTACCATTTTATCACCTATAATTTATCAGTTGACAAATTCTTGATATCTTTCACACGAATCGTGGAAATTGAACTCGAAGTTGATAACTTCGGCGGGCTTCTATTAAGCGAAATACGGTATCTTTTTAGAGTAAGAAAATGTCTATAACCCAATTATGACCTTAATTATTTCTAACCTTAAAAAGCAGAATCGATATCCAATCAGTTTACACCATCCGTTCGAGATGTATCCTATTGTAAAACCAGATGGAATCATTCTCTGTTGCACGAAGAAGTTTAGAAAAGCAGAACAGCAGTCAGTGAAAGCCAAATTGATAATCAACGTTGTGTAAACTCTAACCATTTTAGGAGTACGGTACAAGGCGAAATAAATGAGAATAGCATTGAGAAGAATTGCAAGAATATCAATGATTCCGATGACAATCCAGTAGAGAGTGTCGGTCCACATTTTGTGATCTGTGGGTTGCTCAAGTTTGGAATGTACGAGTGAGGTTGAGCAAGTTGATTAAATTGAGTCGAATGACGGAGGTGACAAAAATGGGAAAAGAGAGGAAAATGTTATTGTCTCTAGAAGAAAAATGATCAGTATACAACTTCTATTCTAATTAAGACTTCTTGAAATAATCATCAGTTTGTCTCAGACAAACTGACTCAGTTGGGAGTTCTTGATTACGAATCTCAATGATCTCTATCACATCACGAATATCATAGTTAGAACATCTTTGTGGTAGGCACACTAGCGAGCTCACAAGGGAACCTTTCAAGTTTTTAAAATCCGATAAAAACATTTGCCTAACCTTTGGGTGGGATACTCTTACCAAGTTTGAAATTTTTTCTAAAAAAGGTTGTAATATGAACCTCTACATAATTTCAAGTGTAACAGAAAGAGTTTCAAATTCTGAAAAAGTTCCTACTAGGAATGGAAAAATTACGTTTGAAAGTTACCGATCTGGCACTTATCTCATCCTGTATAGTAAGTTTCGGCCGATCAACTTAATAAATCAAAAGGTTCTCTTGTCAGGTTCACCAAAAAGTTCATAAAATCGTCTCAAAAGTGTTTCAACAAAATCATTTGCACCTGTTCCTGAATATTCTTGTTGCAGCCCAAAGTTTCGAAGAAAATAAACCACTTTTATTTTGATAAAGACGCAAAATCACTAAGAGACACATTTTCAGATAACATTCAAAAACATAGAAAACCAAAAGAAGTGAAAAAAAAAGAAAAATGGAGGAATGTATAAAAGTATTATCAAAGTATAGTACACATATTTGATTTTTGTGGTGGTGGAGCATTGGATTGTGTTAGAGTTGTTGCTCGATCCTGAAAATGAATTCGATTAAAGTCGGTGTGGTGACTAGGAGATCAGAAATCAAATTACTATAGTTATTAGTTTTTTATGTGTTACGGAGAACTCTTTTTCTTCGAATCGCTTGCATGAAATCACCTGCAAGGCACAGGTGAAATACGAACCTCTTCTCAGTATTCTACCTCTAACGCCTCACCTTTTCTATCAATGAAGTCCTACTTTTGCTCCTTTCCAACATATCAAACGTTGGTTTTGGAGCTGTTGCTCTTGGAGCAGGTTGTCCGTTTCCTCCGTTATTCGACGACGACGAAGGATCTTTCTTTATCTCCCCTGAGCCAGTTGATGCGACTGGTTCGTTAGAAGCACTTGAAACTGATTGAGCTCTGGCACTTCGTCTTCTTGTTGCCTCGATGCCGACGGCTGGAGTGTTATGAAGACAGAGGATCGGAAGTTGTGCGCAGTTTTCCAGAAGAAGTAGCATTCGATGAGATTCGTAAGAATTGATGAGATTCTTAATAGGACGATGTGCGTTGAATGTTGAGAGAAGACGTCCTTTAGTAGTAGACCATGTTTCAACCCAACCATCTTCCGTCGCTGAAATTTGAATTTGATTGTGAGGAAAAAACAATAAAAAATAGCTTACTTGAAAAGACCACAGTAGAATCTCCAGTCATAGAAAGTGAAGTGATAGCGGCAGTCGTATTTACAGTGCATACCATATCTCCACTTTGTACATTCCATACAATAATTTTCTCATCTCTTGCTCCAGAAACAACCAGTCTTTCGTCAAATGAGATACAACAACAAGTTACTACATTTTCATGTCCTACGAGGACTTGAGTCAGGAATCCTTTATCGATTTGCCATATCTTCAAAGACATGTCCCTGGATCCAGTGGCAATGAAGTTTCCTCCTTTTGGTGACGTGGCAAAACAAGTGATTTCATCACTGTGGGAGAGTTTTGCTCGAGTTATCGGAGGTCCTTCATCGGGGAACGCCCAGATTTTCATTCTGGAAGTTTTAGAAAATATTAGAAAATCCAAGTTTTAAGAATACTGAGGCTTCCACTGATAAAAAGGCATACTGTAAAACCTCCATTAGAAGAGCCGGCCCTTCTATTGTTCCAAGGTACCTCTGAAAGGCACTTCTATTACAGGGGCTCTTCTATTTTTTCGGCCAGTTTTTTTCCGAAATTATGCATCAAGAAGTTCGACGAAGTTTGGTTCAAACACAGGTAAAATGCGAACGGATCCGTTCCGGTGTCCACTAGGTTTTCTATCCGTAACGGGTCCGTTACGGACAGTTTCGCGAATATGAGTTCGCGAACGGATCCGTTTTTACATCATTCGCGATCGGACAAGATACGGAGTTCGCGTACGGATCGGATACGGATTCGACTGGATGTCGAGGGATAGTTCCCATGCGCATTCGCGAACTCATCCGTTACGGATGACCGAGTTGTGAGGGACTAGCTTTCTCTCACCTCTTCCATCATATTTTTGCATCATTTATTCGTATTTTTAACCTATTTTTCGTCGTTTTCTTACACTTTTCTGGGAAAATATGCCGATTTCTGTCAACGAATTTTTTTCGAAAGACGATTCTACGAGGAGAAAAGGTTTGTGACACAAATTTATTCTTCGAAAAACAGGTTTTGTTATAGGTATCACTTAACCATTCTGTGAGCAAAATGAGCAAAAAAGATTGATTTGAAGCTCGCTTTTGCTCGAACCAAGTTGCTAGCTGAAGGTAAGTGAAAAACCCGTTAGTTTTCGGATCAGTGACTTTTCAAAATTTCAGCGATGGACACCTACTAAACCGATCAAAACATTAAAAACAGGACGATTTTTGAAAGCAGGAGAACAAAAAGAGAATATAACAAATAGGTAAACAGTATGCTGTATTTTCTGAAAATTTCCCAAATTTTTGCAGATTGCTTCGGTTCTGGCTGGTCGTGCAACAATACGAAAAAAGGAATTTTCATGATTTTTCGAACTTTTTTTTTTGATTTTTCTTTATGTTTTCTCAATAAAGTTTCGAACACTATGTCTACAACTATCATGAAAACTCAGCAAAAAATAATAAATATTGAAAAAAGGAGCGGCGGGGGGTTTCGAGAAATGAGTCGCAAACGGATCCGTTACCGATTCGCGTACGATCCGTATACGATTCCTATTTCATCCGCGCGCGAATGGCGGAGAATCCGTAACGGATTGTTCGCGAATCACCAGTGAAATTCATGAAAACTTGCCAATTTCACCAAAATTCAGCATGATATTTTTTCGAAAAATAAAGTTTCAAAAAATTTCTATTAAATTGTGGAGTTCCCGGAATATTTTCCACTTAAAAAGTACGGAAATTTTCTGATTTCAAACCACATTTTGAAGAGGGGTCCTTTTTCACATAGGGTGCTTTTATACGGGGGCACTTCTAATACAGGTTTTACGGTAGATCGACCAAACTCACTCTTTGTTGCTCAATGAGCAATGTCCAACCATAATCCTTCCAGTCGGAGGTACAAATATTGGTGGCTTGACTCCAGTTGCAACCATTTCAGGTGTATCGTCATCTCCAAAAAGTTCCCAAATGACCATTTTTCCTTGAATATCACATGAAATCATTTTGTTCTGAACCAACGACATAATCGAAAGAACTTCACTGCTGTGCATCTGAAAATGAATATTGTCTGAAATTTCGAAAAAGAGTCAACTCACAAATAACTCTCTCACAACTACTCCATTCTGGGCATCCAGAATCAGAATACATCCTGCTTGATTTCCAGAAATGCAATACTGACTGTCGATGGAATACCGGATGCACGTGATCGGATCTCCTTTGTTCTGAACTGTTGTGAATACACACTGACACACTTCAAGATCCCAAAGTGCTACAATTCCATTATTTGTTCCACATGCTGCATATTTATCGTCGTTTGATAAGGCAACAGCTGTCAGGAATCCTTCTTTATCTGCATGAACATCATGCGCATCATGATTTCGTTTTGTGACATTCCAGATTGTGACTTTTGGACCACATGGAGAAATCAAGAAGTTATTGTCAGACGATATCCTCAAACTACAAATCGGGTACGGTTGAGCGATATCCAACACATCAATCATTTGTCCATTATGAATATCGTAGCAAAAGATTTTGGATTTCGTAGCAGCGAACAGTTGACAGTCGTCTTGTGCACACACCAGAGAGTTCACTTTTCCTTCGTGTCCCATCAGTTCGTGTAGTTCTTGTCCTCCTACTGTACTGAACACTTTTAGTGTCTCGTCTTCACATGCGACAACTACGAAGGCGTCATTTCTGAAAAAAAAACTTGTTGGGTTACTATAAGATTTCAAAAACGTTTAGTTATTCTAAATCCAACACCTGTCCACACTTACGATGTGATAGCCAATGTGCTAACTGGAGCCATTAATCCACCCATTCTCGATATACATTTTCCATTTGTCACATCCCACATTTGAACTACAAAGTCTCCGGAACCAGTGATCAAAAACTGATTATTAGAAGTCAGTTGAAGAGATACCACAGATCCTGTATGATCATTGAATGATCTCACAACATCTCCTGTCTCCACTTTGATCATTTTGGCCGACGAATCAGCAGATGCTGTGATCATGAACTGATCGTCACTGGTTAGAATTGCGCAAGTTACTTTGGCAGTGTGATGAGTCAGTGACATCGTTGGCTCATACTGAAAGATGTTGTTCTACTTAGTTTTCTGTTATTTTTTTTTGTATTATCTACCTGTGAGAACACCCAAACTTTGACAGTTTTATCGGCAGATGTACTGACGAAGAAAGAGCTGTCATTGCTTGAGCACAGACAGGTAACTGCTGCAGTATGTCCTTTGAATGTTCCAACGAGTTGTTCAGAAGCAATATGATATGCATAAATGACTCCTGGATCCGATTGATTACCAGAAATCAAAATGTATTGATGATTCGCAAACAACGCTAGAACAGTATTTCCTGGTTTCCAATCTTTCAGTGTGAAACTTCGGCAAACTTTTGTGGCAGGAGGAGAGATCCAACAAGTCAAAGGGACCAGAAGTGGTTGCCGGTTATACAAGTCTACCCAAGACATTGCCTGATCCACCAGGTTGTTTAAAAACGGACTGTTGTCGGTTCTTGTGAATCTTAGTCTCCCGATAACTTCAGCTGCCAATTGTTCGCTGTCTCTGGCCATGGTAACGAGAGCAGGTACAAGTACTTGCTCCGAGAGCACTGAAAATGAAAATTCTGTTTTTCTTAAATTCGGACCAATTTTTACCTTGCAAATCGTGATGAAGGATCTGTGTTGCACACTCTTCGTACAAGGATAGCAGATGGGAAATCCCAAAGTAGCGAGTCACGAAATCAACATATTCGAAATGACACAATGAAAGTTCCTTGAGGCGATCCAGATTACCCGAATGAAGACAATGATACCATAGAAGCCGTAATCTTCGGAAGTTTGGAGATCCATTGTCCCGTTTTATACCCTGTGAGAACGTCTGAAAAAAAGAAGTTGAATTCCTGAATCTATCAGAATTCTCAACTGACCTGATATGCAATTTCATGACGTGGAGACTGTTCATTATCAACTAGTAAATCAGCGAAAAGATCCGAGAGATGAAGATGTGAGGATCGAATTTCGAGACTTGTAACTAAGTATCTGCTTTTGAGGAAGATATACAAACATGAATGGGAAGGAGCTAGACATAGACGATCATCAATCAGAACTTTCCGGAGAAGGGGTCCAAGAGCTTCGATTATACTGTCCAGGGTCAGAAGAGAGAATACTACAGGCATATTCATCTCTTCCAATGCTTCTCTATCAGCTGAAATTGCATCGTGGATTTCCAATCTTGTAAGCCCATGAGAAGAACAAGCAATGTACTTGACGACGTTGCTGACAGCTGCTTTTCCGAATTCCTTTTCTATTCTCGCTAATCTTCCTTCGATTCCTCCTTTCATTGAGCTGCTACCATTGAGAAGAATCTCATGAGCAACACTTTTTGCTATTAGAATTCCTTCTTTAGATGTCATCAGAGGCCGAATTGTAGACAATTGTTCGTTGGTCAACTTCCTATCCACGTTTTCAGCCATTTTCTGTACCATTCCAACAACTTCGTTTTCTGATATCACATCTACATTTACTGTTTGGGTGACTGCGAAAACAGCATTCACTGGTGACACATTTGATGACGTCATGAACAGAGAAAGCTTATCCGGAGCCTGAAAATTTTTGATTTTCAAATTTATTAGGGTGGGGAGAAATTATTTTCCGAAATTTTTGAAGTTTTTGTTTTCTAATTATCTTCAATTCCGTTAACGATCAATCAACAATATAATCACCAGTAATAACTACAACTGTGAGCTACCTATTAGGAAGTTACTCGATTACAATCTTCCAGAATTCGGGCGTGTGGGAGTGAAATAAGGCGCTCACTGCCATTTTGAGGTGGTTCAATGTTTTGTACTGTTTCTCTCTGAGGAACTGCTCGAGCGGGCGGAACAGATAATAATCCGAAAGCGTAATGTCTGGCGAGTATTTCTGATGGAAAACCTTAGTCCTGCCCAGCTTCTGTAGTTTGGCCTGGGTGTCTTTAGTCACAAGCGGGCGAGCAATATCGCGCAGGAGGTGGGTGGTGGTGCGTCTCGGGCGTTTCTTTCGAAGGGCGAGAGCGAGGGAATCCAACTATAACCTGTAGGTGGAAGTTGTGATCGATGTTCCTTGCTGGGTCAACTCGAAAAAGAGCAATCCCTTCTAATCCCAGAAGCACGAGAGCAAACACTTCTTCTCATGGAATCCTGGTTTCGGTTGCACTTAGCGGGTCCTCAACGCGAGGAATCCAAATTTCATGGCGGGTGATATTATTGCAAAGTATCCAGCTCCCATCTACTGTTAACAAGTCTGCCAGAAACTCTTTCCTCTGCGGAGTAAGGAGGATAGACTCATTCAAGTCCGTTTTCGAAATGGAGAGAGATCATAGGGTACTCTTTGAGCCATCACTCCTCGGAAACCAAGCCTGTGGAGATAATTGTTGATGATGTGGTAGTCGCAGTAGAACATTGTCTACAGTTCGTGAGTAGTCCCATCGGGATTCTCCCTCACGGCTGCAAGCAGCAGCTCGTCAAACGCAGCAGGTTTTAGATAGTGTGTAGATTGTCTTCGAGGCTCGTGTCTCCTGACTAGAAAGAAGCAAGCCGATTGCTGACGGTGCAATTGGTGACGGTGCTCTCTCCGAACACTCGGCATATTTTCTTAGCGGTCTCCGTCGCACAGGTGCCATGAGATCACTCGTAGAAGATTAGGAGCCGAACTTGAGGTCTCGAGTGATCGTTCATGGTTGTTTTACCAGTGGGCAGGAGCGCCTGACATAGGCATGAGTGGGAAGCTTTAAGGACGTTCTACATCAATCTACACTAGGAAAGTTCTAGAAACTCTGGGACTTTCCGTGAGAAATTTTTGAAAAATTTCGGAAAATAATTTCTCCCCATCCTAATATCAACCAGGAAATACTCACTGATTCGGTTCTCCTCCCAACTTGACTTAACAAATGTCCGAATTTCAGTAAATGAACATCGTCAATGAATACACAGACTGGTTTATCGGCTTTTTGTACAATTTGTTCAAGACATTTCAGGATTCCGGCCAGTTTGAAATGCTCTAAAACTTCTTTTGCGTCGATATTCGCCATTTCACAAATGTTCAAACAAATTGTTCTCCATGCTTCATGTGCAAAGTTGGATGAGTAGGTCAAGTTGGTAAAGCTGAAAACAGAGCTTAGATTTTTTTTAAAGTATTACGAACTTACAAAATAATTTTATAGGCATCCTTACTGGAAATCTTATTGTAAAGCCTGCACAATGCTTGGGTTTTTCCACAAAGATCGGTTCCTTGGATCAGAAAAACTCCTCGATTCACTTTTACTCCAGCCAATTCATCTAATCGTTTATCATAGTCTCTTTTCAAATTTCCAATTGATAATTGCTGTTCCAGATATTCTGAAATTCGCGAGAATTGGAGAGCAAAAAGTTTGGAGGCACAGCCGACTGGCATGGTAGCTGCCACACCAGGTGTCTCTATAGAGAGCTCCCCAAAGATCTAGCCTCTTGGCCGTTGAGCTGGCTATTGGCCGATCTTTGCCGGAATTAGCCAAAAATTGTCTGAGTATGTTGCAGTTATTTAAAAAACTAACCATAATGAGTTCGTGCCTCGTTAACAGCAAGTTCAATCGCTGATCGAGGTGGTTCTGGTCGTAGCGGAGGATTCAAATCAGCAAGATGATTTTTTAGTTTTTCATTGAACTGAAACTTTCTGTACATAAAGAATGAAAATCTCAAGAGTTGATAATCACCTGTCTTGCAATTTTCTCTCTATACTTATCTCCGTCTCTCGAATTGAAAAAATAATTGATATCGGTACTTTCAGGCCTCAGCACATGCGTCATCACTCGATCATTCATTTTCAGTGTTATCTCGTTCTGAAATTAGAATTGATTAATTTCAATTCTGGTTCACCTGTCATTTCTTTTTGAATTTCCTCAATTTATACCTTCAAATCCTCAATTTTTCGACTGCTTTGTTCGTTGATCTCGAGAAAAGCGTTCGGAGAGTTTGGATCCGCGACGAGTTGATCGAATTTCCGAAGCAGAAAAAGGCATCGACACGGTGAAACTTGAAGAACCGAACGGACGAATGACTCAAGTGGAGAGGAGAAAAAACGATTCTGTCGTTGTTCGTGCACCTGATTTATTGCTCCTTCTTCGTGTGCCTAAATTTCGAACTTTGTAGGTGATAGGAACTATAAATGGTTCTAATCAAAGCTAGAAGCACATCAAAGTCAACTTTGAGCTAAGTTATCTCGATTCTTGTGAAAGATATCAAAATTATGTCAACTGATAAAATAATGGTGGAGTTATGATAAATACTTTATTAGTTGATTAATTTTTGATATCTTTCGCAGGAACCGAGATACTTGAGCTCAAAGTTTGGGTGGGCTTCTATCAGAGTAAATACTGTATGAACGGTTCTAAGGTTTTCATGAATTTTGAAAATCTTGAAACTTTTTGTTCCTAGATAGTAAATCCCCATGGTCTTTTGAATGGTTAGTGTGAGCTTGAGAATATAACCAAGTGAGGATAGTGGTGCTTCAAAAAATTACTTCAACAGACACGATGAAAAAGTTTTCAACTAGAATTTTGAAATTGTAGCATTGAAGAGCAGACTATAAAATTTGTGGTGAAAATATTTTTTTCTTGCAAATTCGAAACAAGCATTGCTTAACAAAATGGGTATATCTTCAGACATAAGTATCTTGAAATCACGAAACTTGGTAGGAGTATAAATTTAGTTTTGATTCAACGCTAATGAAATTTTCAAAGCGATTCCTCAAGTCTAGGTATTGTTATGATTGTCCAAAGAGGCGTTACGTTTTTTCTGATTTTCATGAGATGAAGCAACTTGGACAAGTGATAACTTAGCTCAAAGCTGATTAAATCATTTTAAACTTGGCCAGTTTACTGATGAAATACTAGAATTTTTGTACTTCAAATGTGAGCTCTGAAGAACGCGTTACTCAAATTATACGGTAGTAAAAACTTTCCGGGTAATTATGCGCCACCCTGTATGCTATTCACAATCAGATTAACAAAACGAAGATGTAGATCAATATTTCAAAAACTAGAAGCATAAATCTAATGACAAAATAGAGAAACTTCTCACGAGGTTTCTAGAATTTTGTTTTTAAGTTTCACTATGAATTCTACTAACCATTCAATTATATCCTCTAAAAGTAGAAAATACTTCTTATTCAGAAAATTATAACCTTGCTCTCACAGGGCACTTCCACTTTGAGCAAATTCCATACAAATATACTCTTGGAATACAAAGATTACACAGCTGTATAGAAAGAAAACACAATTTCTTGTTTTTTCAAGATGAAGATAATAAAAACCTTACAGCTTTTGCTCCCGTCTGCAACGCTTTGATGATTTCAGCCAACTGCTTTTTATCCTTGATGGCTGAAGGAATGAGACGATATTCCTCAACCGGAGTGTTTCGGTTTATTGTGTACGCCTTCTCGAAAACACGGACATCTGAAAAGAGGGACAAGAATTGAAAAAAGAGAAATGTCAATTTGTTTTATGGTTGTTCTTTTTATTGGAAAAGTACAATAAGCCTGGTTGATTGGAAAAATATAGGGAACTAACAACTGGATAAAGCCTGTTTTGATTTTGATTTACTCAATTTGAAGGTGAAACATTCGAGGACGATACAGATGCAATTTTCAAGGTTAAAGCACAAAAAGAGAGTAGAAAAAGGAATCTCACAATTATTGAAAGAACAGGTGAATGTGCAAAAAATGGGGACCAAGTTTTCGAATTTATCGGTGGAGAGGAAAAGAGAGAGAGAGAGAGTCAACCAAACATCTCAAAAAAATTGTGAAGTGCCTTCTTTTTCTCCTGCGCGGACCCGTTTAACTGGATTTCGTCGCTCTCTCTCTCTCTCTCTCCTTCTTTGCTTCTTTACATTTTTCTTTTTTTTACTTCAAAAAACCTTGATAACTCAAAAAGTAGTTGGAGGAGGAGACGAAGAAAAAAAAACGGAAATCGAATGTCACAAAAAAAGTGTTTTCGACCGAAACAGCAGTCGCCACAGGGCAAGCTTCTTCTTTTTTTCCAGCCAGACAATATTTGTGTTTCGGTATAGAAGAAAATACAAAAAAAGTGGAAAGAGTTAGGGATAGAGAAGCTACTAATTTTGGAGTTGAAAATTTATAGAAATTGAGAAGAAGGAGAACGAAAACCCAAAAATATAAGCCACCTTTCTGCTTGAACATAAGTATGGGTTACTATTAGTCATGAATGTACTTGAAATTTAAAATTTTAAGTTCTCGAATAAAAAGCTGAAGAGAAAAAGAGATGTAGAGAAAGTAGGAAAATTGAAAGAAGAATAGGAAAGAAATTGAAGTCGTTGAGGAGAATGACTAGCTAAAAGGAGAAGAAGACAAGATGGAGAAGTGGAATAGGACTTCCCGATACGGACGAATTAGCATGCGACAGACGGACTGGGTACCCCTTCTCCCCCTGAACTCACTTCCATTCTCTTCAAATATCGACGACCGGATGGATTCGTACTCTTCTTTTCGTAATGATGTTGGCACTGATACGTTCCCGTAACGGTTGCCAAGAAGAATCTGAATAATGGGTTACTGTAGGTGGATTGAGACAAGTTTCATGATTCTGACAAATTCTGTTTATTCTTACTATTCGAGAATTCACATTTAGTTACACAGGTTACTCAATGGGTGGGTCAGGAAAACCTAGGTAGCGTAAAACCTGTAATAGAAGGGCATCTTCAAAGTTGAGTTTCTTATCTCGGCTCCTGTCAATGTTTATCCTAATATCAGAAGTGTTTTGTCAGTTGACACATTTTTCATATCTTGCATAGGAATTGAGATAATTAAGCTCACAATTTACGGTTTGAGGGCCTTTTTATTACAGGTTTTACGGTGAGTTGAGCAGGTTGGGGGGCGGGTCGAGAAAATGCTCAAATCCTGGGTAATTTGTATAAAAAACAGTCCAGCTTGGGTCATAAATTCGAGCTAGCGTTAATTGGACAGATTGAAGACATCTGTCATCCGCATTATAAGCACAATCATTCGGGCGTCGCCGGCAATTTCTAGTCGGAGGTTTGTTAGATTCCGGATGAGACCGCTACTAAAGCCACCTGAACTCCGAAAAACTTATGACAAGGTTCCGACCTAGTAGTATTTCATCTCACAAAACAAAAATCTGACTATGGCCCGCTATACGGACGTTTTTGGTCAAATTCCGAGAACTTGGGCGATGTCCGTCCAAAAGCATATTTTCCAATTCATCGATAAATCTATGAGCACAAGAATCCAGTTCCCCTGCCGATCAAAAACTCCCAGAGTACTGTAATTCTACTCACCACCATCCAACTACGAGGATTCTCCTTCCACATTTTCAGTACATGTTCTGCCACTGCATTACTCAGCTCTCCATTTTCCAGTGCTACATCACAAAACTCCAAATCGAAATTCGACTGAAATCCCATATTCTGAAGATCTGGTAACACATCTTGCCACAATGTTCTTCTCTCGATATTGAACTCTGAAACCTCTCAATTTTTTTTTGCGATTCTTGATCATCCTATCCCACCCTCAGCATCATTTCCGACGACGAACACCGTCGAGACATATGGAAGACGCTTCTCGGAGGTTTTGTTATTATCCGTACTCATTTGAGATCCTTTTCCTCCTCGGAACATATTCTCATCACCTGAAATTATATTCGTCACTCATTTTGTGCCCGCAACATGTTTTTAGTTTTTGAGAAATGATGAGGATAAAAGAGATTGTGGGTTTCTTTGGGCGAGAGGAGAAGAAAGAAGAAGGATGGGTAAAAGATAAAAGAAATCGAGAGACAGATATCCAACTAGCAGCTTCTAAAACCTATCTCTAATTCTCCCTTCATTTTCGACCTATTTCCGTTCCTGCCGCCTTTTTACAACGGGATCTTTCTGGGGTAAGGGATCCTACGTGCGACGGCCGCCACGGAGAGCTCACTTCGCACTATTCGAGAGTCATGCCTTCCGTTGCTGCGGACGCCATCCACGCAGTTGGAACTGTCTTCTGGACAGCTGTTTATTTTGTTTACTATCTATTCAAGTGAGTTGAGAATTTTCTTAAATTGGGGGATAGAAGGAAATTTTTAAAAATTACAGTTGGTAGAAAGTGGCTTACTGTAATCCCTCTAATAGAAGGTCACCTTATACTTGAAATTTGAGCTAATTTATTTCGGTTCCTGTCAAAGATAACAAATAGTTGTCAACTGATAACATTTTTGTTAAATTATGATAAACAACTTATTAGTTTACAAAGTTTTGTTATGTTTCGCAGAAATTGAGATTATTGAGCTCAAAATTCAAATACAGGGCGAACTTCTACCACCGCAAATACGGTATTTTAGGGATGTTCTTAGGAAGTCCAAGAATAACAAAACACGGAGAGAGAACATATGAAAGTGTGTGTATATTTCAAGAACTCGTTCCAAAAAAGACATAAGATCAAAAAATGCCATCTCCCACCCAACACGAATCCTAAAATATGTTCCTCGCCCACACACAAGATGAGAGAGAACAATCATAAATCATTTCGAGTCTAGTCATGGCTTAGCTCTTTTTGTTTTTGCAAAACGAGGAAAAAATATGAAAATTGAAGAAGGATAAGCTAAAAACGGCAGAGCCAGGCTATAGAAGTCAATCTAGTAGGCAAAGGACTCAGAGCGTGAAGAAAGCTAAATGAAAAATGTCAATCAGCAGGTGATCGCCGTTTTCCAATTTAGCCATGTGTGTCGCTTAAAACTTTTTCTTTCTTTCTTTCTTTTTTGATTGTAAATTGTGATATAGTTTGTGGATAAGAAGAAGAAAAACGTAGATAAGAAGAGTCAGTTGTTCATTGAGTCGACCTTCTTCCATTAGAGATTTTTGAGCAATGTATAAATCTTGTTTGGTTGAGAAGAAAAGAAAAATAAATATAAATAAGGAAAGAGTGAGAAAACGGATCTTGAATAGAGTGGTTAGATTAATTAAATGATAGGGAAACTGGGAAAGAGAAAAGAGGGAAAGGGGGCGTGGCTTCCCAAAGAATTAGAAACATGGGAATCGAAGACGTTGAGAGAGTCAAAAATTTTCAGAGGGCGACAAGAATGGAAATGTGAGAAGAACAGCCAACCAGTTATTCAATACTGCTGTGTCGATGGAACTCCATGCTCGGATCATCAGTCGAATGGAGTGAGATTCAGAAAGAATCCACCACCACCACCAGCGACGAATGGCTACAGTAATCCGGAACATCATAATCACAACTCGACACCCAAATCATATTATTCTGAGAATGCAGGTATTCGTGGATTCTTCAAATCTCTATGGAACTATGTCAAGAAAGGATCAGTTAAAGTATGGGAATTTTCAAAGAAAGCGGGAAAGAAGCTGTGGAATTGGGTCAAGTATGGCGCTCGTTTCTTGTGGAAAGTGATCAAATGTGTGTTTGGAATGATGTACGCATTCATTGTTTCTAATAATGTACCATCTCAAACTCTCCCATCTACACCAAAACCATACAAGGCAACTCCATCGTCTCCAAGTTATAATAAGGTGAGCTAAAATTCACACTGTTAGAAGAAGAGGGTTATCAAAAAAGCATTTAGAGAAAAATAATTTGTCATCTTTCGAAAAAAAAACTTTGCTGCTTATAAACAGTTACCGTAAAACAAATACTAGATGGGCCACCAGACTGTCAAATTGAGCCCGCATATCTCAGTTTCTGTGAAAGATATCAAAATTGTGCCAATTGATAAAATAATGATGATATTATGATAAAAAATTGATCAGT
The DNA here is from genome assembly GCA_027920645.1 of Caenorhabditis nigoni. Classification (NCBI taxonomy): domain Eukaryota; kingdom Metazoa; phylum Nematoda; class Chromadorea; order Rhabditida; family Rhabditidae; genus Caenorhabditis; species Caenorhabditis nigoni. The sequence goes on along the minus strand of CP115867.1, from coordinate 11,776,761 downwards.
TGACAACGTGTATATATTTATAACCGGAACCGAGACATAAGAGCTCAAAGCAAACGGTTAGTGTTCACTGCAAGCAGTAAAACAAGAATAACCTCCACTCCTCTTTTGTCCTCTTACTATTAAATCACCTGTTTTTCTTTTATAGCTCCTAAAACTATGAAATCAGAAACCACAAAATTTTCAGCAGTTGCAAAAATGACAAGTTCAATTTCAGGTTTCTTTCGAATATCCACCTGACAAGTTGAACGAAGCTGAACTGAGAACAGCTACAAAACAAGAGATTGAAGATGAAGAACCAGACGAGCCGACAATTTACGAAGACGTTCCGAAGAGAGAGGAGCCATCAAGAAAAGTACCAGACACTTCGGAATCATTTTATTACGAACGAGTTTTTGAGGAACCGAAACAGGAGCAAGTCATTCCTGAACCACCAAGGTACTTACGTATATCAATATTATCACTATAGCAAAAATGATTTTCAGAGAAAAATCAGTTCCACCTCCGCCTCCACCTCCTCCACCTCCGAAACCAATTTCCCGAGAGCCAAGCCGTGCTCGTTCGATGACTCCAGGAGCAAGAGAAAGAAGAGAAGTGAAGGGAGGAATTGGTGGATTCAAGTCTGATATAATGGATGAACTCGAAGAACAACAAAGAGCTCGTCAAGAGAGAGCATCAGTGAATCGAGAAATGACACAAAGCTGTCATCCGGATATGGCACAATGGAAAGCCAATGAAGTTGTTGATAGATCAGCCAATTCGACACCATGGAGAGCGTCTTCTGTTGGTCCAACGATGCGTCGTTTGGAGCAAGTTGTTAGTCGAGTTGAAGGAGATGATCAGAAGGAGGCGAACTTTGTTTTCAGGTGAGACATAGAAAATGGAATGCAGTAAAGTGTTAAATGTCTTCCTCAAGTCATTTCGTCAGAATGACTGGGGACCTTTGGTGATGGATACCAGAGATGTCCGGAATGACTTTTTTCAGAAACGGAGGCCGGAATCCGGGATCCGGAATAAAATAATTTTCTTGGAATCCGGAATCCGTAATCCGGACAAATAAACATTTCCAGGAATCCGGAATCCGAAATACGGAATCCGGAATGAAAAACTGCCCAGAATCCGGAATACGGACTCCGGAATTCTGTGTTCTTCAAATGGACAGAAAAATTGTAAAAACACATATCGTACCGTATTTTTGCATTTTTAGTCACTGAAGTTCGAAAAAGTCAAATAATTCTTGCAAATTAACAAATATACTTAAAATCCGGAATGAAACATTTTCCGGTACCGAAATACGGAATCCAGACAAAAATATCTTTCACGGAATTCGGAATCCGGAATACGGAATCCGGACATCTCTGATGGATACGAAATTCTAATAATTTTTCAGACCACAAAAGATTGTGCATTCTTCGGAAGAATACCAAAATAGAAACAAACAACACTCGGACAATGGTTTTATGATGGGAAGAAGTGTATTCTCACCAGTGGAGGAAGCCGAACAAATGCGAAAAGACATCAATAGGTGCGTTCGTTCATTATTCACGAGATACATAAATTCTCGCAGCGCGGCGCCTTTTTGTTGCGATTTTCCTGAGCTGTTTTTGTTTAATGACACTTTTTGGGCCCATGATGTCGTTTGAGAGTGGTTTCATCATTTGAATGTAATCAATTATAAGCCTAAAGGTTCAAAAAGACAGAGCCAGAGCAACAGCTGTTTGTTCTTAGATGATAACCGGGGGCGGCGGTGGCTCTCCCCGTTGGATACTCATTTCTCCTCCAGACACCTTTTTTCTTCCTTAATCCTGGATTCTTTTTTCGTTCTAAAAACCAATCACCCTCCTCGAATTTTTGCAGCAAACAACAGAGCTACAGTAGTCCCCAATATCAAAGTGGAAACTGGATGGAGGGACAACGATCAAGACAAATCAATACCAGGTTAGTGTCAGTTTGAAATGGAAATAGTCAAAGGGATGAGAGAATTAAAAAAAGAGAGATAGTGAATTTAAAGTGTTCGTTTTTAGAATCTAAAACAGCCAGGGTTCCGTTTTTCTGGAGCTTCCAGGAAGTTTTCGTTCTGGAACATTTTTCAAAATAATGTTTCCGCGTTTTTTCCTACGGAATGCAGGCACCGCTGAGAACCGAGCAGAGATCCCCGGATTCCTTATTCCAGATTCCGTGCTTTTTTTCATTCCGGATTCCGGATTCTGTGAAAGATATTTTTGTCCGGATTACGTTTTTCGGATTTCGGAAAATTTTAGCTCGTCCGGATTCCGGATCCCGTATTCCGAGAAAATTTTTTATTCCGGATTTTAAGAATAATTACATTTTAAGAACACAAAATTCCGGATTTTTGCATTCCGCGTTCCGGAAAAATTATTTTTAGTCCGCTAATATTACTGTAGTGATACGGTCATTCTCATTACAGCGCATTTACGAGACGTTCCGAAATGAAAGTTTTCAGAAATTAAAATTTTTGAGAAAATCCTGAATGTATTGAAATTTGAAAGAAAAAATATTTTTGAATTTCAAAAATTAGGTCAAACTGGAGAATTATTATAAGAACAACTATTGTCTATTGAATTATTGACTTTGTCACATTCAAAAACAAAAATTCACACTCTCTCTCCTATTCTTTGGCTTAAAAGGGAGGTTTGGGCGTGTGATTGAGAAAGAAGGATTGCTCCATTTTCTCACACAAGAAGTTGTTGAACTTTTGATGCGGTCAGAAGAAGCATGAAGCTCTCTCCCTCTCTCAACTCTTGTGCCCAAAACGCAATTATCACATCCCCGTGTGTCTCTATTTCATTTGAAAAGAAGGACGTGTCGATGGATAGGATAGGAGCACAAAATTACGGAGCAAAGGGGGGCTCCTCCGGCTCCCGTCGTCTCATTTCGAATCACCAAACAATGAGGCGGGAAGAAAAAAAAACGAAGGGGGAGAAAGCTTATGAGAGACGTCTATATTATTCAATTTCTTTTTTCCTTTTTTGTTGCACTGAGATCCAAAAACGAAGAGGAATTGGGGGTGTGTGGGTATGCCGAAGAAGAAAAAGCAGATTTTTGAGTAACGAGTGAAAGAAGAAGAAGAAAAAAACAAGAAGATGAGATGGGTTCAAAAGAGAAGACAACAAAAATGGGGGATGTTGGGAGTCTTCTAGAAGAAAAGGGTGAATCGGGTCAAATTGCTCGGGTCTAGTCTTTTGATGATGTCAGTTTAAGAATTGAAATGAGGATTTTCACTTGACTAGACTAATTGAATTCGACGAAAATTGAATTTTCGGGTGCTTCTGTTTCAGCTGTTCCTTTTGTGATTTCCATCATCTTCGGATTCTCAATTCTTTGCAACTAGAAAAAACTGAAAGGAGGACTCTTGTGAAAAATTGAAATCTCTGAAAAAGTATGTATTTTCCTAATATTATTGCAAAGAAAAAATCCGAAATCCTAGAAAAATGCGGTTGATAATTTTGCTTAAAAGGATGGGGAATAGGGACAAGGATTTGAATTCCCGCGCGGGGAGAAACCTAGGCCACGACCGCGGGACGCTTTTTTTCAAGGGTTTCTTACGTTTTTATGTGGGATAAAATCAGAAAAATTTCGGAAAATTTGTCCTGTAAAAAAGGCGTCCCGCAGTTGTGGCCTAGGTTTCTCCCCGCGCGGAATTCAAATCCTCGCACCTATTCGGCACCTTTTTAGGGAAATTTCCACTTTTAAAGGGTGATTTTTTTTTCAGGGATTTCGGATTTTTTTGAACTTTTTTCACAATTAAATATTTCAGGAAAATAAATAACTTTTAAAACATTTCAATGTAATACAATTTTTTGATTGGAGCTCTCTCTTGAAATAAGCATAGAAACAAGTAATATTTGCTTGCTATTGATAAAACGAAAAGCCAAAAGTAACTAGAAACCTCATTTTTAAAGAATTCTGATTGAAAAAAGACGTAATTCCTGCAGAAATTGTATAACAGAAGAACATAATAAATCTTGACTACGTGATTCTCGAGAGAAAGATTTTCACAATAGAGTCTTGCTGAAAGACAGCTCGATGTAAATTTCAGCTTGTCACGACAGAAATTAACTCGAGATGCGTCCCGAAAGGACTAGAAAAAAGAAGCGCGTAACTTGTTGAGATTACAGTAACCACCACTTGAGGTGAACACTCCAAACGGAACTTTTTTCCATGACTGAACAACAAAAACAAGAAAAGGAAGACATCTAAAGGTTCTTTTTTATGGTTTTTGTCTTCTTCTTCTTCCTCTTATTTTATGAATCTCTCTTTTTCCCTCCGGAGACTATAAGTGCTCATTCTGATGAGACGGCGGAGCAGTATCCGCAAATGCATAAAAAGAAGCTAGCCGGGACGGATAAATTGAATTAGAAAAGTAAAGAAATGCATTGGGGGCAATGAGGAAAAACGAGAAGAGAGAAAAGGACTCGGGCGCCCTTCAATTTTGCCTCGAGGGTTTTGTGAATATGTGTGCTTGAGAAGCAGTATGACACCTCGCGTCTCCTTTAATTTTTAGTAGTACGGTAGATTGTGAAGTGAGCAATGGAACAAAAGTGAGAATTTGTGCAAGGATAACGAGACGAAAATTGTAATTTCGAAGCTAAAAGTATATTTCCTTTTTTGGCTCAGCGTCACTTTGAAACCGCGTCACTTCGAAACCGCGACATTTCGAAACTGGTGATGCCGAAACCGTGGTAGTACAGGCGAATGGATAAATTTCCGACTACAAAAACAATTTTAGGGTTTTTCAAATATGCTCTTTCTGATAGAATGCATTCTGAAATCTACATAGAAATTCAAAATTTGATGTACTCAAAAGAAGAAAGTTCTTGAATTTGTGGATTTTCAGAATGCAGAAAGAGCATATTTGAAAACCCTAAAATTGTTTTTTTTAGTCTGAAATTTATCCATTGGTCTGTATTACCACGGTTTCGAAATGACCGGTTTCGAAGTGACGCGGAGCCCTTTTTTTCTTACGAATCAAGTTTAACTAAATAAAAGAAAATGAAAAACATTCAAATAATTTAACCGATATTTTGATTTTGGAAGAATACTGTAGACCCTGTAATAGAAGAGCCCACTATTATCAAGTTAGAGCTAAATTTTCTTGGCTCGTATGCAAGATATCAGAAATGTGTCAACTGGTAAATTGTTTGTGATAAAACGATAAACAATCTTCTAGTTGACAACTTTTTGACATCTTTCACAAGAATAGAAATAAATTCGGTAGAGTTAAAAGTTGAGGGGACCTTCAATTACAGGTTTTGAAGTATATAGTGGGGTAAAAATGAGTTTGAATAATAGCACATTTCATTCTCATGAATAATCCCATACGGCGAGAAAAATTAAAAATTGGAAAGAAGTGACATTACTGCTCTCACAACACTCTCACTCCTCTCGTCTTCGACACCCCGTCTCTAACGTCTTCTTCGTTGTCGGGTTGAGTTGAGCCGCCGAATTATATAGGTGAAAAGACGAAGACGACGGAGTCGTTGCACACTCACAGCACACATATGCTTACACCCCACAATAGGTGACAAACTGGAGTTATATCGATTGTAGATTAGACATGTAATATTAGTAAAATTGACTTATCCGGAGGGAAAGAAAATTCAAATCAGTTGAAGAATCGAAAAAAAAAGTGGGAGGATCGTTTTCGTCAGAAATTGTTTCAGTACTCGCGACTATGTAAAAAATTCAGTCCCAAAAAAACGTTCGAATTATTTTGATAACTGCAAAAATCATCATATTGGTGTTATCACTCATGAGATGATTTGTGAATGGTTACTGTATCCATCAAACCAATTACCGTAACCACTATAATAGAACATTCTTCAAACCGTCCACTTTGAGCTCATTTATCTAATTTTCTGTAACAAGTCTTGAAAAATAGCCAACTAATAAAATGCTTATCATAACGTCAAAAATATTTTGTTAGTTGACCACTTTTTGATATCTTTCACAAGAACCGAGATAAATTAGGTCAAAGTTAACAGCTAGGGGTGCCGTTCTATTAGAGTGTTTACGACATACATATTTACTGTGTTCATAATTGATGGAAATTCAACAACAAAAAACCTATTAAATTTTCAATTACCAAAGAACTTGCATTTTTTCATTGGAACTTTCAACACTGTTCAGTTGTTTTTAAACACTGAAAATAGGTCAGAGAGCAAAAGAGAACATAAAAAAGCCTGTGGCTCAACTCAATTTCCCTAATTGATTTGGTTTATAACAAGATTAAAGGAGAGTAGGGCGGAGCTTTTCGTTACTACATATTTCTGATTTTTTTGGTCAAATTATAATAGAAAATTGTACAATTTTCCAGTGAAGAATAATTGACAGCTTCATCGAAAAAAAAAACGGAGGGCGACATTAAAAGAAATAGGAGACGAAAGCAAAAAGCTAATTATAATTTGACTCGACTAGGAGCATTCGTGCGAGAGCACACAACACATTGAAAAGAAGAAGAAGAAGGAGGAGAACAGAAAACAAAAGAGGAAGATCCTTATATATCTACGAGTTTGGTGTTAGGAGGAGACGAAGTTTTAACGCATTCTGAATAGAGTGAAAATCTGGATTTTGGAATAGGGGGAAAGCAGATTAGGTAGACGAGGGAATTCAGGACAATTGGGGGATAAGAAGAAGAAGAAGAGGGATGAAGGGAAGGAAATCGGAAAAATAATGTTTGTGTTCGTCTTGAGGTAATATAATTTTTTCAGGAACGATCAAGTTTACGACTACCAGACTCAGAAGAATCCGTTTGGAAGTGCCGCCTACAAGTTAGTCATTTTTCTTTCATTTACTTTGTAAACAGTAGAGATACAGTACTTTGCAAAATATAATCCACCAATTTTTAAAAATACAGGTAAGGCAGGGTTGACGAAAAGCGTACAAACGGCGGCTGATAGTTTAAGGATTGACTATAACTTGTGTATTTGAGCAAATAAGAAAAAATTGTAAGAAAATTGATAGAAGGCAATCATTAGTGACTGAATTATATTCAAAACCTATGGTTCTTCGTAAAATGTTCTTTAAAAAACATACAAATACCATAGAATCAAAAAAAATATATTGTTCTTAGATTTTCTTCTTTTAACAATGTTATCTCATTATGGTTCAATTGCTAATAATTACCTTTTGAACAGTTTCTTACAATTTTTCCTCGTTTGCTCAAATACGCCAACTCTAGCCAATACTTAAACTTTCAGCCGTCGCTTGTCTGCTATTTGGCTACCTTTGGTAACCTTAAATCTGCTGAAATTGCCGGAATGAGCAATAAATTTTGAGTCCCTCAAAAAGAAGCGATACGATGAATTTGTCGAAAAGAAGAAACTTCACATCTGCTTTATTCTTTCTTACATGGCCTATTCTGGAAACAAAATCTTCCTATATCAAAATTTCAGATCATCTCCATACGCTTCTCATACAGCCCGTCGCAGCAAAACTCCAATCAGAAACCCAGAAGCGGAAGGTGGTGTCGAGTCGATTGCCAGACAATGGCCTCCAGTGAGCAACGCAACTGCAGCAGTTGGAAATGCACGGGATGATTGGGTTGGAAGAAGCATGAGAGGAGTCGAAGAGAATGACGATGGATTGGTTATGACCATGTGTAGACGTGGGTTCCAGAAGGATTGAAAAAAACTGTTAGAAGATTACAGGTGTTGTCGAGAAGAAGAAAGATGAGAATTGGAAGTGGAGAGATGAAAGTGGACGACTTCTTGATGAGAGACATAACAACACATGGAAGGTAAGCAAATTTTTGGATCATTTCTTTTCCTGTTTTAGTTATAGTCAGGTCTACGAACTTTCGAGAAATATCGCATTTCCCCTAAATTTCCCCTAAATGCCCACCCAAACTTCAAATTTGAGCTCAATCATCCCGGTTCTTGTGAAAGATATAAAAAATTTATCAACTGATAATTTATTTATCCTGATATCACCAATATTTTATCAGTTGACAATTTTTTGATATCTCTCCCGGGCCTCGAGATTTTTGAGCTCAAAGTTTACGGTTCAAAAGAAATACGGTAGAAAAAAATTTGGCAGATAACTTGAAAAAAAATCTTTTTAACGGGTTAAACTTATTCAAAAGATTATAAACCATTTCAGGGAGAATTGGATACCCTTCTTCGAGACGGACCAAATGAAGGAAGACATTGGAGCAGAACTGTGGAGAAACTGCCAACTGGTTAGCCATTTAAAACTATAAATTATCTGAAAGTTTTTGTTTTCAGGGGATACACGATTCCAAGATGTCAACAGACAATACAACAAGGAATTCGTTGTCGAAGTGAGTTTTTCTTTTAATTGTCAATCTAAATTGATGGTTTTTCAGAGCATCGTACGCAACTATTGACCATCGGAATGTCAAGGATTCCTGAATTTTTGTGTTGATTATCATTTTTCTTTTTTTTTCAATTTAATAAAGCTTAAATATTTTTTTAATCATGAAGATTGAAAAACCAATATTTTGGAATTATTTTATTAGAATGGTTCAATGTTTTTTGAGATACACCGATACCTTTTTTTCGCTGGTTTATGTCTTGCAAAAAGTCATAATTTTTGGTTTCCCATATTGCAAAAGTCGAGCACCATGCACCGTTTTATTGAACACATACACTCTACAAAAGAATGGTTTTTCCTCTCTTTTATTATGGAAATTTTATTTCCTGGGAGCGCATCTCATTTTCCTTTACCATTCGAATAGAGAGCGGTGTTTTATTTCTATGCTCTGCAATATACAGTATTATTCTGATATGCCAAAATCGGAGAAGAGAAAATCTGGTAGTCACGGCCTAACTACCGTAATCCGCAAATATTTTTTACTTCCTCTTTTTTCTCGATTCTTGTCAGTTTTCCGGTAATTTTTTGGTTTGAAAAATAGAACTCGTTTGGAGGTTTTCAACACAAAAAGTATTCCGGAATTCCGACAAACGACACTTTTAAACCACTTATCCCGCTTGGTTCAATTTTTACAAAAACGTTGTCAATTACAGAACGGAAGCACTACTTTTGTTTAGCATACACTGAAATTTTCAGACAAATCGAGAAATTCTGGACCACTTTTGTAGAACTCCAAAGTTTATTTATCTTTCTTATCTTATCTTTTCATTGATATTCATATCCTTTTTTCTGAATGTGTGTCTTCCAGGTTACTTTATCGAATGGTGTTATTTGCGCAGTTTTTTGAACCTCCAACTAGCTGTTCAATGTACCATGACCACTCTTATAGAAGGCCACACAAACCGGAAACTTTAAGTCCAAATATCTCAGTTCCTGTAAATGATATAGAAAAGTAGTCAACTGACAAAATGTTTATTATAACATCAATAGTATTTTGTCAGTTAACTACTTTTTGATATCGTTCACAAGAATCAAGATATATGGGCTCAAAGTTGACGATTTGGGTGGCACTCTAATTGAGTTTTTACGGTATTTCCATTTTCTGATCTAAAACTTTTTGCTCTACTCCAAACGTTTGCACATCAAGTTTCAAAAACTTTACTAGCCACTCTTTGCTTTTCTCATGCTTAATCTCTTTTTCTTGTTTACCTGCTTTATGATTTCTTTTTCTTTTGGTGCATTTTCTCTATTTGGCTCATTTGGGCTCTAGGGAAATACATAACGTTTGAATAGAGAAGTTTAGTATCAAGTCCGCTTGAGTGTCTGAAAAATCGGTTCCATCAGAAATAATTCAATCTTCTTAATGCCACCTGCCAAATGAACCCCGTCTATTGTTCCCATCTGCACCCGTCTCATCTTTTCACTCGTCCTATCTATTCACTCCCAACATCTTTTTTCTTTCTTTTCTCCTCTTCAAGTGATGCACTATTAAGACAATCTCTGCGTCTTCCTAGTTTCGGTTGTACTCTTACTATTATGAACTACAAGTTTGCTTCGACTCATTTTCTAAGATTACAGATTCTTATACTTCGGTACAATGAACGTCGAGCTCCTCGTAATTGATTTCAACAATTCGTCCAGGATTGCTACATGTGTGAACAGGGAGACCAGAGAAAATTATAGTATTAAATCTATAGATAAAGAGTGAGATACACATTTGAGAATCGGAATATAGTTTCAGTTTTCAGACTTCAGAAGGGCCTACCAATAAGCGTGAAATCTAGTCTCCTTGCGACTTCTAGGTGGCCAATCACCTTGGAAGCTCACGAAATCGAGGTGGGCGACTTCGATAGGACCGTTTGCTGGAAAAGCGAAGATGGAGTTGTTTCCATCAAGAGTTGGATTGGGTTTAGTGACAACCCTGATGATCTCACTTACGATCGGAAAATAGGATTCACCGATTGGTTCGGGCCCGTCGACTGCTCTTCTTTTGATTTTTATGCACCTGGCGTTTTTCGGGTTTTAGTTGAACTGTGAGTGTATCCTACTGGCGACATAATTCAGAGATTTTCAGAAACCCCGATTATCCAAACAGCATGTGTCTATTGAGAGTAGAGAAAAAGTTTGGAAAACTCAAATGTGATGTGACCGAATTTGTTGAGAAGATGCACGAGTTCGAGAAGAAGTGAGTTTGTCTTCTAGCTGTATTTAATCATCAAAAAACTTATTGCTGCTCACCACTTCAGTAACCTTTTTTGGCTCTTTTTTATAAGAAAATTCGATTGAAGTTTACACTGAAATTTCATGAGAATCAGATTGAAGTTTCATGAGAATCTTTCGTTATTTACAAGGATAATCCCAAAATAGGCAACCAAGATATTCAATAGGCAAATTAACGTTGAGGTACGGTATCGAAGGCGCAATTGCTTAAAAACAATGTCACTGTGCGCTTTTAACGATGCGCCTTTAAATAACTGTATTTTCCACCGAAAGGTGCATCGCCGTCAGACTAGAGTTATATTATCGTTGTCTGAGAAAAAAAAGGTTAGAGAGTATTCTTTGCAGTCTGAATACGGTAGCAAACGCGAAGCGAAAAGCCTAAATAGCACACATTAAGTGGAGACGCAGACACAATCTGTCTGCGTCTCAACCGTTTTTTTCTCAGACAACAATAATATTCAGTGTTTAACATCAGCTTACAGCTTTAATAACATCGAATTTTTCTCACAAACAGCTCAGAAAATCCCTTATAAAAAATTTCTGTTTTCTGTTTGTATATTTTGCAAAACTCTAGTTTTCTTGTTCCCGCGATACGTCTTTGGGATCATCTTGAACGATTGTTTGATGAAGTTGTCTGCATTTGTCTTGAATAGCATCTCGGTGCACATTTTCCATGAATAACCCCATGAATATTGTAGGAGTGAGAGACAAAGGAAAGAACATGTGTTTCATGACACGAGGGAAGAACCCATGGCGCTCTTTGAGGGCGCATAGAATGAAGAGACGCAGAGATAGTGGGGGAATTGCGGTTGTTTCACTTTCAAAAAGCAGCAGCTCACATTCGCTCCCTTTTTCGTCACCTTTTTCAAGTGCCATTCTCATAAAACTATAATTTTCAGGTCAAAAATGGGAGAATCGAAAGTGAGAGCCATTGTGCTCTCCTTCGACGAGGCTTCACATACGGCGAAGTGTTTTTCTACGTCGCTGGATGCCATGATCAATATCAAGCTTCCGTTGGAACTTCCGTGAGTGTTACTTATTAATTAAGGAATAACTATTTGTTTTCCAGAGTCACAACGGGTAAAATCATCCGGTTCACCGATTACGACTACTCCGATGAAAATCAGGTGTACACACCTGTTTCAAAACCGGATTCTATAAGTGTAACTGAAGACGATGGAGTTCGGTTAGATGGAAATAGGCTTCTGGTAGGTTTTTGTGGTTATGAAAAACAAGTAACTCAGGTAATTTTCCGCAACTAAACGGCAGAATACTTTTCAAAACGGCAGCGTTGCGGAGTGGCGGTGGCAATGCTGCCGTTTTGAAAAGTATTCTGCCGTTACCGGCCCTTTTTCTGCTAACTGTCTCTGGATTGGAGCCCATTGCCTGCCCATCTCCGCGCAAGAGATGCCCTTCTCCGCTTATTTGATGCGTTCGAATCTCCATTTGCGCAATTGATGCCTGTTTTATGCCTCTTAGCTGCCAATTCTTTGCCTGAAATTTTGGGCGGGGGTGGGCAACTTTCGCAAGGGCAATGGTTTGGCAGCCAAGAGGCATAAAACGGGCATCAGTTGCGCAAATGGAGATTCGAAGGCATCAAATGAGCGGAGAAGGGCATCTATTGCGCGGAGATGGGCAGGCAATCCAGAGACAGCTAGCAGAAAAGGGCAGCTAGCGCAGCAACCCGGCAGAATACTTTTCAAAACGGCAGCATTGCCACCGCCACTCCGCAACGCTGCCGTTTTGAAAAGTATTCTGCCGTTTTGATGGGCAAGTTGCGGAAAATTACCTGAGAATAAACAATATTCAGATTGAATCAATGATCGCGTTTTCGGTAGAAAACAATCATCCGACATACTCAAAGAAGAAGGCATACGCAGGAGACTTTGGACATGTGAAAGTAGAAGAAAACATCGCTTCTCGAATGGAGAGAAACCATGTTTACAAAGCTGAGCTCACCTTGTTTGTTAGTCATCACATAGCGGAACGTAATAATTGATTTTCAGCAACAACTCTACTGAGCTCAGCACTTACGGATTCAAAGTCTGGACGATCTGCGGTGATGCATCTCCAGAAGAGAGTGAAGCGTTCATGACTTCGCTTTACATGTACGAAGATAAAAACAGAGTCGAACCAGTTGAGCCAGAAAATACAAGCCTTCCTCCAATGAACGAGTTCTCTCAACTTCCGAGCGGTCATGAGCCGAACCAAGTCAATGAAGACTCGGAACGTTTGCAAGCTGCTGGCGACAACAGAAGCATGGCTTCTTCGGAGTCTTCAAGTATGTCATCAAGATCATCTCAAAGGAATCTCGGAACTTCAGAGCGGTCGGAAAGATTGTGAGTTTTGTTTCTAGGTCCTTATGCTTATTCAGCTCGCCAATTGATATTATTAGCGTAAAAAGAAATACAAAAAATACAATAGTTGTAAAAGTACTGATTTGCAGGCAATTCGGAAGACAAATTCCACAAGCAAATTTCGGTACCCAGAATCCTACTTCTAGCGGCCAGAATATGATTCCTGAAGACAAAGAAATAGAGAACTGTGCCGTTGTCCTTGATTCGTCGAGCAGAGAGATATTTGTGTACGAAACTACTCTTCTGAAGCTCATGAAACTTGAGAATCCCAATAACGAACGGTAAGACGTAATTTTGTTTTACACGCTAATACAGTAACTCAAATGTCAGGTGCGCCAAATGGGGAGTGGTTCGTTTCATACCGGAAGGATCTCAAAATGGAACAATTTTTGTAAAAGCAACCAGCTTCCGATATTCTCCTCCTGGTGCCGACGTGATTCAAACTCCAGATGGTCCACCAAATGTATAACAGTTTAATATAATAATATAGAAAAATCCAAACTTTCTTTCAGATGAAAACTCATTTGGTCTTCTCGACTAATAACGGATACAAGACATTCAACAGAAGTTGTGGTTTTTCGAACCAATTTGGGCTTGTGGAAATAGCAGAACCCGGCGACGATTTTTTGGGGAACACCGTCTACAGCACTAACATCGAAATGTGAGTAAAATGATCTGTATGATTATCTGGAAACATGATTTTCAGCAAGCAATGGACCGATCCGTTAGAGCCCGTGTTCCGCAGTGTTTCCAAATTAGAACAAGAGAATGTCATATTCTCGGACGATTTTGCCAACTCCATGGTTCAGTTTGAAGAAAACCTTGTGAAACAGATACAAGCAAACGGACTATCGGCTTCAAAAATGCCGCAGATGGATAAAATACCTTCTCGCCCCCAAAAGAGAAACCCTAATAAGCCAGATCGAACCAGTGTAAGAGTGGTTTAATCCAAATATGGAAATCCAGATATTTTTTCAGCTGCCAGACTGGATCAAAGGGCTCGTAGTTAGTGTAAAAAAAGTTGGCAACAGAAAATGGGGACGGTTGCTCACTCCAGTGGGAGATGCTGTGTTCTCAGAAATGCCTACTCACGACAGCACCGGAAAGCATGTTCAAGTTCTGTCTTGGATCTCAGTCCGAATAACGTAAGTTTTTGATACCGACAGTATTATGCTTGTATGGAAAACATTGGAGCTGTGAAAGAGAAAATCCTTGTGGGCCATTTCATAATTTTTCAGGAATGTGAGTGGAGAATTATGGGTGACCAAAATTGAAAGGGAGCCCCACGAGTATCTGGATACGTCAGTAGATGTGAGAGGCAACGAGATTGAGGTAATGTAGAAAAAAGAGTGACTTCATTCATGAATTTTAACGATATCTAGGTCACTACTGTTCTCACAAGCTCATCCAACTTCTCGACAGTGGACAACATCAACTACTACAAACACAAGCCACTGGGAACTGTGCAAACCGAAACCAATCTGGACTTTGGGAACGGCGGAATGTAATGGCTCTTGAAATACTGACTCTTAAATGTTTATGAATTCTAGAGCGCATGTGGTGTGCAGAAGAGGATTCGGTCGACCCGTGCCGGGCAAAAATGGAGAAGAGTGTTATTGGTTCGCCAGACAGATCTTTCCACAGTCTCGTTCACCAGAAAGAAGAAGTGGAGCATCAGAATACCCATCGAATGGTGAATCGTCGTCGAATTTCTATCGGACGGAACCAGGTTTTTAGAATTAGCAAAAGAGAAAATAGCCAATCGTATGTTTATTCTAGATTCTGGATGGGACAATCGACAGGACAATCGCCAACAGCCACAAGATCCATATCGTAATCCCGAGAAAAATATATATGCGGACCATGGAGCACAAAATCCATATTGCAATCCAGAGAAGAATGTATACGCGGACCATGGATCACAAGACCCATACTGTAATCCCGAAAAGAATGCGTTTGCGGACCACGGATCACAAGATCCATTCTATAATCCTGAGAAGAATGCATTTGCTGGCCATGGATCACAAGATCCCTACCGTAATCCGGAGAAAAATACATTCGCTGGCCATGGATCACAAGATCCATACTATAATCTGGAGAAAAATAGGTTGGCGGATGAAGGATCACACTATGGACAGTCAAGTTTCACTCCGACGAATGGGAACCAATATGATCTACGCCAAAATGGTTTCAACAATCCGAATAGTTATTATGGACACTCGGGTCCGCAGAGTTATCAGGATCATAGCCGCCCTATGTCACAATGTCAACCGCAATTTCCACAGCCTTCTCCGGAGTAAGTTGGCGCAACGATTCTTTGAAAAAAAGTATCTCTTTTGTCAAATAAAAAAAACTGACACCTGAAAAATTCGTGGGCTTGTCTAGGAGGCTCCGGCTGAAAAACGATACCGTATGATGATTTTTCATAAGAACTTCATTTTATATTAATCGGCTCTTCATAATTAGTATATTTCCGAATTTTCTCCCAAGCAAATCCGCGCATTCCCCAGTTGCAGCTCATTTTGTGCTCCACACTTTCCTTCCTCTTCTCCACGAGTGGGCGGGGCGTCGTCGGCGCAAGGCTGCGGCGCGAAAAATTGTGAATTATTTTTTCTAGCCATTTTTTGCTGATATTCAAATTTTAGTCAGCTGAAAATCGAGATAAAAAAATTGGGGGAAAAGGGCTTTGAATAGTTTTATTAGGATATCATACGGTATGAAGCGAAACTAATTTTATATATTTAGCGGAACCGAAAAAATGTTTGTCTGAAAATATGATATCTGGCATCCCTATAGCAAAATTTTATTATATTATTTTGCTGAATCTTATTTGTTTCCTATTTCAGACAATATCGGCCACAACAACCATTCGGCGAGGACACCATGTCGTCTTCCGGTAGACATGAAGGTACACCCTTGAACTGTCTGATTGTTTCTCGCAGAAAGAATATCATGCTTGCATATGTCTTCAAATATCGGACATCGGCGGTGATATTTTGGTTTGTGCTCCAAACATTTTTTTTGCAATTTTGAATGTGTGTTACAGGAAATCTTTCAAAGATATCCGAGTCGGAGACGTGTTCACATGCCGTTTGGAAGAGATCCCGAGGTCTAAAGAAACGTTGAATGCAGATTTTCGAATTACGGTAATCAGAGAAAGAGTAATAAGACCTAAACTATGTACATTTTTAGGATATCGTCGAGAAACGGGATGTAGGTCTCTCTATCCTAGTGAGTGGGTCGGAATGCTACTGCAATTTGCCGATCGATCTTTCCCAACCGCTAACAATGTATCAGGATTATTCGAACAGAACCGGCAATTTTGTATTGGCATCTGGCGAAGTTGGATCCATTTTATTGGATAACGCGGTGAGTATCATTCAACAAGCACAAAAAAGAACCTAATAGTATATTGTTATCCCTGAAAATCTTTATTATACTTCTTTCCAAAAACCTAACTTTAAGTCGTTGTTTTACAATTTTTACCGGTATTTAAACACTTAATTTTAGGCTCGAGACGTGACTGGAAACACAGGTGCAGCCGCGATTACGGACAGATACCGTGGCAAACCGGGATCCTCGGATATGGTCGCCCAGTGCCAATACACCGAGTGTCTTGTTCCGCCAGCCATGCTCAATCGTGCTGGTGATCATGAAGATGTGTTCTTTGCTTGGAAAGTGATCCAAGTGATCGGTACAAATCAATCCTTCGAATTCAACGAAGCTGAAAGCAAGAAAAGAAACGTAAGTGTATTAGAGATTCATTCTCTCGAATATTCCTGTGTTCAGCTTGGTCCCGATGCCCATGAGTTGGAAGAAGATGATGACATCAGCCGGCAGAAGAGGCAAGCCAAGCTCGCTTACGAAGCGAGTCTTCGACGTGAACAAGGAATGCATTCCAGTGCTTCTTCGAATATTGGGCCCTTCCAAAGTCAACCATCGGGCAGCCAGTATGCCAATTCTGAAAGATATGGAACCCCTCATGGATCTCGCATGTTTGGATCCGAACAAGGATTTTGCACGGCTCCTCAAAGTGTTAATGCTGGTCCGAGTCGCTCCGAGACACCTATCGCTCCTTCTTTTAATGCTGATCCTTATCAGACGAGTGCTGTCGTCAATCTGGCTCAATCAATTAAAGATCGTATCGCTTCGTACACTAGAGATTCTAACCTAGCAGCACACATGGAGGCGGTTGTTCCTGGAAATTTGGTATCTTTGGAAAATGAGATTGAGAACTTGTTGAGAATGTGCCAATCCTCGAACAGGAGTTAGATGATCTATGTATTATACAGAACCCGTGCAGACCAACTATCAACTAATTGATAAACAATGTTTTTGATTTTATATTAATGTGTTTATTTACCATCAACTTGTGAATGAAGGAAGTTCTGTGCATTGTCATTTATTTTTATCATGCGTATCGTCGCATTAAGTTACCTCTTTTTAGCAATGAGCAATCTAATTCCTGCGCCAATGGCACAGTCGATTACGAAATTTTCTGTTATCAAATTGCCTCCTGCCTCAGTCAAAAATTCTCAATTTGTGTTTGGTTTCAGACCTTTTTTGAAATCTACTTCGACAGGTTTTGATCCATTTTTCGCTCTGAAAAGTTCGATTTTTTGTCAGATATTCGACTTTTGAACTGTGTCCAATTACAAAAAAAAGCTTTTTTTCAGAAAGATGGGAGAATCGTCAAATGTGCAGAAACTGCTAGCTTCTCTCCAGCAGGCTCAAAAAAAGGAGCCTGTTGTTTCAGTTAATGAGCCGTCCACATCAAAACCAAAAAAGAATACCAATGATAAGCAGAAGAAGCGTGTGGACGATAAAAAGAAGCAGAAAGGTGCAAGTGTTGGCGCAAGAATGCAGCAACAACATGCCGAAAATGTGAAGTCACAAACGAAGCGACCTCGTCAAATATCTACTTCAAAGGGAGGCGGACGGAATGCATCCGGAGCGGAATACTCGCAACAACAATCGGTACATCAGTACCCTCAACAATCAAGAGGCCCACGAATTCCATCAGATATTCTTGATGAGATTGAATTTCGATTCATCAGTAACATGATTGAAAGTGAAGTAAGATCTTGAGAGAATTTTCATTTTCCAGTACTGATTCCTATTTACAGATTAATGATGACATTCGCGTTTGCTTTCATCTTGAATTAGCACATTGGTACTATATCGATCACATGGTTGAAGACAATAGATATACGGGATGTCCGAATGTTGGAACTCGCGACTTCACTATTCAAATGTGCCAACATTGCCGATCGTTGCGGAAATATGCTCATCGGGCAGACGAGGTGAGAAAACTATTTCAAGCAAAACTATTCAATGATTATCGCATTGTTTTCAGGTCATTGCCAAGTTCAGAGAATACAAATCCTCTGTACCAACCTATGGTGCCATTTTGGTGGATTCACAACTACAGAATGTAGTACTTGTACAGTCATATTTTGCGAAGGGAAACAATTGGGGCTTCCCAAAAGGGAAAATTAATCAAAATGAGCCGCCTCGAGATGCAGCGATTCGTGAGACTTTCGAGGAGACTGGATTCGATTTCGGCGTTTATTCGGAGAAGGAGAAAAAGTTCCAGAGATTCATCAACGACGGAATGGTCAGACTGTATCTAGTGAAGAATGTCCCAATGGATTTCAAATTCGAACCTCAGACTCGTAAAGAAATCAGGTAAAGGATTCTTCTGAATTGATACCCAACTCCATATGACATTTTATCGTAGTTCCTTTTTGTTTAACTTAATTCTTTCACTTTCAATATTATAGTTTATGATGATTGCAGAAAAATTCAATGGTTCAAAATTGACGATCTTCCGACTGATAAAAACGACGAGCTGCCCGCCTATCTCCAAGGATATAAGTTTTTCATGGTCATGCCCTTCATACGCGATATCCAGTCATATATTCAAAAAGAGAGGGAGAAGTTGAGAAGGCAGCAAGCTTCAGCTGCTCCTGTGGCCTCTTCGTCTGCCAAATCTACAGTACCCGCAGCTTCTGAGCAATCGATTCTAAGTCAGCTGTTTCCATCTGTCACGAAGTCAGCAACAAACCAAAATGTGACTTCTAATCCTCCAATTCTGAAAAGACTAACTAGCGAAGAACTTTTCTCGGCGTTCAAATCGTCCCCAATGCCGCAGAACAAGGATTCAGAAATCAGCAGACCAGTACTTCCTGATATGTCTCCTTCGGTCAATGGATTGGACACTCTGGCTTTGCTGGGAATATGTACACCTCTCAAGGCGGGAGCCAACCTTAATCAGTTCCCTGCTTCACCTCGGAACTGCCCAAAAATTAATGAAGAGGTTGAGAAGACCTACAAAGATCACGAAGCGGAGGTTGGATTCGCAATGCCAACTGATTTACAACAACCTCTAGTGACTACCGATCATCCATGTAAGAAAATACCAATTGAAAAGTAAAGACAAATGAGCTATTTTCAGGGCAGCATAACAGACCCTTAGATGGTTTTTTTCCAAAAACTAACGACTCTCATCAAGGATGGCTGGATACACCACTTGTGAATACCATCATGCACTCACCAAATCTACCTATTCACTCTTCTCATTCTCCTGCCACACCTTCAACTGTTCTAGGACATTTAATTGGAAAACCTATTCAACCGCAGCCAATTCTACCACAACCTGCGAGTCAAAGTGCTTTGGGAAGCGCTGAAAAGCCGAAAAGCTCGAAAATCAATCTGAGTGACAATTCCGCTTTCACGGCCATCAACTCATCGCAAAAGCAACAATCGGTTCCGAAAGCAACTGCAGCTCCAGGTTCGTATAAAGTGCGATCGTCGTCGTTGAGTGGAAGCACAAAATCGAAAGCGACACGTTCATTGTTCAATTCTGTCACTTCTCCGGTTTCGAGCGAGTTGCCATCAATCCATGGAGACGATCCACACATGTGGGAAGAAATCTTGCTCCGTGAGCAATTCGCGGCTACTGCCGGAACTAGTATTTCCTCTCTTGCTGCTTCGAATCAAGAACTGGCTATGATCAATAGGGATACTCCTATCGAGAATCGCAATCCGTATATGAATCAAATCTATCAACAGATTCCAAACCGTCCAAAATGTGGCGAGGTCCCATGTTGTACTCAATGGACCAAGAAGATTCAGGTGAGGGAAACATATTTTTTAAAACTATTCTAAAATCAATTTTTTTTAGCTCGACACAGAATATATTGCTGGACCAGTTTCATCATGGATGCAACAGTTTTCACTTCACAAAAAGTAGTCCCATCTATACAGGAATTCAATTCCGTCATATATAATCAAAATTCGCATATTTTATACTCCCTCCTGTACGTTAATCACTCACTTTTGTGTATTACCATATTGAGATTTTTCAAATTCTCTCTCAATGGAACCTTTTTGAACAATTTGCTAGATTTTGAGGTATCCATTCATCTAATAACTATATTTTGTTTCACAAGCGTCTGTAAGATGCTTGAAAAATGTAAATCAAATAGAATGAAGAAATTTGTAAAAGTCGTTGTTCACCACACTGTTCTCGTTCGTGAGCTCTGTCAGAATAGAGAAGTGATCCTCTCCGGCGTATTCCTGTAAGCAAGTGTGAATTTATACCGAAAACTTTCTTCAATTACCTTGTATTGAGCGTTTTTTACCAGTTGAGAGAACTCCACATTTTGCTGGAATAGCTTTGGGGATTCCAATTTGCAGTTTGCAATAAGAATAGGGAATGCAACAGTTTTAAGAAGGTCATAATCACAACTACATAATGCAGCTTCTTCCGGAGTCAATCCCAAATCACGACCATACTTTGTGTTAACCAGTTCGTGGAGTTTATAAATTCCGGCACTCAAGAAAGCACCACTGATTCGGGGGCAAATACTCATCTGCTTTGAAATTATCTGCTATTTACTCGTCTGCTATTTTGGCTCATCTGCTATTGCTGGATCATCTGCTATATTGGCTCGTCTGCTATAGATCATCTGCTTTGGGGTTCCTCATCTTTACCTTTTTCGCTGAATTTTTTTTCAGAATATGATTTTTTGCTTTTAATTATAGGCTTAGGCTGAAGTTTCGGGAAAAAATAACACTTTAGCCTAAGCCTATAGTACATTAGATGATTTTCCTTATAGCAGACAAGGCAATTATAGCAGATGATCTATAGCAGACGAGCCAATATAGCAGATGATCCAGCTATAGCAGATGAGCTAAAATAGCAGACGAGTAAATAGCAGATAATATCATAGCAGATGAGTATTTGCCTGATTCGGGGATCTTGTATACGGGTGATGGCTGAAACTGAGAGACATTTTAGTTGTTTTAGTAACGAATACTTGCCTTGGAACGCTAAATGGGCTCCAACAGAATGACCACCAATCACCACCTTCTTTGCGTTTTCGAATCTATCCAAAGCGAACTGAAAATGGAAGTGTATACTCATTGGCTAGAAGATGATACCTGAACTCCATCGATTGCTTCTTGTATGGTCTGCCTCAACGGATGGTCCTTGTTGGCATAGTCATATCCAATACTCACTACAGTATACCCGAGGCTTTGTGCAACACCGACAACTGCCAAACACTTTTTACGATTTCCAAACTGTAGTTTTTCTTTGTTTTTTCAATCAATCAAATTGAAAAAGACTACCCACCAACCAGTATCCTCCGTGGATCATGATGAACACCTTCTGCGCGTTCTCCGGTCCCCAAATGTCAATTTGAGTTAGTTCCCCATTCGGTTTATACGGAATATCTTCCTTTCGTTCAACTGAAGAATCCTTCAAAGCTTTATAAATTTGCTCAACTTTTGCATCGAATTCATCTCCAGCTGTTTCTGGATTTTTCGAATGTAAGGAGCAGAAGTACTCCGCGCTGAGTTTGTCCTCGTCGTTTTCCATTTGAGCAAGAATTTTATTAAACGAAGAAGAAGAAGAAATAAGTGAAAAAGGGTTGAAAACAACAAATGGGTACCAGTGATAAAGTAGTGTCTATGATAAGAGTGGCGAACAAAGAACAAATCAAATAGAAGATGGAATCGATAGACGAACAACATCGGGTGCGATGCTAGCAAACGAATCGGTTGTTTTTGTGATCACTCGACCGATATTCCACGCAGGGGCATTATCAAGACCAGATAGTTCCGAAATGTACTTCTGAAAACAATTTTTTTCTTTTTCTATGAATCAAACTATTATTTACTAGTACGAAGCGGGGAGCTGTGGAAGAGAAATACCGGTGGCCGTGCCTGAGGGTCTCACAGCGACTACCGTAACCTGAGAATAATTTTTATTTTCCGGATTTATTTTCTTGATTTCCGCTTTCATTCTCAGAACTTTTTGGGCTTTTTTAGGTTACGGTAGCTGTCGTTGTGGGACGTCCGGAATAACATTTACCTGAGCGTTTTCCATAGACATTGCAATGAGAAGTCCGCCACTTGTTTCTGCAGAACGACCCTGGAATAACCGAAAACCCTCTCCACCTTTTTCAATCATACGATCAGCAATTTCATCCATATATTCAATTATTGGAAGTTTTTCGATTACAAACTCCACTTGCTGCTTTTGAACACGAGCCAAATTTTCAGCATGTCCTAATAACCCGAATCCAGTGACATCTGTTGAGGAATGAGCTTCGTATTTGTGAAGAAGCTTGGCTGCATTCCTATTTAGACGACTCATCTGCTCACAAACTTGTTGAAAAGCTTTTCGAATTTTGGAACTGTCGAGTCCAAGTTCTTCGATTCTCCCTTTATTATTCTTAATCCATTCGTATGAATTTACAGCTACTTGACCTCCAATCGGTTTAGTGAGAACTAGTACATCACCAGGAACTGCTCGATCCACTTTGATAATTTCAGATTCGTGAGCAACAGAACTTGCAACCCCTCCAAGAAGAAGCCAAGGACAACGGACGGTTTGGCCTCCACGAATCTTTGTATCTGCCTCATCTGCTGCATCCTGCAATTCTCTTAAACTTAAAGTATGAATTACAATTATTTTCAAACCTTAAAACCTTGAATAAAAAGGCGAACAATGATATCTCTCTGTGTTTCATTCAAATCAACTGCAACTCCCAGAAGCATCAACATGTTATCACATTCCGAAACTCCCATTGCATATAAATCGGAAAGTACATTTGCACAAGTAATCCGACCCATAATATATGGATCATCAACAAGAGGATAGAAGAAATCAGTAGTTTGAACAAGACGGAGGCCAGGATGACGAAGAGGAATTACACAGCTGTCGAGACCGATGTCTGGATAGAACAAAAATCACCTTTACTACGATAGTTACAGTATCCCAAGTCTTGAGAAAAACTCAGAAAAACGTCAAAGCTGGTTAAATAATGAGATGTTTCCGTACCAATTTCATCGTTGTTGATGATCAAGTCTGTTTTGAATGTCTGCAGCAATCGAAGAAGAATGTCTCTCGGAACTTTACATCCGCAACCTTTCATGGCAGTCAACTTTGTCAATACAAACTCGTCGTCGAGTCCATTTTTCACCGGATCAAATCCTTCTAGAATCCGCTCGATACGATTGATGCTTGTCATTCTGAAATGACGTCTTCGTTAAAAATTTTGTAAAACTTTCTGATATTGAGGAGGCGTTAGTTGCAAAGTATACGAGAATCTTGATAGATTATTTTTTTTCAATTTATCATGGAACCTATTATTTATCTAGTTATAGAGTTATTATTGGGAAAGGGTGACGTTTGGGTCGTACTTAATTGGAAAACTTTTATAATAGTCGAGGAGCAGAGTAATTAAAAGAAAATATGTGAGTAACTCAATTTATTTTACTTTCTCCTAGACCAAGCCCACTTTTATAATTGAAGTATAAAACGGATGAGAAGCGGTGTTGATAGACATTTCGAGAGTTTTCTCGCAAAAAGTCGGCATTGCAGCAGGATCTAAAAATGCTCAACAAGTCGACAATTCTTTTCTGCGTTCTGGTTTTGGTATTCAATGTATTCGCTTCTGCTGCATACGAGAGCGATGGAGAGTAAGTTGACCTAGAAAATGTAACCTAATAGTCTCTAATTTCTATTTCAGAATCATGCGTCCACCTTTCCGGACTTTGAAACGTGGCAGTTTGTCAAACATGATGAGAATCGGAAAGCGGCAAATGTCTCATCAACAGGAATACGTTCAGTTTCCAAGTGAGGGACAGGTCCCATGTGAAAGCTGCAATTTGGGAACTCTAATGAGAATCGGACGGAGATAAATGGAGAATTCGGATGTGTAGTTTTGCGTTTCTCTCGTAAACTGGTTCATGTTCTCGATTCACTATGTTATCTTACCGCTTGTGAATGAATTCATTTGTTAACTCTTTGTTTATTTCTCTACTTTGGAGGAAGTGACACGAACTGTTTCAAAATAACCAGGGTTCAAAAACAAGGGAAAGCATCGTGACAAAAAAAGGAAGATGCCTGATAACTTCCGAAACAGACAGCAGTATTTTCTGATAGAATGGTCAAACTAATTGTAAGAAAACTAAACAATAATAATGTTAGGGCATCTGGAAATTGATTGGAATAGAGATCAGAGAAAATCGCGATTTCGGAAATCTGTCCCAGTACAGGATACCTCCTGAATAATGACTTATGTCAAATACAACAAGGATAAGGGATATTCAGAACGAAACCCGGAAATTCCGATCTGAATTTTTTTGAATATCATTTTTAGAATGAAATTGCAATCGGAATTTTTCGGGATTATATTCAGAATTAGAGAATTTTAGAATTACTGTACGTCAAAGGCGCATGCAAAAAAGCTACATGCGGGTCTCGAACGGAATCACTTTTACCGATTTTCTTTGCTTTTTCTAAAAATCTGTTTGTCATTTTTTCACTATTTTTTTTTGCGCTTTCGTGATCGGAAGGTCGAATTTCTTTCTTCTCAATTTCAAATTCTAAAAATTCTGAAATTTCAAAAGTGAGAAAAGCGAAGTTTTCTGAAATTTTCCAAATCAGAGTATTCCAAAATTCTGACATTTTCCAAATCAGAGTATTCCGAAATTATGAAAATTCCAAAGTCGTGATATTCGGAAATTTTAAAATTTTTAAATCAAAATTTTCAAAATCGGAAATTCCGAAATTTTGCAAAATCGAAATATTCCGAATCCCGGAATTTTCCAAATTGAAATATTCCAAAATTCTTGAAACTTGGAATTTTTGACAGTCCAAAAATTTCGAAAATGCCATTCCGAACATCCCACAAGTAGATAGATTCATTCTATTATGTATCCCAAAGTTTTTCATAACTTTCTGTGACTACGGTAAACATAAAACAAAAAATCTGCAATCACCATCTTGGCGAAATGAAGTCAAACGACAGATTTCCTGGTGGTTCAGCTATTAATGTGTAAAGTCATATATCTATTTTGTGGGGAATGTTCATTGGAGAACTTTCATTTATAGATAACCGGATGCTTATGAGGTCTTGACGAAGCAGGGTGCTAAGTTTGAGATGAAGTTTCAGATCTTATCTTAAAACTTTAATAATAATACATAAAATCACGGTCTTGTTCCAGTTTGCAAAACTTTTTTCCACTCGGTGCAAAAGAGCGAGCTTGCTCATCCGACGGTTTTTCTCCTCCCATTTTTTGTTTATTTTCGAGTTTTTTGGTTCATATTCATACCAAATCGGAATATGACAAAAAAACAAAATGTAAATAGCTTTTTCCCAGCTCATATAGTCACATTCATTCCCTGTTTGTTCTTTTTTTTTCTTTACTGCCCACCTGTTTTTTCGATATGTTATTGTGTGTCTGGTCGCCTCTGCAGCAGGAAAAAATCGATTTGTTCGATAGAAAGACCTTCGAACTGTAAAACTTTCTCAATTTAGTGTGTTGCTTTCAGACTTTGACATTCCATTTTTTGCAGAAATTTCATGGTGTGGGTCAAACCGGAACATCTGCTGTTGGCACAATCATTTTGGTAATTTTATTTCATCACATAGAATGTTCCAATAATTTTTAAATATTTCAGGTCATGCGAAAAAGCTACTCAATATTTTAAGCTTCAGCGCCGGAAAGGACACGGAACTCGCGGATTCTCATCCTTACTAGTTGCTACAATAGATTCTGTGTTCGATACGAGACCACCACCGTACAGAATAATCTACGATTTCGACAATGAAGATATACATATTTCAATAGGTAACAAGAAGTTCTAAATATTGATAATCTATTCTTATAACTTCAGTACTGGCAGTAGCAGTTGAGCAAAAAGAAATCGAAGAGCACTGGTCTTATATTCAAGAAAACTTCATTCCCGCAATAGGTATTTATTAGTTTTTTGGTGAATACGAAATCAAAATGATTTTTATTCAGATTCACTCAAATTCGAAAAAGATGTTCGTCGATATGTAACTACAAAAGTAGACAGCCTAGCAAGTGATTCGGAAGAAGTGGTCGCTCCTTATTCGGGTAATTTTTAAGTTTCCATAATTGCCAAAATTGCATAACAAATTATTTTCAGAAGAACTGGATTCCGTATCAACTAGGTCGTGCCTGGAAAAGTTCCATAAAACGTTCTCGATTCCACCGGATGAGAAAATAGTCAATTGTATGTTTTAACCCTATTTAATATCTTATTGAATTTCAATTTCAGATTACAAATGCTGTCACTGGAAAGGAAAAGTTCCTGCACAAGGAGACCTCTTTCTATCTGTCAATTTTCTTTGTTTTCATTCGTTCATTATGGGAAATGAGACGAAAATCAAACTGAAATGGACAGACATTGTGGTAAGGATGAGTTGAGATATTCACTTTTCACTAAATATGATATCTTCAGAGGCTTGAACGAGTCACTTCAATATTGTTTCCCCAAAGCATACTCGTCGTTACAAAAGAAGACAAAAAATTCAGTTTTTCAATGTTCTTGAATTTTGAAGAAACGTTCCAACTTGCATCACAACTTGCCAATATTGCCATGAAACAGTGAGTATTTATTTTTGGCTCCGAAACATTTTGCCACTAATTGTAAGATATGGAGAAAATTTAGGCTACAAAAAATTCCAGGGGTTTCAAATTAGTCTTTTCTAGAATTCGAAAATTCAAAACGACTAATGTTTGAAAAATTTTGAATTTCACAAAGTGTTCTATCAAAAAAATCATGTTTGATAACTCTACAAGTTATGTTTGTAGTCTGTAATTTCTCCATTTGTCTGCATGGCGAAATTTCTGCCTAACCTAGTTTCTGAACCGACTTTTAAAATTTATATATTTTTCAGGTTGATAGAAGAAGAAGGATTCTGTGAGGATACTTCTCTACGTAAAAAGATGCTAATGGAGAGTGAGCATAGAAGAACCATCAAAACCAAAGCCTCATTTCTGAAACGAGATCTTGATGCAAGACATCGAAGTGACGCATTCAGGTCAGATTTATTTTTTATACAAAATCCAAAGCCTTGAACTAAAAAGTTTTACAATTTATCATTTCAAGTATATACAATCAAAAACAGAAAATAATCACTCATTTTTTATCGTCTCTTCTTTTTCCTTCTCATCCATCCGTCCATTTGTGGACCAATCATATGGAATGTACTCCACAGAATATTCACCAGTGAAGAAGAGTTTTTGTAAATTGTTCTTCTTATCACTGTCGTCTGTTTCAATAACATCCAAAATCCATTGAAGAGTTTTCTCAATAGTTCCTCCGAAATCGTCTGAAAACCATTTGAATGTTTTTCCCAAATGGATCACATTCTTCTTCATGTCGACTCGAAGGAACTTGTCTCCCTTTAGAAGAGCTGTCCGGGCATTCTCACGCATTTCTTGATGAATCGTCTGCAAAAAATAGTTCTACTTATCAGAGTTCTGAGCCAGTTATCACTTTTGAATGGTAGACTCTGAGAGGTGGAGTTGTCTTGGATCCTGAACACAAAGCAAAGTAGATCAGCGGATCACAAACTGGCAGAGAAATCGGTAGACGTTCGTCTTGTTTTCCAAATGCTTTCCAAAGCATTCCTGGCCCTTTCTTGTTTGCTCGAAGAATTCCATTGATGATGGAATGAAGTGCATATCGATGACCTCCAATCAAGTAATACGTAGCATTCACTAGCTGAAAACTGACAGTTTTAGTAGTATAGCATTGTCTTTACTGACCTTTCTTCTCTGCCAAATTCCAATTGGCGGACCGTGTTTCAGTGTAATATGAATCAGCATCATATTGTAGACATTGATGAAAAATGTGAGACGGTCATCGGGAGTAGAATCATCGAATGTTACTTGATTCAGTTCTCGTGCGAATTGTAGATATCGGGTGAAATTATCATTTGAAGATAATCCTCCATAGATTATGGACTGAAATTTAAGAGTTGAGAATAGAGTTCAATTTTGGTTTATACCTGATTATGATCTGTGAGAATATCGGAATATACGGGTTTAAGCAGTCTTGTGAACTTTTCATTGCACTCTGCCACTGGGATTCTCGGTTTCTTCCCTTCCTCGTCTTCTCCATTTTGTACTGCATTCAGTGGCTTGTTTTCGTCGTCTTCAACCAGTTGATAATACCTAAACAAAATACGTCGAATCAATCAATGTGATCCAATTTTTGGTCTTCTTCTGCCAACCTGTCCGGACTGAACGTCATCCCGGCCTCCTTCGAAGTTTGTCTTCCCACGTGCCTATCGATCAATTCCTGGCCAACTTCGAGCGCTTCGCTCCTTCCTGCAAACGAATTCAGTATTGTGTGTAGACTGTGACATTGTGTGTGTTTGTATTCTCAGACGTATTGTTTATTTTCTGCCTTGGGGGCATTTCACCTATGGAGGAAGTATGAAAAATGCAGGTGTGCGCAGCAAGGAAAACCAAAATATATACCGAAACGAAAAGCGTGGGAGTTGTTCTTGAAGAACGGTGTTGCAATCGACTCATCGAAACAAAGTTCGTTCCATGCATTTCCTTCGGGATCTGATTCATATTCAATGTGCCACGATCGCTCGGCAAGCTGCTCCAAAATAAAGCGGTCAATATTATCAAGACGGGAATTCTTTCTGATCTGTGATGGGGAAGTAGCGGATGATTTTTTGTGTCGAATAGAATCCATTTTGGCGTTAGAAGTAATAGAAGTCAAACGACTAAGTCAATCCAAATGATTCGAACTGATTCGTTGTCTCTGATGAAGAAGACGGATGGGGCAAAAAATAGGGAGTAGGAGGCGTTGGTGATGTGCGTTTCTAATTGATAACAAGTGGAGTGTTTGTGGCATCAATGTACAGTAGCCGTTAGGTGAACCCCGAGACAGAAATTTGAAAAGCTGAGTGCAGAACGGAAAAAGGAGAAGAAGATCGAGAAGAAGACAAAAAGTTCAAGGACGAAACATAGAAAAGAGAGTGGAAACGATGGCTTGTTTCGAAAAGCAATTTCAGCAAGTTTATGTGCCACACTCTCGTGGTAATCCTTCTCTTGTTTCCGGTTATGTGTCATAAAATATTCTCGGAGGCCCCCCGGAAAAACTCACGGATTCCTTTTTGCCGCATCAGCCACTCAATAAGTTGCTCGCCTTTGAACGAGTTTCGGTACACTTTTAGTTTTACCTGTAAATTTGTGTGTGTGTGTGTGTTTTTCCTTTTTCTCTCTAGATCACTGACGCGATTATTTTTGATGAGTTGCGCGTTCTTCATGTCCCGAACCAGTTTGCTGTACTCATCGGGAACCCACAGAACCTCCTCACAACATTTGTTGTTGTTCTCGTTGTCGTATTCTTCGAAACCGATCGCATTCATCGGATGGGGAACAATCGGTCCGTTGGTGCACTTCTCACGACGGACGTGCTCGATTAGACTCTCCCACTTGTTTTTCTCACCGATCTGAAGTTACTGTAGTCGTAGTTGACTGGGATAAGATAGAAATGAATTACCACTCGTTCCAGATCTGCTTCGTTTCCAATATAAATATTGTTGAAAAAAATTTGTGGCAAAACTTCGGTGCCCGTTCTATCGAATATTTCTTGTGTGTGCTGAAAAAAAAATGAATAGAGTCATCGAAGAATGCTTCTGCTTTGTTTCTCTATTGACTCGTCATCTATTTCTTTCCCACCTGAGGGAATGAATCGAGCGAAACATCTGTGTATGGAACACCCTCTCGATGAAGAAGGTCTCGTCCTTTGGCACATCGAGCATTTCCAATTTCAGTATAAATCACAACCTGTCCGGCAAAGTCTTCGAATGATGATGATTTTTGAGGGAGATTCATCTAAAATGCAAAAAAAAACTTTTTGCGGCAAAAGTGAAATTTTAATCCGAAAATTGTACTTTATTTATAATGGTAAAGAAAAGAGGTATAGGAGGGAAAATGGTTTCCACCTGATCTTGAAGGTAACTCTAGTCAATCGATTTTTTGGAAAAAAAAGATAGAGAAAAGTTTCATGGAAGATGATTTTGATGAGCCCACTGAGAAGTATTAAAAAAGTCCTAACTGCAGGGAAATAGTGTGAAATTGAGAGAGGCAAAGACATGGAATAGATCCCGACCCCCGCAGGAAACTTGGGCACCCGTCGGGATGGAATGTGTAATATATAAGATGATATATATGAATGGAAGAGGGAAGGATGAAGATGACCTTAAAATGTCATGTGTATGTATAGATTAGGATCGAATTTACATGAGTACTCTCGGCGTGATATCAAAATGGTGTACAAGAAAAGAAAAAGAGGAAGAAGGAAAGTTCTCAAGTTGTTGAAAGTTTCAACATGAAACGAAGAGAGACAGTGCGTACAAAAATTACTCAGTGTTGCAGAAGACGTCACCTCTTCCTCATTGTTTGTGCGAGAGACTCATGTGAAAACACCTGACAATGCACCGAAACACATAGTCTAAAGTTTCAGGTTTCTGTAGAAATCGCCGATTTTAGCGGACTTACAGTAACCCAAAAGTTGCAAATGTCGATCTTCCTGTTATTTCTCTGATATAGTTTCACTTGACGAACTTTTGGTTTTTCAGATGCCAATTCAACCTTCCATTCATGGAAAAACTCGACGGCGACACGAACTGTCGACTGTTCACTCCATACGACCGACGTCATGTTCCTGGAAAATTGTTTGTTTCAACGAACTTTGTTTGTTTTGCCAGCAGAGTATGTCTTTATGTTCACAAGTTCTGTAACAAGCATCTTTCCATTTCAGACCGAAAGACTGGTGTCTATTGTTGTGCCTCTGATCGAAGTCACTTCTGTCGAAGAGTGTTCCCCAGTATCTGCTACTCTAACAACACAAGGAATACTTCTGTGCCTCAGAAACAAATCCACTGTAATCTTTTCCGATGTTCCGGATCGAGACCGCGTTCTTTCAAAAATTACGGTTTACTTGGAGCGGGGGAAAATTGAAAGAACCATGGAAAAAGCGAAGGCAGACACAGAGAAAAGTAGAAGTGTAAGCTATTTGTCTCCAGAAAGATTCACCCTATTTTTCAATAATTTCAGTCCACATCATCTTCAAGCTCTTCCTTCGATAGCCTGACTTGGGACTATCCACTAATCGAAAAGTATCCATTTGGAGCAGATGCATCCGACAAATGCAGAGAGAAATGGAATAAATATTTGAATGAGTACGGTAGTGGAGTATGCATGTATCGAACTGTCGAGCTACACCGTCTGCTTTTGGAAGGAGTTCCTCTACAACTCAGAGGTCAAATCTGGATGATTTGTTCTGGAGCAGCTGCGGAAATGGCACTCAATCCCGGATACTATCGTGAATTGTTGCACAAAAATCAAGGAGTGTACAGCGTTGCTCTCGAAGAAATTGAGAGGGATCTACATAGGAGTCTCCCTGAACATCCAGCGTTTCAACAAGGTCCAGGAATCGGAGCACTCCGCCGAATCCTGACGGCATACGCGTACAGGAATCCGAATATTGGATACTGTCAAGCAATGAATATTGTTGGTTCAGTGCTTCTCCTATTCACAAAAGAGGAAGAAGCATTCTGGCTGTTAGTCGCCGTTTGTGAACGTCTTCTTCCTGATTACTACAATACAAAAGTTGTTGGAGCACTGGTCGACCAAGGAGTATTTTCTGAACTTGTTGAACGTCTTCTTCCTTCGGTTGGAGCCCAGCTAACTCGTCTCGGACTGGATGATATGGTTGCTCTTTCCTGGTTCCTCACAGTGTTCCTTTCCGCTATAAAGTTTGATGCAGCAGTTCGGATTCTCGATTTATTCTTTTTCGAAGGAGCAAGAGTTAGTTTTGAGATTCTTAAAACATCTAATAAGATCTATTCATTTCCAGCTGATGTTCCAAGTAGCTCTGGAGATGCTGAAGCAAAATGAGAAACTGATTTGCGAGTCGAAAGATGATGGAGAGATTCTGATGAGTTTGGCTAAATACACGGAAAGTATTCATGAAGGTGACAATGTTATCGAGAGAAAGCCATCCGGTGTTACAATTGGAACAACGATTCTGACGGATTTGGAAGAAGCTGCATCGACTGTGATGAATTTTATGGGAACTGAAGTTACCAGAACGTTTCCTAAGGTATTGAAATGTTTAGAATTTAGTTTTTTCTTTAAAATAAGGTTTCAGATGCCAATTGGAGAGTTGCTAGGAAATTCCTATCAAAACTTTGGCTACTGTTTCACCAATGAGAATATAGAGACCCTTCGCTTGAAGAATCGGCTGAAAGTGGTACAGAATTTGGAGGATAATCAAATGAGAAGTATCATCAAAAGCATCGGAAAGGACTGCAAGTTTACGAATGAGGAGTTGGAAGCACTGTATAATGTTGTGAAGGTAAGTATTATTTATTAGCGAAACAATGAGATAAGGTTACCCGAAAGATGAGAAGGTTATGAGAAAAAAAATCAGTTGGAAGATACTGCACAGACAACACTGGAGAGGGGAAATCCGTGTAATGTCCATTGTGTTCCATTACATTTGTAGATGAATGTGTTCGATGAATCAGTGATAAGGGATCCTGAATACGGTGCATGAACGTCACAAAGTTCCGATTCATACCATCTGGAATACAATTTTTGAGAATTTAAAGACTTCTTGAAACCCACTTCACGAGCATATGTGGTTCTGTACATGTAATCGTTCTAGTGCACTCCTTCAAGTCACTCGTATCAACAATATTCTGAGCGTCTCTCTTGTCCATTGTCATTGAGAAGAACGTGGATACAGATTCATGATTTGAGCAGATATCCTTCATCTCCGCTGTATTTTTCATCCAAAGTGGTGGGCAGGAACCACAAATATCTGAATCAATCTTCTAACTTTCGTTTCACATAAAACATTGAGCTCACCTGGTTTCTCCACTTGAAGGGCTTCAAATAAATCACGGTCATCGTGAACATTATTGTTATTATCTCGATGAAAGACAGCCGGTTCTGGATTACTAACATTTTCATCTTCGTTTCCCTTTGTTTCTCTCCTTGTGTCTGTTTTAACAGCAAACGTTTTGGCATTCTTTTTCGAACCTTCTCGACTGGCAACTCTCGGAGCTTCTACGGATTTATCAGAAACTGTGAAATCGTCACCATCTGATGATGAGGAAGAGCGTTGCGCATTAGATGCAGATCCAGAAGATGAAGGTTCTGTTGGTTGCGGTGATGGAAAGGTTTTAGCCTGACGGAACTGTTGAATATGAGCAGAATAATCGTCTTGAGCAGGCAGAACAGGCATTCTGCGAAGAGGAGCATTGTCGAGTTGACCAGCAATGCTGACTGCCTCAGAAGGGATCGTCTTCAAGCACGCAGCCACGAATAGTATCAATGAGTTGAGGAACATCACGATAAGAACAGAGTGAATGGATGAATGATGCATGGTTGGGTTGGGCTACAGGAAAATACGGGTCACACGTAGTGAAAGTGTGGAGAGATGAGACAGCCGGTCCACTCCAAGGTGACACTCTCTGGTTTTTTGATAGTGTTGATAATGCAGATGTACTTTTCCTGAGTAGAGAAATTTTAATCAAGGAAATAGGACAGGAAGGGCAGAAAGAAGAACATGAATAAAATGATGTGGTCACAAGAAGAAGAAGATGGACTGCGTTAACTACCGAAGATAGAAATGCCAGAATTGATGTTACGTCTTGCTAAT
Organism: Caenorhabditis nigoni; assembly: GCA_027920645.1. Lineage (NCBI taxonomy): Eukaryota > Metazoa > Nematoda > Chromadorea > Rhabditida > Rhabditidae > Caenorhabditis > Caenorhabditis nigoni. The sequence continues at coordinate 11,742,801 of CP115867.1, read as the reverse complement.
TGCAGAAAAGAACGTTGCCGATCGAAAAATTAATGGCTAATATACATATTTCCATCAGAACAGAAGACTAGCATGTGAGAGAATAAAGGTAAGAAACTCGGGATCGGGAATCGGAGTGATATGAATGAAATGGAAAATTGAAGAAGCTTATGCGCGCAGATAAAAAGACAATAGGTGTATGGTGTTATCTCCGATCTCATGAACTTTCATCCTTTTAACGTCACTCTTCTTTTCAGGAAGAACATCTACTATCATGGAGGCATCGACTAGGAGTATCGGCTAGAGGTAAAATGGCTGCAGTTACCGAAAGACCTCGACCCGATCCATGCGCCCAATCACAATATAGGTAGGCAGAATCCCAAAGTTATAAATTCCAAAACACATTCTTTTTAGATTGGACTATGATCTATTTTCGGAAATTTTCCCACGACTGTTGCCTTGGCCTGTGACCAACATTTTTGTGATTCGAGTTTTCCGCCTTCTTGATATTTCCGACAACGGACTTCTTACCTTCCGCGACCTGGCCATAAATCTTTCGATTCTTCTTCGAGGAGAAGCCACGGAAAAACTGGCACTCTTCTATAAATGTCACCTTCCACCTGCGTTCAACATGTCCGATCTGGATGGTCTGGATCCAAGTGAAGAGAGCTCTCCGGATCGGAATGGGGCGGAACCAGAACTCGCGATGGAGGCTACGGATCTTTTAGGATCTCCAAAGAAGGCGGCTGGTCAGGTGAAAAGATCATGCTCGGTGGATATCCCACGACAACCATCCGATCAGAATCTAGGAGATTCTTATAAGGTAGGTTTCTGCTATTAGGTGAATCTAAAATGGTTGGAACTTCAGACACGATGCAGTACTTCGAGTGCTGTCATGGTCCCTGCTCATATGGAAGAACGAGCTTCTGACGCGGAGTCTTTGATTGATATGATTGCTGCTAAGTCGATCGGATCGTGTCCTTCCGAAACTGGTATGGATCGCATCCAAGTAGCTGATGTTGCTAGTGAGGGTTAGATCAAATTTCATTTACCTCTTTCAAATTTGAGTTTCATTTTAATTATTTCTTTTCAGAATCCTATTCGGTTGTTGACGAATCAATTGAGAAAATGAAACAATTGAGAGTTAAAACCATCTCATCCCCTGATTCATCTACAAAATTGGAAATGAAGATGCTTCCAGCGATGAGCCAGATTCAATTCATTCAGCTATGGAAGACGTTCTACGATATGCTCAGTGGAAAAGAGACTGAGCAATCGGTATTCCACTCATTGGCAGTTACGGGAACTCTTCTTTTGCAACTAGGAGAGACGCATCGAGAACTTCAAGCTAAGCTGGAAGCCCAGATAGCTGATGCCATGCAGGATTTGGATGAAACTCTGAAGCAGCCAGATGGAGATGACGAGTTTGAAGAAGATAGGAAGATCGATCCGATTGAAGTTCAAAGAAAACGAATTGGAGATATGCAGACTTGGTTGGTCTACTTTATTTTGGATTAGTTTAATGTTTCCATAGTTTCAGTATGGCCGATGATGAATGGCGAGTCAATTTGGAACAGATTTTGGCATCGGTCATCGCTGAATCAACACTTTCTGAATTTTTCGAAAGAAAGTACTCATTGGACATTCTTATCAAAAAGTAACTCTTTTAAACATCTTTCTTTTCAAATTTTGATGTTTTCAGGTACTACAAAACGAGATTTTCGGAGAGTTCCATCAACTAACGGAGTCAATTTGTAAACGTTGTAAATACTGTGATATTTTCTTTTCAAGCAGCATGAAATGCTTGCATAATTTTGCTTCTTCTGTAAATAGATTTACACTATCCCACCCCACCCAACACTACATGTTCTTGTTTTTTACGGTTTTTGACATAAAAGTTGATATCCATTTAAAAACTGTACCTGTGCGCGCGAACGGAACACGAACCTTTGTCACTTTTTGATGTTCAATGCCCCGTGTCTAATGTCATTTGTAAGCATACACACATGCTCTCCCCTTCTATCCCATACAGTACTCCCTTTTCTGTGCGCATCCGGGCGTGAACATGAAACTAATAAAAAATGGATGCGCTAAGTTTCATACAGCCTTCGCCTCGGATTCTAAAGATGCTTTTTTTGGGAAGTACCGTGTCGGAAAGGTTCAAAGAATTTAGTTGAGAAGAATAAGTTTATGGAGTATTAGGTGGAATAATGGAGTGAGAATGCATTTTGCGAAGGTGTTTCTTCAGATCAAAGTTGCGGCAGAATCCCTTCGAACACACGTGACAAGTGAATGGTTTGTGTTCTTCGTGGGTGAACATATGGAAAGCGAGATTGTAGGATTGATGGAAGGCCTGGAAATACAGAATAGAACTTCCCTTTTTTATTCAGAGCCCATGATCTAAAAAAAAACATTTTTAACATTATTCATCTACTGATAATGAGTACACACTCATGCTATCAGTTATATAATCCTGACAATAATATGTCAGTAAAAAATCAGAAATCCCACGACGACAGCTACAGTAACCTAAAATTTTCTTTTCGGAGTCATGTTCTCGATTTTCACCGGTTTTTGTCGAGTTTTCTGTTCTGAAAATGCACGAAAATCAAAAAAAAAATCCGGAAAAATATAAATACAGTGGCGAGAAGTGGTGAGGATAATTTTTTCGAACATTCATAACTTTGTTCAAAATGGCCCAAATGACTTGAAATTTTGCATGAGAATAGCTGTAAAATCCAAAAACATGAAAATCGGTTTTTTGATAATGTCTCACTTTCAGAATTCTCCGAGCAGTTTCAGATGTAACAGTGGTTCGAGAATCCAAAAAAAAAACTTTTTTCCAGAATTTTTTCTGACTCTGATTTTAAATGAAAAATGATTCTCAGTGTCCAAATATGCACCAAAAATTTTTTGAAGACTTTTGAAAGTCGGGCTCACGAGTTATGATGCTCGGAGCACAAAAGGTATGTGTCGGCATTTTTGCCATAACTCAGCTGAAAATTTATTTTTGATGCTCAAAATTTCACAGAATATGTGTTTTGAGTTGTTTATCAGTTTTTTAACAAAAGTTTTTTAATTGTAAAAAATATTTTTTTTAGTTTTTTCCACCTCAAGAAAAAATTTGTAAAACCTAAAGAAATGAGAAAAAATAATTTCTCACAATTAAAAAACTTTTGTTATAAAACTGATAAACAACTCAAAACACATATTCTGTGAAATTTTGAGCATCAAAAATGAATTTTCAGCTGAGTTATGGCAAAAATGCCGACACATACCTTTTGTGCTCCGAGCATCATAACTCGTGAGCCCGACTTCCAAAAGTCTTCAAATTTTTTTTGGTGAATATTTGGACACTGAGAATCTTTTTTCATCTAAAATCAAAACCAGAAAAAATTCTGGAAAAAGTTTTTTTTTTGGATTCTCGAACCACTGTTACATCTGAAACTGCTCTGAAAATTCTAAAAGTGAGAAATTTTCAAAAAACAGATTTTTATGTTTTAGGATTTTACAGCCTTTTTCATGCAAAATTTCAAGTCATTTGGGCCATTTTGAACAAAGTTATGAATGTTCGAAAAAATTCTCCTCACCACTTCTCGCCACTGTATCTTCAGATTACGGTAGTTGTCGCTGTGGGACCTTCGGCAATGGACGCCGACGGTTTTGTTTCAAAGCTTTTTTATGCAATCATGGTATTGGTAATAAGTCTACAAACTTAAACTGACATTTTTGTAGCTGTATTGGAAATTTATGTCTACAACACTTTTCGAAAAAAAAATCAGAAATAGTTCTAGGCTTCTGAGGAATAAATCAATTTTTGAGTAAAGCGGTGCATAGCCAAGTGTTTTCTAATACCGTAAAACCTGTATTAGAAGGGCCGGCCCTTCTATTTTTCCAAGGCACCTCCGGAGGGCCCTTCTATTACAGGGGCCCTTCAATTAGAGGGGGCCCTTCTATTTTTCCAGCCATTTTTCCAGAAAGTTTTCATCGAAAAATTCGACAAATTTACGTTCAAAATTCATGAAAATCTGCCAATTTCACCAAAATTTAGTAAGATTTTCATGGAAAAATAGAGTTTCAACAAATTTCTATTGAATTGTGGAGTTCCCGGAACATTTTCCACTGAAAAAGTACGGAAATTTTCTGTTTCCAAAACACATTTTGAAAGAAGGTTCTTTTTCACAGAGGGCCCTTCTATTACGGGGGCCCTTCTATTACAGGGGGCCCTTCTATTTTTCCAGGCCCCTCTTGGAGGGCCCTTCTATTAGAGGGGCCCTTCTATTAAAGGGGCCCTTCTAATACAGGTTTTACGGTAACCTATTCTTGCAGGACCTTCTGAGATCCAAATGAGTCGACTCATAAAACCCAATATTTGGAAAAACGCTTCTAAACATATTCTGGATAATTACCGTACTCCTCTCAAATAGAAACTCACCCAAACCTTAAACTCTGACTTCAATTATCTCAATTCCTGGGAAAGATATCAAAGAGTTGTCAACTGACAAAATATTTTTTTGATATCATGACAAATAATTTATCAGTTGGCCACTTTTTAATATCTTTTACAGGAATCGAGATAATTGAGCTCAAAATTGACGGTTTGGGTAGACTTGTGTTGGATGAAATTCGGTATGAGCTACCAGTTTCGAGACCTCTTGAATTCATAAAATCTTCTTGAGTTAATTCTTACCCTTTTACAAATGGTACAAGAGTACTTCTTTGTTTCTTCATGGGTAAGACGATGATTTTTGTAGTTCCCATTTTGATGAAATCCTTTACCGCAAACTTCACAAACGAACGGTTTGAATCCTGAAGAAAAATGGTATATCTACAGTAACCTGAATCTTCTCACCTTGATGTATCCTAACATGTGTATTCAGTGTCGAAGATCTATTGAAACATTTTCCACATGTTTTGCACTGGAAATTTTCAAATGGACTACTGTATTAAAGAGAAATATAATCGGATAAGGAAAAGAGAAGAATAGGAATCTAATCCCGTTTTTGGGGCCACTTCTTCTCTTCCTGTCACCGGATTAGGGACGAGATACAAAATTGAATACCTTATGCGGTTTACTGTCGGTGTGAATGATTTTGTGACGACAAAGTGTGGAAGCCTGTCGAAACGCTTTTCCGCAAACCTGGAAATTCGTACTGGAAGTTGAAAATTCAATAAATTTTGGAGTTTTACCTTGCAAACAAATGGTCGCTCTCCGGTGTGAACCGGCATGTGACGAGTCAAATTGTAGTGAGCATTGAATTGTTTTCCACAAATTTCACATGGAAATTTTTTTCGATTTGCTTCATCTTCTCCTGGAATACATTAAACTTGGGACTTTTGTTTGGGTTCTTTTGAGATGTCCTAATTTTCAGTTCATTCGAAAAATGATGTAAAGCTTAAAAGTAAAACTAGAGCTTTGGGTATTAATGAAATGTAACTGGAAACTTTCGAAATTTGATAATTTAGGTGTTCGCCTACTTCGAAAATAGAGTAAAACCTCTAATAGAAGGGCCTTCAAATTTTCAAGTTAAAGCTAATTTATTTTGGTTCCTCTCAATGATATCAAAAAGTTGTTAACTGATAAATTGCTTATCATAATATCAGAAGTGTTTTTTATCAGTTGACACATTTTTGATATCTCTTAAATGGGCCGAGATAATTGAGCTCCACCTTATCAATGTGCAGGGGGCTTCTATTACAGGTTATACGGTAACGAGAAATGTGATGTTTGAAAATTTATTTAATGTACGATTTTCCTCTTTCCCATCAATTTATCAAAACTGATACCTGAAGAAGAATCGGCAAACAGGCATGGTTTGGCTGGAAATGGAAAAATTCCAGACGATCTCCCCGGAGCTAGAAGTACGTCGATAGAAAATTTGAGCATTAGAAATAGGGAATCAGCGAAGTGGCAGAATGGTTGAAGGCCTTTTTGGTAAAAGGGAATCAGACTTCAGCAGGCCCCGCCCACTACAGTAGGACGGTGAAGAAGGAGGCAGAACGGTTTCAAAGGATGGTTGGAGGGAGATGAAATAAAAACCTGGAGTAATATAGTAAGCAGTTTGGATTCATCTTCCAGAATATTGCTCAATTAAAATAGTTCAATTGTTTTCATTCATATTATCACTCAAACTCTACATTCTTTTTATCTTCGCAGAACCCTTCAAATCGTTTAAAAATCTTATAACTCAAAATCTATGAATCCAGGAACAGTAATCAGAATCTCTCTATATCACTTAATTCCAGATTTTCAGATGTTCAGACTTTCAGAATTTCAGGTTTTTAGCCTTTCAAAATCTCAGAACTTCCGAATTCCAGAGGTTCCGATTTTTGAGCTTCAAAATTTCAGAATTACCGAATTCCACAACTTAAGAATTTCAGAATTTCTGAGTTTCAGGTTTCCAGATTATTAAACGTTCAAGGTTCCGAAATTTCAAAGTTTCTGGATTTCCGGGTTTTGGACTTCAGAATTCCAGATTTTCACTTTCATGATTTCAAATTTTGAGATTTTCAGAATTTTAGAATTCCAGATTGTTAGTCTTCCAGAGCTTCAGAATTTCTGATTTTCAAAATTCCCGAGTATCAGATTTTAAGAAGTTCAAAACTTCCGAATTCGACAACTTCCGAATTTCAGATTTTTAGACATTAAAAATTTCAAAATTTCATGATTTCAGATTTTTAGGCAATTTTAGAATTTAAGATTTTTAGACTTTCAGAATTTCAGAGTCTCTGCTTTTGAAAATTCCAGAGTTTCAGATTTTTAGAACTTCAGAATTTCAGAATTCCCGATTTCCAGAATATCAGAATTTCAGAATTTCAGAACGTCAGGATTTCAGAATTTCAAAACTTCAGAAATTCAGATTTTTTGAACTCCCAGAGCCAGGATTTCAGGATTTCAAACGTTAAGAATTGAAGATTTTCAGATTTTAGAGTTTTATGATTTCAGAAATTCAGAGTTTAAGAATTTCAGAAGTTCAGCTTTTTAGAATTTCAGAACTTCAGAATCGACAACTTCCGAATTTCAAATTTTTAGACATTCAAATTTTCAAAATTTCATCATTTCAGATTTTTGGACTTTCATAATTTTTGAATTTCAGATTTTACGAACTTCAAAATTCAAGGCTTTTAGATTTTTTTCCAGGACCATGACTTCTCCAACCAGCTCTACCAATCCCATGACTGTCTCTAATATTATCTTCTAAAGTTCAGTTATCAATTTTCTTCGTCATAAATCTGAAAATACTTTTTTTCAAAAACATTTTGAACGATATGCAAATTCGGTGCTATTGAAACTGTGTCGTCTTTCTCAATCTTTCACTCCGATTTCTCTTTTTCTCTCTCCGATCAGTGACAAAACTCTCCGTTGTCTTCTTCATCTTCTTCTTCTTTTCCCTCCTCTCCTCCTCCTACATTACACTTTTACACAAACTGAGCAATCGAGTGAACTTTCTATCACTACCGAAAAAATGTTCGCCTATTCAACGTCTTCTTTTACCGGATCGACACTTTCAGTCAGATCATTCTCCAGTGATGCAACAACTATTTCCAATGCATTTTACAATTTGCCACAGGTGATTAACACATTTTTCAGTTATATTTTTCCCTGAAGATGTACAGCTGAACACCAGTTTTCGACATGTTTTTGCTGGTTCATAGACATGAGCATGTTCATGAACAGTACAGCGCATTTTCGAGAAAAATATACAGTAACCTTCGATATTTTCTTACAGTAACCAATGGTTATTACAGAAGGTTTTTCTGATTCCAAACGTTTCCAGTTAAAATTTAAACACCTAATTTTGAAAATCTATTTTTATATTTGTTCCAGAGTCATGTTCGAAACCGTCTTCAAGCGAAAAAAGCCAAAAAAAGAGGCAGCAATGCTTCCCGACAATCAAGCAAACGCGCCCCGTTGAGAACTCATCCGCCAATTCCACGACAGGTTTTATCTCTCGTTTTTATGAAGTTTCCTCGGTTCAACTAGAATTTCTTCTTCAAAAACTCAAAATTCGGAACAAAAACTCTCTTTTCAACATTTTAATTAGATTCTCTTCACTATTGTCTTCACATATCGCTCTTCACACAATTTATTCAACTTCCACGTGTACATTTACAGATGTCGCTGTTTCGGAACTTTTTCGGCGGTGGACAGCCTGACGAAGAGGAAGATAATGGAGCCGAATTCGTAGAAACGCTTGTAGAACGAGTGGAGACGTGTAGTGCTCCTGAGGATCGTCGAGATGCCCTGAAAGGACTCAAAAGTGTTGCCAAGCAATACCGTCTAGCCGTCGGAACTATGGGAATGAACGCCTACATCGATGTTTTAGAAACTGATAGACTGAATTCTGAAACCATGACACTCGTTCTTGATACGTTAGCAACAGTTTTATCAGCAGATGACGACTCTTCTGAAAACGATGAACTCGGAGAACGGCTTGCTGAAATGATGCTCAAACGAAAAGGATTCATTGCTTCAGTTCTGGCCGCAGTAGATCAGTTTGATTTTGGAGTTAGAAGGTTTTACTCGGTGTTCATTATCCGAAAAATATAAATTTGAATTTCTAGAACTGCAGTCCAATTGCTCTCCAATTTGCTCCGTCATCGAGGGACAGAAGTACAGAATGCTGTTCTCCAACAACCAGCAGGGCTTTCCAAACTGGTCGACATAATTCACGACAATCGAGAAGTTATTCGAAACGAGGCTATTCTTATGATATGTGAATTGAGTAGAGCAAACTCGCAAATTCAACAACTTCTTGCCTACGATAACATATTCAATGATCTTTTGAACATCATTGAAACAGAACCATTTGATAGTAAGTTTCTATCTTTTTCATACTTTTAATTTTTCCTTTTTTCTAGGCATTGTGATCGAAGATTGCTTGTTTGTAATGCTCAACCTGCTCCGCAAGAATTCAATGAACCAACAGCTCTTCAGAGAAAATCAGTAAGTTAATTTTTAGTTTTAAATAAATCTATATTTATGCTTTTTTTAGGTTAGTAGCCAGACTAGGCGGAATTCTGCACACATTTTTATACGGTAACGAGGAGACAGAAGATGAAGTGGATGCTGCAGAATGGCCAAAACAGCGAACTGCAAATGTCATATTTCTATTGCAAATTATCCGGACACTCGTCAGTCCAGATAATAACAGCCAAAATACACATGCAGCTCAAAAAGTACTGAACCAAACAAGTGAGTTAAATTCTAACATTTTCTTCTGTATTTAGCTGATTTTTAGAGATCCTCGAAGAGTTGATCCGTGTTCTTCTCACTGAAATCGGTGCTTCTTTTGAGGTTAGTCTTTTTCTAGTTCCATGAGTTTTTATTCAGTTGATAGATCAATACCTCTATACAAACATTTTTCCAGATCCTCGCAGAATCTATCATTGTTGTTGCTGAAGCGATTCGCGGGAACTATACAAACCAGGAACTCTTCGCAAGTACCGTTATTGATAATGGTGAAGATGGTCCACGATCTTCTCTCGTTGTTCTTCTTCTCTCCATGAATGCTGAAAAACAGACGTATAAATTGCGGTGCGCCGTATTTTATTGTTTCCTGTGCTACTTGTTTGATAACGAATTCGGAAAAGCTAGAATCATCGAAACACTTCTCCCAAACTCACAACCTTCAAACGCACCAACCACTGGATCGTTGATTTTGCAAGCCATATCTTCTGCTGAATCCGTTCAAGCTTGGTTTGGATGCGTGACTCTGATGCATTGCTTGTACGATGTAGATCATTTGTGGTGAGTTTGAGAGTCTTGATTGTCGAAATCAAGTGATCTTTTTCCAGCGAACAACTTCTACGAGTGAAAATCAATATCGTTACTGAACAACCGGAATTGGCGCTCCTCGATCATGTTTCACAGCTTTTGATTTCTGCTGGAAACCGCCGACCGCAATCTCGAGCTGGTCTTTTGATGCTCTTGGGAGTTTGGCTGCAGAATTGTCCTTTAGCAGTATCTGCATTCATGGCAAAAGAAGATAATTTAGTATATTTGACAACTCATATTGTGGATGAATGTGGTGAAGGAACAGAAAGTGAACAACAAGCACTTCGTGGTCTCATGGCTTTCGTGCTTCTCTGCTGTCTCAAAAATATCCAAGATAAAGATACCCGGTCTTCAATAGAAACGTTGATCTCTAGAAGAGTTGGAAAAGAAGTTGTTCTATCTGCATTAGAAGGTCTCACACGAACGGAGCAGTTTGTGAGAGCAGCACAAAAACAACAACCATCGGAAAGCAATAAAAATAACCTCTTTCTGGATTTCAACTTCGTCAAACTTTTCAAATCACTCGAAGGAACGCTGGCTAAACAACTGAAACCAAATGGAGAATTCAATGGAACAAGTAATGATAGCATCATTCAGTCATTCAAAGAGTTAATCAAACGACAAGATGGTGACATTGCACAACTTAAACAAGAGAACAAAAAGATGAGCGGCGAGATTGAGAAGTTGACTGCTGAAGCACAGAACAAAGAGGCCGAGAGAGAAGTTGAGCAACTTCGAGTGAAGTTGGATGAGGCTGCCGCCTTCAGAACACAAACCGAATTGTTGAATAGTCAATTGGCTGAAGCACAAAGACTCACTCAACAGTGGTATGCTGAGGCGGAACGGTACAAGCAATGGGCTCAACAGTGGCAGAACTACCAATTAACACAGTTACCTAATGCTGCTGAGGTGGGAGTGACACAATTGCAGCAGCAGGTTGCTGAACTAGAACAACAACTTGGATACGGATATCAAGCATTTGAACAACAATCACAAACGGTAAGTGTTTGCTGATTAGACATCCGAAATTTAATTTGAATTTCTTAGATTTTGCACTACACCGCAGAAAATGCACAACTTCGAGAACGACTCGCGAAGGCAGATGCTTCTCTATCAGAAGCGAATTCGAAGTTGGCAACGGTAAACAGTCAACCAGTATCCAACGGAGCAGTAGAGAACGTAGATCAGGTGAATATTAATGAGTTAGAATAACTGAAAACGCCCAATTTTCAGAAGACAAGTGACGACGAGCTAGCCAAGCTGAAACAAGAACAGGAAGAGTTGCTGATGCTTCTCGCCGACCAACATAACAAGATGTCTGTCTATCGACGACGCCTGAAATCTCTAGGCCAACCAGTGACTGATGATGAAGATGAATAGGAGAATATTATGCTCGGGTTAAAAGGGGTTAATTTTGTCATAGAACAACATATAACGCTTCCATCATGTTTTATCGAAATGGTTTCTGTATAATACTTTAATTTATCACATAGTTGTACCTTCTTCTTCTTCTCCAGTTACTCTCCTCATTTCGTTCACAATTCATGTCTGTGATAACCCCCGCGTCGAAAAGTCTTGTTTTGTTTTTCTTTCATTTTATGTAATAGTAATTCGAATAAATTATTGATTGATCATCCGAAATGCTTGGTTGTAAATCCGAAGACAATTTAGAAGAAAGCGAACCCGTCCAGCAAGCATTTATATCAAAAGGAATCCGGTTTGCCTCTCGTTCGCTCGCCCTTATTCATCCTGTCGTCTGCCATTGTTCTCTACTAATATCTCCCTTTTTACGTTGATCCTCAAAATGATTAGTTTCTGGAAACTTCTTATTCTGCTCCCACTATTTCTGCCTTCTGGAATTGAAGCATGTCATGCTCAATTTCAGAAAGAATTAAGATATTTAGATTTGTATTTGGGAATTAAACCAGACAACAACGGAGATATTCCCGTAGAAGGTAAATCACTATTTAGTAACCAACAGCAAATAATTTCTGAATTTCGTAAATCTCCGAATTTCGGATTTCGAAAACTCAAAAACTAATAACAAATTTTGGAACTTGTGAAATTCTTCAACTTTAAATTTCGAAAATACGGGAATTGAGAAATTTGGAAATTCGACATTTTTTCAATTCAGAAACCGAAAGGTTTCGAAAATCGGGAAATGCAAAACGTCGGTAATCCAGAAATTCATAGAAAGTTTCCGATTCTTAGGAATTTGAAAAATTTTACTTTTCTCAATTTCCAACATTCTAAACTTCAGAATTGGAGAGTTATAGAATTAGGGAATTTGAGAATATTCAAATTCAAATGAATTGGAAATCCTGAATCCCTAAATTCGGAATTGCTGAAGTTCTTATTTTCAGAATGTCTAATTTCAAAAGTTTCTGAACTTCTGAATTCGAATTTTTTGGATTTCTGATTTTCCAAATTTCTTAATTTCTGGATTTCATGTTTTTACAGAAAAAAGTACACAATACTCCTCGAATTTTTGTTTCGGAAGTCTTCGAACCTTTGTACTTTCGGACTGTTTTTACTTTTTTATACGGTTTTTTAAGACGCATTCTCTGTGAGAATCGAAAATAGTGTTGTACAGAAAAATTCAAAGACGTTTTTATACATTGATATTATATATTATGAAAGTTAGGACACTTTTAAAATAAAAAATGTGCATTTAGTTTGGACCCACCAATTACGGTCCAAATGGTGACCAACTTTGGTCAAAAAATGAAAATTTTTCTCGATTGAGATAATGATTAGATTCAATTTGGAATCAATTATTCTTGCTATTTTAAGCATTTTTTGTGTTGAAACAAAAATTCCATCTCGTTTCCTTTCAGATGAAAATTTTGATTTTTGTTCCAATTTTGAAAAAAATCACTGAAATTTTGTCGTCGTGAAAAATTTAAACATTAGCTGAAAAAAGATATTGCCAGATTCGAAACCAGCATGCGGAATTACACTAGAACATGTTTGTTTCAGTTTGGATATCCTGGGCATAAGGCAAGTTTTAGGCCAAAATGTGCCAAAAAATGAGGCATCATCATGTGGGGAGTACATGGCAACAAAAATTCGTCCAAAATCGACCATCTCCAATTTTGATGAAATTTTCACCAGATGCATCAATTTTTACATGGGTAGTATTGTGGCAAAATTTCAGAATTCGTTCTCATCGTCTTCGTGCTTTTTTGAAGCTCGTATTTTTTCACTGAAAATGGACTAGGGAGCAATTTTTGCCTCTTTTTTGGAACTTCTGAAAATGCACGAAGACGATGAGAACGAATTCTGAAATTTTGCCACAATACTACCCATGACAAATGATCAGCTAATGTTTAAATTTTTCACGACGACAAAATTTCAGTGATTTTTTTCAAAATTGGAACAAAAATCAAAATTTTCATCTGAAAGGAAACGAGATGGAATTTTTGTTTCAACACAAAAAATGCTTAAAATAGCAAGAATAATTGATTCCAAATTGAATCTAATCATTATCTCAATCGAGAAAAATTTTCATTTTTTGACCAAAGTTGGTCACCATTTGGACCGTAATTGGTGGGTCCAAACTAAATGTACATTTTTTATTTTAAAAGTGTCCTAACTTTCATAATATATAATATCAATGTACAAAAACGACTTTGAATTTTTCTGTACAGTGGACAATAGGCTTGAAGTTGAATTCTTCAGAGAACGTGTCTTAAACATTTTGCGATATCGTATATCTGAATTTCTGAATATTTCAATTTCTGTAACTTTGATTTCCATAAAGTTCAAAATTCCAGAGTTTGAAACTTTTTTGTGTATAGATTCGAGGACAGATTCCTTTTCATGTGGAGGAGAAGGTTCAGTCGTATTATGGTGCTTACTGTTTATCCTGAACAAAAAACATATCTCAATGGACTATTTCTCTGATCATTGTAACTAACCGAAAATCAATTAACCTCCCAGACACGTGCAACTGAAAGGGACCAGAGTCTGACTCTTTGGTATCAAAACATCTCAAAATACAGTCAAGTCTGTCTTTAAACGGAACATATTCGACCAATCCTTTCCAAAGATAACATTCATACCGTAAAACCTGTATTAGAAGGGCCGGCCCTTCTATTTTTCCAAGTCCCTCTTGGAGGGCCCTTCTATTAGAGTTATCGAGAATCTCCTTTTGGAGCAAATACGGAAATTTAGATAGTTTCATTTCTTGTTCTGAAAACATTAAATTAATGGAAGAGGAGAAAAAATGATGATGACAAAACCATTTCCCAGAACCAGAAAACGATAAGATTCTAAAAAGGAAAGAATATGTATACAATGAAAAAAAAACAGAAAGGATAAGAATGCCAAACAAAAATAGGGAGCAAAGGAAGGTCATTGGACATAGCGGCTACCGGATTAAATAAAGAAAGGACACCGATAAGGACCACTCTTCAACAGTGCCGATTCGTATACGGGGACCATCAAGCGTGAATGGCCTTGAGTACAATTTACATCTTCTATATCTTCTTCAGATCATCTGCCACGTCGTAAAATAGTATTTTTTAGGGGTTCAGAGCAAAAGTATTCCGGAAGTGTCTATGGCGGAATGGTGGTGATCTGTCAGCAAATTGTCCCATTCCGCGAGAGAAATATTTTTGAGAGCATATAAAACTCTGTAAAAGCGAAATTGAAAATGTTCTGAAAACGTTTCCGGCACGGAAGTCCCCATTGAATTGTGCTCTGACTTGAGACATGTTATCCTTCGGGGATCAAATTAGAGAAATTGGCTTGGCACTCCTGCTGAACATGTTTTGTCGTCTGAGCGGGCGGTTCATCTTTCTGGAAAGTCTGAATTTGCTAATTCAGATCATGTCAGAGTTTTCAATAACATGGTCCAAGTCTTGAATATATTTTATTACAACTTTGAAAAATTAAAATGAAAATGAAACAATGGACAATCACATAATAAAATGGTTCCTTAAAATATGAGCAAACAAAAATAAGGGGCCAGAATTTTTTAATTTTAATCTGGTTGATTCGAGTAATTCTATGATTTTTTTTGAAAACCATGCAATTGGCAACTATTCCATCATTCTCAAAAACTCCTCCTCTGTATTATCCCATACTCCAAAGCGAAAATTTGTTCCCTGAAACAGGATAGATGCCACGTGTCCATCTGTTTCTCTGACAACATATGCATAACTGGTGATTGGATCCGTATTTGGTTTATTATCAAAGTTAACGTGGCTGAAAATATTACTGGTTTCTTCAGAGTTTAGATTTGATTATTAACTTACACTAAAGGTAAAGTGTGCGTTGGTGGTTTCTTTATTGCATCAATGTATTTTGCCCCGACGGCATTCAAAACTTCGTTCTCAATTGACTGATATGAAGAGAAATCGTGACACATCAAGTATTCCAATTTTCGAAACGCATTGCCCGATTTCCATCTGTTAATAAACTCGATAAAATCCAAACTCTTATATCGACAGACATATAAGATTGCCTGTCTTCCTTGAAAATAACGTAATATATCCTGACCACCTTCCATTTTGAAGATATCAATGGATTCTGTCATATAAAATTTAGAGTCGGGACTAAACGCTTTCAAGGATCCAATATGCAAATAAATCCATTTCAAAACAGGAGATGAGGAAAAAAAGTGTTCTTCCAATTCAAGTTCCATCCATATCGCAGAGTTTTGAAATTGAGTGATTGCGCATCCTGATAAATTTTGGAGTTGTGGAATTCTCAGTTTCTTGTCTTCAGTAAATATTTTCCAATCATAATCCATACTAGTTCCAAATAAATCCATTATGTAGTTGTGTATAGATTTGAGGACAGATTCGTTTTCATAGAGAAGAGTAGATGCGATAGTACGTTGGTTCACATTGTCCATTCTGAACAAAACATACTTTGTTTAATTACTTTAAAACCTTTAATAGAAGGTCCCCTACACTGTCAAGCTTGAGTTGCTTTTTCTAGACTCCTTTAAAGATATAAAAAAGTAGGTGAATTGATAAAATGTACATAATGTTATGACAAACGATTTATCAATTGACCACCTTTTGATATCTTCGACAGGATCTGAGATAGATTGGCTTAAAGTTGAAAGTTAGGGGCCCTTCTATTACAGGTAACTCACCGAAAATCAATTAACCTCCCAGACACGTTCAATTGGAAGGGATCAGAGTCCATAAGATCAGTTACGGGATCAAGACATTCCAAAATATAATCAACTCTGTCTTTGAAGGGTATATAAATCGCTAATGCGTTCGAACTACAACGACAACATTCATATTTAATATGACTGATACTTCCGAATCTTTTTTTCTGGGACGTCTTGATTAGTTTTTTCATATTCTTTGAGACAAAGGAGAGCAGAAATAGATTCTGATATTCCATTTCATCGAGAATCTCCTTTTGGACCAAATACGGAAACTTGGATATTTTCATTTTTTTTTAGTTCTGAAAATAATAATTAGATTGTAGAGAAGCAGATATTACGATTCACGAACAGGATATGATGACGTGACAGGTATCCCAAAAAATGCAGAACATGTAGAGAGGCCGATGACTATTCTAATCAGGAAAAATTATGACTGCAGAGAAGAGAAACTTTTCAGAATTTCAGAAAACGTTTAGATGCTAAAATAATGGGAGAAGATAAAAGGACAAAACAAACTAAAAATGTCAAACAAAGATAGGAATCAAAAGGAGGCAACTGAGAAGATCAGCAAGAATATGAAGTAAAGAAAGGATGCCGATAAGGACCACACCCTCAACAGCCTGAAGGATCAATTGTACATAACAATCACATGCGGGGATCATCAAACGGGAATGGCCTTGAGTACAATCTACATCTTCTATATCTTCCCCAGTTCATCTGCCACGTCATCAAATAGGATTTCTTTTTGGGGTTCCAAGCATACTTTCAATTTTTGAATTCCCGATGCCCTCGGGTTCAGATCATGCCAGAATTTTCAATAGCATGGACCAAGTTACTAATAGAATTTATTACAACTTTGAACAACCAAGTTGAGAATGAAGCAATGGACAATCACATAACAAATTGGTTCCTAAAAATATGAGCACAAAAATGGCGTCTGAAAATTTTTTAATTTGATCTTGTTGATTCCCGTAATTCTATGAATGTGCCTTTAAAATCAAGCAATTCGCAGCTTTTTCAACATTGCTAAAATATCTTCTTCTGTTTTATCCCATACTCCAAAGCGAAAATTCGTTCCCTGAAACAGGATAGATGCCACATGTCCATCTGTTTCTCTGACAACATATGCATAACTGGTGATTGGATCCGTATTTGGTTTATTATCAAAGTTAACGTGGCTGAAAATATTACTGGTTTCTTCAGAGTTTAGATTTGATTATTAACTTACACTAAAGGTAAAGTGTGCGTTGGTGGTTTCTTTATTGCATCAATGTATTTTGCCCCGACGGCATTCAAAACTTCGTTCTCAATTGACTGATATGAAGAGAAATCGTGACACATCAAGTATTCCAATTTTCGAAACGCATTGCCCGTTTTCCATCTGTTAATAAACTCGATAAAATCCAAACTCTTATATCGACAGACATATAAGATTGCCTGTCTTCCTTGAAAATAACGTAATATATCCTGACCACCTTCCATTTTGAAGATAATAATGGATTCTGTCATATAAAATTTAGAATCGGGACTAAACGCTTTCAAGGATCCAATATGCAAATAAATCCATTTCAAAACAGGAGATGAGGAAAAAAAGTGTTCTTCCAATTCAAGTTCCATCCATCTCGCAGAGTTTTGAAATTGAGTGATTGCGCATCCTGATAAATTTTGGAGTTGTGGAATTCTCAGTTTCTTGTCTTCAGTAAATATTTTCCAATCATAATCCATACTAGTTCCAAATAAATCCATTATGTACAGGGTGGCTTTTAATTACCGACGCATATTTGAAAGAGGTTTTCTCAAAAAGTAAAAGCCCAAAACTGATGAAACTCAAAGTACAAGTGACAACTGACGGGATCAAAGGAGACGACCTTAGGAGCCGGCGCCCCAAGAGATAGGAGCCGACGCCCCAAGAGATAGGAACCACCGCCCCCAGATACAGTGTAAGGAGGAAGAGTTAAAGTGCAGGATTGGAGAGGACCAAGAGAAGCAGAAGGAGGAGGAGCAGATAAGAAGCCCAGTATTTAAGTGACCGTAGTGTATATCTTTTTACCCCTTTTCATTATTTCTACTTGAACCAGATCTTGGAACAAGCAGCGAATAAAATTGTGATTACTGAAACTTCTATTTGTCTTGAAGAACCCATTAGGCATCAGGCCTCTTTTAGGTAATAATCCATACAGAGACGGGGCTGTAGACTCCATGGAAACCTGAAAATACAGGCACAGAAGCATTTCGAGTTCTGGTGTGACTAACCGCTAGAAAGATCCCTCTTGGAATTCCGCTGTCAGTTGTCATTGACGTTGAAAAATGCCCCATTCAAGACGGATATACCTGAAAATCAATACTATATATTTTGAAATAAGCGTTCACAAGTTAAGTTCACATGAAGACAACGCGAATAGGGTTTAAAAATAACTCACATCTGCAAAGGTTATCAGAAATCATACAATCAAAGTAGAAACATTTTTATCTTCACCCCTTGGCTCACCTATAATTGAACATATTTCAATTCGTAGAGATTCGAAAAATCAGTAAAATACTTCTAGCTAGTTGGTTTTAGTTAGTTTTAGTTAGTTTTAGAGTGAAGTAAATGACGATTCAACAGCAAACAACTGAAGCGAAACCAAAAAAACCTAGAGGAAAAATTCAATGAATCCTCAAGAGATTACTACGGCGGAATACTTTACATTTGAAAAACAATTGAATTTACGAAAAAACCTTGTCATTCTGGTGAAATCTGCTTAAAAAATTATTTACCGTAAGCACTCTAATAGAACGCCACCCAAATTGTCAACTTTGAGCCTATGCATCTCATTTTCTGAGAAAGATATCAAAACGTAGTCAACTAATAAAATGTTGCTGATATCATGATAAGAATTTTATCAGTTAACAACTTTTTGTTATCTTTTACATGGACCGAGATATGTAGCCTCAAAGTGGACGGACCTTGTGGTGTTCTATTAGAGTGTTTACGGTATGTTGTAAACGAGAGAGGAGAGAGCGCCAGAGAAAAGTTACGATGCGCGCGCAGGCCCATTTCTCGTGCGGGAGGTCGTGTGGCTGCACAGGTGAGCCCGACACCTGTGCAGCTGTGAGCTAGGGCAGTTTGTATGGTGAGTATATTTGTCAGAGATTTTTTTTCAGAAATTCTTGTTTCCCGAAATACTGTTCCCGACATTCTTGTCCGGTAATTTTTGGGAAAACTCGGAAATTCGATTGTTCAATTTATTGTCGGATTTAAAAAAGTGACACCTGAAAATTTCGGAGACGGCGCTCGTGTCGATTTACGAGGGGGCGGAGCGAAAACTGATACTGTAGATAACAAATTTATTTACTGTGTAAGTATGTGAATTTAGTGGGATTTTCTGAACAAAATTCGGATTTATTGGTATAAAAATGATCGCTAACATCTCTAGAATCTATTTTTCAGCAAAAAACTGAACTCAAACGCGAAAGTAGCTCGAACGAGCCGAAATTCTGATATATTTCGTCGCACTTTTTGTAGATCAAAAAAAAGCAAAAGTTCTCAAATTCTCAGGTGTCACTTTTTTTTGATTCGACAATACTTGTGTCTTTTTTCTTTTTAAAAAATCCATAGAATTATTAGCATAACCGGAAAAACAGGCTTCCCGGTTTTTTAGCAAATCATGCTAGACTTATTTTCATGCCCATGCCAGACTTATTTTTATGCTAAAATTTTTGATCTACTTCAAAACATTTGATCTTCCGACTTCCAGCTAAATTTCTGATGTATTTTTTCCACAAATAAACACTATTTTAAATATATTTTGTGTCTTTTTTCCAGCTTTAATTTTACATTCTATAGTTTCAATTTTTCAGTTTCCTCCAAGATGTCAGAAGTCGAAATTCCGGCTGACAAAATTCACGACATGATCAAACAACTGTTCTACGGCTACAGAACAATTCAGAAGACGCGTTGGGAGGTGTGGGAGTTTATAAAAACACAAACAGGAGTTGTGGAGAGGTTGAGAAGAGGTATAAAAGAATTGAAGAATTTTTATTACTGAGAATGGCTATTTTTTAACCCAATTTATTTCGGTTCATATGAGAGATATCAAGAAGTAGTCAACTGACAAAAGTTTCTCATAACTGCAAAAAATATGTCAGTTGATCGCTTTTTGTTACTTGTTGCAGAAATCGAGATATATTGGGTTAAATCGAACTCCATTCTCGATTTTTCAGTTTCAGACAAATCCCGAAATAATAAAAAAGTTTCCAGCCGCCGAATTTGAAGGAAAACTACCGGACGCAATAAATTTGGACTTGAGTATGGAGGAAAAAGAAAAAGATGACTCATTCGGCGAGCCAAGAGAAAAAAGACCAAGAACAACGTCTCCAGAATTTTCTGGAAGACCCATCACGTCGAACCCAGCTGATGAGGAGTTGTATCCGGATTCAGATGATGAACCAATGCATGATTTTGAAAATGAGGATGAGGAAGAGGATAAGGTTTTGGTAGAGTATGAGGACATGCAAATATTCAAACTCGCTTATATAAGACAAAAATTCGAATATTTCGTTAAAAAATATGTCAGAATTCAGAAGAGTCGAGAGGAGAGAGGAGTGTGGGATGAGAAAATGGTTATAAGAGTGTGAGTTATTTTTCGGGACCAAATTTAAACTTTTTAAATTCAAAAAATTGGAAATGTAGAAATTTAGATTTTTCAAATACGTATTTTCTTTTAATTCTGAAATCCGAAAATTTTAAAAAGCGAGATATTACAGTTCTAGAAAATTCCAGAAACATCAAAATCCCAAAGCTTCCAGTTTATAGACTCTCAAAAATTTGCAGACTCTACCTTCGTCGAATTTCCCGAAAATGCCGAGAAGCGATGGTCCACTTGAGAATCCCAATAAAAAAGTTTCACTGTGTTGTTGAAAACGATTTTATTCAATTTGTGATTTTCTGCTCTGGAAAACCCGGTGAAGAACTGAACATTCGATATCATAGAAGAAGTCAAGAATATCTAGAATTCGCTTATGGAGAAAATTCTGGAATATTTTTCAACGATAAACGTGAAACCGGTGGAATGTTGGATATGCTGTATTTGCTCAAAAAACTGCCAAAACCGCTACCGGAATTGAAATTCGAAGCTGATAAAGAATGCCATCCAACTCGGCTGAACTATCATTTGATTTTCGAATCGTTCCGTCGAATTGCGGAATCATGGAATTGCTATATCGAGGTTGAGAAGTTGAGGATTCAAATTGAAGGATTCTTGAGATCCGCTGGATATGATAACAAGATAATGCGATCAGTTTTGAAACGTCTGAAACCGGGAACAGTGTCTATTCTGGAAGTGAGAACAATGATTGGATGGGGAAGTGAATTAGGGGATCATGTGTTCTTGCATCCAGTCACAATGACTGAGCAATGGAAGAAAATTAAGATTCTGGATATTCGAAGTGCAAGAGCATTGCATAATTGGTACATGTATAGAGGTTTCCGATTGGTTTGGACACTATTTTTGAGCACGAAGGATGTGGAGGATGTGATGACAGTGGGTTTTTTAGTTGTATTTTTCAAAAAAAAAACGACCAGAAATTCTGGTTTGACAGTTTTCACAGCCGCGACAAGGTGTGAACTGGAGAGAGAGACGCGGGAAGCACCGAAAACGCGCAACATGATGGGAGGATCCGAATCTGGCTTTGGAACATTGTTTGCGTGGTAATAGTTTATTTCTTGAGTGGCGCTCGCCGCTTTCCCACCTCTAGCTCACCATACTTGCGGATATGAACATTTCAGAATACGTCGAGTCTGTATGCGCGAGACCGTACCGATTGAGAAGATTTGAAATCCTAAATAAACGTAAACGAAAGAAAAGAAACCGTAAGAAACGAAAGCGAACGAATCGAATCGGAAAAACAGTAACCATGCGCAATTTTGCTGAAATTGTGTGCGCAGACTGCATAAAGCGCGATGTTTGTCTGAATCTTTTTCAGTTCAGTAAACTCTCGATCAATTAGATAAACCCCGCCCCTTTTTTTCAGCCTGCGCATGCGATTTCAGAAAAATGACAAATACTCACTTGCTATAAGATCATTTGCTATTTTCCCACTTGCTTTAGCTCATGTGCTATGAATCATCTGCTATGTTTGTTTAAAATTAAAGGCTTTGTTAGGCAAAACATTCGAAAAAAAAACAATGTTTTATCCTACGTCTATAGTACAAACAAAAACGGTTATCACGACCTCATATTCGAAAAATTTTTTTAACATGTCTGAAATCCCATATCAGAGGATCTATAGCAAATGTGCTAAAATAGCATATGATCCTATAGCAATTGAGTATTTGCCCAGAAAAATTGCTCATGGTTACCGTTCTTTCCGATTCGTTTCTTTCGCTTTCGTTTCTTTCGGATTCCATTTCTTTCCGATCGGTACGGTCTTTCCGATCCGTGCGCATTGACCGATTCCTCTGATTTGAATCAATATCGATGAAAAAATGTTCCGAGAAATCTGCAAAACAAAAAAACCGCGCCGCACACTTGCAATTTTGCGCCGAGCATGCCGTAGACTGTGGGGACTCTCAAAACATTATTTTGCGGTAATTTTAGGCCAATTCGATCAGTTGATAGTAAACCTGTTCAATTTCGTTTTTACTCCTTTTCATACTAATTAGTTTCTTCCCTTTAGTGTGCTGTTACCCATACGGTACGTATTTGCGATTGTCGACGCAAAGTGTTTGCGGGTCTATTAAATTGTTGGCGCTATGGGAGAGAAATTGAGAATTTAGTAAGATATCCCTTTGTACACTTTGCAACGCCTTCTCCCTTTTATTTATCAATTCAAACTGCTCGTAGTTTTGTCTTTTTTACTCTTGCATCATTTTTTGCTTTCAGAATGTCTCAAGCAATGAAGGATATCCTCCAAGAAGCATCCGATGCCAACAAACTTGCCCTCAAATACAAGGAACAAGTCGCCAAAAACGAAGCTGCTGGTGGAGCATTCGAAGTGACAATCGACAAAAACACCACCGTCGTTTCGAAGGAACACTTCCAGAGGGAAGTCGTCGAGGCTCCTATTCGGTTGGGGGAACAGATGACCATCTTAAAGGAAAAACTCAAAGCTGCTCAATCGGAATTCTCTAAAATTTAAGTTTTCGTCCCATCTTGATCAATTGCAAATAAAAATCTTTTTATAATCTACTTTTCATATCTTCATCAGCTAACTTAATCAAAACCTCATTTGCCGACAGTTGAGAAAGAGTGCATAAAACGAAGAGACGCAGGCGCGTTTTTCGGAGCGTCGTAGTTTTCAACACGCGTTCGACATAATTTATGTGCCGGAAGGAACTTTTCGGACTTTGAAAATCTCCTTATTATCTGACATTTTCATTTTTCATAATTTTATCCCTTGAAAATTATCTTTTAATTGATGATTTCTTCGAATTTCTTTTAAAATTTCAATGTCCAGAAAATATTATTCGAATTTCGCGCGAAATGGAGTGTTCAATAGAGCGTGTTTTCAAAACTTTCAAATAATGTCGAGACCCCGCAAATTCCGGAGAAAAAATTTTCCGGAGAAAAAAAAACTCCGGAGAAAAGCGGGCGGAGCCTAATTTGCAACCCTGGCACGGTTTTTTAGCACATTTGGAACCGTGCCAGGGTTGCAATTTAGGCTCCGCCCACTTTTCTCCGGAGTTTTTTCTTCCCCGGAAAATTTTTTCTCTGGAATTTGCGGGGTCTCATAATGTCCCCGCAAATTCCGGGAAAAAGTGGGCGGAGTCGCGAAAAATCGTGCCAGGGTTGCAATTTAGGCTCCGCCCCCTCATGACCGTGTCCAAATGTGCAAAAAAAAACGTGCCAGGGTTGTAATTTAGACTCCGCCCCCGACTCCGCACACTTTTCCCCGGAAATTTTTTCCCGGAACCTTGATGCTACTAGAATTTCTTCAAAAACTTCTTCAAAAACTCAAATCTTCACATATCGCTCTTCACACAATTTACTCAACTTCCACGTGTACATTTACAGATATCGCTGTTTCGGAACTTTCGGCGGTGGACAGTCTAATGAAGAGGAAGATAATGGGGCCGAATTCGTAGAAACGCTTGTAGAACGAGTGGAGACGTGCAGTGCTCCTGAGGATCGTCGAGATGCCCTGAAAGGACTCAAAAGTGTTGCCAAGCAATACCGTTTAGCCGTCGGAACTATGGGAATGAACGCCTACATCGATGTTTTAGAAACTGATAGACTGAATTCTGAAACCATGACACTCGTTCTTGATACGTTAGCAACAGTTTTATCAGCAGATGACGACTCTTCTGAAAACGATGAACTAGGAGAACGACTTGCTGAAATGATGCTCAAGCGAAAAGGATTCATTGCTTCAGTTCTGGCCGCAGTAGATCAGTTTGATTTTGGAGTTAGAAGGGTTTTTTCCGATTTCCATCATCTGAAAAATATAAATTTCAATTTCTAGAACTGCAGTCCAATTGCTCTCCAATTTGCTCCGCCATCGAGGGACAGAAGTACAGAATGCTGTTCTCCAACAACCAGCAGGACTTTCCAAATTGGTCGACATAATTCACGACAATCGAGAAGTTATCCGAAACGAGGCTATTCTTATGATATGTGAATTGAGTAGAGCAAACTCGCAAATTCAACAACTTCTTGCCTACGATAACATATTCAATGATCTTTTGAACATCATTGAAACAGAACCATTTGATAGTGAGTTTCTATCCTTTTATACCTTTAATTTTTCCTTCTTTCTAGGCATTGTAATCGAAGATTGTTTGTTTGTAATGCTCAACCTGCTCCGCAAGAATTCAATGAACCAACAGCTTTTCAGAGAAAATCAGTAAACGAGAATATTCTTATGATATGTGAACTCAGTGATGTCGGAGAAGATGAAGGAGATTTTACAGGAAGCATCCGATGCCCACGAACTTGCCATCAAGTGCAAGGCTCAAGTCGTCAAAAACGACGATCGCGGAGGAGTATTCGAAGTGACAATCGACAAATCTACCATCACCGTTTCAAAGGAACACTTCCATAGGGAAGTCGTCGAGGCGCCGATTCGGTTGGGGGAACAGATGACCATCTTAAGAAAAACCCAAAGCGGCTCAATCGGAGTTCTCCAAAATTGAGTTATATTCTAACATTTCTTCTGTATTTTTTCCGCTTTTTTAGAGATTCTCGAAGAGTTGATCCGTGTTCTCCTCACTGAAATCGGTGCTTCTTTTGAGGCTAGTCATGGAGAAAAATTGCTTTTACTGCATTGAAATACACATATGGATACCTCTATACAAATATTTTTCCAGATTCTCGCAGAATCTATCATTGTTGTTGCTGAAGCGATTCGCGGTAACTATACAAACCAGGAACTCTTCGCAAGTACCGTAATTGATAATGGTGAAGATGGTCCACGATCTTCTCTCGTTGTTCTTCTTCTCTCCATGAATGCTGAAAAACAGACGTATAAATTGCGGTGCGCCGTATTTTATTGTTTCCTGTGCTACTTGTTTGATAACGAATTCGGAAAAGCTAGAATCATCGAAACACTTCTCCCAAACTCACAACCTTCAAACGCACCAACCACTGGATCGTTGATTTTGCAAGCCATATCTTCTGCTGAATCCGTTCAAGCTTGGTTTGGATGCGTGACTCTGATGCATTGCTTGTACGATGTAGATCATTTGTGGTGAGTTTGAGAGTCTTGATTGTCGAAATCAAGTGATCTTTTTCCAGCGAACAACTTCTACGAGTGAAAATCAATATCGTTACTGAACAACCAGAATTGGCTCTTCTCGATCATGTTTCACAGCTTTTGATTTCTGCTGGAAACCGCCGACCGCAATCTCGAGCTGGTCTTTTGATGCTCTTGGGAGTTTGGCTGCAGAATTGTCCTTTAGCAGTATCTGCATTCATGGCAAAAGAAGATAATTTAGTATATTTGACAACTCATATTGTGGATGAATGTGGTGAAGGAACAGAAAGTGAACAACAAGCACTTCGTGGTCTCATGGCTTTCGTGCTTCTCTGCTGTCTCAAAAATATCCAAGATAAAGATACCCGGTCTTCAATAGAAACGTTGATCTCTAGAAGAGTTGGAAAAGAAGTTGTTCTATCTGCATTAGAAGGACTCACACGAACAGAGCAGTTTGTGAGAGCAGCACAGAAACAACAACCATCGGAAAGCAATAAAAATAACCTCTTTCTGGATTTCAACTTCGTCAAACTTTTCAAATCACTCGAAGGAACGCTGGCTAAACAACTGAAGCCAAATGGAGAATTCAATGGAACAAGTAATGACAGCATCGTTCAGTCATTCAAAGAGCTAATCAAACGGCAAGATGGTGATATTACACAACTAAAGCAAGAGAATAAAAAGATGAGCGGCGAGATTGAGAAGTTGACTGCTGAAGCACAAAACAAAGAAGCCGAGAGAGAAGTTGAGCAACTTCGAGTGAAGTTGGATGAGGCTGCCGCTTTCAGAACACAAACCGAAGTGTTGAATAGTCAACTGGCTGAAGCACAGAGACTCACTCAACAGTGGTATGCCGAAGCAGAACGGTACAAACAATGGGCTCAACAGTGGCAGAACTATCAGTTAACACAGTTACCAAATGCTGCTGAGGTGGGAGTGACACAATTGCAACAACAGGTTGCTGAACTAGAACAACAACTTGGATACGGATATCAAGCATTTGAACAACAATCACAAACGGTAAGTGTATGCTAATTAAATCTCCTAAATTTAATTCGAATTTTTCAGATTTTGCACTACACCGCAGAAAATGCACAACTTCGAGAACGAGTCGCAAAGGCAGAAGCTTCTCTATCCGAAGCTAATTCGAAGTTGGCAACGGTCAACAATCAACCAGTATCCAACGGAGCAGTAGAGAACGTAGATCAGGTGAATATTAATGAGTTAGAATAACTGAAAACGGACAATTTTTAGAAGACAAGTGACGACGAGCTAGCCAAGCTAAAACAAGAACAGGAAGAGTTGCTGATGCTTCTCGCCGACCAACATAACAAGATGTCTGTCTATCGACGACGTCTGAAATCTCTTGGCCAACCAGTGACCGATGATGAAGATGAATAGGAGAATATAATGCTCGGGTTAAAAGGGGTTAATTCTGTCATAGAACAACATATAACGCTTCCATCATGTTTTATCGAAATGGTTTCTGTATAATACTTTAATTTATAACATAGTTGTACCTTCTTCTTCTTCTTCTTCTCCAGTTACCCTCCTCATTTCGTTCACAATTCATGCCTGTGATAACCCCCGAGTCGAAAAGACTTGTTTTGTTTTTCTTTCATTTTATGTAATAGTAATTCGAATAAATTATTGATTGATCATTCGAAATGCTTGGTTGTAAATCCGAAGACAATTTAGAAGATGCGAACCCGTCCAGCAAGCATTTATATCAATAGGAATCCGGTTTGCCTCTCGTTCGCTCGCCCTTATTCATCCTGTCGTCTGCCATTGTTCTCTACTAATATATCCCTTTTTACGTTGATCCTCAAAATGATTAGTTTCTGGAAACTTCTGATTCTGCTCCCACTATTTCTGCCTTCTGGAATTGAAGCATGTCATGCTCAATTTCAGAAAGAATTACGATATTTAGATTTGTATTTGGGAATTAAACCAGACAACAATGGAGATATTCCTGTAGAAGGTAAATCATAATTTCTGAAATTCTGAAATTCTGAACTTTGAATATGAAATCTCCGAGTTTCGAAAACTCAAAAACTCATAACTAATTTTGGAACTTGAGAAATTCTCAAACTTTAAATTTGGGAAATTTGGAAAAGCAAAAAATTTAAAAATTCAGAAATTCGGAGAATCGGAGATTCAGAAATCGAAAGATTGAAAAATTCGGAAAATGCAAAACTTTGGAAATCCAGAAATTCACAGAAAGTTTCCGATTTTTAAGAATTTGAAAACTTTTACTTTTCTCAATTTCTAACATTCTAAACTTCAGAATGGGAGAGTTGTAGAATAAGGAAATTTAAAATTTCAAAAATTGGAAATCATGAAACCCTAAATTTCGAATAGCTGAAATTCTCACTTTTCGAATGTCTAATTTCAAAAGTTTCTGAATTTCTGAATTCGAATTTTTTGGATTTTTGATTCTCCAAATTTCTCAATTTCTGGATTTTTATGTTTGCAAAGACGGTGAATTTGCGGTTTCCGAATATCTGAATTTCTGAATGTTCCAATTTCTGTAACTTTCATTTTTATAAAGTTCGAAATTCCAGAACTTTTCAAAGTTTAGAATTTTTGAAATTCGGGATTTTTGAGAAAAAGATTTTTGATAATGAGTGTTTGAGAATTATTAGCGCCGAAGGGGACTTAACCGACTGGTAAAACTAACTACAGATTTTAGATTTCAAATTTCAGAAGCCGTTGAATTTGCCACGTATATAGAGTCTCCGGATGAGTTGAATTGTGATTTCGAAACAGAATGTTTGTGGAGAAATGCGCCAACGGATAATCTTTTAGACACAAGTGATTGGTGGTATTTTAAGGTAAAGAAACAAACATTTAAAAAAATGTACCAAGATGATTTCAGAAAAACGATGAGAAAACCTTCCCTGTACAAATTCAACCTGGAAATCCAAAAATTCCGAAAGGAGAGCATTTTATAATTGCTGGAAATACCACAAAAACAGCGAACGGTGCAGTTTTGAGCAGTGCTCCAGTTGCATGCCAAAAAGGTTTTGCGAATTTGACATTCAGGTCTGTTTTTTAAACAGAAACTATATGAAAACAAAAAAGATGATTACAGTTTCTGGTTGTATAACAATGCTCAGGTAGAAGTTGTGATTCTTCGTGCAATGAATAGAAGACGTCATTTACAAGTTTTGATGAGACCTAAAATGAAATGTGACTTTTTGGGAGCAGCAAATGAAGAGTGTCGTGTGGAAATTCCACCAATTAAGGAGCCATTTAGAATTGGAATTCGTGCATTCGATTTGAAGGATAATACTGTTGGAAGTCTAGCAATTATAGATCATATTAGATATCATGGAAAGATTTGTCAGCAGTCTCGTGAGTTTTTGAAATTCATTTAACTTGAAATTCGCTCAAAATTCAGTTTTTCACCTATCTTCAGTTACCGTAAACTCTGTCATAGGACGCCTCTTTCATTTTTGAGACTATATATCTCGGTTCCTGTAAAAGTTATCAAAAAGTAATCAACTGATAAAATACTTTTGATGTTATGCTGAACAATTTCTAACCAACAACTTTTTGATATCTTCCACAGGAATCGAGGTAATTGAGTTTAAAGTTAGGCGTTTTGAGTGGGCTTCTATTTTTGGTCATCCGTTGGATGAGCGGTAAAAGGTGTTTGAATGAATTGCATCTTCAGTATGTTTTTGATAATTTGAAATGCAACATTTGAGGCATTGTTTAAATAATTTTCATAGAAATCCATGCAAATTCCCATTTTAAAAAAATTGTCGGAATTTAAGAGAATAATGTAGCATATTTGAAAAAGCGGCCATGCCATATTTTCTCTGAAAATCAGAGTTATCATATTAATCAAATCAGGCATGATAGAACTCAAAGAGTTCCGCAAAATGATATTATTCAGAAACATGTACCTTCTCTATGAACGCAGTTATAAGCCATGAAGCTACTAATCCGTTCCAGGACTGGCCTTGGTGGCAATTTCGGCTCGTCTGGTCTGTAACTTTGTTCATGGACAAGAAATCGTTTTTCCAATAACATCCTTTTGTAGTGCTCAAATTTTATCACATCTAAATTAGATGGTCAAGAAATATTGTTCCTAAACTGATCTAAGACATAGCCCAACAGCGCCCGCCTTGTAACCGTTTTCCCGTATGATATCTAGGACAATCCGAGTGTGCCAGAGATAAAATAACTGCACATCACAAATATTCTAAACCGATATTTAACTTTTCAATTTCAGCATTTCCTTCATCATTTTCCTCACTTCGAATTCCTCCATACGACAATAGTCCACTAGCCAGAATGTCAGATCTGAGTTGCGAAAGACCTTTGAGATCTTGTAGATGGGGAAATGCAGCGAAATCTCAATTGAGTGAATGGAGAGTTGGAAGATCCATTGACAGATGGGTTGATATGTTTGAAGTGAGTCCTTTTTAAACGAACAAGTTAATCTCTATACAAAATTCTCAGATAACTGCCAACCAATCTCATCCCAATTCATCCTTCCTCTTCCTTGCTGTCGATTCGTTTTCTCCTCGACCTTATTCTAGTCTCACGAGTCAAGTGATCCCTTGTTCTCAAAGAACGACAAGTCTTTCGCTGAAGTACTGGATGAAAACTGGAACTCAAGCTGAAATCTGTGCCGTTGATGAAGATGGAATTGCTTTGAGTTGTGCCTATCTGGAACCAAATGATAGTCCTGGACCAATCACTATTGACTTAGATTCCTATTCGCAACCGTTCAAATTCACAGTTGGAATCATTGCCTTTGATGAGAATTCGTTTGGATTACTTGCGATTTCTGAACTACGAGTTGCAGGTCTTCTTTGTTCGGAACCTGCTCCACCAATCGTCACAACCATCAGTCCTCCAATTGTAAGAGTTTCTTGTATTTTTTCATTTGAATCATTATTCAGATCCAACACATCTTTGGCTTACAACCTGGAAACGGTCGTTACGTTCCATATGATCTATCCCTGAATTGCGACTTCACAAAAGATTACTGTAGTCAGTGGGTCAACTATGATGGAATTGTGAAGTACGGTGTCATGCCGAGAGATTCTGATGTTTTCCCAGTTCCAAAAGAAATTAAAGGCAATGTGGCTGTGTTTATGATGCAGAATGCTACTGTTTCCGAGTTGAGATCCCGAATGGTTCCGTGTTCAATTAACGGAAGAATTGATGTGGAATATATGAGGTTTGAAGACATTTTAATGAGGATTTTCACTAAATTTTTTTGGTATTCTTTTGCTTTAAAATGTCCCCAGAGTTATGTATTTTCATAGTTTCACTTCTAAAAAATTCAAAGAAAATTCTAGCTTCCTGAAAAACGCCGTCGAAAATGGAAATTATATCCAGTTCTCGTCTCAGAGGTCCGGGGGAATCCTAGTCCAAGGCTACCGTAGCCGCTGTTTTTTTCATGCATTTTTTTCAGAATTTTCCATCGTTATCAGAACAAACAAGTCTCGTTGACCTCACAAATGGCTGAAAAAATTGCATTAAAACAACTTGGACGAGAACTTGCATTTTCGACGGCGCCTTCAGGGATTTCAATTGTTTCTGAATGTTTTCGAAGTAATATTTTGAAAATACATAACTTTGAGAACATTTTAGTGCAAAAGAATATTTCTGGTCAGGAGCCTCCCTTCAAAAAACAATTATTTCTACTTCAACTGCTTCAGATCCGAAGATGCACAAGTAAGAATTTGTGCTCTGGAGCAATGTGTGGATGGCAATCAAACAAATGGAATAGTCTCAATCGGTGTCTCGTCAACGACTCCATTCTATGTAACAATTGAAGCCTCGTCTCGTGACGATGCAGTTGTAATCATTAGCAAAGTTTCCACATCTGGAGAATTCTGTCCATTGAAAACAGCAGAACAAACTGTTTGCGATCAGTTGGTTTGTGATTTTAAAGGTGGACCATTTCGAATTATCAAAAACTATATATTGCAATAGCTTTCAGACACATTCTGTAGTTATGAGACAATTGTTGAAAAGCCAGGAGATGTTCCAGTATTGAAAACTGGAAATGGAGCGAGTGTTACATTGAATGGAGGTGGAATTCGTGCAGTTCTTGTCAGTCCAACATTTGATCTTGCTTATCCTTCTATTCTCACTATAACTCTTTCACAATCGACATTCGGATCTCGAGTTCTTCTATGTCCAGATGTCACAAGTGATCCAACACTGTGTCATGAATTGAGTGGACCACGTGTACTTGACTCTTCTGATAAGCAGGTATTATTACCATACCACAGTTACCGTAAAACCTGTAATAGAAGGACAGCCACACTGTCAAGCTTGAGCCAATTTATCTTGGTTCTTGTCAAAAATATCAATAGTTTGTCAACTGACAAAACACTACTGATATTATGATAAACAATTTATCAGTGAAAAACTTTTTCAAATCTTCGACGGAAACCAAGAAAAATTGGCTCAAATTTATAAGTTAGGAGGCCTTTCTATCACAGGCATAAAGGAAATTTTCCATTCCAGGTGATGTTCCCATTGGACATTGGAGCTCGATCTTTTTCTCTCGTCCTTCTACATGATAAATCAATCGAATTCGGTCCAGCAACATTCAATATAAAATCAATGCATTTGAGAACGGTCAACGATGAGGAGATGTGTTTCTGAAGTTGAAAACGTGCTGGAATGATAATCAAGAATATTTACGGTGTATTTTGTTGTTGACTTATTTACTTTGAATAAAATAATTATGTTTGCTCTATCAGCAAAGAAATAGTGTTGAGCCGTTTTTCACCAACCGAGTTTCAGATTTTAATTTTTGTATGAATGCTTCTAATATTGCATGTTTAGATTTCCAGAAATTTCTATGTGTTTAATATATTAATACTTAAAACAAAAACTTTGCAAAATTAGTCATTCTTCTGAAATTCGGTCCGCCAACTAACCGCCATCGATCAGTCAGTGCCTCTGTCTCTTTGCAGTCGTTGATCAACATAATTTTGAGGGGTTCCAGTATGAATCAAATTATCTCCTATCATTATTTTATAATCTAATCGAAGCATAAAATATTGTTTTCTGTCTGACTTCCAATCAAAAGTTTCGAGTCGGCTATCCAAGTGGTCCGTCGACAGTCCGTCAACAACCCGTCGACCCTTCTTTGGCTGCCAACTAACAGTCATTTGCCCATTTGAGCCTGCTCAACTGTCCTTTAGTAGTTTTCCAACAGTGTCCCTTTATCTTTCAAATCTCCCATAAAATTAAAAAAATTACCAAAAAATACTTTCACCAAAAAATAAAAAGTAGAAGTTTATTTATTTAGACACCGACTCTTTTCTCTGAAATTCAAAAATTCAGAAATTTTGAAACACTTGCGAGTTGTACTTACAATTAAACTAAACATTTTTACTCAAAATGTTGTATTTTCTGAAAGAGGAAAGCTCCAGGAGCCTTTTTCATATTGAAACTGTGATGAAGCAAAAAAACATTCGAAAGAAGGCTCCAACTAGAAAATTTAGAACATCAGAAGCTCGAGAACTGAGAAGTTCGAAAATTCAAAATTTTTTGAAATCTTGAAATTGAAATATGCGGAAATCCGCCAACCTCTTCCCTAGAAAAGCCTAGGTCAATGACAGCCGAGAAGACGAGAATTAGATAAAAAAAGAAAAATAAGAAATGTGAAAAGTTATCAGGAAGAGAAAGCTTTGAAAATCGAAGGTTTGAAGTCGGAAGTGAGTGTCTTCCAGTAGATCCTTTGCTGCCAGAAAGCTCAGCGTACGCTATCAACTGCTATTTCATTTTCTTTTAAAATCTGATTTCGGTCATTTGGTAAAAGGGGGACGTTCAGTGATTAACACCTAGCCATGAACCCCAAACAATGGCGACCTGAGGCCTTTTAGTACTTTTTTACTTCAATGACGTCAATCAGTCTTCTAAAAAAACGGAATAGCAATGAGAAGCACATCCGAAGCTTTCTGACAGTGGGCAGCATCAAACTCTTTCCACCATCCAATATCCAATCCTCCTTGCTCATTCGTTACGCAGTGATTGTCGTCGAGTAGAGACGCCAGTAGTCTTCGTAGAAGTGATCGGAATCCTTGTCATCCCAGCTGCCCTGGAAGCTTGTTTCAAATCCGACTCCTTATGGACTCCTCGGTCCGAATTTTTGTTAATTTCTTCAGCTTATATAGCACCCGTACATCAGATCTGAAATTAAGATAAGAAAAGAGTTCATGAAAGTTGTCAGCACGCGGAATTTCTCGTTCTTTTTTGTAATTGAAAATAAACGAAAATAGTAGATAGATATTTTATGAAATGGTCTAAAATAAACAAATTTTGACACGTTTCAAACGAATTTCAACTTTAAAATATATTAAAAGAGGGTTTTTTTTTTAAGTTTCGAAAAGCGTACTGATTAGCCAGACTAGAAAGTCTGTTGATCCCTTTCGCCACGTAGAGGCTCAGTACATGAAAGGGAAACAAGGTTTTTTGCCAATGGGATCACCTTCTAAAACCCATAGGGGGTGGAGGGAGGGGTCCCCCACCCCCTAACAAAAAAAAACAAGAAGTCACCCGAAAAACCCCTCTTTTCGGAGACCATTGTCGGTTAATTTTCAATAGTAACTTCTCCTTGATAAGAAGCCAAGTGCATATGCTTTTCATCGTTGTCTCAATTTTTTTAATCTTTGATAAAATCCTTGCTACTCGGGGACGTTCAGTGATAAAACACCTAGCCATGAACCCGAACATGGCGACCCTTAGGGCCTTTTAGTACTTTTAGCATAGAACCAATCGACAGAAAAAAGCAAAAGAAACAACAATGAGCAGCGTAATGCAAGAGGCTTCTTACCAGAGAGAAGGTGCCATTGAAAATTATCCAACAATAAACTTCAAAGAGGCGTATTTAACAGAGAACTGATTTTTTTCAATACGTGGAATTTTTTAATCGTGGACAGAAGGAGAGGGCGTGACCTGATATTAATTAATTTAATATTATATTTTGTGAATAAATACGTGAATGAAAACAATCAAAAAATCTCGTTCTTTTTTGTAATTAAAAAAAAGAAAATAGTAGATTCACGTCAGATTACTGTAGTTTTTGATTAAGGTCAGGGTTTTGAAAGCATATAAACCTAGATCATCAACATCAGTAGATCTCTCACAGCAGGACAACTAGAATTTTAGAGTGGAAACTATGAGATGTTTCGAAATCTCGAAATCACTCGACACCTTCGAATCTCAGACTTCCAGAATATCAAAATTTCAGAATTTCAGAATCTTAGAATTTCTGAATTTCCGAGTTTCAGAATTTCAGAATTATAGAATTTTCGAATTTCAGAATTTCGGAATTTCCAAATTTACGAATTTCCGAATTTCCGAATTTCAGAATTTCAGAATTTCCGAATATCCGAGTTTCAGAATTTCAGGATTTCCAAATTTCCGAGTTTCAGAATTTCCGAATTTCAGAACTTTGGAATTTCCAAATTTACGAATTTCCGAATTTCCAAATTTACGAATTTCCGAATTTCCTAATTTCCGAATATCCGAGTTTCAGAATTTTCGAATTTCAGTATTTCTGAATTTCTGAATTTCAAAGTTTGATGTTTTGGTTTTTTGGAATTTTAGAATTTCAGGATTTAAGACGAGTTCTCTGAAGAACTCAACTTCATGCCTATTATCCACTGTACAGAAAAATTCAAACTTGTTTTTTCCAAGTCGGGACAAACTATATTTCATATACTTTAGAAGTTCATAAACATGCAATATATGAAAAATCAGCTGGAAAAACAAGTTTGAATTTTTCTGTACAACACTCGGTTCTGTCAGAACAAAACATCAAAATTCTGAAATTCGGAAATTCTGATATTCGGAAATTCTGTAATTCTGAAATTCTGAAACTCGGAAATTCAGAAATTCTAAGATTCTGAAATTCTGAAATTTTGATATTCTGGAAGTCTGAGATTCGAAGGTGTCGAGTGATTTCGAGATTTCGAAACATCTCATAGTTTCCACTCTAAAATTCTAGTTGTCCTGCTGTGAGAGATCTACTGATGTTGATGATCTAGGTTTATATGCTTTCAAAACCCTGACCTTAATCAAAAACTACAGTAATCTGACGTGAATCTACTATTTTCTTTTTTTTTAATTACAAAAAAGAACGAGATTTTTTGATTGTTTTCATTCACGTATTTATTCACAAAATATAATATTAAATTAATTAATATCAGGTCACGCCCTCTCCTTCTGTCCACGATTAAAAAATTCCACGTATTGAAAAAAATCAGTTCTCTGTTAAATACGCCTCTTTGAAGTTTATTGTTGGATAATTTTCAATGGCACCTTCTCTCTGGTAAGAAGCCTCTTGCATTACGCTGCTCATTGTTGTTTCTTTTGCTTTTTTCTGTCGATTGGTTCTATGCTAAAAGTACTAAAAGGCCCTAAGGGTCGCCATGTTCGGGTTCATGGCTAGGTGTTTTATCACTGAACGTCCCCGAGTAGCAAGGATTTTATCAAAGATTAAAAAAATTGAGACAACGATGAAAAGCATATGCACTTGGCTTCTTATCAAGGAGAAGTTACTATTGAAAATTAACCGACAATGGTCTCCGAAAAGAGGGGTTTTTCGGGTGACTTCTTGTTTTTTTTTGTTAGGGGTGGGGGACCCTCCCTCCACCCCCTATGGGTTTTAGAAGGTGATCCCATTGGCAAAAAACCTTGTTTCCCTTTCATGTACTGAGCCTCTACGTGGCGAAAGGGATCAACAGACTTTCTAGTCTGGCTAATCAGTACGCTTTTCGAAACTTTAAAAAAAAAACCCTCTTTTAATATATTTTAAAGTTGAAATTCGTTTGAAACGTGTCAAAATTTGTTTATTTTAGACCATTTCATAAAATATCTATCTACTATTTTCGTTTATTTTCAATTACAAAAAAGAACGAGAAATTCCGCGTGCTGACAACTTTCATGAACTCTTTTCTTATTTTAATTTCAGATCTGATGTACGGGTGCTATATAAGCTGAAGAAATTAACAAAAATTCGGACCGAGGAGTCCATAAGGAGTCGGATTTGAAACAAGCTTCCAGGGCAGCTGGGATGACAAGGATTCCGATCACTTCTACGAAGACTACTGGCGTCTCTACTCGACGACAATCACTGCGTAACGAATGAGCAAGGAGGATTGGATATTGGATGGTGGAAAGAGTTTGATGCTGCCCACTGTCAGAAAGCTTCGGATGTGCTTCTCATTGCTATTCCGTTTTTTTTAGAAGACTGATTGACGTCATTGAAGTAAAAAAGTACTAAAAGGCCTCAGGTCGCCATTGTTTGGGGTTCATGGCTAGGTGTTAATCACTGAACGTCCCCCTTTTACCAAATGACCGAAATCAGATTTTAAAAGAAAATGAAATAGCAGTTGATGGCGTACGCTGAGCTTTCTGGCAGCAATGGATCTATTGGAACACACCGACTTCCGACTTCAAACCTTCGATTTTCAAAGATTTCACTTCCTGATAACTTTTCACATTTCTTATTTTTCTTTTTTTATCGAATTCTTGTCTTATCGTATTTCATATTCGGCAAGTCGGAAAAAATTCGAAATTGGATTATTCTAAATTATTTTTTAAAAGAAGTTTCAAATTTTAAGCTCGAAATTCGGAGTTTAAAACTTCTAAAATTCCAAATTCAGTTTCCCAATGAACGTTGAGCGTCGTATCCTCTGATTCCAGAAATCTATTTTTTAAAATACATTATTTCTGAACAATAGAAAAATGATTTTTCAAATTTAAGTTGAACTATTAATTTTTAAGCATACTAATCCGATTTTAAACTTTTTCCTAGTGTCTGACACTATTATCCCAAAACTGCAGTCACACAAAGACAGTCCTATCCTTCAAATCAAAGACTTATTGTAACACAAAAAAGTTTCATCAAAAAAAAAATTAAAATCATAAAATAAAACACTGGGAAACAGTCTGAAAAAACAATCAAATAATTTAAAAATCAAACAAAAACAACGAGTTTGGATCAACAACATAGCTGGAAAACATTCGACTAATCAACATCTTCTGCTCCTTTTGAATTGTGTCGTATTGATAGATGGTTCATATAGACCATCAAAATTAGCATTGGCGTGGGATGTTTTGTCCGGAAGATTCAGCACATACGGGCATCTGTTGTAAGGCTGAAAATCAAAAACGATGCTGACCGATTGGAAAGACTATAATAATTCTTACGTCTGCTGTGAAAAACTGAGACGGTGTTTGGATTCGCATGCCTCTAACTAGAAGAGGTGGTTCTTGTAACTTGAGTAAATTGACTGGAGTCACCACGTATACAGATCGTTCCTCGACATTCACTCCTCGAACGATTCCGAAACCAATGCATTGCAGAGCAGGAGACGTTGTATCAATCACGCTCAGTGATGGCATATCCTGTTTACCATTCAGCTTCCGTGTCTTCAAATCAGGATTTTTGACACACAGAGCGATTAGTTGAGTGTTGATTGATGAAAAAATGTGGCAGTCTTCGACCAGTAAATCCATAGGAAGGCAAATGGTGATGTTGCTGAAATTCGGGATTAATCACTAGTTAGAATAACTGTTGAATAATCTGATATACCGGAAATTCAGTCTATATGGAGGGACCGAAGCAAAGCTGGCGATCGTTGGCCTTGGCAAAAGTGACGAAAAATATCCGGTAATTGTCAATTCACGGTGCAAAGGAGCAGGAAGCTTTTTTTGGTTCGGTAGTCCAACAACTCCCACTGAGTTATTCGCGAAGATTTCGACAACTTTGCACCTCTCGAATTCCTGAAATTCAAATTTTCAAAATTTAGATGCTCTTAAGTTTTCAGAATTTATAACTGCTGAATCTCCGAGTCAAGAACTTTTCTGGATGATCGAAACTTTGAATTTTTTAAATTCAGAACTTCTTAACTTCGAATTCCGAGATAATTTCTGAATTTCAAAACCAAAATTTTCTGAACTTCTAAATACCGTAAAAACTGTAATAGAAGGGCCCCTACACTGTTCAGTTTGAGCTCAATTATCTCAGCTCCTACAAAAGATATCAGAAAGTAGTCAACTGATAAAATGTATATGATATTATGATAAATAATTTACAAGTTGACAAATTTTTCATATCTTTATCAGGAAGCGAGATAAATTGGCCCAAGTTTATAAGTTAGGAGCACCTTCTATCGCAGGTTTAAGGTATTTATTTTCGGATTCCCGAAGTGGCATTAACCGATTAATGATTGAGCTAACCTTGAAACCATAACGAGCCTCTGTCTGATCTCTGAAGATTTCAACACACAAATCTGGCTCTATAACCCGAATAATTCCATCCAATATTTCAGCTCCTTCATCCACTATCCAACCCATTGAATTCACGATACATACGGATCCTGGCTCGCTAATTAGCTTGAACTTGTTGAACAGCCTTTCAAATATATCCTGAATATTTGTTTTTGGTTATTCGAGTTTCAAACCAAAACTAACCATATAATGATCAATGTTGTTGTCGTTCACTGTAATATCCCCATAGAAATATGAATTATCAAATGTTTTCTTCTGATGTCCGTATGGTTTATCCAACAGCGGAGACGTCACTTTTGTCAATGAGATACATCCATTTGGAGTGAATTCACTTTGTCCAATATCACAGTCAAGAACATATACGTGTTCGTAGCCACTGAAAAACTATGGTCCTCAAATTGAGAAAAAAAATCAAATACATACTTTGAAAGGCACCGATTCACTAAATTCCGCATCAAATTCGATTTCCCAGCTCCTTTGTGGCCAATTGGGAGAATTGATGTCTTGACTCCGTCAGCTGCAAAATCAGAACAATTTGCCAAGTTTTATTCATAAATTTCCAACCTTTTAGACTGTTCAACCGATTTAGATGAGTGTTCAACCGAGTCTCATCATCATGTGGATAAATGCGAAAATCGTCGCGGCTTATATGGAAATGTGGAGGAAGAATAATCTGTTTTTGAATCGAAGAATGAATTAAGAAGTTCTGAAAAAAACATTGTTAAATCCAAATAACGCACTGTTTTTGACTAACGGTAATAACACCAGAAACTGTAGCCTCTGCTCTATCTATAACTTTATTGAAGACCAGAACTACTGGTTCTTTCTCTCCTATCATCTGCATAATATCTGAATAACACTTTGGAGCCACTTCTTTCAGACGAAACTTCAATCGGGAGTGTTTGTATGCGCTCGATGAATCGATTGAAGTTTTCAGAATAACCTAAAATTGTTAGATATAATAACACCGGATCCCTTTCTGTCATATTACCGGAAGATCCATTCTTTGCGGTGCAGAAATTTTCAAAAAGTTTCCTTTTTCACAAGAGACTGACGGCAGAACAAAGTCATTTATAGATGCTTTCCCAGCTGAAATGAGAATCTTGAATTAGCAAATAATGGAATAACTACTTGCCCAAGCAAAGGATGGAACACGATCCGTAGATGGAAAGTCTCTCTCCAGGTTGCACAATGTAGACTTCCAAGTTGTCATCTTTGCATTCATACCGTATCACTTCATTCATAGCTGTAGAATACCTTACTATTAGAAGAAACCTCAAAAGTCTTCCTAAATTTTAATTCCCAGCAAAACGGAACATTCCAGATCGCCTTGAAGTTGCCGGTTACAGATATTATAATACCGATTCATCCGGTAAAGATAACAGAAGCTAGGAAATTTTTTTATAGATCATTGGTTTATTGAAAAGTTTATTTTGAACTGAGAGATGGAATGGCAAGAAAATTAATGTTAAAAAGTGTTGTCGGTTCATTAGGCAATCGTTGGAGTCGTGTTTTTGCAGAGACATTCAACGACTTGGGCCATCGTCGGCCGGAGTTTCCTGTCGACACAAACACCAGCTAGTCCTATTTCGATCAGACTGTCCAAATACTGTTCTTCAATTTCGTTAGCAGGTGCTGGGGCTTTCCGATCAACCAGGATTTCTCGAAGTGGAATCTTCTGTCGTCGAGCCAATTCTTTGTTCAACTGACAGAATTCAACAAGACCACGAGTTTCTCGACTTTCTGAGTAGGCCCGCTGTCCCGATGCGATCTCCAGCAGTACGATTCCATAGCTGTAGACATCCAGTTTCGTAGTCAGGATCTTCGAAGTTATGAATTCCGGAGCCAAGTAAGCCAGTGTTCCTTTGATATGTGAAGCTATTAATGGGCGCTTTTCAGTTGCTTCTACTTCCGCTTGTCCATCACGACATAATCCGAAATCTCCTAATTTCGGTTCCATATGTTTATCCAGAAGAATGTTGGCGGTTTTCACATCTCCGTGGATCAAAGGAGTTTTAGCGAAAGAGTGAAGAAAATGAATACCACGAGCTGCTCCGATGCTTATTTCCTTCCTCTGAACCCATGTCAACGGTGTTGTTCCCTTCTGAATTCGAAAAATGTTTAAAAATTTTCGATTTTTTTTATTACTCACCCTACACAGTAACCTATCTTCCAGAGATCCGTTCGCCATAAACTGATATACTAGACAAGGCTCCGGTCCTTCTAGAGAGTAGGCGTATATCGGAAGAATGTTGTCATGTCTGAATCTAGCCAGTGTTCTCAATTCAGTTAAACTCTGTCTCAATCGCTCTTTCTCCGCTTTTGATCCTTGTTGGGTGCTGTTATCATTCCCGGCGAAAATCCGTTTAACAGCAACCATTCCACCGGTCGCTCTGATTTCTCCTTTATATACAGTACCATATCCTCCTTTGCCAATTACATTATTTACAGAAAATCCATTGGTGGCTTCTG
This sequence comes from Caenorhabditis nigoni, assembly GCA_027920645.1. Classification (NCBI taxonomy): domain Eukaryota; kingdom Metazoa; phylum Nematoda; class Chromadorea; order Rhabditida; family Rhabditidae; genus Caenorhabditis; species Caenorhabditis nigoni. Next base: position 11,701,480 of record CP115867.1, on the reverse strand, counting down.
ACAATTCTTGGTATGTTACCGGAAGTGTTCCTTCGATAGCCACACGTAATGGGTCGTTTGTGGAAGAGCTGAAATATGGAATTTACGAGAAATAGTCAAACTAAAACTAACGTTGTTATAGATTGTGTTGGTGTCGAAGTCATATCTTTCGAATCAATTTTCTTCAAACGAGATGCAGTTTGTTGTGTTCCAGCAGGTGGAACAATCGGACGAAGTCTTCGTGCCGGATTCAATACTTTTTCTTCTAGATAATGATACTTTTTGTCTACTGTAAAAAATTAGTTTGATTAGAACTAAATGTATCAGTAACCTTCCGACTTCATAACTCTCATCAACCGGATCAGTTTTGTTTTAGCAAAGAGCTGATAAAGATGCACCACAGTGAACCCTTTCGAGCACCAAATTCTTAGAAGCAACATTGATGGACTTTGATTGTAATTGCCGTATCTTTTGCACGCTTCAACATCTCGCATCGCAATTCCTGACATATACGGAGCTAAAATGCATAAAATTTAGAACGGAAAAAAATCGACGGGGTTACCAATCGTCTCCCATGTGTTATCAGTGTCCAGTATATCACATAGGTGCTGTAGAACGCTCCGTTTCATGAATATAATAATTTTGGAATTTGGTTTACTGCCAACCATTTTCTGGAAGAAAATTAACTGTACGGTGGAAGGATGCATATGAAAAATTACCTGATTTTCCAAAGCTGTTCGGAGCACCTATAAGCCAGAGGAAATCCCTTTTTCGGTGTTTTTGCGGGCGCAATATTCAGAATGGACGCGCTCGTTGTTTTCTCTTGTCGTCTCGTTTCTCTCCAATGCATCGTTGTTCTCTCTGCTCTCTCGTTTTCCGCTGCAAAAGTCTTTCTCTTTTTTTTCTTCAATGAATTCAAAACTTTGAAAGTCAGTAAAAGGAAATCGAGAAAATCAAGAACCTAATGAGAATTTTCATCTGGTTCATGTTTTGTTTTTTAATGAAAAAGTCAGATTCCCAAACATTAAAAAGCCAGTTCGAGAAAAATTGCTCAAGTGCCAAAATTAGAGATTATGCATTTACTAGAGCTCTGTGGAGTAGAGATCTACATCAGGAACACATCCTCGCCATTTTTAAATAGTTTTTTGCTGGAAGATATTCACGAAGGATCGGCAGACTGATGCTCGAGTAACGATTGATCCTGTCGAATATCTAATATTCCTTCCTGGCCATTTTCATACCTCATGTATTTATTCGCCTTGTTCATTCTACTTGTTTTGGAACCTCATGTGACCCCAATGCCAAGAAGCGTTTGTTCACCTGCGTCTCATAGTTGCAACGTTCTCTAACATTGGAACGTCGTTAGGCATCAACATAAAATTGCGAACTCGAACAGGGTCTCTCGATATTTTCATAGACTTTTTGTTTCTTTGCTCCATCATATTTTTCCAGTTACAATGGGAACATCACAATCTCATTCGAGAACTCCTTCGCGGGAACCACTTCCAAACGGACATCAAGTGATGGATGTTCTGGATCCAACAGATAAAACTCCAAGACGAGGCAGAAAACGAAAAACTGGCAAAGGAGATGAAATAGAAACAAAGAAAATAGCTAAACTGAACACATGCGCCTATGTTTATCAGAAGTTATTTTTGGAGGTCAGAGCAAACCGTGTGCAAATGTACATATCATATTTGCAGGGAGAGGACTCTGATATCACAATTGCGGCATGTGGCAGGGAATGGAAGGTTCATAAACTTTATCTGAAGCAGACAAAATTTTTCGAAGTAAGGCTTTTATCGGTTGACTCCAGATACATTCTTTCTTTTCAGATGATGCTTGAAGGTTCTTGGGCAGAATCAAAAAGTGGGAGAATCGATATGGAAATAACTGATCCGAACATTGATGCAGACGGATTGAATGCAGTTTTCGGAAGTTTATATCATAACGAAATAGAAATTGATCTGGAAAAAATAGAAGGAACTGTGGCAGCTGCTTCGTATATTGTGCTGGACAGTGTCCGTGAAAGATGTGCAGAGATGATGATTGCAGCTTTGAGCACAGATAATGCGGTCCGATATTATGAACTATCAACCAGCTATGGCTTGGATTACGTTCGCGAGAAATCTATGGAGTTGATTCTTCATCAATTTTGGAAAATCTTGTCTGTTCGTGAAAAGTTGAGAGAAGTTAGCCACGATCTACTGGAAACAATTCTAACATCACCGAACATGTTTACCCTGGAAGGTGAATACGATCTATACCAGCACGTTTTACAGGTAAGTTGTATCTTAAATTAGAAAACAAACTAAATATCGCGTTTCAGTGGATCTATATGAAGGAGAATCCCGATTGTAACCACGATGAACCTAATGAGCAGTTCAATTCAAATGTCAAGAACTTTTTCAAAACAGAGAATAGTGACTTTTTGCTCATGAAGTACGTTGATATCATTTCGAAAATTCGCATGGGACAAATCCTAATACGTTCTGACACGATAACTACGATCAAAAACGATGGACTGATTCCGATACCAATAGTGGACGAAATATCTTCGCAGTTATGGTTTTCCTTGCTACAAAATGAGGAGAACCCAAAGTAAGTTGAACTGGAGAGCTAGTTTTAAATCATATCCATTTGTAATTCAGACCGTTAGAGATGAGCGACGATGAATTTTTCGAAACATGCAACAGACTAGGCAGATCATTGGATTCTTTCCCGGTATGTCTTATTCCTATAGATGAAAATTAAAAGTTGATTTGCAGAAATGCTGGCGTTGGGTGGGATACAACTCGGGAGTTGATATAATGCTTCATGTTAACGACTATTCGGTCTGTATCATAAGAAACTGCCTGAATAGGAAAACACCATACTCTGTGAATTTGAAGTCGGCACACGTTTTGCACTTCAGGCGAGTCTAGTTGGGTAGACAATGATGTTTCAATGAATTCCTGATTCAGATTGGTAATTTGTGATGCGAAAGGACAAATTTCGTTTGATACCGGAAGAACAAGCTGGGAAATGAAACCCGATGAAACCAAAACAGTTTTCCGTCTGAATGAAGACATTTCAACACCAATTTCAGTTCACTTCCAATACCTAATTCATAAGCCAATCGACAGTTCGACTTGTGTGAAGAAATATGTGGAAGAACTGAAAGCGAAGAATAATGGAGATGTGGAACCATAAGCAGATGAAGAACAGATGTAAATTTGTAATTATGATAACTTCTCAGTACTTTTCTCTGTTATAATTTCCTTGAATTTTTATACAGTGTTTTTTTTGTACTTTTGTAATTAGGAATGAATCCATGAAATATAAAATATTATCGTTCTTCGAATAAACCGGCAACTGCCATCGCCATATATTTTGTTGCCAGCGGTGAGAGAGTCCGCTAGTTCTCAGTAGTCGCAGGAACCTGATTGATGCGGTATCACGCTGTGGACTTTCGATTATTTGACGACATGATCACCTTCGTAGCAGTCAAATCACTATGAACTGAACATGATCCGAGTAGTCTTTTGTGTTTTTGTTCTTACCACTTCCATAGTTACATCACAACCGTTACTTTTTCCTCATGGATGGTTTGAAAGCAAGAATTTGCGACCGAGAGATGCAATCATGCTTAATATGATGGCACAATCGAACCTCGAGTACGGAGGTGTCACATTAGAGGTAAGCCCCTACTTATTCTCCGAAACTAAATAAGATGATCTGAATACTTTCTAAATAAACTTATAGGAACTGGATAAGCTTGACGCTGTTCGAAAACAGATACCACGTCCGGAAAAGCTAGCACGAGATAGAGAAGAAGACGATGTTGAATTGGATAGACAACCAGCGTTCACGGCGGAAGGTGAAAAAATAGAGAAAGAGGAGAAAGAAGAAATTGCCGACCCCAAAAAGAAAGCTCCATTTAGAAGAGTTCAGTTGAAATTACAGAAAAGTAAGTTCACACTTTGTTACTTGAATTATCTAACTTCTTCTTTCAGAAAGATCAACAGAGACCGAGTCAACTGAAGAGTCAGCAAATCCTTTCGAAGAAATCGCCACTAGATCTCCTCCCAGAGACAGGATGACTATGAGACAGCTTAGAAACAGGAGCAGAAAACACAAGAAAAAGTTGGCGAGATACAGAAAGAATGGGTTCCTCACCAGAGACGACATCATTAAAAGCAAAGCGTGGGTTTTTAGCTTCGAAAAGGTAGCACGACTTAATCATTTAGATCAACTCAAGCTAATGTGAAAATCAGGGACCGTACTCACGAAAAAGCAGAATTCGACGAAAAATTGAGAAACCATGCTCAGGATACATGGGAAAGAGAAAATAAAGCAGCCGAAAAAGTACGGGAAGACATGGCAGCAGGAAGAAAAGAGGAGATCGAGCAAGAGCCTATCAGTCCAGCTATGAAGCTTCTCGCCAAGGAAAATTCAGATATAGACCGCCGAATTGCAATCGCTGAACAGACGATGTTCAGAAAAGTGGATAGACTTCCAAACAACCCCTACAGTAATGTGGACCTCAGAAAACCGACAGTACTGACACTACCACTGCCACCACTAGACAAATTGAAGGAAGAAGTACAGTAATCTGACTGGTAATTAACCACTCGAAAAATATTTAGACATTTAATATATTGGTGCAATCGATACATTTATTCATCATGCAATAAAATTATAAGATCTTGTATTTATAAAACATTCTCAAGAATAATGCAATATATAAATTTTAAAATAGTTGGGACTATGGGGAAACTATGGGACGGCGTCTTGTGATCTTGATGTGGACAGGGGAGACTGGACGCATAATGATTTCCATTTTCGGACGGACCTGTAATTGCAATCAGTATAATATCATGTGCCTTTTCATAGTCTTACCTCATGCATTGGTTCGATAGAGGTCACGTCGAAATGTCTCAAAATGTGAGTCATTATAACTTTCTCCTCGAGGAGTGCGAACCGTTGTCCAATACAGTTACGACTACCAGCCGAGAACGGAATGAATGCAAATGGTTTACGGCCGACCGAGTTCTCTGGCAGAAAACGATCCGGGTCGAATACTTCTGGATCTTTCCACTGAGCAGGGTCACGATGTACGAGGTATAGGTTGAGAAGAAGAGTGACTCCTTTTGGGATGTTGATTCCTCCGATAACTTGATCCTCGCTCAGTTCTCTCATGATAATTGGAACAGATGATCGAATTCTCAGTGATTCTTTGAGCACACATTCCAGATATTTGAGTCTAGCCAAATGTTCCGTAGTCACATCTTCCTCATCTCCAAGAACTTCGTCGAGTTCCGCTTGCACTTTTCTTTGAATTTCCGGATGGTTTCCAATCAAATGAATCGCCCACATCAGACCTGTGGATGTTGTATCGTGACCTTCAAACATGAAAGTGTCTACTTCAGCTTGAACATCTGTTTCGTCCATTTGACCGCTTTGAACCATATCGAGCAGTAAATCCAAAAATGCAAGACGTCCTTCCATTTTGTAACCTGACTCTTTCAACGCTTCTTTTCTCTCAATGATGACCTGGAACAATATTTTTGTTATTTTTAAATAGAATCGTTCGGTTACCTTTTTAGTGAAACTATGAAGAATGTTCAAGCATTTCTCGTGAGTCTTGCCATCCTCCGTTCTGAAAATTAATCCGATTAATTAAAAACACAAAGTGTGTCAAACGAACAGGCTATAAATATGCGAGTTCCATAGCAAGGGATTATTCGTTCTTCGTGAAATCAGTTCGTTGATGGTGTGAACAGCCCAGACGTACTCGTTGTTCTGAAATACGTATTAATTAAGTTCGAAATTTGCAAAAGCCACTAACCTCTGATAACTGAGCACCGATTGATTTCCCCATTGAAGTTTCACAAATAATATCCAGAGTACAGAGCGTTACTGTAGAGAGCACATCAATGTTTTCGCTGAAACAAATAGTTTCGATATATTCAAAACGTTTGCTTATTACTCTTTTCCCATATAGCACATTTTCTGAACCATAATTTTCGATTGTTCATTGAAAATAGGAAGGAAGTCTTTGAGAATATCGTAATGAAAGGTAGGCGTCAGAAGTTTTCTTTTTGGGCGCCACTGGTCCTTTCGACTAGTCAAAATGCTTCTTCCCAGCCATGGTTCCAGTTGTTTATAGGCAAATCCTTTATCCAGATGTTTACTCGAAGCAAGGATAGTTTCACAGAGTTCCGCAGAGTATAACATCAAACAGGGAAATGGTCCAATCCAGAGAAGACACATACGGGGATCGGGATACAAGTATCCCATTCCGATAACTTGATTCATGAAACCTTCTGGATCTGGTTTTGTGATGAGACCATGTCCGACGATGGGATAAGATCTTGGTTGGTTAATATGCTGAAAAGTTAATATTTCCGATTGAAACAAAATGCAAATCAAACCTTCAATTGATGACGCATTCGTAAGTGCTTGAACAGGAGCCACATAAATACGGTCGCAAATGCGACCAGCACAACGGGAATGATAACCCCCATTTGAGCAAGAAACTGAAAATCCAAGAAATTATATTCGATTAGAAACAGCACATGAGCAAAAAAACTATGCATACTTTGAAAAAATATCGAAAAGTCTTGCGAACGCATCGATATTTTGATCATTCAAAAAAAAAACTTTGTTTGCTTTCGAAAAAAATTTCAGAATTGGAGAGAAAAAATGTCGAGCGTCAAGGAATGAAGTGGAAATTTCAAAATTCCCGCGTCGTGCTGAGACCACTGGAAAAATTCTGCATAAAATCCTTTAACAAGCTACTGTATTTCAACTGAATGAATTTTCGGAAAAATGGACAGAACATATTTCAAGGTTTCAAAAAATGTGCAGAATTTTAAGTAACTCACTAAAAACTAGTAGGCTAAAAACTAATAATCCCACAGAGTAAATGCTACGCGGAACACAAACTAAAAAAATCCAAAAATAGCTACAGTAGGCAGAAAATGTTTTTGCGTTTCGAGACCTATGCGCCTTTAACAAGTACCGCGCCGGCGCCGAAAAATTATATTCAACGAAGATGATTTGTTTTTCATGATAATTTGCTCTTTTTCCCTTTTCAACCAATTCGCAGCTAGTCTTTTCGAATCATCAGTGACGATCGTCCTTTCTTTGCTTCTCATATTTTCACTTCAATTGAACAGTTTTACTGAATTCTGTCGTTTGTAGGGCAATTCCACACTAACCATGAGTCAGCAGAACGAGCTCAACACATACATGGCCCCGAACAAGCCAATAAACGGGCGAATTTACGAAAGTCCGGCTCCCAGCCAAGCTCACAACGAGTCTGCAAATGCGACATTCGGCGGATGCTTCAATTCGTACAACTCCTCGTGGGCTCCTTCAAAAAACAACGGACAGCCGTTCACACCAATGTTCCAATCAACTCCAAAACAGGCTGGAGGTCCATTCAAGGTTTGTTTTTGCTGCGTTATGCGCTGAGTAATCTCGAATTCCAGCATTCATCATGGCGAAACGCTACTCCATCGTCCACTCCACGCCGCCAGAACGGCGATCTCGGATCTGTTCGCCTTCGTCTCATCGACCTTGAGCTCAACAATGCGACTACTTCTTCGTTGAACAATTCTCATAATCGTTCTTTGAGAAGTACCCTCCCTGTTTGGGCGATCGATGAGAACGGGGGAGTTTCAGAGAGCGTCACTCTGACAGACGTTCTTGTCAACGAGGCTCTCATTGAGTTTGCTACGGACAAAAATGGATGTCGTTTCCTGCAAGAGCAGTATCCAGAACACTCTGACGGAGGGATTCACGATGATATTTTCCGTAGAATGGTTGAGGATCGCAGCATGTTCCTCTCCATGTGTCGTAACATGTTCGGAAACTTCTTCGTCCAGCGAATGGTCGAGTGCTCGAATAATGAAGAGCAAGAAATTGTTATGGAACATCTTGTGACCGAAATGTACACTCTTTGCTTGGATAAGAGTGCATGTCGTGTGATTCAACTCGCTGTTCAGAAGCTGGAAGTCCATCTAGCCTCCCGTCTCGCAGCGGAGCTCCGTGATTCTGATCTCGTTCGTCTCAGCATCGATCAAAACGGAAATCATGTCGTTCAGAAGATAATCAAAACGCTTCCAGTTTCTGCCTGGGATTTCGTTGTCAAATTCTTCTGCAATGACGAAAATCTCATTGCTGTTTGCCAAGACAAGTACGGGTGCCGAGTTGTTCAATCCACAATCGAGAAATTGTCTGAAGATCCACATCTGGAATGCTACAGTCAACGTCTTCATCTGCTCAAGAACTTGATGGTCGGAGTTACTCGCAACTGCGGGCAGCTGGCTTCTAATGAGTTCGCCAACTACGTCGTTCAACATGTTGTGAAGTGTGGTGGAGCAATGGAAACATTCAGAGATATCATCATTGAGCAATGCCTACTGTACGTTTCTATTTTACTATCATGAACAAAACATCTATTCCAGGCGCAATCTTCTATCGATGTCCCAGGAGAAGTATGCATCCCACGTTGTTGAAGTTGCTTTCCTTCGTGCACCACATCGCTTGGCATTCGAATTGATGGAAGAAATCTTCGAAGGTTATATTCCACACCCAGAGACCAATCGCGACGCACTTGATATCTTGCTGTTCCACCAATACGGAAACTATGTCATTCAGCAAATGATCAACATCTGCTGCAATGCCATTCTTGGAAGAAGGTGTGGTTCTCATATCATTGCTGCTGTTTCTAAAAGGTTTCTTTTCAGTGATCGTCATCTTGAGCAGAAGGAGATCGAGCAGTACACCAAATGGCTGGAGCGTATCAAGGAACGTGTGTCCCGCAACTCGAACCGGCTAGAACGCTTTTCTTCCGGTAAAAAGATCATCGAGGCTCTTCATGCATCTTCCATTGGTACACTCATGTCACCATCAGCTGGGCAGTATCACTAGTTCACCGTTGTTAATGATACCGGGTTCTCGAAAGCTCGTTCTTCAGAGACTATTATATTCAACTAATTTATTTGCACCCATCATAAATACTCACCTTATATTATTATTATTATTCAATTCATCTCACCCAAAGCCTATTGCATTATACTATTTATTTGCTAATCCAGATTGTCATTTACATGAATAAATTGCAAAATAGTTTGTTTTTTTTTATTTTTTTTTCTCTAATCAAATTTTCATATTGGAAAATTTTTTATATGGGGCTCTCGAGATTTTTCTGTGCTAACTTGTGTAGAATGAAAACCGATTTCTCTAAAATTTTCTCGCAGGATGTTCAATGGAAACTGTTGGCTGGTGCGCCTTTGGCGCGAGTTGACTTAGTTTTCTCGTTCGTAGCTTTGCTTCTTACTTAATTGGAATTGCTTGTTAATTCTACTGCGGTACAAAAAAAAAGGAATGCCGGTGGCCGTGGCCAAACGTCCTTCAGCGACAACTACAGTAACCCAAAATCATTGTATTTCCTCCATTTTTCACTGCTTTTCGTCGAGTTTTCTGTTTTCTTCCCCAAATAAGTCGGAAAATTTAGTGAAAAAAATGAATTGCAAACGAACGAAAACAGAAAAGCAATTCGGAAAATACAGATTTGTTTACGCCACTTTTTGTGGGGGAATGAAACATCTCCTTCCGGTTGAAATAATGCACCCATCACACCTTTGATCTCTTCATGAAATAGATCTCTCCTCGTTTTCTCATTTTCAAAAAAAACCTCGTGCTAAATAACAGCTGCTCCTGAAAAACCTATCATCAAAAATACTTGTTTCGCCGGTCTTCAACTTTTTGTTCTCGACTATAATGGAACGAACTGGCTCAGTGATTCAGTGGTTCATTTATATCTATATGTAAGTTTTTTAAAGGTCTGATTGGTGTTGCGGTAAAGAGGAAGCGCCTTCAATCAACTTTTAAACGAGTCGAAAGATACAAAAACTTCCTCCTTCATCATCTCTTTGCCCCTTGTCGTTGACACTGCCCAACTTCTCATGTACTCTATATCGTTTGGTTTTTTTCACCGAGACCAACTATAAAAATGTTGAAAAATCCCTTCCTTTTGTTCTTCCTCGCACCACCGTTCAACTAGTATTAATATAATGCAGAGACTACTCTTGACTACTATTGTGTGAGTTAAATATGTCTTGTTTCCTGCTGTCTCGTAAAACAGCTGATAGTGATAGTGGCTATCAGAATCTATGGGGGTGTGTTGTGTTGTGTGTCTTTGTTGATATACGTGACAGTACTGTATACATTTTGTTCGTTAGATTAGAGATGAAAAATAAACACATATAACATGGATTGCAAAAAAGTCACGTAGACATCTAAATCGGGATGCTGACACAAAACTTCAAGAATTCAATGGAGCGAAAATCTCATGAAAATCTCAAAGCTACACATATATCCGGTCTTATTCAGTCAGTCACATACTCTTTTTTTTTTTTTTTTGAACATGTGAATTGTAACATTTGGCTTCTTGATGTTCCTGTCATACGGTAAAAGAAGGCGAGTCCCATCCCATTTGTTATCAAAGGGATTGATTACATATATTTGCCCTTCTATCTGATCTATGTCGAATAGAAAGGAAACAATCGAACAAGATCGATGTGTTGAAAAAACCGGAAACCTGTGAAAAAATGAAAAAAAATGATGAATTATGATTTAATTCTATAGAGATAATCCCTATTGGGAAGTACTCATTGATAGGATACTAGTCTGAAAAATAAGATTTGTCATAGAAAAAAAGATGGTCATAGGTCTCGGAGCGAAAACTACCGTAACCTAAAAATAACATAATTTTCTCAGTTTTTTCAGTATCCGGGTAATTTTTCTTATAAAGCACATTTTTGGATTTATCTAGTGAAAACTCGAAAAACTTCATTTTTCAGGTTGCTGTAGTTTTCTTTAAGTGACAGCTCCCACCAGAGATGTCCGGAATGTATTTTTTGAGAAACGGAATTCGGAATAAAATAGTGTTCTCGGGATCCGGACAAATAAACATTTCCCGAAATCCGGAATACGAAATGAAACTTATTTTCCGGACTCCGTAATACGGGATACGGAATGAAAAAAAGCCCGGAATCCGGAATACGGAATCCGGAATTTTAGGTTCTTCAAATGGGCAGAAAAGTTTTAAAAACATATATCATGCTATATTTTTGCCTTTTTAGTCGCGGACGTTCAAAAAAAGTCGGAGAATTCTTGCAAATTAAAAAATATGCTTTAAATCTGGAATGAAATTTTTTCTCGGTATCCGGAATCTGGAATCCGGACAAATGAAAATTTTCATTCCGGCATCCGGAATGAAAAAAAAAGGTCGGAATCCGAAATCTGGACATCTCTGGCTCCCACAACGACAAATACCGTAATCTGAGAATGTTTTTTTATTTTCTAACTTTATTTGCTGGATTTTCACCCACTCTCTGGCAATTTTTAAATTATTTTTGAAAACAAATTTCCGACTTGTTTGGAGGTTCTCAACACGAATAGATATAGTAATCGGGAGAACCGAAAATTTTAGGGTACGGTGGTTTTCGTTACGAGGACCGTTGAACACGCCCACAAGCTAAGATCTTTTATAGCTCCAATTTTCTATACATGCTGAATACCATCTCAATTTGAAGATCAATTTTCGTTTATGTGAACATCTTGATTCCCTATAAAACGATCAGAACTTTTTGTTTAACAAGGGAGGTCTTTTCAGAAAAGCTTTCAGAATTTTCTTATTTTTGGACAGGGGTTAGTTCACCTCTTTAATAAGCCACTGTCAAAATCTCTATATGCACTTTTTCCAAAAATGCTGAAAATTTTCGTCTGAAAGTTTCCAAATCCTTAACCATAGGAAACTCTCTTTTCCTCTGTTATTTCGCCTCCTGGCAACCTCACGGGAACGCCGTTTACTTGTACTCACTCTCGCCCTGTTGTTTTCAGTGGCGAGGTGGCCGAGTGGTTGTGGGCGCGCATGGTGAAACTGAAGGTCTGGGGTTCGACTCCCTCGTTTTGGAATTATTTTTTTGCTTTTTTAATAAGTTCTCTAGGCACTCATTTTGGATTCCAAAATCGTTATTTGCTCAAATTTTTGACTTTTCGCTGATTTTTCAACTTTTGGAAGAAGAAATCGCCAGTTTTTTGAATGTAAAATTTTTCGAAATTTTCAAAGTTTTTGATGGGCAAACAAATAGGAGATTTTCGATTAAATATTTTTGTTCGAAAATTTTCAAGTTTTGAATCGAACTAGTTTCTGTGAGCTGTTTTTAACTTTCGATGGTTCTTCTGCCCTTTTCGTCTCGAAATAACATCGCAAACCAATTATGGGAACGGGTCAAAACTTAAAGATATCTGTAAATTATGAGTGGTTTTGCATTGTTCTGGGTCGAAAAAGAGCAGAAGAACCATGAAAAAACTAATAAGAGCTCACAAAAATACATTCCTTGCAAAAATTGAGAAATTTCGAACAAAAAAAGTTTCATCGAAAATTTCATATGGGTTTGCCCATCAAAAACTTTGAAAATTTCGAAAAATTTTACATTCGAAAAACTGCCTATTTTTTCTTCCCAAAGTTGAAAAATCAGCGAAGTCAAAAATTCGCGCAAAAAATCATTTTGGAACCCAAAATGGGTGCCTAGACAACTTATTGAAAAAGCAAAAAATAATTCCAAAACAAGGGAGTCGAACCACAGACCTTCAGTTTCACCATGCGCGCCCACAACCACTCGGCCACCTCACCACTGAAAACAACTGGGCGAAAGTGGGTACAAGTGGGCGGCGTTAACGTGAGGTTGCCAGGAGGCGAAAAACAGAGGAAAGGAAAGTTTCCTATGGTTAAGGATTTGGAAACTTTCAGACGAAAATTTTCAGCATTTTTGGAAAAAGTGCATATACAGATTTTGACAGTGGCTTATTAAGGAGGTGAACTAACCCCTGTCCAAAAATAAGAAAATTCTGAAAGCTTTTCTGAAAAGACCTCCCTTGTAAGACATATTTTCCTAGCAGACGCAATACACAATCCAGCTGCCCCTATCACGTCTTCTCTTTGAAACTGAAACCATTACGGAAACACACAATTTTGTCCCTCTTCTTCTTCTTCTTCTTTGCCTTTTTCTTCCTCCTCAACTAGCCCCGTTTTATGTGATGCAATCTGGCGACTGGAGAAGCATCGAAAAGTACACGTGCCCAGCACATGTATCGAACTCTTCAGTCCTCATACTATCTCATCAGTTTAGGTGTCTCCTCTGCGTCTTCGCGACGGGGACATCCCCCTTTTTGCGCCCCTCCTCGATGATATTTTTTCGTCTTTAAAAAAGTCACGTAGGCTTTCAAGCTACAGTAATTGGTATAAATACAAGTCGACAACAAACTATGGAAAGAACGCCTTCTAAATAATAAACTCTAGAGTTCTGTTCTCGAAAGTCTTTGGTATACTGTAGAATTCAAAATTTGAAAATTCTGACTTCTGCTAGCAGCTTCGTCGTCATCTCTTTTTTCTAACAATGGACATGATCAGTACTAGTTCGTTGACTCTCCCTTTCACATTACACCCTTCTTCACCAGTCTTCTTATGTTCCGCTATATGCCGCCATTTCCCTCCATCTTCACCCTTTTCCTCTGCAAGGCAACGTGGCATCGTTTGCCCATTGACGACGTCATCGATCAGAAATCACTCCGCGACGCAACGCACCGCGTTGTGTCTTTCCTAATACACCTCCACTCTTCATTATTCGTTCGCGCATATGTTTATGTTATAGGCGGAGAGTGCAAGTCGCCTCTCTTTCCTATTTTCTCTTTTTACGTTAGTCTTTTAGCACTTTCAAATTCTTTTCAGCTTTGTGATGTCTGAACCTTCTTTCCTTATACATCTGAGCTTTTTAGTTCTAGAACTGATCAAACATCTAAATAGGCTTATTCCATTTGACTCTGTCAGAGCTGTTATGTTTACAATTTTCCAGGAAAATACCGATTTCACCAAAAAGTAAACAACATTTATTCCTTCTTGAGATTCGAAAAAAACTTGTGAACCAAACTAATTCACCTGTTCATAAACACATTATAGAAGTCAGTGACTCCAAGGTGAAAATCCAGGTCAATATTTTGTGTTTTGACCATCACTTTCTCTTTTCTCGAGGTTAAATATCATCATTTACTAAGGTGTAGGTGACAAATGCAGATGTCTATCTGTCAAGGAAATTCTCCAATCTCCAATTCTGCTATTTAGATGGTTTCCTTATCTGTTCTTTAAAGATCACGTGATCAGAGAACAACTTCCCTGATTCCTGGCGCCGCCTTTTAATCACCCGATTTCTTCCCAATCGTACTTTGTTCGCGTCTTCTTTTTTCTGTTCTCATACCGTATCAGACAGCGGGTTCACCTCTCGCTTATCATTGTTCTCTGACACTTTTCCTTTTGAGTCCCCTTCTTACAAACGTCACTGAATGAGAACTATAAATACATTGGCCCCATTGAGATCATCATTTCATTCTGAATATACTTCCAGTTCCTTTCACTTATCTCTTCGCTGTTTTCAGAATGATCCGCGTTGCTTTGCCAACATCAGCAGCTGCGATTCCTCGCTCCATCTCGACAGCAGTCAGCGAGAATATCCCAAAAAATCAAGAAGAAGACGTCAGAAAAGTATGGAGACAAGCAGATGCTGTATGCTTTGATGTGGACTCTACCGTATGCCAAGACGAGGGAATCGACGAGTTGGCCGCCTACCTGGGCGTCGGTGAAGCCGTTGCCAATGTGACGCGAACGGCGATGAACGGCAACGCCCGCTTCAGGTATAGGTAATACCCGAAAGCACGGATTTGGTTTGAAGAAATTGTGTGTGTTGTGGAGATTAGTGAATATATAAATTGTCATAGAGCTGAAAATGACATCATAACGCTCTGATTTTGATGTTTACCTTTCTAAATAACTGCATGCATTACATTACATTTTCTTCACCTTTCCCGGCTTTCTGGAGGGAGTGTTGTCGTTTTGAAGGAGGAACGAGATCGTAGGCTGATAACATATTCTGTTGTCAGCTTATGTTTTTGTAGTATTCAAATTCTTCCTTCCCACACAACACTCTAATTATGTTTTCAACTTTTTTTCCAATGATTACATTTTTCAGAGATGCTCTTGCCGCCCGTCTGCAGGTAATGAAACCAAACAACGAACAGTTGGAACAGTTCGTCAACATCACAAAGCCAAAACTGACGATAGGCATCCGAGAACTCGTTGGCCGACTCCATGCACGTGGAACTCATGTTTATCTTGTGTCCGGCGGATTCAGACGACTCATTCTTCCAGTTGCCGAACTGCTCGGAATCGAGAAATCCCGAATCTATGCCAACGAGATTCTTTTTGACAAGCAAGGAAACTATCATGGATTCGATACATCTGAGTTGACCAGTGACTCGGGAAGCAAAGATGTAAGATAGAAAGATCGTGTTAAAATACAAATTATCATAAATACAGGTTGGAAAACCAGCAGTTATTGCATTGCTCAAGAAAAAGTTCCACTACAAGACTGTGGTGATGGTTGGTGATGGAGCTACAGATGCGGAGGCAGCTCCTCCAGCTGATGCATTCATTGGATTCGGTGGAAATGTGATCAGAGAGGGAGTGAAAGCTCGTGCGAAGTGGTACGTCACCGACTTTGACGTGCTGAGAAAAGACCTGGAGCACGACGACTCCTCCGACGACGAGTAAATGGATTATGTCTGTACATATCGTTACTTTCACGTTCTCTACTGGCTTTATTGTAATACCATGTGAATTAATTCATGCGGTTTTTGGCTATGTTTTTTGAATTTTCTAGTTTCAATAATGTAACACAGTTTTGTGTTGTTGTGTCATAATTGACTTATTTACTTCAATGAAGGATTTACATGGTTTTAGAAATCTTGCAAAATATCTTATTGTAAAAATGAAAATAACTTATATAGTAGATCACAAAATGAGAATCGGTTGAAATGGAAAGTTAGGAAGCACGGATTGGGGGTGACACAAGGATGACTGAATCTCCACGAACGAAGAGCATTGGGACCACTCGTTTGGACTGTCTGTAGATCTCTTCGAAGGTGTCCTCGTCTACTTCCCGAGTTGTGATGGTTTCTTCGACCTGGAAAATAAAACAATTCGTTGATTTATAAACTTATTAGGTTCAATTTTTGAAAACTTATAAAGTTGGAAAAGATTCCGATCACCATTGACTAACCCACGAACTCTATTCAGAAACTCAGTATTATTTAAATTTGGCACACCACATTTAAACATTTTCATAAAAAATTACCTCTGATAACACCATGTTCAAATGCTGATCGAATGCTCTGAGACGTCCGCGTAGCTGGAAAAAAGTTTCTTAAAATCACTAACAACATATTTTACGAACCTCTCTGTCGTTTCTCATTTTGACGTATACTTTTTCATCCAAACTGAGACGAAGCAAGTCGAGGGGTTCTTCGACGGTAGCTGATAGAACTACTTCCTTCTTTTCAGAGGCCATTGGAATCCTGAAGTGTTGGTGACTATAAAATACGAAGAAACATCTATATTTCAAGATAAAATAAGATGTGTATAGAAACACTTCGGAAAAGTCATGCTAAAACAAAAACTGAAGAAACATTTCATTAGATCGATACTTCAATGAAAAAATAAGTTAAGCATTAGACGAATAGTTTAGTTTTCGACAGGTGAATTTGTGGTCTGCTGTACAGCAAGTCTTTCAGGAGTAACGTAATTCATTTGGGTTAATGTATCAACGAATCCAACAGGTCCTTGTTCGCACTCGCCACAAACGAGATACTGAAAAATACAGCTTTTCTAGCTTATGGAACCAACGGCTACTTACACGTTTCCCTTCTGAAGACCTTGTGAACCCAACATTCTCGAAGGCGAAAATATCCTTGACACCAAAATATCCACGAACAGGCTCGGTTTGAGTGTGATCTATCCCTTTTTTCTGCCTTGGAAGAGGAAGATCTCGTTCCTCGTTGAGAAACTCCGTTGTCATATTTTTCAAGATTACCACAGTTTTACATTCTTTGCAAATCAATGTGTCCTCATTGGTCCTCGCTTGCACTTCGCCGGTTTCCGTTTGAGTTGTTGATGACTCCTGGAAAGCGTAGTTTTAGATTTCAAGAACCTAATATAGTAAATAGTAAATTTTTCATTATATATTACCGACGAGACTGAAGGCTGCGAGTGACTCGAGGAGCTCATCTTTCTTCTCAATCTGTTTATACAATGCAGATATTTGCCCTCTTTGTTTCCCTTCTCCGACACTGATATCAGGAAGTGTTTTTATAGCTTCTTTGAAATTCGCAATATCGGATTCGACGTTTCTAAGACGAACAGTCAATTCAGAACCACTTCCTTTCTCCACCCTAAAGAAACAAAGTTTAAAAAACCGTATTCAATAGAAACAACTTACGAATTGACAAGATGATAAAGGTCAGCGTACAGCTTATTCAAATAGCTTTCAGCACTCGGTTTGGTAGCTTCTTTGCTCGTAGTGCTCATCAATGTAATAAGAAAACACTGAAATAATAGCGAAATCGGTCGATTATTCAGAGTTTTGCAATCAATTCAGCGAAAAAAATTAAAATTGGCTCGAGTGCGATAGAGCGCGATATCATTTGCAATGTGGGCATGCGTTTTCGGCAATGGTGCGGCATAGTTTCTGCAGAGTATGTGTATTTTCTGGCCAACGTTGTTTTTTCCAAAGTCTCGGTTTTTTTCTGTGGAAAGACTAGCCTTCTTGTCCCGTCTGCATAAATTTATCAAAATATTTCAAAATCATTCTCTCAAGCTCCATTAAAATCTCCCTTTGTCCTCAAAATTAGGCTTTCCTGAAGAAATTTGAAAATTTTTCTTATTTTTGAAATTTCGACCTGAAAGATTCAAAAACGACTATTTTGGCACACATTTTTCCGTTATTGTGTTTTGTGTTCGACTCAAAAAGTAACTCCTAGCCTATATTATCCCTATCATAACTGTTTTTCCTTCTAGAATGCTCAAGCAAGCTGTGCGAAACGTATCCTCATCGAAAAGGATTCTACTCGCTTCTACAGCAACAACAACAGACAGTTCAAACGTAAGCATCAGATATTCCTTCAACCAAATTCACAGATTAATCTTTCAGTTCTCTCCCATTCTTCCACAAAACCGAAGTTTTGTCTTCGAAGTGCCGCAAGTGTCTGTACCGACATTCGAATTCTCCCGGCGCGTCGGAAACATTTTTGCACAATCTTTCTACACATTTTGTTTCGAAAAAAACTTTACAGTGGAAAGCTTAGTTCATGGAGCTAATAAAGGAATTCATAGTATGAGCCGTTTTTTTGCCGATGAAAAGTGGGAGCAGATGGAGAATTTAGTCGTGAAGGATACAGCGGAAAATTTGAGATTCGCAAGAAAAGGGCTTTCTAAAAAATTAGAGAGTGCTCTTCGTTTCTCCCCAGATGACATAGTTCTTTCGTTTCTTCACTCATCTGTAATTTCTGGCCGAAATGTTTTAAAATGTAAGTGAATCTATTAGATATTCCTGATATAATAATAGAATTTCAGTGAGTCAAAGTCACAATATTGGGGTTTACTTCACAGTTGTTTCCCTGGTTCGTTTATCGGACAAAGTGCCAGATAACGCTTCAATTGGGGAGCTGAATGGAAAATATAAAAACGATGTGCTTGTTTGCAATGCAACGTAAGTAAAATTGTACTGAACACAGCGAATTTACAAGATGTTTCAGGTTTTCTCGAGTTCTCAACCCATTAGGAATATGGAAAATAACCAGCGCGAACTTCTTTTTGCAAAACTAGTGGAGAATGTATTATGCATACAAAGTGAGTGACACTGATATATAACAACAACCTTCTTCATACGAACTAGTTGAGTGAAATGGATTTTTCGTGCATGCGAAACGTCGTCTCTTCAGAAATAGTACAGTGAATGTGTAAGCGGAGAGAGGAGACACATATTTCAACACTCTTGTTGTCTGCTCCTCTCTCTTCAGAGCAATCTTGCTGTGTCTCCTTGCTCTGCCAGACGCTGGCGACACTTCTCTGCTTCTGAACCCCGCTTTATATATCCTCCTGCATTCAATAATTCGATATTTACGTTTTCAGAGAACCAACTATTAGGAGTATATATGGACAGCGATGACGGATTTGATTATTTGTTCAAAATTGTGCTTGTTGGTGATATGGGAGTGGGGAAAACGTTTGTTGCCTCAAAAAAGTGTATTTTCTGATTGAAGTATTTTCAGTTGCGTAGTTCAAAGATTTCGGAGTGGAAATTTTGTGGATCGTCAAGGAACCACAATCGGAGTTGATTTTACCATGAAGACACTCAATGTTGGTATGTTTTCTGTTACGCCTTCATTAAATATTCTATAAGAATCGATTCGCAGATGGGAAACGTGTCAAGCTTCAAATATGGGATACAGGAGGTCAAGAGAGATTTCGAACAATCACACAGTCCTACTATCGATCTGCTAATGGAATAGTACTATGTTATGACATTACATGCAAACTATCATTTGGCAGTCTTCAGCGTTGGATTGATGATGTGTCGAAATTTGCAGCGCCGAACGTTGCTAAGCTTTTGATTGGTGAGAAAAAGTGGTTGAAATGAAAATACGTTTTTCATCTTCTCTAGGTACAAAATGTGACCTGGAAGATCAAAGAGCAATAGAAACAGAAGAGGCGGAACTGCTGCAGAGAGCTAATGGTTTGTGTGTATTTCAGGAGTTGAACTTTTAACTCATAATTCCAGGAATGTTTGAGATGCTTGAGACCAGTGCTAAAAATGATATCAACGTTGATAATGCATTCCTCGAATTAGCGACGATTCTCAAACGCCAGTATGATCAAGGAGTTGTTGAACAAGGAGCGAGCGGTACTTTCCAGCTCGGATCAGGCGGAACCACATCGATAAATTCACCATGGCAACGATGTTGTCAATATGCATAGTTAAAATCCTTTCCCATATTGCTTAACTCACACAATTGAACAATCTCATTAATAAATTTTCGTCCATTAAAAAACTACCGATAATTTTTGAAATCCCAGTTTTTTAACTGTTATATATCTCGCATGTTTGATTCGGTTTCTTTATCTAACTTTTTTTTTCATACAGATGACTGATTTATTACTTGATCCTGCCATCAGAACTTGGGTGTTCCTGCCAATTGTAGTCATCACATTCTTCATTGGTATTCTCCGTCATTATGTCTCTCTTCTTCTTATGAACAAAAAGAAGGTAATTTTTTCCCCATTTCTAACTAATCTAAAATTATCTATATTAGGTGGAACTCGAAAATATAGCAGATGGACAGTATTTGTTGCGAGCAAGATTGCTGAGAGAGAATGGAAGATTTCTCCCAAAAACGTCATTCAACGCGAGACGGCAGTATTTGTGTGCAGAGGAAACGGGATACTTATCGAAAGCTCAACAGCGCCCAGCCAAAGGACCAAATCCGATGGACCCCAGTCAAATGACCGAAATGTTGAAAGGAAATATGATGAACATGGTACTTAACTACTTCCTGTCTTTGTGGTATTCATAAATTTTCTTTCTCAGATTCCAATGATTGTCGTCGGAGGATGGATTAACTGGACATTCTCAGGATTCGTCACAACTCGAGTTCCATTCCCACTGACTTTGAAATTCAAAGCCATGCTTCAACGAGGTGTGGATCTCGTGTCACTCGATTCTGCCTGGGTTTCCTCTGCCTCGTGGTACTTCTTGTGTATGTTCGGACTTCGTTCAATCTACACACTGGTGCTTGGAAGTGAGAATGCCGCTGATCAAAGCAAAGCAATGGAAGATCAAATGGCGATGACAGGTTCAGCAGTCAACCCACAAGCTGACCCACGTGCTGCTTTCAAGGGAGAGTGGGAAGCTCTTCAAATGACTCAACATCAATTCGCTCTTTGAACATTCGATTTTAATTATACGGATTTTTTCTCTCTATACAGATTCCATTAAACATAATTCCATTGTAATTTATAATAAAGTTGAAGCTTTAGATTTTTATTGGGAGTTCCGAATAGTGAAATTTTTGAGTTCAAAGACGACACAGACAAAATATAAACATATCAATCAAATGCACAATTATGAATAATTAAAGATAAAGCTGAAAGTTTAAGATGGTATTTACAGAATGTTAATTAATCATCATCCGATTCAATCTCTGAATCAGTGGCGTAACCTCCGGACAACAGATCAATATGGTTTCTGAAAGGCGAATCGAATTTATTGAATATATCATATTATGATAACTCACGATCTCAAGAGTTGCAATAATTTCTTGCAATCATAGTCATTTCCAAGAATCGATGACACTTTCACAAAGTTTCCAATCAAGTTTTCATTCAAGTAAAATTGGAGACATGGAACACCGCTTGTTTTCTGAGAACACAAAATGATCAGTTTGAATCTTTTAGTAAACGTACAAATGCAAGACTCATGCCCAGCAGAGTGCTTGTAGCTCGAACGAATTTCGTTTTCGGATAATCCGCTGCCAGAATCTTCAAAATTCTTGTCAAATACTCGCATTCGTCTGAATCTGGTTCATAAATAAGCACACATAGAAGATAGGCAGAGCTTCCGCTCACAGCGTCTGAGTATTGGTTCTAGAAATGGGAAATTAAGGCGAGTGATCAATCTGTTATTACTCACCTTATCGGTCATCTCAATCACTCGATTCGCAGCTATCTTACGCATTTCTCTCAGTCTTTTGGCTTTCAGACCTTCAAGAGTCATCTCAAAATCTTCATCATCCTCATCGTTTTTCTGGGCTTTCTCTCTTTCTTCTTTTGTTCCAACCATCATTCCCTTCCGTTCTTGCTCAATTAGTTTTTGGTTTCTCGATTCGTAGGCCCTGCAAAATTCAATTTAACGATGGAAAATCAAAAAAAAAACTAACAACTTGGTTTGCTCTTGAAACGCTTTGAATTCATTGAGAACTCCTTTGGCCCCTGTGCTGGAGGAAGGACCCATTCGTCGCATGACGTTCGCCTGATGCTCGTCTTCATCGTTCACAACCTTGAAGTCATCTTCTTCTCCTTCGGAACTGCTACAGTATCCAGCAGGCTTGCCATCAAGAAGGCGAGATTCCAAGTTCATTCTATCGATATTAATTTAACGGTGTGTCCAAGGGATCAAACAGGAGCATAACGATATGTAGCAAATGGAAATATACCATTTCAGAATCAACGAACACAGTTATAAGTATATGTTTGAAATTAAATTATTTATTTGTTCTATTCATCAATATGCGAAGAACTAGAAATGTCCTAAAAGGAACCGACTGCGTTCCCAACAAAACCCGGAAAAGAAGGTTCGGGCAATTGATAGCAATTATTCCAACCGTTTCGACAAAAACTTCTCGAATGTGGTAAATTTCTCGCGAATCTTTCCTGACAACTTTCCTTGGTCTCTTTCTTGTTGATCGATCATCTTCCAGGCATCCCATGATATGAATGGAACCTTCCGCTCATTCAATACAAGATCAACTCCGGGAGCAATACTATGACGAGTATGGATGAAATCAGAAGCGATTTGATCAGCTACAAAACTTGACTGTTGTTGAGTATCCACGATAACTCCTCTTGGACCATGTGCACACCATCCTAAAAAAACGGATTGTAAGCATTTAGCAATGGAATATTACCTGTAGCATAAACATGAGCAGGACATTCAGCATTCATGTTCACTCGGCAATGATCCTTCATATCAATCATTTTCTGAAAATCAATGTAAACTTGGATGTAAGAAACGTAGAGTTTTTACATTTTCGTTTTGTGGAACTCCGTCTAGAACAAGAGTTTCATACCCAATTGAATAGATCAGCAACTCGCAAGGAAACGTTTCTGTTTTCGAAGTTTCTGTGTTTTCAACAACTAGTTCCCGAACCATTCCATTCGAATCAGCAACAACTTCCTTTGGAACGCGGTGAAACAAAAAATGGCATTGCCTCAATCCGCTTGTTGTTCCTGTGTTTTTAACGAGGACCTGAAACAAAATCAAAACTCAACTTTAATAGATTCAGATTTGGTTACCTCAGTCAAACGCTTCTTCTTTCTCTCGAGCTTCTGTAGGCTTTCTATCAAGTTCTTCAGATCTGTTTCCGATATTTCCAATTTGCTGTCCCATTCTTGAATTTTGAATTGTTCGCGGAGCTCTTTAATTGTGAATGACACCTGAAAAAGAAATAAAATTTATTTGGCCAATTGAAAACGGAAGATGTGCAAGCGCGACACTGAGAAATCGATTAACGCCGCCTACTGCTCATGGAAGGAAACCGAACAAGAGAAGAGGAGGGTTGCAAATGAGAATGCGCGTTCGATGAAATAATGAATTGCCTTCTACATTTTCTGGCAAGATATTTGTCGAAATGAGGAGGAACGAATTTACAGATATTTCATGTTTTTAGTGCAATCAAAATCAAAGAGCAAAAATCTGCATTTTCTGAAGACTATACATAATAGTTGAGATTTCACAGCAATCGTTTTGTTTGAAGAATTTTTCTTCGCGCTCTACTCACATTTTCAGGACCTCTCCTTCCTAATATTTTGATATCTTTAGTTGCAGTTTTCTCCAAGACAGATAGTCTTTTATCTGGAATGTCACTGATCCTCAGAGATCCCGATGAAGCTGTTGAAAGTACTCGGGCGCAATCTAAAGCGACGTTTCCGTTTCCAACAATGACCACATTTGATGCAGATAGATCAGGTGTAGGCGCGTTAGGTACTCCATTATACCATCCTACAAAATCTGATCCAGATATCACATTTTTCGAATCACATCCAGGAACGCCCAGTTTTCTTGCCTTGTATGAGCCGTAGGCAAGAAGTACTGCATCATATCCACGAGTCAACTCATCGAAGGTAATGTCCTGACCAATTCTAAAACATATTATTTTTTGTCAGTTTCAAATTGAATCAGTCTTACTTGACATTACAATATAGTCTCAATCTCTCTCGATTCTTCTCGAACATTGCATCGAATGTGTTAATTACATTTTTCACCTAAGTAAATACTTGCGCATTAGTCATATTCAACCATTTTTATGATTACTTCTTGGTGATCTGGAGCTACACCATATCGAACCAATCCAAATGGCACAGGAGAATATTCGAAAACGTCCACAAGGAAATTACTCTTCCGGAGTAATCCGTTACAGGCAAACATTCCTAAATTCCGATGGATTCACTAACCGCAATCTCAAGTTATGCAAATACCTGCGGGTCCAGAACCTACGATCGCCAGCCGTGGCTTTGAAGAAAGCTTCCTCGTTTTATATGTAAATTGAATATTTCCTATCCTACGCATCAACACTTTGGCGAACATCTTCAATATTATATTGTCATTTTTTGCCATTTTCAGGTTGCGATGTATATTAAACAATGAGAAGAAACCCAAGATAAAGCAAATTTCAACGGAAATAGTGAAGAATTCATTTTGAAAAATCAGTACCCTTGTAAAATGATGAACACAATAATTAAATACCATATGGTGGAATGAAAAATTATGAGGCAGCACGATAGAGATGAACATGTACAGCAGACACTGATCGGTGACGAGTATCGGTTTGATCCAAGTCCAAAAGTGATACGATATCATCGGTACACTGCACAGTTGATGTTTGAATATCAGATTTCACACTCCCTCCAAACTTCCTTTCAACTTCCATGGCAAAAACCAAGGCCTTGTTCACAGATGCACCCATTCCATGGATGTAGATTTCGTCAAATGAGTTGTTAAGCATCTCTTCGGCAGTTTTTGCTTGAGATTCGACATTGGTTTTTCTGTTTTATAATTTTTAATAGATGGAGAATGCAATATATCGACTCACCTAGTGATATAAATATGATTTGGTTCTTCGCATGGCTTAACTGGTGGTCGACGGTTCACTGTATTAATTTTTTCGTCAAACCTTTTTGAAGGTGTTGTTGACATATGGATAGACATTTTTCAGAGGAACAGCACAACGAATGCCATACAGAAACAACTTATGGATACCCAAGGACTGAGACGTTCTCCGATCCGAGCACACTTCCAGAAGAATCCGAGAAGACTGAAAAGTTATCATTGAATATAACAGATTATCAGGAAAATGGTAATGTGCGAAGTAATAAGCGAATAGAAATCCATACCCTTCCTTGTTTCTGTCGATTATTCTTGGAGCGAAAGCTCTGATATAAGCACAAGTGCAAATGAGAAGAAGAATAACAGATATGAGACTTTGAAAGTTGAAGATAGCCGACTAAAAATAAATGTTTTTTTCAATTATTTAATAATTCAAAAACCTTACCAGTTTTGCTGTTTTTGCAACCAAAGATGGTGCCTTTTTAGATAATTAAAAGTTTTTGCTTGTGAAAGAAAGTGCAATTATTTTCCAACTGCGTTGGCTGTTTAAAGGCGCAGAGTGTTTTACGGCCGGCGGGTCTCGCAGCGCGCGGGCCCTGAACAGTAGGCCAGACAGAATGCAAAACTGAATTTTTTTTCTTTTTTTAGCGAATTTCCTACGATTTTTCTCGGTTTTTTTCCAGCAAAATCAATTTTATATCAACAGCAATCAATTCAGAAAAAAATTACGGTTTCTTTGGTATATTGCAGTCGTTGTTTAGAAAAAATATTGAATTTTTCTACTATTTTCTTAAATTTGTGTTAAATGATGTTCCAAATTATATTCTGTGTTAAATATGTTTTTTTCAGGTAAAATGCGTTACGTTTCCGCTTACTTGCTCGCCGTTCTCGGAGGAAACGCCAACCCAAAGGTGATTTACATATTTTGATTATGAAAATTTAAAATCGCATTTTTACTCATAAAACTAATAATTCTTATGAATTTTTAGGTTGATGACCTCAAGAACATCCTCAGCGCTGTTGGAGTTGATACTGATGCCGAAACCGCCAAGCTTGTTGTCTCCAGACTTCAAGGAAAGACCATTGAGGAGCTTATCTCTGAAGGATCAGCATCCCTCGTTTCCGTAAGTCTTACTATTATCCGGGAAGGAACGAACGTTTCATAACACGCTGACTGAGAAAGTTCAAACCCTAGTGGTATTTTCGAAAATATAAAAAAAGACCGTTGTCGTTCATTGATGGTTGAATTTGAATCATTCTTTTTTCTCAACAATGTCTGCTTTTTTGCTTGTTTTAGGGAGATCTATTTGTCAAAAATGTATCTGAAATAAATAGTATTTTTCAGGTGTCCGGAGGAGGAGCTCCAGCCGCCGCTTCTGCTGCCCCAGCTGCCGGAGGAGCCGCCCCAGCCGCTGAAAGCAAGCCAGCCAAGAAGGAAGAGCCAAAGGAGGAATCTGATGACGACATGGGATTCGGACTTTTCGACTAAAGCTTTTGGATGTTAATAAATTGTTATTGTTTTCTCATGTTCCTCTGATTCATGTTTGGGGCATTACATATTTACAACTAACTAAGGCTCGAAAAAAGACAGACATTAGTTAGAAGGTATTATGCAAATTCGGCAGTGTGTGTATGAAGTTGCTCAGACAAATCATGGAGAGGTGAGACCATATCATTCTTTTGGTCCTGGCGAGATTTGATATATTAGGTACTGATAGCAGAATGTGAGAGCAGTCGGAAAGTAGTTGCTATCTATTTTCTGGACAATGATTTCGATTTGCAAATGGAAGAGTTGCAAGAGACTTATCCTACTGTTCAGTTCGAGAGTGGAAACCCTACACAAACGGCAGTGGTAAACATTAATTTTCGGCGAGCAAGAATATTTATATACTATTCTTGCCAGGTTGTCCGTGCAATTAACGATCTAGATTGCTCTTTGGAAGTGAAAATAGTTCAAAAAGGGAATACTCCATTCGCCGCTCAAGTTTACAATGCTGTTCAAAAAATTCCAAAAGGAGAAACTCGATCTTATTCTGATGTAAGGCCCTTAAACAATACGAATTATAATATCCGAGAAAATTGTAGATCGCACGAGAGATCGGGAATCCATCAGCCACACGAGCTGTCGCAGGAGCGTGTGCTCGGAACAACTTGGCTTACATCGTTCCATGTCATCGCGTTATTGGAAGCAGTGGAAATCTTTCCGGATACCGTTGGGGCATTGCCAAAAAAAGAGCGCTACTCCAGGCGGAAGGTGCTGAACTTCGATTCTCGGCTATGTAATCATTAACTGTTCATTTTGATTTTTTTTTCAAATGTTGTTCACCATGTTTGAGATAGTTTTTAAATAGTTCGCTTGTGCTGTTTTTTTCTCAATAAAAGATCTCATTTTATAAGCCTTGCAAATCAGTGACATCTCTTATTTTTACAGATTATTTAAAAACAACTTTTATTATGGAAAAACAAGGATTTGTTAAAACTATTACACTGCGATACTAGAGAAGAATGCCAAAAATTTCAATCTGACATCGGTGATTTTGTAGTGTTCAGCGTCTTTTTGCCTATTTGATCATTCATGGTGAAAAACAGCGAAAAAACCTCGACGAAACTCGAAAACTACATCGGAAAACGACAGAAAACAACGAAAAAATTCTCAGAAAAGCTCCTGGCCGTTCAAAGGGAGGCAACGTTTCACCGCTCGAGGGTCTCGCAGCGCGGTTAAGATCTACCGTAACCCGTCGGTAGAGCTTCCATTCGCTTCTCAAATTTGTTTTTTTTCTAGAATTTTTGTGAAGAATTTTGATCCATCGTTTCTCGTTTCGATTTTTAACAGAACCTAGTTATATTTTTTGAAAAAAAAATCGGATTTCTAGGTAATATGCGTTACATCTCAGCTTATCTCCTTGCCGTCCTCGGAGGAAACGCCAACCCACAGGTGATTTTTTTTTGTTGATTCATGAATGAAACCCTCATATTTTACGCAGTCATGTAATAATATCGATTTTCAGACTGATGACATCAAGAACATCTTGAGCGCTGTTGGAGTTGATGCTAATGCCGAATCCGTCAACCTTGTCGTCTCTGGACTTAAGGGAAAGAATATTGAGGAACTCATTGCTGCAGGATCAGCAAAGCTCGCTACTGTAAGTTACTATCCGGGAAGGAACGATTTCATTTTTTTTTTGAGTTTTTTTTTTTGACAAGCTGGTTAAAAAAAGGTCGAACTCTAGCGGAAGATTAGGAATTTTCAAAAATGCCGTTTTTGTTGATCGATGGAGTCGGCTGTTGAGTTGAGTCGACTCGTTCGATTTTGTTAACTAGAGTTAGAGCTAGTTTTTTATTACTCCTAGGAAGAGCTACTGGGAACTTTTTCTGAAACTCATGATCAATTTTCAGATTTCTGGAGGAGTCAGAGCCGCCTCGTCTGCTGCCCCAGCTGCCGGAGGAGCTGCACCAGCCGCTGACAGCAAGCCAGCCAAGAAGGAAGAGCCAAAGGAGGAGTCCGAAATCGTGTGGTCGCTTCTTACTTCTGCTGAGAACGTTATCAAAGAGGCAAAGTGTTCTTTGGAGGAGGCTAAATCATGCATTGAAGACGACGATGACAAAAGTGGTTTCAAAAAAGGAAAATCGGCGAATTTCGATTTGCCAATAAACGGGCGAATTTACCAAAGTCCGGCTCCCAGCCAAGCTCACAACGAGTCTGCAAATACGACATTTGGCGGATGCTTCAATTCGTACAACTCCTCGTGGGCTCCTTCAAAAAACAACGGACAGTCGTTCACACCAATGTTCCAATCAACTCCAAAACAGGCTGGAGGTCCATTCAAGGTTTGTTTTTGCTGCGTTATGCGCTGAGTAATCTCTAATTCCAGCATTCATCATGGCGAAACGCTACTCCATCGTCCACTCCACGTCGCCAAAACGGCGATCTCGGATCTGTTCGTCTTCGTCTCATCGACCTTGAGCTCAACAACGCGACTACTTCTTATTTGAACACTTCTCATAATCGTTCTTTGAGAAGTACTCTTCCTGTTTGGGCGATCGATGAGAACGGGGGAGTTTCCGAGAGCGTCACCCTGAAAGACGTTCTTGTCAACGAGGCTCTCATTGAGTTTGCTACTGACAAAAATGGATGTCGTTTACTACAAGAGCAGTATCCAGAACACTCTGACGGAGGGATTCACGATGATATTTTTCGTAGAATGGTAGAGGATCGCAACATGTTTCTCTCGATGTGTCGTAACATGTTCGGAAACTTCTTCGTCCAACGAATGGTCGAGTGCTCAAATAACGAAAAGCAGGTAATTGTTATGGAACATCTTGTGACCGAAATGTACACTCTTTGCTTGGATAAGAGTGCATGTCGTGTGATTCAACTCGCTGTTCAGAAGCTGGAAGTCCATCTAGCCTCCCGTCTCGCAGCGGACCTCCGTGATTCTGATCTCGTTCGCCTCAGCATCGATCAAAACGGAAATCATGTCGTTCAGAAGATAATCAAGACGCCTCCAGTTTCTGCCTGGGATTTTGTTGTCAAATTCTTCTGCAATGCCGAAAATCTCTGCTGTTTTGCCAAGACAAGTACTGGTGCCGAGTTGTTCAATCCACAATCGAGAAACTGTCTGTAGATCCACATTTGGAATGCTACAGTCAACGTCTTCATCTGCTCGAGAACTTAATGGTCGGAGTTACTCGCAACTGCGGTCAACTGGCTTCTAATGAGTTCGCCAACTACGTCGTTCAACATGTTGTGAAGTGTGGTGGAGCAATGGAAACATTCAGAGATGTCATCATTGAGCAATGCCTTCTGTACGTTTCTATTTCACTATCATGAATAAAACATCTATTTCAGGCGCAATCTTCTATCGATGTCCCAGGAGAATTATGCATCCCACGTTGCTGAAATTGCTTTCCTTCGTGCACCACATCGCTTGGCATTCGAAATGATGGAGGAAATCTTTGAAGGTTATATTCCACACCCAGAGACCAATCGCGACGCACTTGGTATCTTGCTGTTCCACCAATACGGAAACTATGACATTCAGCAAATGATCAACATCTGCTGCAATGCCATTCTTGGAAGAAGGTGTGGTTCTCATATCATTGCTTCTGTTGCTAAAAGGTTTTTCAGTGATCGTCATCTTGAGAAGAAGGAGATCTAGCAGTACACCAAATGGCTGGAGCGTATCAAGGAACGGGTATCCCGCAACTCGAACCGACTCGAACGCTTCTCTTCCGGTAAAAAGATCATCGAGGCTCTTCATGCATCTTCCATTGGTATACTCATGTCACCATCAGCTGGGCAGTATCACTAGTTCAAGGGTTCCCGAAAGCTCATTGTTCAGAGACTATTATATTCAACTAATTTATTTGCACCCATTATAAATACTCACCTTATATTATTATTATTATTCAATTCATCTCACACAAAGCCTATTGCATTATACTATTTATTTGCTAATCCAGATTGTCATTAACATGAATAAATTTTAAAATAATTTGTTTTTTTTCTGTGATCAAATTTTCATATTCCCTGAAGCTTTCAGTTCTGTGAGTTTTTTCGACCAGTTTTAAAGTTTTTTTTGTTGAATTCAACGTTGAATGAGAACCGATTTCTGGCGCTTCAAACAGAGCTGACTAAGGAAGGGCCCAACTCGGGTGTGGCGATACGGAGGCAAATACTCATTAGCTTGATGATCTTTTTCTAAATGCTCACTTGCTAAATATGCTCATTAGCTAAACTCGCTCATTTGCTAAAATAGTCTCACTTGCTAAATTTCATTTGCTAAATTTTGATCATTTGCTAAATAGAGAACTTGTTCAAATTGAAGGCTTAGGCTGAAAATCATTACCGGAAAACGGGCATTTAAGCCTAAGCCTAAAATTTAAAACAAAAACCGGAATATTCTGTAAAAAATTCAGTCAAAAAGTACTGTAATTCCCTTAATAACAGCAAAATTTCCACTTTTTCATTTTTAGCAAATGATCAAATTTTAGTAAATGAAATTTAGCAAGTGAGACTATTTTAGCAAATGAGCAAGTTTAGCTAATGAGCATATTTAGCAAGTGAGCATTTAGCAAATGATCATCAAGCTAATGAGTATTTGCCCGATACGGATGGTGACCTATATCATCTGAAAGCTGATATTTTCCTGATTCCAAATCTGTTTTCAAAAAGTGCATTGTCGCGGTAGTATTCGAGAAAACTGGGTCAAAAGTTTTGAAAAAATACGCGGATTTCAAATAAAATTTTCCTTCATCACGTATATAAGTTTTTGAGTGTTGAAAAAATGTGGAAGCGTGGTCGAGTGGTAAGTGAGGAGGAATATGAAGCTGGTACTCTCTGGTTCGACTCCCTCGTTCTGCTAGAACTTTTTTTGAATTTATTCATTTATTTTTCCGATGGTTGCATCACAGGGTCTTAATTCGACACCTCCTTTTGATCACACAGCGGGGCACGTTCAAAAATATCGATGTTTCACTTTTTGAGTGCATTTTTGGAAGGCTTAGTGAAAGTTTTTGGTGTTTTGATGAATGTAAATCGTACTTTTGAATATTTCTACACTATTTGGAAAAGTTTTTCTTTCATTTTTTCAAAAAAAATATTTTTGAAAAAATTTCCATGGGTTCCCCCTTTTGCTAAAAAAACTTTGGTGAGCAAAAGGAGGTGTCGAATTATTTAAGACCCTGTTAAAGTGTAAGTGAATCTATTAGATATTCCTGCTAAAGCCATAGAATTTAAGTGATCCAAAGTCACAATATTGGGATTTACTTCACAGTTGTTTCCCTTGTTCGTTTATCGGACAAAGTACCGGATAACGCTTCAATTGGGGAGCTGAATGGAAAATATAACAACGATGTGCTGGTTTGCAATGCAACGTAAGTAAAATTGTACTGAACACAGCGAATTTACAAGATGTTTCAGGTTTTCTCGAGTTCTCAACCCATTAGGAATATGGAAAATAACCAGCGCGAACTTCTTTTTGCAAAACTAGTGGAGAATGTATTATGCATACAAAGTGAGTGACACTGATATATAACAACAACCTTCTTCATACGAACTAGTTGAGTGAAATGGATTTTTCGTGCATGCGGAATGTCGTCTCTTCAGAAATAGTACAGAGAATGTGTAAGCGGAGAGAGGAGACACATATTTCAACACTCTTGTTGTCTGCTCCTCTCTCTTCAGAGCAATCTTGCGTGTCTCCTTGCTCTGCCAGACGCTGGCGACACTTCTCTGCTTCTGAACCGCTTTATATATCCTCCTGCATTCAATAATTCGATATTTACGTTTTCAGAGAACCAACTATTACGAGTATATATGGACAGCGATGACGGATTTGATTATTTGTTCAAAATTGTGCTTGTTGGCGATATGGGAGTGGGGAAAACGTTAGTTGCCTCATATAAGTGTGTTTTCGAATTAAAGCTTTTTCAGTTGCGCAGTTCAAAGATCTCGAAGTGGAAATTTTGTGGATCGTCAAGGAACCACAATCGGAGTTGATTTTACCATGAAGACACTCAATGTTGGTATGTTTTCTGTTACGCCTTCATCAAATATTCTATAAGAATCGATTCGCAGATGGGGAACGCGTCAAGCTTCAAATTTGGGACACAGGACGTCAAGAGAGATTTCGAACAATCACACAGTCCTACTATCGATCTGCTAATGGAATAGTACTATGTTATGACATTACATGCAAACAATCATTTGGCAGTCTTCAGCGTTGGATTGATGATGTGTCGAAATTTGCAGCACCCAACGTCGCAAAGCTTTTGATTGGTGAGAAAGAATGAATTCTTGTTTCTTTATCTAATTTTTTTTTCATACAGATGACTGATTTATTACTTGATCCTGCCATCAGAACTTGGGTGTTCCTGCCAATTGTAGTCATCACATTCTTCATCGGTATTCTCAGACATTATGTGTCTCTTCTTCTTATGAACAAAAAGAAGGTAATTGTTTCCCATTTCTAACTAATCTAAAATTATCTATATTAGGTGGAACTCGAAAATATCGCAGATGGACAGTATTTGTTACGAGCAAGACTACTCAGAGAGAATGGAAGATTTCTCCCGAAAACGCCATTCAATGCGAGACGGCAGTATTTGTGTGCAGAGGAAACGGGATACTTATCGAAAGCTCAACAGCGACCAGCAAAAGGACCAAATCCGATGGACCCCAGTCAAATGACCGAAATATTGAAAGGAAATATGATGAACATGGTACTTAACTACTTCCTGTTTTTGTGATATTCATAAATTTCCGTTCTCAGATTCCAATGATTGTCGTCGGAGGATGGATTAACTGGATGTTCTCAGGATTCGTCACAACTCGAGTTCCGTTCCCACTGACTTCAAAGCCATGCTTCAACGAGGTGTGGATCTTGTGTCACTCGATTCTGCCTGGGTTTCCACTGCCTCGTGGTACTTCTTGTGTATGTTCGGACTTCGTTCAATCTACACACTGGTTCTTGGAAGTGAGAATGCCGCTGATCAAAGCAAAGCAATGGAAGATCAAATGGCGATGGCAAAAGTGGTTTCAAAAGAGGAAAATCGGCGAAATTCGATTTGCATTTTGTATCGATGAAGTATGAATTGGCGAAAGCCACCCACCACGTCAACACTATTATCTGCAGAATTCAAGGAAAGACCACTGGGGAACTTATCGCTGAAGGATCAGCATCGCTCGTTTCCGTAAGTCTTAATGGTATCCGGGAAGTAAGATCATTTCATAACAAGCTGATTGAAAAATTCAATCATTAACGGCAGTAACGCAAATGAGAAGTGACCGATTTCGTTGATTGATGGTTGAATTTGAATCATTCTTTTTTTCAACAATGTCTGCTTTTTTTCTTGTCTTGGGGAGATCTAGTTGGCAATAATGTATCTCAAAAACATGACATTTTTTCAGGTGTCCGGAGGAGGAGCCCCAGCCGCCGCTTCTGCTGCCCCAGCTGCCGGAGGAGCCGCCCCAGCCGCTCAATACGACCTGAGTAATTGGGGAGATGAAGACGAGTTGGGGCTTTCTTGGGATAATGCGAACATGCCGAGCGATGGAGACGATCAGGAGGAATCTGATGACGACATGGGATTCGGACTTTTCGACTAATGCTTTTGGATGTCAATAAATTGTTATTGTTTTCTCATGTTCCTCTGATTCGTGAGCAGTCAACCCACAAGCTGACCCACGCGCTGCTTTCAAGGGAGAGTGGGAAGCTCTTCAAATGACTCAACATCAATTCGCTCTCTGAACATTCGATTTTAATTATACGGATTTTTTTTCTCTATACAGATTCCATTAAGCATAATTTCATTGTAATTCATAATAAAGTTAAAGCTTTAGATTTTTATTGAGAATTCCGAATAGTGAAGTTTTTGAGTTCAAAGAAAACATAGACAAAATATAAACATATCAATCAAATGCACAGTTATGTATAATTAAAGGTAAAGCTTAGGCAAATTATCATTGACTATATTTATCATTGACTACAAAGTCTCTTTGACTACAAAGTATCATTGACTGAAAAGTTTCTTTGACTACTATTTGTATCATTGACTACATCGGTATCATTGACTGAACAATATCATTGACTAAATTTTGTATCATTGACTACAGTAGTACCATTGACTGAAAAGTTTCATTGACTACTATTTGTTTCATTTGTATCATTGACTACATGGATGTGCTCAAGCGAATGATCCTTTCTCTATTCTGAAAAGCTGAAATTTCAGTTCCAGTATCAATAATCGCTTTTTCAGTTCAAAATCGAAACAAGGCCTTTTAGCCTAAGCCTATTTTCGAACAAAAAATCTAAAAATTTCAGTCAAAAAGATACTGAAATTTGTGAAAATCAGAGAATCTTTCACAGTTCTCGTTGAATTTTATTTAAAATTGTTAGCTTTATAGGCTTAGGCTGAAACTCCTTTTTTCGATTTTTCACTGACTCTGATAAAAGGATTATTGTTACTGAAAATGACATTTCAGCGTTTCAGAGAAGAGAAATGATCATTTGCCCGTGTAGTCAATGATACAAATGAAACAAAAAGTAGTCAATGAAACTTTTCAGTCAATGACACTACTGTAGTCAATGATACAAAATGTAGTCAACGATATTTTTCAGTCAATGATACCGATGTAGTCAATGATACAAATAGTAGTCAAAGAAACTTTTCAGTCAATGTTACTTTGTAGTCAAAGAGACTTTGTAGTCAATGATACTTATAGTCAATGATAATTTGCCTAAAGCTTAAAGTTTAAGATTATATTACAGAATGTTAATTAATCATCCGATTCAATCTCTGAATCTGTGGCGTAACCTCCGGACAACAGATCAATATGGTTTCTGAAAGGCGAATCGAATACATTGAATACATCATATTATGATAACTCACGATCTCAAGAGTTGCAATAATTTCTTGCAATCATAGTCATTTCCGAGAATCGATGAAACTTTCACGAAGTTTCCAATCAAGTTTTCGTTCAAGTAAAATTGGAGACATGGAACACCGCTTGTTTTCTGAAAACACAAGCTAATCAGTTTTAATCTTTTAGTAAACTTACAAATGCAAGACTCATGCCGAGCAGAGTGCTTGTAGCTCTAACGAATTTCGTTTTCGGATAGTCCGCTGCAAGAATCTTCAAAATTCTTGTCAAATACTCGCATTCATCTGAATCCGGCTCATAAATGAGCACGCATAGAAGATAGGCCGAGCTTCCGCTCACAGCGTCTGAGTATTGGTTCTAGAAATCGGAAATTGGATAAGGCGAGTGATCGAATAGCTCACCTTATCGGTCATCTCAATCACTCGATTCGCAGCTATCTTACGCATTTCTCTCAGTCTTTTGGCTTTCAGACCTTCAAGAGTCATCTCAAAATCTTCATCTTCCTCATCGTTCTTCTGAGCTTTCTCTCTTTCTTCTTTTGTTCCAACCATCATTCCCTTTCTTGCTTGCTCAATTAGTTTTTGATTTCTCGATTCGTAGGTCCTGCAAAATTCTCGTTCAATTTAACGATGGATTCTTTTACACAGGACTAACAACTTGGTCTGCTCTTGAAACGCTTTGAATTCATTGAGAACTCCTTTGGCCCCTGTACTGGAGGAAGAACCCATTTGTCGCATGACGTTCGCCTGGTGCTCATCTTCATCGTTCACAACCTTGAAGTCATCTTCTTCTCCTTCGGAACTGCTACAGTATCCAGCAGGCATTCCATCGAGAAGGCGAGATTCCAAGTTCATTCTATCGATATTAATTTAACGGTGTGTCTAAGGGATCAAACAGGAGCATAACGATATGTAGCAAATGGAAGTAGACCATTTCAGAATCAACGAACACAGTTATAAGTATATGTTTGAAATTAAATTATTTATTTGTTCTATTCATCAATATGCGAAGAACTAGAGATGTCCTAAAAGGAACTGACTGCGTCCCCGATAAAACCCGGAAAAGAAGGTTCGGGCAATTGATAGCAATTATTCCAACCGTTTCGATAAAAACTTTTCGAATGTGGTAAATTTCTCGCGAATCTTTCCTGACAACTTTCCTTGATCTCTTTCTTGTTGATCGATCATCTTCCAGGCATCCCATGATATGAATGGCACCTTCCGCTCATTCAATACAAGATCAACTCCGGGAGCAATACTATGACGAGTATGGATGAAATCAGAAGCGATTTGATCAGCTACAAAACTTGACTGTTGTTGAGTATCCACGATAACTCCTCTTGGACCATGTGCACACCATCCTAAAAAAACGGATTGTAAGCATTTAGCAATGGAATATTACCTGTAGCATAAACATGAGCAGGACATTCAGCATTCATGTTCACTCGGCAGTGATCCTTCATATCAATCATTTTCTGGAAATCAATGTAAACTTGGATGTAAGAAAAGTGTAGTTTTTACGTTTTCGTTTTGTGGAACTCCGTCTAGAACAAGAGTTTCATACCCAATTGAATAAATCAGCAGCTCGCAAGTAAACGTTTCTGTTTTCGAATGTTTTCAACAACTAGTTCCCGAACCATTCCATTCGAATCAGCAACAACTTCCTTTGGAACGCGGTGAAACAAAAAATGGCATTGCCTCAATCCGCTTGTTGTTCCTGTGTTTTTAACAAGGACCTGAAAAACTCAATTTTTCAAAATTCGATTCAGATGTGGTCACCTCAGTCAAACGCTTCTTCTTTCTCTCGAGTTTTGGCAGACTTTCTATCAAGTTCTTCAGATCTGTTTCCGAGATTTCCAATTTGCTGTCCCATTCTTTAATTTTGAACTGTTCGCGGAGCTCTTTAATTGTGAATGACACCTGGAAAAGAAATATAATTTATTTGGCCAATTGAAAACGGAAGATGTGCAAGCGCGCCACTGAGAAATCGATTAACGCCGCCTACTGCTCATGGAAGGAAAGCGAACAAAAGGAGAGGGGGCTTGCAAATGAGACTGCACGTTCGATGAAACAATAAATTGCCTTCTGCATCTGCTGGCAAGATATTTATCGAAATGAGAAAGAATTTTTGATGATTGATTTTTTCTTCAAAGATCTACCGTACCCATATTTCCGGGACTCACATTTTCAGGACCTCTCCTTTCTAATATTTTGATATTTTTGGTTGCAGTTTTCTCCAAGACAGATAGTCTTTCATCTGGAATGTCACTGATCCTCAGAGATCCTCAAGAAGCTGTTGAAAGTACTCGGGCGCAATCTAAAGCGACGTTTCCGTTTCCAACAATGACCACATTTGATGCAGATAAATCAGGTGTAGGCGCGTTAGGTACTCCATTATACCATCCTACAAAATCTGATCCAGATATCACATTTTTCGAATCACATCCAGGAACACCCAGTTTTCTTGCCTTGTATGAGCCGTAGGCAAGAAGTACCGCATCATATCCACGAGTCAACTCATCGAAGGTAATGTCCTGACCAATTCTAAAACATATTATTTTTTGTCAGTTTCAAATTGAATCAGTCTTACTTGACATTACAATATAGTCTCAATCTCTCTCGATTCTTCTCGAACATTGCATCGAATGTGTTAATTACATTTTTCACCTAAGTAAATACTTGCGCATTAGTCATATTCAACCATTTTTATGATTACTTCTTGGTGATCTGGAGCTACACCATATCGAACCAATCCAAATGGCACAGGAGAATATTCGAAAACGTCCACAAGGAAATTACTCTTCCGGAGTAATCCGTTACAGGCAAACATTCCTAAATTCCGATGGATTCACTAACCGCAATCTCAAGTTATGCAAATACCTGCGGGTCCAGAACCTACGATCGCCAGCCATGGCTTTGAAGAAAGCTTCCTCGTTTTATATGTAAATTGAATATTTCCTATCCTACGCATCAACACTTTGGCGAACATCTTCAATATTATATTGTCATTTTTTGCCATTTTCAGGTTGCGATGTATATTAAACAATGAGAAGAAACCCAAGATAAAGCAAATTTCAACGGAAATAGTGAAGAATTCATTTTGAAAAATCAGTACCCTTGTAAAATGATGAACACAATAATTAAATACCATATGGTGGAATGAAAAATTATGAGGCAGCACGATAGAGATGAACATGTACAGCAGACACTGATCGGTGACGAGTATCGGTTTGATCCAAGTCCAAAAGTGATACGATATCATCGGTACACTGCACAGTTGATGTTTGAATATCAGATTTCACACTCCCTCCAAACTTCCTTTCAACTTCCATGGCAAAAACCAAGGCCTTGTTCACAGATGCACCCATTCCATGGATGTAGATTTCGTCAAATGAGTTGTTAAGCATCTCTTCGGCAGTTTTTGCTTGAGATTCGACATTGGTTTTTCTGTTTTATGATTTTTAATAGATGGAGAATGCAATATATCGACTCACCTAGTGATATAAATATGATTTGGTTCTTCGCATGGCTTAACTGGTGGTCGACGGTTCACTGTATTAATTTTTTCGTCGAACCTTTTTGAAGGTGTTGTTGACATATGGATAGACATTTTTCAGAGGAACAGCACAACGAATGCCATACAGAAACAACTTATGGATACCCAAGGACTGAGCCGTTCTCCGATCCGAGCACACTTCCAGAAGAATCCAAGAAGACTGAAAAGTTATCATTGAATAGGGTAGGTTACCAGGAAAATGGTAATGTGCGAAGTTATAAGCAAAGAGAAATCCATACCCTTCCTTGTTTCTGTCGATTATTCTTGGAGCGAAAGCTCTGATATAAGCACAAGTGCAAATGAGAAGAAGAATAACAGATATGAGACTTTGAAAGTTGAAGATAGCCGACTAAAAATAAATGTTTTTTCAATTATTTAATAATTCAAAAACCTTACCAGTTTTGCTGTTTTTGCAACCAAAGATGGTGCCTTTTTAGATAATTAAAAGTTTTTGTTTGTGAAAGAAAGTGTAATTTTTTCCAACTGTGTTGGTTGTTCAAAGGCGCAGAGAGTTTTGCGGCCGGCGGGTCTCGCAGCGCGGAGGCCCGGTACAGTAGGCCAGTTGCAAAGCAAAACTGATTTTTTCTCTTTTTTAGCGAATTTCCTACGATTTTTTCGGTTTTTTCCAGCAAAATCAAATTTATATCAACAGTAATCAATTCAGGAAGAAATTACGGTTTCTTTGGTATATTACAGTCCTTGTTCTGAAAAAATAATGGAATTTTCTATTATTTTCTCAAATTTGTGTTATATTATATTCCAAATTATATTCTGTGTGAAATATGTTAATTTTTCAGGTAAAATGCGTTACGTTTCCGCTTACTTGCTCGCCGTTCTCGGAGGAAACGCCAACCCAAAGGTAATTTTTATGTTTTGATTATGAATACTCAAAATCGCATTTTTCACTCGTAAAACCAATTTAATTAATTTGAACTTTTAGGTTGATGACCTCAAGAACATCCTCAGCGCTGTTGGAGTTGATACTGATGTCGAAACCGCCAAGCTTGTTGTCTCCAGACTCCAAGGAAAGAACATTGAGGAACTTATCGCTGAAGGATCAGCATCTCTCGTTTCCGTAAGTCTTACTTTTATCCGGGAAGCAAGATCATCTCATAACAAGCTGAGTGAAGAAATTCAAACATTAACGCCAGTAACGGAAAAGAAAAAATGAACTTTTCGTTGATTGATGGATGAATTTGAATCATTCTTTTTTTCGACAATATCTGCTTCTTTGCTTGTCTTAGGAGAACTAGTTGGCAATAATGTATCTCAAAAACATGACATTTTTTCAGGTGTCTGGAGGAGGAGCCCCAGCCGCCGCTTCTGCTGCCGGAGGAGCCGCCCCAGCCGCTGAAAGCAAGCCAGCCAAGAAGGAAGAGCCAAAGGAGGAATCTGATGACGACATGGGATTCGGACTTTTCGACTAAAGCTTTTGGATTTTAATAAAATGTTATTGTTTTCTCATGTTCCTCTGATTCATATTTGGGGCATTACATATTTACAGATAATTAATGCTCGTAAGAAACACTAATTAGAAGACATGATGCAAATTCGGCAGTGTGTTTATGAAGTTGCTCAGACAAATCATTGAGAGATGAGACCATTCCCTTCTTTGTGGTCCCGGCGAGATTTGATATATAGGTATTGATCGCAGAATGTGTGAGCAGCCGTAAAGCAGTTGCTATCTATTTTCTGGACAATGATTTTGATTTGCAAATGGAAGAGTTGCAAGAGACTTATCCTACTGTTCAGTTCGAGAGTGGAAACCCAACACAAACGGCAGTGGTAAATATTCTCTTTCGGTGAGAAAGACGATATACTATTCTTGGCAGGTTGTCCGTGCAATTAACGATCTAGATTGCTCTTTGGAAGTGAAAAAAAAAGCACTACTGCAGGCGGAGGGTGCTGAACTTCGATTCTCCGCTATGTAACCACTAACTGTTGACTTCGCTTTGATATTTCTTTCAAATGTTTATTACTATGTGGGAGATAGTTTTTAGTTCACTTGTGCTGACCATTCATGGTGAAAAACAGCGAAGAAATCTCGACGAAACTCGAAAACTACATCGAAAAACGATAGAAAACAATTATAAAAATTCAGAAATGCTCCAGGTCGTTTAAAGGGAGGCAACGTTTCTCCGCTCGAGGGTCTCGCAGCGCGGTTAAGATCTACCGTAACCCGTCGGTCGAGCTTCCCGTTCGCTTCTCAAATTTTGTTTTTTTTTCCTAAGGTTTTGATTTCGAGTTTTGATTTATTGTTTTTCGTTGAGAATTTTAATAGAACCTCGTTATATTTTCAAACAATCACATTTCCAGGTAATATGCGTTACATCTCCGCTTATCTCCTTGCCGTCCGTGGAGGAAACGCCAATCCACAGGTGATTTTTTTTTTAATTTATGAATAGTAACCTGATTTTTAACACGCCTAACATTAATAATACTGGAAATATTTTTCAGGCTGAAGACATCAAAAACATCTTGAGCGCTGCTGCGGTCGGTGCAGATGACGAGCGCGTCGACCTGGTTGTAAATGCACTCAAAGGGAAGAGTAGTAAGGACATTGAGGAACTCATTGCTGCAGGATCAGCAAAGCTCGCTACTGTAAGTTACTATCCGGGAAGGATCGATTTCATTTTGACAAGCTGGTTGAAAAAAGGTAGAACTCTAGCGGAAGCTTAGAAAATTTCAAAAATTCAGTTACTGTTGATCGATGTAATCGGTTGTTAAGTTGAGTCGACTCGTTAGATTTTGTTAACTAGAGTTAGAGCTAGTTTTTTATTACTCCTAGGAAGAGCTACTGGGAACTATTTTTCTGAAACTCATGATAAATTTTCAGATTTCTGGAGGAGTCAGAGCCGCCTCGTCTGCTGCCCCAGCTGCCGGAGGAGCTGCACCAGCCGCTGACAGCAAGCCAGCCAAGAAGGAAGAGCCAAAGGATGAGTCCGAAATCGTGTGGTCGCTTCTCACTTCTGCTGAGAACGTTATCAACAAGACAAAGTGTTCTTTGGAGGAGGCTAAATCATGCATTGAAGACGACGAAGGCAAAAGTGGTTTCAAAAAAGGAAAATCGGCGAATTTCGATTTGCATTTTGTATCGATCAAGGATGAATTGGCGAAAGCCACTCAACACGTCAACACGATTATCTCCAGAATTCAAGGAACGACCATGGGGGAACTTATCGCTGAAGGATCAGCATCGCTCGTTTCCGTAAGTCTTAATGGTATCCGGGAAGCAAGATCATTTCATAACAAGCTGATTGAAAAATTCAATCATTAACGGCAGTAACGCAAATGAGAAGTGACCGATTTCGTTGATTGATGGTTGAATTTGAATCATTCTTTTTTTCAACGATGTCTGCTTTTTTCTTGTCTTGGGGAGATCTAGTTGGCAATAATGTATCTCGAAAACATGAAATTTTTTCAGATGTCCGGAGGAGGAGCCCCAGCTGCCGCTGACAGCATGCCAGCCAAGAAGGAAGAGCCAAAGGAGGAGTCCGAAATTGTGTGGTCGCTTCTCACTTCTGCTGAGAACGTTATCAAAGAGGCAAAGTGTTCTCTGGAGGAGGCTAGATCATGCATTGAAGACGACGAAGGCAAAAGTGGTTTCAAAAGAGGAAAATCGGCGAAATTCGATTTGCATTTAGTAGCGATCAAGGATGAATTGGCGAAAGCCACTCAACACGTCAACACGATTATCTCCAGAATTCAAGGAAAGACCACTGGGGAACTTATCGCTGAAGGATCAGCATCGCTCGTTTCCGTAAGTCTTAATGGTATCCGGGAAGCAAGATCATTTCATAACAAGCTGAGTGAAAAATTCAATCATTAACGGCAGTAACGAAAATGAAAAAATGACCGTTTTCGTTGATTGATGGTTGAATTTGAATCATTCTTTTTTCAACAATATCTGC
This sequence comes from Caenorhabditis nigoni, assembly GCA_027920645.1. Lineage (NCBI taxonomy): Eukaryota > Metazoa > Nematoda > Chromadorea > Rhabditida > Rhabditidae > Caenorhabditis > Caenorhabditis nigoni. The sequence goes on along the minus strand of CP115867.1, from coordinate 11,658,827 downwards.
TTTTGTGCTTGTCTTAGGAGAACTAGTTGGCAATAATGTATCTCAAAAACATGACATTTTTTCAGGTGTCCGGAGGAGGAGTCCCAGCCGCCGCTTCTGCTGCCCCAGCTGCCGGAGGAGCCGCCCCAGCCGCTCAATACGACCTGAGTAATTGGGGAGATGAAGACGAGTTGGGGCTCTCTTGGGATAATGCGAACATGCCGAGCGATGGAGACGATCAGGAGGAATCTGATGACGACATGGGATTCGGACTTTTCGACTAATGCCTTATACGGATTTTTTCTCTCTATACAGATTCCATTAAACATAATTCCATTGTAATTTATAATAAAGTTCAAGCTTTAGATCTTTATTGAGAATTCCTAATAGTGAAGTTTTTGGGTTCAAAGACGAAATAGACAAAATATAAACATATCAATCAAATGCACAATTATGTATAATCAAAGGTAAAGCTTAAAGTTTATGATTGTATTTACAGAATGTTAATTAATCGTCATCGGATTCAATTTCTGAATCTGTGGATCATTTCAGAATCAATGAACACAGTTAGAAGTCTATATTTGTTCTATTCATCAATATGCGAAGAACTAGAAATGTCCTAACAGGCACCGACTGCGTTCCAAGCAACTATTCCAACCGTTTCGACAAAAACTTTTCGAGTGTGGTAAATTCCCCTCTCTCTCTGAGGATCAGTGACATTCCAGATGAAAGACTATCTGTCTTGGAGAAAACTGCAACCAAAGATATCAAAATATTAGAAAGGAGAGGTCCTGAAAATGTGAGTCCAGGAAATATGGGTACGGTAGATCTTTGAAGAAAAATTAATCAAATGAAACATATACGTACTTATTGATATGAAACTATTGTGTATGTTCTTTTTAAAAAAGCTGAGTTCTAGCGCTTCGATTTCCATAACCCTGAAACATCGAATATCTTCAAAAAGTCTTTCTCATTTCGACAAATATCTTGCCAGAAGATGCAGAATGGGACAGCAAATTGGAAATATCAGAAACAGATCTGAAGAACTTGATAGAAATAGTATTGCTCCCGGAGTTGATCTTGTTCTGAATGAGCTGAAGGTGCCATTCATATCATGGGAAGCCTGGAAAATGATCGATCAACAAGAAAGAGATCAAGTAAAGTTGTCAGGAAAGATTCGCGAGAAATTTACCACATTCGAAAAGTTTTTGTCGAAACGGTTGGAATAATTGCTAGGAACGCAGTCGGTGCCTGTTAGGACATTTCTAGTTCTTCGCATATTGATGAATAGAACAAATATAGACTTCTAACTGTGTTCATTGATTCTGAAATGATCCACAGATTCAGAGATTGAATCGGATGATTAATTAACATTCTGTAATATAATCTTAAACTTTAAGCTTTAGGCAAATTATCATTGACTATAAGTATCATTGACTACAAAGTCTCTTTGACTACAAAGTAACATTGACTGAAAAGTTTCTTTGACTACTATTTGTATCATTGACTACATCGGTATCATTGACTGAAAAATATCGTTGACTATGTGACAGGACAATAAGATCGCCTGTCATATTCTTCTATTAGGTTTATTAATTATTCCGGACGCGGACAGATTGTTTACTCCTATTGCCCTTTCCCCCTTCTATTGTTTGTCCCGATTGCCATCTGGTCATTGTAACACTCATATCTATTCATTCTATCCTCTCGCATCGGTCGCGAGCGGTGGCCTCCGGGCAGCCGTCTCGTAATACCGACTTTCAATATAATAAATATGTTCGGACATATTCTAAAGAGTTCTGGGAAACACTGAAATTAGACAAAAGTGGAAGGTGAACCACTGTTCGTTTACATGGAGGTCCCTAAGAGTAGAATTTCAAGTTGATTCGCCTTTATTCAACTTGAGATTCGTGAACTCCGCGGTCTAGGATTCTAACTCCTGAGTGCTACCCGAGTAATTAACCGCTACACCAGGTTCCACTCGACCGTCAGATATTCCTACTCCTATTTCTTATTTCTATTAATCTGATTCTAATATTCGTAAGCTGAGTTCCGGAAGATGATCTCCAATTGCTGTAAGCTGTTCTATCTACCGTCGCGAGCTGTTCTTCAAATGCATTCATAAGTTGTTTTGTTCTCTATGCCTTATCTCAGATATTGTCGTCGTATCTAGAGTAAGATTATCCTACAAATTTGATCCCCATGTGCGTAGTTCTGATCAAGCTCCCTAGGAAATATAATTTAACTGGATTATTTAGAGACATTAGGGTCGGTTTGATCCGTGGCTGTACCCTACCTTCTTAGTGATTGCAATGATTTTTGATAGACTCTCCACAGTTAGATATTCATTTGTTTTACTCTTTTGTCGAGTTTGGTTTGATTGTATTGTTCTATTTATTCTCAATAGTTGGCTGTCCTATTGATCGAGTAGAGGTTCTAGTTCATGATAACAACTTCTGATGTATCAGCCCTAATTTTAGATAACAGTTTATTAGGACATTGTGTTCTCTCATTTTTGAATGTTAGGTCTTTTGTGAGCTGTTTCTATTCTCGACCTGTCTATTAACTAGAGAAACATTTTCCGGGACCTCATTGTTTCTTCTGGTTATAGCTCCGAGGACGAAGCTGCTTTCAAAAGAGAGGGAGGATGCCACAAATCTTTTGTGGTATCAATCTTTTTGCGAAAAGTGTTTCTAACTGGACCAAGAAATTTTTTCTATAGGTTCGGGGACGAACCTGCTTTTCCCAAAGGGAAGGGGATGTGACAGGACAATAAGATCGCCTGTCATATTCTTCTATTAGGTTTATTAATTATTCCGGACGCGGACAGATTGTTTACTCCTATTGCCCTTTCCCCCTTCTATTGTTTGTCCCGATTGCCATCTGGTCATTGTAACACTCATATCTATTCATTCTATCCTCTCGCATCGGTCGCGAGCGGTGGCCTCCGGGCAGCCGTCTCGTAATACCGACTTTCAATATAATAAATATGTTCGGACATATTCTAAAGAGTTCTGGGAAACACTGAAATTAGACAAAAGTGGAAGGTGAACCACTGTTCGTTTACAACTACATTTTGTATCATTGACTACAGTAGTGTCATTGACTGAAAAGTTTCATTGACTACTTTTTGTTTCATTTGTATCATTGACTACACGGGCAAATGATCATTTCTCTTCTCTGAAACGCTGAAATGTCATTTTCAGTAACAATAATCCTTTTATCAGAGTTAGGCTTGTTAAAATTGGCATTTCTTGGCGCCAATCGCCAAGAAATTTTTGGGTTTGGCGAGACACGCCAATATTAAAATTGGTATTGGTCGCCAATGCCAATTTATAAACAGGCGATTCACGCCTGTTTAGGGTTGTTGTGGGCCCCCCAAGAAAATTCACTGGGCCAATGTTTTTTCACGTTATTTGCATTCATCGCCTGTTTTCTTTTTAAATTGGCGAGGATCGCCTGTTTAGATTTTCAATTTTGGCTTCAAACGCCAATATTTGAGATTCGAGTTTTTTTCCATTACAATTTGACTTCAGAGACTAAAAAAACGGACATCTTCTGATGCAAAAAGATGACACAATTTAAATGACTCGTGTTCTGTTTTTTTGTTGTTTCCACATGTTGTCACCTGTATTATCCGGACTGTGAGTCAGTCCAATCACTTTTTCTGTTTTACTTTTTTCCTGTCAATATTTTACAAATATGAAAAGATCTCGTCAAGGATCGGAGGAATCAACGTCTTCTAAGTATTCAATACAAGAACCACAAACAATGGAGGACGAATCAGTGGGAAACCCATAATTTTAGTTCGAAATCTTTAAATTTATATTCATATTAGATCGAGAAAAAAACGTTTGCCTTTAAATTCAACGACATTCCGATGGATTTGGTGTTTTCGGATGATGAAGAGACCTCAGATGAGACTTCAAACCATATTGATAAAAAGAATCAAACATCCCCTACAGTACAGAAAGATTTCAAATGGATAGCTGAGCTGGAAAAATCATCTGTTATCCAAGTAACCACTGGAAAAACATTTCTAGGCTTCTGCTATGAGAAATTTCAGGTCACAAAAACAAAGAGAAAGAGCAAATACGACAAAAATGGGAATGGCTCAATTGTTCACTATAGTTATTCGGACGGGTCCATTTTTGAATATGTAGCAGTTTATGAATCATAATTTTCTAGGCACGGATCCATTACTTCTGAAGATGTTATTCTGCCATGTCGACAGACTATCAGAGCAATGGTTCAAAAAAAATGTTCCGATCTACAAGAGGAAATTGCGGAAAAGGCAAAACAACAGTTCGTTTCCACTCCAAAAACCTCAAGTATTTTCAGATTAGATTGCAAGTGGAGAAAGGCACAGCTACACTGATTCTGGATTTTGGACAACACATTCACAGCTTCCTCAGCGTTTTTATATCTTTTATAGATACTAGCGACGAAGGAGGTATACACATTTTTTAAAAATCTAAAAACAACAATTTTAAGCACCAAGTCTCAAATTATTGCCATATTCATTTTCTGCAATTTTCGCAGTGAAAACAGCTGAAAATGTTTGTTAACGTCTCATATATATCTTTATACACTCGCTGAGTTTCTCAGGTTCGGGATGAATTAGTTAGATCTGGATTGAAGTATGGCTTATCCAAAGATCAAGTACTGTCACTCGGCGTAATCAGTGACGGTGGGACGAACGTCAGTAGTATGGGGAAGAAGTACTTTGCAAATTGTAAGTTCAATTAAATTATTAAAAAGTATAACCGTTTCAGGGTCTTTATGCTCGTGCCATGCACTCCAGAAAATGTCCGAAAGGCTCTTGGCTCCGAAAAAATCAAATATGTTTCTGTATACAAAAGAAGAGATTATGAAACTGGAAGAATGTCAATTGCTACTACAACTATGTGCGAAAATGTCTTTAATGATTCATAAGTACAAGGTAGGTAGGTTTTTGTTAAAAAAAAAAGATCCAGAATTTTCAGAAAGAGCTGAGACTCCAAAAACTCCCAACCGTTTACATAGAAACACGTTGGCAGTCTTCTGTTAGGTGTGCCCGCGACATCGAAAAACTGATACCTCTTCTCAAAACCTACAATATTTCAAAAATTGCTGAATTAGCTAATGAAATTGATGTGAAACGATCTGAACTGAGAACGTGCATCGAAATTCTTGAAAAATTTGATCCTTTGGTCTCATTTTTCGAAGTAGTTAATATTTCAAAAATGATTTTTAAAAGTTAGTTTTCATTGTAGGAGACTTCTACCACGATTCAGTTGTATCTTCCATTTGTACAGGATATAAACACACAATATGGCCAAGGGGAATACGAAGCTGATGAAGAAGTAAGTATCAAGATTTGGAGAAAGAATAAAACGCATCTCACATTCAGCTCACTCGTATTCTCAATAAAAGTGGACGCATTGTCACCGGTGACTATCTCGAGAACAAAATATCAGATATTCATTTGAAAGCAACAATTTTGACTCCAAGACTGAAAAAAATGACAAAGTTGTCGAATTCTCACAAAAAAGAGGTATGGTGCTTTCCTATTAACAATTACAATGGGTCAGTATGTATTTTTGAAAAAATTCCCAAGGATTTGGCATACTTTATTATTTAGGCGTTGGACGTAGTGACAAAAAGCTTTGAAGAATTCAAAGAAAAATCAGCTCAAAAGTCGAATTGTATAGTTCAAGTGGATCCACCAAGTAAAAAGAAGAAGTTTGTTTCTTTATCAGTGAAAATTGAAAATGATCTTATTCAGATACCAGTTCTTATTTGATGAAGAGGATGACACTATCGACGAGCTTGAGTTTTACCTTAAGGAAAAGGTATTGGAGTCGACACCAGAGTGTCCCTTGGAATATTGGTGTTCTAAGCGAAACGAGTACCCCCTTCTATCACAAATGGCATTTGGTGTGTTCAGTGCCCTCTCTAGTGAATCAGTTTGTGAGAGGGCTTTCTCAGCCGTCAAGCGAGTCATTCGCGATGATAGACACCGCATGGACCCAACATTTATGGAAAGTGTGATGGTGGCCTATTTTTACAGTAATCAATTCAAGTAGTTTTTGATCCAATGTCTTTACTCGTTTAGAATATTTCTTTTGCTCATCTGAAATTTCCACATGAGATGTATTAACATTCCCTATCAGATACTGTTTTATTCGCTTTTCAATTTCTAATAAAATCTTAATTTTCTATTGAAAACTTTTCGAAAACAAAATATGAAAACAGGCGTGAATCGCCTGTTTATAAATTGGCATTGGCGACCAATACCAATTTTAATATTGGCGTGTCTCGCCAAACCCAAAAATTTCTTGGCGATTGGCGCCAAGAAATGCCAATTTTAACAAGCCTACGCCTGTTTTCATATTTTGTTTTCGAAAAGTTTTCAATAGAAAATTAAGATTTTATTAGAAATTGAAAAGCGAATAAAACAGTATCTGATAGGGAATGTTAATACATCTCATGTGGAAATTTCAGATGAGCAAAAGAAATATTCTAAACGAGTAAAGACATTGGATCAAAAACTACTTGAATTGATTACTGTAAAAATAGGCCACCATCACACTTTCCATAAATGTTGGGTCCATGCGGTGTCTATCATCGCGAATGACTCGCTTGACGGCTGAGAAAGCCCTCTCACAAACTGATTCACTAGAGAGGGCACTGAACACACCAAATGCCATTTGTGATAGAAGGGGGTACTCGTTTCGCTTAGAACACCAATATTCCAAGGGACACTCTGGTGTCGACTCCAATACCTTTTCCTTAAGGTAAAACTCAAGCTCGTCGATAGTGTCATCCTCTTCATCAAATAAGAACTGGTATCTGAATAAGATCATTTTCAATTTTCACTGATAAAGAAACAAACTTCTTCTTTTTACTTGGTGGATCCACTTGAACTATACAATTCGACTTTTGAGCTGATTTTTCTTTGAATTCTTCAAAGCTTTTTGTCACTACGTCCAACGCCTAAATAATAAAGTATGCCAAATCCTTGGGAATTTTTTCAAAAATACATACTGACCCATTGTAATTGTTAATAGGAAAGCACCATACCTCTTTTTTGTGAGAATTCGACAACTTTGTCATTTTTTTCAGTCTTGGAGTCAAAATTGTTGCTTTCAAATGAATATCTGATATTTTGTTCTCGAGATAGTCACCGGTGACAATGCGTCCACTTTTATTGAGAATACGAGTGAGCTGAATGTGAGATGCGTTTTATTCTTTCTCCAAATCTTGATACTTACTTCTTCATCAGCTTCGTATTCCCCTTGGCCATATTGTGTGTTTATATCCTGTACAAATGGAAGATACAACTGAATCGTGGTAGAAGTCTCCTACAATGAAAACTAACTTTTAAAAATCATTTTTGAAATATTAACTACTTCGAAAAATGAGACCAAAGGATCAAATTTTTCAAGAATTTCGATGCACGTTCTCAGTTCAGATCGTTTCACATCAATTTCATTAGCTAATTCAGCAATTTTTGAAATATTGTAGGTTTTGAGAAGAGGTATCAGTTTTTCGATGTCGCGGGCACACCTAACAGAAGACTGCCAACGTGTTTCTATGTAAACGGTTGGGAGTTTTTGGAGTCTCAGCTCTTTCTGAAAATTCTGGATCTTTTTTTTTTAACAAAAACCTACCTACCTTGTACTTATGAATCATTAAAGACATTTTCGCACATAGTTGTAGTAGCAATTGACATTCTTCCAGTTTCATAATCTCTTCTTTTGTATACAGAAACATATTTGATTTTTTCGGAGCCAAGAGCCTTTCGGACATTTTCTGGAGTGCATGGCACGAGCATAAAGACCCTGAAACGGTTATACTTTTTAATAATTTAATTGAACTTACAATTTGCAAAGTACTTCTTCCCCATACTACTGACGTTCGTCCCACCGTCACTGATTACGCCGAGTGACAGTACTTGATCTTTGGATAAGCCATACTTCAATCCAGATCTAACTAATTCATCCCGAACCTGAGAAACTCAGCGAGTGTATAAAGATATATATGAGACGTTAACAAACATTTTCAGCTGTTTTCACTGCGAAAATTGCAGAACATGAATATGGCAATAATTTGAGACTTGGTGCTGAAAATTGTTGTTTTTAGATTTTTAAAAAATGTGTATACCTCCTTCGTCGCTAGTATCTATAAAAGATATAAAAACGCTGAGGAAGCTGTGAATGTGTTGTCCAAAATCCAGAATCAGTGTAGCTGTGCCTTTCTCCACTTGCAATCTAATCTGAAAATACTTGAGGTTTTTGGAGTGGAAACGAACTGTTGTTTTGCCTTTTCCGCAATTTCCTCTTGTAGATCGGAACATTTTTTTTGAACCATTGCTCTGATAGTCTGTCGACATGGCAGAATAACATCTTCAGAAGTAATGGATCCGTGCCTAGAAAATTATGATTCATAAACTGCTACATATTCAAAAATGGACCCGTCCGAATAACTATAGTGAACAATTGAGCCATTCCCATTTTTGTCGTATTTGCTCTTTCTCTTTGTTTTTGTGACCTGAAATTTCTCATAGCAGAAGCCTAGAAATGTTTTTCCAGTGGTTACTTGGATAACAGATGATTTTTCCAGCTCAGCTATCCATTTGAAATCTTTCTGTACTGTAGGGGATGTTTGATTCTTTTTATCAATATGGTTTGAAGTCTCATCTGAGGTCTCTTCATCATCCGAAAACACCAAATCCATCGGAATGTCGTTGAATTCAAAGGCAAACGTTTTTTTCTCGATCTAATATGAATATAAATTTAAAGATTTCGAACTAAAATTATGGGTTTCCCACTGATTCGTCCTCCATTGTTTGTGGTTCTTGTATTGAATACTTAGAAGACGTTGATTCCTCCGATCCTTGACGAGATCTTTTCATATTTGTAAAATATTGACAGGAAAAAAAGTAAAACAGAAAAAAGTGATTGGACTGACTCACAGTCCGGATAATACAGGTGACAACATGTGGAAACAACAAAAAAACAGAACACGAGTCATTTAAATTGTGTCATCTTTTTGCATCAGAAGATGTCCGTTTTTTTAGTCTCTGAAGTCAAATTGTAATGGAAAAAAACTCGAATCTCAAATATTGGCGTTTGAAGCCAAAATTGAAAATCTAAACAGGCGATCCTCGCCAATTTAAAAAGAAAACAGGCGATGAATGCAAATAACGTGAAAAAACATTGGCCCAGTGAATTTTCTTGGGGGGCCCACAACAACCCTACTTTATTTCAAAACTTTGTGTGTATCAGGCTTTCGCAATTTCTCATTTTGGTTCACAGCTACGGTCGTTTTTTAAAGTGAAAAATTGAGGAAAAGGAAAATCAACCAAAAATGTCCTTGAAAAACTGATAAAATAATTTTACCATGAGTTAAACTACACTCACAGCTACAAGTTAGTCTTTCTAGAAGACATACTGCTCCTCTAAACTTTTAGTTTAGCTCAAAATGTTTTAGAAGATAAGAAGAACAACTCGGCACACTAATAGTAATAACAATAAAAAAGTTTAGTTTTAATTCAATTTTGACTCAAAAATGTAGACAATCATTCTTATCTTTACTATTAACAATCACCAAATTCTGTGTGTGAGTGTGTGTGTGTGTCCGTTTGTTCCCGTATCACCTCCCCTAGCGAAGTCCAGAATGAACCGAAATTTCCCAAACTTTCGCAGATAACCCGAAATAGCAGCGAGATGATGCCCAACTATTTCTTAATTCGAAAATTTGTTTCTGACGTCTTCTGGAGACGTTCTTCTCATTCTACAGAGCAAATTTTTAGAAAAATATTGAAGAAATATTCGCGTCATTCCCGTCTAACCGCCCAAATATTTTTCTTATCCAGGTTATTTCTGAGAAAAGAATTTTGTGGAAATATTCTTTTAGTATGGGTTTTAAAGATTTGAAAGGGAGAAAACATTTTGAAACAGTTGAAAAGAAAGGGGGAAAAAAAGGACAAATAAATAAATAAACAGAATGCGAGGAAAATAACAGCGCCCTTTCTGATCACTTGGTTTTTTAGAATCACACTCGAATTTTCAGAATTCAGAACAATTTTTTAAATTTCGGAACTTAATTTCATAATTTTCAAACTTCGGAATATATAAATTGCTGAGATCTTATTCACCGAATTTGCCAACAAATTTCAAAGTTTCAGATTTTCCAACTTCTCAGGTTTTCAAATTTCGTAATTTCTAAGCTTTCGAAATTTAGAATTTTTAATTCTGAAAACTACATTTCTGATTTTCCGAAGTTACGAAAGTTTTTCGACGAGGCTGTGTTTCGAAAAGTTGAATTTCTGAATTACTAATCTTCTGAATTTCTAATTCTCGATTCTAAACTTTTTCGAAATTCTATAAATTTTGCAAACAGGGCCGTTTCAGGCCGGCCCGGCATTTAGTAAAATTTCTGAACTTTCCAATTCCTTAAAATCTGATATAACAAAATTTGGGTATTTGAGACACACAGATTGAATCGCTTTTCTAGATTTCAAAATTAATATTTTCCTACATCTGATTTTTTTAAACTCACTAATCTCTGATCTTGCGAAAGTCTAACTTTTCTAATTTCCGGATTTTCTTACTTCCGACTTTCCGAATTCTAGGAATTCTAAATAACCGAAATATCGAATTTCGCATAGTCCCTGGAAAAATGACAAAACCTGTAAGTTTAGTAAATTTGACATTTAGTTATCCAAAAAGTGAAACTTCAGGAAACCGGGAGTTCACATACTCTTGATTTCAGAACATAACAAAATCTTTTTTCAGTAGTTTGGAAATTTTTAAATTTTGGGAAATGAAATATTCCTCGAAGAAAATTGATAGTGTGCAAAACTTTCAAAATTTTTGGTGAATTTTTTCGGAAACTCGAAAATTTTGAAATTAGAATTTCAATTATAAGATACAGAAAGCGGAAGCCAGGAGGTTGAGCCCCCGACAGGGGGCGTAAACCGACTGGTAATAAATAAATGAAGTTGCGTCTCTCTGTTTCTCTGTGGCTCTGTCCGCAACTTTTGAAAAGCTGGAAAATAAAATATAGATTCACGTGACCTTTAAAAAAGAGTGAGTCGCGACGCGACGAACAGTAAAAGAAGTAGGTTAATTACAGTCTGTTTGAAGCGCCGGAGGCGCGGCAAACAGGCTAGTAAAAGAAAATGGAAAGTGCTGAAATAGGTGGAGAATTGATAAAATGACGAGAGATTATAAAGGAGAGAATGGGAGGAGGATCAAATAAACACAAAAGTGACGAATGCAAATAAATGAGTCACGAAATGAAATGTAAAGTAAAGTTTAGTTGGTCAAATCGAAGAAGATTCATCAGAGGATGATTGAGAACTCGACGAGGCGTTCAGAGCGTCAACGAGTCGCATCACATCGATATTAGAATACTGTTGAGAAGTTGTAAAATGAATTTGGGCGATACGAGCCAGATTACGAACATTCCATGGATCACGCATGCGGGCACGACGAGCCACAATCCTCATGTGCCAGTAATGGTAGATCTGAAATTTTAAAATTTGTATTTAAGCATAAGATAACGAGATACTTCAACTACAAATGCAATTAAAGATGCAGATATTCCAAAGGCACCGATTGTAAAAACTCCAATGATGGATTCAATGTCCAAAGGTTTCGTTGCGTCTGATTTAACTTCTTCCGTTGCTTCACATTTTGGAATGAAACCAAGTTTGAATCCCTAAATTGAGTTGTTTTTTTTCAATTTTGTTATTTCATTTTTCGTCTATTAAGATTAGTTCCAGATACTGCACTTCCACTAATACGAGATCCACACAAACCGTCAGCTTTGAGCTCAATTATCTCGATTCGTGTAAAAGATATTGAAATTTTGTCAACTGATAAAATGTTTTTCATAATATCACCAACATTTTATCAGTTGACAAAGTTTTAATACCTTTCCCAGGAATCGAGATAATTGAGCTCAAAGTAAACGTATAGGGTGGGCTTCTATTAGAACAAGTACGGTATAATGGATTAAAACATCCCAAACATACCTCATTGAAATATTTATTGAATGTCCGTTGTATAAATGCTTGATTCATGATAATTTGCCGATTGAACTCTTCGATTCCAGAAAAGTTTTTCGTAAAAACGAAAAACGAGGAAACTTGAGGCATTCCATCACTAACATAAACATAATTACATCGTTCTTTGCTCATTTGCATTGCCAACGAATCTTGTTGAATCGGATAAATGTATTTTCCAGTATCCACTAAATCCAACGCAGCAGATACACTAGCAGCCGGAATCTGGAATTTGAAGAATTTTAGAAAATAATTTCCGTAAACGCTCTAATAGAACGCCACCCTATACTTTGCACTTTGAACCCGTATATCTCGGTTCCTCTAATGGAAATTAAAAAAGATCAACTGACAAAACGTTCGTTATAATATCAAAAAAATTTGTTTTTTCTACCACTTTTTGATATCTTTTACAGGAACCGAGATATATGGGCTCAAAGTGTAAACTGTAGGGTGGCGTTCTATTAGAGTGTTTACGGTATAAAATAATTAACTAACCGCTGGATTCGACGATGTTGCTGCTCGAAGTTTTACGAAATGAGCCTGATCCGAATGTTGTAAATCATCGAAGTACCTGAGAAGTTTCCCGTTTGTTTTTAGTTTTTTCAATTCATACATACCAATTTCCCATGTAGTTTGTAGTCAAATGATATTTCTTTTCACCAATTAGCTTGATCATTTCATCGGCATTCGCAAACGGATTGTCTCCATTTGATGTAATAAGTGCAGTTAGCAGCATACCCTTGTACACTTCAATTAAAATTCCAGATTGTAAAAGTGCAAACACGAATAGGACTATATTTCCACCCAATGTGTAAAACAACATATCGTCACTCTTCTCATCCAATTGAAGTTGTACCACGTGCCATAGCATCTCAAATGGTCGAAATCTTTCTCGGAACAAAAGTTTGAATTCCACTCGGCTAATAGCAATCATGACGAAAAAATTGAGAATCAGACTTGCTGAAAATATATGGATGAACAAAGTACCGTATTTCGTCGAAAATCAACTTTGAGCTCAATTATCTTAATTCCTGTGAAGGATGTCAAAATGTGTCAATTGATAAAATATTGGTGATATCATTACAAACATTTTATTGGTTGACAAAATTTAGATGTCATTCGCAGGAATCGGACTAGGGGAAATACGTTATTCTGAAAGCTACTAACCAAGCAAGCATAGCCAGACTTCTATCGAGAATGGTTTGAACGCGTTCCACAGAACAGATCCAAGATTTTCGGTTTTCTTGCGAACAACGAATACTGGTTGAACCTAAACCTAACTTTAATATCTTTTCCGCTGAGTAAAATTTTAATACGTTAGTCACAGGATATGAAAATTCGAAGAACTCATTTCGCATATCCGTTTTCTGATACATGAGGGCAGCTGCATCGGCGGTTCCGTTTTGAAGATATCCAAGAACTCCACTCCATATACTGTTTTCCTAAATTCATAAATTTTTTTGTAAGAATTCGAATAGTTTTGTTACAGATTATTTTACAGAGATGTCCAAATTCTGGATTTTGCGGAATATATTTTTATCCGGTGTTCGTATTCCGGATTCCGAGAGAAAGCGAGGATTTTTAAACCTCTGCTATTAATAATGTAAAAATAAAACGAAAAATAATTCCGGACATCTCTGCTACTTCAAAAGACCTTACTTTAATCGTTCCCCAATCGAGACCTCCGACAATCGTTGGTGTTACAACCGGTATAATATCCCATTTTAATGAATCTCCTATCATTTTCAAAACCTGAAAACTGTGACACTTTACAATTAGAAAAATCAACTTTCAATAAACCTCGATAGTCCATCCTGGGAATGGACATTGTACAATCACATCTAGAGTTGGAAATATAGGACAATTGGCAAATGCATCAGGAGGATTTCGAGCGAGAACAACTCGAAGTTGTCTTCGAGAAGACATTTGAATTGAAATGAATTATTGAGGACATCGGATACCTAGGTGATGAGTAGCTTTGTTTCATTTTCTATTTGCTTTGCATTTATGTAAAAGTTTCAGATTTTGGATGTTTATTTTGAAAAGAATACTTTATTTGAGTTCAGAGACAAAAAAGGATAAAACAAAGAAGTTCATGGACCATTTGGGAAGTTGTAAAGAAGGATCATATGATTGGAGCCTCTGGTTTTTTGGAGCCCGACACTCGTTGAGTGTATTTTGGTGTGATTAAAAAACTTGAAAATTGATTGTAGGTTTATGTAACCCATTAAAAAAGTGAGAACTAAAGACGAACGAGTAAAAACTGGGTTGAATCGCGCCGAAGACGCACCATCTGTTGTTTTATTTATTGGGCAATTATCTCGGTTCCTATAAAGGTTCCTAACAAAAATTTTCGAATCTATGAAATTCCTCTTTTATTAAAAAAAACACGATAGGGGGCAAAATGTGTAAATATGAGTGGGTGAGATGGTTGAACAAAAATGTGTGCATATGAATGAAAATGAGGGTCGAGGGATTATGAGCGATTTTGGGGATGTAGGAATTTTGGGGAAAAGGGGGATTGGAAGAGCTTTTGGCTCTATATGATTTCAGCGGTCCCTAGAGAAAATAACGGTCCGGGGAGAATATAGTGGTCCGAAAAGAAAATAACGGTCCTAAATGAAAGGTGACACTGAGTGCTCAGGAATCACTTGCAAACCTTGTTTTCAATCAATTCTCGATTAGTAATGGAATGTGTTCATTTTCATAGTTAATTGACATTTATATAATACCTAAAAAGTTCAAAAATGTTCAAGCACTTTTTTAGGAAAGTTAAGAATATACTAGAAGAAATTGAAATATCATTTCAAATTCTAATTATACCATTATTGTTAGGATAGAACGCCACTATTACACTCTGCATTCAATTACCTATATTTCTGTGTGAGGTATCAGAAATATTTGGAACTCGTTTTGGAACTTTTTTTTCTCCATCTGAATTCTTAATTGAATTTTGGTAGAATTATCAGAATTCTCCATTATCTGAAAAAAATTGAGAAGTTCTTGAACATTTTTGAACTTTTTAGGTATTATATAAATGAATTCTAGTGAATCGATCATAGCAACAAATGATAACTTGCCTTCAATTAACTAGGAAAAATTACCACATTTCATTAACTAAACAAACATTAATTGAAAACAAGGTTTACAAGTGATTCCTGAACACTTACATTAGTGTCACCTTTCATTTCGGACCGCAGTATTCTCCCCGGACCGTTATTTTCCCTGCGGACCGCTATTTTCACTTCGGACCGCTATTTTCTCTAGGGACCGCTGAAATCATGTAGAGCCGAGCTTTTTAATTCTGAAACATTAAAAATTGAAGCAAAAAAAATGACATGGAATATTAAAAATGGAAGCAATAAAAAATGACATGAAATACAGTTAGTACAAACGGAAGTGGCATTCAATTGGAGAGTGGCGCTCTATTTTCCGGACACCTCTGAAAACGTTCTATTAGAGAGTGGCGTTTTTCGACCAAACTCGCCCACGTCTTGACTAACCTGCCCATTCGGAACTATTTAATCATCTTCAAAAATTCTTCCTCTGTTTTGGCCCATACTCCAATAAAGAATGTTCCGAACTGCACATCAACAGATGCCACACGATTATCAGTTTTTCTGACGACGTATGCGTAGCTGGTGAGAGGATACGCTGTTGTGTCTTTATCACACCAATTGAAACTGAAAATTTATTGTATTTTCACGACAAAGTTCAAAAAATAACTTACCGTTGAAGCACATCGAACGTTGGTGGTTGTCTGTTTCCATCAATGAATTTTGCTCCGATTTCATTCAGAATTCTTGGTAGAAACCGGTTTTCATTACGAGGCCTGATGTATGAAAACTCCAGATTTTGAAATGCCTCTCCTGATTTCCATCTTTTCACAAAATCGATCACATTTTCTTTTCCGTATCTATCACAGTCTACAGCAATCTGTCTTCCCCGAAAATGACGTACGAAATCCGGACCGTTGATTTTCCATGTGTTTATATAAATGGATTCTGCCTGATAGAATTTCGATTCCGGATTCAATGGTTTCATTTTCTGATTTATTTCCAATTGAATCAATTTCGCAACAGGAGACAAGGAGAAAAAGTTCTCAAAGGTTCTGACGTCCGAAAACTGCTCGTCGAGATACAAACCAATACAGAATGATACGTTTTTGAGTTTTGGAATGAAAGGAATAAAAAACTCTTTAGACTGTCCCCAGCTTGGTTCTTCCCAGTTATACTCTATCGAATTTCCAAAGACATCCAGAAAGTGGTTATGAATCGATTGGAATACAGATTCTTTGTCATATTCCAAATATGATGCCACAGGGTATTTGTAATCGTCGGATAATCTGGAATAATGCTATCTTCATGATTTATTGTTTTATCGTGCCCCACCTAAAATCAATTAACTTCCCAGATAAGTTCAACTGGTTACTATCCTTTCCGGCCGTTGTGTGCTTGATAATCCTCATTATTATTTCGTTGACAGTTCTGGACTCCCGTTTGTAATATTCCTTTAGAGGTTTACATTGGTCGAGAAGATACACCACACACGTTCCATCTTTTCTATCATATTCATACTCAATTGATCTGATAGTTCTGAATCTCTTATTTTGAGATGATGAGATCAATTTCTTCATATTTTTTGAGACCAATGAAAGATGAAGTAGATCGAGATTATTCATGTTGTCGAGTATCTCCCTTTGGATCAAACCCGGATATTTGGGGAAAATCATATTCTGAAATTATCAAAAAGATTGTATACTTAGAGAAACACAAATTATTAGAAAAAAATGTGAATCAGAAAAGAAGGGACATGACGTGGCACACAGAAGACGTAGAGACTGTCATGTGTTATGGCCTATGACTGTTCAATACACTCCACTACTCTCTCCCACAGGGACCAACTGTCCACAAAAGGTGGATTAGTTGGTTAGGTCTTCTTAGCACCTCTCTCAGAATTGTGTCGAGTAGAAATAAAGAAACCAAATCGATGAGGTAGTTGTAGATGTGAATTTCGTTTCTTTAAAAGTTGCCCCACACTGTCAAGTTTGAGCTAATTTTTCTCAACTCTTGCACAGGATATCAAAAACGTGTCGTTTGACTTTCGATATTATGTACAAAATGTATCGATTGGTAAATTGGGAAAAGATCTTCTATTAAAGGTTTTACGGTAACTGATGATTTTCATTTAACATGAGTTAAGATGAGTAAAAGTGCTGAATTAGATGAATATCAAACAGGTTTCAAATAGATTCCCATACTAAATGAAAAAAAAGGCATTGAGTACGGACATGTGTATTGGAAAAAAAACGGCAATGAATGAACGGAGTGGATGTCTGGGGCAGATGGCCTAGTAGATAGTCTCCCTTGTCCATTATGACGTAACCCTTCTTTGCTCAGTTGATGAATTACCATCTCTTCTGCTGTATTAGGGAAACAAACAATATGTAAAACCGAACTTTCCAGGACTTTGAAACCACCTCTAAACTCTGAATTTTTTCGAAAATACCCTGGATTCCATAAGAGGTTCCAAGATGAAACACCCATTCAGATTATTAAAATTCAAAGGTTCTACAATTCTGAATTTTTGGAGTTCTTGATGATCTGAAATTGTAAAGACTTTCTACATGAAAATTCTTACAATTAGTAGACCGAAAGTTTGGGGTCATTGGGGTACAAACCGGTTGAGGGGTATAACATCCTTAAGGAAAGTACAAAACATCTGAAAAATTCAAATTGTATGTACCACCGAATTGTGTGTTATGTACCCCCAAACTCCTCTGTACCTCCTTCAGAGATGTTCGGATTCCGGATTTCGTGAAAAATATTTTTGTCCGGATTCCGTATTCCGGATTCCGGAAAAATTTTATTTTGTCCGGATTCCGGATTCCTGATTCCGAGAAAATTATTCTATTCCGGATTTTAAGAATATTTGTTAGCAAGATTTCGTGAGTTCATTTTTTGAGCTCATATTTTGAGTTTTTTTTTGGGTTCATTTTTTGAGCTAATTCGCTGACTTTTTTTATGTTCCGCGACTAAAATTGCAAAAATATAGCACGGTATGTGTTAGTAGAACTTTTCTGCTCATTTGGAGAACTCGATATTCCGAATTTCGGGTTTTTTTCGTTCCGGATTCCGTATTCCGGATTCCGGAAAATAATTTTCATTCCGTATTCCGGATTTCGGATTCCGGGAAAATTATTCTATTCCGGATTCTGGATACCGTTTTTCAAAAAAAGTCATTCCGGACATCTCTGACCTCCTTGTAATCCCGAATTATTGTACCCTCTTAATTTTTTGCCTTTTCACATTTAAACCAGTTCGACATACTGGTTCAGGCTCTATTTGAAAGATCCTATTGGTGAAGTTTCTGCTTCAATATGCTCAGAACATCTAGGCTTAATCATACGAGCCATCAAACTAAATGCACAAGCACAATGTTCTTTGTAAAATGTGTTTTGTGTGTTCTGAGCAATCGGGGGAATCCTGTCGTATTCCGCATTCTTCCTCATCATCTATTTCGAAAAAAAAGATCATTAAAAAAGATGGTTTAGTGACACATGGATGATAAGGGTGTGGCTGTCATTAGGTGTTCTTCGATGTTCAAAACCAGCTCAATCTTCTCTGCACTCGACAACATTCCAGCAATTGTTTCTTCGCGTGTTTCGGAGTCTCTCGCAACTGATCCATCATAAGTGTGTGCATTCTTTTTCTAACTATTGCAACAAAAAAAAACGAACGGCGGACACTCCGGGTTCATTAGTACAGTTGTCAATGTTCCTAGCTCACAATCCCCAGCTCTGCTTTGAAAGCGGAACTAGCTCTTATTCATTTTCTCTCTTGATGACTGATTAATGTACCGAGTAGCATGAAATCTGTGAAGTACAAACATTATATATAATCCCTCTCTGGCTTCTTCCTCTCATTTTTCAAACAAATCAGGTTGCGCAATTTGGCAAGAGAAAGACAAATAAAAGTGATACGTTTATTGACATATTGGAACTTTATTGACACGAAAACCAGGTCAAAGCTACATGCGAATTACCAATTTAGGTGTCAACTAGTAAATAGAGAACGAACACTTGCAGATATCCGGTTCAGATGTTAACAAAAAAAAACAGAAGAACCACACACACTTTTTGCCACATCATAACCCGATTATCATTTTGAAAGGGGGATTAGTCGGAGAGCCGTGAAACGTCCGGTGATTGTGGTAACAAAAAAAAAGAGAAAGAAGAAGAAGAAGACGGGCGAAGAATTACATGTTGCCATGTAAACATTATGACCTGTTTCAGCCAGAAACAATAATGTTGATCACTGTCTCGAGAACAACATAACAGACTCCAGAATACAAGTAGTAGACCAGGGGAATGCAGAAAGACTAGTTTTTGTTTCCGTAAAAAAAACCAAAAAAAGAACAGCACCAAAAGAAATGAGTCTATTCAGGAAAAGCGAGGTTGAGTAAACTATTCGAAAGGAGCAGATCACAGATTGAATTGTGTGCAGCAAATTTATTGGTTCAAGCGAATAGTTGCGATATAAAAAAGTGACAGTTTTGATGAAAAAGTTTCTGAGGTCGAGGTAATTTCCGGTTGGTGTGAGCAAGCTAGATTGTCCCAAAACAAATCAGCAGCTGGCGCACTTTGGCGCGTTTTGAATTGGCAGCTTATTCTCTCTGTAGAGATCTAGATTGTGTAGTTTAATCGAAAATTAGTCCCGAAAATCTTTCATGTTTCTCCTTGTGGTTACCGTAAAACCTGTTTTATAAAGGCCCCTTTAATAGAAGGTCCCCTCTAATAGAAGGGCCCTCCGAGAAGGGTTTGGAAAAATAGAAGGGCCCCCGAAATTCCACAATTCATTAAAAACTTGCTAAAGACTTTTTTTAATGAAAAAATTGCTCAACTTTGTTGTAATTGATAGATTTTCATGGACTTTGAACATAAATTTGCCGCATTTTTCGATGAAAAAATTTGGGAAAAATGTCCGGAAAAATAGAAGGACCCCTCTAATTGAAGGGCCCTTGTAATAGAAGGGCCTCCAAAGGTACCTTGGAAAAATAGAAGGGCCGACCCTTCTAATACAGGTTTTACAGTAATTTTATACGCACAGGGTTCGAATTGCTGTGGTATGCAGTCGCGCTTTAATGAGAAAGCGAGCTGACAAAGATTTAGACCCGTGAAAAAAAAATGATTTTGAGATGGAAAACAAACTAAAAATTTCAATGAGCCGACAAGAAGAAATTTGAATTTTTCACGACCTAAAACTTTTGTACGTCACTTTCTCAATAAAGCGCAATAGAAAAGAATAGCAGACCGGAGCAGTTCGAACTTTGTGTATACTCATTTCCTATTCCTTTTTTTTTTCTTGTTCAATCATCAGAACACACACACACACACAGAATAATTTATTTTTCCGTTCATTCTCCGTCCGAAATGTTGCTTTTCCCTCGATTTTTGAACAACCGAAATCAAAGAATTTGTGCAAAAAAAAAGCCGTTGAGTTTGTGCCACTTGTAAGATCGAATGACTCATATTCGAATCCAGTATTTATTCAGAAAAGAACAGCAACAAAAGAGATTGAACGAATTGTCGAAAGAAATCAACCTGAAATCAGAGATTTTGAATTTAATGTAAAAGAATGTGTATTCAGTCTCCAATATCCCATATATATTTCGATAAAGCTCTTCCGTGTTCTTTTTCTCTTTCTGGACGCTTTTCTCACCCGCGACATAAGAGGGGGCATATAAACAATGCGTATTGTTTCTCAAGTACCGTCTCTCTTTTCTGCCGGATAAGATTTCGGAAAAAAACGAAGAAGAAGGAGAATCTGTGCTTACTTTTTTGTGAATACTTTATTATTGGAAGGAGTTCCCCTGGTGGTGGCTTGTTCAGTTCCTTCTTCAGCACTTCCGATCTATTGAACATTAAAAGGAGGAAACGGGACGCGCGAAAAAAAAATCACAGCGAGCACACAAAAACACAGCTGAGAGACAGAGCAACAACACCTTCTTTTTCGTCTTCTCTCTTCCCGAACAGTTATTGTCTTTGGGCCACACGTCTCGGCCGTTCGTGTTCAATGAAAAGAGCACCAACGGGACACTTCCGATCACGGATGCTATTGTGTTTCAAGCTCTGCACTTTTTTTCCTGTGCCTGCATTCAACGGGAGAATGACGCCGATCCCTCTCTCGCTGTGCCCATCGCCCTGTGCTCTTGCTTGTGCGCACTCTATATTTGGGCATCTCCCGTGGGAAAACAACAAGCAGAACTCTCAAACAAACAGCTGATTGATTACAACGTCTTTTTAAAAATGCGAGGAGGTACTAGAAGTGCGAAAAGGTGTTGAAGTCCAAAATAGATTCCGAAGTTCACAATATGCTCTTCAAGAGGAAATAAATAGGGAGGCATGGGAAAAAATATTGAAGAGTGACATGAAACAAAGGAACACTTGTACTTGGTGCCGAAAAGAACTCCAGCGCGTTCCAAAATAAGATTGGATGATCGGAGCTGTGGCCATGTCTCACAACGAAAACTACAGTAACCTAAAGATATTGTAACTTTTCGTATCTCGTTTTACTAATTTTCGTCGATTTTTCTGTTATTTTTCGAGAAAAAATCGAGAAAAAAAATATAATTTTTTTAGGTTACTGTAGTTGTCGTTGTGAGTTTTTTTTTTCTCGAAATTGTCTCGAAAATTTACAAAATAATCGACGAAAATCAGTTGAAAAATAGAAAATGAATACTGATAATTGGAATAATTTCAGGTTACTGTAGTTTTTGTTGTAGGATCTTAGGACACGCCCACCGGCGTTTCTCTTCCACAGCTCCGTTTTTTGGTAGCAGAATAATAACAATCGAATCATTTTATGATTGGCTTTCAACATTCATTGAGAATATCAATCAATTTCAGAGATCATTATAACCTCCTATTGCGATAATTGTGTAATTAGTAGATTAGATTCTTTCGCAACATCGATTTAAAACAATGATCTAAACACAGAGAACTACGCGTGTCAGATAATCTTGTTCACAGGTGAATCAAGTGTGCCAACACATAAAGAGATACAGTAAAACGAAGAGGATGGCACTCGACGGAGCCGCCGCTCCGCGAGCAGCACCCGATGACCGAGTGCTGCCGCACGGGATAGGATTCCGCCGAGCAGATCCTTGCTGGTATCATTTTCGTTTTCTCGCCATTCAAGCAACATACACAAGCGGGACCCATTTCGAAAAACCAAATACATGGAGAGAGAGAACGAGTGACTCAAACACACACAATTGTTTCTTCACTGATCCTTCTTCTTCTTTTTCTTCTTCTTCTTCTCATTGCTACCCTACGGAATGACTTATGGGAAGGAAACTGGAATACCGAGATGATGCGCACATGCGGACGACGCGGCGTCAACGAGCTCGCGCCAACCTTTTTCGACTAATTGTTAGACAGGGGGAAGAAATTGAAGTGTGCATATTATACGTACATCCAAAGGGTGTTCATCGACCAGAGATTATCTACGGGGGAGATATTTGAAATTGAGCCGCATTAAAAAAAACGTCTGGAATGTTGAAGCTATACATTTAAAAGTGTATTGAGATGGATAGTTCGACTTTGAACTCGATTATCTCATCTTGTATGAAAGATATCAAAATGTGTCAACTGATAAAATGTTTTTCATAATATCACCAACATTTTTTTAGTTAACAAATTCTTGATATCTCTTACAGAAATTGAGATAATTGAGCTTGAAGGACAAGTACTGTAAAACCAGTAATAGCCCCAACTTTTAACTTTGAGCTCAATTATCGCGGTTCTTGCTAAATATATGAAAAAGTTGTCAACGAATAGAATGTTTTTCATAATATCACCAACATTTTATCAGTTGCCATATTTTTTATATCTCTGATGGAAGTTGAGATAATTGAGCTTGAAGCACAAGTACCGTGAAGCCTCTAACAGTCCCAACTTTATACTTTGAGCTCAATTAATTCCATTTCTATGAAAGATAACAAAAATCGATCAACTGATAAAATGTTTGTCGTAATTTCACCAATATTTTATCAGTTGACAGATTTTTGCTACTTTTTATAGAAATTGAGATAATTGAGCTCAGAGCGGTGACCTTCTATCTTTGCGGTATACCGTAGTTCAATCAACAGTCTTGCTAAAAAATTATTACGGTATCTGAAAATGGGAAACTGATTTTGCGAACTTCTTATCACTAAATGAGCACTGATATTTTAGTGTCCAATTTGTGTTTACTAACTTTGTCTATCTTTAGAGAGAGTACTCGTACTCCAAAGTAACTTTTGAACTACGTTCTCTGAACGAGCGACTTCTGTAAAGTGTCTGTAAACTCAATTGAAAACCAAACAAACAACTACAAAAACCAAATCAGAAGATGAAGTCTAATCTCATCTCAAACAGTCATCTCAAATTCAGTTTTTAGTCTCTTTGACGAAGAAAAACCAAAAATGATTCTGAAGCGATTACGCTAGTTGTAATCGTAGAACACACACACACACACACAAATTGAAACCGTCAAACGGTTTGAGCACCTACTTATCTCAAATGGCTTTCTTCGAAAAAGTTTTCATGGGTCGTGTACACATTGTCTGCAACAAGTTGCCATTCTGCACGAATGCTGCTTGTTTTGTTTACTTTCTCCTGTCCACAGTGGTTTAGGAAGAAGAAGAAGGAAAAGAAGGAAGAGAAAAGAAGAAGAAGCGACAGTATATCATGGATATATCATTTCTGCGTCAATCATCTTGTTAATCTATTTACAAGTATTCGCGAGAAGTGTCTCTTGCGTGCGCTGCTCTCTCCGCGCGGTATGCCATTCCATTCCACTGATGAGTTCCGGATTAGGGCGGAGAGGGAGCACCGCCCTCCCGAGAGGGCGCCGCGGGAGCCCTCCCAGGTGTGCTCCAGAGCCAATCGAGTATAAAAGCGCGACGAGTTTCTCATTGAGCATCACACTAGCTTCTTCTCACTACACATGGCGCGCCTCCTCCTCATTATCGGATGCGCTACTCTCGCAGGTTTATCATTTTTCCAACATTTTACTACTCATCTTTTCATCTTTCTCTTTTATACATTTCTTTTTGTTTTTAGCTTTCGCTTCCTGCGAATCTAAGAGTGGCGAGGAAACTCCACAATACTGGAGAGCCATTCTTGGTGATATCTGCCAATTGCCATCGTTCCCTAGAGCCACTGGTGATCCAACCCGTTATGTTGAATGTGTGCGTCAATCCTCATTTGCTGCTGATAGGTAAGATTCATCTCTCTTTCTTCTTCTTCTCCTTCTCCTTTTTCTATTCTCTCTCATTTCCAGAAAAGATCTCGGAATCTGGCTTCTCCGTGAATGCCTTCCAGGATACGAGTTCGTTGCTTCTGCTCGCCGTTGTAAGACTGTCCGTTCGGTCAACAAACAACAAGTAAACTTTACTTTTATTCTCTCTGTCTATTCCATCTCTTTCTCTTTAGGAGCTTTGCGAGTCTGCCAATGCCACTGAATACAACTTCTGCCCAACTGCTTCTGCCATGCAATTCCTCGTCGAAGAGATCCGTGAGGCTCCAAGACAGTGCGCCTGCCCCAACGGAGAGCAAAACTGTGTCTGCCCATCTCCCGAAATCCTCGAGCCAATCTCTGCTGCTAAGAAGGTCCGCAGATCCGCTCAACAGCAACCACTCAGATTCTCTCAATACCCATCGTGCCCGTGCCCACAAAACCAACCAGCATGCACTTGCTCCACCAACAACCAACAGAACGAGCAGATCCTTGTTTCCATCTCTTGCTGCCAACAAGATGTTGCCACCACTCAAGCTCCAGTTCAAATGCAACCATGCCAATGCACCCCAACTCAAATCCAACAGGTAATAGCTTTAACTGTCTTACAATTTCATAATCTATTCTTATATTAGAACTGCCAAACCACCACCACCCAACAGCAATACTGCCCACAACAATCTGCTCCAGTTGTCCAGCCACAACCATGCCCACTCGGTAATTCACAATACAACTTGACTTATTTTTTAATTTCCAATATTTCAGTCCAAGGATCCGGAGTCCAAAACGCCCAATACCAAGGAATCTGCTCGTGGATGATTGACCCACTTGCCACTGACCCACAATCCCGCACTCACTTTCTCCAATGCCAACCAGCTCCAAACAACTTGTTCTGCGGAAGATGGCAACGCATGCCATGTGCTCCAGGAACTGTCTTCGACGTCTCCTCCCAAGTCTGCGTCTGGGACACTTCCAGCCAACCAGGAACTCTCCCAACTCCAGCTCCATACGTTTCCACCCAAGCCCCACAGAACGCCCAATGCGGATGCACCGGAGGAGTTCAAATCGGATCATGCAACCAAAACTACCAATGCCCAGGACAATCGGTCTGCCAAGTCGGACAAAACAACGGACAACAGGTAATTTAGAATTGGGGAGAAGGGGGGGGGGTGGTATAGTAGGGAATAAATAAAAGAATTGACGAGTGGCACAACCAACCGGCTCCCCCGTTCTTATTCCTCTCTGTTAGAGCAATAGGGGGACGATCACAATAGAGTCTCGAGGGAGCTCGAAGAGATCATAAGCAAACGAACATTGTCTCGATTACAGTGCATGGTTTGCTGCTACTTCCGCAAGAAGGCCCGTCGTTTCTAAATCGATCGAAAATAATTCTCTTCAACAACATCTTCATCTTCATCGACTCTTCTCGCTTCGCATTTTTGTATATAACGTGAAGAAAAAAAGAATCAAAAAACGGATACGCATAGACAACAATAATTGTACCGCCTAGTTTGCCCTTTTGCCTCTTCCTATTTTTCTGTCTCTTCTCCCCCTCTTTCGTCAATATTTGAATTTTGAATTATTGTTCATTCTTTAGGGGTTTCTCTGTTCAATGATAACTATTATATAACTTATGATGGTACTTCAATAAATATATATTTTCAATTTGTTTCTTTTTTCTATTTTCGATTTTTAAGTTTCAGCATTTCAGAGCGTGATCAGAATCACATATTTTTCTTTTAATCGGGAATTCCGGATGATCTTCAACACCCATAGAATTACTATCACTGTGGGACTTTCCTTTTATTGATTAACTAATGTATTAAACTAATGTATATAGTTTCTAAAGTTTTCTGAGATTAAAAAAACATATTTTCACTTCCAGATGTTGTCAAAAGGGGTGTTCCAAAGGCCATACTGTATTTTCTTTAATAGATTACTGTAAGTAATATTAAAAAGTGGTCAACTGATAAATTATTTATCATCATATCACCAAAATTATGTCAGTTGACAAAACTTTGATATATTTTACAAGAACCGAGATATCTGAGCTCAAAGTTGACGGTTTGGCTGGGCTTCTATTAGATAGAATCAGAACTTTCAAAACGAGTTTTGAAGATGTTCCGATAGTCCGTCAACAATCCGTTGATTGCCCGTCGGTTCTTCTTCGGCTGCCAACTAGCAGTCATTCGCTTAAGATTTTTGATACCTTCATATCTGTATCCCACATTCTTGGCCGTTTGGGCTGGATCGGGTATTCCAGATCTCTGTCCTCCCTTCATATCATCCTTCTATTCATGCAACCAGAAAACGTATACAAAAGACATCAAATTCAAATTTTCTGAGTTAATAGCAATGATGCCCCTTTAATTCCAATTGTTACCCAAAACAGGTCAAAAAGGGAGCTGAATGTAGAAAATTATTTTTTCAGCTCAAAATATTGGAACACCATAACATATTATAATACAACCCTTCTATTTTTGTTAATTGTACTTTAAATTCCAATTTCTTATGTTCCATTTCAGCTGTACAATAACTTGTCCAACAAATGACCAAAAGTGTCAGATTCCATACTAGTCCGACAAAATGAATTTCTTTTTAATTCCCGCGATTGATAAAAGTTCCGATTTACTACAAACTCAATGTTAATGTGTGGTGAAGACTCTTCTTTAATTCTATTCCCGTCTCCACTATCAAATTTTGTGACTTCGAACAATTCAATCTATCAATTTCAGAAACCCTTAACAGTGTAATCAGCCCATCTTCCGACTCTAACTAATAGTTCGTGTGATTTCAGAAAAGACAAAGAGTTGAATTTTTATTGAATCATGTGAAGTGATTACAATTTTTTTTTTAAGATTTCAATGAAATCAATTGCAACAATAACGAAAAAAGCAGAATGAAATGGCAAATCGGACATTGAGTTTGATGTTGTTTAGTGAGCCTTCTTGGCTTTAGCCGCCTCGACTCCGGTTCTGTATTGAAGAACTCCCTTCGCTTTGTGGGTCAAATAATCGAGGGTCACGTTGTAACTGAGATACTTGAAGAACCAGTCGTAGTTGACTTCTCTCTTGTATCCGTACTGAGTGTTTTTCAGTGGTTCGAGAGCTTTCTGAATTGCTGGAGTGGCCTCCAACAGGTGGTAATGTGGAATTTTGGTGAAGAAAAAGTGATGGGCGACGTGTCCGTTGGTGATGTTGTGCATGATGTTGTCGAGTCCGAATCCCCAGTGTCTGTCAATGGTTTGAGTTTGTCCACGGACGAATCCCCACTCATCAGCCTCGTAAACCTGGAAAATATTGTTGTTTCTAGTTTTCGTTTGTAGTTGGAAGTTAACTTTTAAAACTAGGTCAAAACGCGCCGAAGGCGCGCCAGTTAGCTTTTATTATTACAATTTTTACAAAATGTTCACCTCAATGTTCTCATTTTGATGTTGAAGATATGTGATGATGACAAGAATGAGTCCTTGGAAGAGAAGTGGAATGTAGTAATACTTGACGAAAGTGTAGACCGAGTAGCCGGAAAGAGCAAATGCAATCTGAAAAGACATGGTCAGCTACATAAATTGGAAGGAAAACTCACGTAAGCGCAAATAGCGCAGGCAACTCCGGAAACAACGCACTTCACACGATCCTCGGTGGTTTCGAAAAGTCTGGACCATGGCCAGAAATGAGATCCATCTGGAAGCCCGACGATGGTATAGATTGGATTCCAACGCAACCATCCGGAAATTGGAATAACGGCAAAGTACTTCTCAATGGCGGTTCTGTTGTTGTAGTCCTCTTCAGTAACCCATGGATGTCCCTTATCTTTCTCCAAATGAGAAGTGTATTGATGATGTTGTCTGTGAGACTTTTGCCATGGCCAGAATGGAGCAAGAATTGGAGCATGGGCAAGATGTCCGCAGAGATCGTTCAACCATTCGTAATCGGAGAATGATCCATGACCACAGTCATGTCCAACACAGAAAAGAGCAGATCCTACGATTCCCATCGCCCAGTACCAGGCAAAGAGACCAATCCATCCGAGATAATGCTCAATGTATGGAACTGCAAAGTATAAACCAGCAAGAAGGAGATAATCCTTGATAAGATAAGAAATGGAGATCAGAGGATCCTTGACAAAGCAATGCTCTGGAATTGCAGCCTTGAGAGCGGCAACTGATGGAAGTTCTGGAACCTTGATGGTTTCCAAATCCTTTTTACTAGTTTTCACTTTTGTCGCGATTGTCATTTCTGCTCTGTTATTACCTGAAAACATGACATTAGTTTAGGAAAGGGATTTTGAATCTAGGATCAGCGATATAGTGGCAGAAGTAGATGACGAACTATATATTTGTAAAAAAAAAAGAAAATAGGAAGAATGAAGTAACCTGGGGTTATGGGTCAAAAAAAAGTCTGAATGAATGACTATCCTGTAGGAGAGGCCAATTTCAGAAAAATTACTTTTCGCCTATCAGAGAAGGTAGTCTCATTCTTAATTTCTTCTTCTTTCTCTTTCCTCCTCTTTTTCTCTTTCCCCTCATATCGAAAAACCGAAAAGACCACCGCACAATATGGCGTGATTTATTCTACGAAACCATCCTCGCTCCTCTCCGTATCTCTCATTCGCCAGCCAGCAAGCCAGCACGTACTCTTGTCCTTTGCCCTCGGAGATAGTCTAGGTTATTGAGATACAACAGACACAAATCAGTGCACTTTCTTTTGATTCGAAAAAAGTTGAGAATGGATTGAGAGAGATAAGACAAAGAGACGCAGACTTACCGGATGGGTAGACATTTTTCAAAGGTTTAGGAGACACATGAATCAATGAATCAAACTTTTGGACACTTTGAAAATCAGATTCAGCGCTAAAGAGCACAACTTTTCCGTTTCTGGTACAAAAATCGGATCTGAAAGTCCCACAACGACAACTACCGTAATCTAAATGTTGTGGCGTGACCTGAGCTGGAGAACGCCAACTCTCAAGATCTACGTGGCGATAAGAACTGCCTATTTAAGCTTATTGAACTCTCTATTAAATGGTTCACTCTTATGTAAATAAACTCTTAGTTTATCCTCTTCTCATGGCAACCGCAAGGACATAACAATGGCGATCAGGATGAGATGGTGATGGATCGTAGCTGGATCCAACGAACAAAGATGTCTGGTGTGCCTGGTGAGAGAGGAAGAGAAGAGGAGGATCCCGGTGTCGTGAAGACGTCGTAACGCAGACGTCGTGTGTAGGATGGGGATCGTGGGATCACATCAAGAAGATCAAGGAGAGGAGAACGCGGACCGTTGGACCGTTGGAGGATCAATGGGATCGAGGAACGGCGAGTGAAGATCAAGAGAATCGAAGGACTCATTTCAACTGGTGGTTGCTCCGTCTGGATGGATTCTTCGCCGACGTGCTGGTTGCATTGGAGATCGAGATCACATCAACATCGAGGCAACAACGACTGGGAATTGTGTCTAGTCAAAAGAAAGGCTGTGGTGTCTGAGCAGCGGCTGTCGTGGGACTTCGTGGAAGAACTCGATGGTAGACAACGACTTCTTGTTAAGAAGGGGAGGTGTTGTGGCGTGACCTGAGCTGGAGAACGCCAACTCTCAAGATCTACGTGGCGATAAGAACTGCCTATTTAAGCTTATTGAACTCTCTATTAAATGGTTCACTCTTATGTAAATAAACTCTTAGTTTATCCTCTTCTCATGGCAACCGCAAGGACATAACACTAAAAATACTTTTATTTACAGTATTTAATTTTTCCGTTTTTTACTGGTTTTCGTCGCCTTTTCCGTTTTTTTTCCAGGCAAGTCGGAAAGTTAAAGTTTTTAATACTGAAAAAAATGGCTGAAAACGCACGAAAGTCGGAAAAAACAATTCCAGAAAAAAGAAATATGTTTGGGTTACTGTAGTTGTCGCTGTGGGACCTTCGACCTACACATTGTTAGGATAAATGTCGGATTTCACTGCTTGAGAATGTTCAGTATTCCTATGCGAACAAAATAAAATCAGAACCGTCTGCTCTTTTTAATAAAGAACCAAACTACAGTATGCCTTCACCTAGTAGGAACAAAGTCCGACTTTTTCTTCATATTACCACATTCCTTTTTTATACCAAGATACAATGCTACAAAACGGAAAAAAATCTTCCAAGTATTCCCGTGTTCAAACTACAGCATGTGAATCAAAGAACCATCAGTAAAAAACTGTCACCCGATAAAACAACCCGTTATCATTATAAGGTGAGAAGTCGGCGACACTGTGAAGCAGACCGGACAAAGTGCAGTTTTTTTTGGCACTATCAGTGTTGAGAGACAGTTCTTTTCTAATCTGAATGCCGGCATAAAAATTGTAAAAGTCGTTTTATATTTTATTGAAATCAAAAAAGATGAATAGAGAAATTGGGAGCAAGAATGAAATAGAAAAATTGTAGAGACAGGCGATTAACAACCCGGTGAAAACGCAAGAGGTGTTGTACTCTGAAACGGCTCGTTGACTCGTTTTACTTGGCTTTCGCCTTCTCCTCAAGAGTTGTTCGGAATTGAAGGATTCCTTTGGTCTTATGGACAAGATAGTCGAGCTTGATGTTGAACCATAGGAAGCGGACGAAGAAGTCGTAATTTACTTGGTATTTGTATCCGTACTGAGTCTCGAACAGTGGCTCCAAAACCTTCTTTACACCTTCAGTGGCTTCGATCAGATGGTAATGTGGGATCTTATTGAAGAAATGATGGGCAACGTGTCCGTCAGTGATGTGATGCATGGTTTCATCCAATCCGAATCCATAGAAACGGTCGATAGTCTGGGTTTGTCCACGCACGAAACTCCACTCATCAGCCTCATAAACCTTTAAACCAGATATGTTGATTTGAATTCGTCACTAGAATTCTTACCTCAGCAACTTCATCAGCGTGTTGAAGATAGGTGACAATAACGAGCATGCATCCAAAGAAGGAAAGTGGAACCCAGTAGTACCAGAACCAGTTTGAGTATGATCCAGCAATCGCGAGAGCAACATAAGCACAAGCGACACAGCAAACGCCAGAAATCACACATTGAACACGCTCAGAATCACGGACGAAAAGAGAAGAGTATGGCCAGAAATGAGATCCATCGCAGAATCCGAAAAGTGTGTAAACGGGGAACCATTTGAGCCATCCCGAGAATGGCATTGGATTGAACAGCTTCTTC
Organism: Caenorhabditis nigoni; assembly: GCA_027920645.1. Taxonomy (NCBI): domain Eukaryota; kingdom Metazoa; phylum Nematoda; class Chromadorea; order Rhabditida; family Rhabditidae; genus Caenorhabditis; species Caenorhabditis nigoni. The sequence goes on along the minus strand of CP115867.1, from coordinate 11,627,333 downwards.
CATGTTGGCATCTTTTCCCAGTCTTTGTCTTGAATCCAAACGTGCCCGTGATCTTTGTCAATATGGTTGGTGAACTGAAATTCAGAAACTAGGATGTGTAAGAACACCGATGGTTCTTCCAAAACTTACAGCATGGTGAAGTTTGTGACTCTTTTGCCATGGGAAATAGGGAGAGAAAAGAGGGGAGAATGCGATGTGTCCAATAATATCGTTCAAAACTTGATTATCTGAGAAGGATCCATGAAGACAATCGTGTCCGACAACGAACAAAGCGAATCCGAAGACTCCCATCAACACGTTCCATGCCAGGTAACCGAAAAGTCCAAAGTATTCGAAGACAGGAAGAGCAAAATAAAGAAAAGCAAGGGCCGCAAAGTCTTGCACCAAATATCTGAGAGATCTGGTGAGATCGCGTTCGAAGCAATGGGGTGGAATGGCACGACGGAATGCATCCACAGTTGGCAATTGAACGCGCTCCTCCTCAGTTGCTTGTTGAGTTGAATCCAAGGAGCGTGGTGGCTTCTCTTCAATAGACACGCGAGCATCAACCAGAACATCTCCGCCGGTGACCGGAGCCGTGGCGGATAACCCGTCTGAGGAATGAGCGACCATACCTGAAACGAAATTTAGGTGAAAAGTGAAGAGTCCATATAAAGAAAATATAACATAGTACGAAGAACATTCAAAGATTCACGTGATGGGGAGCAGAAAAAGCGCTGGGGGAGCGTTTGTTATGCATGCAGTTGTGCTCGTCCGAGTGAAGACGAATGCGTGTGCTGCCTCGATAGATGGATTAGTTTGGCAGTGAAGCTAGCTGGGGGTTGGCTCAAAAAAAAGAGTGAGACTAGTTTGTACAATATTTTTTGAAGAAGAGGAGATAAGGAAAAACAATTAATATAGAGGTGCTTGATATATTTTTCAGACGGCACAGATACAAAATAGCTCGACTAGGGAATGTCATCAGAACACAATCTTATCTTGCTTTCTCTCGCAATTTGCCACGTATTCAGGTCGTGACTGATATAAATTTATATGAAAAAAGAGCTCTCCGGTTGAGTTCAGTTTCGTGCAATATCACTTGACGCACATGAATTATGGGCTGATAACGAACAACTGTCTCATCGGGACAAAGAACGAACTATGATGCAAACCTACTTTGAAAGTGAAAAGAAAAGTATTCGGGTGAGGAGATGCTTCGAACGCCCCTTGGTACTGTAGTAACGAAAGTGTCAGCTGCTTTTAGCATAATTAGTTCACGTTCGAAAATTGGAGTTTGAACTAGAAAATTTTGAAGAGATGCTTAACCAGGAAGTATACTTTACACTTTGACATTCGTGTTTTCTAAGCCATTCTATAGCTGTAGACATGATTTTTTTTAAAAGACTATTGAAAATCTTCTTCTTCCTCTGCCACCAAAACACATATCATAGGAACAAAGAATATGGTTCGATTTGCAGGTCACATAGAATCCGAATTCAAGCGAGAGTTTAGAAGGAGAAAAAAAATAGAACAAGTTGTGCAAATTGGGAGCTGTGGGCAGAAGCGTCCTCTCTCCCGAGACCCAATCGTGCGCTTTTTTTTGTGGGCGCATTTTTCTTTTCTTCACATTTTTCGAGGAGAAATAAAAGAAGACACTGGCGGCAGAGTACATCTTTAGGACACATATGAGACCATATCATCAGCCTTATCAGCAGCATTTTAAGTTCCCGTTTCACCGAAAGTACAGAAAGACTATTGAAATGGTTTTTTTGGAATATTTTTTTCGAAAAAAAAGAAGGCATCAAAATGGGGCCATGACTAAATAGCTACAAAATCATAACAAAACAACGCTGATTCATAGCTGGGCATTTTTTTGTTAGAAAGAAAACGGCAAAAAAAACGAGGAAGCATGTAAATGCAAAAAAGGGGAAATCGCATGAATTAGTCGCAACGGAAATGAATGAATTCTGCTCGGATATGAATGGGAACGAGAGATTCAAAAATTGAGAGACGGAAAGACGAGCGAAGGTCAATTTGTGGGAGTCGAAAGAACTTCCACTTTGCACTTTTTGAACTCATAATTTGTGGACATACGAACATTTTAGGCCAATAAAAAAGGATTTGGCAGACAACAGTTGGCGAGTGCACTCGAGAGAAATAACCTCTGCACCAGACCGTACCGCCTCTTTTTCTGCGTCTCTCCATTGCACACGAACTCTCCGTTCGCTCTCTGTCGCCGCGACAAAAATACCAATGGGCTGACTGCAGAAAAGAAGATCGCGGCAGGCAGACTGAGATGAATGATGATCTTCACGGTGAAGATAATGTGATGGGTTTTTTAAAAGTTCGGTAAAAGAAGAAGACTCTTTATTCGAGAAATGTTCAACATTAAAACAAAAAACAACTAAATATTCAAACTGAAGTATTTAAAACTAAATGATTATACTGAGAAATCCATTCATACTGTAACCGCATCAAGATTGGCTAAATGTTGAGATTCTTTGGATAGAGCAATCGTTAGCTCTTTTTCAGTAGGCCTGAATCCCAAAATCTTTTCCAGTAACACAGATGGATGATGTCCTCCTCCATGCGATTGAACCTCGGCCCAGCAATCTCCCCATTTTCGTGAAAATGGATCGTCCATGAATCTTTGCTGCCAAATCAAACAGGCGGATGCTCTAGCGACGAGATAAGAATAATATTTCGCTCCATACTGTACTGTGTGATGGAACCGATGTTGGAATGCAGATCCAGGTTCTCTCTGTACATGAGGCATTGCTTTATTCATGATGTCATTGAATAGTTCAGTTGTCGTCATGTAACCCGATGCGATTTGTGGAGCTGCAATGGGACCATGCACTTCAAGATCATAAAGTCCATATGCAGCTTGTTGAACTGTTTCGATCGCAGTGAATGAATGCCTGGAAGCAAGAAGTGTAGCTGCTGACTCGATAGGAAGTTGATCATTCGGTCTATCCGTCCGTTTGATAATATCTGTCATGACCTTCAGGTCACTGAAGAAGTATTCCATGAGATTTGATGGGATTTCCGAAAAGTCCTGTGGGCATCTGGTTCCAGCGACGTGTTGATATTTGGTTCTTCCCAAAATACTGTGCATAGCATGACCAAGTTCATGGAACATCGTTTCAGCGGAATGGAAGCTGATCTAAAGAAGAGTGAATTGAGAAATATTTTTTCTGCGGACTAACTCTCGTATCTCTCCATTGTGGACTGCGACTATCCACCAATCCCAACGATAAAACTAGGATAGGCATTTGCCACGTGCCATTCGAAAGATGTTTAGAACAGCGCACAGTATAATGACAGTCCCCGACAGCCTTGTCCGGACGAATAGAAACATCTACGTAGACTACGCCTAACTCATTGTTCTGCTCATCCACTGCTTTCTGTAAGCATAATTTCCTCGAACTATAACTTTCATTCGACTCTCACCAGTTTCATCACTCCTGAAACATTCCACATTTCTCCAGCAGAAAGTGGTTCTTCTACCAAACGAACACCATAAAGTCGTTGTGTCAGAGTGGAAAATCCCTTCCAGACCGAGGTGAATGTAAAGAATGGAGACGATTCTTGGGAGACTTTTGCAATGTCATAGGCACTCTCCTGAAAGTTTTTATCTATTCGGTTGAAATTAAAAAATACTAACTCTGTATAAATGCATAAGGAAACCGAGATCATGATCAGCAATGGATGATGCTTGATGATTGCCGTTTCTGTTCTGTTGGCTACATTGTTCGGAAACATCTATCAAAACTGCCAACTCTTTTTCAAATGAACCACGGCATTTCTGAATTTTCGGAAGTTGACATTTTCAAGTAATCCTTACTGACCTCAATTACACCCCATAGAAAGTTTCGAGCGTTTTCATAGTTTTCAAGCAACGAATTTCTTTGTGCACGATGAGCGAATGATTCAAATCCAGTCAGCAATGCAAGCTCATGTCGAGATGAAATGAGCTTCCGCAAATAGTTTTCCTGCTGATCATCATGACGATAAAATGCGTTATAGACCATTTTTCGTTTCGATCTGTCTAATGAATTCGAGACGGGTGAATAGATCTGAGAGGATAGACCATATTTTGCTTGATCGAATCTTAATGTTCTCTGATATTTAGATTGCATTCCATATGTTTCTTACTTTCCAATGGATACTACTCTGTCGCAATTTTCCTGAAACCGTGCACCGAACTCAAAAATATCCGAGGAGAGTTGAACGAATTCGTTTTTCTGAGTGTCTTCTAAATGCACTCCACTTTGCTCAAAGTCGTCAAGTAACAACGTCAACGTTCTCCGATCAACATCGTCCAATCTAGATGCTTCTGTCACTTCTGAAGATTTCAGTTTCTGATAAAGTGCTGTATTTGTGTTCAGGCTCTCGACCAGCTCGCAAAATTCTCTTGAAACGTTTTCAGCAGCTTCTCGATACTTTGAGTCGCTGTGTAGTTGACGAACGCATTCTGCCTGCATAAAATTTCTGATTTGAAAATACAGAAGTTTCTTTTTACCAAGTCGGCAGCTTTACAAATCTCATTCGAGATGTCATCAACAATTTCTATTGAAGTTCTCGAGGATTCCAAAGGATCCAGTAACTCCTGAAATTAGAAAAGAATTCAGTCTTCCAATCTGACTCTTCCCGATAGGGTACCTTTATCAGAGAATCTGTAGATGACTTTACTTCGATTGGTAACTCATGGAAACTTGCTGGCGAGCTTAGTTTTTTGTACCCAAAAAGTCCTTTTCCTTCTTCGATCTTCTCACTTTTAAAGGCTCTTCTCCACTCACTAAAAAGCGAACTCTGCCTTGTGAAAGCTCGACTATGTCGCAGTATCACACTTCTTAACATTTTTTCTGCTGGAAACTTTTACTTGTGAACTTCAAAGTTTGTTTTCAATGGATCCAGAGGATATAAGGCACAGAACCTCTGAAAAACCAGTGAGATCGAAAGATACATTAAAATTACTTGTGATTGAAATTATTGATGACATCGTACAATAAATATAAACAGTGAAAAGAGATAACGCTCAAAAATTAAGAAACTTGGCTCGAATCTTCGGACTCGTGATTTCCCGAAGCAGATGGTCTTGGGGCATCTGGGATGTAGTTTCTGCTCGATGGTCCAGCATTCTCTTCTTGGCCGGATAACTCCATTTCATCTGTTCCAGTGGGAGCGAGGGAACTAGTGTTACTGCGAGACGAATTCATTGCCGCTGAAATTCGAAATAATTTCAAAACATAATTTTTTTTAAAGACTACCTCTCGGTGGTGGACGTCTTCTTCTGAAACCAGCTGGCGAGTCAGCAGCATGAATCTTTCTGCGAGGACCACTCATCTCGTTTTCCAAGTCTTCCTCGTCGAAATATTCATCGTCCTGTTAATTGAAATATGCTCTTCATAAAACAAGTTTTAAAAAATACTCACCTCCATTTGAATCGGACGTCCAATATACTGTGATTTGAACTTCAATGGGTGAGCCCAACGACTACTGGACGATTTTCCGTGGAATCCATCATCGGATAGAAGATCTGCACGCTGCGATGCCAACTTCGTCCACATGCTCTGCATATTGCCAAGTAGCGATGTCAACTTAGGCATCAACGAGAATACAGTCATGGTCTTTTCTTCTTTCTCGAAGTGCTCACTGAATTCAGATGAATAACGATCAATTGTTTTCAATTTCTGAGCAAGTAGATTGGCTTCTTTCAGAATGTCGAAATTTGGCTGGAGAGTACCGTCTTGAATCTTTTCCAGATAAGCAACGATAAGCTGAAACACATACATATTGGGATAATGTGAACTATCCAGTAACTTACGTCTACGCGATTCTGGAGCATACTCATTGCAGCAAACTGAGCCTCTCTATGTTTCTCGCCAACAGATGTTTCGTCCTTTCCGTGTTTAGTTGAAAGCTTTGCGATATGATTGACACCCACGCGTTCACTATCCTCAGAAACGAGGAACCACTCAATCTGCCTATGTTTCTCAGCATCGGCTACGTCAGCTTCAAAAGCAAAGAGAGGCAGCTTACGCGTCGTTCCAGCAGTCAGAGAGTTCAGTTTCAGGAAAAGAGTAGCGTCGATTTGTCCTGCCTTTTCAGAGTTACGGACAGACGTTGTGAGCTTTGAAAGAATAATTTTCTCTTCATTTGTCAACTCATCATCTTCTCCTGCGCAATACAGACCGATAACTTGAAGCTCGGGAAAGACTTCCAGGTCTGAAGACATTGGTAATAATTAACATAATGTTTGTTGCCGATGACTTACATTGTTCGGCCCTGAGAAGAAGGTGTTCGGCACTGAAGGTGGCTTGATTGGTCATTTCTTCTGTTTCCGCCTTCAACACAAATGAGTTGACTGCTTCCACTTGTCTGCCGTTTTGTTTTCCAAGAACTGCTCCATAAACTTTCTTCACATTGGCTCCCTGTTGAACCTTAGTTCTAGAATAGTGCTCCGACATTTGCATGATAACCAATGGGTGCAGAAGCACTTTTGTGCTGCAGCTACCGCTCGGGGAACTTAGAACCATCTCTGGAAACGAATTATGTTATTATGAAGCCATCATAACGAAAATCTAATATTATTTGGTTTCCGTCATGATTTCACAAATGGGTTATTCATGGCAAAAAAATGTTTTAAAGTCTCACACACTGTCGAAAGGTTTTTAATTAACTTTTCATCCAATTTTTGGATGCCACACGAATAGGTTTAAAAACCATTTTTATGTCATGAACAACCCTATAAATAAAGTCGAGCCGAACAAATCAATTGAGGTAACAAATCAATAAAAGTATGAGAACGTATTCTGCGCACATTGTATTCGATTAATCAATTGCAAGAAAGGACAGTTTATTGATTCACATTGACTTTAGTTTTATCGAACATAAAACCGCCTACAATAGAAATAATGCGATCGAATCGGAAATATTTAGGATCCTGGAGCCTTGACATGGCTGAGTGGTGGTAGTGGCTTTCCAACGACCAGAGAGATGAGGTTGTAGATTGCGATCACAAAGCAAATGTAGGAGAGAACCTTGGCGATTTTGCTAACGGCAACGTCGAATGGTCCGGCTTCCTCGGATTTCTTTCCCTCGAGAAGAGCGTTGGCGTAGGTATCAACACGCTTCTTGAGAACTGGATCGTAGAGTCCGTACTTTCCCATGACAAGGTTTCCGACCTTGGTTCCTTCTGGGAGACGAGGAAGAATCTTTCCTCCGGCTCCGAGTTGCCACTCTCCTGGATTCAGTGGATCGAATTGCTCGAGGGTTGGTGGAGTTTTTCCGGCGTTGGTTGGAACCGCCTGGAAGCTAGCAGTTCTCATGGAGAAACGAGCAACTCCCAATGTCTTTCTCAAAGCCAACGACATGATTTTCCTGGAAAAATATTGAAAAATAGACAATTAAATAAATTATAGCAAAGTATAGGAAGTGTGGATAACACTAAAGTTTGAAAGTTGATTTAATAGGAACATTCTTTAAGATTTATTTGAAAGAAAAATTGAAGTCAATAAAATGGAAGCGGACTGGCATGGTATGCTCGTTTACCGCATTCCAATACAGCATCGAACAATCGGAACAGTCCAGTGTCTCTCGGCCGTTCCAATCCTCTCCGCATTCTTCTCCTCATGACGGCAACCATTTCTTCGTGCGATAACTTTCCGTCCAGATTATCATCAAACAATGTAATCACGACGTCAACGACATGATCAGAAAGTGGTATTCCAGTTACTTTAACAGCAACTCGTTTCAAAAGTTTTGCATCAATAGACATTCCGGCCATCTTATGGAAGTGAAGCGCAATATCGACATCATCGATGTGATATAAAAACTCGAAGAACGCCTTCGTTTCATCGAAGCTAACACCTTTTGACTGATCACCTTTGAATCTTCGTTTTACGCGTTTCAGCATGTGCTTCTGTTTTTTCTCCGCTATCTGAGCATGAAGAAGAAGTAGTTGTGCAAAACTTTCTTCTGTGATTAGCCCATCTGAATTTTCCATCGCATCTCTTCTCTCAAACTCCATCTTCAGAATATCATGTTGGAGACGTTCTTGAAATTCGATGAACTTCTCCGATGACAAGCTCCCCTTTCCATCTTTACCGAAAAAATATGTCTCAAGAGCAGAATTTGTTTCCACTCGGAAGGACGAGTTAGGTGTAACGTGATCGCGGTGTCGTTGACCAACAGTCGTTTGAGACATAATAAGTTGTTGCACTTTGGTGAACTCTTCCTTGTCCAAAGCCCCGTTACCATCAACATCGAAGATTTTGAACGCGAGAGCAAAGTCGGCATGGGATGCTGAAAGTAAAACGTCAGGTCAATTTTCTCTAGAAAGCTTACTTGAAAGCAATGTCATAAGAAAGAGGTAGTCGCTGAAATTAATGAGTCCATTTTCTCCTAATTTGTAGAAAATACTGTTGAGATCAGAAAATTTGTGACGTTTGTGCTTCTGGAAATATACATTCAGACTTGAAAAAGACAAGAAATTTACCTCTGGATTGTACGTCTTGAAACTATCAAGACCCCACCTTCTTGGTTGCATAACTCCTGGAGTAAAAGAACGGAGAAAATCTTCAGGTGTCATGAAAACTTCAAAGATTCGCCCGCTCTCGTCGTTGGGATCAATAATCTACAAGTGAAATAATTTAGCTTATATGAGCGAAAATGGAAACCTACCTTCAATGTTGCGAAGTAGCGGAAGATTTTGTCGGGTGTTGAGTACAATCTTAGCCGGTCTTCATACTCTATGATTCGTCGCTCCCTAAATCCGAGTTTCTTCTTCTTTGGCTTTTCCTTCACTTCGATTTCAGTACCGCTGTCTGTTGACTCCTGAAAGGCATAATTTGAGAAACTGTAACGTCACCAGAAATGAATTCGAAATCTACTATACTTAGTGACCGTTGATATTAGCTATTTAAAACTGACTATTTTATGAAGCAACACACATAAGCTCGTATTAGACCGACTAGGTGCAGCAGCTCACTTCTTTTTGAGAAGCTTCCGGCCGGAAAGGTGTAGATGCACCTTTGATCTGTTCCTTTATCCTGCAATGAATTCTCAAAGTAATTTTTATTACTTTTACAATATTTACCATTCGAAGTCGCTCATTAAAATCATCATTCCAGCAATGACAAAGGCATAGTTCCAGTTGTACATTTTCCGTAGCGGAGGCCAGATATACGGGCGGTGCTGATAGACCGAATTTGAATAGTGCGAGTAGCCAGTTCCACTTGCTCTGAAAATTGGAAATTAAAAATTCGCTCGGTAGCTTTTCGCATACCTGTCTGTGTAATGGAACACATCTTTCTTTTGACGGATGTTGCCAAGAGCCGTATAAGCTTCGCCGGAGTCAATGTTTTTCAACGAATCTTGCTGTTTTATCGATTCTAAAAAGCGATGGTTGTAATTTGTTGATATTGTGTTCTAAACGCACCGCCGGTTTTTATAGGAGCTGAACTGACACTTCTAGAACTATTCCACGAATCAGCGATGATTCGGATGAAACCAGAAGATCTAAAATTGTGTCGAAGCATGGAAAAATGGCGAAAAATAGGAGCTCGATACAGTGGGCGGTTTCTCGCGTCGCGTGCGTTTTATCAACAGGGCATGTTTGCTTTGTATTCCGTCTCTCCAGTTAACACAGTCTCTCGTGGCAGTGAAAAAACTGCGTCTCTCCAACTGACACAGTCTCTTGTGGCATTGAAAAAACACTGTTTTTCTTGTACTTTGTTTTTTTTTAAGTTGGTTCCTGTTCCACAAGGAGCTATTATAAGCTAATCAATGGTCAATATTATTGGATGGGCGCCAGACTCCCATGAGGTAGTTTTCAGTCTATTTCAGTTATTATATATCTCGCAATTCCAGCCAAGCTCAGAAACATCTTTCCTGAATCAGTTTATCAGCCCCTTCGGCACAATTGAAAGCGGAGATAAAAACTGTAATACATGTTTTTTTATTCGAGTATGCTAAATTGTGATTCAGATCCTCGAGTCCGCTCTGGTCATAGATGCTTCACAGACAACGACTATTTGTATCTAATTGGAGGATATACTCATCAGATTCGGAGAGGTTCTATTTTCAAGGAGATATGGGCAATGAGCCTCGCCACGTTCGAGTGGAGACGTTATGAAGTTATTGGAGAATTACCAGATACACTCGCTTCCTTTGCTAGTGAGTCTCTAACTCTGAAGATCATCAAAACAGTTCTGAAAGTTTTCAGTTATTCAAGTGTTTCCATATTCCAAAACTTTTATTCTGTTCGGAGGCAGTGGTACAGCGTTTGGGACTTCTTCTTCAAATCGCTTTTACTTCGTGGGTGTAGACAATAACAACTGCTGCGTTGAGTCATACGAGCTAAAAGTAGAAGGAGATATTCCTTTACCTAAATATGGTCATGCAATGTGTGCCGGAGAAGTTCGTGGCAAGTATTACATTATTGGTGGAACGGAAGGTACTTCATTTGACTTCGATGTGCACGCACTCACAATGAGAGCCAATCCAGAAGCTACAACAGAGAATGAGAAATATACATGGCATTGTGAGCTGATAACAACAAATCAGGTTAGTAACCACAAAGCGTTCATAGTTCAAAAAATGATTTGAGGGATTTCCTGGAAGGTACAGACTCGAGGCAACCTATGACGAAAAAAACCACTGCTTACTTTTCTTCGGTGGAGGAAGTAATGAGGAAGTTCATGGATTCGAGAAGGTTAGAATGTCCACTATTACCATATTCACTTATCCATATTCAGATAATCAAATTGGACTTGAAGACAAAGATCAGTTCGGAAGTTTCCACTATTCCAGATTCGAGGAATGGTTATCCACAAGCTCGTCGATGTCATACAATTGCCCGCAGGGGTACGAAAGTGATCATGACTGGTGGTATTTTTCATAGAGAAAATGGTCTAGATGTACGCCTAACACATTTGCTCAGTTACTCCAAATATTTTACAGGTTTTGGTACACTCAGATGTATGGATTTTTGAAATGACTGACTATTCTTGGGAAAAATACGAGCACTCCCTTCCGCGAGCTGTGTACTTCCATGATGCTGCAATTACGGAAGAGGGATGTATGATGGTGTTTGGCGGTGCTCACGAGCTCACTCCGACAGCACCACGAAATAATAAACTTTATTTTGCATGGTTTGGCATCCCGCGATTGCAGACATTCGCCCTCGAAGCTCTCCGAAAGGAATATCCTCAAGTAAGTCATTTTATTTGTGAAGGTGATGAATGTCTACTTTAGAAGTGAATAAAGAATCTTTAAATTTGGTTAAAATACTCTTTTCAGATGTTTTCCGGTTTGTACTGTGGCAATTTGCAACCTAGTGGAGTATTAGACGTGTTCAATACATTTTGTAAACCTGGGAAGATTTCTGAAGAAGAAAGGAACATTGTTCAAAGAGGACGCATTCCGTTTCATGAACACGAAGACCGTAGTCGCTTTTTTCTGAATGGAAACTCAGAAGGTTATGCTGTTAGAGTAAGTTGTATGCTTTCAAATATTCCACTTCAATGGAAAACACGAATTCTAGTTTGAAAGATTGTGTTCAGAACAATTCATCTGTAAATGATGTTTACAGATCTTTTTGCAGCATCAAATTGCCGATCCCGAACCTCTTCAGAGACGTCGAGGACGTGAGTGCTTCCCTATAGACTATTTCATGTGGTTACTGTAATTTTTCAGAGAGGCAACAAGGCAGGCACGAGCAGATTCTTCAAAACAATGGTAAGTTGTACAAAACACGAAGTATCGAAGTATTGTGGGGATTACAGGAGATATACGAGGAAATCTCCGTAGGATGCTCGACCGATTTCTCGGTGGTGTTGGTGCTGGTGACGAAAATAACGGGGAAGGTGAAGCTGGAGAAGAAAGAGAAGTGAACGCTCAATTACGCAGGGAAAATATCGAAAACATAATAAATGAACTTAATGAAATCATAGTGGAGAGGGTAGACAGAGAAGATCCTCAATAGACGAATTGTATTTTGTTGTTGCTGTTGTTGTTGTTCTTGTAGCACCCTCACGACAAATCAAGTCATATTTAATTACTTGTAATTCTGAGATTGAAACCATAAATTGTTTTTAATATTTGTGGGTTGAATAAATAGTATTCGCCAGCAATAACCTGCAATGCAAATTCCCTGCTTAATCAGAATCATTAGATTGGATTTTTCCCATGAGACGAACAACGGAACGTAAAAAATCTTGAAATCACATTATGGTCTTGGAAATTCTGATTTTTCTTGGATTATTAATGACAAAAATGTGTTTTTGAACCGATTCATTCAGGGATGTTCGGAACGGAATTCCGAAAATCCTTGGGAAATTTTCCGAATTTTTGTGAAGATTTTTTGGACTACGGTATGTCAAAGGCACACACCAAAAGTTGCTTGTGGGTTTTGAGCGGAATTAATTTTTTTTTTTTTGGAAATCTGTCGGGAACTTTTTCACCAATTTTTCCACTTTTGTGATGGGAAAGTGGGATTTCTACTTGAAAATTTAAATTTCGAAAAATTCCGAATTTTCGAAACTCAGAATTTTCGAAATTCCGAAAATTTTCGAAACGGCCATACGAACATCCCTGCTATTCATTCATGCATGCGAAAAATGTATTTTCTGTGTTTACTTAAAAAATTCATAAATAACCCCTTTAAACATTTTTGAATAATGATTTCATTAACTTCACACTATTAAATATTTACATAAGATTTTCAAAATCTGCCAGAACCGAGATGAATCAATTGATTTTCAAAGACACATTGCACTGCCCCCCTCTGATATCCCATTAACGCAAAAACTGCAAGAACGCGGCCGCGTCCATCTAGATTCTAGGCCATTATTCAAACAAAATTTCTTGTTTGGCTCGCGCGTACTACCCGACTTTATATACTTATATCATTGATTTCCGGGAATAGAATATTCCCTTCAAACTGAAAATAATGGCGAATTGTTTGATGCAGCTAAATCAGGTGAGGTGTCTAGAATTTTACTTTTCTATACTTCAAAATTTCAGTGTGGATTTCCAAACTGTGCGCAGCACTTTGCAAACCAATATGATCTAACAGCGCACATCGAATACACACATATTCGTAAGTTTTCGTCAGAGTTTAGTCTATTCGTATTTCTCTGTTTTCAGCCGTTATCGAAGAGGATGTGAAAAGAAAAAAGATTTACGCAGCGAATAGTGATCAGCCGATGCCACCGCCTGCAATGAACCTTCCGTTGAGCTACTACAGTCGAGTTTTTCGTACGGCATACCGACCGAATCCCATCAAACCTGAGCCTTTAAAACTTTCATTCAACCATTACAAGAAGAGGACTATCCCGAAGGAAAGATCTCATTCAAATCCAAACGCTACACGATATTATCGAGATATGATGGCTCGTCAAGGCAGGCACAGTAAGTTTTTTCAAAAAGCTGAATCGGCCTTATCGCTTAAAAGTGCTTCCAGTTAGCATCGAAGAAGCTGAGAAACGTTTGTGTGATATCGACTTCGAAGAGTGCGGTGCAGAGTAAGTATAGATTTTTAAGTGTAGGAAGATTCCTCATAATAAAAGTTCCAGCAATCCAGAAGTAAGATGGCAATGTGCAATAGTCGACTGTAACAAGAGATACAAAAGCATGTTCGCATTGCGCGTTCACATGAAAATGTGCCACAACGTTGTGGTATCCGAAGAGGCGAAAAGTTTGACCAGTTACCCTTCGGAAGATGTCAAACCGAATCTTGCGGCCCTCCAACAAGCTATGCAACAGTCATCACAGATGAATCCCGATAGAACCATGTCATCAGGAACACCAACATCTACAAGCGCTTCAAACACTCCAGCCGTTCAAGGTTCTCCTCATCCAGGTGGTCCGAGCTTTGGAAATCCAGCAACGAACACAACAGCGTTCAAGTGTTCATATTGCTCCAAACGTTATAAAACATCTTCTGGACTATCCAACCACATGATGTCATCACATCAGAAAAGTATGGTTATCGTTAAAAACTCTGATAAAATCTATGTTTTCAGTCTCTGAAGCGCAAGATGTCCCATCACAACTTGTAGTTGAACAACTGATTTCTCAAGCTCGTATGCAACGGAATCAAGAAGGCAGTAGCTCAGGTGGTCAGAGCCCCCAGAAGCATGTTTCATCACCATCTCAACATTTTCAAAGTGTCGCAAACGTAAGAAAAATGCATATGAATTGGTATAACTGTTACCAGTTTCTTAAGGGTTCTTCGCATGCTCGTAATTTCTCTGTGACAACAACACAACAACCGATTCGATTTTCTCAACCAGGATTTCCATTAAATTTGGATAACCAACCATCGACGGGGCAGGTTTTGCAAATGCAGATGCAACATGAAAAAAGAGTAAGAAAATTGAAGGGATAATGCTTATTCAATTATGATTTACAGCAGAAACAAATTCAAGAAATGAAGAAAATGCAAGAATTACAAGCTGCTCAAGCGTTGGCTTCTTCTCAACAACAACAGTCACAACAAGGACAACAAGGCCAACATTTTCCATCACATGTTGGTCAAACAGGACAGAACTCTGGGCAAAGTTCCTCGAATCAACATCCACAAATGGGGCAATTCCAACAGCAACCACAGCAGCAATCACAACTGCAACAACAACATCAACATCAACAGCAGCAACAACACAATCAGCAGCTACAACAGCAACAACATCAGCAGCAGCAGCAGCAGCAACAACAACAGTACCATCAAGTGCCTTCTCAACACCATCAACAACAGAGTCCGTATCCCCAACATGTGAATCAGGTGGCTCAACATAGTCCGCATGCGTATCAACAGCATCAACAGTCTCCTCAGCTTTCACAATATTCGCAAGCATCGCAGTCACCACAGCAGCAACATGCGAATGGGCCACTACCCCCACCACAACGCTCTCCGATTCCGCAACCACTTCCACCACTAAGCTCGATGACTCAACAACAACGGATGCCAGTTCAACAAACGCCATCCTCGAATGTGAGAAACATGAATAGTAAACGTGAATCATGAATCATGTATTTGCAGTCAGGACCGATGCAATTCTCGTCTCCCAACTCGCAAGGTTACCATAATATGATGCCAAGTCCTTCGAATGGACAACTGGCGCCTTCTCAGCAACCGCCTCCGTACAATCCCTGAAAGTGTATAAATTGATTTCTATGACCCTACTTTTTCTTCAAAGCTGTTTCAAATAATCTCCTATAATCTCACTGATTCGAAAGTTTTCCAAGGATTTCATTTTACTTCTGTATTTTTTTAAAGAGCACTAGCCTGTTTGAGGCGTCGGAGGCGCTGGTGCGCTTTCGGCGCAATTTAACCTAATTATTTTTCTGTTCGTCGCGTCGCTCCTCAATCTTTTTAATAAGGCATGTCAAATTATGTATAATCTTCAATCTTTTCAAAAATGTGCGGACAAAGTTACAAACAAACAAACAGAGAAATAGACACAACTTCATTGATTTATTATAAGAATGATGATTCCGATATTCAGATGATATATATATTTTTAATCCTGAATAAATTCGTTGTAAATATATTTTTATTGTTTATGTTGATCTTAAATTAATCTTGAATGGTTCAATACCATAGAGCATACTTCAACTATTTAATTGTGTTTCGATCTTTTTTTCTGAAACATCACTGATTACAGATAATGGAGGAAAGCAGCGACAATTCGGACGCTCTAAGCTTCACCCCACTGTTGGTTTTGTAGCAGAAGTTTGAAAACAAAAAAGAATTCTTTGCAGAGGTTCTGGACAAGAAGTCGGAAGATCATGTCACTTGCTGGAGTACAAAGGAAAACGGGTAATGCTTGATTGCGGAGTTCATCCAGGACTTCATGGTGTGGACGCTCTTCCATTCGTCGACTTTGTGGAAATCGAGAACATCGACCTTCTTCTTATCACCCATTTCCATTTGGACCATTGTGGTGCCCTACCGTGGCTTCTCCAGAAAACTGCGTTCCGTGGAAAATGCTTCATGACGCATGCAACAAAAGCCATCTACAGAATGCTTCTAGGAGATTATGTTAGAATTTCTAAATATGGCGGAGCAGATCGTAATCAGTTGTACACAGAAGATGATCTAGAGAAGAGCATGGCTAAAATCGAGACGATTGACTTCCGGGAGCAGAAAGAAGTGAACGGAATTCGATTCTGGCCTTACGTAGCAGGTCATGTTCTTGGTGCATGTCAATTCATGGTCGAAATTGCTGGAGTACGAGTACTGTATACCGGAGATTTCTCGTGTCTGGAAGATCGACATTTGTGTGCTGCTGAGATTCCACCGGTTTCTCCTCAAGTTTTAATCACAGTACGTTTTTATAGACAAATTCTCAAAATTTACACTTTTTTTAAAATAGGAATCAACGTATGGAACACAAACACATGAAGATCGATCTGTTCGAGAAAAACGGTTCACTCAAATGGTACATGATATCGTTACAAGAGGTGGCAGATGCTTGATTCCAGCTTTTGCTATAGGACCTGCTCAAGAGCTCATGCTCATTTTAGACGAATATTGGGAGGCACATCAAGAACTTCATGATATCCCTGTCTACTGTAAGAAGTCGTCATCAGCTTACAATTCAAAAATCAATTTCAGATGCCTCATCGCTTGCGAAAAAGTGCATGTCCGTTTATCAAACATTTGTGAATGGAATGAATTCGAGAATTCAAAAGCAGATTGCTATAAAGAATCCGTTCATTTTCAAGCATGTATCAACACTTCGGGGAATGGATCAGTTTGAAGATGCTGGACCATGTGTTGTATTGGCGACACCTGGAATGTTGCAGAGTGGATTCAGCAGAGAGCTTTTTGAGAATTGGTGTTCTGATTCGAAAAATGGATGTATCATTGCTGGATATTGTGTAGAAGGAACACTGGCTAAGGTTTCTTTTTTGGAAGAGAAGAAAGGATTTTAATATTGATTTCAATTTCAGCATATCTTGACTGAACCCGAAGAAATTGTTTCATTGAGTGGAGAAAAACTTCCAATGAGAATGCAAGTTGGATATGTTTCGTTTTCTGCGCACACCGATTTCAATCAAACTTCGAATTTTGTAAAAACGCTGAAACCTCCACATTTGGTTCTTGTGCATGGAGAGCTTCATGAGATGAGCCGTCTCAAAGCAGGAATCGAACGATTGTTCCAAGACATCAATATTCCAATCGAGGTTTGTTCGAAAGAATACTAGGCTGATGTCATAATTTGCTTCAGGTACATAATCCTCGGAACACTGAACGATTGGAACTCCAGTTCAGAGGTGAAAAAACAGCCAAAGTGATTGGAAAGCTCGCAGAGAGAATGCCAGAGAACAATGAGATTATCAGTGGAGTACTTGTGAAAAACAACTTTTCCTATTCCCTGATGGCTAAAGATGAACTTGGATCCTATACTTCTCTCCGTACTTCAAGTTTGGAACAAAAAATGTCGGTTCATTATTCCAACTCATTACGATTACTCATCTTCAACTTGAATCAACTGAATGATGATGCTACTTTGACACAAAACGTAAAAGTTAAAGAAATGATGAAAAAGGGAAGTGTGACTCATGTGATTAGCGTTTTCGGAGTAAGTTTATCTCTTTCTCGATTCAATTGTTAATTGTTTATTCTTCTAGGGAAAAGTTATAGTATCGTATTACGGTAATGATGCCGTGGCTGTAGTCAGATGGGAATCCAATCCAGTATCAGACATGTATTCGGACTCTGTTATGGCTGCAATTTTGCACGCACAATCCAACCCAGTTCCTGATAAATGTAAGTTTGGTTGTTGATTGGGTTTTGATAAAAACAATTTTGTGTTCAGATTTGCCATCAAGTTCATCGTTCCCACCTCTTACCACTGCATTAGAAGGAATGGTGAAGCATGTGAGTTTTTAATATACCAACTTTATTTAATGTAAATATTGCAAACAATTTTTAGATTTGCGGAGATGAAGTTTCATTGGTTTCAAGTGAACGCGGACTGTTGGCATGTTTCGAAGAAGATGGTAGACGTCTACCCATTGAAGGAAACCCGGATGGCCCTCCAACAATGGGTGGTGATGATCCGATGGACGATCCAACTACCTCTCATCTGCTACAAGGACTGACAGAAAAGTTAAAACAGGTAAATAACAAAATATTCAAAGCTCTACAATACATTCATTTTTCAGATTGTGACCACAAACAGTGAATTCGATCACCTAGATGATATGGAGTATTAGAGAAGTGTCAGCCGTTTCTTCTGTGATCTCAAATTACAATGTATCTTCTTTCTGCTTTTGTTTATGTTCAGAAAAGAAGAGCTCACTAATTTATTTTCTTCTACTATTTTGCTTATTTTTGTTCCCTTGTTGTCTTCTGTCGTTTTTTTCTTTGTTCCAATAAATTCATAAGAACTCTAAACTGATTTTTCTGATGAGAAAGCGTGTTCATCGCAAGACTACATGCTCCTCGAGAAGGAAAGAATTCAGATGGGCCAAAACACGTATAGTTAGTCGGTTTCTCTTCTTCTATTTTTTTTCTTCGTATTCTTCACAGGGGCTTTTCCCCCGTCGTTTCCTCTTCTTTTTCTTCTTCGTCGTCAATATATTCCCTATCTCTGCGTCTCTTGTTTTCCCTTGAACACTCTCCACTTCTAGTCTTATTTCTGCTTCCATCCCCGCGCACTGAGAGACTCGTTATTCTATTCGCACCACCACCACCACTGAGGTTCTTTTCTATAGTCTATCGTTTTTTTGTTCTATGTCTGTGACCTTTTTCTTTCCTTCCTCGCTTCTCTTGAAAACTTTGAATTCAAGAGTATTTGTTGAAGATGTCAGTCCGAGGCATTCGGATATGGCGGCGGAATGATGCACGATTCCAGCCGTCGATCCTTGTAGAGAAGAATGGACTTGACGGATCACTTCTGTTTCAAGGTGGAGCTGTTGCCACCCTAGGTGAGTAGATATGAGCTCGGTGTTATCAATACTAGGATTTTGAAATACAGTACTCTTTAAATGAATTTTTGTTCAGATTCTGATTCAACGGAAGTCGAACGAAGGTCTTATCAGAAAATTGTGGATGCATATGGTCTCTTGGGAGTGTTAGCCATCACAAAGGATGAATCCGTTTTAGTAGCAGTAACTGGCGTACTTTCAGTCGGACAACTTTATGGAGCCGATATTCTGAAAATCACAAATGTCGAGTTCATATCCTTACGAACTTTCGGTTCTGTAGAAAATGTAGATTCTAGAATAGTTGATGTAAGTTTTTCCTTTTTTATCGAATAATCAGAAAATGTTCTTGTAGCTTCAACGGTTACTCTCTTCACAAATGTTTTATTTCTCTTCACTTCAATCCTATGATCTCACTCGATCGGCTCAGCATCGTGATTCACATGATGGAAGTGATGCACGATTCTTCTGGAATAGAAGTCTTCACTTTTCATTTCAACGTTACGGAATAGACACGGACAATTGGCTTCTGAAATGCATGGCTGGGTAGAGCACTTTCGATGTGCTTTTTAAAATCTCAAGTTATTTTCAGATCAGTACTAGTCCGAGTAGTTTATGTTGGTGCAAATACAGGTCGCGTAGCTCTGATTTCTCGATTGAGTTGCGAAAGAGTCGGCACTCGATTCAACGTACGAGGCGCTAATTATCTTGGAAATGTGGCCAATTTCGTGGAGACGGAGCAACTTCTTCTTTTTGACGATAAAGAGTGCTCACTTCTTCAAATTCGTGGATCTATCCCGCTTTTTTGGGAACAACCGGGAGTCAATGTGGGATCTCATAAAGTTAAGCTGAGAGCATTCGAAACAAGTCTTCCGGCTTATCATAGGTAAATGAATATAAATAAGATCAATTCATCGAATGTTTCGTTTTAGGCACATGTCCCAACTTCAACATCGATATGGAGAATTTGCGATTGTGAATTTGTTGGGAAGAAAAGAAGGAGAACGAGTGCTCAGTGACGCTTTCAAGACACAACACAAGAATTCACATTTCGCCCCCATCGTTGATTTCATTGACTTTGATTATCATGCTCAAATGAAGATATCAAAAGAGGCTATTGTCCAACTCAAGAAGAAGATGACTCCTCATATGTCTAAGCACGGATTCTATTATTCCATGGATCATAAACTCGTTAAACGACAAACGGGAGTGATCCGAACCAATTGTCTGGATTGCCTAGATCGAACCAACGCAGTCCAAACGGCCATTGGCCTTCAGATGTCTCATGATCAAGTGGCTTTCCTGAATTTGAATGCTGGAAAAGTGAATGTCGAACAACGTGTTGAAGAGATTCTCAAAGATTTGTGGCAGAAAAACGGAGATCAATGCAGTACAATATACGCAGGAACAGGCGCATTAGATGGGAAGAGTAAACTGAAAGATGCTTCGAGATCATTGGCAAGGACAATTCAAAACAATTTGATGGACGGTGCAAAGCAAGAATCATTCGACCTATTCTTAACAGGAGCAGCGTATGATCCTCGTCTTTTTGATAGAGCATGTAATATTCTACCACCGAGTTTGATTCAAGGTTTGTAGTTAATGTTTTCATCGTTTCTATTGTTTTTGTCAATTAACCACTTCATCTCTTTTCTATTCTATTCAATCTTTTAGAGAGCTATTACTATCATGGTAAGCTTTGAATGTTGTGATTAGTGGGAATTTAAATCTAGAGTGTGTTGTCAGTTTTGTGTTGAGCTCTTTTTATTTCCTTTTCTGGGGTCTTTATGCCTTCAAATATTGTTCCCTTGACAACAATTTGTATTTCAGAATATGCTGACGCAGTATCCCAGTTAGTTGAGCGGAGTCCGGAAATCGCCGAACCTCAGCAGATAAAGATTTTCGTTGGAACGTGGAACGTCAATGGAGGAAAAAACATTCACAATGTAGCATTCCGAAACGAATCCAGTCTTTCGCATTGGATTTTCTCCAGCTCAATGACTCGATTAGTATCTGTGGAAGAAGAACAACTAGCAGACATTGTGGCTATTGGAGTTGAGGAACTTGTTGATTTGAATGCAAGTAATATGGTGAAAGCAAGTACCACAAATCAGAGAATGTGGTGTGAAAGTATTCGGAAGACGTTGGCTGAGAAGGCTCCATTTGTTCTGATCGGATCTGAACAACTAGTTGGAGTCTGCCTCTTTTTATTCGCTCGACCAAAAATCTCCCCGTATTTGAAAGACTTTGCTGTGTCTTCTGTGAAGACTGGTATGGGTGGAGCGACTGGAAACAAGGGATCTGTTGCATTCCGAATAGTTGTATTCTCCACTTCGATTTGTTTCATTTGCTCTCATTTCGCAGCTGGACAAAATGAAGTGAAAGACAGAAATGAGGATTTCGCAACTACTTTGAAGAAAATTCGATTCCCGTTAGGAAGAGAAATTGATTCACACGATGTTATATTCTGGTTTGGAGACTTCAATTATCGCATCAGTTTGTCTGGAGAAGAAGTGAAAACAGCGGTTAGAAATGGAGATTTTTCGAAACTTGTTGAGCACGACCAACTGACAAACGAGAAAATAAAGGGACAGGTACCTACTCTAAACCCCTCAAAATGGCGTATATCTAATACTTTTCAGACATTTGTTGGATTCAATGAAGGACAACTAACTTTCGCACCGACCTACAAATACGACACATTCAGTGATGATTACGATACAAGTGAAAAGTGTCGTGCTCCTGCTTGGACTGATCGAGTTCTTTGGAAAGATCAGAGAAAGAAAGGAAAAACGACACTGCTGAGTTATGACCGATCTGAATTGAAAACATCTGATCATCGACCAGTGGGAGCTGTCTTCAAAGTGGAAACCTATAAGGTGGACGGAAAGAAATGTATAGAACTCATCGAAGATGTTGTTGAGTAAGTTTCTGTCTAGTGAAAAGGTTATGTAAACTTCCACTCATTTCAGATCCATGGGTCCCCCGGACGGCACGATTGTGGTTAACATTGTTGGAAAGCCACGATTCCCACCGCAGATGTTCCCGCCGATTCATGAAAAACTGAAAGAACTTGGAGCGATGGTTCAGTTGAGCAAATTTGATAATGGAGATTTATGGATTGTTTTGAATAGTGGAGAGATGGCATTGGCTGCATTGAGTATGGATGGATTGAAACTAGGATCAGAGCAACTTCAAGTTAAATTGAAATCACCCGATTGGGCGTATGCTCTTAAACCGCATCTCTCTGATTTCGATCTGGAGTCTTTTGAAGTTTCGCCGGAAGAAGAAACCTTGATTAATGGTGCTGATGGTGCAGTCTTTGAGTTTGCTGGTATGTTTTTTTCATCGACTTCAGCATAACCTGCAAATAATTTCCAGATGAAGACGAGGATTCGATTAGCGTTATGAGTCTGACCCTGACTGGAAATGCTCCCGATCGACCACGGCCTCCATCAGCACGTAGCGAAGCAATCAGTATGGCAAATCTGGAATGGCCAGCTGAAAGACAAGACGTCCTTTCCACTTCAATGCCCACTCGTGCTTCTTCTGCTTCTCTTGCCAACAGCTCTTGGTATGAGCATGTACCACCACTTGCTCCACCGACTACTCATCCAACACAGCAATCAAACAACAATAAAAGTCCTCCACAGCAATCTTGTCTCTTCAACCCATTCACCCAATCTGTTCCATCTCCAGCAGCTCCTCCACCACCTACCATTCCAACACGTGGAGCTTCTGTTGGACCTGGTCCACCTGCTGTTCCCCTTAGAAAAGCACCCCCACCACCACCACGGCCTGTAATTCCACCCAGACCCAAAAATATGTAGAATATTCTTGTTTTTATTTATTTTTAGTTTAGGATGATTTTTTGTGCATACATTCCATTCTTGTAGCAATAACATTTTTTCAGGTTTTGTGAAATGTAAACTCAAACTTATTTTTAATGCATTTGTGTCTCACTTAGGAAGAATTTATCATTTCCCACCCACTCACTAAGAATCTAGTCAAGCTTTTTGTCCTCGTCGTTGTTTTCCCGATTCGATTTGCCATTCTTCATTTTTTCAGTCAGTAAATTATTTTGCCCCGAAAACAAAAATTTCAAAGAAGAACAATTTATTCTTGCTAGTATATTTGAGAGCTTCGATTCTTAACATCTATCCAGAATTTGGCGAGGCTCACAAAGAACGAGGAGAGTGCATTGATGCACATTGATGGATTCAAATCATAGTATGCTTTGAAAACAATATTTCGAAAAACGAAATTTGTGATCACGAACTGCCACGAATTCTTTGTATTCAAAGAAGCAGCGATCAATGAAAGATCGAATTGAATGATGACTTGGCAGAATAGAAAAAGAGATAATGAGAAAAGAAAAACATATGTGAAAAGAACTGAATAGAAATTTGGAAGTTGCCAGAGATGAACATAAAGGTAGAGACGGTGAATATCGTGCTGAAAAATGATAATTTGTAATTATAACCACCGAAAATTTTCAAAAGATTTTTCAGCTTTTCCGTTCAGTCTAAAATTCCGGGATGTTGGGAATTCCGGAAATTCCTATTTGAAAAAAAGCTTGTCACTTTTTGAAGTTGATTGTAATGAGCAAGTGGAATTTCTACTTTAAAATTCCTTTTTTTTAATTCAGAAGATTTCGATTTGCGAAATTTTTAAAATCGAAATAATTCAAAAACATTATATTCCGAAGTTTTCAAAATCAGAAAGTTTCGAAATTCCGAAATTTTTTGAAAAACAGAATATTCCGGCATTCTGTAAATCTTGAGAATCTGGATGTTTCGACATTATGAAATGTTTAGTATCGGGTTATTCCAAATTTCCGCAAATTGCAAAATCGGATTATTTCGAGATTCCGATACTTAGAAATCAGAATATTCCGAATTTTTTTTAAATCAGAATGGTCCGATGCACCGAAACTTGCAAAATCTTGAAAACCAAAATATTCTAAAAATTTCAATTTCAAAATCAGAAGATTCCAAAATTCCGAATTTTTCAAGTTTTGAAAATCAAGAAGTTCAAAATCAGCATATTCCGAGATTCTGAAAACCAGAATATTCTGAAATTCTGAAATTCTGAAATTTCGAAAATTTTACAATCAGAACGGTCCGAAATTTCTAAATTTTCAAAATCAGAATCCATATTTCGAGATTCTGAAACTCCTAAAATTTCAAAATCAAATTCCCAAATTCCGAAATCTTGAAAACTATAATATTCCGAAGTTTTTTTTTTGAATTTCATAATTAGAATAATTCGAAATTCTAAAATTTTGAAAATCAGAATATTCCGAGATTTAAAATTTCTGAAATTTCAAAACCCTTTACACACTTACTTGATAAAGCTCATAAGCAAATAAAATTACGGTGAGAAAGCAAAAATGAGAGAATAGAAATTGAGATGTTGAGTTCCTGAAAACATCCAAAAATTAAATTATTATCTTCTGGAAGTTTCGAACCTTTTTAGATAACTTCTTAAACTGAAAAATGTAGCAATATTGAAGATTAGTATCACAAAACCAAAAAACATTCCATCAGGTGTTAACTCAGTTACATTCACTGTAAAAAAGAAATTTCTTCTTATACAAAAATAATCTTGCTTGCCTGTCATATAAGTGAAAATCGTAGAAAAACATGATAGAATCAACGGCAGTTTCTTTCCGAATTTTGGTCGTTGACTGATTGTTGATCTAAACATGATTATCGCAATTGCAGGAGCTGCTAGATATTCGATTAGTTTGGAACATCCTGTTTCCTGCAAACTAACGGATGAAACATTTAAATAATGTGATTCTACTAGCCAGGTAATATGCGTAGAGATCCAAAAATAAGGAAGCAGTGAAAAATATTGAGGCAGGAAGAGCTTTGAGATCAACCACATTGTTCCATGATTTGCATAAATCCGGAAACAATAACTTTGTGACTTGCATGAATGCCAAGCATGTCATCGATTGGCAGAGGATTATAATACATGGAAACTCAAAATTTGTGGCCACCAAAACCATTCGATACATGACTCCAGAGACTAAAGTAGTGACAAACCAGCCAGCGATACTAGAAAGTTTAGAATAATTTTTTAAAAATATTTGAAAACTCTTACAGAAGAAATTGTGATACGATCCCGGCATTTTTGGGTTTTTTCATCGAACGCTGGATATGATAGATATCTGAATCAACAGGGAATTCTTAAATAATGTCTCAAACAACCTGTAATAGAAGGGCCCTAACACAGGTAAGTTTGAACTCAATTATCTCAGTTCCTATAAAATATATCAAAATGGGCCAACTGACAAAACTTTTTTTATATCTTTTACAGAAACCGAGAAGAATTGGCTCAAACTGAGAGAGCCGTTCTATTACTGTTTTCAAGGTACCTGTAGTTTAAGTCCAATTATCTCAATTTCTTGAAGATTTATCAAAAGTTCACAAATTACAAAAATGTTAACGGTATTATGAAAAACATTTTATCAGTTCAGAAATTATTGATATCTCTTATAGGAACCAAAATAATTGAGCTCAAAGCGAAGTTTTTCAAAGAAATATTTTACCAGGTTACCAACCAATTATTTTTGAAAACGAGGAAAACAAAGCAGTGGAATATTTATTAATCAAAACATAAAAAACATTTATTATTTAGGCCTTTGTCATCCATGGTCCTTTAACAATTTCCGGTTCAGTATCACGAGTGATAAGAGCTCTTGCGGCAACAAGAGTGATTGCAAGGAATGCCCTGAAACAGTGTTTTAAGATCAATGAATTTCCAAGACTTTTATACCAGTTCAAGACTCCTGGATAGACATCGTAGAACAGATAAATCGACAGATAGTAAGCAAAGAATGTCTCCAAAACTGCACGAATGTTTGAGACAATTTGCATATTCAAAGATCCATTTTTCTCGAGACAGGAGAAAGCAGTGAAATGGAAAAGGACTCCAGAAAGCATCGAGATCGCTGAAAATAAAGAATTAAATTATTCTGAATTGAAGAAAAAAGAATACCAAAAACAATGATGAAAAGTGGGTGAGCGGAGGTTATCATATACATGAAGGCGTCACGAAGCTCATCCTGAAAGAGAGGAAAAAGGTAAAATATTTGAAAATTTCGTTAGATAAACATACTCGGACCATATCAGCAAGCAGATAGAAAACAAGAGAATTGAATGAATGCATGTAAAGAACCTCTGTGTACTGCAAGAACATAATTGACTTATCATACCCAGGTTTTTGGGGTTTTGTTTTTATTCCCAGCCGAACTGTACAGGAACAATTTTTTTCTACTGGTGCCTTGTTAATTACCACAAAACCTGTAATAGAAGGGCCCTACCTTTTAACTTCGAAATAATTCATCTTGGTTTGTGTAAATGATATCAAAAAGTTGTCAACTAATAAATTGTTAATCATAAAATCAGAAGTATTTTGTCAGATGACTCAATTTTGAAATCTTTCAAAAGAATTAAGATAATTCAGCTCAAACTTGACAGTGTGGGGGCCATTCTATTACAGGTTTTATGGTAATTATAAAGCTTCTAAAAATGATTTGTGCTATTTTCAGAATCGTTTACGATTTTCATGCTGTAATGGTTGTAAAAGTAATTTTTTCAAAATTTCCTAATCTTCAGAAATTTGGTCCGCCAACCACCCGTTATTGACCAGTCAGCGTCCTTCGACTGTCATTAAGCAGCCTTTCAGACTGATTTTTTTGAGGTGGTAAAATGTGAGGAAAATTAGCTTCTATCATTATTCGATGGAAGTAGGAAAGTCGTTTTCTAAACTTCCAAGTCGGTTTTCCAAGGATGTCCGCCAACAGTAAGTTGACAGTCCGTCGGTCCCCCTTCGGCTGCCAACTAGCGGTTATTCGCCAGTTTGCGCCACTTCAGCTGTTATTTAACAATTTTAAGCATCTCCACTTTGCGCTATGATTCGAACCCTTCTCCTGCTTACATTATAAGTTTGAAGATGTTCCTCGAATAGAATAAGTGCAGTTGCTTGCAGAACTGCTCCGACCATTCCATACATCAAAGAATACCTGTCGACAGAAAAATCCAGATTCACTAAAAATCGTTTCCTTTTTTTATTCCAGATCATAAATCTTACCAGCGAATGCCGAGGCAATCGACAAACCAATAATGATGAATGTTCTGTTTTGATCAACTTTTTGTTGTCTGCTTCGAGCAGCCAATCCAATCAGAATGAGAATTGGAGTGAATCTTTTCACAGAATCAAAGTTTGGCATTGCGATTCCTTCGAATGAAGCTACAGTAATCCACTGTGAGATTGTATACAGAATTGAAGGAATCACAATGTGACGTCCCTTTTCAAAACAATATGGAGCAACTTTAAGAATACCGAGGACTCTGAAAATATTAAATGTAAAATGGGCAATGTTATTTGAATTGGGTTACCTGGCAACTTCTATAAAGAATAGAGTTGCAGCAGACTGCATCATTAGTATCACAACTGGATAATCGAAAAAGTATCTGGTGACCATGATTTTTGCCATCAGTGAACAGAATACGGTAGCAATCACAAAGGTGATCATGCTGAAATTTCTTATTGCTTGGGAATGTTAAAAATTTTGGTTTCTGTGGGGCTTCGGCAATTCTTCAAAAAGTAACTCGATACTTCTCTACAAGTAATACTAACCAACAAAACAAGAAATCAACTTTTTAAAAAATCCGAGACTATAAAAAAGTTTGTGCTCACCTCCTTCCAGCCGCAGTTTTGATCACCCTCATCTTATTGGGTTAATGTGTGATCGGAAAGGAAACAAAAATTCGTGGAAAATGAGACGAGAGTGAATTGAAAACGAACAAAAAGGAAAACTGGGGTTCTAAAGGAAGCGCCATTCCTCTCTCCCTCTCTTTCTCCGGTTTTTATCGGAGCCCTTCATCTACATTTCGTATCCGCGAATAAGATTAAATCGGACTTTTAGTGAAAAACTGAAGAGAAGAGAAACAAAACTTATTGATTGTGTCTGGTTTTTTTGTTTGGAAAAATTAGGACTAGTAAAAGTTGTTCGGTTGAAAAGATCGGAGGTTGGAATTGGAGATCAGAAAGATCAGCAATCGGAACATGTCTACTACTTCCAGGAAGTTTTCAAAATCTGATAACATGTCTCGTTGTGAATGGATATGACTTTTGAGTGGAGTTGTGCAGTTCACTGTAGCTTTTTCAAAAAGTTGAATATGTCACCGTAAACACTCTAATAGAACGACACCCAAACGGTCAACTTTAAGCTCATATATCTCATTTTCTGTAAGATATATCGAAAAGTGGTTCACTGTCAAAACATTTATCATAATATCAGTTACATTTTATCAGTTTACTACTTCTTGATATCTTTCACAGGAAATGAGATATATAAGCTCAACGTATAACTATTTTTGAGATTACAGTTTATATAATTCAACCAGGAGATTCAGGCCCAGAAGGGCGCGAACCGATTTTTTTTTAAATTTGAAAATTTTAAATTTTGAAACTTTCAAAAGCCAGAAATTTTGGAAATTCAGTAATCTTGAAATGCAGAAAGTCTGAAATTTCAATATGAAAACATTTGAAACTTCAGGAAACCGAGAATTCACACAATGCTGTTTTGAAATTTCACAAATTCAGCCGTCAGGAGTTTGGAAATTAGAAAATTTGATAATTCCAGTATTCAGAAATTTTGGTGACTACTGAAATTGTGAAATTAGAAATTTAAGTTTAAGAT
Source organism: Caenorhabditis nigoni (assembly GCA_027920645.1). Classification (NCBI taxonomy): domain Eukaryota; kingdom Metazoa; phylum Nematoda; class Chromadorea; order Rhabditida; family Rhabditidae; genus Caenorhabditis; species Caenorhabditis nigoni. Next base: position 11,598,691 of record CP115867.1, on the reverse strand, counting down.
AGAGCAACGGTTTTCGAAGGAAATTCCTAGTTTTTTGATTTCAGGTGCAACACTTTCGTGCCTTTTCTACTAGATTCAAAGGATAGAAAAATGAGAATTTTATTAGGAAAACAAGAAAACTTTGAACATTAATTGAAATTTATTTTGGAAGAATTTCTCTCTCCTCCTCGGCAAAAATGGTTTCCAAGTTGAGAGTTCCGATGTCGAACGTCTTCTTTGGAACCTTTCCACTTGTGATATAAGACTTTGGAAGCTTGAAACGAATCTTTCTGAGTCCTGGCTGAAATTCCCAAGTTCAATTAGTGTATGTATACTGTAAAGACCAACCTTCAATTTGCTATCGTCACAAGCATGATAAACTTTGAAAACTGGGTCAATATCAGTCAATTCAGCAGTTCCTCCCTTCAAATTGAACTCTCCGTTTCCGTCGGTGTATCCTTGATCCAGAAGGTCATCTGGATCTGGTCCAGAATCCTCTTCCCATAGTTTCACTCGTACTTGAGATGCTGGTTTTGGTCCACATACAAGTTTTCCTTTGACTGCAATCGATTGATCTCTCATTGCAGCAACAAGTCCAATGAGGAGAACGAGAAGTATGGACGTTTTCATGACCTGAAATTTCAAATAATAAGAAATCTGGAAAAATAGAAAGAAAAGCTAGGGCATGGAAATGTTGAGATTGGAAGAAAAAAGAAAATGAAATGTTGTTGACAGTTGTCGCTTGATGTGTTTGTTATCTGGAAGAAGAAGAGCAGAAAACAAAATATCTTTTCGTAGAGTGTCGGACAACAACTGATAAAAACCAAATGTCTTTTCTGATTGGCTCTTGATTGACATCTCAAAGACAGAAGTGGAGTTCAGAAGTTTAGAATGACACGTACACTCAACACGGAACTAAAATAGCCAGAAATCAGCCGGATTCACAAATACAGGTTGCCGAAAAGCGTACAAACTTATGAACATCTAGGAATTAACTATAACTTACGTCTTCAAGCTGATGGGGAAAATGTTGGCCCATAATTCGGAAGGTACAACACTTTTCGGGTTATTGAAGTACACAGCGATTTAGGGGTAGAAAATCTACATTTCGGGGGTACATAACACTAAAAATGCGAATATTGAACTTCCGAATGGTGGATTTCGTACCCTAAACGGCTTTGTACCATGTTGTACACCCGAATTTTTGTTTTCTCCGAATTATGTGCTTAAAAAATAAAAGAAGAAATCTTTTGTTATTGGTTTTTATGAACATTTTACAAGAGATAACGTTTTTCATTATGGTTAACTATTCATGTATCCCATTTTCTGAAAACGAAAGTTATAACGATAATTTGTCAAAATTCAACCTTCATACTATTTCAAAACCAAATCGTGTTTTTGGTCATGAATCATTAAACTGAATCAAAAATAAATCCAAAAGATCAACTAGAAAACACAAGATGACGTTCCGGTTGAATGTTTCGTTTTGGATACGCTCAATTAGATTTGTGCAAAGTGTGAAATACATAAATAGACTTGTTTAGAGTATGTAAACCCAAAACATTTTTGGTTAACTTCATACTGTAAACACTCCAATAGTGTGTCTCAGAAACTGTCAACTTTGAGCCCGTATATCTAGGTTACTTCAAAAAATATAAGAAAAACTTTCAACTAATGAATTGTTCATTACAATGTCCCCATTATTTTATTAGTTGAAACATTTTTGATACCTTTTACAGGAACCGAGTTATTCGAGCTCAAAGTTGGGGTGCCTTCTATTAGAGGAAGTATGGTGAAGATGCCTGTTTTTTATAGATGAAACATACGAGACGATTTTGACTGCTTTACCTTAGTTTTAGTTCAAAAAAAAAATGAAACTGAAATAAATTAATCTATTTCACAGCCTGTTTTTCATGCTTTATACCAAGCACAGGACAATCAAAAAAGTTCAATGTTTCAACCGAATCATATGACGATGATCAATCCATTTCCGCTCTGAAATATTCTATTTTTGATTGTTTCTTTTTTCTTCTGATAACGTCATCTGTTTTGTCATCCAATAGTTTAAAAAGGGGGACACAAGTTCGGAATGATTCATTGAAAATGCTCTTTGCTCTCCTATCAAAACTCCTCCCCAACTCTCGGCAGTTGTCGTTTTGATGTCTCTTTGGCAGCTTGTTTCTTCCACTTCTTTCATTTTGTTTTCTTCTTGTTTCCAGGGTTTTTCATCGTTGTCCAATTTTCAGATGAAGACTACATTTCTTCTTCTCTGTGTCATCTTCGGATGTGCTGTTGCTATGAGACAACAGGTGAGTGAGGCCACCCGAGAATTTCAAATTTCAAAATTCTTAATCCCATTTTAGGCAGTTGCTGTCTCTGGAAAACTAATGTGTGGATCGAAGCCGGCATCTGGAGTCAAAGTGAAGCTGTGGGATGAGGACGATGGACCAGATCCAGATGACGTTCTTGATGAAGGCTTCACCAACACCGATGGAACATTCCGTCTTGAAGGATCCGAACGGGAATTGACCAACATTGATCCAGTTTTCAAGGTCTATCACGATTGCGACGATGGAATCCTTCCGGGACAGAGAAAAGTGAAGTTCCGTATTCCAAACAGCTACATTTCTGCAGGAGGACGTGCCAGCAAGACCTTTGACATCGGAATTCTCAATCTCGAGACTATTTTCCCAAAGGAAGAACGCGATCTTTTGTAAATAATCAATTTTCATCAAATAAACAATTCCATTACAATCGAAAAGCAAAATGATATGAAATGAAGGAATATGAGTTTTGTGAGACTCGAAATAGCTAATTCAAAATTGGACAGATCATATGTTTCGTTAATTTTACAAGTATAAGCATGTAATGATATGAAGGTTTTTGCAATGGGATGTGAATGTGAAGTACATGTATTGTTCGTGGAAATCATTGTGATTTCTCAATGATCGCGGAGTTCCATGGATAACTCCAAAATCTTGACAAAATCGTTGCGCCCGTAGAGATTGTATGCCGTTGTGAGAACCAAGAGTACCTGATTGGTTATCTGGAAAACGATTTGTATAAGTTATGACCATACTTGTTCGGGAAAATATTTTCCCGAAATTTTTTTTTGAGAAATCGGGTTTCCGAAAAATATTTTCGGGAAGTTTTGTTCCGGAAAATTATGGTCCCTGTAATAGAAGGGCCCTCCGGAGGTACCCTGGAGAAATAGAAAGGGCCGGCCCTTCTAATACAGGTTTTACGGCATGTTGAGATTTGTCGATTTATTTAAGTTTCTCAAAAGTGTCCACAAAATTGCTTGGAAAACTTTTCAAAAAGTGAAAATAGCTAAATTTTTGAGAAATCTAGAAAAAAAATGACTGGAAAATTTCCCGTTTTTCCCGGGATTTCGTGAAAAAATTTTTCAAGAAGTTTCCAGTCGGGTAAAATTCCCGAAAAAAAAATTCGGGAAAATTCATGTGAGAAGAACAAGCCTGGTTATGACTAGAAAACTTTGAATTGAAAACTTACGCTTTTCTGGTTTGAAAGGAAAAGCACATGACCAAGTTCCAGTCCATTTCCGTAAAATCCTTCGTCGTTGTACATCATTACATCATTCATAAGCGCATCAATTTCTCCAATCACTGCGCCTTGATGCTGTTTTCCAGTATTCGACAAGCATCGCAATAGGTTTTCTATGTTCGACTCTTTTGACACGGCCCTGTACCGCGATTTCTTTGTGTTTGGGAAATCTCCAACGAGCAGACCAGGTCCAGGTCCAAGCACTCCCATGATAGTCTCCTTCTTTCTTTTTTTCATAACTTGATTCACTTCTTTCTCCATCTTTTGAGCTCCCAATAAACCGAGAATTTCGGCTATTGCTGACTTGATTTCTTTTGAGTTGTCTTGGAGTTTCGATATTTTGTTACAGAACCCATAAATAGCATGTTCCACTGTGTTGCCGACAACTGTGACAACAGGAATGCCTTGGATATCTGAGAATACAATGACGGGATTCTTCTCGGACGGTGTATCTCTCCAGAATGAAAATTTGCCGTGGGAGCATTTGAGGAACGTTTGCATTTCGGGCAAATCGGTTTCGTCGCGATCCGTCATGATTAATTCAACTCCATTGACTTCTGATCCTTCTCTCAAAACACGGAACGGTCCAATGAAAGACATGTTCTTATCCGCGATTTTCATGATATTTTCTGTAAAAATTTTCAAAAATTAGGTTTTTTGCACTGATTGTGACTCTGCAAACACGCAGCTGGCGGTTTGAAAAAAAAGACTAAAATAAAGAATCTCAAAATTTCTAAATTTCCGAATTTTCTAAATTTCTGAATTTCCGAACATCCAAAATTAAAAGTCGCTAAATTTCTGAATTTCAGAATTCTTAAAATTTCTGAATAATTGAGTTTCCAAAATTTTTGAACTCCTAAATTTCCGATATTCTAATTTTCCGAAATTAAGTATCGCTAAATTTCTGAATTTCCTAAAAAACTGCAGTTTTATAATTCCGACAACATCACTTACCAAGGTTTTCGAACTTTTCACTTTTAAAGAATTCCACTGCTGCAGCTGGCATCCAATCCTTTTCGACTAGCTTGACTTCCTCTCTGTTCATTTTTTTCTTCTGTGGTGAGACATTCTCTTTGTATTGCTCATGTTTACGTTTCTTCGGTTGCCGTTTCACCATTGCTGGACCTAAAAACAGTTTAACTCTGAAACAAAGTGAAAACATAGAAAAAAATCACACGGTTTCTAACCGAATCGTTAATAAGACCGCTAAAACTAATAAGTTTGAAGAAAAAACATGTTTATTTGAAGAAAAAGAACAAAGAAAAAAAAAACAGTACTATTAAAATTCCTAAAATCTGGCAGATCCTATACACGTATTTTCCTGACATACACTGTCAGTTTGTTTTTTCAGGCACTTTATCCGGCGATGGAGCAATTGAGGGGCGGTTTTTCGGATCAAACGGATCCGGTAGTTTCAATCCTGACTTTGCTTCGAAGAATGTATAACTCAGTAAAATCGAATCAAGGTACTCGAGAGCTGGATCATTGACATAATCTGGGTCAATGTAGAAAAACACTGGAAGATCGACTTGCTCGCCGGGGTTCAGAATTTGTTCTTCGAAGCAGAAACATTGAATTTTGTTGAAATAGTATGCGGCTTGAAACGGTGTCAGATTGTAACTCGAAATTCCAATAATAGGTTTGTCCGTTGGATTCCGAGCTGTATAGAATGCAAGTGCAGTTTCTCCCGGGTGTACGAAGATCTGTGGAAAAAAAGAAGAATTTCCTAAAATTAGTTAGAAAACGAACCTCATGCTGTTGTGGTTTGAACTCCCAGCGCATACTTGACGGTACATCAGAATTGAATTGTACTCGAATCAAACGATCTTCGCACTTCTTCATATTCGCAATTTTGTCAAAGTCTTTGGCTACCTTAAGAATATTGATTTGTCATCAGATTGGCTAATCAATAGTCAAACCTGGGTCAAACCTCCGAAAGACGTTTGTTCGCAGAAAATCCGGTATGCGGGAATAGCAGCGAAGGTGCATCCGATAGCAACGATGACCAAACTCATTACATAGTACGTGTAATTTTTCTGATCTGCTGACTTGTCTGAACGGCTTGGTTTCTGTGAAAAGGGATTATTGAATTATCGAATTTATAAATTATGTACCTTGTTGAATTGACGAATGGACAAGACATTGACAGCACTCGTTTTTCTCTGGAGAACGGCTAGGGTCGATAATGGTGATTTTGTCGTCCAAGTAATTACAGAACAAAAGGGCCTGGCTGTATTCCATAACCTGGATAAAGACATCTGCGAGGAAAATTTCAATTGTCATGACAGTAAAAACGCTTTTTTAGAAAGATCGAGTCAGCAAACAATAGCTTTGTATTTTGAAAAAGAACAATTTTTCTGAACAATTTTTAAAGAACAATTATTTTATTTCCGACTTGGGTGTTTTAGTTTTCCGTTTCTCTGGAGGTGCAAACGGATTCTGTTTTTCGTAAAATGCTTTGAGCATTCCAACAGACCGTTCTGCCCACACTCCAGCAACGATTTCTATATTATTCTCTTCTCTGTACTTCTCAGCACTTCCAACACTCCTCACTCCTCCGAACCGAGGATTTTCTGCACCGTACACCATTTTTCGAATTCCCAGTTGGTACATCGCAGAAGAGCACATAATACATGGCTCGAGAGAGACGTAAAGAACAGATTTCTTAAACAGATTATTGCTTTCTTCTCCGTATTTGTTCCAAATTTCCGTTACTGCCACCATTTCGGCATGCCTAGTTGGGTCTCCCGTTTCGTTCACTCGATTCCTGCCTCTTCCTATTTCTTGGCCGTCGACCACAAACACGCATCCAACTGGGACTTCGTCTTGATTTAGAGCTTCTTCTGCCAACGTGAATGCTTGTTCCAGAAATATTCGATCATCCTCTTGCAACTCTTCTGACATTTTACTATAAATTTTATCAGTTTCAAACTGAAACTTTCAAACTATTGCCAAGACAAAAAATATATGGGAATAGAATACAACTTCGCAATGACAATGATTCTAGATAAATTAAAATAATAAGTTTATGTGAGCAAAAAAGGAATGGTATGCGATTCTGGAGAAAACAATATTTGACAAACTTTAAAATAAAATATTTCAAGAGATCAAGTAGGAGTTAGAACAGTTAGGAAGAGCTGGTCGATGGTAGAGCTTCATTTTTTGAAGCATCGAGACCAATTGTAGCTTCAGTAGTATTTGTGATCATTTGCTCGAGACAACGACCAAATTCACGAAGAACCAATTTCTCCATATTGACGATTTTATCATCTTCGGTTTGAATCTTTTCCGAGAAGCTGGTGTTCAGCTGAAATTTAGCTTGTTCCGCCAGCAACTAATGAGCCTTCAGAGTAATTCTAATGAACACATGAAAGAAACATTCGAATTGTAATATTTTCTCAGATTTTCTAAAAAGGAATAAATTCTTACCGCTTCTTCGGCTTGAGCAACCATACACAAGGTTGCTGCCTCAACCACTTCATCGGTCATGTAATACCATGGGAAACGTCTCGGATCTGTCTCAGGCTTCGGTTTTTGCGGCAAAAGCATGTCATCGTAGTCATCACCCAATTCATCTGTCATGACACTTCCTGGTCCAGAATCTGGAGTCGCTGTGCTTGAATTTGCGTTGGTTAACGACATCAGCGCATTAGTACCTGCTCCCGGGCCACCAGAGTTCTGTAATTACATATTCTCATTATTTTCCGTTATTTTCTACCTACTTTGAATCTGGTCATCCGGTAGGTTTCCGTATTCTGACAGCCTTTGCACTTGCATCGATCAGTACAGGGCACTTTTGCTTCATAGCACTCGCAATAGTTTTTCAGGCAACCGCTTTTCTTGCAGTGGCATCCCTTTTGATGCAAGCGTTCAATATCCGCGGTTCCACCACGAGCTATTCCGATTTTCGGCTTGAAAGCATTTGGATTTCGCTCCAAAGACTGACGAATGGCTTTTGATCGTTGGCTGTCATAATCTATATTGTTGTGGCAGTCCTTGCAATTGCAGTCACGGCAAAACTCTCCGTTCGCGAAGCAGTCACAGTATAGTTTCAGACATTGTGATTTCGTACAGTTGCATGGTTTACGTTGTCCAGGAGCATATACTTTCCTTAAAAATTGAATTAAATTTACAGATTTGTCTCAGTCTTCCAGAGGGAGTAGTTTTATGATTTCTGGAGGAAGACCCATCGTAGCTGAGCTCAAAAATATTATTGAAGCAGATCTATCTGAAGCCCCCAGTCGTCACCTCAACCACATCCCTGAAAGCATTATACAGTCCTCACTTTTTCGTTTTCATGCGAACTTGGTTCACTTGTTCTTTCATCTCTATAAAGGCTTTCCGTTGTTCTCCAGTAAGTTCTCCTCCTGCTGGTCTACTCGCACCAGGCCTCGAGTACATCGGGGAAGCGACTGGTACATTTCTGAGTGGATCGTAAGCTCCAGCGCTTGGTCCCGACTGAAAATTTTTACATTGTCAGCATAGAAGATAATTATTTTTTTACCTTGCGTTGCACAGCTCGAGGTGGAGGCAGGTAGACGCGATGGGGATTATGCTCCAACGTTTCTTCCTTAACAGTGACCTGAAAAGATAATTTTCTAAAATCCCTTCAAGTATAAAACTTAAATACCTCACTGTGTTGATCGTGATGAAGAGAACTGCTTGTTCCAGGTCGATTTCGCTGCCCCTGGAAAAACTGAAGGAGTAAAAAAAGACAAATGAATAATTAGTTACAGGGTCATGGGGAACTAAACGGCCATCGACCTCGATGAATTCAGCTCCTTCTTCTTCATAATTTTCATATATTCCTGTTTCGTCATAAAAATCGTCGCCTTCTTGAAAGACGAGATCCCCTTCGCCGTCGTTCATTATTTTTTCTGCAATAAGAAAAATCAATTTTTATAGATAAAATTCAAAGAGAAACGAGTATATCAAGAAAAATACAAAAAATATCACTCGGAACACACTTTTTTGAAACAATTGACAAATTTCAACTTCGCAGAAATTGACTAAAACATGGTTTCCCGCGCAAAAAAATGCTGAAAAGCGACAATGCATGCGCGCTCTTCTGAGAATGTTTATTTGAATTTCTCCTCGCCAATTCGCTGCGTAGCGACTCAACAAGCGCGTGATACGCAGCGTAGTGGCGCCAAGATCCCGCGTGCAATTTTTTCTCACTTTTGTCACCACCGGTATTCCTGGTAGACGTCACTCAACATGCCACCAAAGTTCGACCCAACTGAGATTAAGATTGGTAAGATGCTCTTTCAGCGAAAAAATATCTGTTAAATGTGTACCCACATGATGCTGCCGGTCCGACTTTTAAAATCCGTTTCAGTCGAAATTGCGTCACTTTTCGAATTAATTAAACCTAATTTCGAAGTTAAAACTGGAAAAAAAAAGAAAGACATCGGACCATTTTCTACATTCTCCGTCCGACTATCGAAAATTGCGCCACTTTCGAAATGTTTCGTAACATTGATTTTTTCAGTGTACCTCCGTTGTGTCGGAGGAGAAGTCGGAGCCACCTCCGCCCTCGCCCCAAAAGTCGGACCCCTCGGATTGTCACCAAAGAAGATCGGAGAAGACATCGCCAAGGCTACCCAGGACTGGAAGGGTCTTAAGGTCACCTGCAAGCTCACCATCCAGAACCGTGTCGCCAAGATCGACGTCGTTCCATCTGCTGCTTCTCTCATCGTCAAGGAGCTCAAGGAGCCACCACGTGACCGCAAGAAGGTCAAGAACGGTACGCATTTCATGCGTTGGGTCGGGAGTCGATATGCTCTCATCCCCTGGTCTCTTATTTCATAAGTTTGTAAAAGTTTGTGACTTAAAGACTGGTAACCCTAAGTGATTTTCATGCTCCGTGAGTTTGATTTTTCCTGGGTACTTGGTGTTGTCTCGTCCCAACGGGTTGTTTGTATCATCTGAGTTTAAGTATGCACGTTCCCATTTCAGTGAAGCACAATGGAGACCTCACTGTTGACACCATCATCAAGATCGCCAGAATCATGAGACCAAGATCCATGGCCAAGAAACTTGAGGGAACCGTCAAGGAGATCCTTGGTACGAGTAGTGTTAGGCTTAATACAATTCAAAAATTTGATTTTGCAGGAACCGCTCAATCAGTCGGATGCACCATCGACGGACAGCACCCACACGACATCATTGAGTCGATCGCCAACGGAGAGATCGAGATCCCAGCTCAGTGATCTGACACTTGTTTTTGTTGTTCCAATAAATTCTTGTTATACTCAGCGTGTAATTTGATCTTAATAAATTATCATGCCGAACCCTGTTCTAGCTCGCACACCGATAGAGGGACTCGTTCAATATCTGAGCAATTGGGAATAAAGCCTCTGAAACGCCTAGAAATCTTGATCAGTTACTGATTTTAGTTCTTCGAATGGCAACATGTAGTACGATGTGCTCGGTGTCTGAAATACGATTCCGAAGTAAAAACATGCTAATCGATAAATTAGAAGCGACCGCTTCTTCACGCGATGGACCTCGATCAAAATTCGTTGCTGACCCTGATAAAATGGTGAAGGAGTATTCGAGACCTGCTGCTGATACACATAAGTGCAACAAGCCAGAGCTGTTGAGACCATTTCCTGTTTTAATACAAACGGTGGACTATCTTTTGGACCTCTTCAACGAAAATAAAGGTAATATCGTGACTGTAGTTAATGTGTCTTCTCGGTGGCTGGTTGGTAAATGTGCAGACAATCATCCAGAAGACCGTGGTTCTACCCGCACCTTGTTTTCACGCACCCTCAGTCAGTTTTCTAGAGGTTCCAAGCGTCCAGAAAGTGTGCAATATAAGCAGTTTGTACTTTATAAGGGCCATACACGGTTTAGTTTACTCCGGCTATGGTAGTTTAACGGTACCACACTTCAACTTTTTTCTTTACTGTTAGTTCAACGAATTCAATCAGACAGGCGGCAACGTGTGACATCAAGCAACTTCTCGTCTGCTTTCTTATTCGTGTCGGATCGGCTGAGAGCAGTTAGGCAAGATATGATTATGCAAAATCTCGATTCTACTCAAACGATTACTTTGATGGAGGTTTGTCAAGAGCGGATCGTTTAAAACAAAAAACTTTTATTTCCAGAAAATGCTTCCTTTTTATCTGGAAACCGACGGAGTCTGCAAAATGGCAACATGCTCCGGCTACAACTCAAAACTACACGATTTTCAGCTCGAGGAATGTTTCGGGCGGTATAAGCAATCATTGAGATCGATTATATTCATCTATGAATAATTTCAGATGGTATGAAGAACTCAACGCATCAAATGATGTTACACCCAACCCGTTAATATCGTCTGCATTTTTCTTCCGACAGCTACATCGCAAGCCAACGCTGCTTCAAGATTTGTATACGTTTCGTGGAAAGTTATAAGAAGAAGTGTTTTCTCTCACCAAAAGTGTGATATCGTCCTACAATTCCAACAACTACTATCGTTTCTTCAAATTGTTCAAAGATCTCGATCCATTGCTCCAATACTCACTCTCTGATAGTGTTTCTTATATTCGACAATCAGCAATGCGAATCATATATACGGCTTTCAAAACGCCAGTTTCAAAGCTTCCTTCTCATTTGATATCTGATTGGCTTGGATTTCCATCTGATACTATATTTTTTGTTGACTTTCTTCAATTGTATAATGTGATCCCTGATTATCAGGGCAATGTTCATATTTCTGCGATTAAGTTAATCGACATACTAGAAAATGACCAAACATCAAGGCAGTATTAATAAATGTTTATAGTCCTTCTGAAATTTATGTATTTACTTCTCATTTGTGAAAAGTTTCAAACGTTGTTTCAACCATACCTTCCTTATGTCTGATGATTTTATTTAAACTGGTTGTTCCAGAAATGGAGGGTGTTTTGATGGTTTCGGATCTCTCGTGGATTCAACGAGGAGTGGCGAAAGAAATCCCTGATAAAATCAAGTTAAACGATGAAGAACTCAAGAAATTGATTGAGGGAGCCCTTCCTGAATCTACCGATAACGACACTGACGGCGAAGAAGAAGAAGTCGAAGATAAGAAAGAAGGAATCCGTGGAAGAGATGTAGAAATGAAAGATGAGGAATCAGATTTCGAGAAAAAATACATGCAAGGATACAATGAGAAGGAAGAGGGTGAAGGGGAGGGAGAAGACGGAATGAAAGGTATTGCTATGTATTCGACGAACAAAGACGATCCTTATGTGACGGAGCAAGTAGATTCTGATGAGGAAGAAGAAAAAGAAGAGATCATGGTTCGCAAAGATGATAATATGGTTGCTGTTGCCAAAATTGACAAAGTGAGTTTTATTCGAATTTTGATTATTTGATTATGATGCAACTGATGAGATGCCTAAATGTTCTTCTGAAGAACTTCTCAATTTAATGTTTTTTTTAGGGAGACTACACTTTGGAATGTTATGTGTACAACGAGGCTGACAGTGATTGGTACTGCCATCACGACTATATTCTCGATGCTCCCCCGCTTTGTATTGAACCTGTGCAACACGATCCAGGAAACGAAGAAACTGGAAAAGGAAATTTGATCGCCGTCGGAACCATGAACTCGGAAATTCACATCTGGGATCTCGACATCATGAACACTGCCACTCCATTTTTGACTCTCGGAAATAAAGAGAAAAAATCAAAAGGTGGAAGAAAGAAGAGAGATGGAAGTGTACAAGGACACACCGATGCCGTGATTTCCCTCGCCTGGAATAAAATTACTCCACATGTTCTGGCTAGCGGTGGCGCCGATAAGACTGTAGTTCTTTGGGATTTGGATGAGGCCAAGCCTGCACAAATCATCCCCGACCGTGGTGGAGAAGTTCAAACAATCAGGTGGCATCCAAATGAGTCGACATTCTTATTGCTGGGAACCATGAAAGGTCATGTTCAAGTGGTCGATTGCCGCGAAACGAACGGAACCGCTTCAGCATCGTGGAAATTCGATGGACAAATCGAGAAAGTTATCTGGAATCATTTCAATCCATACACAGCGTTCGTTTCTTCGGATGATGGAAGATTGCGTCATTTGGACTTGAGAAAACCAGGAGAATGCCTTTGGGAAGGTGTCGCTCATGATGGACCAATTGGTGGTCTCACATTATCCGCAATCACAAGAGGACTTCTGGTGACTGTTGGGGAAGATGAGGTATGTTTATTTGAATTCATTATTATAATTAAACATCATTTCTTCAGATGATGAATGTCTGGAAAGTTGAAGACACAAATGGTGGAATCGAAAAAGTTCATTCGGAGAAGCTGACCATCGGAGAATTGCACTGTGCCCAATTCAATCCAGACGTTGCCGCTGTTCTCTCAGTCGGTGGAACCACGGCTGATCTTATCAGAGTCATTGACTTGACAAAGTATGAGCCGGTAGTCAAAGCTTTCTCCGAAGAATGATTCCTTTTTCTTTTCATGATTACTACATTTTTTCCTGTTATTGTTGATTGTTAAAGTTTGAATTTTGTTACTGGAATGAACACAAAATATATTTATTGTGTCAATTATATATCAAAAACAACGGCATCATCGATAAAAGGAATATTTTTGTGATATTCCGATTCCGGCCAGTTAGTGTTCAGATTTGGATCTTTCTGATCTTCTTTCTCTTTTCTACGATCTCGCCGTCTCTTGTTGAAACACCAGATGCTGATAGAAAGCAAGAAGATCGAAATAAGTATTATGCCGATCTGAAAACAGAAGTTTTCTTTTAAAATTAACTATTTTAAGTTTCACCGTTCCAAATAATGTCCAAGACGAAGATGAGAGAATCGGTAAAGAAGTTACAACATTGCTCTGCAGTTGAAAAATGATGGATGTCATTTTCGATTTACATCTTCCGAAATTTCCCTAAATTTGAAGTTTGGAGAATACCGTAAAACCTGTATTAGACGGGCCGTCTAGTTTTACAAGGTACCTAGGAAGGGCCCTTCAATTAGAGAGGCCCTTCAATTTTTCCGTAATTTTTAATCGGAAAAATCGGCGAACTCTTGTTCAATTTTCATATAAATCTATCTATTTCACTAAAATCGAGCTTTTGACCAAAAAAGGGATGTTTCAACAAGTTTAAGTGAGATTATGGATTTTCCGGAAAACTTTTCATTGAAAACGTACGGAAATTTTCGAGTTCAAAAAACAAATTTTGAAGGTGCCCTTCTATTGCAGGGAACCCTTCTAGAGTTCCAAGCCTTTCGCAGAGGGGCCCTTCTAATACAGTTTTTAGGTAATCAAGAAAAAAAGCTCACAATGAAAGCACAATCGGAGCTTGATAAATACCGATTGTCAATTTGAAACTGATAAAGTGCTCCATCGGATGTTTCCAGCTGAAAATATTCGTTGACAATATTATAAATCGAACCATGAATGTTTTACGATATCTGGCCTTCCGAATCGTCTAGTAGGGTTTTTAGAAAAACATAATCGAAGGAATAAAATTTCATCTTTGGAACATAATGGGTTAATATCATCCACAAAGCTCAATCCATTAACAGTCTCCGAGAATTCATTTGGAATTTCTAGATGTTTTTGTTTGAATGTCTGAAACTTATCAAAATATTAACAAACTGTCACAAGAATTCATACCGGCCAATCAATCAATCCTCTATCCACAACCATTCTGATCCTCTCGTAAACTCTTTTTTCTCCATTATAGACTGCTTCATTGAAATCTCTTTCTAGAATATTCTGTCTCATTGGATGTTTACATCCATCTTCTAACAAATGATCTATATATGGACTATATGAAGATCCTGCTTCTAATTGGAGTTGTACACAGTGTCTAACATTCTTCAGAGGATTCTCAACGCTGGAAAAATCTGAAGTTAATATTTAATTGAACTCTTATGATACCTAATTATTTCCACCGCTGAAGATAATATAAATGGGAAAGAAACAAAAAGCAATGAGTTTATGAGAATTAGGTTCATATGTGTAAAGAGCGGAACAAAGAGTTCTTACAAAGGAAAACAAATGGCGGACTATGTTAGAAAGGTGATAAGAAAGTCAGAGCAAAGGGAACATGTTTTGACGATAAGCGAGAATTTGATAAGATATGAATAGTGCGCGAATGTGGTTGAAGAAGTAGTTTTATGGGTGACAGGTACCGGGTGGCGCATAATTACCCTGACTCAAGTTTGTACTAGCATACAATTTGAGTAACATTTTGTACTGGACCAAAATTTGGAGTGCGAGAATCCAAATTATTAATCAGTAAACTGACAAAGTTTCGAGTTAATAGTTCAACTTTCAGCTGAGTTATCACTTGTCAAAGTTGATTCATCTCACGAACATCTCAAGAAACACTACGCCGTTCATCTTTGGGCAACCATGACACTCCCTAGACTTAAGAGATCGCTTTGAAAATTTCAGTAGCTTTGAATCAAAAGCAATTTTATATTTCTACCAATTTTCGTGCTTCCAAGAAACTGATGTCTAAAGATATACCCGTTTCTATCTGTCCAGATAATTGTTCGCCGCATGAGGAGGCGCGACGCCTTCTGGGGTATCTGAAAATGTGCTAAAAATGTGCATGCTAATAATTAGTAAAGAAAAACGACAATAATTGGAGAACGACATATTTAGGGATATGAAAAATTTAGAAAAAGGTAACAGTTGGCCTATATTAGTCGTGTGTTTTCATCCACGGATCCGCAAATAAAAAAGGCGACCCAAAAAAGAAATTCTAAAAAAGTGTTATCCGCGTGTTGACACGACATAGCCCGACTTTGATCCCATGACATGTTCCACTGACCTTCTCCCCCCTTTTTCAGAAGTCTAGTGGATCCAGAGATCCAGAGGCAATCAGTCTCAACTTCGATCTCCCCAACCTTCTCCTCCTTCTCCTCTTCCTCCTTTGCCTTCTCCTTATGGGTGCACACTTCTGAAGCTCCAGTGATGATGTGCGTCGACAAGTACTTGGTTGGTGATCCGAATCATATCTATATATGATCATTCTCAAAAAATGTTTCAGGCCGGAAAGACTCATGCTCTGGACACAGTAGAGGACGACTCAACTGCCATCCCTGGCTCTATATGAGTTGAGGGGTGCCACTAAAATTTTTGATTTTTACGCGATTTTTTCACTTTTTGCGTGACATTTTTCTTCTTTTTAAAAGTGTTGAGTGACCGGATTTGTTTTTTATAAAAATTTCGAAAAAAATATTTTCGTGAAAATTTTATATTTAACGTGAATTTTTTGAAAGATTTTTTCGATTTTTTGATACATATTCACATAAAATTCTACCCCCTGAAAGTTATATTTGCTATAAGAAGTATTTTGAGTCGCCAAAAAATAGGCTCAGCCCTCAAAAAGTAGGCTCAGCCATTGAAAGGCAGACCTAAAAAACAGGCTTAGAAAAAAGTCCCCTAGAAGTCAAATCAGCCTCAAAAAAGTAGGCTCAGCCCTCAAAAAGTAGGCTCAGCCCTTAAAAAGTAGGCTCAGCCATTGAAAGGCAGACCTAAGAAACAGGCTTAGAAAAAAAGTCCCCTAGAAGTCAAATCAGCCCTCAAAAAGTAGGCTCAGCCCTCAAAAAGTAGGCTCAGCCCTTAAAAAGTAGGCTCAGCCATTGAAAGGCAGACCTAAGAAACAGGCTTAGAAAAAAGTCCCCTAGAAGTCAAATCAGCCCTCAAAAAGTAGGCTCAGCCCTCAAAAAGTAGGCTCAGCCCTCAAAAAGTAGGCTCAGCCATTGAAAGGCAGACCTAAGAAACAGGCTTAGAAAAAAAGTCCCCTAGAAGTCAAATCAGCCCTCAAAAAGTAGGCTCAGCCCTCAAAAAGTAGGCTCAGCCCTTAAAAAGTAGGCTCAGCCATTGAAAGGCAGACCTAAGAAACAGGCTTAGAAAAAAAGTCCCCTAGAAGTCAAATCAGCCCTCAAAAAGTAGGCTCAGCCCTCAAAAAGTAGGCTCAGCCCTCAAAAAGTAGGCTCAGCCATTGAAAGGCAGACCTAAGAAACAGGCTTAGAAAAAAGTCCCCTAGAAGTCAAATCAGCCCTCAAAAAGTAGGCTCAGCCCTCAAAAAGTAGGCTCAGCCCTTAAAGAGTAGGCTCAGCCATTGAAAGGCAGACCTAAGAAACAGGCTTAGAAAAAAAGTCCCCTAGAAGTCAAATCAGCCCTCAAAAAGTAGGCTCAGCCCTCAAAAAGTAGGCTCAGCCCTCAAAAAGTAGGCTCAGCCATTGAAAGGCAGACCTAAGAAACAGGCTTAGAAAAAAAGTCCCCTAGAAGTCAAATCAGCCCTCAAAAAGTAGGCTCAGCCCTCAAAAAGTAGGCTCAGCCCTTAAAAAGTAGGCTCAGCCATTGAAAGGCAGACCTAAGAAACAGGCTTAGAAAAAAAGTCCCCTAGAAGTCAAATCAGCCCTCAAAAAGTAGGCTCAGCCCTCAAAAAGTAGGCTCAGCCCTTAAAAAGTAGGCTCAGCCATTGAAAGGCAGACCTAAGAAACAGGCTTAGAAAAAAAGTCCCCTAGAAGTCAAATCAGCCCTCAAAAAGTAGGCTCAGCCCTTAAAAAGTAGGCTCAGCCATTGAAAGGCAGACCTAAAAAACAGGCTTAGAAAAAAAGTCCCCTAGAAGTCAAATCAGCCCTCAAAAAGTAGGCTCAGCCCTCAAAAAGTAGGCTCAGCCCTTAAAAAGTAGGCTCAGCCATTGAAAGGCAGACCTAAAAAACAGGCTTAGAAAAAAAGACCCCTAGAAGTCAAATCAGCCCTCAAAAGGTGGGCTCAGCCCTTTGAAAGTAGGCTCAGCCATTGAAAAGTAGTCAAAAAATTCACGTAAAATATAAAATTTTCACGAAAAAATTTTTTTCTGAACTTTTGTAAAAAAGGAATCCGGCCACTCAACACTTTAAAAAAATAAAAAATGTCACGCAAAAAGTGAAAAAATCGCGTAAAAATCAAAAATTTTAGTGGCACCCCTCAACTCATATAGCCCCCCGTCCCTTCCAGACGCCAACAGGTAAACCCAGGCGTCTCTGAATCTCATCTCATAAATTATTTCAGCTCGGATGCCACGTGTTGTGAAACTGCCGCGTTGGATGAAGGAGAGTCCGATGTTCGACCAGAAGCCAGCTCGTAGTGGTAGAAGATGTGTAGTCCTGGATTTTCGCCGTCGCCTGAGGAGTACCTGACAGCATCAGCTGGGTTAAGACGTCCAACTTGACAGGTAACCTACTTTTAATTACTACGTCCTGAGAAGCTGGCATCACGTAGAAAACGTTTCTTAACTAGCTGCCCCGCTCCTTCAATCCCCATAACGATAGAAAGTTTTCAAGAACGCCACAGTTCGTAGTCATGTGAACGTACGTTCACGTGAACTTCACTAGAATCTTTTAGAATATTCCTAAAACATCCGGAATTTTCTAGAATCTTTTAGAATCTTCCTCCCTTTCTTAAGTAGTAGGTCCTAGATTTTGAAAGTTTTTCTTAGAATTCGTTTGACATTTTACCGGTTTCCTTTACACTTTCGAGCCCCGACGGCTATGGCTGACTGTTAATGCAGTCAGTCAAGGGTTTCAGCTGTGTTCGAAAGTGTATTGAAGATTGGGAATGTCATCTGAATTCTTTGAAAATCTTTTAGAATCTTCCTCCCTTTCTTAAGTAGTAGGTCCTAGATTTTCTTAGAATTCGTTTGACATTTTACCGGTTTCCTTTACACTTTCGAGCCCCGACGGCTATGGCTGACTGATAATTTCAGTCAGTCAAGGGTTTCAGCTGTGTTCGAAATTGTATTGAAGATTGGGAATTGTCATCTGAATTCTTTGAAAATCTTTTAGAATCTTTCTCTTTCTTAAGTAGTAGGTCCTGGATTTAGAAAGATTTTCTTAGAATTCGATTGACATTTTACCGGTGTCCTTTACACTTTCGAGCCCCGACGGCTATGGCTGACTGATAATTTCAGTCAGTCAAGGGTTTCAGCTGTGTTCGAAATTGTATTGAATATTGGGAATGTCATCTGAATTCTTTGAAAATCTTTTAGAATCTTCCTCCCTTTCTTAAGTAGTAGGTCCTAGATTTTCTTAGAATTCGTTTGACATTTTACCGATTTCCTTTACACTTTCGAGCCCCGACGGCTATGGCTGACTGATAATTTCAGTCAGTCAAGGGTTTCAGCTGTGTTCGAAATTGTATTGAAGATTGGGAATGTCATCTGAATTCTTTGAAAATCTTTTAGAATCTTCCTCCCTTTCTTAAGTAGTAGGTCCTAGATTTTCTTAGAATTCGTTTGACATTTTACCGATTTCCTTTACACTTTCGAGCCCCGACGGCTATGGCTGACTGATAATTTCAGTCAGTCAAGGGTTTCAGCTGTGTTCGAAATTGTATTGAAGATTGGGAATGTCATCTGAATTCTTTGAAAATCTTTTAGAATCTTCCTCCCTTTCTTAAGTAGTAGGTCCTAGATTTTCTTAGAATTCGTTTGACATTTTACCGGTTTCCTTTACACTTTCGAGCCCCGACGGCTATGGCTGACTGATAATTTCAGTCAGTCAAGGGTTTCAGCTGTGTTCGAAATTGTATTGAAGATTGGGAATGTCATCTGAATTCTTTGAAAATCTTTTAGAATCTTCCTCCCTTTCTTAAGTAGTAGGTCCTAGATTTTCTTAGAATTCGATTGACATTTTACCGGTTTCCTTTACACTTTCGAGCCCCGACGGCTATGGCTGACTGATAATTTCAGTCAGTCAAGGGTTTCAGCTGTGTTCGAAATTGTATTGAAGATTGGGAATTGTCATCTGAATTCTTTGAAAATCTTTTAGAATCTTTCTCTTTCTTAAGTAGTAGGTCCTGGATTTAGAAAGATTTTCTTAGAATTCGTTTGACATTTTACCGGTTTCCTTTACACTTTCGAGCCCCGACGGCTATGGCTGACTGATAATTTCAGTCAGTCAAGGGTTTCAGCTGTGTTCGAAATTGTATTGAAGATTGGGAATGTCATCTGAATTCTTTGAAAATCTTTTAGAATCTTCCTCCCTTTCTTAAGTAGTAGGTCCTAGATTTTCTTAGAATTCGTTTGACATTTTACCGGTTTCCTTTACACTTTCGAGCCCCGACGGCTATGGCTGACTGATAATTTCAGTCAGTCAAGGGTTTCAGCTGTGTTCGAAATTGTATTGAATATTGGGAATGTCATCTGAATTCTTTGAAAATCTTTTAGAATCTTCCTCCCTTTCTTAAGTAGTAGGTCCTAGATTTTCTTAGAATTCGTTTGACATTTTACCGATTTCCTTTACACTTTCGAGCCCCGACGGCTATGGCTGACTGATAATTTCAGTCAGTCAAGGGTTTCAGCTGTGTTCGAAATTGTATTGAAGATTGGGAATGTCATCTGAATTCTTTGAAAATCTTTTAGAATCTTCCTCCCTTTCTTAAGTAGTAGGTCCTAGATTTTCTTAGAATTCGTTTGACATTTTACCGATTTCCTTTACACTTTCGAGCCCCGACGGCTATGGCTGACTGATAATTTCAGTCAGTCAAGGGTTTCAGCTGTGTTCGAAATTGTATTGAAGATTGGGAATGTCATCTGAATTCTTTGAAAATCTTTTAGAATCTTCCTCCCTTTCTTAAGTAGTAGGTCCTAGATTTTCTTAGAATTCGTTTGACATTTTACCGGTTTCCTTTACACTTTCGAGCCCCGACGGCTATGGCTGACTGATAATTTCAGTCAGTCAAGGGTTTCAGCTGTGTTCGAAATTGTATTGAAGATTGGGAATGTCATCTGAATTCTTTGAAAATCTTTTAGAATCTTCCTCCCTTTCTTAAGTAGTAGGTCCTAGATTTTCTTAGAATTCGATTGACATTTTACCGGTTTCCTTTACACTTTCGAGCCCCGACGGCTATGGCTGACTGATAATTTCAGTCAGTCAAGGGTTTCAGCTGTGTTCGAAATTGTATTGAAGATTGGGAATGTCATCTGAATTCTTTGAAAATCTTTTAGAATCTTTCTCTTTCTTAAGTAGTAGGTCCTGGATTTAGAAAGATTTTCTTAGAATTCGTTTGACATTTTACCGGTTTCCTTTACACTTTCGAGCCCCGACGGCTATGGCTGACTGATAATTTCAGTCAGTCAAGGGTTTCAGCTGTGTTCGAAATTGTATTGAAGATTGGGAATGTCATCTGAATTCTTTGAAAATCTTTTAGAATCTTCCTCCCTTTCTTAAGTAGTAGGTCCTAGATTTTCTTAGAATTCGATTGACATTTTACCGGTTTCCTTTACACTTTCGAGCCCCGACGGCTATGGCTGACTGATAATTTCAGTCAGTCAAGGGTTTCAGCTGTGTTCGAAATTGTATTGAAGATTGGGAATGTCATCTGAATTCTTTGAAAATCTTTTAGAATCTTCCTCCCTTTCTTAAGTAGTAGGTCCTAGATTTTCTTAGAATTCGATTGACATTTTACCGGTTTCCTTTACACTTTCGAGCCCCGACGGCTATGGCTGACTGATAATTTCAGTCAGTCAAGGGTTTCAGCTGTGTTCGAAATTGTATTGAAGATTGGGAATGTCATCTGAATTCTTTGAAAATCTTTTAGAATCTTCCTCCCTTTCTTAAGTAGTAGGTCCTAGATTTTCTTAGAATTCGTTTGACATTTTACCGATTTCCTTTACACTTTCGAGCCCCGACGGCTATGGCTGACTGATAATTTCAGTCAGTCAAGGGTTTCAGCTGTGTTCGAAAGTGTATTGAAGATTGGGAATGTCATCTGAATTCTTTGAAAATCTTTTAGAATCTTCCTCCCTTTCTTAAGTAGTAGGTCCTAGATTTTCTTAGAATTCGTTTGACATTTTACCGATTTCCTTTACACTTTCGAGCCCCGACGGCTATGGCTGACTGATAATTTCAGTCAGTCAAGGGTTTCAGCTGTGTTCGAAAGTGTATTGAAGATTAGGAATTGTCTCATGAATTCTTTGAAAATCTTTTAGAATCTTCCTCCTATTTTGAGTAGGTCCTATAAAAATAATAAGATAAAATTGACATATCTTTTTATCCGGACTATTCAAAAGATTTTGTAAAACTGACGGAAACTATACGTTATTTTATAGAAAAGTCAACATTTGGGTCATGACTGGTTTTCGAGTTTTTCGATATTTTGAGGGGTGGCGTATCATTATGTGGAGCACTGTATACCTTGAATAAAACCCGATAATAAAATGTTCCAATTAACTATCTATTTTAGTCGCCTTCTAAAATTTCAGAGGTATCAAGACTAATTCAAATACGAATCATTTATTTTCATTAATCTAATGTCCAAAGAAGCTTCTATAAGACGACTCTTCAAATGATTCCTCTGGCGCCGAGCTAGCAGCTGCAGTCTCCTGTTGTTGCTGAACAGTTGGTTGTGGTGCTGGAGGAGCTGGAGATTCAACAGGCTCTTCTTCATCTCTTCCATATTCTTCTGGATTTGATGCTGGAGCTCCATTATCTTCTCCATTGATAGATTCTGGATGTTGAGCACGAGATCCGAACTGAGAGAGAATCGTGTTAACTCCACAATCAGACGGACAGTAGGCAGCGGGAAGACCTGGCTCTCCTGGTGCTCCAATTCCTCCTTGTTCTCCGAATTTACCGAACTGAAAGATTTTTGATTTAGGGGCAATTTTCTAGAAATTCCAGTTTCATGAATTCAATTTCAGAATGTTCCGGCCTTTATATTTCCAGATACCCTACCTTTCCAGTAGCTCCAATTCCTCCTTGCTGACCAGCTTTTCCTGGTGGTCCCCGAATGTTGGAAGGTCTTCCTGGGTTACCCGGTGGTCCTTTTGGTCCTTGTGATCCTGCCAACCCTGGTGGACCCTTGATTCCTTCTCCAGCAATAATTGTTTCTCCTGGCGGTCCTTTCACCCCATTTGTTCCACGTGGTCCTGTTGGTCCCTTGGCTCCACTGGCTCCGATTCCTCCTGGCTGTCCTGGGTGACCGGATTTCCCGGATTTACCCTTTCTTCCAGCGTTTCCTGGAAGCCCACGTTCACCTTGTGCTCCGCGTGGTCCTTGTGGTCCAGATGGACAAATTGAGCAAGGAAGCTCATCCTGGGGTTCTAGGTCAACATCGGTTCCTTCTAATCCTGGAGATCCTGGCTTTCCAGGAGTTCCCGGTTGTCCGTCGTTTCCTGGTGCTCCCTCTTCTCCGATAGGTCCTTGCGGGCAATGAAGGCGTGTGCACTCTGAAAATTTGGGGTCTATAAGTGTTCAGAGAACATGCAGAACATACGACTACATTGATGCAAGATTCCCTTTTTCTCATCATTCGAACCATAGGCGTTTCTTTGGAAACGAGCTGGGTGTTCGATTTGTCTAAGCTCCGCCCAGATTACTTGCGATTTAGCCTTAAGTTGAAGAATTAAAAAAACTTAAATGTGAAGGCGTTTGAGACCCACCTTGAACGCCGACTGCTTTCCCATAATTTCATTTTCAGCCTTTTGAATTTTCGATGAAAGATGAAGGCAAATTATGACAGTGAATACAGCAGTTAGAGCTGATACCAGACAGACAAGACGAGCCGCCAAATGGGCGATGCTCACTTTCATGATGGATTCTGGAAATTAGTAAGTTTGAACTTCTCTGGACTAACTTTGGAAAGGCAATAACAACAATAAAAAAGAGTTTGAAATCTATTTCAACAATTGACATTTATTTTAAAAAGCTGTTCAATTATGGAATAGAGAAGAATGGTGAATAGTACAATACAAAAATGGGAAAAGGGGAGATTCAGATGAGAGGTGATAACAAATGTATGCGCGGGGGAATATTATGAATACGGAACATAATATGTTGCCCTAGATTTCGGGAAAAGATACGAGGGAGAGTGGGGAAAAGGAGGAAATCATAATAATTGGAATACCGAGAAAACGGGGTACAGTGTCGATACTGTGGCGAAAAGTACTATTTAGCAATTTCAGGAGCGGAAACACGAACCAGTACAAAAGTAAATGGAATCGTGCCGAAGGCGCACCAGCTTGCTGATTTGTTATATGAATGATTCAAAATAAAGAAAGTTATCTGAAAAAAAACATTTAAATAGGGGATTTTCTTCAAATTTGATTTCGAAGTTTTCTGGAACGTCTTGATCGTCTGGATTGTCCGGACTTCAAATTATAAGAATTTCAAATTTCAGAAATGTGGAAATTAATAAATTTAATTCAAGCGTTATTTCAGAATCTTCATGAATTGGAATTCATCAATCCCTAAATTCGGAATAGATGGGTTTTTGACTTTTCGAATCTTTCAATTTCCGAATTTCTGAGTTTCTAAAATCGAGTGTTCTGAATTCCTGATTTTCCGAATCCTTGATTTCTGGATTTCTAAGTTTCCAAAGTCTTCTGTTTCTATGATTTTTACAGCGAATCTTTGATTTCGGAAAATCTGAATTTCTGTAACTTTGAACTCTTCTTTAAATTCTAAGTTCCGAACTTCCAAATTTCCGAGTGCAGTTTTTAATTTTTAGCAGAATATTTTCAGCATATTCCAAATATTTTCAGATTTAGTAGTAATTTGGTGATCCGGAAATTTTTTTTAAAAATCTATTTTTTCAAATATTTTTCAAACATTCCGACGGTGAAAGATTGAGAAGCTTTGTTATGCGTTTCAGGTGTTTTGGAATATTTTGTTTAGTAACTCATGATACACTTTTCTGAAAGTTTGGAGAAGTTTGGATCATGTTCAAGCTAGTTCGACAACTTGAGTTACCGTACCCTGTAGTACTTAGAAGCGACATCTTTCTCGATATCTAATTAAAAACTAAACGAGTTGTTGCTTTTCAATATATGTCTTTATTGAACAATAAAAATGAAAAACCAATTTTTTGTAGAACTATCAGAAACATGAAAAGTAGGGGAATGTGAAAAATAAGAGAAGATAAAATTCAAATGGACCAGGTAAACCAACCAACGAATCCATCTATAAATACACATCGAATTTTCAAACAACTCCATCTATAGTCAATTCATGGACACCAAGGAAGCACTCGTTCATTTGTGTTGCAGCATACTACCATTCAGATATAACCTTTGGAAATTTTGTTTCAGTTACAAAAATGAACTTATCAAGGCTTAATAAAATGATATTTCATATTGCAGTGACATGGGATACAAAAAATGTGCAAGACGGGAGAATTGCCACTTCACAATTCCGGAATTCTGAGAAACAATTTTCGAAAAAGAGGAATCTATCTGTGTAAAATTTTGTTGAAAAATAAAAGCTGTTATAATCTTATACGAAGATGGAACTGAAAACTGCAAATACTTCCTTAGCATAGAGATTTTGAATGATACATAAAATCAGTTGGGGGATGAGATGTGCAAAATCTTACAAAATGTGCCGGAGAAAACAACCGCAACTACTCGAGCAACGTCGGCAACTTCTGGTTAGAGACTCGTCAGGTTCCGAATAAAATCCTGAAGCCAACCCAACTCTGACAAACTTATAATAAGGTCTGACCAAAATCCGACCTCCAATATTAATTTCTACAAATATTAGTTTCGAGATTATATTCGTCATTTCGCCTTTGAATATCTGGAATTTCCGGAATCTTTGGTTTTTTTTTCGAAATTCTGATTTTCTGGAATTTTTGAGGTCTTGAATTTTTCAACAATTCGAAATTCGAAAATTCGTGAATTCGAAAAATTCAAAAGTTCAAAAATCGAAGATTCAGAAATTCGAAAACACAAAATTTTCAATATTCTATAATTCCAAAAATCGAAAATTCAAACATTCAAGAATTCCAGAAATTCAAAATTTTCAGTCATCCTCTGTACATCCGTATTTGAGCAACTTCCGACCAAAATCAGGCCAATATCCGTCCAAGAGCCGGGACTTCTATCAAGAAGCTACGAGCCGACAGCCGAGGATATTTTATAAACTATAGTTTATAAATTATAGGCTAAACTCTTTTTTCATATATTCATTCTCCTGAGTTTCTCCTCTTTCTTCTTCGTATTCCCCACATATTTTTTTTAAATTGTTAGGCGATGCGAATTTCTTTGAAAACGACCATTAAAATTTCATAAGCTGTCTCCAACCACAACTACTACAGCACTTTTTTCCATGTCTTGTATCCGATTCCCATTTCTTACTACTCCCTTTTCCCCCTCTTCCTATATTTCCGTTTTTCTTATTCTGTTCTCCAAATTTTTGTACCCATATTCACATTGAAGTCAATCCCCGATTCACCCCCTTTTTCTTCTTTTGGTTTTTTTTTCGAATCGCCTTGAACTGATTTGCATAAAGGTTGAAAGACGTCAAAAAAAGAAGAGGACAAAGTGCTCGCCGAGCCGCATAAGAATTTCGGAGAAAGGCGAAGAAGAAGCTTACCGAATAACTCGATTTCGGTCGGCAGGAGTTGGTTTGTGCTGGCGCGTGAAAAAAAAACGAAAACGTAATTCCGTTTTTCTCGTCTTCGAGAACAAAACGAAGCACTTGTTGTATAGGCTCTTCATCTGAAGCTTCCTTCAGTCAGTACGTGTCTTTTTGGTGTCAAATGGATTGACTTCTTCTTCTTCTTCCATCCGTGTATTCCTTTCTCTTCTTCTTCTTCTTCATTTTCTGCCACTCCAGAGCTCATTCGACAGAGCAACGGAGAAGAGCACACCGAAAAAAAACTCGAATGATGTATACACGAGATGAGGCTGAGGGCTCAAACGGTCTCCAGGGAGAGTGGCTGGGGGGAAACTCTGGCGATGAAGCCAGAAAGCTTCTCGGACACGGACACAATTTGTTCACGCCTTTCATGTCTTGGTGTCTTGTTTTTCTGTTTTTACTATCTCTTTCCAGGCAACATCTTTCTTCTTCCTTCTATTTGTTATTTTAAAAATCATCTGACTGTGAGAATCCTTCAGAAACGTCTTTGACTGGTTCTGTGACTTTGAATTAGTCGGATTTTGATTACAGTATCCCAAAAAAGTTTTCAAACTTAATTCGAGAGAGTGTTATCAAATTAGCATGTAAAATATCCAAACGGTAAGCGTAAGAGAACGTTTGGTGATATTATAATCCAGCTATCAAGATTTCTTCAAGATTGAGCCACTCTATTCCCACGGGCAAACTTATAATTATGGACAACGTAAATAAATGACATCAGTTTTGGTATATAAGAGAAATAACATCCAAAACAACTTTAAAAACAGAAGATTTTTTCGGAGATTTTCAGAAGTTCGGGTATACATTCTGACGTAACAGTGTACAACTTTTACACCTTCGTCAGTGTGGCTCAGTCGGTAGATATCGATTCATAGACATCGGATTTACTTGTTACCTGCATGAAAGACATTTTCTGTGAAAAATCATCTACTTTTGTATTGAAAAAGTAGACACTCCACAGATTCCGAGGAAGGGGTTTTCTCCGAAGAACCGATTCCGAGTAAATCGGGGCGGAGCAGTTGAATTATGCGGCAGTTGCAGGGTAAAGTCCGCCTCGCTTCCTCAGAGACAACCCCTTCCATAAAATCGGGGAAGTTTCAAAAATTGATCCTAACTATGCATTTTGATACGTCTGAAAATTTTGGGAAGTGTTGAACAGATATTTTTCAGAACCTTAAAAGTACCTATCATGAAATTCAATTGAACATTTTAGAAACAATCATTTTTGGGTGTGTTACTGTATTTTTCTAAAACGCTGGATTACTGTAACAAAGCCAAAGGTATAGAAAATTCCCCCTCTTACTTTCAGGCGTAAAATGTGCCCCAACACTTCCTTTTTTTTTCGAAAATCTCAATTCAATCTTGCCGCCTCCTTCACTAGATCTATCTAATTATATACCGATGCCCTTCTTTTTCTTCCTTTCCTGTCAGCTGGAGAATCTATTTTCCTTTGCCGAGCAGTTTTCCCTCTCTTCTTCTCCTTCAATTCAAAAAATAAAATCGTGGTAGATATGTATATCGGGAGCCCCGGTTTTCAATCTGAAATGGGTGGAAAAATACGGAGAAGCGAAAGCACAGCATCCATCAATTTCTTTTTCACTCTCTTCTTCTCAACTCCATCTTCTTCTTTTTTTTTCTGAAATTAGAGCCTTCACCACGGGGGCTCCATTCTTCTTCTTCTTCTTCTCGCCTTGATTGACGATTATCTCGACATTTCCGTCGGCTTCACTCTCTTCTACGCCTTCTACGAAAAAAAAAAACGATTTTTCTCTCTTCTCCGCGAATTGGTTACGGAAACTTGAACTTTTTTCGAAGGCCTTTTTCTGTTTTCCATTCCAGTGACGTCTTCTTTTTTCTTCGCTTTTTTTCGGTTTTTTTTTTCTTGCGGCGTCGTACCAAAATCATTGCAAATTCAATTGAAAACTGGCTCGAAGTGTTCCGAAAGAAGAAAAACACAAGACTAAATAGATGTAAAAAAAGAAGAAGCATGACATGTTGCTTCAAATTCTTCCTCGTTGTTTTCACAACAGATTCACACAAGTTGGGATCTGATTTTCCTACATAGGAAAACCACGAGACATGCTTTGACTTGGGAATCTTCAATACCGTAATACAGCGTGTGGCACAATTACCCGGACTGATAAAAACGGGTATATCTTAAGACATAACTATCTTGAAAGCACGAAAACTGGTAGGAATATAATTTTACTTTTGATTAAAAGCTACTGAAATTTTCAATCAGATTCCTCAAGTCTAGATATTATTATGATTGTCGAACGGCGCAATGTTTCGTTGAGATTTTTATGAGATGAAGCAACTTTGACAAGTGATGACTAACCTCAAAGTTGATCAGATCATTTGAAATTTGACCAGTTTACTGATGAATTACTTAGAATTTCGCATTCCAATTTTGAGCCCAGAACAACGATACACCCAAATTTTATGCTAGCTCAAACTTGAGTACGGTAATTATGCGCCACCCTGTACCTATTATCGACTTCTGGACCCAGAAATTGAGCTCGACCTCGATCGGTCAGATGTTCACAATATTTAACACCTTTTTCTTGAAACTACCGTAACCTAAAAATAGTTATAATTTCCGGATGTCTTTTCTCTTAGTGCTTTTTCGGTCAACATTTTTCGACCTGTTTCAGGTAATATAGACGAAAAGCGGAGAAAAGCAAGAAAAATATACGGAAAATAAACATATTTTTAGGTTAAGGTACTTTACAGTGGCTAGCTAATTTTAGCCTTAAAGTTCTCCAAATCTTTTTGATTACTTTTTCAAGACTTCCCCCATGCGACAAAACCACAAAATTTATTCTTAAGCATTTTCCAGGGTGCAAATCCTCTCTTTCCTCTCTTCTTAAACTTGTTTGATTGGCTCAATCTACGTACTCTCGAAATATGAATCTACGCATCCAATTAGTTGTCCCTTCTTTATATATTTCTTTCATCAATAACTCCTCTCGATTTCTTCTTTTTTTTCCCCAACACTTTTTAGGTTTCAAAAATGAAATCACTTTTTGCCACCGCTCCTGAAATCAGATACTTTTTGAATCTTTTACAAAACCCCAACGTCTTCTTCTTCTTCTTCTTCTTCTTCTTCTTCTTCTTCTTCTTCTTTTCCTTCTCAACTCCAATTTCACGCCTTTCTATTCATCGTGACGTGGAAGAGAATTTCTTCTGTTCTTCTTCTCTAGTTTTTTACAAAAGCGGCACCCCTTCTTTCTAAATCATGTGCATCCTGAATGATGGCGGGGGGCCTTCCACTTTTTCTTTTTTCCCTTCAAACCGGTCTCTTAGCATTCCGCCCACCCCCTTTTCAGAACTCATTCCTCTTTTCTCGTATCTGATGTTGAGATTCTTCTTCTTCTTATTTTTTTCGATTCACTCGCGGAGTCATTAATTGGAATTGGAATTCGTTTTGCTTTAAGCCTCGATTAGACTATTGAACACGTCATCTGAATTCCTCTCGCTCCATTCAAGAATGAGTTCAGTACTTTAAGACGAATTACAGTGAATCAAGAAGTTAATAACGCATAGAAGAAAAGATTTGCAAAAAATACTGTACTTTCTCTAATATAAGACAGTGGAAATTTGAGAATTTTTTTTTTCTCGAGCGGTGATTCTTAAAAATGAATCGTTGTTGTCGTTTTCCAGAGTTATCACTCTTTTGAAGAAAACTATTTTTGTTGGAAAAACTACCAAACTCGTCTGCATTTTGTCATTGTTTACTTCTATTTTCTCATTCATTCAATTAATTTTTTATTCGCACATTTGTAACTAAACACCCAAATATCAGCATGTTTATTATTCTTAAACGACATAAATCACAATAGAAAAAACTGATTGCTCCATAACTAGAGCAGCTTCAGTTATGGGAGAAGAAGGAAAAAAAAACAAAGAAACGACGTGAATTTTCAAAATTTATTCAGAAACTCCAAAATCGAAGCTGCTACACTTTTGGGGAAATAATGAGGTCAAACACGTGAGCAATAAAGTTTCTCAATTGAACTGAACTCCCAAAAGTGAAGCAGCTTCGATTATGGGGTTGATTTCCTTATAGTTGATGCAGGTGTCTTGGGCATCTTCCATCATTGTTTTTGCATATTTCGTGGAATTTCAACACGGTCACATTGGGATGAGAGCTCTCCCTTGGCTGAAAAACACAAGTAGAAATTTCTGGATTACATTGGAAGAGCTTGGCGAAAAAACACAAAACTTACTTGTGTTATATACAGTACATGTGAGATTATAATGAACTTCCTAATAGATCTAAATCTGGGCTTGAATATTTTTCTTACCTTGTACTTTTGGATGGCATTGGCGGAGATAGTGGAAAAATAATGTTCGAAAGCTATAAAAGATTCCACGTGAAGTTTTGAAAAGTTGACAACACGACTTTTTCAAAACATTTTTCTAAGATACCTGATAGAATTAATCGCGTTTTTCTACAGAAAAAAACTTGAATATGAATAACAGTTGTGATCTAAAGTATTATAATTTTGCTCGTTCGATCAATTTTATCAGGTATCTTAGAAAAATGTTTTGAAAAAGTAGTGTTGTCAACTTTTCAAAACTTCACGTGGAATCTTTTATAGCTTTCGAACAGTATTTTTCCACTATCTCCGCCAATGCCATCCAAAAGTACAAGGTAAGAAAAATATTCAAGCCCAGATTTAGATCTATTAGGAAGTTCATTATAATCTCACATGTACTGTATATAACACAAGTAAGTTTTGTGTTTTTTCGCCAAGCTCTTCCAATGTAATCCAGAAATTTCTACTTGTGTTTTTCAGCCAAGGGAGAGCTCTCATCCCAATGTGACCGTGTTGAAATTCCACGAAATATGCAAAAACAATGATGGAAGATGCCCAAGACACCTGCATCAACTATAAGGAAATCAACCCCATAATCGAAGCTGCTTCACTTTTGGGAGTTCAGTTCAATTGAGAAACTTTATTGCTCACGTGTTTGACCTCATTATTTCCCCAAAAGTGTAGCAGCTTCGATTTTGGAGTTTCTGAATAAATTTTGAAAATTCACGTCGTTTCTTTGTTTTTTTTTCCTTCTTCTCCCATAACTGAAGCTGCTCTAGTTATGGAGCAATCAGTTTTTCTATTGTACTTATCGTTGTTTAATAAATACGTCAATTGTTTGCTTACTCACAACAAATTAGTTTTTGACACAGTAACAGTTTTTGTGGATTTTTCTATAATTTATCTCATAATAGTTATAAAAACTCCATTATCTCGAGGATTATGTGTTTTCCCTGCCAAAATTTAGAATAGAGAAAGTTTCCACTATTACGTTGAAAAATCACAATAAAGAATACTTTTTCATAAAATTCGATCGATAAAAAAAAATTCTCAAATTTCCACTGTCTTATATCAACCCATCCAAACCGTCAACGTTTAGCCTGCGCGCGCCATGGGCGGCTGTCCGGCGGACGGCAAATCGCACTATATTTAAAGGCGCATAACTTGTTTCGAACTCAATATTTCTTGTTAACTTTCATTGTGAATAGAAGCTAGTGGGTAGTTCTACAACACCATATAAAACATTTTTTCATCAATTAAGCAGGAGAAGATAAACTTCGTCTGCCGTGCCCCACCCTTCATGTGCATTTTGAGCTCAATTATCGCAATTCCTATGAAAGATAACAAAATTTTGTCAACTGATGAATCATTGATCATAACCTCGCCACTATTTTATCAATTGACAAAACTTTGATACCTTTAACAGAAATTGAGATAATTGAGCTCAAAGTTGACTGTTTGAGTGGGCCTCTGTGAGTGGGCATGAGGTGAAACAACTTTGAGCAGTACTAATTTTTTCTCCTTCAAAATGTAGAATTTTCTTTCAAAACCCCACATTATGGGCGGATTTTGATGTAAGCTGTTAGTTAGAAGAAGAAGGAAAAATCTTAACAATCTCATGACGCCTACTCATTTTTCCATCTCGTTTTTTCCCACGAATTCAATAAGTGTTACTAGAAAACGGAGAAGAAAAGTCAGATCGAAGAAAAAGAAGAAGTATGAGAAGGCAATATCTGGATAAATAATTAATTATTTCTCAGTTTTCACTTATTTCGCCTTCCTCACTTTCCACCATTTTTTCTTTCATGTCGTCATCACTGATTTCTTTTTCCCTCCGAATTTCCAGAATTTTCTAATTTCAACTTTAATTTTTTACAGGACAAATCATGGCCGACTTCTTGGGTATCGTGGCCATTGTCTTCTTCTATGTGCTCATTCTAGTCGTCGGTATATGGGCGGGTAGGAAGTCAAAGAGCACAAAAGAGTTGGAATCAGAAGTGGGTGCACAAACGGAAGAGGTGATGTTAGCGGGGAGAAACATCGGAACTCTTGTTGGAATATTCACAATGACTGCCACGTGGGTTGGTGGTGCCTATATCAATGGAACTGCTGAAGCACTTTATAATGGAGGTAACCTAATTGAAATGAAGTGTGTTCTGAAGAATCAGGAGAACTCTTTCAGGTGTTCTTGGATGTCAAGCACCAGTTGGATACGCGATTTCTTTGGTAATGGGAGGATTATTGTTTGCAAAGAAAATGAGAGAAGAGGGATATATAACAATGTTGGACCCTTTTCAAGTATGTTTTGACACTGATTGGTTCCAGTATACCATAAATATTTAAAGCATAAATACGGTCAACGTATCGGTGGTTTGATGTATTTGCCAGCCCTTCTGGGAGAGACATTCTGGACAGCTGCTATCCTATCTGCACTTGGTATGATTAGGGATTTCAATGATTCTTTGAAATAAGGACCTTATAAGGTATTATATTCATTTTCCTAATTCAGGAGCAACCCTATCCGTGATCCTTGGAATTGATATGAATGCATCGGTGACTCTATCGGCTTGCATTGCCGTTTTCTACACATTCACTGGCGGATACTATGCGGTTGCTTACACTGACGTCGTCCAACTCTTCTGCATCTTCGTCGGATTGGTCAGTTTATCTTTTTGGTGACGTCAGAAACGCTTAAGATGTGTACTTTCAGTGGGTATGCGTGCCTGCGGCAATGGTTCATGATGGTGCAAAAGATATTTCGAGAAATGCAGGAGATTGGATTGGAGAGATTGGAGGTGAGCAATAATAGACTAATCCTGGGTTTAATCAGGTGATGGAAACAATTTTAGGACAACTACATGTATCACGAACGCTTACAGTACCTATAATACGGTTTTGTCATTTTGGTTCAGGGGCTTATTCTAGGGTTTATATTGAAAAGTTTGGGAATTAGGAAATTTAGAATATCAGAAATTCCTAATTCGGAACTTCATCCCGAAAATTAAGATATTCAGAATTTCGAGAATTTGAAGAGTCAGAAATGAATAAATCCAGTATTTGAACCATTTAAAAGTTTTCGAAATTCAGAGTGTCTGAATTTCTTGAATTTAGACATTCAGCAATTTAAAAAAAATTTAAAATTTGGGAAGTTGAGGAATTGAGAAAGTGAAAACTTGAAGATCGGTTTTTAGAGATGTCAGATCGATGTTGGTTTACCCCCGTCGGGCTGAAATAACTTTATTGTATGAATTTCGAAATTCAAAGTTCTTAAAAACTCAATTTTTTGAATTTCTGCATTTTCTAGCTCAAATTTTCTCAATTTTCGACATTTCAAATTTCCGAATACCGAATTCATTAATTGCTGAATTTCCAAATTTTTTATTCTATGATTTCTGATTTCCTATTTCCAAATTTCTAATTGAAAGATGCTCGTATTCTACTACCTCCAAAACGTTTCCAATATTTCAGGATTCAAAGAAACGTCTCTCTGGATTGACTGCATGCTTCTTCTTGTTTTTGGAGGAATCCCATGGCAAGTATACTTCCAACGAGTTCTCTCCTCAAAAACTGCTTCCGGAGCTCAAACTCTTTCCTTCGTCGCTGGTGTCGGATGCATTCTCATGGCGATTCCTCCTGCACTTATTGGTGCAATTGCCAGGAACACTGACTGGAGAATGACTGATTATTCCCCATGGAACAATGGAACTAAAGTTGAATCGATTCCTCCAGACAAGAGGAATATGGTTGTTCCACTGGTTTTTCAATATCTTACACCAAGATGGGTGGCGTTTATTGGTAATTGAATAAAAAGAAGTTAAATTAATAAAATTCAATAAAATCAGGTCTCGGCGCTGTTTCTGCTGCTGTCATGTCTTCTGCTGATTCTTCGGTCCTTTCTGCTGCCTCCATGTTTGCTCATAACATCTGGAAACTCACAATTCGTCCACATGCATCTGAAAAAGAAGTTATTATTGTTATGAGAGTTGCTATCATTTGTGTTGGCATAATGGCTACTATAATGGCTCTTACAATTCAATCCATCTATGGTCTCTGGTATTTGTGTGCTGATTTGGTCTACGTTATTCTCTTCCCTCAACTTCTCTGTGTTGTCTACATGCCACGTAGCAACACTTATGGATCATTGGCCGGATATGCAGTTGGATTAGTTCTTCGTTTAATTGGAGGAGAACCACTTGTCTCGTTACCAGCATTCTTCCACTATCCAATGTATACAGACGGAACACAATATTTCCCATTTAGAACTACAGCTATGCTCTCTTCAATGGCTACAATATACTTCGTAAGTTTTCAATCTTCCGTCTTATTTTTTCACCAAAATCTCAGGTTTCAATTCAATCGGAGAAGCTGTTCAAATCAGGACGTTTGTCTCCGGAGTGGGACGTAATGGGTTGTGTAGTAAATATTCCGATAGATCATGTGCCCCTCCCTTCAGATGTCTCGTTTGCCGTTAGTAGTGAAACCTTGAATATAAAGGTAGAGTGTGCGGAATGCGTTTGATCATTTTAGCCATACTCTTAAAACGGGTCATAGTGTTTTTAGAATCATTATTTTTGTGTGAACCAAATTGGATATGATAGAACTTGGCGAGTACTACCAAATAATACTATTTGAAAAACTGTATCTTGCCTATGAGCAAAGTTACAGATTAAAAAAAAGACCGGACCGGATCAGCCACTTTACGACTCATAACTTTATTCATAGACAAGATAAATTTTTTCAAATAATATAATTTTGTAGTACTCATTGAGTTCTATCATAACTGACTTAGTAAATCCAAAAATATTCATCCTAGAAGAAACCACAGCAGGACCAGTTTTACAATTATGATTTTAACCGTTTTTTTACATTTTCCATTTTTCATTCAGTCGAAATTCCTGATCAAGTGAAAGGGAATATTGATGAAAATGTTGTTTTCTTGTTAGATGACTTCCTCGAGTATTTTATCGTAAAATCGGAGCTGTGGAAGAGAAAATCTGGTGTCTTCGACCGCGGTCACGGCCGAACTACCGTAATTAGCAAATTATTTTCATATCTTCTGTTTTCCGGCAATTTTTAGATTCAGAAATATTTTATTTGACTTGTTTGGCGATTTCCAGCAGAAAAGTTGTAAAAAGACCGAAACTTTTAGATTACAGTGGTGTTCATTGCTCAAACCGTTGGCCACGCCCACAAGCTTTTCTCTTCCATAGCTCCGATTTTTTTAAAAAAGCATAATAGTGTTCAATCTCTTATTTAACCCCTTTTCAGACACCAAACGGAACACCGGCTCCGGCTCCACACCCGAACCTACAGCCGTCTGATGAGAATACATTATTGCATCCGTATTCAGATCAACACTATTATTCAACCTCTAGTTAACTGAAGAAATGACCAAAATTCATTTGACGTGTTTTGACTCAATACCAATAGCACACCTATCTCATTCTCTTCTCAGATCTCTTTAATAATTTTTAGACCCATCCGGTGGACAAAAAATTTAGTTTTTTCTTCTTTTTTCTGTTTCTTTTCTCTCTGATTCTCTATTTCTGTCGACTTTCCGTTTCCTTCTTCAGTATTCCAATAAAAACGTGAAGATTAACATTTTTTAAATTTTTTTAATCAGGGAGAATTTAACGTGGATATCAGCCATCAACTAGGCGAGAGGGGAGGTAGAAAGACTAGGCGGAACCTTGAGTGGTTATAAGTTTTTTCAGTTAATCATGATGGAGGAAGAAACAAAATATAATTGTGAAGTACATAAACCTTTTTTTAGTCTAAAACTGAAAATATTTTCAGATGTTTCCGAAACAATTCGTTTGTCCCGATTGGTGTAGTCGTTTGAACAGATACGCCGAAAAATATACAGAGTTGATAAAATGATAATTTTCTCTCTAATTGATAATTTCATCTTCAGGTTCTTAAAATTCGAAGAAAAACTATGGCAAGACATTGTTCAATTCATTATTCTCGCAATTATTCCAACAACTATAATGGGATACATTTGGTGGAGAATCAAGAAGGCTTTAAAGCTTCGTCGAGAAAAACTGAAGAAAAAAAGACATGAGTTGAAGATGAGACTACTTAAAACTCCAAAACTTAAACAGTCGAGAATCAAAAGAAAAGATACATTCGAAAACGCACCAAGTTCAGTGAAAGAGCGTCCGATTAGGGATGGAATCATTTATACATTCAAGAATAATCCAGACTTGGAACAATTGTATTTAGAATATCGAAAGAAGGGAATCGTGAGTGATAGAGAAGTTCTTCGAATGGGCAGTCCATACAAGTTCTAATTATAGACCGAAGATATGGGAGATACCGCTACATCAAGATACAAGTATTACGATAGCATAGAATTGCCAGCTGTATATCAAGATATTGAGGTTTGTTGATTAGATGGTAACATATATTAAAAACATTATTATCAGTACTATGATGATAAACCATTCATCGAAGTTAAAAAACTGGAAAACGATCCGGTGTTTGTGGATGAGTGTGTCGCATTGGACTGGGAAATTAAGACACCGTATAGAAAGGTAATTTTAAAGTTTCGAGTTTTTTAGTAGTTGGAATACGGCTTGCTTCTTGATTACGAATTTTCAGAAAGTATGTTTCAATTAACTTAATCGAGTCTCGAGTTACAGTATTATACCAGTACATAAAAATCGAAGCTCCGTGCTTATGGCTGAAGGTCCCACAGCGAAAACTACCGTAACCTGAAAATGGATGTAATTTCAGTCTACTTTTTCATTGTCAAGTTGTGTTATTTTCCGACTCGTTTGACGAAAAGACGTGAAAAAGAGGAAATAAATACGGAAAATATGGTTTTAGGTTACGGTAGTTGTCGTTTTGAGACTTTCGGTCAGGTTCTCTCTTCCACAGCTTCGATTTTTTGGACCAGAATAATCACAATCTAAAATCAATAGACTCTTATTAGTTTCTCCACCATCATAGTCTACTCTCAGTATTTACAGATTCCGACTCCCGATACAATGATGGATCAGGCCCAGCTCAAAGAGAATGAGACTATTATTTAACTATCTGCTGTTCTATTTATTTTTACGTGCTAATAAAATGTGTACTTCACTTGGACATCGTGACGTCATCAACCACGTTTTAGGTTACACACGTGTCTAACCTAAAACGTGGTTGGAGAACGAACAGATGATACCAGAGTATTCAGTCGATCCTTGTAGTTTTTGCAAGCAAGTTGCACTCTGTAAGTTTAGTTCTTTTGAGTCCTTGATTCAGTGCATACTTCAGACGAGAATCTTCATGAGATCCCTTATTCTTCTCTCTGCAGTTCTTCTGATTACTGCCCGTGTCAAAGCTGCGAACGAAGTTTTCACTCATTCATAGTTATGATTTTACCCCCTTTTTTTAGTTCGAAATGATTTTCGAAAAGCAGCCAGACTGTGATGCTAAGGAAAAAGTTGAAGGCCAAAAAACCGGAAGTAAAACTTGGGCTGGGAACTCCAAGTACCGCATAGTAGAAGCTTTCATATACTGGACAAACAGCAATGGAAAAATCCTCGGGATGGCCGCCTGCAATGTCCCAGCTTCTTCAAACTGTGTGAAGAATCATGCTGTGAGTTCAAAATCATATTCAGTAGACTAAATATATTTCATTTCAGTCTCCAAAAGAAGCAACAAAGCAATATCTTGCCGTTGCAGTAACACTCGTCAAGAGTTCCTTTGAAGATCAGAACATTCACTACCAGTACTTTGACGAACTTTTTGGGTTAAGTAAGGTATAAAGTACTATGTCAATCGCGAACTATGCTAAAATATCATCCTATCTCAGCTGAGTCATCCCAGCATCCACGATGGAAAAGCTCAAAATCTTCACAATCTCAACAACTTCATCTATGTGAAGTCTGCATCCTATAAGGGCGGAGCTCTTAAGTGAGTGCACAAATGGTTAACAGAAATTATACGAAATATTACAGTTTCAAAGCCAAAAAATGCCGCGAAGACCGTGCAAAATCCCTGATCTCAGGACATGGATACTTCATTACTCCATTTGGTAGGGATGGTGTTTGGGAAAATTTGTACTATCTCCCTGATCGTATTGGGCAGTACATCACAACTCCAAACTAGAATAAGTGAACTTCTAAAACTGCTCTGACATAAAAATAAAATTTTGATTTTTGACTGGATTCCGATTATTGTGCTTTGCTGTTTCCTGTTTTTAATATTGTTATTTGACACATTTTTTTGAAAGGATTTTTCGAGTCCGTCATTTCTGGAATGTTCGGAATGGAATTCAGAATTCCGAAAATTCCGATAATACCTAAACTTCCAACCATTTTCGCGAAGAAATTCCGACCGGAATTTTTCCGGATACCGTAAAACCTCAAATAGACAGACATGTCGCTCTATTTTTCAAACGACTTTTTTCTCGTCGCTCTATTAGAGGTGACGTTCAATTAGGGGCTGTCATTCTATTTTTCAATATCAGAAAAAGAGCAACAATAAGATCAACTGGTAGTAAAAAAACAACAAAATTTTAATCAAAAATGAGCGAAGAGTCACTATCTTCTTAATATTCTTCCTCACTGAGGTCGACTTCCTCGATCAGATCTTCCAATTCCACCAATGGTCGTTCCATGCGTGCTCTTTTCAATGCATCCAATCCCCTTGGAACTTCCGCGCGGATGTCTTGTGTTTGCGTCGCTACAATAGTTTTGGAAAGAGTGTCGCTCTATTAGGGGTAGGCGGCTGACGGTCTATTAGAGGCTGTCGTTCAAATAGAGGCTGTCGGTCTATTTTTAGAATGCAATTTCTCGTGTCGGTCTATTAGGGGTGACGTTCAATTAGAGGTGACGGTCTATTTGAGGTTTTACGGTATTTTTTCGGAATCAACCTTTTTGGTCTACAGTATGTCAAAGGCGCAACCAAAAAAAACTTTTGCGGGTCTCGAGCGGAATTGCTTTTGTAATTCTTCCTCCGTTTTCGAATTCTGTTTGCCATTTTTTCACCGAGTTTTCGCGCGCTTCTGTGATGCATCTGTGATGACGAAGTAGGTTTCGAAATTTCGAAAAAGTGAAATCGGAATTTTCGACATTCCAAAATTTCGAACAACCCTGCGATGCAATCTCTACGAGTTGAGCGCTCCATGTAATGCTCAACTCCGAATTTTACATCTATAGATTCCTATAATGAGGCATCCTATTCATTTTTAGTTCTCTAACTTTAAAAAAAATTCTAAAAATTCTGTGAAGAATAATTTTCAAATTTTGGACATTTTCTCTCGGCTTCCGATTTCAGGTTAAAAAGTGTCGTACGCAACCTAGTGAGGAATTTTATCAGCGGAGATCTCGAAAACCTTCTCATAAAATTTAATGTATTTTTTTCGACTAGAAGTTAGATTAATACGCATGAAGCCGTGCATTTTCACGCGTGCGATCATTTTTTGCTACCGGACAAACGCGCTCTGCTGGTGACCCACACTCCGCCGCCAAGCACAAACGTTCGAATTGTGTTTGCCGCCGCCATACTGTTGACCTTTGCTGCACCAGCGCATGCACCCTTTGTTTCGGGAAAAGAGGTTGAATATTTTGGCGAGATTGAGTGAATCGATAACTGAATCAGATTTTCCTTCAATTGACTTTCTAAATACTCGAACGCATCAGAGAAAAATTAGTTTTGAGTTCCTTTGGTTCTTGCCGCTCCTTTTCTTTACGGATCATAACTTTGCGGGAATAGTTGGTTACCGAGGTGTTCGTCGCTAAACTTTGATTTTTATGTCATGCAATATTCTCATAAAAATTTTTGAACGATTTTCCTCATAAAGCGCTCGTTTCTTCTTTGTTTGACCTTCTTCATTTTTCTTTATTCACAAATGTGTGTCCACTCGACTCATTGCTTCCCCCTTGTCGGCGTTCTATCTGGTATGACCCCACTTAGTACTCACTTACGAAACCAATATCTCATATAAAATGCTACTTTTTGGTTCATTCATTTATCGTTTCTTTCTACTGTGTGTAATGCACCCTTTTAATTATTATGGAGTGTAAATGAGAGACTGACTCATTAGTTCATGAATATTTGACATGAAAGTTGCTTTTCAACTCGATCCCTGTTCCACATGTTGTCTATCTTTCTCATCTTTGCTTTTCCCAATCAGTTGTCATGAAAGACCGGTTAATTTCGTACTTCTTTCACCATAGTGACCTTGGATTCTCAACTTATCCGGTTTGTTTTCGGAACACTCCTCCTTGCTTACCACCTGCTCCTCCCAATTATCCTTAGGAAATGTGAACTGTCTGCCAGATGTGTGACTCATTTTCCGTTTTTATTCACGGCGTCGTTTTGTGTTGAAGTGCGAGAAGAAGAAGAAGCGAGAGCTCATCGTAAACGTTTTTCAATCGGTCATAAACTAGCAAAACTTTCTCCGATTTGTTACGCAATATAGATAGAATTCATCTAAATATTTTTGCTGTGTGTTTATGATTTCTTCGCTTTTCTTCACTCTGATGTTATTTTTCGTACACATTGTATTCTTTCTTCTAGACTAAATTCAAATATCGAATTCTGCGAACGGGTCGGTTCAGACTAGCATTCGGTGAGGAGGATGATGCGTCCGGATAGACGGAGTTTGCTGGAGAGAAACATTCTAGAGTTCTCTTCTAAACTACAGGCCGACTTGATTCTCGATGTTCTCATTGCCAAACAAGTTCTCAACTCTGATAACGGTGATGTGATAAATGTTCGTTTGAACCTCTCTCGTTCAGAATTCGTTCAATAAACCTATTTTCAGTCGTGCCGAACCGAACGCGATAAGCGAAAAGAAATCGTCAAAGCTGTTCAAAGACGTGGAGATGTTGCGTTCGACGCATTTTATGACGCTCTACGCGATACAGGACACAACGATCTGGCCGATGTCCTCATGCCTCTTTCTAGACCGTCAGTTTTTTTTTAAATTTGTGACTAATTCAACAGAATTTTTCAGGATTAACTGTGCAGTTAACCCGGTCCCGATGGAATGTCCGATGTCTCCTTCAAGTCATCGTCGTAGCCGAGCACTCAGTCCACCTAGATATGCATCACCTACCCGTGTTCACCGGGATAGCATCTCTTCGGTTTCATCGTTTACATCTACCTATCAAGACGTATATTCCCGAGCACGGTCTAGTTCGCGGTCGTCTCGCCCTCTTCAATCATCTGATCGTCATAATTATATGTCAGCGGCTACTTCCTTCCCCAGTCAACCTTGTTAGTTTTCAATTTTTGTTTTAGCAACTAACTTTCTTTCTTTAGCATCTGCCAATTCCTCTTTCACCGGATGCGCTTCACTTGGCTATAGTTCTAGTCGGAATCGTTCGTTCAGCAAGACATCGGCTCAGTCACAATACATTTTCCATGAAGAAGACATGAATTACGTCGATGCCCCCACCATACACCGCGTTTTTGACGAAAAGACGATGTATCGCAACTTTTCGAGTCCCCGTGGATTATGCCTCATAATAAACAACGAACATTTCGAGCAGATGCCAACTAGAAACGGCACAAAAGCCGATAAGGACAACATAACGAATTTGTTCAGATGCATGGGATACACCGTCATATGCAAAGACAATCTGACCGGCAGAGTATGAGGAAAATATGAAATTCTAATTAACTTTCTGAGTTTAGGAAATGTTGAGCACTATTCGAAGCTTCGGAAGAAACGATATGCATGGAGATTCTGCAATACTCGTCATTTTGTCGCACGGAGAAGAGAACGTTATTATCGGAGTTGATGATGTTTCGGTGAACGTTCACGAAATTTACGATCTCCTGAATGCTGCCAATGCTCCTCGTTTGGCCAATAAGCCGAAATTGGTGTTTGTTCAAGCATGTCGTGGCGGTGAGTTATTTTATGTCTTAGTGTTTGAAACGGTTCTGCAAAAAAGTTTTCATGTCTTCTTCAACAAAAAATGCAAAAAATTTATACAAAACTTCTTCAGAGCGTCGTGACAATGGTTTCCCTGTTCTTGATTCAGTTGATGGAGTGCCTAGTCTAATCCGTCGCGGATGGGATAATCGAGACGGACCATTGTTCAATTTTCTTGGATGTGTCCGACCCCAAGTGCAGGTTAGTGTCAAGCTTGTATAGAAAGTGCAAACGGGGGCAAACTAGCTAATTTGATATCTTCCAATTATCCGTGTTTCTGTTTTCCCAAACTGGCGGACTATTCAATTATCAGTCGTTTATCGCCTCGCCCAGAATTTCACAGAATGTGTTAGTTTTCGTTTCAGCAAGTATGGCGGAAAAAACCGAGCCAAGCAGACATGCTGATTGCTTATGCAACAACGGCTCAATATGTGTCATGGAGAAACAGTGCTCGTGGTTCGTGGTTCATTCAAGCTGTTTGTGAAGTATTCTCACTTCACGCTAAAGATATGGACGTCGTTGAATTGCTCACTGAGGTTAACAAGAAAGTTGCCTGTGGATTCCAGACATCTCAAGGATCGAACATATTGAAGCAGATGCCAGAGGTAGGAAAGTGAAACGTGTGGATATAATTAATCTTCCTTATTAATAAAACGTTAGAGGCGTCTGTCCGTCCCGGTGTCCGTCTGTCAACTTTTGAAAAAATTGAAAAATACATATAAATTTACGTGACCCTTTTAGAAAAAGTGAGAAACGAAGCGACGAACCATTTTAAAAAATAGATTGAATCGCGCCGGAGGCGCGCCAGCTTGCTGGTAATTAATAATTTTATTTCAGTTAACTTCAAGACTCCTGAAAAAGTTCTACTTCTGGCCCGAAGATCGAAGCCGGAACAGTGCTGTCTAGAAGCTGCAACAACGACGCCATATATCCATAATTGCTTGTATATAGGCTGTATATTGATCATCTCCAAATTTTCAGTTTAACACTATGTGTATATTGTTATCTTATACTCATTTCACTCTATATATCATTTTTGTATCCTACCCCCATCTTTACATCCCCAGTTATTTCATCCCTGTCTCCAGTTTTCTACCCGGAGTCCGGAGTATGCAAAAAGCATAATAATGATAATAACTGAATTAGTTGTTGTGTCTTTATGCGTACCTTTTCATTTTCAAAGTGCATAGATTTTTTTCTCGCTCCCATCCCCTTCACCTACCTTATCATAGTCTAGTTTGCCGGGAATCGATTTCGATTAATTTTAACCATTTTTTTCTTTTAAAAATCTAATACAAATTAACGAAAGCATTCCCAACCCCTCATTCATCTGTGCTGCAATGCCCGGTCTTTTAAAGTTCGGACTCCTCGGCCATTTATGTATAAATCGTAGGTATTCCTTTTTTGCAATTCCCATTCCCTTCCCGTGCCTGGATATTGAATCTGGTCAACTATGATCCTCACTTTTCGATAGCCCATTTCATTCCCAACCGAGCTTTCCACCGTTTTTCCCTATCATTATTCTCTTGTACATTTATTTGAATTCCCGTCGTTTTCTCCATACCATTGGCACTTTTAAATAAGTTTTATATGTTGAGATTTATATAGCATGTTATTATAATCGCATAGATTTCAACACCCTTTAGGTGTGTTTTGGTAGAAATAAATGAAAACATGGTGTTTCTTTTCTCGTTCAAGCTTCTAGCGCTTCCCGAGACAGATCAGATGGCCAGAACAGTTGGTGCGACACCGTCGTGCCCGAGAGCTTCGCTAAGAGGCGGGTCCCCCAATTCTTTTACACACTGCCCGCTCATTCCTTCTCTCCTGCTTCTTCTTCTTCTGTTTCTTGTGCTCTGGCTGGGGACCCTCCTCTGCTCCTCTTTGTCGAGTCTATATCATTTCTTTGCGAACAATCTTTTCCGTCGTCACACTGATTCTTCCATTTCGCGACGACGTCGTCAAAAAGAAACAGAAGAAGTAGGGAAAGAAGAGGAAGAAGAAGCTCTTATCCTCGGAGAAGCCACTCGAAAATCGGGTCGAGAGGAGAATCTCATTTAACGAGTGGCGCCACCATTTTCTTCTATTATTATTGCTCATCTCGCACTTCTAATGAGCTGAATCTCTCGTTTTTTCGAACGAGAGAATGCCGTCAGGAGGAGGTGGAGGATGGTGGAAAACGACGATTCT
Organism: Caenorhabditis nigoni; assembly: GCA_027920645.1. Classification (NCBI taxonomy): domain Eukaryota; kingdom Metazoa; phylum Nematoda; class Chromadorea; order Rhabditida; family Rhabditidae; genus Caenorhabditis; species Caenorhabditis nigoni. The sequence goes on along the minus strand of CP115867.1, from coordinate 11,554,406 downwards.
CGTTGTGCTTTTGACAGGTTAGTTTTGGAAATAAAAATAGATGGAGAACAGGGTTCTTCTGATGTCTAGACTGATTCAGGGAATTACAATAATAGATAAATCTAGAACGGGAGGCTATAAGTGGGTCTGGTAGGAAAAAGAAGACGTCAAATCCAAAGTTTCTAAAATCAATCAAGTAGCAAAACTGTTCTGAATGACTTGGGTTATTATGAGATGATGGAATGCAAGCACAAAACCGTAAGACACAGCAATTCAAATTAAATTTTTCGCTTCGAGACCAACGTTGATTTTACTGTAGTACTACGGTATTCGCGTTTGAGCGAATTTACTAGACTTTTCAAAAAATTTGCCGTTTCTAGTTTCAATATGGGTTGTTTATGGATGAAACATGAAATAAATTTTTTGAAATAGATTCACACATTCATTTATTTTGAAAAGACAAGAAGGACCTATTCATACTTTTCTGCTTAAAACTTGAGATTTCTACTTTTTTGAAGTTAATTAAAAATCTTTCTGATGTTTATGCGTTTTTTTTAATTCATGAGGAGCAGAGATTTTTAGACCAGAAAGCTCTTCAATTGAAATTTGAATTTTACTTTTTTCTTTTTATTTGAACTGTTTGGAATTCTTTAAATTTCTTATGAAAAAGGAACCAATTCCAAAAAAAAACCTCCCAAAAAGCATTTGAGTCGCCACCCATCCGTTTCCTAATTCCCCCAATTGTTCTTGACCTCCCCATCATCACTACATCGTAAAATCCATTCTCTTCATGGGTGGCACACATTCACTCTCAGTAGTCAAAATCTCGACCACTCTCCGAAACTTCTTCTCATTCAATTAGTCCTAGTCGCTGCCTAAATTGACGAGGTGTGTTGTGCTTTTTCTTTTTTCTTTTGGCTACTCTCCACCGTCCATTTCCCATAATGGTCATGTACGTTTCCACTCCACTTGTCCCCTCTATATTCTTTTCCATTTCTTTTTATTACTTCATTGCAAATTGCCAGAAAAAAGATTGCTGAAAATTTATCACCTAATTGCTCGCGAACTTTTTCTTTCCTTTGTTTTCTTTTTTTTGCTTTGCAACTTTGAGCTCTCTCATTCCTTTTTCGACACCAATTCAATTCCCATGAGGCTAACCGGGGCGGCAGTTCGAATGACAATTTGTGACAAGAACACTGCTTTTTTGTCTTTGTCTTCCTCATATTTCGCGAGAAAAAAAACCCATATATGGCATACCATAGTCAGACCTGAATTGGAAATATATAATGACAAACACACAAAAAGTTAGCCAGGGGGTTCTGAGAAAGAGAAACGCGGGAGGTGATAGGTAGCAGAGAGAAAGAGAGAGTCCGAACAACCGACAGAAAAATTGCACCGGGATTTATTTTGATGCCTCTGGCAAGGATTAGGTAGTTGAAAAAGAATAGAGAGGGGGAGAGTGGACGAAAAGATGGATGATGGCCCACAAAAAGTAGTATGTTAGAAAAGTGAAAAAAGAAGGAAAGAACATGTCCAAAAAAGAAATTCATTGAAAAGAAAAAAGGAAGGAAGTCGAAGGAAATGAGACAGAAGAGAAATAATATTTGGATTTTTACCATGAATGAAGGACCAAATTCTTCAATTAAAAAAAAACAGTACATAGGCACACAGGGTGGCGCACAATTACCCTGACTGATAAAAATTGTATATCTTTAGACGAAAGTATCCTGGTAGCATGAAAATTCGTAGAAATATAAATTTAATTTTAATTCAAAGCTACTAGGTATTGTTATGATTGCCCAAAGATGAACGGCTTAATATTTCTTGTGATTTCCATTAGATAGATCAACTTTGACAAGCGATAACTCAGCTAAAAAGTTGATCAAATCATTTGAAACTTGGTCAGATTACTGATGAATTATTTGAATATTTTCACTCTAAATTTTAGCTTTGTACAACGCTTTAGTCAAGTGTTAGGATAGTACAAACTTTAGTCCGGTAAATTATGGACCACCCTGTAACTACAGCTTTTCGAATTCATTTCGAACTTTTGTAGTTCTATATGCATATAAAGAGAGTCAAATTGTATTATAATACTTTTAAAATTTTAGTAAAATGTAAAAATGAATTTGACAATCAAAACCTGTAATAGAAAGGCTTCCTAACTTTCAACTTTGACCCAATTTATCTGGGTTCCTGTGAAATATATCAAGAAGTGCTCAACTGATAAAATATTTCTCATATTATGATAAATCTTTTGTCAGTTGAACACTTTTTGATATCTTTGCCCAGAAAAAAGTCTCTAACTTGAAAGTGTGGGGATAATTTTATTAAAGGTCTTACGGTATCTAGAAAACTCACTTCTTGAGAAATTGGTCTTGAGAATTTGCCAAAAATGAGAAGTCTGATTTTTACAGGATGCATTCTTCTTCTTCCAACAAACGTCAACGGAGAAGACATCGACGCAGAAGACCGTCTAATGGTTGATTTGTTTCGTGGATACAACTCTCTCGTTCAACCAGTTCGAAATCGATCCGAACTTCCGATGATTGTCAAAATTGGAATGCAACTTGTTCTTTTGATTAATGTAGATGAAAAAGAACAAGTGATGCACACAAACGTATGGTTGACAATGAAATGGGACGATTTTCAATTGATATGGGATCCAAGAGACTATGCGAACATCACACAGATCAGGGTGGCTCCAGAGAAAGTTTGGCTTCCGGATATTGTTCTTTTTAATAAGTGAGAATTTTCGATAAACACAAAATGAAATTGAGTTTTTAGCGCTGATGGAAATTATGAAGTGTCGTTCATGTGCAATGTTCTCATCCTTCATACTGGAACAGTTTTATGGGTTCCACCAGCAATTTATAAGAGCAGTTGTATTATTGATGTTGAATTCTTTCCATTTGATGATCAGCTATGCAGTTTGACATTTGGAAGTTGGACGGTAAGAATTTTATAGATTTCAGGGGGATCTACTAATCCAGATCATTTTTCAGTACAACAAAGACGAAATAAAACTGGATTTCCTAACTGCTGATCGAGTAGATTTCTCTGAATATTCGACAAGTTCAATATGGGATATGATGGATGGACCAGCAGTGTTAACATCAGACAGGAGTCGAATCGAATTTCAAATTAGAATTCGAAGAAAAACGCTCTTCTACACAGTTGTTCTAATTCTACCAACAGTTTTAATGGCGTTTCTGAATGTGACAGTATTCTATCTTCCGACGGCTTCAGGAGAGAAAATGGGACTGACCATGAATGTGTTGCTTTCGATCGTTGTGTTCTTACTCCTCGTCTCCAAAATTCTACCTCCAACGTCTTCTTCAATTCCACTAGTTGCCAAGTATCTCTTACTCACTTTTGTACTGAATATTATCACTATCATGGTGACCACTATCATTTGTAATATCTATTTTCGAAGTCCTATCACTCATCGTCTACCTCCGTGGGTCAGAAAAGTATTTCTTGATGTAAGTGTTTTTTGGATTCTAGTTAATTCTGTTATTTTTAGTGGCTACCTCTATTAATGTGTATGCAACGCCCTCATCGGAAAAATGTGATTCAAAAGAGCCATAGAAAACTTCTTGAAACTGGTCCAAGTGTTGAAGAAAATCCAATGAGATCCGGTGAACATCATCCATTATGCAGACATACTCATAATCCGTATGTGCTCCAAAAAATTTTTGAATTCTGATGTGTGTGAATTTGTAGGGATAGTTGCCGGAAAGTGAGAATTCAAAGTGATGAGTTGGGTGATGAGCTGTCACCGGAAGCTCAACGAGCAGTTGATGCAATAGAGTTTATAACTGAGAATCGTAGAGATGAAGAGATAACCAAGCAGGTGGGTAGGGAGAGACTTTTTGCACTCTGAGTGTTGTCAGAAAACTATGATGGAAAGTAAAAATGAGCTTGAATTTGAATTTTCAGTTTCGAGATGATTGGAAATTCATTGCCAGCGTTGTCGATCGGTTTCTTTTATATGGGTTCTTTGGGGCAACTGTTGGAGGAACGATTGGTAAGAATTTCGTTTTGAGCTTTGGCTCAAAGTATATGAAGATCAAAATAAATTTTTTAAAAAATGACAGCGCCCTCATAGAATGAAACCCAAACTTCTAACTTTGAGCCTATATATTAAATTTTGTAGATGTTATCAAAAAGTGGTCAACTGATAAAGTATGTTTGACATCATTATAAAAATTTTGCCAGTTGACCATTTTTCTTTAATATGCTGAAAACGGAAAGTATCATAGGGTAGGACCAAAATGGGTATTGAAAATCTGTTTCAAAAATGTAAAAAAAAGTTCGACCACTTTTGAGTTCGAACTACCATATTCTTTTCGATGAGTCACCCTCTTACGATTTTCATCCTCCAGTAGCACGCTCGCTTATTCTCAGGCGCCGTTCAGCCGCCAAATGTCCGTTTGGAATTAAAGAGAGGTTAAAAGAGAGATCTGATAAAAATTCGAAAAGTGTTTCGTTTGAATTTGATATTTTACAATTATTCTGACAAAAATCTCAAAAGTCATATTTTCCGGGGCTTGCCGAAGGATCATTGTTGGTTCTTCAGCGGTCTTCAACCGCGACTGCTCAGCTTTCTCATGAATACCGAGGGTAGATATTTATGTAATACTATCGTGTAGCGGATGTCTCTAACCATAAATATAACGATTTTTAGCGAATTCTGAAAAGACTTTTCAAAGACTATCCCTTTTTAGCAAAAATATTCTTCGTAATTTTCAGGAATCGTATTCTCCGCTCCATCAGTATTCGAAACATTCGACGAACATGCTCAACTAGCGAAACTGAAACAGTTGTATGATATGGGTCTTGCCAATGACACAGTCCTTGGTCTTTTTTAAATCCAGACAGGAACAAAACGAGTATCTATTTTTCCTCCAAGCTTCTTTCATTGATTTCCTCCTCATTTCTTTCTTTCTTTCTCAATTCTGAATGTGTAATATTTTGTGTTTTTATCAATAATTTATGTGAATGAAATAGGATACATTATTATATTTAAAACATATATGTGAAAGACTACGACATGGTCGTTACAATTGAAATGAAAGACACATTTGGGGGAAGAACCGGATGGATGGGGTGAATGGTTCAAAAAAGAAACGGAAGAAAACCCGAGGATAAAGTAATTTGAAATTAAGTGAAATATTGTACAGATTATCAGCATTTACCACATGATGCCTTACAGAAAATCTTCATGAATTTGCTCTCACTGTTACATTCTCCAATTTTGGCCCAGTAACTGCAGAACAGATTCTTATCCTCACACTTTTCTTTTGGTTGTGTTGTTGTGGTGACTGTGGTACGTGGAGTTGAGGAAGTGATAGAAGAAGAAGACGTAGATGACTTGTTTTCTTTTTCTTTGTTTCGTGGAAGTGGTTTGGCTGTTGTAGTCGTAACTTCAACTTCGCAAAGACCACAAGCCTTTCTACAGTAGTGAGCCATATATTTGACAGAGTGTTGACAGTGACCCAACTGTTCCCACATTCCACAATGAGCGTTCAAGTCTTCGCATTCTGAAAAATTAATCGTTGCGATTTAGTTGATTCTGAATTATGTCCAATTTGGCTGATATGATTGGTGCTCAAAAAGACTATGCTGCATTCGCCCGCCGTAGACACGGTTTACATGTTTGGGTTCTCTAATTTCTAGGAAGCAACTTCTTTAAAACTCACTTTTATTTCTGGATCTCTCTACTGGTTTTGGAGTTGTAGTAGTTGTTGTGGCTACAGTTGTAGTTGGTTTCTTAGTAGTCGTAGTAGTACTTGACGTCTTCTTTTCCTTCGACTTCTCCTCGACCTCTTCAACAGTTGTCGTTGTTGGCTCTTCAGTGGTTGTAGTAGTAGTTGTAGTCGTGGTTGTAGTTGTTGTAGAGGAAGTTTTCGAATACTCTCCACACTGATACAGTTTATTCACTTTCTTCGAATCCATCTCAGAGAGTTTGTATCTTTGTCCAACATCTGCTTCATTATCCTTTGGAACAATTGTTGGTTTTCCGTTTCGAGAGAATGCCAATTTATGATAATGCATTACTGATTCATAGTCGTATGGCATTCCAAGCGAGTCGATGATTTTTCGTGGATACTTTTCGAAATTTCGCATCATTCCTGGACGGATATTATCCTCGTTTATATCTACGAAATCGTCTCGATCGGTTCGTGAGTGCTCGTGGAAGAATCCAAGGGCATGCATCAGTTCATGAGCAATAATTCCCTGAAATCAGAAATCGGGATCATAAGAATAACTTGAAAGATTTGAAAAAAAGCAAAAAGCAAAAAAAGTAAATTTTACAAACCTTCGAAAAACATTTGTCAACTTCCAACGACACTGTTTGATTTCCACCAGCTCTGCCAACATACGAAGAACATCCGAATGCGACGTTTCTCTTCACATAGATATAGTCAAAATCATCGTCAGTTTTTGGAACGAATCTGACGCATGTCTTAGTTTTGTACTCATCAAAAGCCTGAGCAATTGCTGTTCTTTGGCTGAAAATCATCTAATTGTTAATTTTTCAAACAAAATTGAGCTCACTCATTAGTCATTCCTTCTTCCAACATGTATGGAACTTGTCCTTCTGGCCACAACTTATCTGGATAGGTTACCAAGTTCAAAGCACTGTGAAACTAGAAAATCGGAAGATTCTTTCTGACTTGAAGCTGCTCAAAAACTCACAGGTTTTGTGAAAATCTCATCGTCATCAATGAGTGGATCATCTCTGAGTCTCTTCATAATGTCAGTCTTTTCAATTTCAGGAACACCCATAATATCTCCTTCGAAGAGAAGAGAATTTTGCATTGATTCAATTTCTGCATCTGTTGGTTTTTTGACAGGAGCAGTTTCTGCATTGTGAAAGTCTTCTGGTAGCAGGTAATGCTCCGCATAATCTGAAACGTATTTTTCATTATGATAATTAATTAGTAGGTTTTTGTCCCATTCCGTGGCTAAGTCTCCAAAAAGATGGGCATTCAGAAAATTTGAAGTCAAGCCTATGCAAATCCTTTATAGTGGTCAAACCAAAGAATTTCATCAGAAAACTTTAAATTCAGAGCTCCGAAAGAAGAAAAAGAATCTTTGTTTCATTCGAAATCGGTACAGTAAGACCGTGAGGCGAGTTGACGCCTTATGAACTTAAACACTCTAATAGAAGGCCACCATATACTTGCACTTTGAGCTCAATCATCTCAATTTCTATAAGAAAGACGAAAAATCTGTCAACTGATAAAATGTGAATGAAAAATTTTGTTATCTCTTATAGAAGTTGAAATAATTTATCTCAAAGTTAACGATTTGGGTTGGCACTGTAGTGTTTACAGTACTTACAGAATTAAGTATTTCTTATTAATAAAGAATGAAAAGACTCACCATCAAATTTTGCTTTAATATTAGATGCATGTTCATTAGGAATCGGAAGTACACCGACTGAAAGTGCACTACCAAAACAAGCAAAGAATAAAAGCGAAGAATGAATTAATCTCATTTTGAATTGAAAAGTGTGTACCCGAGTGCCGTATGAATTCTGCCTGTAAATGTGCAGAATGAATAGAAGGAAATATAAGCGAGAGACAGAGAGAGAAAGTTCAGATTATGGTTCAGGAAGAAGCTACGGAGGGCGGAGTACCCGTTCACAAACGGATGCTTTCTTCCTCCCTCGGCATGCCGCTCCTCCGGCCGGTTAATTTTTTTCCATCCGGAATCCTTGTCATCACATGTAAACTGTCTACGTCTCTTCTTCTCTCATGCTCTCTAATTCTGCCATGCTCCGATCCGATGCTCTTCAGAGAAGGCGCCACAAGCTAATGACACACACCCTAGGCGACCCAACAGTATGCACATAAGTTCTCTAGGTCTCTCTTCTTTCTACATTGACCACTTTTTTGGCGCTGCACTTCAACGCGCGGATTTTTGATATTTTGAACTGGACAATTATCAGGAACAACAAGGCAAAGAGCAGAACGGAACTAGGTCATAAGTGGATGAATCATGACGTGGTGCAAGAGAACCAAAAGTAGGCATCCCACAGAAAATGGTTTCGACTGATGGGGAATAAAAATACAGTGGCAATTTCAAATTTATATGAGTCAAACTATTTTTCATGTTTTGAGAAAATGAATTTTCAAATTTGGGATACATTTTATTTTGTTCCAGCCAAATTGTGCTTAGTCAGACAATTGACTAGACTTACTAGGAAGATTTCTTAATTTATTAGGATTGGTTAATATGCAGTAAATTACTCAAAATACACTTGTACTGTAAGAACTTTAATGGAAGGGCCCCTAACTTTTAACTTTGGGCCAATTTTGGGGACCCTCCTATTACAAGTTTTGCAGTAATAACGGAAAAAAACAATTACTTGTTTTGTTAATAGTAAGAAACTTTTCGGTAAAAAATTCCAGGGATTTTAGAACTTTTGTTTGATGTTTGAATGTTGATTTCCCTCTTTTTTAATTTATCGAATTACGGTATACCGTGAAACCTGTATTAGAAGGGCGGGCCCTTCTTTTGTTCCAAGGTACCTCCGGAGGGCCCTCTTATTACAGGGGCCTTTCAATTAGAGGGGACCTTCTATTTTTCCGGCCAGTTTTTTTTCTGAAATTTTGCATCGAAAAATTCGAGGAAGTTTCGTTCAAAATTCATGAAAATCTGTCAATTTTACCAAATTTAGCAAGATTTTCATAGCAAAATAGAGTTTCAACAAATTTCTATTGACTTGTGAAGTTCCAGGAATATTTTCCACTGAAAAAGTACGGAAACTTTCTGATTTCAAAACACATTTCGAAGGGGGGTCTTTTTTCACTGAGGGCCCTTCTATTACAGGGGCCCTTATATTTTTCCAAGCCCGTCTCGGAGGGCCCTTCTATTAGAGGGGCCATTCTTTTAATAGGCCCTTCTAATACAGGTTTTACGGTATTCTATTTCAAAAAACAACACGAATGGTTCGAAGTTTCTGGTGCAATCTTTAGTAACGATACTTGTGAAATTTTATTTTTTAAACCCACACTCCTTTTTTAATTCTAGACAAACCAGATATCAGATTCCTTAAATAAATCAAGAAAGTTTTCGATGAGAAAAGAAACTTGAGAACTCGACAACTTTGGGAAGTATAGGTTACTACTGTAGTTCTACTTTATTTCTCAGACAATATCAGTTCAAGTTAGCATAATAATGATACCTAGAAAACTGAAGAAACTTTTTGAACAAGAAAACAAAAAATGAATCAAGAAAATAGAGACTAGACGAGTGGGTGTCATTCCAAAAATGATACGACCGTCTGCCCTGTTAGCTCTTGAGAACTGGAGATGGAAAAGGTGCAAAGGGCGCTGGAACAAAGGCTAGATCAAGAGCCGGAGGGGACAGTCGTCCAGCCGACGACTCACAAAAAGAGAAGAGCAAATAAAAGATGGACATTCAGAGCAAGCAATAATACGGGAGAGAGGGAATGGAGAAGAAGCCGCGCCCGGGAGGGTGAGAGAAGAAGCCAAAGTGCCTGGAGCTCCCGCTTTTGGCAACAAACACTTTTTTAACAGTCTATCGCATGCCTTTTTTGCAAATCAACCTTCGGTATGTACAGTGTGAATCGTCAATGAATAGGAGCGGGGGTCAAGCGGAATGGAAGAAGTGAACGGTTGCTTTTTGACACGAACTAAGACATTGAAAAGACATTGCCTTCGTTTTCCCCCCGCGGGTTCCTTTTTCATTGTTTTGTGTCGGCTCATCTTTTCTTTTTCAAACATCGTATTTGTCCTCCAGAACCGTCTTCAGCCTCTCTTCCTATTCAATGCTCTCCGATCGTTTCTCGCGAAATCGAACCGCCCATCAAATCGTGCGAAGTGTCAAGAATAACAGGACCTTTTTCGATTCGTGAACCATGTTCATTGACAGTTAATAAGAAAGAACCAATGGCAGGTTAGGGAAAAAAATCAACTGTGGTGTCCATGACGAGTAGTACAGTAATACATATATTGTAAAACAGTCGAAAACGTGTGTTTGCGATTGCATCGAGGTCAAAAAAAGATTTCTGGGTGGTGAGCACTCATTGAGCAGCTGAATAAACTATAGAAATCAAAACAGTACCCTGTTTATTCATAACTTATGAATCAGAAAAAACGAATCTGATCTTTCAACCTGGATGCTCCTCGAAGGTTCTGTGAAGATTATCTTTTTTGTGAAAATAATATTTTAAAGTATTCGAAAATCGGTGTTTATGTTGGTACAAAAAAAAACGGAGCTATAAAAGAGAAACGCCGGTGACCGTTGTCGAAGATCCCACAACGACAATTACCGTAACCCATGATTTGCTTTAATTTCCTGATAATCAGAGATGTCCGGATTCCCGATTCCGTGTTTTTTTTTCATTCCGGATTTCGGATTCCGTGAAAAATATTTTTGTCCAGACTCCGTATTCTGAATTCCGGAAAATTTTCACTTGTCCGGATTTCGGATTTCGGATTCCGAGAAAGTTGTTTCTCCAGATTTTAAACATGTTTATTAATTTGCAAGAATTCCCTGACTTATTCCAGCTACCGTGACTAAAAATGCAAAAGTATAGCATGATATGTGTTTTCAGAACTTTTCTATCTATTTGGAGAACTCAAAATTCCGGATTCCGTATTTCGGATTACGGGAAATTTTTATTTGTCCGGATTCCGAGAAAATAATTTTATTCCAGATTCCGTTTCTCAAAAGTCATTCCGGACATCTCTGCTGATAATATGTTATATCGATTTTCGTGCATGCTCAGTCAACCTTTTCACATACTTTTCACAAATGTTTAATTTCTGGCTTGTTCGAGGAAAAATAACAGAAAACCTACAAAAAGGCATGTCTCAAATATTCTTACTTTGAACCTTGTGTCTGATAAAATGTTTGTTTGCAAGTCTTTAAATAATCGCTGAAAAATGAAAATTTGTATTGAATATAATATTGAATATACAGTGTATTTATGACTTATTGGGTGCAATTCTTTTTTTTTCTTCGATGAAAATTGAATAATTTTATTAAACTACAGTAATAAACCCACTCGCGGCGAAGTTTTGTAGACAAATTTCAACAATGAACCTTTAAAAGAATACGGTAAAGAATTTGTATTTTCTTCAAAGACAGGCAATAGAAAGAAAAGTTAGAAAACCTCATATTTAGGTTTCGAAATCATAAGTTTTGAAACAAAAACAATGATTAAACAAAAATTTAAATTTAAATTTCTTGAAATTCTGAATTCCCTTTTTTACTTCTTAATTCCCCTGAATTTATCAAACGAGTCAGTGCCGTCCGTTAAAAGTAATCCCGACTAGAGCCAATATTTGTTCGTATTTCTCTTCTTTCCCCCCTCTTTTTCCTCTCCGATGGCCGAGAAACTGGCCAACGTCGACACACTCTGCAGTGCACTCGGCCGCACTTTTACACAACGTGTGCCTCTGTTATAACGGTTTGTCATTAATTTCCGGCATTTTAATCGATTTTTTTGGGTTTTCAGGGTCAAAATGAGCCGAATATTGTTGCTAGTCGCTGTATCGATCGTTGTGTCATCACAGAAAGAAGTTGTCATCAAAAATGAGAAGTGTAGAACTTGTAACTTCTTAGTGAACACTTTTGACGAGGTAATTTACAATTTTGTGCAAAGGAAATCTCAAAATTCAATTTTTCAGGGCTTGAAGAAAACTGCACGACATCATTTTGCTGGAGGCGACACTGCCTGGGAGGAGAAAAACCTTGGAAAGTACAAAACAAGGTGAGATTTCAAATTTTCAACGAATTTTAGTTAAAAAGTTAATATTCAAGTGAAACTCGACTCATCGAAGTTCTAGAAGGCGTTTGCAAAAAGTCTTCACTTCCGAATATAGACAAATTTACTGGAATTAGCGAGCTAGAATTCAAGGTAAGTTATTTTATCGTTAGCAAGCATTTGCTTACAATTAAACAGTTTTAGTGCGCATCTCAACTCGAGAAACACGAAGAAACAATCGAAGAATATTATTACAATCAGCAGCAGAATAATATGTCAATTTGGCTATGCGTCGAACAACTAAAATGCGAGTTTTCAGCTGATTTTCCTTTAAAAATTTACCAAATTTCAGTGTGTTGCCCTGGTGGTCATTTTGGAAAAAACTGCGAAAAGTGCCCTGGATTGAACGAAGGAGCTGACGCTTGCTTTGGCAAAGGAGCATGTCATGTAAGTTGATTTATTCAAAAACAGTCAAAAGATAAGAACAATTTACGTTCATTGTTTAGGGAGATGGAAGTCGTGAAGGCAGTGGAAAGTGTAAATGCGAAGCTGGTTATACTGGAAACGTCTGCAGACACTGCGACAGCGAGTACTTCGAAGAATCGAAAACGGAAAAAGGAGTCGTCTGCAAACGTGAGATTTTTCTGAAAAATTAAAAAAAAACATGCTCAAAAATATTCAGAATGCCATGAAGGATGTCTGGGAATATGTTCATCAGAAGGACCCAAAGGTTGCTCAAAGTGTAAAAATGGATGGGCAATGGTGGAAGGAGAAGGTTGCCAAGGTTAGAAGAAAAATCAATTGAATCACATAAATATCCTTTTCTCAGATGTCAACGAATGTTCGAACCAATCTGCATGTACCAAAGAGAATGAAGTGTGTGTCAATACCATTGGATCATATCGATGTGACTGTGAAGAAGGATACAAGAAAGACGACGAAGGAAAGTGTCAACTCGATGTAGAAGGTGAGCATTTAAAGCTTGAAAATTCGTTTAAAATTTGAATAATTGATACAAAAATTGGGAAGTTAAAAGGGGACTCCGACCAAAATTTTTCATTTTTGAATGTTTCAAAATGTGTAGAAAAATATGAAGATTTATAAAGCAGCGAAACAAGTTCAAAAAAGATTGAGAAACCTTGAAACATCGCTTCAAAAAGCAAAATCTTAGTTCTCGTCCCTTTCTGAAAGATTCTGGAATTCCTTTTTTGAAACATTCTCATTGTTGCTAAAGAAATCTACATACTTTTCTTCACGCTTTGATGTTTTGAAAAAAATAATTTTAGTCGATGGCCCCCTTAAAACCCTTAGTTCTATCCATGGGTTCCCTTTTCCCGGTTTTTTCGAACTCTGCTATTTTTTTGAACCTCGTCATTGTGCTAGCATGCATTTCTTGTGAGGTCTCGAGTTATCCCAGAAAGTAGAATTCGTTTTGATAAATCCCAGACACACTCAGAAATGCATAGCTTTACCCACACAGTTTTCCTATTTTCCCCCTGCAATATATTATTCTGGTACAAAAAAATCGGAGCTGTGGAAGAGAAACGCCCGTGTCCGAAGGTTCCACAAAAACCACTACTACCGTAACAAAAATTATAAAAATGTACCAGAATTATAGCTGAGCAATTAACATACTTCTGTGCATGTCTTCTTCTAACCAATTATTTCAAACCTATTTCTCACTTGTCTCCCGGTTCAGCACATCCCGATCGTCCGTTCATGCCAATCGCTCAGCAACTCAAAATCATCTCCTTCTCTTCCCTGATCATCATCATCACCTTCGTTGTTTGGCACGGCTCTCCTGTTCTTTACGTTTTAACTGGAATCGCAATTGTCGCTCTAATTTTAGTTGATCTTTATGTTAACCCTGACACGATTCCTGATGAAGCAAAACGATTTTTAGGACTATACTGACTTATCAGTGTACATATATTTAACGGGAACATATTTTCGGTTAATTGTTTAAAATCTGCTCAAAATTTAATAAATTATTTTTATTGCTATTGATCCTGAATATTTGTTTATCTCCACTAATTTCAGCATTGAAAGCAGCAGCCGAGCAGAAAAATACTGAAAATGAAGACGAAAAAGATGATAAAGAGGATGAGGACGAAAAAGACGACACCAAGGATGAATTATAGTGTTCAAATTAGACGAAGAAATAGGCTCCGTTTTCAAATTATTGTGCCCATATTGTTGTAGTATTTTATGTCTTGTTTCTAAAACGCGTACTTTATTTATGTGCATTATTATGTGATTGCTTTCTTTTTTCTCTGTGTGATCTGTGATTCTTTTTGTTTTGATTCGATAAATAACACGGTTTAAGATTCATGCCGAATTTAAGAATGAAGAAGAACAAGACCTTTTGAAAAAGAGAAAATAGTTAGGAATGAGTTGTGGTGAGAACAGGAAACACTCCGATCGACAAGAAACGCGGTGAAGTTCGTGGAGAACGGTGGAGCAGAATGAGATCAAATGTAGTCGGGTGGCGGGATTTCGTTGCGAAAGTCGGCCGATAGCTTCCGAATACGTGACATCTTCGGAACGAAAACGCATCCCATTGGCGAGAAGAAACAGTTTCGTGTATTGCTCAGAGACATTGGTCCCGGGCGTGGCCTGGAATTGGGGGAAAGTTGATCTTGGGTGTTTGTATGTTGGGTTTCTTTTTTGGAACGTCTTCTGAATGCTCTTGAACGCGAATAAGGTTATTTATTTAATAACCGTAATACTACAGTAAAATTGACGTTAGTCTCGACGCTAAAGCTTCAAATTGACAGTACTGCTAAGTCGCTACACAGCAGAGATGTCCGGAATGACTTTTTTTTGAGAAACGGAATCCGGAATAAAATAATTTTCACGGAATCCGGACAAATAAAAAATTCCTGGAATCCGGAATCCGGAATAAAACAATTTTCTCGGAATCCGGAATGTGAAAAAGCCCGGAATCCGGAATTTTAAGTTCTTCAAATGAAGAGGTTGTAAAAACAAATATCGTGCTATATTTTTGCAGTTTTAGTCGCGGAAGTTCAAAAAAGTCAGGTAATTCTTGCAATTTAACGAATTTTCTTAAAATCCGGGATCCGGAATCCGGAATGAAAAAAAGCACAAAAAAAACCTTAATTTTTTTTGAAAATAATTAAAGTTTGGCTTTTTTTGACTTTTCAGAATGTATTCTATCAGGAAAAGCATATTCAAAAACCCTAATTTCGTTTTTGTAGTCTGAAAGTTATCCGTCCTGTATTATCACGGGTCCGAAATTACTGGTTTCGAAGTGACGCGAAACCAAAAGTCTTGGTAATTTCCAGTCCGTTCTAGAGAAGTTTCAGCCAATTATGAATTATTAATTAGACTTTTTGTTCTATGTTTTTATGAACAATAAAACGCTAAATTTCTTTCTGGTCGTTTCTGGAGTATGACTCAAATTGTGAGCATTCGGAGGGAAACCTTTTTCCGAAAATATTTTACTGGTGGGGAGAAAGGAAAACGACTACGTGTTTCCGTTTCATGTTCACCTTCAAAAGTCAGAAATCTCAGAAGTCGGCCTTCAGAATTATGGAAAATAGTCAAACAAAAAATCCCAGATTTCAAGCTAAAAACATTCCGACTCATTCACAGAAGAATATTTGATGACCTCATCTTACCCTTCCTAACTGATAAACTACCCATTGTTCGTTGTCTAGACTTAACCCTAATCTTCTTTTATCTATACTTTAGAAACAACAAGAACTTCAGGATAAACACATATATCCATTGACGCCTACATTGTCTTCATGCTTCTTTGCTGCTCTTTTTTTCGCACGAACACATTTTCTCCCTCTTTCCACCTGAATGCACACCACTTCCTTCTACCGTACTTACATTGCATCAGAAGTGTGTGCACTGAGAAGAACAGCCAATAGGGCGACGAACGCAAACCACCGGGCCGACATTTTACCTAAAATATCCCAAAATGAAGAACAAGGAAAAGAAGAAGACTAGCAAGAAAATGAGAAAACGAATGAATGAAATCAGAAGATGGCTGAACGAAGAAGAGCACAGGAAGGGGCGGAGCCTCGGCATCTAAAACGAGGTTCGGACCGAGTTCAAGAGGTGACGTGGTTTTTGGTAGCAGAGAAGTAACTCGAAACGAAAAGTAGAAGAAGAATGAAAGTTTTTCTCCTCCCCCTTCAAATACTTTTTATGAAGTAGGCCGCCCATCTCGGGTTGCATCGGGAGGGTGGTGGTGGGCGGTGTCAGAAGAAGAATCTTTGAAGAACGTTGATGAGTTGGCAAATGTCAATGAAATAGTCTCTAGAGGAAGGAGGAGAGAAGATCAACTCTCCGATGACGTGGAACTTGATCTGAATTCTTTTGAGTTATGATGACTCGAAAGAATAGGAGCAACTGATTTATAACAAAAAAATTAGGAATGGGAACAATGACGCACAATTTTTGAAGCTTTATTTGGCTAAATTCAGATGCATTGTTTTTGATTTTACGAGATCTCTGGTCCATACCAGAGATTTCCGGAATATCTTTTTGAAGAAACGGAATCCGGAATCCGGTATCCGGAATAAGGAATGAAAATAATTTTCCGAATTCCGGAACACGGAATCCGAATGAAAAAAGCCCGAAATCCGGAATACGGTATTCGGAATGAGAAAAAACCCGGAATCCGGAGTTTTGAGTACTCCGAATTGACAGAAAAGTTCTAAAAACACATATCGTGCTATATGTATTTTCGCATTTTTAGTCGCGGTAGTTGGAATATGTCATAGAATTCTTGCAAATTAAAAAATATGATCAAAATCAGGAATGAAAAATTTCCTCGGAATCGGGAATACGGATTCCGGACAAAAATATTTTTCACGGAATCCGTAATCCGGAATGAAAAAAAGCACTGAATACGGACATCTCTGGTCCATAGCAATAGTCTGGCTGATGAAAACTTGAAAATGATTACGGTATTCATACGCCTACAGTAATCTTTTTCAAAAAAAAAAACATTGTCCCTTCACACTTCTAGCAAGAAATCTGACGACAGAATGCCATTTTCTTCTATTTGCACGTTCTCTACACAATACGACGCATTTCTCCTTTATTTTCTGTAGACCAACTTTTTTCTGCTCGTTTGAATTTCTGAGTACGCGTTTTTTTCTATGAGTTCATAATTAGTCAAAAAACGCTGAAAATAGAAAAGAAGAGGCCACAGAAACTTTGGTTATCTGATCTCTTGTGTTAAGATTTTTGAATTTTTGGATGTCTGGATTACTGTAGGCGTGACTGATTCATAACCTGGTGATCTGGTGATTTGATTCTCATAATTATGAGTAATTTAAAAATACTACAAATAAATTGAGGGTGGGAGAGAATAGACTGAAATTGAGCTGTGTTCCTCTAAACGGTTTCTAGTCAAGGATTCAGAAATTAAGACTACAAAAATGGGAGTCTATCCACCTCCTCCTGTTCCTTGACACTACAAAATGAGGAGCACAAACTGACAACATCGTTTGATCATTAAAAGTATCATTTGGAGCGAAACTAATGAAGAATTTGAATGAAAAATCGAATCAAAGCGTGAGAATTCTTAAGGAAATGAAGGAAGGCTTCAGTGAGCCGGAAATTTGAAATTTAAGTTGAAACTATTTTATGAGGAAGAACTTTTAGACTTTTGTGCATTCCTTTTTTTCTCCTTCTTCAACTTGATTAGTTTGGGCTCTCTCATCCCGAACGTCACGACATCCGTCAGAAGAAAAATGGCTGTGAGAAGAGAAAAAGAAGAGGAAGAAGGGGATAGAAGAAAAATGTTCTCGGGGACTAATCGGGGTGGGCTGTTCCGGAATACATACACAGACGAAATGTTTCAGTCGCCAAGAAAAAATGGGCGGAGCTCTTGACAGAAGATGTGAGAAGAGATCAGAAATGAAACAGAGAAAAAAGAGGAATACGACGTTGTCCTGCAGGTCCGTACCTGGAAAGAGGCTGGTCCCCCAAAATAGAAGGCAAGGGGATGCTCAGGTTACGATGACGAAATAATCATTGTCTTTTTGAGGATCGTTATAGTAGTTTGTGCATCACATGGGTTTCAGAAACATGTCATTTCAAATCTAACATTTTGGATTTGATTTGTGTATGTATTTCGACTTGTTTTCAGATGATGTGGGGTTTTTGAATAAGGACATTAGGTTCGCTAATAAAATTGAATCATAGTGAGTTGGTGGCTCATATTTAAAAATAGAGAATTCGGGAAGATCGGGGATTTTCAGAACAGAATTAGGAATGCTGAAGGTTTTATCAAAATTCCAAAAAATATAATTTTCGGAATGATATCCCTAGGCCTGTATTATTCTGAAAAAAGTGCGGGATGAAATTCCTGTCGGAATGTTTCCGAAGCTTTTTTTCGGAACCAGTTTCAGATTTTTCCAGAATTAAAGCTTCAGAATTACTTTTATTATTTTATTGGCGTTTTCGAAATCTGTTTGCCAATTTTAAGATGGGAATTTCAGATTCCGAAATTCCAAACTGTTTAATATCGAAATATTTCGAAATTCCAAGATTTTGAAACTCGGAATTGTCGACAAAAAATAATTTTGAGGGAAGAAGATGCAGCGTTTCTATTAGAGCTACGCAGCAGAGATGTCCCGAATGCATTTTCAAATAAAATTTTCACGGAATCCGGAATGAAACTAATTTTCCGGAATCCGTAATGAAAAACATCCTGGAATTCGGAATACGAAATACGGAATTCGGAGTTATGAGTTCTCCAAATGGGCAGAAATGTTCTAAAACACATATCGTGCTATATTTTTGCATTTTTGTTGCGGAGTTTTTAAAAAGTCAGCGAGTTTTTGCAAATTGACAAATATTCTTAAAATCCGGAATAAAAAATTTTATCGGAATCCGGACAAATGAAAATTTTCCGGAATCCGGAATACGGATCCGGGCAGAATTATTTTTCACGGAATCTGGAATCTGGAATCCGAAATGAAAAAAAGGACGAATCCGGAATCCGGACATCTCTGCTCCGCAGCAACACAAGACTTTAACGGTCTCACTGTCTACATCGAGACTTGCAACCATTTTGAGCATTTGTTCTTCATCTCTGTTTCATATGGGTATTTTTAGCATTGTCATCATTTCAGAGATCTCACAGCAGAAAAAAGAACTATCTATCTTTTCAAGAGACTCTCAAAATGCAATGATTGAAAACCCAGTGTTCAAGATGATGAGGCAATCCCAATTCATCTGGATTCTTCAAGAACGTCAAAAAAGTGAAGTATTAATAGAATTCAGTGCTAAAATTGAGACTCTAGTATTTCTTGAATAAACTTTAACCGAAAACACACATAAAACTAAAATGCACCTATAAATTTTGTGCTCATGCTTTGGGGAATGTTTTGATGGACTATTCAAATGGAATTCGAGAAGTAACCGTTGGTTTTCGGATGTTGTTGATCTTTCGAAAATTTTATACGAACCTACACATCGGGCCCAAATAGTTGTAATAGGCACATCAAGTGACTCGAGACTGGTCATCGTCAGGCGAAATCAATCAAAACTGTAATTGTCTTAATTTCCTATCCCTCTTCAACCTATTTCCTGTATTCTAAACCTCATCAACATGCCGTGACGTCTTCAAACAAAAAAGAAAGAAGAATAGGACCACGTCAGAGTCAAAAAACTACAAGTGGTGTAGAAAAGGGCTTTGGAAAGTGAAAAATTTCAAAAAGTGTGTTCCGTTCAGTTTTATGATTTTATTAGTCCAGGAGGTCCGTTGGAAGGAAAAAGTGGGGAAGATTAAAAAGTAATGGGGGAGGAGGAGAGGAGAATGAAATGTATCAAGTTACTTCTGGAATCGTAGATCTAGAACAAAATATATAATACTTGATTTTAGATTCACGACCAGCGGAACATATGATTGCACAGCACAAGTCGAGGAACAAAAAAGTCGTAAAAAATAAGTGGAGGTATATGATCATTTCGTTTTGCTCTAGCACACGAACGAGATGAGGCACCCGGGTAAAGAAGAAAAAATGAGAACAAGAGCGAGATGTAAAAACAAGGTAACAGTTTTATAGGATCAGACGAATTAGCGGGCGGAGCCTATTCACCCCCTAAAAGTGCCTAAGCTCACGCGATTTTCATGCTTGACACAATTCGAGAGAAAGAGAGAGTGGGTTGGTTGATTACGTGATTCAGAAATCTCTTAAAAAAGGAAACAAAAAGCAAGCATCGTCATTCTTTTGCTGACTAGGTTCCACTGTTTATTATGCACTTTAACAAATGAATTCTACCGATATGCATCATAACACACACAGAAAAAAAAATATATTCAGACATCTATTGGAATACTTTGTTCGTTGTCAACAATAAAGTTATTTTCCCTCTTCACCTCATCTTATCTATCAGTATAGTTTGGAAGTTAGCTAAATCTTCTCTTTTGGGAAATAATAATATGCGGGGTTTTTAGGTTTTATTTTGGAGCAAGATGCTTTTGGAACAAGATGGGGATTTCTATGCAGAGATGTTTGCGGAATGACTTTTTTGGGAAACGGAATACAGAATTCGGAATCCGGAAAAAGATAAATTTTTCGAAATCTGGATATCGGAATCCGGAAAAATAGAAATATTCACGGAATTCAAAAATTTTAATCAAGAGTAAAATAGCAAACGATGCACAGATAAAGCACCATATACCGTACAACCTGTAATAGAAGGGCCCCTATACAGTCAAGTTTGATCTGATTTATCTCGGTTCTTATGAAAAAGTCAACTGATAAATTGTTAGTGATATTATGATAAACAGTTTGTCAGTTCAACACTTTTTGACAGCGTTCATAGGAACCGAGAAAAATCAGCTCAAACTTGACAGTATAGGGGCCCTTCGATTACAGGTTGTACGGGGGGTATGATGCTTTATTTGTGCATCGTTTGTTTCGGAAATTTGCAAACAACTTTTGGAGGATCAACAATAAGATTAAAAATTCGGTTAAAAATTCGGAAAAACCCCTTTTTTTCGGGATCCGGAATACGGAATACAGAATACGGAACTTGGAAACCGAAAATCTCTGTTTCTGGTAAAGATAATTTTTTACTATTTCAAATAGGATTGCCGAGAAAGCTGTGAAAAAACAGAAAAGGAATATTCCAATAATTATGGCAACTGCCAAAAAGCTAATTTTCTGTGGAGTCTCACACTATAATATTACGTTTTTCGAAGGTAGAGCGGGGGCGAAAATATCATGAAAAATTCAGAAAATTTTGATCCTCCCGGCGATCATCACAATTTCCGTTTGGAAATTAATTATCTCTATATATTTGACATATTACGAAAACAATCGCCTTTTTTCTCAGTATACAATACAAGAATAAAGTTATTTTGGTCCGGTGACGAATGATTTTTGGAATACTGTCCTTTGTGGAAAGTCATTCAGTTTGAAAAATTTCGGAAATCAGAAAGATATGAGAATGTGTTATTCCGGAATGCAAGTAAACCGTTATTGATTCGAAGGGATCACAAATGAATTCAAATATCGACTCTGGATTTGGGACCACACAGGGGTTAGCTGCTGTGCTATGCTCTTGAAGGGGAGTGCCAAAGTTTTAGACCGTAAAAAATTCTAATTTCTCGCAATTCCTAGTAGATTCTCTAACTCAATTTTTCTCGGGCCTAAAATTTTGCCATGTCACCTTCTCATTAAAAAGCCCCAGAATAGCACAGCACTTCGAACTCTGTGCCAGAGTTTCATGACCTGAATTACAGTTTTTTCCACGGATCCACCATTAAAAAATCAGTTGTCAATTTCAATTCGATTTTATCCATCACAAAAATGTATACGTGTCTATTAGCAGTTCTTCTTCTAATTCCAATTTGTCAATCGAGATCAAACTGCAAGTGAAAATTATCTTACTGTAGCTAAAAACAAAATATTCAGTTTCTCTCAACGAAATATGTGGCAGCTTGTCTGATTGCCCAAACGGTTCTTATGCTTGTCTCTCGGTTGTTGCCCTCAATAGCTCTAGATGCATCAGTGACGGTATGCATTTTTTTTGGTTTCTCAAGAATTAAAGTTGGATTTCAGTCAAAGAAGTTTGTACCGGAGGAATTCCGATCAATCCCGTAACAACTTGCTCTCGAGACACTGACTGTAGCCCTGGATGGTGCGATTTGGAGACACAAAATTGTTGTAACGGTTCGTTTCTAGAACTTTCAGCCCATTTTTAAAGTAGGATTTCAGTTGATCCAAAATCCTCAGAACTTCCAATGTGTCCGGATAGATTGACTCCTTTGTACGCTCAACAAAAGTGCATAGACGTTGAAAAAGATATGGTTTATTCTGGAACCAGTGAACAGAAGGGTGGATTATGCTACAAAGGATACAGCTGTCCGCCAAGTCAGTTTCCAGTCTGAAAATATTTGAAAAAACGAGAATTCCAGAAATCAAGCGTGGATCAGATGAATTCTACGGTGTTGAAATATTCGAAACCAATATTAGCTGCTCGACAGAGCGAAGAGTCAGCAGACAGTATTCTTTCATGTTCTGTGATAATCAGACTGGACATCTTTGGTTTATGGGACAATATAATGTGAATGGAGATGAAGTTACAAGGCATTGGACGCATTGTCAAAAGAATAAAGATTGTGGAGAAGGACATGTTTGTGTTAAGGAAGATTTAGGAAGATTTAGATGTTATGATGATCCGGTTGGTTTTTTTTCGTCTCTAAACTTCTATAAATCCTTTTTTTCAGACAATCGAAGTGAACTACAATTGGATTGTTGTTCGTCTTCTGGCCATGTTTTTCGTTCCTGTCTTTTTCCTAATTGGTATCATTGTACTGAATGTTAAATATTTGGATTAATTTCAATAAAAATTCTTTATTGCATTGATTTTTGAAAACAATCGTGAATGAGAACAAATTGGTGATAATGACTAGAATTTGATTTTGTTGATCTACTGAAACTTCTAATGAACCTGAAAGTGTTCAACCGGGGAGAAAACATTGGGGAAAAGAAAAACTGAAGACATTACGATTTAACTGAAGGAACAGGAATCGGGGGAATTACAAAACTAAATGATTGAACTGAATCTGATACAATCGATTTTGGATAATATGCCAATTGTGTGAGAAGTTGATGAGAATACGCACGGATTCCGAGAACCTCAAGGTGGACGAGAGAAGTAAGACATGACAGAAGGCATTGGATACCGTGGATTTCAATCTGAAATTTAAAAAATTTCGTTTTTTTTCTGCATTTAAATGTTCTCGAAGCTACCGTAAAACCTGTATTAGAAAGGCCCCTTTAATAGAAGGGCCCCCCCGTAAAAGAAGGGCCCGTTCAAAAAGTGTATTTTCAAATCAAATATTTTCGGGCATTTTCAGTAAGAAATATTCCGGAAATTTCACAATTTCACAAAAAAAATGAAGAAAAACTCTTTTTCGCTCAAAAATTTGCTCAATTTCGAAAGAAAAGATGCCGAGTTTTTGATTTAAAAATTTGAAAGAAATGTCCGGAAAAAGTAGGAGGACCACTTCTGATTCAAGGGCCCTGTAATAAAAGGGCCCTCCTGAGGTACCCTGGAACAATAAAAGGTTCACTGTCCACAGTTCCTTCTTACACAGGTTTTACGGTAAGAATTCTCTTAATATTACTCCGAAAAAATGCAGAAAAAGTTCTGAAAAATTGCATGAATGGCAAACCTTCAAACAATAGTTGATATCCAAAAACTGAAGTTTCGAGCACATTGAAATCTGCTGACATACTGCATCATTCACATTGACAACTCCACTCAATGATAATTTTTTCAAATTTCTCAAAGTTCCCAAAAATAACATGGATTTAATTGTGAGAGATTCACAATTATCGAGCAGCAATTCCTCGATTTTCGGGCATTCTTGAGTTATCAGAGATAGTGCGTCGTCTCGGAATCCATCTCGATTATTAATCAGTGATAAGTGTCTGAAAATGTTGATTGCGTACCTCTAAAGAATATTTGTGAAGATTTAAGAAATTACTTCAAATTTTTCAGCTTTGAAATTTTTCGACAATCCAATAAATTGGGTGAATAGGAAAGATCCAAATGGGTGATGGAGTCGGACATCGCAACGATACGTTCTAGGTCACAGGGAGAGATGAACGATCTTTGAAGGATCAACGTTTTCAGTCTGGAAAAATAACATAATTAGTTGATTTAATTTGAAAAAATACAAACTTTTTGTTCTTCAAAAAAGTCAAATTGTCAATTCGAAGGGAATTCCCAACTGCAATTGCCAAGTGCTCAATGGTATTTGAAATGTATTGAAGGATCGAAGGATCCACGTGGAAGTGACTGGCATTCAGACTTCGTCCCTAAAAATTAGAAAACCGGATTTAAAAAGTAAATTAGGAGTTAACCGAGATTTCGAAATATTTCAATTTGGTGCATTTCTTGAAAAGTGTCTCAAATGATTTCCTTATTATTGTGGCAACATCCCATTCGGTGCATTCAATCATTGAATTTGTTATGCTAATTTCCTCAATACTCTCGGGTAAATCTCCAAAACTTCCAATTGCTCCGGCCGAAATACGACATCTGAAAAAGTATGATTGAAAAGTGAAGTTACGAGAGCTCATGAAAGAATTCCTACCTGTCAATGGAAAATCTCTTCAGTTTTTTGGCATTTTCGTTTATAGCCTGCATGATTCTTCGTCTGATTTCGACGTCACTGGAGACAACTGCATATTTCGAGTTCGCAGGTCGAATTTTGAGATCCAAAGTTTGAAGATTGTGAGAACATTGAGCTGAAATATACTTTTTTCCAAATAGCTATTCCTCCAAAAAACTCCCTGGGAGCCCTTCTATTACAGGGGTCCTTCGACTAAAGGAGTTTCTTTTATAGCCATTTTTCTGCAATTTTTCCAAATGTTTCCATCGAAAAATTTGGTGACTTCTCGTTCAAAGTTCGTTAGAATCTATCAATTTCGTTATAGCAAAAAGTGAAACAATTTCTCAACGAGAGAAAGTCTTTTTCTCAAACAAGATTTCTCAACAAGAGAAAGTCAACAAATTTCTGGGAAATTATGGAATTACCGAAATATTTTCCACTAAAAACGTACAAATTTCAGACAACAAATTGGATGTGGCTCTCCCATTTTTTCAAGTCTCTCATGGAGAGCCCTTCTATTAGAGGAGGATCTTCTAATACAGGTTTTACGATATTCTAAAAAAACTCACCAATAACTGAAGCCATTGCTGTTGGATTCTGAATAACTCCTGGACAATCCAACTCGATATCCAAATGTTTCTTGGATTTCAAAGATTTACTGACCAGAGAATCCATCTTTGAACTGGTTCTCCTCATTCTAATAGCATCTTCTATACACAATCTATCAATTATTTCCAGCCATGCCTGATCCATGTTACCCTGAAAAAAAAAAATAAAAATAATAGAAAAATAAGTAAAGAATAGGAGCAGAAGAAACAAAAACACTGGGTAGAATTGTATCAGAAGAAGCATATATGAATCATATGTTTTCAATCAAATCATTTTTCGTGATTCATAGCGATCAGAGAATTCTAGAAATCATGGAAAAAAAATAAACATGTGTGGAGAATATCTGGGGGAAAGAGGTCTAGGATAGGGATAGAAAAGAGAAATAGAGAGTCAGAGAAAGCTCATTTGGCACATGGAAACGCCGAAAAATGAGATGAACGGAAAGGGAGAAAGTCTCGGGATTCGGGAATAGAAGGCACGAGAGGCAATTTGAGATGATGATGTACTGCGTAGAGCTTCTTCTTCCTCTCGTTTTGGACGCCTCCGGAAATGGGATAGCTTTGAAACGGGGCCGGGAGAAAATGAGGAAAATGGGGGATGGAAGAAGGATGAAAAATAAGATGAAGTCAGTGCAAAAAGAAGTGCAGATGTTGTTGTTTCTGAAGATAAAGAGAAATGGATACATGCTTTTTGACGATGGGAGGAGCTCTGTGAAAACATGTGTGAGAGGAGAGGGAGAATATCGAAAGTTTTGTCATATTCAAAGAGAAAGTGGAATCCGAAAAAAAAAACACAAAGTGAGATTGATGGTGTTCACACAATGCACTATTTATTTTGGAATGAATTTCTGGAATTCTGGAAAATAAAAGTTTTGGGATTTTAAAAATGTACTGTTTTTGAGGACCATAGAGTGTCACCCAAGCTTTTTACTTCAAGCCTATATATCTCATTCCCTGTAAAAGGTATCAAAAAGTGGTAAACTGATAAAGCATTTTTGATATTTTAATAAACATTTTATCAGTTGAACACTTTTTGATATCTTTCACAGGAATCGAGATAAATTAGCTCAAAGTTGTTTACGGTATCTGGTTCTGAAAATCAATTTTAAAAACCACTTTTTTAATGGAACGTAATTCTGTCAGCCATATTTTTTTACAATTTAAACAGAAACAAATCGAAAAAGTTTTACAATTGCTGATGTTTGGTGAAAATGAGGAATCGTTCAAAATCGTTCGGTTCAAAGAATGAGTCATTTAATTAAACTTCCTAATAATAAAAACACAAAATTGTTGTTTTCTTGAGAGATTCGGTAGAGAAGCAGTCGTCATGAAAATTGTATGAGCAATATAATACATGGGAATGTAAGAAAAGAAGAAGAAGAAGTGGGTGAATTCGAAGCATTTTACTGAATTTTTAAAATGAATGGGTTCAGTCTTTTTCTCTTACAAAAAATGTGACACTTTGTCAAGAAGTGTATGAATTTAAGATTACACAGAAATTGCAACAAAAAATGAAGAGATTTTGAATTTCGAGAGTTGTGAAGTAAAGGAGAAAATGTGGGAATTCCTAGATAGAAAAAGAAATAACAATAGTAAAAAATCCAAGAATAGAATCTACACAATAACTCTTTTCCTGTTCCTTCTTCTTCTTCTTAAGGTTTCCAAGACAACCTACTCTTTCTTTTTACTTAACTAAAATTGTGTATTCTTCGGAGCAGCATTTTCCTCCTCCTTTTCTCATGCAAAGACTCAGGTTACCAGGTCATATATCAACAAAAATTTTTGTCGGTTGCAAAACTCTTTTTTCGTTTCTTTTTTGCCCGTCTTCCGCGCATATACTAATGCCGCGCGTAAGACGTACTCTGCGTCTCTCGTCTCTCGTTTTTTCAGCTTCTTCTCAAACTGACAAAAAGACAAGAATATACGAAAGGAGAAGACAGAAAAAATAGGGAGAAGAAAAGAAAAGAAGGTGTTAGAGGGGTCAAAATGGAATTGGGCATTGTCTTCTATACTTTCTCTTCTTACTTGGAATAAAAATTGAATTAGGAGAAGGACGGAAAGGAAGAAGAATGAACGGGATGTGTTCATATTGTGGCAAAGAGCCGTGGGAAAGCGGATATTCAAAGTCAAGAAGATGGCGGTTCTAAATGAAGTACTTGAAGAGACAGGTGTCAGCAATGGAGGTAAAGTCGAATGTTGTAAAATAATGGGTTCTGGGAGATTGAAAGATATTCATGATGTAGAAAGGGTGAAATAATGTTTCATTTAATGCTTGGAATTTTGGAAACTGTGATGAGCAATCAGAAACGATTGAAAAATTCGAAAAAATATAAACTTGCGAAAGATAGGGTACATCTGATTTAGGGGGTACAAAATCCATGGTTCGGTGGTATAAACTTTGTTAGTAGGTTGTATATGTTGCACCACTGAATTGAAATTTCGCTCCTAACTGTGTCATAACTTCATTTAGGCAAAAAAATTCCACACAGTGGCACGAAAAATACGGTTTACCGTTGCATTTTGCATTTCCGAATCAGGGATTTTTTACCCCTAAATCAGTTGTAACACGTTGTACCCCTCAAATTTCGGGCCTTGCAACTGCATACCGTAATAGAACGCCTTTTTTAACATTCAACTTCGAACTAATGTATCTTGGTTCTTGTGGCAGATATAAAACAGTGGTCAACTGATAAAATGTTTATCATAATAATAGCAAGAATATTTAGTCAGTTGACATCTTTTTGATATCTTTCACAGGAATCGAGATAAATTGGCTCAGAGTTGATGCTTTGGGTGGCATGCCATTAGAAGGTTTACGGTATTTTTTGTTTAACTCTGCTATCAAAAACTTCCGCGAAATATTTACTCAAGAAAAAGAAATCATTAGAAATCATAAAAAGGAAAATAACTAGAACCCATTGTACTTTTAACAGTAACTTCTAACAAAAGAAGTTGTTTTGACTACCAGTTATCAAAGAACACAGTTAATTGACAACGAACACAAAGAGATACAGATTTTTCACTTTTCCCTACTTTTTGAATAGTTGTTTAAATACCGAATAAAATGGATTCGTTGTAGTTTATGTAGAACACAAAATTGTGCTTATTTCTGGAATAAAAGAAAAAGGTTTTGTGTCAAGTGGGATGTTTGTTCTAGTTGTTTCATTCAAACAGTAACTTTCTCAGCAAAAGTAATCAAAAATCTTTCTTCTGAAATGACACAAAGAAGAACCAGTTGAGAGATGTAATCCCGATATATTCAATCGAAAAGCTCTCTCGGAGAGCAACATAGTGGCAGTTGTCGGGATGGCAGGTGACAAAGTGTTCGACTCGAAAAGAAAACGAGAGAAATTCGAAGGAAAAGAGATTTTAGGTATCAGAGAAAGATATCAAAGAGAGATATGAAGAAGAAGCAACTTTCGATGTTTCTTGTTTTTTGGCAGACGGCCAATAAAAATGAAAATGAAATGAATAAAAAAAACGACACCACCGACACAATTGATGCAGATGATGATGATGACTTCCTATTTGTTCATGTGTGTTTACTGCGCAAACAATAGATTCTACAATATGCAGAAAATCAAGCGAATTTCAGTAGGAAAATGAAAAACCAAGAACTAGTTCGTTGATTATTTGAAGCAAGTAATGATTTGACAAGATTGTTTAGAATTTTGTATCACTCAGATTGTGAGTATATCTGCTTGAAAAAAAGTCAACTGAAGATCAGGTATGGAGTGAGGACAGAGAGCTTTTGCATTTTCATGGGTATACCGTAAACTTGCACTTTGAGCCGATTTACCTCGGTTCCTGTAAAAGGTAAAATAAAGTGGTCAACTGATAAAATGTTGCTAGCATTATAATGAAATTTTGTTAGTTAACTATTTTTTGAAATCTAACACAGGAACCGAGATAAATTGGCTCAAAGTCGACGGTATTTATCGGTTGACTACTTCTTGATATCTCTTAAAGAAAATGAGATAATTTAGCTCAAATTATAAGTAGGGTAACCTTTGATAAGAGTGGTATCTATGATACAGTTTTTATAAGTTTCTTCTATCTTTCCTACCTCACAAAATGATTCTCTGTCTGAAATACCGTAAACTTGCAAAAGAAGGGTCTCCGGCACTGTTAAGTTGGAGCTCAATTATCTCGATTCCTGTGAAAGATATCAAAAATTTGTTAACTGATAAAATGTAGGTGATATTATGAAAAACATTTTATCTATTGACAAATTTTTGATATCTTTCGAAAGAACCGAGATAATTGAGCTCAAATTTAACGGGTGAGCTTCTATGTAAGGAATTACGGTATGTAGATTTTGCAGTGAAACGACTCTCTGCAATTCTGCGGGGCGGTGTTCGCTACATCTTTGAAAAATTCACAATTTCGGGAAACTTCAATCATAAGTTTTCTAAAACACAATATCTATAAATCGTTTAAATTCTTTGCTGTTTCTGGGAAAATGAAAGTGTAACTAAAGTTTCAAAGACGAATGCCATAAAAGTGTAGATTCATGGATTCTGAAACAGTTATATTAGACGGAAGAAACATATGATTAAAGAGATACATTAATTATGATATAGGAGAACTGGAACCGCAATGATTCGTTGGCATCATGTCCAGAATGCAATTAGGCAGAATTGTCTTC
The DNA here is from genome assembly GCA_027920645.1 of Caenorhabditis nigoni. Taxonomy (NCBI): domain Eukaryota; kingdom Metazoa; phylum Nematoda; class Chromadorea; order Rhabditida; family Rhabditidae; genus Caenorhabditis; species Caenorhabditis nigoni. Next base: position 11,524,794 of record CP115867.1, on the reverse strand, counting down.
TTCCTCTTCTTTTCGGCAAAGGAATTGTTTCTGACAAAAAAGAAAGTGTCAAAAATTAAAAAGTTTCTTTTCATCTCTCCCTCCTCCCCATTTCCTCTGTTCCATGGCTCCCTGGCACCTTACTCAAATAATGCCAGAGGTAAGAGGTGAGCCGACCGGTTCGGGAACAGGAAGGGATGAAAAAAGAGGAAGGAAGATTATTCGCAGTAAGAAGAGAAAACATTAAAAGTCTATTTTATTTAACACGAGTCAAAATGGATAATCGAAGCAAAATGAGATCGATGAGGGGAATTGGGGATTTGAGATACATACAGGAAATAAATTAGATCTAGAGGGGTCCACTGTACTGACATGGTTGATAAGTTTGACCGAGAGAAGATGTGAGAGAATTCGAGAGACCGTCCATTAGTTTGAGCTTGTCGTTTGATGAAGATGCAGAGAATGCTGCTTGGGCTCTGAAAAATGTATGGTTCAGTTTGAATTCTGATATTTGAGGGTAAAATTTACCGTAAATTAGGGGTTCCTGCAATTGAAGGGCCCTTCTAATTGATGTGCTCCCCTAAAGAACCCAGGAGAAATAAAATCATCTTTGATGCAGGTTTACGGCAGTTTTGAAAAAAAAAATCGGGAGAACTCAATTCAAGACTAGTTTTTCAAAAAATTATCAATGATGGTAAGTTTGTAGGAATTCTGCTAAATTATGAGAGACCATGAGCGGAGCCAAAAACAGCGAGCATTAGACTTGGAGTCATAAAAAAACAACTAGTTCTACAGTTTCATTGTTTTACTCATTGAAAATACTGTAAAACCTGTGATAGAAGGGCATCTTATTTTTTAACTTTATTTCATTCCCCGTAAAAAAGATCAAAAAGTTGTCAACTGATAAATTGTTTATCATAACATCACAAACATTTTAACAGTTGACCCATTTTTGAAATCTTTCGTATGAAGCAAGATAATTGAGCTCAAAGTTAACTGTGTGGAGGGGACCTTCTATTACAGGGGGTTTACGGTATTCGGTTTCATTTGGGAAAATTTCTTTTTTATGCAGCCCAACAAAAAACACCGATTCTGCTTCATGATTTATTTTTCAGGTTTCTTTTTAATTTCAGAAATTTGCTAAATTATCTTTAAAACTCACGTTGGCAAAGGAGTCAGCCCAGTCGAGACAGTCGTCGTAAATCGAGACGGTGAAGTTGTCGTTGGCATTGGAAGGGTTTGAAACTGAATTAGATAACTTTTATAAACCGAAATTCTTGCTTTTCTCACCTGTGGTTTGATCTGCCAATTAAACTGGTTACTTCTCGAGTAGTAGGGATTCGGTTGCCATGTACCACCATACCCGTAGAATGAAGAAGCCGTTACAGCAGAATCGTCGAGCTGAAATAAAATTTTTGTCATAAATTTTTTTGTCCCGAACTGAATTTGTGTATTTGAGAAATCAAAGAAGAAGGATGCCATCTGAATGTTTATGACATAAGAGGCAACATTTCTGGTGGAGAGAAGAAGAGGAAAGAAAGAAAAATGAGACGTTTTGGATATAAACAATTCAAGTGGAAATGTCTGGCCATATACGTACCTGACTGCTGCTCTGTAACAGATTCTGTGGAAATGTGTTCTGAAGAGATCCAAGTGGATCTAAACTTTGTGTCGGGACGATTCCCGGTGTCATCGTTGATGGTTTCGAAGTGGCCTGTCCGTTTTCAATCACATAATTTCTCTCGCGTTTCCTCCATTTGGCACGACGATTCTTGAACCAGACCTGCAAACAGACAGTGACGTCTTCATCATTCATTTCTTTTCGAAATTCAATTAGCACCCTACGGCTCCTTTTCACCCTATTTTCTCATTACATGACAATGTTATTCTTCCCCACCCATTTGTTTCTCTTTTCTCTATTCAATTCCTACGGTAATTGGCAGATGGCCATCATTTCGCCAAGCATTGTTTTATGACCGGAAAACGGATTGATACAAATCACAACTCACTCTGACACGTGGTTCCGTTAAACTGATCCATACTGCGATTTCTTCTCGACAAGCCATATCTGGGTATCGATTACGGGCGAACCAATTCTCAAGTTCAGTAAGCTGAAAAACACAAGACTATGTCTTCTTTAAGATGAAACAAGAAAAAGTAATACCTGATGGCTTGTGAAGTGGGTTCTCTGTCGTCTTGGCTTCTGAGCTTTTCCTCCATTTGTACTTCCATTTCCAGATGAATCTGCTGGACTTGCTGATTCATTATGAATATCATCTTCCTGTTCTTGTTTGACATCAAGAGCCATCAATTCTACTGAAAATATGACTTATAAATTTTATTTACATCCGAATCAAAAAACTCTTACATTTTGGAAGTTTCGTTGTGATTTCTGTTGGTGCAAGTGGAATCGGATAGTTGAATGCATATGGATTGTGTGTCAATGGTGCCAAAGACGAAGAAAGTGATTGTTCCGGAAGGAGTGGATGATGATCTAGTGGTCCAACACATACCAGTGAGTGGGGGAATCTGAAGAGGACACAACTATCAGAAACTGTCGAAATATGACACGTGGGAGTGATGAGGTGAGGTCAGATAGCAGAAGATGTGAAGTGGAGTCAATGTTTTGGGAATGAGGAAGATGTAACCGATAAAAAGTACTTCAACGTTATGTTTGTTGAACTTGATTTCCGATACGGTGGAAAACGAAGTGAAAAATAGAGAAGTTATGTTTTAAAAAGGAAAAAAGAAACTTTTGAAACTTTTGAAACTTTGAAACTTTTTGAAATGTTTTCTTATTTTTCCCTAATTTACCTAATTGAGCTCAATACGTTAACATACCGTAAAACCTGTACTAGAAAGACCCCCTTTAATAGAAGGGCCCCCTATAATAGAAGGGCCCCCTGTAAAGTAGGACCCCCTTCAAAATATGTCATGAAGTTAAGAAATTTCTGTACGCTTTCAGTGAAAAATATTCCGGGAATTCTAAAATTTAATAGAAATTTGTTGAAACATTATTTTTTGATCAAAAACTTGATAAATTTTCGCGAAGTTGGGAGATTTTCAGGTCTTCTGAACGAAAATTCGTCTAATTTTTAGATGAAAATTTTCTGGAAAAATGACCGGAAAAATAGAAGGGCTCCTTCTAATTGAAGAGCCCCTGTGATAGAAGGGCCCTCCAGAGGTACATTGGAAAAATAGAAGGACCTTCTAATACAGGTTTTACGGTAGACTTCACGTAAGCCCTCAGATGGAACGCACCCGAACCGTCAACCTTGAGCCCTCTTGGTTCCAAAAAAGGTTATCAAAAAGTGGTCAACTGATAAAATGTTCATTACAATGTCGAAATATGTTTTTAGTTGACGACATTGTGATACCTTTCACAGGAATCAAGATAAGTTAGCTCAAAGTTAAACGCTAGGGATGGCGTTCTATTAGAGTGTTTACGGAAACCTACTTGAGCTAAAATATATTACGAAAGCTTAACGTAAAACCTGTATTGAAAAGGTTCCCTTTAATAGAAGGCCCCTCTAATAAAAAGGCCCTCCGAAAAGGGGTTTGAACAATAGAAGGACCGGCCCTTCTAATACAGGTTTTACCCTAGTAATGTTTTAGGCAAGCAAGTAAGAGTACAAAAAAGAAACTTGAAGAAAAGAGGAACAAAAGTTGAAAATAAAAAATAAAACCAACCGATTATGGGACTGCTGCTGCTGGTGTTGGTGCAGAGCAGTGAGTGTGCTCGTATTGTCATCCATGTGTTGCTCTTTTCTGGAGTCGTCTCAATCCCCAAGGATTATTACCGTCTTACGCAAAGTCAGTGATCGGATTAATTGGAAGCAAAGAATTTGATCCTCGGACGAGTCGTGTCGAGACGTTGAACGTTGGCTGCGTTGCTCCCTATTTTTTGTGTCTCCTCCCACTTTTGCTCCTCCGCCTACTGTAGTTGGCTCCGCCCACTATTTTCTTGGGAACCCCGCTACTCGCACACCCACATATGGTAAATGGCAGCCGACTGCAACGAAGGAAAAGAAGTATGGATGATGCATCAAAATGGAAGGGATTAGAGTCACCGACAAGAGAAACAAAAGGGTACGGGGTGGAAAGCGAAACGGTGTCTAATGGGAGAAAATGATGAAGTAGTGCGGGAAAATGGAACGAAATGGGTTAAAGATTTCGTATTCAGATAACACAAAACTATTAGTTACGGTAGTGAGAAAGAGCATCAAAGAGCAGGGAAATAGAAAATGAACAGTCAAAACCTTTAAAAAGGGTTGATCTTCAAAACGCGAGAACCATTAGAGCTCATTTTCAAATAGTTTGAACAACTCAAAAGTTGGAAAAAAAATCTAATTCAGCGATTAAGGAAGGAGTCCATTCATATTTTTATTATCTGGCGTCCATCTCTCGGAGCCTTGTCAAAAAACCAGTAGATCTGATATTCACTTTTGTGTCAAAATTAAAATTTTTTTAAATTTTAGAAAAGAAATGCAAATTTCTACTCTGACTTTTTATTTTAGCTCAATCAGTTCAAAAGTACAAGGGTGAGGTCATCATGACTTTGTGTCTGCAATTAGGTGATTCTCAAAACAAATATGAAAATTCCCCAGGGAGGATTGTCCTATAATATAAGCCCGTCCGAATCGTCAACGTTGAGCTCAATTATTCCAATTCCTATGAAAAATATCAACAATATGTCAACGGACAAAACATTTTTGATATTATGATAAGAAGTTTATCAGTTGACAACTTTTTAATATCTTTAACTGAAATTTAGATAATGGAGCTCAAAATTGAAAGTCAGTGGGATTTTTTATTACAAGTTTCCAGGTGAAATATTACTACAAATAAATGTCAAAGTATTCTGATTTGGCTACTCCGGTACCAGATGACTACGGGGCGATTTCATGGGTTTGGACTAATTTCTGAGGATAGCTTCAAGTTTTTCGATTACCTAACCGACCGAGGTCCTGGACATTACTTGGGCAATCCTGCTAGGGATAGAAACTAGAGCTGCAAAACGAATTTATGAAAAAACCATGATTCGTATCGAGGAGGAGGGATTTAAAATTGTACGAATCCCGATCGAAAAATTTTAATTGAAATGGATCAAAACCGAATTTAATCTCACATGTACAATAAGATCTTTATCTGAAAATTGCGATCCAAGAGTTAACATTTCATATGATCTTTTATTGAAGATTATATCTATTCCAAATGCTTTTTTTCTGCAAGAGAGCAAGAAAACATCAGATCCATGTGCGAATTTTCAAAAAATAAAGGAGGTTGTTCGGTTTAACAGTGCGATCTTTAAAGTTCTGAAACTGGGACGAAAATTCATAAAATTGCAAGAAGGGCAGTAAAACTCAAAATCACTAAAGTTTTGGAGAACTTTTCTTTGGGGAATTTTTCAGAAGTCTACAACGCCATGTGAAAGGTACTGTAAAAACTGTAATAAAAGATCTCCTAATTTAAAACTTTGAAAACATTTTTCTCGGTTCCAATCCAGGATATGAACATGTTGTCAACTGATAAATTGTTCATCACGATATCTGAAGTGTTTCATCAATTTGACCCATCTTTAATTTTTAGCGTAGGAATTGAAATAATTGAGCTAAAACTTCCAAGTAACGGTGCCCTTCTAATACAGGTTTTACTGTAAAAATTATCTTTCTCGAGAAAATTATCATTCTATCAGAAAAAATTATCAGAAAATTATTGAAATTATCATTCTCAAGAAACAGACAATTAATGGTAAAGCACAAAGGATTTAGTTTCAAAAAAGTGTTTCTTTCTTGAAGAATCAATAGTATTGGTTGAACCGGAAGTGATATTATTCCTCTGGGGTTTATTGGAGTCAAAACCTGGCACCTATAAGGACCGCCCATTTTTGGGATGGTTCATCCGGTTTAGATTACTGTTATTCCCGTTCACACTCTGTTTCGCTGTGTTCCTAATAGGTGTTTCATGTTCTCAGGGTAGTGCTAATTCCCATAACACATTCTCACGTTACTCCTTCACCCTACTCACCTTTTTCATTGTGCATGCCATCTGCATGTCAAATCATCTCAAATTGATGACAATAGAAAACAAAAAGACACCGAAGAAAACAACTAAATCACTGTTTTGTTGAAAATGTGAAATGGAAGAATAACTTTTTGGGAATGGGAGCCAAATGGTGACCAAAAAGAAAAGGAAACTACAAAGTATAACTGAAAGTCATTGCAATTTTGCATTCAATTTCCGTTCAATTTCCCGCACTCATATATTCTCATTTTATGTCATTTGCCTCCAAATTTTTGGGGAAGAAACGAGCATTTTATCAGAGTTGATCATCTTTTAGCGCACACCGCTTCATGCATTTCATTTGAGTAATTTGTCACTTTTGGTTCGTTTTGCCGGTTGCGTAACTCATCGTTCCCATATGCCGCCCGTCTCTTCTTTTTCCTTTTTCCCATCTGCCAAAACAAATCAGAATTGTCATGAGTCGGCGAATAGAGAGCAAAAAGAGGAAGAAGCGAGAAGGATGCTTCTGCATTCATTGTCTGTGAAATTTTTTTAAAATTATTATTCTGGTTAAAATTGAGTGCTGTGGAATAGAAACTACTACCGTAACCTGAAAAGAATGTTTAGTTTTCGACTAAAAATTCAAAAAAAATTGTAATTTTAAAAATAATAAAAAAGAAAATGGACATATTTTAGGGTAGCTTTCGTTGTGAGACCTTCGGGCGCGGCCACCGATGTTTCACTTCCCGAGATCCGATTTTTGTACCATAATGATAGGGGAAAAAATGTCAGGCACCAAAGATAAATTTATACATGAAAAACATCAGAGATGTCCGGATTCCAGATTCCGTGCTTTTTTTCATTCCGGATTCCGGAAAATTTTCATTTGTCCGGATTCCGAGAAAAAATTTTATTCCGGATTTTTTAGAAAATGTGTAAATCTGCATAAATTCTCTGCCGCTTTTGAACTTCAGCGATTTAAAATGCAAAACAAAGCACAAAATGTGTTTCAAACATTTTTGCCCATCGGAGAACTCAAAATTCTGAATTCCGTATTCCGGATTACGGAAAATTTGTTTCATTCCAGATTCCGTGAAATTTTTATTTTTCCGGATTCCGTTTCTCAAAAAAATCATTCCGGACATCTCTGGAAAACATGAATATTTTGGATTATGCTAGTTTTTGTTCTAGGACACATTTTACGGATTCCGTATTCCTGATACTGGAAAATGTGTTTCATTCCGGATTCCTGATTCCGAGAAAATTATTTTATTCCGGATTCCCTTTCTCGAAAAAGACATTCCTAACATCTCAGCAAAAAACCAGTCAATTAAGAGTTACTGTAGTTTTGGAATTACTTCTCAATTTCTGACTGCCTTCTTCTAACGACTTTTGCATGATTTCAATAAATTAAATATTTCATTTCATCACCAGTAAAACAAACAAATCAAAATTAACCCAAATTTATCACTTTTTCAGCATGTCCATCACACTGAGCTTCGACACTTTCTCCACATTTCTGACTGTAATTGAGATTCGAGTATCTCTTTCCAATCTCTTGTTCGCCAATTCTTCAGTGCAATTGAACACTTTTCCAGGTTCAACAAGATCGCCCTCTCTTTCTGCGATTCCGTGGAGCATCGTTGTGTAGGCGTCGTCAGTCATGATGAAAAGACTGCGTGGTTCCAGAAGCATCGAGCCGACGTATCGTTCTTGTTCACTTTTCACAACCTGCAATACAAAAATAATCATATGTTTATCAAATGATAAGAGGGAGGACGTCAAGTTCAAAGAAATCATGCAGCAAGAAGACATCGGCGAATGAACCTGAATGAACCCGTTTCCGAATGTATCGTTCTCTGTAGTATCTCGATCAGTTGGATGACATAATTTTTTGGTTCTTTATATTTGCCATTCCATTACCATGTTTGTTGTAAGAAATGTGTTTGACGGTATGATCTCTGGCATGCTGAATACTTCGGAAAAACCCCATAAAACCAATAAAAGTATTATTGAAAAGAGACTACCCCCCACCCATTCGTCTTCTCCCATTCGTTTTCCCGAAGAAATGTTCAAACTTGTTCTTTTCGTATTTTTCTCAACATACAGTAATTCAGACATTTTTTAATTCCCTTCATTTTTAATCCTATTCCACATTTCGAGTATAAATTGTTACCCTTCTAATTGAATCTTCATTTTGATCGTCGGTCATCGTTTTATTTCAAACATCTCCTAGTCACTTTTTGCTTGAGTCCAATTATTCTGGTACACAAACTACAGTAACCTATAAATATTTCCCTATTCAGTAATTATTTTCTCGATTTTTGTGAGTTTTCAGAAAAAAAAACAGTGAAAAACGAGAAAATGAATCCCGAAATAAAAATTTTTAGGTTACGGTAGTCGGACCTTCAGCCACGGCCATCGTCATTTCTCTTCCACAACTCCGATTTTTTATATCAGCATAATATTTAGTGATAACTTGTTTCTCTGAGACTTCTAAATTCCTCCAGTTTGACGAAAATGAGTCATCAGAAGGCGACAGGTAGCAAAAAGTCGTCATTTCGAGTTGACGTCGTTTTTATTAGTCCTATCAGTACAGTAAGATTCCTATCACATGCTGTTTCCCTTTTTCTCGAGACCAAATTGGTCATTTTATGGGGTCGTCCTTCAACGGGATGGTAGATGAACCCAACGAACCTATCGATGAGCGATCTCTGAATCGTCGTCATTCTCTTTTCATTCGCTTTTCACTAGCGGTATTCAAAATATTTTTTCAGGAGAACATCTGAATATTCGTAAAAATGACGATAAATTATCACAAAGAGATAATGACATCCCATCCGTGGACCTTCTTTTTACTACTCTTTAAATGGAAAGGTTCGATTTGGAAGGCTGTTTACATGGAGACCATAATCTTCTTGATTTTTTATGGAATCATTTCGGTTATTTACAAAACAGCACTCGGCGAATCCAGTCAACGGTAAGAGAAAGTGACGTGTGGTTGAATAATAGAAAAAACTTTTTGAAGGACTTTCGAGGCAGTGGTACGGTATTTCGATAAGAGGTTATCATACATTCCACTTGAATTCGTGTTGGGATTTTTTGTTACTACAGTAGTAAACAGATGGACAAAACTGTACCAGACAATCGGATTCATTGATAAGTAAGTGGTATCAAGCTTAATTCACAAATCAATCGGTGAAATTTGCAGCGTTGGTCTCATGGCAAACTGTTACATTCGTGGTGCAACAGAAAAGGCAAGAATCTATCGTCGAAACATAATGAGATACTGTGAACTAGTCCAAGTTCTTGTATTTCGTGATATGAGTATGAGAACTCGTCGTAGATTCCCCACAATGGAAACGATTGTAGCTGCAGGATTCATGAATAAACACGAACTTGAATTGTACAATAGTTATGACACCAAGTATAACAGTAAGCTGGGAACGAAATATTGGATTCCTGCGAATTGGGCACTGTGCATGACCTACAAAGCGAGAAAAGATGGATATATCGAAAGTGACTATTTCAAAGCACAAATGGAAGCGGAGATCAGAACGTGGAGGACAAATATTGAATGGGTTTGCAACTACGATTGGGTACCGTTGCCACTGATGTACCCACAATTGGTTTGCCTCGCAGTCAATCTGTACTTCCTAGTGTCAATTGTAGCGAGACAACTTGTCGTGGAAAAGCATAAAATTGTCGATGAAGTCGATGTTTATTTTCCTGTCATGACATTCCTTCAATTCATATTTTATATGGGATGGCTTAAAGTTATTGATGTGATGCTGAATCCATTCGGAGAAGATGATGATGACTTTGAAACAAATGCGTTAATTGATAGGAATATCACGGTGAGTGAACATTTCGAATAATGATCTAAAACCAATCGGTTCAGATGGGATTAATGATTGCTGATAACCCAATGACAACGCCTGATCTTCGGAAAGACCCGTTCTATGATGAAGTAGATGTTCCTCTTCTGTATTCCGAAGAGTCATCCCATGTTCCAAATCATCATTACCACGGATCAGCCTCCGAAGTGCGTCTGGAGCATCGTGGAAGCGGACCAGTGACGATGATGCCTCACTCCCAGTCGGCGGCCAATTTGAAACGAATCATGTCGTTCAAATCATCAGAAGACGACGAGGAAAAGACAAACCCATTTTCAATGTCTCATGACGATGCGAGAATGAGAAATTGGAGAGAAGTCAGTCTTGATTCCAGCTTTTTGTCAGATCTCAACGAGAATAAGGAATGGAAACCTCCGACTAGTCAACAGAAGTTTTAACTTTGATTTTGAATTTAAAAAAAACTAGTGCTTTTAACTTGATATGGGTGATTGTCATTTGTACATAATAAATATGATTTTTAATTACCTCTTGATCAACGGGCATATACATGTCCAGAAAGCAATGGGATCCAATTGTAACTGTGGTGACGATTCGATGGAAAGCAGGTCCATCTGTATGTGGCATGATACCTTGTCCGGGAGCATATTCGTTCACCAGTACATGGTTGACTGGATCTTTGAAGATTCCAAGGTCATTGATTTTAGTCATCAAATACTTGAGCTCCTGAAAAAAATATAATCCAATATGAAAGATTTGAAGTTCTAACCACAGGAAAATCGTCCGATGGAATCAAAGCCGACTTTCCAACGACACCTCCATAGTTCTGTAAACGTCGGTTTGCCAGAACACGCCATTTAGGTTGCGGTGCGTTTTCGATGCAAGACTTGTACAACTGTTCCTCATCTTCATCAATCCAATTAGGGATGTATATCATTGTTGGAGGAGCACTTTTGACAATGAACTTTCGAATGTTTTCAGGAAAATTCGCAGCTTGGGACATCTGGAAATATAATTAATTTGACCGCGTCCAAAGTCGATTTCCAGATTCGGACCAGGAAACAAAAAAATCGTGCTGTTAGGGGAAGAATAGAGATCATTTAACTTCTGGATGTCGACCTGATAAGAATTTAGAAACCCTTGATCGTGAATGCTTTATTGCTCGTAAATCGGCACATATTGCAACAGGGATATACAATTATTAACCATAAAACAGTTTGTATTTGTGTGAATATGTATATAATTAATAGGCACATGAAAACGTTGAAATATAGTTTGGATAAAAATTAACTGCTATTTATCATGGACAAGTGGATGGAGATCTCTATTGAAAACTGGATTCTTGGTTCGAAAGATGACATCAATTTTCGGGTGTCGTCTGAAAGAAGTAAGCGAAAGAATAGTTTTTGAGTTGATTAACTAACATGGATCAGCCTTGTTTCAATGGAATAACTTCCTCTACCATCTTCTTACAAGCGTCATATGGACAACTTTTAAGTTTTCTGACTAGATCGTCCGGGTTGTTCCTATACTTGGTGCATGCATCTGCAAGCTGTTTACAGTGGATTCGACAGCTGTAAAGGATATATTATTTCGATTTTCTCAGAATCTGAAATATACCCGCAGGGCACGAGAACAGCGCCGTATGTAGTGTTTGAATCGGGAGTGCACATGTCGATTGGGCAAGGTCCTTGACGAAGTTTCAGTCTGATTATTTGGTCTGAAAAACGGAAAGTCAACAAATTGATGCATAAAACTATTACTACAACCTCTTCCGACATCAAAACTTTGACAGGATGGACATTTGATTTCAGGGACATGTGAGTTCTCTTTCTCGATGAGGAGCCTGGCCCAGCACGTTTCACAAACAGCATGACCACACTTCTTGAACATTGTCATCGCTACCGAGCAGTTTTGTATGATCATACAATCAACGTGGTTTTTCTTTATCTTTTGCTTATTCTTCATAAGGAGATAAGATCCGAATGATTTTTCAGACAGTAGCATAACTCTGGTCTAAATGAAACAATTATAGTAGTCTTTTAAAACTAATTCATACCGATTCAGTAGTGATAGTCATATAGAGATTCATGTCTTCTCTTCTTGGACCTCTCATCACTTGCAACTCTGAATGGGTCGGTGATTGGGCATGTTCACCCCCGTGGAAGTCAGTCCAGCTATAAAAATGCGGCCTATTCCCATGAGATACATCTTTTCTTACGTGTAGATGATTCCATCGTTTCTCCCATTGGGACCTTGAAAGAAATTGAATTTGATGTAATCACCCTCTTTTCTGGCCATCCGTGGATGTGAATAGTCAAACCTGAACACCTTATGAACTATTCGCATAACCTCTTTTCTCCACTCACCACATTGGAGATCCGTGATTTTTGATGAAATCGTTATTCAGTTGTGTGACACTTTTGAGCTTTGTGTAGTAGAAAAGCTGGAACGGCTGCTGCAGAACTACGTTTTCCTGAAAATTGCATTTTGATCTATCATTTTCAGCTATGTCTCTTACCGTAAATACACAGTAAATGGTTCCTTGCTTTGATTTACCATCTACCATTCTAAGGAGATCATCGGCAATAACACAGATATCAGCTTGAACATGTAGAGGCGTTGGTAGAGTGACTACGTCCATTGTGGACTAGAACAAATTTAAGTATTACAGAAAGCATTGCAGTGAGAATATAAAGAGATATTTAGATGATTAGCCGTTAGATCATTGGGTTATAAAAAAACGAGCATAACATAGGAAGGCTTTTTATTAACAAGGATAATAACAGAACAAATAAAAATCTATAAATCTAACTAGCTAATGCAACAGTACTAGTTCTTCTTATGTATTCTATCCCGCAACATGTTCACTTTTTCAATGTCCGAAGAGCAATAATCGAACTCGGACTTGTATACGACCACAGGGTTGTATCCTTGTGCTCTAATCAATCGAAGTCCCAACTGCTCTTGGCCTAGTATATTGTCTTCACTGGTCATATTTGAAACGTTCTGGAATTATTCGCTTTTCTCAAAGACTTCATCAAAAAACGATCAAACCTGCTTAGTTTGCATCCATCCGTAGAAAAAAAGCGGTCTGGGTTTATTGGTTCCCCACTGCGATGTATTCACCAGAAGCTCTGATTTCTGAAACATACTAATTATTACGTTGCCAACTTTCAAATTTAACCTCATCGGGCATCACATATGCGTCGACAAACGCTCCACACTCCTCCACATTCGGAAGACCACAGTGAGTATCTTGTGGAGCAATTTTGAATAACGATTTGAGGAAAATTCCGTCACATTCCACTGGATTACTCGAGTACTTTAACTGTCGCGCGTTTCGAATCGTTTTTGCATCAAAAGTGATTCCGTAGCTTGCAAAGGTTTCTTTGTTCACAGTTGGTCCGTGATACTTGCCTTGCATATCGACGCGTGCAGCTGAGCTGATCAACATCAATGTCATTGCTTTTCTCAAACGATCATGAACTTCCCTGCAGAAAAGAGTGAATTTTTGCAGAACTTCCCTTATTATACTCACATCGTGGAACTCATTACTTGATCTACAAAACTCTTGTTCAATACCGAGTCTGCGAGGCTTTCATCGAGCTCTTGAAAATACGCAAGTGAATACACAGTATTTAGCCATGCAGTCTGTTTCAAAGCTCTTTCTTTTGCCAATAACGGCCTCAACACTTTTGCCAATGGTTTTCCAGAAGGCTCGCCTACTCTGGCTAATCCCGACACAAATCTGCTGAGCTGAACGACGTTAGCTTGCTTAACATTCTCGGTAGCCCATCGGACAAGCAGCTTCCATGAATTCTGATCGCCCATTCTCATTCGAACAAACGAGTCGGTGATAACGATGATATCATTCCAGTTATCCAGAACATTTGAATTTTTTATGAGATCATCCGAAATCTTCTTCGCGATTTTTGGTGGATAATAAGTGAGAGAGGCACACGCACTGACTACACTGACAATTTGAGGAATCGATAAGCACTGATTCGAAGTGGAAATCGAGTGAACGATTGCTCCAAGCAACTGCCGATTTCGTTGTCTGTGTATAGACATGTGCTTCAGAAGAGCACACTTCTCTGGAAGACCCATAACCGGAACAAGCTTTTCCGCTGCCTTGATAAAAGCTTCGTTGTAGAACCATTTCGATCTTTGGACACCTTCTCCGGCAAGAATCGTGAGAAGATCGGCTGCGTTTCCGAGCTCTCTAAAACATAAATATCACATAACCCGATGAGAATTTATTCAATTACTTTTCGATTCTTGAAAGCAATGAATCCGCAATAGTATCCAAAACTTTCTGATCGACGGAAGAATCGGAATACCGAATGAGCATGACAAGAGTGGGGAATGGTACATCACGAAGGTCAACTGCTTTGAAATCTATAAATTTTGATTGGAATACTGCCATCTATAGAGAAACATACTTTTTTCGAGAAATAGTTTTTGAATATCACTCGAAATTTGGCTTTTCGTGTTGATTTGTAATGCGAATCGTAGCATTTCAACTATCTCCGTTGGGCCTAAATTTCCATAAAAAGACGGTAAGACACTTGTAGCAATCTTATTGATCCTCGAGAACACTTTGCCTTGATCTTCTGATTTCACATTTATTGACAGCCTCGCTGCATTGATAAAGTTCTCGACCGATTTAACAGGATTTTGTTCCAGCCACTAAAATTATCAAGTTTTCTAATGATTAAGAAGAATCGGATTTACTTTGAAAAATTCTGGGGCAGTTTCTAGCACTGCGACTTTCTTGACAGAACTATGGGTTGTGGCAGAACTAATTGTATGAAGGAAGTCTAAAAACACAAGAATATTTCATATTTTCGGGTGAAGTTTACCATCGATCTCCGCTGAACTTCCTGCTACTGCTGACATTCGACAACGCGAAACCACCAGCCCATTTCGGATGGAGATCAATCCGCGACCCCACATGCCTAAAGAGAGAATAAGCCGTGGAAAATGATGCAATTTAAAGTAAAAAGGAGGAATACATACTCAGATGCCTCAAGGTTCTGTGAACATGGCTAAACAGTTTATTTTAAACTTGAAAGAAATAACAACTCAAATGATGAACAACAAAGAAGAGATAAAGGAAGAAATGGGAAAGGAAAAATCTGCTGAGAACCTAATTTCCTAAAATGGGAGCACAAGCTTTTAGATGTTGCTGGGCAACAACAGCCAGACATTCATAGACGTCAGCACATGTTGCTTTTGCGGCGTCCATGACGACCGAGAGGTGATCGATGTGAAGGCGATTTTGAAGCTCCACCAGGATAACCTCATCACGGCCACAAATGGTCGCAAGCTGAAAATGTCAGAATACAAAAGTGCGTAAGAAATATTTTATAAAACATACTGTGACTCTGGGTAACAGGTCCGTTTCTTCTCTTGAAGTGAGATCAACAATTGGCTTTGTTTCCACAATTCCACATGTAGCTGCTGAAGCGATACCTTTCATTGGGATTCCTGCATCAGCAAGTGCCAACGAAGTCGCGTTAACACAAGCTGCCAAATTTGAACCATCTCCTTGAATAACTTCACAGAAAATGTCGATTTGTGATCTTGGAAATGACTCCGTTAGAATGACAGATTCAAAAGCTTTCTCAAGCAGTCTGCTAATTTCTGTTGACTTTCGATCTCCGCGCGGACGATTCTTCCTTTCAAGACCCGAAAATGTTGTGGTACTGTATTGACAAACAATGGCACATCTATCCTCCAACCTCTTGGATGCTTTACCTTCGTATGGACCATACACAGCACAGAGAACCTGAAAACGAGCCGAAATTCAACTTGCATAGGCGGACTGGTGTTTATGTACCTTCGTATTTCCGTGCTCAAGATAACAGCTACCTTCCGCATTTCTGTTCAAACCGAGACGAGTGTTGATATTGCGAATTTGGGCTGGACGTCTTCCGTCCATACGGAAACCATGCTCAGAGATAATGCTCATTGCCTGAAAATTAGTGTTTTCTATAGAAATTGTTTCCCAAACAAACTGTTTCTCTTCAACAATTGCTGTTTGGGTGGATTCTGGTGGGGAAACCGGCTCAGACTTGGTAGCTGAAGCTGATTTAATAGCTTCGGTTGGTGATTGTTCTCCTTGTTTGAAAAGAGCTTTTGGGGCTTGTTCTGCAAATACTAGCATAAACCGACGGTTCACTAGCATCTGCTTGTCAATGCCTAAAATCTTACTAATTTTAACAAATATAGCTGCCGGGGATCTTACACTGACTGACGCAGGAACCTTCGTCCTTTGTGAGGGTCGAAGTGGTGTAATCACGAGCGCAGGCGTTGAAACAGCGTTCACTGAGTGTATTGTAAACTGTTAGAAACTCACGAAGCTGAAATTGTTCTGTGAAGTTGGCTGATGTAATATTTATTTTGCACCTGTTGAATATTTTGAATAGAATTCATAAAGCATATAACGACAGCTTGGAGAGAAGTTCTAAAAGACCAAAACTGTTTAGGATATTACAAGTTGAAAGTACAAATTAGTGAAAAGTGAGTGAAAACAGATTAAAAAACTCAAAACAGTTCTTTAAGTCTTCAAACAGAAGTCTTCAAAACATTTCAGTGGATGTGAGCTTTGTCGTAGTTGTGTTTGCACAGTTTTAAAGGCGCGTTTGATTTCACAACCGGTGTCTTTGGCCACGACACGAAGACACAACGGTAATCCGAGAGACGCAGACTGAGAGCAAACTTTGAAATTTTTGTTTCACTTTACTGAACACCGGCTTCCATTCAAAGCAGTTCAGCATGTCACTAACTACTCAACAGCAAGAGCTTGACGACACTGCAAATGCAGTTCTTCCAGTTTTATATTCCTCGACGGACGATGAAGTAGGAATCTGGTAATTTGAGTATAAAAATATGTCGAAACTTATGTATCCTTCAGGCGTGAAGTGCTAGCTTCGAAAAAGACTAACACGAATCAAGGAAGCACTGTGATTGTCCTCGGAGATAATCGGTGTGGCAAGTCTTCTCTCCTCGCTCGTTTGGATAAGTCTGATCGTTCGTCGAAGCCAAAATCTCTTCTGGGTTATCGTGTTCTTCATGTGCAAAACGATGCTCGGGATGCTAGTTACGCATACCAATTGGGAACAGCCGGTGCCAATTTGAATCCATCCGAGTTACTCCAAATCCCAGTTTGGTCTCTAGATGGAAACGAAAGCTGTGCATCTCTTTTGAAATATGCTTTGCCTGCAACTCCATCAGAAGTTGTATTCATTCTTTCGGCCAGCATTGACAACCCAAGTAAGTGGCTGAATCTCTCCCAGTCGCTCACATCGATTTTAAGATCTTATTAACTCGCTGAAGAGATGGGCAAACGTCTGCACAGAACAAGCTCAGAAGCATTTTTCCAAGGAAGATTTGAAAGCTGGAAGAAACCAACGTTAGTAAATACGGTGTTCTATTGTATTTTTGTAAATAATATTTTGTTCTAGAAGAAAGGATGTGGCAAGAATATGTCGACCCGGTTCAATCGCAAATGAGTACTTCTGTGGTCGGAAATTTTGCCGACGAGCATAGTTTGCTTCCACTTGATCAAGGTACACTTATCGAAAACTGCGGAGTTACCTTTATGGTGGTAATCACCAAGTCGGATCTGGGTATGTTTTTTTTTGTTTAAAAAATAGTAATTCTCGCGAAAGTTTTAGGAAAGGAATTCACCGATGCGCAGTTTGCTAAGATTAGCATTCAGCTTCGCAAACTCTGCCTCAGCTTAGGAGCCACTCTCATTTTCACAAGTACGAAGGAATCCAAGAACATTCAACTACTCCAGAAGTACATTGTCCACCGTTCCTTCGGCACGGCTTTCACCAGTGCCGCTCAAGTCATCGAAAGAGATTCCATTTTCGTTCCAGCTGGTTGGGATGGAGAGAAAAAGATCGACATCATCCGTGTAAGTTGGTTTATCACATTGTTGTCATTTAAAATTTTGTTCGGAGTATAAACTGTGTCTGAACATTTGTATTCTTAGGAATCAATCCCGGATGCTGATTCAGCTCTAGAACCAACTCGTGATAAGCTGAGACCAGTAGCCAAAGAACAGTTGATCGAAGCAGAGGAAGATCAGGCATTCCTCAAAAAGCTGATGGATACGTTGGCAACATCTACCACTAGCTCCGGTCCGAAACAGAGAACGATGCAGGAAGAGCCAGCCGACAAAGACAGTCCGTTGGCTAACTTCTTCTCAAATTTGCTAAAGGTTGGTTAAGTATAACTTGTTGACTTGAGAAACCAGGAAAATTTTAATTTAAAAAATTCAAACAATGTTTAGGTTACGGTAGTTTTCGCGGGTACGATAGAAATTTTTAAATAAATCTGCTACGATGCATCCGGAACAAGCTATAACTTGAATTTTGAGCAGTTCTATTCAAAAAAGTGCTAACACGTCGTACCCCCTAGTTTTCGTACCTTCGGCAACGGCCACCAGGATTCATGAGTCATCAGTATTAAATAAATTATTTTTTTAGGATAAACCGAACAAACCAGCAGTACCTGCTACTTCTGCTCAGCCGATGGACTCTGCCGCCACTCAGGCTCAACTGGACCGTCTTTTGAAGTCTGCTCAAAGTTCGAAAGCTCAAGCTTCGCGTGACAGTGATGCTTAAGTTCTGGTTCTACTCTTATCCAGTTTTCTAATTTATGAACTACTGTGCGATGCTTTCTATTTGCTTTTGTTGTAAATATGTTCTGGTCATAATAAATTTTATCCGCAGAACAATCGAATTATCAATTACAAACTTCAATCCATTTTCAGCAGATTTTCTTCATCGCACAAAATGTAGTAAAAGACCGGAATGAGACCGTACAATATGAAGGTGAGAATTATTTTGGTTTCGAAGCATTAGTTAGATAGATTTCCATGAAAGCAATGACGAATGCTTCAAGATGGAAAATTGGTTTCTGTCCGAGCAACAGACGGTGTTCGAATTTGGCAGCCTCGCTGACGACTTCTCTAACGATCGAAGAGGGACAGCTAGGCAAGAGGTATTCGAGAAGCTTCTGAAAGTATTCAAGTGAAAACTGTAAAATTGCATTTCGTTACCTTGAAAATAACATGAGGTGGAATGAGTCTAGAGAGAACTTCATAGAGTCTCTCACGGACTTTGAGTGCCATATCATTGGTTTGCTTCTGGAGAATGAGCCGAGCAGTTTCTTGTATGTACACCTCCCATTCTGGAACAGGAATCTGAGCGTTGGCTGGAATGCCGCCCTCATTTTCCATTTTTATTGCCTCTGTCATCAGAATTGCACGTCGCAAGTTTCCTTCAGATTTCTCGACAATCCTTTGAAGAACGCTGTCCGGCATGTTCAAGTTCTCCTTCTGAATCACTTTTCTCAACACTTTCTCGACTTCGACATCAGTTGGAGCTGGCACGTTGATGATGATACAACGGGATTGGAGCGGTTCGATAATACGAGAAAGTGATTCACAACACAATACAATTTTACAATTGTTCGCGTATTTCTCCATTGTTCGACGTAAACCGTGCTGAGCATCACGAGTAAGCGAATCGGCTTCGCAAAGAACGACTACTTTGAACGATTTTTGAGACGATGCTTCGATTTGAGACGTTTGAGCCATTTCTTTGACGAGATCCTGCACCACAACTCGATCGTAAATTCCAACATCCGATGGTGTCATTTCAACATGATAGTTACTCGAAACTGTTTGAATCTCGAGTTTTCGATTTGAAGGAGTTGTGAAAGCTTTCATGATAAGTTGCGTTTTGTCCACTCCGACTCCATAAAGCTCTCTGAAATTTACTATATGCAAGAACAATGAGGAAACGTTTCCAAAACCTCAAAAGGCACTTGATGCGAGTCTTTTTACCAGCACCACTTGGTCCACAAAACAAAAGATGAGGCATACAGTCAGCAGATAGGAATTTCAAGTGTTTGGCTTGCTCCAAATGATAGTCGACCCCGTCCTTTCCTAACAACTCCTTCGGACGATATTTATCGACCCATAATGCCATTATGATCTGAAACTGAAGCTAATAACAAAAAATTTGAGAATATTTCATAAAAACTATTTAAAGTGAATATGATAGCTGTCAAACAAACAGCAACAAACTATAACATCATATACAAATAATCAAAAAGTATATTTTAACCAAAAGTGTGACAGTGAAATATTCGACAAAAAGCGCCGAATTACAATTAACATGTACATTCAAAGGTGCACAAAAGTGGAGTTAGACAATGTAAAAATTTCAAAATTATTGTATGTTCATTTTTCTCTTCAGTGCGATGATATCATCTCTGCGTTTCTTGTTCGCAATCTGACGGTTTTCCAGATTGGACTTGGTCGCTGGCTTTCCTGGAATGAGACCTTCTTCCATAGCCAAATTGTATTCACGATCAGTCAGCTGCGTTGTATCGACGAACACTTTCTTGGATGTATGGGGAGTGTAGCCGGCTCGTTTTGGAACTGAAAGTAATTGGCTATGTGTGGTACTTGAGACATATTTAAATACCTCTGCTTGGAGTTGTCCCTTTTGGAGTAGAAATGTAGTCGGTGAATGTATTATCATTTGCGACAGTGGCCGGAATCACAGTTTTAGCACTAATTCCGCGAGAAGGAGTGCTTGTATTACGGCTTGGCCCCGGGATCTTTGTCAACTTCTTCACATCAACATGAGCTCTAGCTCTGGATGCTGGTTTCTTTGCAACGGTTGTCACAACAGAAGATGAAGACGGACCAGCTTCCTGCCTGGCGCTCGCCACAGCAGCGAAATCGCTAACATCATTTTGTCCGAAATTGAACGTCATTTTAGCTGGATTTTGTACAGTCCAATTTCTTCCAGCGGATCTAAAACAATCTAACTAACTAATAAAGAAAAATATGAGACAGTACCTATTGGCAGATCTATCAAGTGGCTCTCTTTTCTTCACACTTTTTGGAGTGGCTAGTCTTCTGATAGATTCTGATACATTGGAGGTCAAGTCATCGTGCCTTTTTTGCATTCTTTCACGACGCTCCCCAAGAGTCTCTTCTTTTTCCATTTCTCTAGCATGGATCATCGCGAAGCGATCTTTACTCGGTGGTCGAGCTCTTTGACGAACCGGAGTGACCTCGCGGGCCGCTACTATTGGCTCCTCCACCTTCTCTGGCGATTGATCTGGCGACACCGTTGTTGCTCGAAGAGATTTTCGTCCCGAAGCTCGGTGTGTTCTCGTACGAGATTTAACTTCAAAGTTGTGTAAGTCGATTCCCAAATTGGCGCACATTTCGCGTTTCGCATCCTCATCAAGAACTAGACCAACCGCATTGGTGGGAGTTTGTTCGTCTTCAAAGCAAAATTTATTATGTTGATCATAGCCTCTAAACTTACGAGTTGGTCTGTTTTCTCTTTCTGTAGAGCTTTCTTCCACTGTGAAAGTACGATTGAGCGGAGTTTCAGGCTCATCTGTGTCCATTGGTTCGTCGACTTCATCTTGAGGCTGATCAGCCTGTTCTTCCGGCTCCTCATCAATTGGTGCATGTTGTTCCGCCTCTCGTTGATTGTTCAAAAACTGCAATTTAAAATTGAAAAATAGGTTATGAACACTTGGCGGATATTGAATACCTCAACAAGTCTAAATTGCAAATCAGACTTCTTTCCCACAACGGAGAGGCGTTTTTTCTTCAACTCTTTGCGTAATTTATCGCATGTCATGTTGAAAACATCGTTTTCTTCGAGCTCTCGAGTTTTAGCTGGCATTTGGCTGAAAAATAATAGTTTTCAATGATGGAAAATAGGGAAATTCAGAAATTTCGGGAAGAAACAAGTTTTACAGAATGCTCTTCATTCAAAAAGATTTTTTTCGCGGGCTGTTCGGCAGGGCGCACAATCTTCTTCCATGTCGTGTAGTCCTCTCGGAAAAAGTAATCAATATTCGAAAACGAGAAGTCAACTCTGAAATCAACTGCTTTCTGAAACCTTTTAACCGACTTTAACGAATTGTAATCATGGGACTTGTTGATTATGCAGGAAGTGATTCTGACAGTGAACAAGAAGAAGAGACAAAACCAAAAGTATGATAATTGCTTTTAGTCCAATATATTTACAGTGTTCTTCTTTTGCAGATTCCGGCGCCTTCACAAAAGCCAGAGTTAAATGAAGAAGAATCTTTTTTCGATGATATAGGTATGTCAACGAATTCGAAATGTGTTTGAGCTAATAGTTGTATGTTACAGAGAGTTCGACGGCGGGGGAGAGACATAGCCTAAATGCTGAAGATGCGCTGGAAGAGATCGTGAAGCCCAAAGATTGGGAGATAAAAATGGCTGAAAAGGCGAGAAAGAAACTTGAAAAGAAAGCTCTGAAAAAAGCACAAAAGGAAGAACGAAAAAAAGTGAAGAAATTGGCGAAAAAAGCGCTGAAAGGAGATAAAATACCCAGAGTGAGCGGCGGTATTCAAAAAGAAAAAGGTTATCGAATACCATGAATTTACACTCTAAACCCAGTTAATTTCTAGGAAAGATTGTGATTTCTGCGTTCGGGGCTCTTCCTGGTATAGGCGGAGATAATTCAAGCGACGACAGCGATTCTGAAGAGAAGAGAGAGGTCACTGTCAAACCAACAGTTGGTCGCGGGTTTCTCTCTAACCTTCCAGCTCCGAAAGGAAGAGATAACCGATCGGATGGTTCGAACGTTTTTGATAAGTCGCTGGTTCCTCATTCAGTGGCCAAGAAAGTACGGTATTTTGTTTCTAAACAAGCATCAATTTTCGCTTTCAGACGCCAGCTGCGACTCCAGTTTTCAAACCGGCACCTCCTCCGAAAAGGGTGGAAGAAAGTGACGATGACGACGACGAGCTCACAGATTTCTTTGGCTTCTCGTCAGCGCCAGCTCGCAAAGAAATGGAATCTGCCCCTGAAATTCCATTCATGGCTATGAACAGCAGCATGGATGTGGTTGGTCCTTCCCGACCGACAGAAGAAGATGAGGTGGATCCAAGTCAGATGTACCAAATGCCGGAAGAAGATGATTCACAAGAGGGAACTTCTGCTTCGAACGCTTGGCTTCATCGCAAAATTTCGGATGAACAGGCTCATAAGTTGCTTATGAGATTCTCACATGATATTGGATCTGAAGAGAGAAGATCTATCAATGAAATGGCGAATTCGATTGTGGACGTTAACGTTGATGATGCTCTCGGCCCTGATGTTAAAACCAACATCATCAAGAATCTCGGGCATCGCGCATTTGTCGAAGCTACGTCGGCTCCGATTCCACAGGTCCAGACACAAGGACAAACATCTCGTAGAAAGCATCAAATCACATATCTTGCTAGCTTGGTAAGTTTCAACTGTCTAATCGACATTTCTATACTCTTTCCCTTATAGGCAGTGGCTCGTGAAGAACAACTCAAAGACCAATGGGCAGAGCAAAAGCAGTCGAAAAGGATGGCAAGACAAAAGTATGGATTCTGATTCTAATACCAATCGACTCCTCTATTACATCACTTGTTTGGAGACTTCATTCTTGTATTTGTGTTGTTTTCATTTGATAAACACCAATAAACATTAAATGAATTCGTTTTGAAGTTAGCGCATTATGATGAGAAAATTGCGCGATCGCTCGTTAAAACGGCGTTAAGGCAGATAGTACATAAGGCCGGTTGGATGATTAGAATCGGCAGAAATCTGCTGACTGCTGGCAATGTCAAACAATCTCATCTGCGCAGCCGTCTCGGTTTCGTCAATCCTCGTTGTTGGGTATATTACAGCTGGTTTGCTCATTTTTGTTGACTTTCGGACTTTCTATTCTTCGGCTCTAGATGACGTGGCAGAATTCAATGTGAGTGTTTCCAAATCTGAGAATAGTATCACACTGTGATTAAAATGTAATCAGAATTCATTTAATGTTTTTGTCGGAACATCTTGTAAATACGCTCAAAAGCTAATACCGTAATACTACAGTAAAAATAGAGTTAGTCTCGAAGCGAAAGCTCTGAATTGAACTGCAGAGTACTAGTGGTGCCTGTATTCCATCAAAAAGAAAAAAAGCGGGAAAAAATTAATTTTTAAAAAAGTGTTCTTGGACATTAAACTGAATTTGGCTTCAAACCTAAAAACAATTTCAGCGATTTGCAACTGAAGCTTGGGATGATATGATAGAAATCAATCGATCCGTTGTAAGACAAAAAAGAAGTGGTGAATCGAAATGTGGTTGCATGAACAAAGTGAACAACTGTCCTGCCGGACCAATTGGACCACCTGGAGAACCTGGAGCACCTGGAGATGATGGATGGAATGGAGATGCAGGACAACCTGGACCAGACTTCCCACTTTTCGATCAATCGTTAATTTATCAAAGACCTCCATGCATTCGGTGCCCAGCGGGAGAGCCAGGACCACCAGGACCTGATGGAGAACCAGGAGAACAGGGACCACCAGGAGCACCAGGAGTTGACAACTATGAGGTTGGAAAAGATGGACTACCAGGAGTGGAAGGAGAACCAGGAGATGCTGGAGCACCAGGAGAAGATGGAGAACCTGGAATGGTTGGAGCTCCAGGAGCAAGCGGAACACGTGGAATCGGAATGCCAGGACCGCCAGGAGCACCTGGAATGGCTGGAATAGAAGGACTTCCAGGAAAAGACGGTGAACCTGGAATCCCAGGACCAGAAGGAGAAGAAGGACCAACTGGAGAGCCAGGGTTGGATGGTGAACACGGAACAGAAGGAGAGCCAGGACCGGAAGGACCACCAGGATCCCCTGGACCAGATGCAGCATATTGTAGTTGCCCACTTCGTTCTGCTCGTCTCTTGTTCTAATTTTTTTTTTTTTTTGAAAGTCATTTATTTATAAAAATTATATCAGCATCACATCATCCAACAAAATAGTGGAAACCCGTCAATCTAATCAAACATAAACCCAGAATTTGAACAATTAAGGCTAAAGAAAAAGGAATGAATTCATAGTCTGGAAGACAACACTTCATCGTTTGCACCGATCCTTTCCAAACTGTCAGTGGATGTTCGAATTGGTTTGGATTGTAAATCATCCAGACCTGAAAAAAGGAGAATTTGAAGGGTTCAACTGAATTTTAAAAATTTCGAGAACTAACCCATTTCCATTCTGAATTTCCTTCTATCACTGACAAGTGTGAGTGATGAAACAAAATAGAGACCAGCAGAAATCAGAAGAAGAGCTACACAACAATAAGTGGCAGTGACCAGAGAGTGATATTGGTCTTTTGGTAGTGTGGATCCATGACGAATCAAATCAGATATCAAGCCAATCAGATAAGGTCCAGATGCATCTCCGAACAGATGTGAAACCAGGACGAAATAGGAGAATGCAGTACTACGGCGATTTGGATGAATTACAGTCTGAAAGCTAAGAGATGAAACGTTGTTCAAATATCAAGTACTACTTACCGTCAGCATATCAATATTGAGTCCCCAATTGAAGCAAAGGAATGTAAGCCCGAAAAAGATCATAATATACAAGAGCACCAGACTCTTCTCTCCGAAAATCATTCCAATCAGAAGAAGTGGAGCAGCCAGAAGAGCACCTCCTCCGGAAACCAATGGTGGAGCTCTTTCCGTTTGGAATCTTTTGAATGGTCCCCATCCGACAACTAGCCATTTAGAAAGCATCGATCCGAATATAACTCCAATAAGTCCTCCAGCTGTTGTGATTGCTCCGAAATATAGTGCAACTCTGTCTTTATCAGTTGTTGGTAGTTCTTTTGTATCATTGAGTCCTTGGTGCCAAGCAGTCAAATGCTGGATTACGGTAGGCTCCCACCAAGAAAGAGTTCCAGATACGAAAACGAGCGCAGTGTATCCCCAGGTGCAAGCAACAAGAGTTGGTGTTTTGAGAAGAATGACAAGGTCTTCGAGGTACGTGGTGTTGGTAGCGACTACAGTATCCTTGGCATCACCATTTGCTCTATCGGCTGCTCCTCTCTCCGGTTCATAAGTGAAAAGAACCAAAGCAATCATTACAATGAATCCAGCGATTGCAGATACTCGAATTCCCCATTGCCAATGTCCAGTCAAGGTGGCAACATTTGATCCAACTATGAATCCAAGACCACTTCCGACTGGAATTGCGAAATAGAAGATCATAAACACAGTACTCCTCTTTTGTCCATTGAACATATCAGAAATAAGAGAAGGAGCAACATTGGAATACGATGCTTCTCCGATTCCAACAAAACTTCTCAGAACCAAAAACAACCAGAAATGCTGAAAACAAATATTTAAGTTTATTATAAACTTAAAGTATCTTTTACATTCGCCGGGACAAAACTGGATCCCAAAACTGCACCCAGCCAAATTCCGACTCCAATAATCATGATCCATTTTCGATTGAATCGGTCCCCAAGATATCCACAAATCGGGGAGAAAACCATGAAAGAAATGAGGAAAACAGTTTGAATTAGACCTCCCAAACTGTCAGATATATTATAATAGGTCTGAACAGCAGTTAGAACACCAGCCACAGTGTATCTGTCCACATAATTAAGAAGATTCACAACGAAGAGTACGGTAACACTGATGTAGTCCTCTTGTGAGTTAACCATTCTGTAATTGAAAAGGGTTCTTCAAAAGAGAATATAAAATACAAAAATAAAAGGAACGAAGAAAAGAATAGATCATAAACTTCATAAATATTTATCGGAAACTATGACTAGGTTGATCGGATTCCCCCGTGGAGGCGAGGCTCATGATCAAGCGCATCACGTCATGCGTGACGATGGATTTGTGAAGGAAATGATAGGGAGGTGAAGCTGAAAGAGAAAGAGTATAAGAGAACGAACAGTATTTGTTCACCTTCGGAGAAATAAAGAGAGGAAATTGAGGGGTCGATTCGAATTGAGACAGGTAAACAAAGTATTACTCACAGCGAGGAGGAAGGAGGTGGTGGTTATCTTATATAACTCGTTTACTGATTCGTGACTCAAAATACGGTAATACTAAATACGGGATTAAGTTTAAAGGGGGGGGTTGGGGGA
Source organism: Caenorhabditis nigoni (assembly GCA_027920645.1). Lineage (NCBI taxonomy): Eukaryota > Metazoa > Nematoda > Chromadorea > Rhabditida > Rhabditidae > Caenorhabditis > Caenorhabditis nigoni. The sequence goes on along the minus strand of CP115867.1, from coordinate 11,497,964 downwards.
AGTAATGTATTCGCTTTTGTCGTCGAGCTCAATAAACCATTCTGAACAAAAATTAGAAGCACAATGTAATCTGTTTTATCGGAACACCTGACCTCTTTTATAGTGCTCCTGAACGGCCTCCCTGAATGAAAGTGATAAGTCAAATATTACGGTACTTTCAACTGATACACAAACAAAAAATGTTCTGGTTCAAAGATTCTTATTTGATGTCGAGCACTCTGTTAAGCCTTTTCGGTCTGGGACATTTGTCTGGGCTTCTAATCATGTACACTAACTTTTAATAGTCCAGGTGAAGAGAATCGAACTCATTGTTACGAAACAACCGAAATTCTGAGTTTCCGAATAGCGAGTTTCTAAAACTCTGAATCGCTAAATTTCCAGTTGTTTTTGGACCCTTTTTAAAAAAAGTTCCTGAAAAAAGAGACGAAACTTTTTTATAAAATTACGGGTACTGTAAGCGGAGGCACAGAAGTTCAGCTTCAGAGGTGCGTAAACCGACCGGTTATATTATATTATAGTCAAGGTTATGGGCTTCTAAAACTGCTAAGTTTTGACCTGGCGGTTTATCATAAGTTAAACTTACGCATGGTTCTGAAATGTATCATAAGTCTGAAGGTCACTATCAAACTTTTTGACCGCATGTGGCCTGACAGATTTTATTAGATCAAAATCTCCAGTCTCATGATAGTAGTTCTATCAAGACATTAATCGAAAGTTCTAACTTCTCAATCATTTCTTTTCCGAGTTAGATGAAAATTTTTCATGAAAACGTTTTAGGGAATCGGCGAGTTAAAGAAAAAAAAAACTATCCCTAACAAGGAAACGAACTAAAGACACCCGGCAACATACGTTAAAGCGTTATCTTTAAGGGAAGATCATAAAATCGAAATAAGCAACAAAAATGTGGTAGGGGGATGGGGAGGTAAAGGGCTAAAAAATAAGAAGAAGACGAAAAAAAGGAGAAGAAGAAAGAAGAAAAAAAGAAGAAGTCGGCAAACATTTGAAAGGTGATAGGGGGCACGATAACTTTCGGGAGGCAGAGTTATGTACTTTTTGAAGGTTTAGGTTCTCCCCGAAATATAAAAATGAACTGAATCGATCATCATCGCCCAAGTTGCTCCTCGTTCCATTCCTGCGCACCTTTATTTGTCCGAACAGCTGCCTAAACAAACGAGTTTAAACTTTTTTCAAAATATATTCATGACCAAATCCTTACGATCTGAGAGAGCACATTCTAGAGCACAAGACATACTGTCTATTTCAGTTCTTCACCTCGACATGTAGACATTAATTCACTCTTTTTTTATGAGCCAATCGGTTCCTTTGATGATGGTCGGCCATGTGCTGAAAAAAGAAAGGATCGGGCGTGCCAAACGACTGGACGCCGCTCGTTTCCGCTGATGACGATCAGGGAATTCCCGGGTCACATAGAGCACAGAATATGTGTCAAACTACATTGAAAATTCGAAATCCTTCAAGGAAATGAAAAGAAAATCCAAGAAGCGCTTTTCAGGGACAAAAATACCGGAGCTGTGGGGAGAATTGAAGGTGGCCGTGGCCGAGGGTTCCACAATGACAACTACCTAAACCTAAAAATTGCTATATTTTCCGTATATATTTTCTCGATTATCACTTCTTTTACAACTCCGAAAATAAAAAGTTTTTAGTATTTAAAAATGACTGAAAACAGACGAAAATCGAGAAAACAAATGCCAAAAATGAAAAATATTTCTAGGTTACTGTAGTTATCGGCAAGGGAACTTCTGCCACGGCCACCGGCGCTTCTCCTCCACCGCCCGGATTTTTTTTACCACAATAATAAGTGCATGAAAACTTTCGATGTTACAGAAATCATCTGAATTAAGAAATAACTGAAACTGTGATTCCATTAATAAAAATTTATTTCCAGAAATAATTTTTCTTAATTTTGCAGTCCTTTCCTTCCGAATTTTGAATACCGAGTATCTTTGAATCCGATCAAATATTGACACCTAATACTGCCGTATTATATGTCCAATAAACAAAATTAAATCATTCGATCTTATCAAGTAATCCTTATTTTGTTCTCTCACAAAGAAGAAATGTACCTAAATTGAAAAGGGAACGAACAAATCAAATGTTTGGTATTTAGATTAGTGTTCCGATCAGTAGTGTTTCGTTGAATTATTCTCATTGGTTTAAACGAAGAATTCTTCTAAATATATTTGTCCAGCTGGAAATTGAAATATCTTCTGAATTTTAAATGAGACGATGCCCTTTGAACCGCCCGTCTCAACCCGCCATTCCTCAAACAATCTATGGCCGATTCGACTCGGAAGTTTTCACACTTTTTGATGGTTGTTTGCTTTTTATTATCAACAAACAATCGGCAAAAAGATAAGAAGGAGATAGGTAGGGGATAGTTATCCAAACATTTTGCAGAAAAATGAGAAACAACTATCTTTATTAGGAAGTATCTAATTTTACATGGGGAAGGATTTGATTTATTTTTTCATACGACAAAAACGGTTGTTATTATTATAAGGCTTTTTTCGAATGCAGATTTTTTGAGACCATCGGTTCCTAGTTGCAGGGTTCTATGTACACCGGTAGAAAATGGGTGAATAAGAAAAAGAATAAGAAGAATTTATCCACGAGACTTTCTCATTGGAGCACGTCTTCCCATCAGCTTGAACATGGCACAGTACTGACGAAGCTCTCTGGAACTAACAGAACAGATTGAAGATCATAGATTCATTTGGAATACTCACTCTACTCCTGCATTCACTGAGCATTCACAGAGCTCTCCGGCTTCTCTCTTCCAATGCATTTTCTTGGTACAAGCACGGAATGATTGTCTGGCTTTCGTCTCAGCAACCAAAGGTTGACATCTGAACTTGTTGATAAAAATGATGATGTTAGGATAGGAAAAGATGGAGAGGAAGAGGAAAGAAAAACCGGTTCAAATGCCGAAATTGGTGATTTGTGATTGGCGGTTTTTCTTGATGAAAACCGATTTGTTTATTGGTCACTTTTCGGTTCTTTTGGGAAAAAGAGAAACGGTTTCAGAGAAGTCAAGTGGTTCCTCTCTCATTATGTCCTATGACATTCAACACAACTTACCCTTTTCTATCAAAACAGAATCCACTCTTATTCTTCTCCAAGAAGCAATCCTTGACACAAAGAGCGAAATCACCAGTTGCGTCGAGAATGTGCTTGATTGGCTTAATCATTGTTTGGAATGTGTTTGTCTGGGTGGTAATACTTTTCTCGGTCACTTTGAAGATTCCACGAATATCCGTTTTCTGGATTTGTGGTCCATGTTGATCGGCGACACATCTAGAATAAAAAAGGAATTGCATCATTGGATTGAAAGTTTTTTATCTCTTACGCTTCAACACGATTTTCAAAGCAGGTCAGGAAGTCTTCGAGGATATTGTCTTTCTCATCGAAACATTTTTTCAAGTCGTTTGGACGAGAAGTGATCTATAAAATTATTTGTAAGACATTGTAGATACAAAGATCACACTTACCGATGAAAACTTTTGGAAACATGGGACTGTGCAATCCTTAGCTTGGATTTTCATTTCCTCCACACATACTCTCTGTTCCGTGCATGAGCATTGTCTTACGGTCTGGCCGGTGAGCTTTGCTCTATTCAGAATATCGGCTCCTTGGCTTGAAATCTGAAAAAATTTTATAAAAAACCGAAAGAATATGATTTTTGTAGGCTACAACTTCAATTTTCTTCGAAAACGTCATGGTCACATTTCACACAGAAGACAGTCATAAACTACATATCCTAAGAATAAATATATCACTAGACATCATCTGGATGATCGTATGATTCAGTGTATAGACTGGTTTCAATAAAACAAATGATCATGATCAGTAACTTGGAATGTTAATATGGACATACTCTGGATAACTTGATAACTTTTAAAAAAACTTGCCGAGTCAATTGGATCCGATGCAGTGGATGCATTGGCCACTGCCAACAGTGCCAAAAATATTAGACTTCTGTTGATGCACATGTTCGTCGCTTCGAGAGTTTGATCGTCTTCTGAATCGTCCGATCGTCTCAACAGCTTCCTTTTTTCTTCTCCTTCGTCCCCTAAAAGTCTCCGCCCCTTTTCGAATGGTTCAGCTGTGTCTCTCGTCTGCGCGTCTTTAGTCTTCGAGACGACGGCTGTAAAAAAACAACAGAAGAGTTTGCGAAACGGATTGACCCGAAAGTCACGAAAACATTGGTTTACATGTGATTAGTTTGTGATAAGTGCATTCGGAAACCCTGAAAGGAATGCTAATCAGCTCATGACCAATTAGTTCAAAATTTTGAATACCTTGTAACAGAACTTTATTCTTTTAGTCCTGTTAATTGTAAAGTTATTTCGAGAGGCCGGCTGAAATATATGAGTCATAACTGACCTTCATGTTGTAAGACTAATGTGTCAGGGGGTCATTTGTAGCCTATATGAAAGGTTACAGTTTCTAGAAAAGTTCAGAAAACCAGGTTAGAGGAATTTTTTTGGCAAGTTGTAAAATCTGAAAAGAAAACTTCCTGTGTATAAATCAGGTGGTATTTTGCTCAAACCAGGTTATCTGTAACAAGCTACTCGACAATTGGCTCACAACATTTCATTCGTTTGCCATTAGTCCCTGAGTCTGAAATCAAACTTTTTTCATTCCAGCTAATCCATCAGTCAGAAATTATTTTCCTTTTGAGAAGGATAATCAGCACTACAGTTTTCTGAAGCTAATTTAGTTGAACAAACTTGTATTTCAAAAATAGGATTGAACAGAAAACTTGATATTTGATATGTAGATGTCGCCTGAAGATGCACGGACGGGTGAAGACCATTCAATTGTCGTCTTACGGGCGGTCCGTTGACGGCTCGTCGACTGACCGTATACTGCGAATAGAGTCCGTTTCTGAACGGAAATCTGCTAGACATGAATAAAAATTCGGGGATGGTTGTAATGATAGAGGGAACCCCTAACTTTTAACTTCGAGCTATATTTTCTCAGTTTCTACTTATCATGGTATAAAAAAGTTGTTAAATAATACATTGTTTATCATAGTATCAGAAATGTTTGATCAGTTGATACCTTTTTGATATCTTTTACAGGAACCAAGATAAATGGATTCAAATTTGACAGTGTGGGGGCTCCTTCTATTACAGGGGTATTAGTTTTCTGAGATTTTTAGTTTTTTAAAACCAATTTTTTCCAGATGTCACACTCGAGAACTACTGTTCTCACTTTTTTCAGATCATTTTCGCAAATTTTGTTCGTCTAATCCCCTTTCAAGAGTTCTCCCACTTCGAACAGAAGGATTATTTCACTATTCTCGGTGTATTTTGCCCTTCTGTCTGTCTTTCAGTACAAGTAAGACACTTTTTTCTTCTTCAACACCAACACAAAATTTCGTGTCCAAATATGGTTTTTCATTCTGTTCCTCGATCTCTTGTTCTTGCCTTGAACACAACAAACCAGTAGCCATTCAAAACCCTTTTTTCAAGTACTTTTCTCGATGGGTTTTCCAATTTTCCACTTGAAATTCTGTGACGATCTGATATGACGTCGTCCGGTACGACCTCGAGAAGGAGAAGAAAAAGGAATTTTCGAAACGTCTAGAAACTCGGGAAAAGAAAATCAGTGGAAGCCACACACAAAGGGCTGTAAAGTACCTCTCGGTAGCCCGTTGGTCAGTTCGAAAATAAAAAGACAAAGAAAAAAAGAAGAAAAGTGTATGCATTACACAGTTTTTCAGTGTGACCATGAAAAAGATAAAGTGATTAAAATGACGTTTGAAACAGACAAGGGATGACCGGAAAAGGAAACAAACTTGATCGGTGACCGATTAGCATGGATATATCACACTTCGAGGAACACAAATGTGACTTCACTTTCACAGATAAAGTCATGGTTTTTGTAGCATTAAACATAGAAAATGTAGTCAACGTAACACTTCGAGTTGAGGAAGATATTTGCCGAGAAAGGAATAAGAACCAAGTCAACTGACATGAAGGAGGACTCCGACCAAAAACTGTATTGCATTAAAATTTTCGAAAATTTATGTGTTTTCCTAATTTTGTTGCGAGAAAATTCGGAAAACAATCTGAATTCCCGAATAATGCCGTTGGAAATAAAAAAAGGTGGCGAATAGGGACAAAGATTTGAATTCCCGCGCAGTTAGAAACCTAGGCCATGGCAGTGGGCCGGCAGTGATTTTTTACATTTTTTACAGGTGAAAGCAAAAAAATCCGTAAAAATTGCCGTGTGAAAAAAGGAGTTCTACCGCTGTGGCCTATGTTTCCCATTGCGCGGGAACTCAAATCCTCGTCCCTCTTTGAACAAAGAGACGAACACAAAATTCAAAAATTCGAGAAAAAAATTATGAAAGGTTTCCTGAAATAACGTTCTGAATATTGTTTCCCACAAAAGTGTAAATTTAGGGTATTAGTGTTGTTGTGTACCGCAAAACCTGTAATAGAAGGGCACCCTCATTTTTAACTTTGAGTCAATTTATCTCGGTACCTGTCAAAGATAAAAAAGTTTTCAACTGACAAATTGTTTATCATAATATCACGAACATTTTATCATTTGTCACATTTTTCATATCTTTCACAGAAACCGAAATAAATTAGGTCAAACTTGACAGTGTGGGACCCTACTATTACAGGTTTACGGCTTTACGGTGCATTTGGATTACGAACAGTTTTTTCACAGTTTCAGAAATTTGTATTTAGAAGTATTTTACATAGAATGTTTAACTGTTACTTTCTGGAAACCCGCTCTCCGGGATCTTTGAAAAAGATGCGCGTGCTGCCTAAAACCCGTCATGAGCAGATTATGCAAAAAAAAGTCAGTCGGTTTTTTGATTTTTTACCTTCCAGTCCTCTGTCCGTTTGAAAACAGACAAAAGTTTTTGTTTCAAAATATTCTGAATTCGAAACTATCACTTTTTTTTTGTTGAATTGAATTTCTTTTGAAATGAGTTCAGTTTCTCCTAAACAATCAGAAGAAGGCGATGGGGAGAAAAAATCGAATACAATGGAGAACATAAAGGTAATTGGATGGATTTTTACCTTTTCAACACGAATAGTTTTAGCACATTCCATTCTTCTTCATATTTCTCTGTACTTTATGCATGTCTTCAATCTATTCGAATCCAACTGTCTATCAATCGACAATCAATTTTCTTCACGAATTCCGTAATTCATCAGAATCTGATTGTAAGTTCCTCACTTCTTCTTTCAATCTTCTCTTGTTTATGTGTCTGTTACGAAATCTTATGTCTTCTTTTTTTCGTGGTTTCTGATCCGATCACTAAAAAAGACAAAAAGGGGCGCGACGACTGATAAAAAGATAAGAAAATGAGGATCTTGTGTTCCTAACACATTTCCGTGTTGTTTGTAGGAAAGACTACATTGGCTAGAGATTTGCAAGATCACGCACACTACAAAAATAATCATTTAGAAAGTTAAGGAGACTGTTTTCAACAATACCGGTCTTTTGGTCAGAAGATACAAAACCGTTTAGATCAATTACAAAGTAAATGGAGTAGCTAGTTAGTTTCAGGGAAAACAAAGAATTTGGTTTTTCATGAATATTTATTAAAGCAGCAAAAAAGTTGAGTAATCATGGATCAAAAATTCCAATGGGTCTGTATATTTGATGATTATTACAGAAGCTAAGACTGATTACTATATGAGTTGCAGTTACCGTATAATCTGTATTAGAAGGTCCCTTATATTGTTCCATTTATATTACAAGGGCCTTCCAATCAGAGTATGCGTTTCATTTTTCAGGCAATTCTTTCCGATTAATTTTCTTGAAAAAATATTTTTTCAACATTTATGAAAAACTGTCAATTTCACCCAACGAATTTTGAAGAGAGCCTCGGATTTTTTTTCTCGATTTTCTCTAGTCAGCAAATTACCGAAAAGTCAGTGAAAATTAATAAAAAAATCGAAGTCTTTGCTCTAGATAGAGAGAAAAATCTGCAATATAACTTTCAGTCTACGAAGAAGTCGACAACCAATACGACCCGGAAAAACAAACTTCTCGAGATGTGATCGTAAAATATGTCTACTATTTATCAAATCCACAAAAAGAATCTTTAATCACTGTCACTTCCGTTGGTACAGTACTTGCTGCAACTCCTATCACTTATGCTTATAATAATATGGGATTCAGGTTTTTATTTTTTCAAAGGAAAGTAATATCCGAGCTATATTTTCAGGAGAAGCTTTGTAATGTGCGCCTTTATCAGCATTATTCCTGCATTATTTTTCCCGATTTGTGTGAATGCAAAAACGTATCTTCTCGCCATAATTCTTCGCATATTCCAAGGTTTTCTTGAAATAATTTTTTTGTTTCTAAAATTAAATTTTAGGATGCTCTCTGGCTGCTTTCATTCCATACGTCTGCAAGCTCTCAGTTTTCATTCCATTTGATCACATCACAGTTCCAATTATCGTATTTGCTTACTCCCATATTTCCGAAATTTTCGTTCATCCAATTGTTTCCCATATGGCATCATCCTCTTTGGGATGGCATTCGGCCCATTATGGTGCAGTTATTACAATTTTAATCATTTTCTTTGTTTTCGTTTTGATACATTTTGATGAGGACTTCAAAGAGAGAGCTGGAACAATTGGTTTTTGCAATGTAATCTGTTTTTGATTATACAACTAACTCGACTTTTCTGTTTTAGGCCATGTTTGAATACGAACGCACACGTTCTCGCACATTCGATCTTCGTATTCCATATCTTTCAATTTATCAAGACTTCCGTATCTGGGTCATATTCTTCACTTCATTTGCTTACGGATGTGCTCTTCAACTATTCTATCAATTCGGTCCAACATTCTTCCATAAAGTCGTTGGTCACTCGGAAATCTCATCTGCCTATTTCACGATTATTGCTCCGATTCTGAACTTGATCACATCCTGTTCATCGGTTTATTTGTACGGAAAGCTTGCGTAAGTTATAGGAACTTGATAATTTTCTGGAACCTTCTTTTTTTTTCAGAAACAGCGAACAAAACAAAATGCGCTTCTTTAACACCGTCGCGTTTGGAACTTGTGGAATATTCCTATTTGCTTTAGGATTCTTTGACCCCGTCCATCACAAGTATATTGTGACAGTAAGAGACATTTCCTCGATCTTCGAATTACCGCCTTTTTTCTAGGTCATGTATATTTTGGCATCCTCTCTTCTTGGATGCGCTTATGCTGGTCATTTGAGAATGAATCAACTTCGATCTGGGCATCTACACCTTTTTCTTCTCGTCAATATTTTCATTGTCAATTCAGCTGCAATGTTCTTTTCCTCTTTACTTAACGTTCTTATTGCCAAAAACACGGATTACTGTAAGTCTAGTCTGGACATCCGGAAGTTGAAAACTAGTGTGGAGTGATCGTTTTAGAAGTGTATGTATGAAAAAAAAGAGATTGTGAGATTAGACACGGTGGGGGTGTATGTTTGTATTTGGAAGGTGCACTCATTTGAAACATCCAATGTTTCCATCAAGCAAAACTTTATTTAGAAACAAATTTAGCCTGGAATGTGATGTTCGGTACAATGTTTATTGCTTTACTTTGTACAGAAAATTTAGATTCAGATGAAAATGAAGAAAAATTCAAAAAATCCTTGCTCGCTTTTCTGAACAAAAAATAAACAAAAATCATACTTTTTTGGAATTAAGAATCAACCTAATAGTTTAATTTTTCAGCTTCCTGGTCGACATTATTCATTGTTCATGCCATTTTCCTCATCATTGCTAATATCATTTTCTTCTTTTTCTGCTCCTCAGAAAGAGCAAATTGGGCTAAAGAAGGGTACGAAGACTCTTCGATTCAGCCATATCGCGATGAGCCACTTCCTCAATTCCCATTGTAATTTTTATAAATGTTTTTCGATTTGAAAGTCTACAATAGTCATGAGAAAATAATTTACTAAAAAACCGAAGAAAAATCTGACAATGTAAAGAAAAATTATGCACAGAGTCCGGAAGATTGTTCGCATTTGGTTCCTGATGGGCAGGCAGAGCAGGTGGCTCCCGAGTTGTAGATGCTCTTGAACAAGTAGTTTCCTCTGAAAAATAATTTTCGTTTCCAGGTTGTTCTTTATCAAACTAACTGGATCTTGTAGTGGCACACAACAGCGACTCGGTTCATTCCTCCCTTTGAGGCGTCTGGTCCACACATTTTGATTCCGCATCCAATCTTATCGGTCAAAGCCCAAGCCATTTGAGTGGCATGTCCGATTCCTGTATTGGCTAGAGACATGGTGAACTTGTTGGATCCCCATCCGAAGTCTTGGAATTCAGATTCCCAAGCAGCAGAAGCCATTCCTCCGAATTGATCGAGGTTGGAGATTGGGGATCCGGACCAGTAATAGTAGAGGTTTTCTCCAATTGATGGGATGGTAGAGTGTCCAGTTGGGCAGCTGTTAGCATATCCTTGGGCAGAAGATTCGAGAGATCCATCCCATTTCTGAGAAATTTTAGATTTTCATTGATAGATACAAACGGACTTACCATTTTGAGCATGTTAGTTCCGCTTTCCTTTCTGGTTCCTCTTGCCACGTATTCTCCCTTGGCAATCTTGGAACGGACGTTGTTGTGATGATTGACAATGGCTTGCTTTCCTCCTTCTCCGAAGTTGGCATAAGCTCCAACGCAGAGGAGGGCCAAGATCACAATGGTTTGCATGGTTTACTGAAAATAAGAATATTAGAGAACTCGAAAACAATAAGAAGTCGATGGTTCTCTCTGTTTTCGAGCAGCCTTTTTATACTGGAAAACAATGGTAAAACTTGAGATTTTCCCATCGGATATTCGTTATAGGATTCTCATGTTTTATGATAGTTTGTTGGTTTAGCAACAAGGAAACCCGATTGTTCTATTCCTTTGAGTTTTAATCCGAGTTTAGTTTGAGGAAAAAAGGAACTGCATTGCGGATACAGTATGATTTTTCATTCTATTCTCATTCAGAGGGAGTTGGTAACTTTTGATCAGAGCTTGGTCAGATGAAACGACTGCTACTAAACCCGGCCAAAATCCGACAAACCTATGACAAGGTTCTGACAGAAATCTGACAATGGCCCGCCACACATCCCTGCTTGGACAAGTTCCGACCAGAAGCTAACCAATATCTGCCCAAAACCCGACCCTCTTAACTTCTGTCTAGAAGTTATAAGCAGACAGACGAGAAGTCTTTGTTAGTTTCAGAAACATCCACTAAATTGAGTACTCAACAAAAACTATAATCTTGACTTTTTCATTTTAAAATTTAATTTTTCAATACATTACATGGCTAGGCCTAACCGACAATTGAAAGACAGATATTATCATTATCCACACAGGCCAGTCGTTTGATCACAAGCAGTTCCAGTTGGACATTGAGAGCATGTGAATCCACTGACATAAATCATTTGATCCAAATAGTTTCCGCTGAAATTAGAAAAAAATTAACTTTAATCAATCGATATTTTCAAAAGCTTACAGTGGTTTGTAATGGCACACAACTGATACTCGATTCATTCCACTTGCATCTTTTCCACAATTTTTGACTCCACACCCAACAAGGCTCGTCTTGGCCCATGCCATTTGAGTGGCGTTTCCGACTCCAGTATTGAAAAGGTTCATATCAAAATAGTTAGTAGCCCATCCGAATTTCTGAAATTCTTGTTGCCAAGCCATTGCAGCAGATCCTCCATAAACATCAAGTCCTCCGATATTAGCTGATGTGGTTCTCATGTAGAAGTTCTCTCCAGTACCAGCTAGATTAGAATGAGTCGTTGGGCATGTATTGGCATATGTTTGGGCAGAAGTGGCAAGTGTGGCATCCCAGGACTGTAAATTTGAGATTAGTTAAAATTCAGTCAGTTTCAGCTTACCATTTTTCTCATGTTGCTACATGTTGGTTTCGTAGTCTCATTTACACTATAAGTTCCAGTGGCGATTTCCGATCGGAAAGAGTTATGAAGATCCACAATGAACTGTTGAGTATTACTACTAAACTGGCACTCGGTACCTGAAGAAAGATTACAAATCAATTGGCTTGTTTTCAGTTCAATGAAACTTACCAATGAAAACGAAAGAAGATAGAACGAAGAAAGAAATAACCATGTTGAAATCTGAAATTCGAAACGGTTCGATGGTATTTATACAGAGTACTAGTTTGTATAAACAACTGTCCTGTTGAACTACGACCAGCTAATTCCGAAGAACGAGAGCATATAGTCAGAGAGGTGCCGGAACAACAGGTGTGTCAAACATGTATTGAGCTCTGTTCGATTAATTTTTTTCGACGAAAAACCAAATAACGGCACGTAGTTCTATATCGAGAGACAAGACTAAACTTCAATTCACGATAGACTACTATTGGTTTAAAGAAACATGGATGTATGTGTTTTGTACACATGCATCCGACCATATCTGACAACATGTACAATTGTCACAATGACTCCAATCAGAGACATATTATTGAAGGACACAAGAACAATAATTAATTTGTTGAAAAGTTCCAATGGTAACGTTTAGAAGCATCGGACTCTATTGAATAAAGCATAAGAAGGACGGTCTGAATACCGTACACTCTAATAGAACGCCGGCCCTAACTTTCACACTTTAGCCAATTTATCTCTGCTGCTGTAAATGATATCCAAAAGTGGTCAACTGACAAAATGATGGTATAATTAACATTTTATCAGTAGACCACTTTTTGATATCTTTCTCAGGAACCGAGGTATACGGGCTCAAATTTGACGGTAGTTTTTTGATATTTTCAAGGAAATCCCAGGTTTTTATTCACTATCAGACAATGTTACGGCTGTCTTCACAATTCGGAATTTCGAAAGCTGCCGAGAGACCGCTCCTAACACAGACCAATTGGAGTTTAACACCGACTAAATTATGACAATCCAGCAGTCGCACCCTTAAGGATCTGAGATCGCAGTGTTTCAAATTTCCACTTCCGACATAAATCTGACCATGACCCGCTATTAAGCCGTTTTTGAGCAAGTTCTATCCAGAGCCTGGCCACCCCTTCCACAAGCCGAAATCCCAACTTCTGACCAAAAGTTACAAGACGACAGCCGAGTTCTTCAACATATAATTTCACCAATTTTCAAGGAATATAAATAGTGTGATTCAATTTACAACAATTCTCAAAAAATACTTTCATTGAACAGACAATCTTTACTATTAACAATCACCAAATTCCGTCTGTGTGTCCGTTTGTTCCCGGTTCCGCGACCCTAGCGAAGTCGCCGCTAGACCGAATTTTCTCAAAATTTCACAGATGATCCGAAATAGCAGCGAGATGATGCCCGTCTATTTTGTGTTTCGAAATTTTGAATTTGACGTCTTCTGGAGTCGTTCTTCTATTTCTACAGTGCAAACCTTTCGAAAATAATATTTACGTCATTCCCGCATAACCCCCCTCTTTTTTTTTAATCCACGCTATTTCTGAGTGAAAGGGGATTTTGTGGAAACGTTATTTTAGTATGGGTTTTGAAGATATGAAAGGGAAAAATTCTGATACAGGGGCAAAAAGAGAATGAGAATTCTTGATATATTTGTTGATTATTTTAATTTTCGAAATTCTAAATCCTTGAGTTTGCAAACTTTTTTTGGAAACTTGAGAATTCCAGAAGTTTTTTAACGGATTGTTATTGTTCATTTTCGAATTTTTTTTTCGCAGGAGGCAACAAAAAAGTTTCTTAGATATTTCTGCCAGTTTTCCGGGTTATCAATTATCGAACTTCTACATTTTTCAATTTCTATGAGAGTCGAAGGCCTCGAAACTTTAGATAAGAAGCCAAACCCCCGAAAGAACGGATTTCGGAAATTGTGAGGGTTTTTTTTGAGTTTTCGGACTCTCTTTCTGAGGTTTTTCAGAAATTTCCAATCTTCTAAATTTTCAAGAAACAACGTTTAGAAATTCAGAAATCCGAAAACTCAGAAGGAATCGGGAGATCGGAAAGTAAGAAAATAGGTTGCTCAGAAAATCAGTGAACTCAAAAATTCGAAAGTTAGAAATACCGTAAAACCTGTATTAGAAGAGGTCCTTCTTTTTTTCCAAGGTACCTCCGGAGTGCCTTTCTATTACAGAGGGCCTTTCTATTTTTCCAAACCTCTTTTGGAAGGCCGTTCTATTAGAGTGGCTATCAAAGGAGCCCTTCTAATACATGTTTATCAGAAATTCAGAAAGTCTAGAATAGGATATTCAGAAAATCAAAATTTTGAAATTTCAAAAACTTTCAAATTCCATGACTCGGATATTATCTAGAACTATTGTTTAAACCTTTCGAAGTTTTTGAATCACGGAGTTTTGAATCTAAATCTCCGAGACTGCAGCATTGACCATGAAAATAATAAGTCCAGAATAAAACAGATAAGATACCTCTTCATGAGATTACGTAGTTTGAGCCAGTGGATCAGCCCCGGAGAGGCGCGACCCTACCTTTTTAAATTCGAAAATTTAGAATTTTGGAACTTTCTGAAACCAGAAATTTCAGAAATTTAGTAATCCTGAAATTCAGAAGTCTGAAATTTCGATATCGAAACATTTGAAACGTCAGGAGAGTTCACATACTACGGTGTCGTAATTTCACAAATTCAGCCTTCAGCAGTTTGGAAGTTTGAAAAAATTGAAAAATCAAATATTTAGAAATCTTTGCCAAAAATTATTTTGGTGACTTCTAAAACTCCGAAACTTTGAATTAGAAATTCGATTGTAAGATACAGTAAGCGGAAGCCAGGAGGTTGAGCCCCCGATAGGGGGCGTAAACCGACTGGTAAGAAATTAAACTTAAACGCAAAGTCCTGTAGATTTCTCGCATTTCGTTTTCGGTGGACACGAAGAACAAGTTTTTCCACTCTTGTAGATATCCTGACCCATGTAGTTCCCTCTGCAATTTCAAAATATTCCTGACTGACTATCATAGTTTTTTTTTAAACTAACGGTCCCTTGTACTGACAAACAACAACCACTGTTATCTTATCCTTTTCAGGACAACGTTTTACTCCACATCCGATTGCTCCCGTGTTAGCCCATGCCATTTGAGAAGCATGTCCAATTCCAGATCGGAAAAGTGCTCCATCCATTTTATTAGTCTTCCATCCGTACTTCTCGAACTCCCCTGACCAGGCACCAGAAGCACGAATTCCGAATTCGTCCAAATCTTTTGGAGACTTTGTCGACCAACGCCAATAGAGATTCTCTCCATATCCATTTCTATCGACTGATTTTGAATGTCCAGTTGGGCATGTATTGGCGTATTTTTGAGCTGAAGCAGCTACAGTTTTATCCCATTTCTGAAATTTTCAAATTACATAAAATCGGATAATTAATCAGAACTCACAATTTTGAGAATGTTGCTTCCGGCTGGTTTCTTAAGTCCTTCTGCGATAAACGTTCCTTTAGCAATTGCAGATCTCAATTTGTTGTGAGCATCGACAATGTTCTTTTGCCCAATGGAACTGAATTGGCAATAGGAATATCCGCACAAAGCAACTAGAAGAAGGAGAGATCTCATTCTAACCGAATATCGAATGATTTCTACCTCGATTGGGAGGGTTTTTATATAGAGAAATATTGAAAAGATTTCAAATGTTTTATTACATGTTCCCATTTTTCATAAGCATTTTAATTGTTTGATGATCTTTTGAATTACTTCCTTTCAATTGGTTTTCGAGACAACATAATTTCCAAAAGTGTTTTAAAATAAATACCGTAAAACCTGTATTACAAGGGCTCCTTTGATAGAAGGACCCTCTGAGAAGCATACTTGTCGCCGGGTCTTTTGATAATTCGCTTCAAAATGAAAATTGTAGGAAAAACAACATACCAGACAATAGAGTTCTACGACCTCGAATAAGAATCGATTGATCAGTAACCGGGTGCTCCGACCGACATTTAATAGCCGTGTCGTGCAAAAATCGTCGGTCCGGTTAAAAAATTCCGGTTCAAGCCATAATATTGGAGACTCTTCGAGCTCTTTCATATTATTTCGGATATGCTGTACTGGCCACATTGTCAATTTTGAACCAAATCAATTGAAGCGAATCATAAAAAAATAGCGAATAAAGCATTGCGCATTTTGATGCAACTGTTATTAGAATTTAAGATATTTTGTTTTATTATATTAGAATTGGATGTTTTTTTAAACACTCAAGTCACAGTTTGTGAAAAACTTGAAAATTCGCTCTACAGTAGTATTTCGACTTTCCACTTCCGACCAAAATCTGACCATAGCCCGCTATACAGCCGTTTTTGAGCAAGTTCCGCCCAGAGCCTGACCAGTACCCTTCCAAAACCCGAAATCCCGACTTCTGACCAAAAGTTACAAGTCGGCAGCCGAGTTCATGAAAATACAGGTTCATCAATTTTCAAGGTAAAGAGATAGTGTTATTCAATTTGTAACAATTCTCAAAAAATATTTTTATTGAACAGATAATAAGGAATTGTTTTTAAACGCAAAGTCCTGTAGATTTCTCGCATTTCGTTTTTGATGGACAGGAAGAACAAGTTTTTCCACTTTTATAGATATCCTGACCCATGTAGTTTCCTCTGTAATTTCAAAATATTCATGACAGACGATCATAGTTTTTAACTCACGGTCCCTTGTACTGACAAACAACAACAACTTTGTACATGCCGTTCTTCGTCTTATCCTTTCCACAATTTTTCACTCCACATCCGATTCCTCCTGTGTTAGCCCATGCCATTTGCGTAGCATGTCCAACTCCAGATCCAAAAAGTGCTCTGTCCATCTTATTAGTCTTCCATCCATACTTTCCAAATTCACTGGACCAGGCATCAGAAGCACGAAGTCCGAATTCATTCAAATCTTTTGGAGAAGATGTAGACCAACGCCAATAGAGATTCTCTCCGTATCCAGTTCCCTTCGAATGCCCAGTTGGACATTTATTGGCGAAAGACTGAGCTGATGCAGCTACAGTTTTGTCCCATTTCTGAAATTTTCAAATTAAAACCTGATAATTAATCAGAACTGACGATTTTAAGAATATTGCTTCCGGCTGGTTTCTTAGTTCCTCTGGCGATATACGTTCCTTTAGCAATTGAAGATCTCAATTTGTTGTGAGCATCGACAATGTTATTTTGCCCAGTTTTACTGAATTGGCATAAAGAATATCCACATAAAGCAACTAGAATAATGAGAGATCTCATTCTAACTGAATATCGAATGATTTCCACCTCGATTGAGTGTGCTTTTATTTAGAGGCTTGTGGAAAAGCTTTCAAAAGTTTTATTACATGTTCCCATTTTTCATGAGCTTTTTATATGTTCGTTGATCTTTTGGATTTCTTCCTTTCAATTGGTGTTTGGAGTCAATAAAATATTGAAGAATGTTTCTAAAGAAATACCGTAGAACCTGTATTAGAAGGGCCCCTTTAATAGGAGGACCCTCCGAGAAGCGTAATTGTCGACGAACCGGCTGATAACTCACTTCGAACGTGCAATTTTGGGCAAACAACATACCAGACGAACCAGCTCGGCAAGCTCTACAATCTCCAATAAGAACCAATCGGCATTTTGATCAGTAACCCGGGTGCTGGCTGACATTTAATAGCCGGGCCGGGCAAAAATCGTCGGTCCGGTTTAAAAAAAAACGACTCGACCCATAATGCAGCTTTCGAAGCCGGTCGATTCTTATTGGAGGCTCTCCGAGCTTTATCACATGTTATCTGATCTGCTGTTCTGCTCACAGTGTCAATTTTGAAGCGAGTTATCAGCCGACCCGATATTTCTGAAAAGCCTTCTTTTGTGGTCAGTTTTCTACTGATAACGTGAAAAAAACGGATGTCTTTCGAAAATCGGCACACAGCTGAAAAGCCAGAAATTTTCAAAGAATTCTGTTAATGCACAACTTTTAATCTAGATCTGTTTTACTTCCCCTAAAATTTTCAGAGTGATGGAGAACTTGACAGCCGAACATTAGGCTTCTGAAAATGGTCAAAATCACAGAAAATTCGCTGAAAAATATGTTTTCGTACATCTTAATGCCCGGTACTGTAGGGTTGGGTATTCTGGATGAAAGCCCTATATTGTTAAAACAATAGTTTTCTGAAGAATCCTGCTGTCAACTATTTATTCAAGCGGAGGCAATGAATGACTACAAATCATCAGATAAACAAAAAAAATTAAATGCAGAGTCCGGAAGCTGTCTCACATTTGGTTCCAGTTGGGCAAGCAGAGCATGTTGCTCCAGTTGTGTAGATGTTCTGGTTCAAATAATTTCCTCTGAAAATCGAAAAGTTATTATCAGTAAGGTTCTGGAAATCACTTACTGTGGCTTGTATTGACAAACGACAGCAACCTTGTTCAATCCATTCTTTGGATCCTTTCCACAATTTTTGACTCCACATCCAATCAGATTTGTTTTGGCCCAAGCCATTTGAGTGGCGTGTCCGATTCCAGTATTGAAGAGAGCCATATCGAGAAGATTTGTCTTCCATCCGAAGTCTTGGAATTCTTTCTCCCAAGCAGCAGAAGCGGCAGCTCCGTATGAATCGATGTTAGTGATTGTGGCGGATGTCCATGACCAATAAAGATTCTCTCCGAGTCCAGCGGCTCCAGAGTGTCCGGTTGGGCAGGTGTTGGCATAGTTCTGGGCTGATGTAGCGGTGGCGGTATCCCATTTCTAAAAATATGGGTTAGAGGAATAAGAGGAAATTAGGAAGAAAGAAAACTTACCATCTTGAGAATATTGCTTCCGGCTGGTTTGGTTGTACCCTTTGCCACGTATTTACCCTGAGCAATTTTAGATCGGAGAGTGTTATGAACATTCAGGATAGCAGCTTGTCCATTGGATGTGAACTGAGCATATGCTCCTGGAAAAAAAATAGTGAAAAAGGTTCAAATAACAACCACTAACCGATGAAAAGTGTAGCCAAAAGGAGAAGAGTCTTCATGGTGAAATGGAATTCTGAAAATCGAACCGGTTCGCTGGTTTTTATACGGAGACTTGATTTGTATGACCACCTGTCAGTGAACTATGCCCCAAAACGCGTAGGATATTCGTGTCTGGATGGTCATGTGGTACAGGTGTGTCAAACTTATGCTTGTTTGGCTGCATTGGAAAAAATCAAATAGTCTGGGAATTGCAAACTTTTGAACACTATCCAGCTCATTTTCAATGTGAAAAGTGGAGCCATCAATGTAATGTGGGAGAATGGTAGATGAATGGGAAGCAATAACAACAATTCCTTTTTTCAATTTAACAAGTTTGTCAGCTGGTGAGAACAGTTTGGTTTTTAGTTTCAATGTCGAGAAAATTTTAGAGAGAGAATAATTTTCTGGAAAAAAAATAGGAAAACAATAGGGTGAAAACGCTAATAAGTCATCATTATTGAAACCGTTTAGGTATTTTGCAAACAAACTTTTAATGGTCTCTTGCTGGTCTTTCCCTTTACTCGATTACTCATACCCATGACGCCAATTTTAATCCGTTTACTACTAGACAGAGAGAAAAGATGAAATACATGCGAACTGCTATAGAGCCAATTCTGATTCTCTTTCCTTATAAGTTTACGGTATACTGACAATTCTTTAAAATAAAACAGTGATGTCCGGAATGACTTTTTTGAGAAACGGAAGGAATCCGGAATGAATTCATTTTCTCGGAATCCGGACAAATAAAAAGTTTCCAGAATCCGGAATCCGGAATGAAAATAATTTTCCGGAACCCGGAATACGGAATACGGAATCCGGAATTTTAGGTTCTTCAAATGGGCAGGGAAGTTCTAAAAACACACATCGTGCTATATTTTTGCAGTTTTCGTCACGAAAATTCAAAAAAAAAAACCAGATAATTCTTGAAATTTAACAAATATGCTTATAATCCGGATTGAAATTTTTTCTCGGAATCAGGAATACGGAATCCGGACATCTCTGATATAAAACTACAATATAAATACTTGTCAACTGATAAATTGTTTATCATTATATCGGAAGTGTTCTGTTAGTTGTCACATTTTTGGCATCTCGCATAGAAATTGAGGTACCGAAACCCCTGTAATAGTAGGGCCCCACACACTGTCAAGTTTGAGCTCAATTATCTCGATTCCTATGCAAGATATTAAAAAATGTGTAAACTGATAAAATGTCCATAATATCATGATTAAAAAATTTGCAGTTACCAGCTTTTCGATATCTTTCACAGGAACCGAGATAAATTGGCTCAAAGTCGAAAGTTAGGGGCCCTTTTATTACAGGTTTTACTGTAATTGAGAAATCCGATTATTCGGAAGATGTTCAAAACAAAGAGAATACCTAGCTTTCATCTCCCCTCCTCTAATTTTCCTTTGGTTTTTCGCTTTCGAAAAGTTAGATTTCTAAAAAAACAAAAGTATCAGAGTTTCCAAAATTTTTCAAGTTTCCAATAAATTTCGTTTATTTAAGCAACAATTAAAAAAAATTTCATGATAGAAACATTATAATTATGCACATAATCCGGTCGCTGCTTCACAAGAAGTTCCGGCTGGACATTCAGAACACGTGGCACCAGACTTATAGATCTGTTGATTCAGAATGTTTCCCCTGAAAATCAAAAATAAGTCGTATTCATTGCAATAACAACTCACAAAGATTTATAATGACACACGACCATTGCTCTATTGTAAATCGGTTGTTGAGGATCAGGTCCGCAATTCTTCACCCCACATCCAACTAGTCCTGTAGTTGCCCATGCCATTTGAGTAGCATGTGCAGTTGTAGTATCAGTTGGATATGCATTAGCCATTGTGAATATATTCGATGCCCATCCGAATCGTTGAAATTCTTGTTCCCACGCCACAGCAGCAGCTCCTCCATAAACATCAAGTCCAGCTATCGGAAGAGTCGTACCTCGCGTATAAATGCTTTCTCCAACTCCAGGAGTATTGGAATGTACTGATGGACAAGTGTTGACGTATGCTTGAGCAGAAGCAGCCAATGTTGAATCCCATTTCTGAAATCTCATTTTTCGCTTGAAAATTTTTTGGCAGTTACCATTTTCAGTATATTACTTCCCGCTGGCTTCGTGATTCCTTGTGCCACGTACGTTCCCTTTGCTACTTTTGACCGGAATGTGTTATGAATATCCACAATAAACTGTTGAGTGTTTGCTCTAAATTGAGCATGAACTACTGGAAAAACATCTGATTAGAACACTGATCAAAATGTTGTGTTCATGACTTTTAATCTTTTTTTTTCCATCCGGAAAGCAGGTAAACTTTTTAAATACCGTATTTCCTCTAATAGATGCCCACCTCTATTTGAAGCCCACCTCTAATAGAAGCCCACCCTGAGAGAGAGGTTGAAAAATGGAAGCCCATGGGCTTCTATTAGAGGAAATACGGTAAATATAAAAATTCTAACAGAAATTCAAAAGTTGTGCAATTATTCCAGAATGGCTTATCATGAAAAAAATGTTTGTGTAAATTTACAATTTTCGGTTTTTCGAAAGCGGACCTGAGCGGAACATTTTGATATCTTGTACAGAAATCGAGATAATTTAGCTCAACGTTGACAAGTTCGGTGGGCTTCTGTCAGAGGAAATACAGTACTCACCGAGTTGAAAGACAGATAATAAAAGAGCTATTCCGAAATACATTTTCTTTGAAAAACTGGGATTTCATGAGCTTCATAAAATCATATATTTATACAAAAGATTCGTGTGTGATTTACATATTTCGGATCAAAGAATTCAAACATGGTGTAAAAGTCTAGAAGTCAATTTTAAAAATGTATAGTTTGATATTGAGAATGATTTGGAATCCTGAAGAACTAAATTTTATTTACTTTTTTTCTATTCAAAACGCTATTATCATCGGTGCAAACTTTTGTCAAAAAGTATCACATT
Source organism: Caenorhabditis nigoni (assembly GCA_027920645.1). Lineage (NCBI taxonomy): Eukaryota > Metazoa > Nematoda > Chromadorea > Rhabditida > Rhabditidae > Caenorhabditis > Caenorhabditis nigoni. The sequence goes on along the minus strand of CP115867.1, from coordinate 11,476,099 downwards.
TTAAACTTTCGAACTATTATCAAAGAAAAGTAAAGATCATGAAATGTCGTTGATCTTTGGATATCGTCAAATAAGAAATTGTCTCCTGTCTCGCACAAAAACCAACATAGATACGAAAACTGCATGTTTCTCTTTTTGATTTTCTTGAGAATAGATACCGTATTTGCTCTGGTAGAAGTCGATTTTGTACGTTCACTTTGACCTCAATTATCTTGGTTCCTTTAGAAGCAATCAAAAGATGTTCAACTGACAAAATGTTTTTGATATTAAGGTAGACATTTTGTCAGTTGAACACTTTTTGATATCTTTTACAGTAACCGAGATATATGGGCCCAAAGTTGGCGGTTTAAATGTCACTCTGTAGTTCAAATCTTTTAAACCGGGGAAACTATTTTATCGATGGAATGCAATTCATTGGCAGTGGATATACATTTGAATGTGAAGTGAAATGATCTAACTAATATATTAAACACAGAGTCCTGTTGCGGTCTCACAAGTTGTTCCAGTAGGACAAGCTGAGCAGGTTGTTCCACTGTTGTAGATGTTTTGTCCCAAAACGTTTCCACTGCAAAATAAGAATATACTGTTGCTGTTGCTAGACAGAATCACTCACATAGATTTGTAGTGACATACAACTGTCACCTTGTTATAGTTGTTTTTCGTCGCATCAACTCCACAATTCTTAACTCCGCATCCAATTAATCCGGTGCTTGCCCAAGCCATTTGGGTAGCGTGTCCGATTCCAGTGTCAAAAAGAGCTTGAGTGAACGCATTGGATGCCCATCCATCAGTTTGGAATTCTTGTTCCCAGGCTACAGCAGCAGCTCCTCCATAGACATCAAGTCCAGAGAATGGGAGACTCGACCAGCGCCAGTACAAGTTTTCACCAGTTCCAGCTAAGTTAGAATGTCCAGTTGGACAAGTGTTCGCATAGGTCTGGGCAGATGTAGCGAGTGTAGTATCCCATTTCTAAAAATTGAAGATAGTGAAAGTTATATGAGTCAGTTCTGACCATTTTAAGAAGATTCGTTCCAGCAGGTTTCGTTGTTTCCTTTGCGACGTATGTTCCTTTGGCAATTTTCGATCGAAGTGTGTTGTGAATGTCTACTATGAATTGTTGAGTGCTTGTTTTGAATTGAGCATAAACTCCTGAAAAAGAAAACCAAATTTTCAAATTGATTGCCACAAACTAACCAAGTTGAAGAGCAGCCAATAGAAAGATCGTAGTAGTATGCATGTTTGAAAGCCTGTTGAAATCTGAAAATACTTTCTCAGTTGATTGATATTTATACGAGCATTGTTTGTGTGTGTCCAGCTGCTCCGTGAACTCTGCCCGAGACGATAAGAGAAGAGGCGTAGGACTAAGCACGGACTAGAGTATGCTCATGTGAGAAAATCAGGCTTTTTTGGGATTGGTTACAATTGACAAATAAAACAAGAGTTTGAGAGTTGTTGAAATGAAAAATGGGAAAGTCAATAAAAGGAAAATTCAACAATTACATAATCCTTTTACTGTTAGAAGCAAGGCTGGTAAAAATATTCATTTTTTCAACGGATTCCGTAAAGTTCCAAATTCAATTCCTTAGAAACAGTGAAGTAAAATATACCAAATGTCAATCTTTCTGACTTTTAACTTTGAGCCAATTTATTTTGATTTCTGCTAAAGATTCGAAAAAGTGTGCATTGATAAATTGTTTATCATATTATCAAAAGTATCTTGTCAGTTAACACATTTTTGATATCTTGCAAAGAAATTGAGATAATGGAACTCAAACTTTACAGTGAATGGGTCCCCTATTGCAGGTTTTACGGCATGTCACTCAAATGTATTAACAGTTACAAAGACTTTGGAAATAGATAAAAGTTCAAGCGAAATTGAGAAGGAAAATATATATTTACTGAACTGAAACCTAACACAAAAAATATCAAATTCAGTGTTTTATTTATGTGATCTGGAAGCTTATCCGGTGACTAGTTTAATACCGATTGTTCTCGATTTTTAGTTTTTTTTCACCTCTAAACACGTAATCGACAGTTTTCTCCGTTCGCGGCCCTACCAAATCCTTCGGATTTCAGACTCACTAGATCAAAGTATATATTTTTGGAATTGTGTGATTGGAATTGGATTAAAAAAACGTTGTTTATATACAGAAGATCAAGACACAAAAATATATTCAAACACAAAGACCAGTACTTCTTTCACATGAATAACCGGATGGGCAAGCAGAGCAAGTTTGACCGGAGAGGTAGATGTATTGGTTGAGATAGTTTCCTCTGAAAGAAATAATTATAATTGGAAAATAACATCAAAAATTTAACTAGAACTGGCGAAAATAATTATCGGAATGTTTTCTAAGAAATATGGTTACTGTAGAGGGTTCAAAAACCGAGAACTAGTGATGGGAGGCATTTCCATTTTCCGTTTTCTGGCCGTTTTTTTAAAGACATTTTCCGTTTCCGTTTCCGGTAAAAAAAAATTTTGTTTCCTTTCCGAAAAATTTGAGTTTTTAAACGGAAAGGAAACCAGATTTTTTCCAAACTGAGAAACATTAACTCAATCAGATCTGACTCGGAAAAACTCATAGAAAGTAATGATACTCTGGAAGCTTAACGTTACCTAGCTTTTTTGTCAAGTAAGCTGGAAAAACCTGATTTAGACTAACTAGTAAAAAAAGAAAGTTCCGTTTTGTTGTGTTTCGGTTTTCGGGAATAATTTGTATCCTCCCATCACTGCCGAGCATGCTTTCAAAACACCCAAAGCACATTTATCCTATTTTGGACAACAACCTGTTCTCTGTCATTGTGTGCGTGATTTATAATCACAGACAATAATCCTAATTAAACACACCACTCACTGAGGTTTGTACTGACACACAACGGTTACTTTGTTCAGCCCATTTGTGTCTCTTCCACAGTCTTTGACTCCACATCCAATCAAGTTTGATTTAGCCCAAGCCATTTGAGTAGCATGTCCGATTCCCGTGTTAAACAAATCCATTGTTAGAAGATTCGAGCTCCATCCGTAATCCTGAAACTCTTTTTCCCACGCAGCAGAAGCAGCGGCACCCTGGAATATTCAAACTTCCTGACGTTTTGAGGATTTTCTTACATATTGGTTGAGGTCTCCAAGAGATCCACTAGTCCAATACCAATAAAGATTTTCTCCGAGTCCTCCAGTTCCAGAATGACCAGTCGGACATCGATTGGCATAAGATTGAGCTGAAGCAGCTACCGTAGTATCCCATTTCATTTTCAAAATATTAGTTCCTGAAGGCTTCTGGGTTCCTCTGGCCACATAAGTTCCTTTGGCAATTTTGGAACGCAGAGTGTTGTGGGCATTTATAATTCCGTTTTGTCCAGTGAATCCGAAATCAGCATAAGAGCTAATGAAAAGAGTCAGAAACAATAAAAGTTTCATTTCAGAAATGAACAAAAACGATCAAGCAAACAGAATTAGTAAAATACACTGCTCTATCACTGCCTGCCGTATGTTTTATAGAAACTGTTATCATGTGGTTTAACCTGAAAGATAACGTAATAACTTTTGAGCTTGTCACGGACGGAAGTGGGCGGGACAGAGAGACCGGAGGAAGTCCTGATTATAATTTGTTTGTAATTAGGAAGAAGTAAAGGTTATTCTTGATTTTATGTTTCAGTGGGAAATATGATATGCATAGGAATCCGAGGAAGAAGGCAGTAATAAACTATTTGGGCAATTTTCTGCAAAATTTGGGTATCATGAACCTATTATGCTTGAATGTAAAAACCGTGGATGAAGATCCTGACAACTTCAGTAACCTAAAAACAGTTTAATATTTGGGGTTCATTTTCTCGATTTTCGTGCGGGTTTAGTAAATTTTTTCACTATCAAATGTTTATTTTCCAACTTTTTTGAGGAAAAATAACAGAAGTAAAGCAGTGAAAAACTGAAACAATCGATCCGGAAAATAAAATTACTTCTAGGTTACGATAGTTTTCGTCATGGCCACAGCCACCAGATTTTCTGTTCCACATCTCCGATATTCTGTATTAAAAACCATTTATTTCAGTTTCTACCTTCTCGTGTGTTTCTCTTGTCTCACAACTGCATAAAAAGTTTTAACTAAAACGATAAAAATTCATTTGAGAAAAAAAATAGTAGGCAATCACAGCTGGTGGTGGACCAGACGAAACATATTTTTTCTATTTTTCAGAATCCTGGATGATTTCTCCAACGTAAAACCAATAGACATAGTTGACTGGCGGGGGCTTAGAGCTCCTTGCAAACCAACTAGTGCTTCACTGGATGAAACAGTTGTGGTCTTCGCATCTCGGACAAGGCGTGCAATAATTCCTGAAATTGAGTTGTTGTTGAAATTTCACTCAGACTGGACTCACCATGATTTATATTAGTCCCACTTTCCACGTGAACGGTATCCTCTGATGTAACGATTTTCGATAATTCTTCTAGAGTGTAAATATCGCAGAACAAAAAGGTCCTCTCATCAAAGAACGAAGATACCTCTGTTGGAGCTAATATTCTGCCGAACGTTGAAACAAAGAATGAGGTGTGGACGTATGACGAAATACCTAAAATCCCATATTTCATTATTCAATCAATCAACGAATGCAAAACGAACAGTTATTGGACATCTTTACTGAAAATTCTAGCGGAAGATGTAAAATTTGATTAGTGCTAGATCCTTTGCAGAACCTTCCAACAACCAAAGATATTCTACATTTTTGTGAAGTGTCCATCGCCCAAAGTCTAGATGTCTCCTTTAAAAAATTTCATCATATTTTTTCATCCAGTGATACTCTAACCTCGTTGGCGGAAATCAAAACAGAAGCATCTTGAGCTCCCACTGAAAGCTTCACACGAGGATCGTAATTTTTAATAGTCTTTTTGTCCTTGAATTCCAGAAATTTCTTTTTTATCGATTCGTAATGCCCGGTCTGACTTCTTTTTCTTATGTCACATCCACTGGAAAATAAATAAAGATGTATCAATAAAGTTTTTTTTTTGAATTACCGGACAAAATTTTCGAAATCCTTATCAGCTCCATACTCTATGAGGAGCTTTTGAATTATAGAATTGTCAACTTTTTTTCTGGTCAGAATCTCCCTCACGTCTGGTCCCACCTCGTTGAGTTTCTGTAATTCAGAATTTAAAGGAGGCCAGACATCAAAAAAAGTTTTCCTGATATTTTGCATAGAGAACCCCCATGAGGGGTTGAACTCATGACATGCTGCTCAGGGGTACAGCGCCGCTACCGGCTGAGCTACGGGGGCGCAAACGCGACCGACGAATGATTGCCTACACAAGCGCGGCGCGATTTCGTCCTCCAAACTGTCCCCCAAAATTTTTGCTGTCTCGCCTCCTTTAAGCAATAACATTTATTTTAAAAAAAAACCTTTTTAAAGTTGGTGTCATTCAAACTTCCATCAATTCTCTCGGAAATTAGTCGTAGAACTCTTGAAGAGTTGATTCTGAACTTTAGATAGAGGTCCCTCCGACATAGGAGACTGAATTGAAAGTTGATAGCTGCCAACTTCTCTAGCATCTTGAACAACTCTTGTTTGAAGCTGATCATAAGAACCCATCCGATTTTGGTTTGAAAAAAAATTATAGTGATTATTCACATCTGGAACAAACCGTGAGTCCAATGTAGGGGGCGAACAGTTTCTTAATGTCTCGTTCTTTCCAGCTGGCAAAATAATCAGCAGTTTTTCCCAGAAATTTGAAAACCATTTTGCAAAATTTCGTCGGAAATTTCGTACAAAAAATGAAATAGAATAGTTCCTTACAATTTCCAGAAAAGCTGGTTCTTTTGAGGTGTTCTCTCTAACGAATTTTCGAATCGAACTATAGTCATCAATCTGAAATCATCGATATTCTATTTGCTTCTTTATGGTTTATTACGGTTTCCTGTTCCTCTGAAACGGGAGTGCCTTTGAACAATTTCTCCAGACGTTTCTCAAATTCTTCGAAACTCATTTTCGCTTGATAACTTGATTTTGTTGACTATGGATAATGGGATCCTGAAAATGACAAACATAAAAAAATTGTTATATATTTGATAGAGGTTTATTTATAGCCAAATAATAGGTAGAGAATCGGAAGACGGGGACAAAGGTAAAAGGTTAAAACAGAAGTGCCAATTTACTGAAGACAAGACAAGAGACACACAAGTGCACGTGGCAACGAGCCACGTGGCATAAAGAGGGTTACATCGAAACTAGGTCATTGGGTCATGCAATTATATTTATTTATGCGACTCCTGTCGCAACAGGATTTAAAGTTGGGGAGACATGAAAAAAATAACGGTCTCGAAATTCCTTCTAAATATTACTCTCGTCCGAAATCAATGCACGTTGCGGCCAAAAATTTACTCAAAATCGCATCGTCGGTCGCAGAGCGAAAACAACAAATGATGCATGCGCCTTTAATACCGTACCTCGGACGATTTTTTATATTTTGGGCCCATTTTTGGCTGTCTTTCTGTTTTTTAAGGGAAATAAATTAAAGATTTATAAGAATTAGACAAAATTAGACAGAAACAAGCGAAAAAATAAAAGAAAAAGGCAAAAATTCGGTAAATGTTGAGGTACTGTATTAAAGGCACATGCATAAACTTGAAAAATACCGCTGTGTTTTCCCCTCGGGAGCTAGGCTCCGCCCATCGTTATTTTCTCGGCCGCAACGTGCATTGATTTCGGACAAGAGTAATATGCCCCTCGAGGAGTTGAACTTGTGGGTGTGAGGAATGATGGTGCGACGCCGCTACCGGCTCAGCTACGCGAGCAAAGAGAAAGCCGGCGCCCGATTGCATACATAAAGGCGAAGACGACAGCTGTACGCAGAGTGACATTAAGCGTTGTACACCGTCACGTCAGAATGAATACTTTTGCTTCAAAGATGCTACGAAAAATCTTCTGTCCCCCCACCTTTAATTCGACAATAGCTTCGTTTTTTGAAAAGGAAATTATTGTATTCTTCTGAAATTTATTTTATTTACCAGCAAGCTGGTGCGCCTTCGGCGCGATTCAATCTAGTTTTTTATTGGTTCGTAGCTTTGCTCTTCACTTTGTCTAAAAGGGTCACGTAAATCTAATTTTTTTTGAGTTTTTCAAAAGATGACAGACGGACACGAGGACGGACAGACGCCTCTAGCGTTTTATATATATAAGGAAGATAAAACCATGATATCGTCGTCCACCTTCACAATTGCATAACAAATGGTTCTGAATCAGACCATACTCATTATCGAAACATCACAATTTTCAACTAAAAGGTTATAGAAATTCATTTAATAATCATAATAAAAGGACATATTTGATACTGAAATACTTCTAAGAAAGAAAGAAAAAAGACATTTACATGAAATGCATATGTAATTGGAATATGATAATACAACGAAACAATTCGCAATTGAAAATAGTATGCAATCACAGCTCGACAAAAATATGTTCTCCTATTCATCAGAATCCTGGATGATTGCTCCAACGTAGCCGTCGTAGAACTTTTCGAAAAATGATTCAGTTGTTAGCGAATCACAGCACGTATCGAATGATCCAAGCTCAGTGAAATACTGTCGAAGTTCCTGCAGAAAAAAAACGAATCACTAGATCAATGATTAAGTAACCCACTTTCTTCCGTTTATTGGTAATCAATCCTTCCGGACATATCGGATCTTCTATGAGACTGTTGGCAATGTAAACAATCCACATTAAGTTGGTTCGACGATTGAAAGTCATCCATTCTCCTCTGAAAGAAAAACATTTTGTTGTATTTATTGTAATTAACAAATTCACCCGTTATTCTCTCGCATTTGACGATAAACATCAAATTGCGGATTTCCCTCGCCCTTAAATATATCGGGATCGTTTTCGAGATCAAGGTAGACGGTTGTTCCTTCTGAAAATTGATGAATAGATTTGTGAAACTTAGAGAATTGAATAGGATTACCTTTCGAGATTCTACTCAATGTGAAGTCGATAATGCTCACTTTGAGTCCATGGGTTTTTAAAGCGAACTTCTCATTATTAAACTTATAAAGCACTTCCTCCTTTCCATCCCGATCGATTAAAATGTTTCCGAGATGCAAGTCTCTGTGTTCAAACGAGAGAGCTTCTTCGGCAACCATCATGGAAATGATAATTTGATGAAGAATCGAAAAAATCTCCTCCTCGCGGGTCAAAACAAAGTCTTCAAGGGCAATTCCTCCGTTTCCTGAGACGAAGACAATCGATTTCTGCTGTTCTGATGAATAGATCTGCGGATGAGTATTCTCGGATTCTTTGACTGTTTTCGCGTAGCGTTCCCATGCTTTCAACATTCCAGATGGATATTCCCCGACAACGATTTCAGCTGAAATCAATTTAATGAAATTTGGTGTCGAGTGTACTCCATCCATATCGCGAAGCTGATTCAGTTCTTTCATCACGATCAACTCTGGAAGAATTTCGTCTGCCGGTTGCATCTGTTCGGAATGATATTCTCCAGTGTACAATCGATTATTTTTATCTGCTTCGAATGGAACAACCTTGATTGCCACTTTTTCTCCATCCCAGTTTGTGGCAAACACTTCTCCGTAGGAACCTTCTCCTAGCTTCTTAATTGTTCGAGGTTTGAAGGCAGTTTGCGGTAATTCATCCCATGTTTTGATTTCTTTTTGTCCAGCAACGTGAAGAAGTTGGAACATGGTCGTCGGCTCGACATGCACTGTGGCATCAGCTAGATAGAAAGGAATAACACTTTCATCTTCATGACGAATCGTCATCGCTGTCGGCGCATTCCGTGACTCAGCTCTCGATTCTGTGAGATTCGTTTGTCCCAAATCATCTCCCATTGCGGTATCCATTAGTTTTTGGTCCAATGACATTTCTTCCATTGCACTCATGATAGAATCGCTATTAGAACCAATAGACATAGTTGACTGGCGGATGCAACGAGACTCTCTATCTAGTTGTCTTTTCTGTGGTTGTAGAGTTCCTCGTTTTTTCACTGTGGCTGCTTCTTCTTCTTCTTTATCATTTACTCCACTCATCAAGTCTAATCCAAGATCTAAACCATCATTGGTCATTAGAGTGGATGCACCTTGACACATCGTCTCTGGACTAGCGGTTCTCTGCCGCTTCTTTGCGTATTTACTGTCATCTTGTTGCAATTTTGAAGCTTCATTGTCTTCTTCGGCGTCTTCGAGCAACTCCGTAACCGACGTCTCCGCTTTTCTATTAACAGAAGACGACAATTTTTCGGGTTCTTCTTTCTCAAATTCTTTTGTAGGGTCGAAAGTGGAAATTTGAACTGGATGATGAATTTCCAAAGATTTTTCAACTTTTGTTTTTTCAGGTAACTCGGAAGGCTCATTAAAAACTTCTTCTTCTGGACTCTGTTCATATCTCTCTGGCTCTTCTTCATACGAATCGCCTAAAAAATGATTTTATCACTGAGTACGGTATTTTTTCTTACTGAATACAGGAAGTGTTCTTCTCTTGGTTTTCGGTTCCTTATCAATCGGTGTACTGAATGCTTTTGGATCGAAATTTAATGAACCATCGATGTTTTCGATATCTCGCGTCAGATTCTCACGAGGCGGAGTGTCTGGAAATTCGAATGATCTCATTGATTGATCAATAAAACTATAAATTACAGCTGAGCATCAAGGGCCGATCACTTTGCGGTGGAAACTGACTATTATTCATTCGACTGGTCAGAATCCTATTTCTCGTGGGTGTATTGAATACGCGGAATTCTGGAGGCCTTCTATTTTCTTCTGCTATCTCTGAAATCAAATGTGCAGTTTTCTGAAATGAGATCAAAAACCCACTTCTAGCTCTTGCGACATTCAGCTGGAATGTCATACAAGCTGACATTTTGAAGTTTAGGACCGGCTTCGACACAAGTGCCTGAGCATCTGCTTTCTTCGCTTTCTTCATAGCAGCAATAACCTTGTTCTTCTTAGCGGGTTCTGAAATTCTCGACGAAATTAGTTATTACAGAGCTGGAAAGCTCACTGTTCATCATTGGAAAATTTCCAACAGTCTCCACACTCGGACCTGGTCTAGATTGCGGAGGAGGCTGAGCTTCTTTCTTAACGAATCTTCCTCTCCCATTCCATTCACATTGAAATCCATCAGCGTTGTACACCTCCATAGAAGAATACTCAGAGACGTTATACTGAGCGGCCTAAAATTAAACGAATTTTGAGGAGAAATTATTGCAGACACTCGCACAAGCTTCCGGATTTGTTCATCATCGTCGTCAGCTTTATCGGGGATTTCAAAGTTGCCCGCGTCTTCCTCATCACTTGAAACATGCTCTACACTGACGTCAGGAAAAACGTTTCTCTTCGATTGCTGTGGCTTTTTCTGAGGAACCTTCTTCTCCTTGAACCTGAGTTATTTTCGATAAAAGGAAAAGAAGAAAAAATAATTACTTTGGTTCAGGTCTCTCGTATCTCGATGCAAAAAGTGAAAATTCATGATGCTCGTTCACCACACAGAAGTGGGACTCCTTTTTCCGTCGATTGAACAAATTTCGTTGTTTCTGCTCTTCTGTTAGCTTTTTCGGTCCTTTCTGGGTTCCCGTTTTTTTCGGCGGCATTCTGGAAAACTATAATTGCAAAACAGAGAAAAAGAATCAAGAAACAACAAAGACAAGACACGAAAAAACACAATTCAAATGTGGCGCCGACAAAATGCAAACGCGCTCCAGTCGCGCAATGGTTAGAGAGTAGAGACGCAGAGAAGATAGAAAATCATAGAGAAGAAGAAGGAAATTTGGGATCAAATCCCTGATGATAATTTTCCTTTTGATTTTTAAATTGTTCAACAAAAATCATCAGGGGAAACTGACTGTTCGACCAGAAAATTATGTTATTCAAATGGGTATAAATACAATTAATTTGTTTTGTTCAATAAATAATTTATTTGCAAAGCAAGAATAACATTTAAAAAATTTTTAATTTAGAAAGCTTACTGAGGTATCGTACCCTTCAGTGAAGAAACAAACAAATTAAAAAAAAACCAAAAGTCGTTGCGAAAGGTGGACTCATAAATTATGCGCAGAGTCCAGTTTCCGTTTCACACTTGGTAGAAGAAGGACAGCTTGAACATGTCGTTCCCTGCTCATAAATTGGTTGATTCATGTAGTTTCCTCTGAAATCCAACTGTACCGATTCGATGCTCGAGAATCCAACTTACGGTGGCTTGTACTGGCATACAACTGTTATCTTGAACATGTTGTTCATTGAAGAATCTCGACCACAGTTTTTGACTCCACATCCAATTAAACTAGTATTCGCCCATGCCATTTGAGTTGCATGTCCCACTCCACTGTTGAAAAGAGCACTGTTCATGGTATTGGATGTCCATCCATTATCTTGGAATTCCTTTTCCCATTCTGCGCAAGCAACAGTTCCCTGAAACCCAATCAATAGGTTTTATTAACCTTTCTGTTATCACATAGGTATCAAGAGAAGAAACAGTTCCAGAAGTCCACGACCAATACAGGTTCTCTCCGAGTCCACTCGCTCCTGAATGCCCCTTTGGGCAGCCGTTTGCATAGTTTTGGGCAGATGTGGCAACAGAATTATCCCAGATCATTTTCCTCATATTCGATGCAGAAGGCTTCTTCGATCCTTTTGCCACGTAGGTACCTTTTGCAATTGAAGATCTCAATTTGTTATGTGCATCAACGATGGCTTGTGATCCATTTGAAGTGAATTGAGCATATGAACCTAAATATTAGAGGTGAGAAGCTTTTCAGAAAGGGTCATGACCAAAATTACCAGTCAGCAATAGAATAAGAGGAATGATTGAATACATGTTACGGTGAGTGGATTGATAGTTTTCAGCTGTCGTGCCCAACTATTTATGGAATTCATTTGAATAGAACACATTGATTTCCAGAGCTGACAGCAATAACAATGACAATTGAATTGCTCAATTTTAATATTTCATGAATACGATTTTTAGACAACAACAACAACAAACTTCATTATCTGGATCAATCAAAAGTTTGTTGACCAAAACAACTCTATTCGAGAATGATTTGCAAAAATTTGGCATATTGTGGTAAACAGGATTAGCTGTTCACAAAACAGATTCTAGGAAAATTTAGGATAACTTTTTAAATGGTTATCATTGTAGGATTCAAATGTCTTCTTAACTTATTTCTTTTCCTTCCTTATACCGTAAAACTGTAATGGAAGGCTACTCACTATCATAATGTTAACTTTGAGCCCATTTATCCCGGGTCCTGTAATTTTTTAATATCTTCTACATGAAACGAGATACATATATTGGCTCAAAGGTAGGTTGCCGTCTATTAGAGTGTTTACGGTAAATGATTTTCCCTGTATGATAATTACATAGTTTAAATTATCTTCTTTACTATGTTTTTCCCTTTTTTGGCTCTTTTTTTTATGGTATTGCATACGAAAAGAAGAGAACATATGTAATTTGGATCATCTTAACTTTTTCCAGTTTCAGAGAAATAACAGAACAATTCTGAATGAAAAAAAAAACTAAAATTAAGTGTCCTACCTGGAAATAAAACAGCGAACAGAGAAAATAACCGGAAGTAAAAGATCATATTTATTTTTGAAATTGACCTTGTTTGCCCATTTGACCATTACTTTTATACTAGTTTTTGTTGGTTAGAACACATTTTTAGAACTCAAAAAAACCGGAGAGGCGTGGCTGGAAATTAAATAATTCGACAACAATTTTTCGGATCCCCCATGTTCATCTGTAAATATCTTCAACAATGCAAATAACTTCATTAGATAGATATGTTCAATCTGTATTAATTCCTTCCTTCTCGCACAATCCAAATGGACACTTTTGGTAGTGCTTTGGACATTTCGAGCAGGTTTTCCCCTCGTCGTAAATCGGCAGTCCTTCAATGTTGCCTCTGAAAATTAAAGTTATCCAAAAGTTAAAATTTCATGCCAGAATTCTTTACTTTTGGAAGTAGCGGCAAACGACGACGAGTGTTTGTTCAGGAGTTCCCACGGAGCACTTTGAGTAACCACATCCAACTTTACTGGTGTCTTGCCAAGCCATCTGAATAGCATGTCCGATTTGGAATCTTTGAGCTGCTGAATTGTAAATCAGAGAGGTCCATCCGCTTGTCTCGAACTCTTGCCACCATTTTTGAGGAGCTTGTGTTGCCTGAATAGATTATGCTCATGGAACATTGGAAACTGTCTTACGTATTCTTCCGGAGTGCTGAGAGTGGTCGAATAGTGCCAGAAAATGTTCTCGCCTAGCTGTTTGACGTCAGAATGGTTTTTAGGACAAGTTTCCGCGAAAATTCGAGCTGCATGAGCCACTTTATCGCTCCAAGACTGAAATGATATATTGAGATTGTTGAAAGAACAATGATTCTTACCATTTTCCTCATTCGAGATGCAGCTGGTTTCTTGACTCCACGAACCACAAGTTGACCTTGAGCGAGACGAGAACGGTATTCATTATGAGCATTCAACAGATTCAGTTTTCCTTGTTCCGAGAACTCCTCACAGAGAACCTCTGAAATGGATGTAAAAGTATTAAAGCTTCGATGTTTGTTTTCTGGCCAAAACTCACCAATCGCCGAAGCGAAAAGAAGGAGAAGAAGAACGGTCCGCATACGATACCAAAACGATGAAATGAACCGAAAAAAGAACAGAGGAGAAGCAGAAAGAGTAAATGGGAACCAAGAGTGGGTGTCTTTTTGTCGGCTTGAAAATGATGGGAACTGGAGAACGGTTCCCACAAATTCAAATGGGGAATATTTGAGAAATACGGTTGAATTATTTATTCATGACTCGTGATCAACAACTCACAGGGATTCAGGATTTACAAATTTAGAGAAACAGAAAATAAAATTAAAAACAATCTAATGTCTCCGATGAATCACATTCATCTCCACATTTTCAGTTGGTTTTGGCGACACTAATCCGCTATCGTGAACCTGTTTCCTTCGAATTGCTCCTAGTTTTGCTTTCGCTCTCCAACGAACAATTATCATCAATACGGAAGACAAAGTTCTGAAAAAAAAGTAGACATTCATTTAAAAAAAGTTATGTGACTTACTTTGTATCCAGCTTCTTTTCAAGAGTATATGCCATTACATTAACACCAGCAAGGCCGTGTTCAATGAGATCCGCACCGAGTTCTTCATCATATTTATCCACGCGTAGGCCAATAGGAGAATGATGAATCAGCTGAAAAAACGAGTATTTTTGAATATTAAATTTTTGAAACATACAAATAGAATAATGAATGAACAAATTGCACTGTATGTCGCAATTACAAAAACTACAAATGTCTGTAGAAACAGAAGTTGGAAACCTCCTCCATACAGTAACCCATTTGCTTCCTCATTGGCCTAAAATAAGCGAATTTGATGAAAAATTTCCCAAAAAAGACAGACTTGATAGTTACATTCAGGTGGTCCGAAGTTCATTTGTCTTCGCTTAACAAAAATCGCTGGAGCAATCATTCCCCAAATTGAGCCAACGACATGTACCGGAAACACTCCAACTGGATCATCTATCTAAACATTTTCAAATTAAAATCTAAATTTTGTATAAATTTTACTTTCAACCACTCTGTTACTGGGTATGCGGCAAGAGCAAGAGAAGAACCGATTGCACCAACTAGAGTAGCTTGCCAAGGTGTAAAATAAAGACATCCACCAGTACTGGCTACTAGAGAAGCAAGCATTCCATCAATCAACATATCCATCTGGATCTTTTTCGTCGCCATCCGAGTTATTACAACTGTTACAACGCCTGGAAGATACCTATTCACAATGCTCCTATTATTATAATCATACCTCCCCCAGCCGATGCTAAAATGGTACCAACAGCAGATCTCATTCCTTCTGTCCATTGTCCATGAGTTACTGCATAGTTCGATGAAGTATTGAAAGCCAACCAACCCCACCAAATCATTAAAAATCCTAGAATAGCTTTAGTTGGATCACTGACAGTCCTTATTCCATTCTTTGCAAATCGGTTTCTCCTGGGTGTCAAGTACAACGTAGCAACTAGTCCAGATATCCCTCCCACTAAATGAACCTGAAAAGGACTACTGTACTGGTCCAATTAAAGAATAACAACAAACCGCACTACACCCAGCAGAGTCAACAACTCCCATCGTTCGAAATATTCCTTCTTGATCCCAGACCCAATGCCCAGCAACGGAATGGACAATTGTGATAAAGAAGGAAATGAAGCAGTGAGATTTTAAATGAATTCTTTCTGACATGCCAGCTGAAAGAAAGTAGATTAAAGGTTTTAATATCCTGAGAATTTCTTAATCTTACCAGAAACTATGGTTGATGTTGTCGTTGCAAAACTCATTTGGAAAATGAAAAGTGAGTAGGAGATTCCTTTCTGAAGAATTGATAAAGTATTAAATTTTTGTTTGTGTCAACCTCATCAGTGGAGTCATCATCTGAAACTCTCTCAGGATCGAAGAAAAAGTCTCCAAATCCAAAATATCGACCGAATTGATGTTTCGAATCCCCGAATGTCAAACCGTAACCAAACATCCAATATGCAAGGCCTTCAGAATGAAACATTAAAAATTCAAAATTTCTGATTACACATTACCTCCAAATATCACATCGAACACATTTTTAACCATACAGTTGACTTCGTCTTTCGCAGAAACCCTTCCAGATTCTAACAATCCGAATCCAGCAGTCATTGTGAAAATGATAAAACTGGAAGCCATCATCCAGACACCATCATCTTGACTCAAATTACAGTCAAGTTGTTTATCAGGTTTCATTCGAACCGTTGGTTGACTGTGGTTCATCATCTGAAGTTTATTTTGAAATTTAGAAAAAAAAAGAAAATTGAAGGGTGCAAAAAGGATACGGAAGGTAATAATTATATGAAAATTGTTGATCAAGTGTACTCTTTTAGGAATATTTTGAAATCACTCATCTGGAACGATCAATGTCAGGAAGTCAAAAAAAAAGTAGGAGAAGAGGAAAAAGGAGAGAAAGGGAGCTCTCACTTTTCAGCTGTGTTGTCGTGGTAACAATGAAAACGAAAAGAGATGAAGAGAGACTCGTATGTGCTCTTTTTCTCTAACATTTACATGATCTGCTTTAGAAAAGAAGGATCAGGAAAAAGAAGAGGTTTTATATGGAAAGGAACATCGAGAGAACAAAAAAAGAAGAAAAGTGTTGGAACAACTTCCGGCATCGAGAAAAAAAGGAGAGAAAAGAACAGAGAGTTGAGTATTGGTAAGAATGTTTCAAAAGAGCAAAAGAGCAAATTGATTTTGTGTTGTCAAAAAAAACGTAATTGAAAAAAAAACAACTTTCGAAATTCTGAACTTCTCAAAATCTCATATTGCCCAATTTGGAAATCCACATATCCAGACATGTAAAAATTTGAAAACTCCGAAATGCAAAAACTCCAAAATTATAAAACTGTAAACCTGCAAAATCTAAAATGATAGAGTTCTGAAATTCTGAAAATTCGAACAGCTCAGAAATTCAGAAGGTCGGAAATTTATGTGAAATGTATTTTTTTTTGTGGAGGGGGAAGTGAGGTATTTAAAAGTCTCGAACTAGAATTAGGAGTTTTGAACTTTAAAAAACATAAGAAATTCAGAAATTCGAAATTCTGAACTTCTGAAAAATCTAGGAATTCGAAAATTCGCTGCAAAAAAGTACTGTAAAAACACAAAACTTGAAAACTTGAAACCTTAAAAATCCAGAATTTAAGAGTTTGCAAAATCAGGAGTTCAGCAAGAATTTAGAAATTCGGAAAATTGGAAATAGAGAAATTCGGATTTATGAGTTTGAAGATCGCAAATTCCTTACTTCTATAAGTTAGACTATATTATCAGAAAATAAACTTACAATTAGTTTCAATGTCATAAGCCAATCTTTTTCCGGGGCATACCAAAACAAAAAAATCGTATACTTATTAGCCACTCTGTAGTACATGTGGCCGTATAAATATGAAACACACTGTGTTACAATTTATTATTTATTAAAATGAGGAACATGACGATAAACATAACTTCAATTGTCCCTATGAGAAACCCTATGAGATTCTAAAACTGTATACCACAATCCGTTGATATCCAGCACATCATCGAATTGAAAGCCAATTGGAAGTTTCGTACGATGTTCCACTCTTCTTACATTTCTTCTGACTACCACGTGGCAAATGATTCCATCTATTGGCGACTCTTGCATATCCCATTCGTGTCTCCGATGTTCACAGAGATAATATGATTTTGTGAAGAAACAGGACCATAGATTACATGAGAAAACGAAAGAGGCGAAGAGTAGTAGACAACAGAGTGGCCAGAATTTCTGAAAATTAAGAACAAATACATTTGTTGAATGTGAAATTAATGGTTTCCAATTGGATCATATTTGAACTCCTTGGAGTGATCACAAGGAAAGTACCCAAAGTGTCAGATCGATTTTTCTTAGATATTGGTGGAAAAAATGTCCCTTGCTCAGACTACAACAACACTTATAATTTGAGGTGTCGATGGGACGGTTTAGCAAAATCATATTTATAAAACGAAAAAACTCACCGTTAAAAAGAATGAGGCAATTGAGATTGATAAATGAAGCAAGCCAAACAAGACGACATATATTTTGATTCCAAAAAACGGTTGATCTTTGGGAGGAAGTGTCAAATAAAGATCCGACCAAACATTGCAAAGCAAAAACCAGGACGCTAGTAAAGAACAAAGCGCCAGAAAGTACATAAAACCGAAAACCTAAAAGTATAATTAGTTATTAACCATGTCATTTAATCTGAATACTTACCGGTACCTTGTATCTGAACCCTATTGCAATTATACTTCCAAACAATGTCCAAACCGAAAGTAACATCACGAAAAATCCCAAAATCACATGATTCAATTTTTGAGCTTTTAGCTTTGCCTCTTTCAACGCAGCTGATGACAAAACACCTACGCCAAAAAGGATGACAAGGTGTAAGTGGAGAAGAAGAAGCAAACTAGCTTCTTTTGTTTCGTAGGTAACCGGTTCAATTAGTAAAGTTGAGCAGACGAAAGAGTGAAAAAAAGTGAAATGAGTTAGTCCAAATGGGTGAAGATGGGTGTAGAACTCAAAAGCAAGAGAGAAAATGAACCATAATGGATTGAGTAGTCCGAATAGAATACATTTCAAAATGTAACAGATTATTGTGGACCGTTCCATCCGTACTGAAGCGGACCAACTAGACTGAGAGGGCAAAACGGGCAGAATGCGGTAGTACGGAGACAATCGAAGAGGAATAGAGGAGTTGACCTCTTCAGAAAACACACAGTAAGATTTCCTCAAAGATATTCCGGGAAGGTGAAGGTCCTCCATCAATGTCTCTTTGTGTGTTGAAAAGACCCTGAAAAAGCTAACAAGGGAACTGTACTCGGAAAAAATCTTTATTATCTCTTCACTCATTCAAACAAAAAAAATTACGCATTTATGTTTTTGTTGGATAAAAATGAGAAACTTTTTGGAAAGAAAATCATATACACACTAAAGAAAAAAACACAAATTCGAGATTTACAAAAAAATAGTACCTTCCCGAACCTATGCAATTTATTCAGCTGTAGCCCTGTCCAAACAATTTCACAATTTTTGAACCTTTTTATAGTACAGTCCTATAAGCCCAATTTCCAAATTGACCTGTACCGAACAATCAAAAAGGCTAAACAAAGTTTTCAGTGTTTTTTCTCCGCGGAGAAAAGAGGAATCGAGCAAAAGAAGTTTGACCACTTGTCTCGCCTTTCACGTACCAGGTCGAGCTTTTGTTTGTTTAAAAACTGTCGTCTCACAGGTAATAGTACTATTTTCTGAAAGCTCCACCGGAAGAAATGAATCGGGAGAGCCGATTGACTCGTCTTTCAATGTCCACTTTTCGTTCCTTTTCGGCTTGTGTTTGGGTTTTTCTTTTGAGGAATTTTATTCACTTTTCTTGCACTTTCTGCATGAATTCTATTACGGTTTAAAAATTATCTTATTTTTGCAAAGTCAATTTTAATCATAGATTGATCGTTCTTGCACATGTTACAAGAAAAAACTAGCTGAAAGTTGACAGTGTGTTTCACAGGTTTTACGGTAGACGTATTTTTTTCTGAAAACTTCAAGCTAATTTTGTTTTACATAGAAAAATATGTTTGTCCAAAACTTATCAAAAAATGCATACATGATCAAATACATGTATTGAAGCATTTTGATATTTCCTCAGCTTACAGTATCTTCTCTCAAGATAGTTTTCTGAAACTCCCACACACCAGTTGTTATAATATACTATCAAATTTCTCTTCTTATTAATCATTCATCATCTTTCTTTGCCTTTCTTTTCATTCTTCCACATATTTATTCTCCATTTTTGGCACCTCTCTCTCCATAAATATCCATTTGAGTTCAATACCAAACCAATTGAGGTCGATGCGTGAGACACTCGAAATCTTTTCGCTCCTCACCTGCAAATATCTTCTTCCACTCTCCACTCGATCGCCTTTTTTGTTGTTTTCTTTCACACTGTATTTCAATAAAAAAGAAACAATTTCAGCTGATTTTCAGATTCTTATTTCGTGAAATGAAGATTAGGTGAACATCATCTGAAATAATGGTTCATATCAATTTGACGCAGTTGGCTCACGATTGTGAGCTTCACATGAGTGAGCAAGAAGTAGATCAAATTGAAAGAAGGCATGCGAGACTTGATAAAGTGAGAGTTTTGAGTTTGAATAAAATTTTTTCGAAATATGATTTTTTGCAGTCAACAAATTCGATTCTTCTCATGACACCAATATTTTCAATCATCTCTTTCGTTTTTGCTTCAACTCTTTTATGTGCAATCATTTATGCTCTACTCAGAAGAAAAATTCCTTCCAGAAAGTATAGGTGAGTTTCAGATTGTACTGTAAACCTGTATTAGAAGGGCCTTTTCCGGACATTTTTTCCCGAAAATTTTCCTTGAAAAGTCAGGGAGTAAATTTTCGTAATTCATGAAAATCTATAAATTTCATCAAGATTGAGATTTTTTTTTTCTACAAAAAATTCTGTAAAATTGTGGGGTATTGGTAATATTTTTCATTGAAAACGTACGGAAATTTTTTTCCTACAACGAATTTTGAATGGATCCCTTCTATTAGAGGTGCTCTTTTATTTCTTCGATCCCCTTTCGGGCTTTTCTATTAGAGTGGCTCTTCTGATACAGGTTTGTATTTGGCTCCGCGTCACTTCGAAACCGGTCATTTCGAAACCGTCGTAATACTAAATGGATGAATTTCAGACTACAAAAACAATTTTAGGGTTTTCAAATATGCTTTTTCTGATATAACTCATTCTGAAATTCAAAAAAATTAAAAATATATAAATTTAATGTTTTCAAAAAAAAAAGAAAAATTCTCGACTTTTTCGATTTTCAGAATGAGTTATATCAGAAAAATCATATTTGAAACCCCTAAAATTGGTTTTCCAGAATCCCGAAACCTTAAAATTCCGAAATTCTGAGATTCTGAAAACATGAAATTTCGATATTCTGAAACTTTGAGATTCTGAGGTTTTGAGATTTCGAGATTCGGAGATTCTAAGATTCTGAAATATTGAATTTCAGAAATTCCGAGATTCTGAGATCCTGAATTCTTAGATTCAGAAATTCAGAAATTCAGAAACTCTGGGACTCGGAAATTCTGAAGTTCTAGGAATTTGGGATGCTGAAATTTTCAGATTCTGAGATTTTGAGATTCAGAGATTCAGAGATTCAGAGATTCTGAGATTCTGAGATTCTGAGATTCTGAAATTCAGAAATTCTGAAATTCTGAAATTCTGAGATTCTGAAATTCTGAAATTCTGAAATTCTGAAATTCTGAAATTCTGAAATTCTGAAATTCTGAAATTCTGAAATTCTGAAATTCTGAAATTCTGAAATCCTAAAAATTCTGAAAATTTGAGATTCTGTAATTCTGTGATTCTTTAAGTCGGAAATTCTGGGATTCTGGAATTCTAGGATTCTGTTACCACGGTTTCGAAATAATCGGGTTTTGAAACGACTGGTTTCGAAGTACGGTATTCTTTCAACTAGAAATTCGATAACTGTGTTTTTAGCATAATCATTTCCCGAACAGCAGCTGACATTTTCTCCTCCGTCCTGATTGCTGCAGCATCTCTCTTTGCCAATTCCTATTTAGGTTCGTTTCTCTTTTTCCACTGAATTACTGCATTTCAATCAGTTTTCAGCATCCTATATGGTGCTTGCTCTTTTTCTGTACATTTGCACTTTTGGTGTCATTCAGTTGACATCTTCTCATATTGCTGTTATTATTTTAAGACAGGTGAGCAATATCTTTCTATTAGTCTGAATGAAATCATTTAAGATAAGTGTGACTCGTCCATATGGCTTCCAATCCATTTGTAGTATCCGTCGGTTATCACTTGTAGTTGGTTTCACTTGGTGTCTTTCTATTATGTATGCTGCTGCTTATGCTCCAATGACTACAGTAATTGTGGATGCGTCTAAAGAGGACAAAGGTAGTTTATTCAGAAAATGGCACATGTTTTAAAGGTTTTTTTCAGTTTGCCCATATCATAACTGCCAACGTCCTCTAATCATAACAGCTATTACGATAATCGTAATTTCAATGTTCACTGTCCTTGGATCATATGGAATCGTTGTTGCTAAAATGGCTCAAATTGCTCATAGTGAAAAGTGGGTTCTATAATTTTTAACGAGAGAAAAACTAGTATTCAGAATGCACAATGAGCCAGAAATGACAAGAAAACGAATGCAAAAATTCTTCAAATTCGGTGGACATTTGGCTCTTTACACTCTCATTGTCTCGTTGATTTTCGTTGGTTCTCTTTTCATCCTTCACAATGCCGAAGATTATCATCGAATCAATCGAATGATCGCAATCAACTGTGATGTTTATGATGTAGGTTTCTTTGAGAAACACTTTCTCGAAAATTTAACTCAAGTATTATTCTGGTACAAAAAAGCGGAGCTGTGGACGAGAAAAACGACTACCGTAACCGAGATTGTTTTCATTTTCAGAATTTTTTCTCGATTCTCTACGTTTTCACTCAATTTTTTGGCTCTAGTTGGTTATTTCAGATTTTGAAGGAATTTTTTGGATTTTAGTAAAATTTTTGGATTTAAAAAAACTTTGGATTTTGAAGAAACTTTTGTTTTTAAAAAAAAAGTAGGTTTCTTGAAAAACATTAAAATCCAAAATTTTCCTGATTAAAATCCAAAAATGAATTTAAAATCAAAAAATGTCTTTAAAATCCAAAAACGTCTTCGAAATCCAAAAATGTCTTTAAAATCCAAAATATTCATTAAAATCCAAAATTTTTATTAAAATCCAAAACAACCAACTAGAGCCAATTTTTTCCCTATCAAGAATTTTAATTATCCGACTTTTTTGACAGAAAATAGCGACCAAAATCAGTAAAAAACGAGAAAATAAATTCCGAAAATAAAAATAACCTATGTTACTGTAGTTGTTGTTGTGGGACCTTAAGCCGCTGCGGAAAGACCACTGACTTTTCTCTTCCTTGGATCACAAGGTTCCAAAAGGCCTGGTCAGAAACCGCGCCCTAGCGAAAGTTATTATTCTAGCGCCCTAGCGAAAGTTATACAGCGCGATTCCTGAGAAGGTTTTTTTGAACCATGTGACAGCGTTTTTTATACCTGTATGCGATCATTAAACGGAAATTTAATCCTTAATTACCATAAAAATACAATTTTTGTTCAGTACCTAAATATAAAACTTCGTCTTGAAACGATCGCCGGAGGTGCTGTCCTCTTGTGGTGTGTCAGGATTATTTTCGATGTTGTCATCACTTTTCTCTCGGAAATTCGACTGTTACCATGGCTTCGATTGGATAATCTTCAGTCATTGGATAATAACCGGGTAATTTTTTGAATTATTATAATTTTCTTAAAATGTTGCTTTTTCAGATTGTTTCTGTTCGACATGGATTGGGATGGCAGAAAGGATGTGTCAACTGTCCTGTTTTCAATATAGAAAATCGTCTTCATCCTTTGGATTTCAAAAACTAAGTCGTTCAAAACTCGGTTCCGCTCTCCGTCTGTTCTCTCTTTCTTTTGCCATTTATCCGTCTTTCCCAGATGTATATGTATGAAAAATAAATAAATTGAAGTTTTCTGAGCTTTTATTCTCGGTAGGCGGGAGGCGGCTTCTCTGTTTTAAGTGTAGCGATTTCCAGACAAAAAAATCGCAGGGAGCATGACAATCAATTGCAACTAAAAAGAAGAGTAGTTTCATATAAAGGGAAATGGGTTCCAGGGGGAGAGACAAGATGGGAGGAAAAGACATGTCTGTTTTTAACGTAGAGTGGTGTGGGTTTCTTTTGAAAAATGGATAAGAATGCCGACGAAAATTTGGTACACTTTGGAAGCGTATTATCACCGTAACGACAACAATATATCAAACAATAGCTAAAAATAAAATGGAAAGAATTGCAAGGAAAGTAGGGGGGAACTTTTAGTGGATGGGAGAGAGATTGTGCAGTCAAGGGGTGAGACAGTGACTGATCAGAATGCGACCTGCACATCTATGACGACAAGAATCGTATATATACAAAAGTTGTCATGATTGAAATGAGACACTGTCTATCCTGGGAAAAAAATGAACAAAAAACAAGGCAAAAATAAGAATTGATTTCCGCGGAATCAAAAATGTTCGAAAGCGCTCAGACACGAGAATCTTCAGAAAGTAGGTTAGTTTTAAATCGTGGGGGTGATGTGATTCTTGAACTATAAATTAAGGTTGGGAAAAGAAAAATATATATGGTGAGGAGGCAAATGGGAAGATAAAAAAGACTCTAAAGTACAACTAGAATGTTATATTCCTAGACTTCCAGAAATTTCTAGAAAAAGGAATAAAACATAAGACAGGAAAAAAATGCATTCAAGAAAAAGATAGGAAATAAAAAGAAATCCCGCTGATTGGAGAAACAAGAGAATGAAAGAGACAGGAAAGGGAAAATACAGAAATACTCGGTCCGGATGTCGAACCGAGAAGGCTGCTGAGATGGCTGATGCAAAATGGAACCGTATTGACACTTGTAAAATGGTTATTATGCGCAGAGTGGAGACGAGACGTTGACAAGCAGACGATTCACTGAAAAAAAATCGATTAAGAATGAAAAAAGGTGTAGGAGTATTTAGCAGGGATCAGTCAGTATAAATTCATTTTTCATATTGCACACCACACGTTAATTATTCCCGATTAGTCTTGTTTTAGTGTTCACATAGTTTAGGTATAAATGATAAGGATACCAGTGAATAGAAAGGGGCTGGAAGCGGAGAAAATATTGCAAGAGGCTGTGAAGTAGCACTCACACGGATACTTACAATCTCCGATTCTTCAGCACTCTTTTCAAAACTTTTTCCGCATCAAAATATTGGCATTCGAGTCAATGTTTGGCAAATCCACTTTTTTCTACAATTTTTTCACACCTTATTTAGAATATTCAATTATTTTCGAATGGAAATCTATTTTTACAAAAATAGAATAAGAACAAAAACCTACATCGTGATCTGCGAGTCCTCCCATTGAATCCATACCATCTCTTGGTGGATTCGGTAACCTGCGACGAAGCCATTTGTGCTTCAAAGCTTGAGCTGGAGTCATCCGAGTCTCTGGATCCCAGTCGAGACACCGTTTCAGGAAATCAACAAACAACTCGTCTCCCATGTTCTTCAATGCCGTCGACCATGATCGCGATTCTGGTGGTCCACGCATCTTTCCTCTCTTCGACCTGGCGCCAGCGAGTACGACAGATCCATCTGGCATTGATGTCGCTGTACAGTATCGTGGGTATCCTTTCGAAGTGATGAAAGTGCGTGCACGTTTCGCTGTTTCCAAACTTTTTGGTGGTGGCATTCCGAGCAACTCGATGATAAGAGCTAGTTGATCATTCTCATCCTCTCCCGGTAACAATGGGTATCCGGTGAGAAGTTCAGCAAGTATACATCCAAGAGACCACATATCAATAGGCATTCCGTATTTGGTTCCAAGAATCACTTCTGGAGCTCTGTAGAAGCGTGATTGAATGTAGGTGTATATGCGTTGATCGTCGAAACATGAAGATCCAAAATCGATGACCTAGAATGATAATGTAAAATCCAGAGGACCATCGCTTCGTTGTTTACCTTAATTCCACTTCTTCCTTGCTGCTTCAGAAGCACATTTTCTGGTTTCAAATCACAATGTATCAATCTGTTCTTTTGCAGAAGATCCAGACACAAGAGCATAGAGTAAGCGAATTTTCTCACAAGCTGGAAGAAAAAAACATTATCGTATATACAAATAGTGAATAGTATTTTCTTACCATCAGTGAGAATCCTTGGAACTTGTTTCTCTTTATCAACTCGTAAAGGTTGATACTGAGGAGCTCAAACGTAATGCACTTGTGATTTCGGAAATTGAAGTAGTCGAGCATATGAATAATATTATGCGTTCCATCAGAATCTTGTCGTCGGAGATGATCTAATATTCTGATTTCTTCGTCGGCTTGACGGTGGAAACGCTTCTCATTGCGTACTAACTTCAGTGCCACATATTGCTGATATTTATGATCGAATGCTTTGATAACCTAGAACATTTCTGAGTTTTTTTTATGAAATGGTATTAAAATACCAACCTGTCCAAAGGAGCCTTTTCCAATTACTTTGAGAACTTCGTAACGATAAGCAATATGATCATGAACGACAAGTTGATATGACCCATTTTCATCATCATATCCACCATTATTAGCTCCTCCGATCACTCCTGGTTGTTTCTTCGCGTGTGATCCAACAAAGAAAACCCGTGTGTAATTGTAAATCTCGTTCTTCTCGTACGGTACTAATTTTGCACCGAACGTTTGTACAGCATCTTCCGGCCGGAATCCTGAGTTGGATCCAGAATTCGAGTTGTGTCCACCTTGACTACCTCCAGATGAGGAAGTGTGTGATCGGCTAAAAATAGATAAGGTTAGGTAAAAAGGGATGATACTTTTCAAAAAGTTTCTTTGTCTAGTTACTGATAAGAGCTATGACGTAATCATTGTCTCGTGCAAAGAGCATTGTATTGCCATTCAAATAAAAAAAGTACATTGTTCGATTCATGTCAACTGGTTTTCTGTTTTACGAGTTCGGAAAGGAAGCATCGCGTGCTAGTTGAAAATAACAACGAGAGTGACACTTTCAGTTATTACATTGTCAGCTGATTATATTCTAACCCGCCAATTTTGGAAAAATGCAGACAACCAATTTCGACATTCAAAATGGCGTCATGAATTTTTGTTGTTGTTCGAAAACAAGTGTCTCGGGTGGAAAGAGAATTTTCCGGATCGATGAGTCAATGAGAACACATCCAGTTCCTTTCTACTTTCGCAATACTTGCGCTTTTCTCTTCTATCTATTACAATTTCTCTCACCTTAAACTCTCATTGCTTGGACTCTTTGGGATTTTGGTGTGCATCATGGAATCGTGTGTTGAAGCAGTGTTGAGTGTGGAGTGCGATGCTGACAAATGTTTATTGGGTCCACCGATCGACTGCGTCATTAGACTTCCAGATCCTCCCGATCCAACGCCAGATGACGAATTGGACGAGCCTGTAATACGGTTCGATTGGTATAAACGAAAGTTTGACAACAAAAAATCATAGTTCAGGATGACATCATTCATGCCAATTTTATTCAACACTGGGATATCTGGTCATTCGAGGGGGGTAATCTGCACCGGAAACTCTGTTTGTTTTTTTATCCCTTACCTCTGTACCCCAGTCGAATCCCCGATGTAGACGGCTCAAAAAGTGTCATTCTAGCGGCCAAGTAACACACACTCTAGTCACTCAAACTTCCTGTACGGGACTAAGAGCCAGCTAGATGAGGGTGCGAAGGATCCTATAGAAAACATGAGTATTACGAAGAGCAATTTCAAAGAAAAGTGAAAAAGGTATTATACGAAGAAGAGAAATACGGATTTAACGAAATGAACGACTGGGAGGAACAGAAAGAACACTACTACAATGCCAATTATTTTGGTCAACTCTGTCGGGACGCGAGCGGCTCTTCCGCGCAGCTGGTCGAAGCATTGCGCGTGCAAATATACACGCACTCTGTGTAATCATCCATGGAGAGAAGCAACTTTTCTCGATGAAAACTCTCCGACGAAAACGACACGTATTGGCGTCATCTCGGAACATCTTGAACGAGATGCAACCGGTCACGCCTCGACACAGAAAACAAAAGAAATCATTGGCAGAATCACTGTCAAAAAAGCAAACTATTAGCACTTGGCAGACAGACGTAATAAGAAGTCGCAACTCCGTACTTTTCTCGAGTGAATCTTACGAGGAGCTGAGAAATCGCGAGAGCAGAGCGTGTTACTACTGCAACCGTTGTGCGTTCAATTGTCCTCTTGGCCACTTGAAGCTGCACCAAAGTATAGGGAGGGTTAAAAGAGACTCAATTTTATTATTTCTATGTTTTTTTGTTCACCACCTAGGACAGAAGGCCAGACCAAACGACCTTGGTGTCAAGAAGAGAAGGACGCGTAAGACCCTTTGAAAAAAGGTGTCAATCATGTATTTTACCTAGAGGTTTTCAATGCTTAATAACTTTTCTACTTCTCCATACATCACAAAAGTGTCAGTGCCATTTCTATTAATAAGGAAACATGGACAGAATAAAAAAACATGCACGATGATGGAGAAAAAAAAATCAAAATTGAGAGATCTTAATTCCGTAAAACGAATTACTATTAACTGAGAAATGAAGTAAACGAAAAACTGGGTTGACTGCCAATTGGCGAGAAGTCAATCGGTAGCCGTTTCCTACATCCGCTGGGTGTGACTGCTAAGGGTGTCGATGCGGTTGTTGAGGCCCGCATCGATGAGATGCTGGACCGTCAGGAGACGTAGACAAAAGAAGACAACAGCCCTACGAAGAGAAAAGACCAGCCGGCGGCAAATGCGGTCCATTTCGTAGTACGCGTCGACGGGTCCTAGATGAGGACACCCAGAAGACGCAGACACAGCGGGAGAAGAAGCGAGAGATCGGCGATTCAAACGACACAAAGGTGCAGAATAAAACTGGCAGAAGAAACAAGAGAAGAGATGCAGAAAGAAGAAGAACAAAAAGAGGAAGAAGGAGGGAAGCGGACACCCGCGCGGACCCGAGACTATTGTTCGTATTTGCCAGGTGGGGTCAAACCACTCTCATTGCCCCACCATCATTGGTGATGGCAATGGTACGAGCCAGTGCAAAAGACCAGATGGCCGGTCATGTATTTGCTTGACGGGTTCAGATTATCGTCCTCGTAGCGCACGCAAAATAAGGAGCAGATTGAAACTGCAGATGTCCAGATTTCATGAAATTTATGAGTCTCTCTTTCCTCTTTGGAGGACGAATGCATAAAAATTAACGATTCGATTTCCTCGACATCGTTCGCTTCTAACTATGTTCAGACATAAATGATCAGCGATAACGATGCTTCTTTACAGAAAATAATCTCATATTCTGCGAATTCTCACAAGAAAGTGGTCCATATGCGGCAAATAAATGCTAACACCTATCGTACATTTATTTTTCGTTCAGCGGAAATGGAGACGAGCGCAGCGGCATTTCGGTGTCGAATTTCGCGTTTTGTGGCCTTCACCCCGGGATCTTTCTTTCTCTCTCACTCATTCTAGGGATAACAGCCATTATACTAATTACCACACGGACTTTTCAAAGTGAAGGATATTGTGAACAACGATAAAGCGTAAAATGTGATAGAGAAAAATAAAAATTGGGTCGGAAGGCAATTGAACAATTTTTTCTCTAAAAATCATTGAGAATTTTCGCGGGAAAGTGAGAGAAAAAGTATTTGGGGAGTTGAGAAAAATTTTCATTCGCGGCGAAATGAGAAGAATGCACCGAATGCAGACGAAACGACGAGCAAATGCAGACGTTCAAAAAATAATTTCAGAAAATCTTCTGCAGTGTTTCGAAACAAGTTTGCTAAATATCAAACAAAAAACTTGTCATACTGAAGACTGTGCTCAAAATGTTGTTATCAAAACGCCCATTGTTCTAAATTTTCTTTGATAACAACTCAAAACCGAATCGTACAGTGGCTTTGCGAAGAGCAAAAAAAAGAACAAAAAATTAAATTGAAAAAGGAGAAAAGATAATAAAGTTTCATTTGATCCATCCGGAAATCGATAAGAAGGTTCTCAAATAATAAGGACAGTGTGAAACAGAAACATGACTAATGTACCGGTCGTCACTTTTCTTTGCGACCTCTTTCCATGGGAAACACCTAATTAAACAGAACAGAAGAGCAAGACAGATTAGAGATGGAAAAAGGGATAAAGAAACGAGTAGACACACAAAAAAGCCAAAGAGTAGTAGCATCAAAACTGAGCGTTCACTTCCTAGTAATTCGGTGCCCTTTATGAAATGGGCGGGAGCGTGTGTCCTCTGTTGTCCTTGAACAGACTGTGAGGGACAAATTGGATAGAAACGTGCTTATTATTCACTCAATCAGGATGACCTACATGGAATACAAAACGAGGACATTCGCTTTTTGGATTGAAAGAAGGCGTTTTTTATTGTCGTTGACTGAATCTCCACGTGGAGTTTCCATTAGGGGAATATAGGACACTAATCGAGTTGAGAGGATGGCTCATAGGGAGGTTCTACAGAGCACGCATGCGCGAATTAATTAAGACTAGACGGGGGAAAGAAGAGGAAGGAAGAAATGTTATGAACCATTTTTTTTTCGAGACTAGACTATGACCGACTACCAAAAAATATATGAAAAATATTAGCTGTAAACATGGAAATAAAAGGATTACTGTAGAATAAAACGGTCCTTTCAAGACTAGAATTAAATAAAAAGGAAACAAAATTTAGAATACAGGAAGACTTAAAATATTTTAAGATGTTAAAAAAAGAAAGTGAGTGAGGTACTGTTCCAGCAATCTTTTTACTACTATCAACAGAACTGACTCACACATGGGTTTGCCTACGCAAATAATGAATTCTTCATCACCTCTCTCACTCTCCTGAGAAGATTTGTGATTCAAATTCATTTGCCTACGCAATATTAAAAGTTCTTCAGTGTTGTACATTGTCACCTAGAAGTAGAATCAAAATTTTGATTAAGATTGAGTAGCTGGATTATCCAAAAAATCAATTTGAAAAATTCCTATATTCTCGAATTCTTGTTGACATACGAATGTGTGTTCATGGATTCGAATCAGGTGCTTAGCGATACGAAAAATAAATCTAGTGGTTCCGAGGAGGCAGAGTTTGGAACGGTGCCAACTGTTCCTTCGGTAATTTGCAAAATATCAAAAATATTTATTTATACATTGGAACCACCGAGTATTGATATTTACATAATTCTGATATTTCTGTTTACTCATATGATGTTTTTTTATTCCTCTCTCTATTTTTCCAAAAGCCTGTTCCTATTTTTTATTCTCCTAGAGGGTGGATGTAAACAAAAAAAAGCAATAGTTCAAAAAAAACATACCTTCTTCATAAGAGTAAAATCGGTGAAACGGAATAGCGAACATGGCCCAAAAACAACAATAACCCGAATAGAGAAAATTGACTAGCTGCTGCAGAGGCAGCAGGTGTCTTTTGTTTTTTATTTTAGAACAGACGAGAAAGAAGGCTGTATACGTGTACAGGTGGAACCCTCCGTATCGACTGTATACTGATAGCAATCGGCTAGAACCAGTCAGGTTTCAGGCGGCTTGAGCATTCGAAAGTTGTTCTTTAGTTGCAGAAAAAGAGTTTAGAAATTAAAGAGAGTCTAGAGAATCCTATCAAGTGCTTGTCGTTTTCATGTGGCTCTGTCGCGGGGAGTTTTACTGCTTTTCAGTTTCAACGAAACGACAAAAAATGACCATCGTTCAGATCATTCGAGTTCATTTTGTTCTTTCTTGATTAAGTCATCTCAAATCTACTACATCATGAGTTACACCACCCAAAAAACAGAAATCGGCCAAGCGAAGAAATTATCTCAAGGTGGTGACCGATAATAAGGCATGCTGCTCCACATGTGCTCTTCATGTGGTTGCCGTTAAACATAGTACAGAATAATAAAAAATCGAAAAATCGTACTAGTGGCTCCTGAACGATAAAAACGCAAAAATGTGGAAAAAGGTTAAATTTCAATGAAATTTGAATACTTGAATTTTTGAATGTTTGAGGAACTACAGTAATCACTATATTTTCTTGGGTCTCAGAGAATTCTTGTTAAAGAAGCTCTCTCGATTTTAGAAAAGAAAAAAAAACAAAACAAACCTCGTAATTCGAAGAGGCTGGAATACATGGAAGTAAGTAGTAAAGGACCACAAAAAATAAGACGAAGCGGTTCTCCGAAAGGCGCCGTCAAAATACGATAATCGAATTCATCCGGAGGGAGAAACCAGAAGCGGTCGGGGTGGAGCGAGAGAGCTCAATATCCTTTCCTTCCTCTATCAGCCGATACGTGAGCCTATGTAGCAGTAGTGAGGAAGAAGGAGAAAGAGAAAAAAGAAGGAGGATGGAAAAAGAGAAGGCGTGTCAAATATACGAAAAAAAAGTAGAAGGCGTCTAACGGAGACTCAGACACAACTAGAAGGATGGTTGCTCAAACGGAGAAGCTGTCATCCAAAGCCACCCACATACAAGGAAGACTAGGCCCATGGACCAGTGTCTTCTTTCGTCCTGCTCTTTTCCAATCAAACTTGTGAGCGGGAAATGTAAGAAACGTAGGAAAGGAAGAAGAAGAAGAAAAAGGAAGTATGTAAAAAAAACGACGACGAAGAAACAGAACAGAAGTCGATGGAAAACGACGGGAAATGCACCGATTATACATACTCTTTCTCTCGTTTTTTTCTTTCTTTTTCTTCTTCTTTTCATTCGGTTCCATTCAAAATTTCCTAATAGCTGCAGTTGGCAGCTAAACAGAATCTATCTGTTCTTCGTTTTAAAAGGAAGTTAGCGGTCATGGACACAGAGGCCGAACAACAAGAAAGGAAATCTGTCATTATATCCAGAGAAATAATAATAATAATAATAACAGTAGTGGGCCAATGTTCTCTTCTATTTCAAAAGAGTCACTTGCACTTTGTCACTCTTAATGATAGATGAAGGGGAGATATTACCCAGAGAGAGCTCAGTGAGTTCAGTGTGCATTCGAAATGAGTCCTTGTCAAAAGAACAACTTCCTATGAAAGAGCACATCAAAGGGCATTCTAGAGAGAACCGTGTGACTTTCAACTAAGTGCCAATCAATCCAAAAAGTTTAGTTTAGCAAATTCAATTTCGAAAAAGTTGTTGTGTAGAGAGAGAGAGAAAGAGTCTCCAAAAGCGGCGCGCGACCTTTTTTTTCATCTTTTGTTTGCAGTAGAACAGAACACTGATCCTATATAAATTCTCTTTTTGGTGAGTTCCCTCTTGGTGTATTTTTTTGCTCCCTCCAACTATATCATCTTTCTGTTTTTCGTTTTTGCCTCTCTAGACCTCCCCAAGTATGCTCATTTAGCGCCGCCGCCAACCAAAATCCGATTCTTTCTGGTCGTCTCAGGTGGAACGGAGGAAGAAAACAAGATCAGAAAAATAAGAAGAAGAAGGGAACGTCTGATATAAATAGAGATATTATAGGCTTCTTCTGAACATCTTCAAATATCAGAATCACAGTGTTCAAAAACAAATTGGCATGATTATTCTTTTAAATTTGAAATAAGAGAAAAGACTCACCATTGGATGAACTGGTTCCAACACTGGGAAGTGCTCCGGTAGTTGCTTGTGCAGCTACCGAGTCTCGTACTGGCGCTAACACGTCAATCATCGTTTTGGATGCGCGTAGAGGTGTGACAATGTTCGTCGAGTTCCCTGGAGCGCGGATTGTTCCAAAAAACTGCAAAAAGTAAGAATTCATGTTTTGAAACTAGAAGACATATCAGTTTACTTACCGCCTGGGTCTGGTGACTATTGATGTGTTGTTGACGTGGCAAGGATTGCTGATAAGCGTAGTTCGGTCGAACGGCTTGCTGACCAAGAAGTTGAGAACTTGAAGACTGTGGATTTGAGTAAAGTGATGACGATGTCTGTTGAAGTGGAGCCAAGTGTTGTTGAGATCCACCAAGACGACGTTGCTGTTGAGCTTGTCCACTTGGAAACTCGTAAGATCCTGTAAATAAGTCAAACTAGCAATAGAATGGGTGTTTATTTGGTTGGTGAGAAGAAGAAAACACAAATACATATACATATTGATAAGAAGTGTAAGAGACCAAACGATCTTATACCAATATATGAAAAAGGTATGAATGAAGGAATGTCGTGGGGACTCATGAATAATTAATGGAAGAACTCTGCTGACGCAGCTAGGAAAAGAAAGTTATTTTTTGAGCTATGGGCCGACGACTTCTCGAATTTTGGAATTTTGGATGGCTGAATATCCAAGAAAAATATCAAAAATTCAGGAATGAGAAATAAGAATTCTAGAAATAGAAGTCAGATGACATGAAAAATAGGAATGAAAAGAATGAAACGAATAAAAGAGAGAAGACTGAAAATATTTGGGGAAAGTACTATATGGATGTGAATTGAAGTGCGGAAGGGAAGAATGCTGCAAGCTGGCAATGAGCAAAAGCTCGCGCCCGCCGCCCAACTGACCGGAAAAACAAACACGGTATTGGTCCAGGAAGGAGTCTCTCTCCTGGAACTGCTGCGAGTGATGCGTGAGCTGCCGCGTGCCGCCCCGCGTGTGCTGCTAGGGAGGCGGCTCTCCAAATACGGAGCACTAGGGGATGATGATGGAAAGAATCGACAAAAAAAAGGGAAAACAGAACACCACAGTCGAACCGTATTCCGGTTTCCCCTGCTGAGAGTGCGGAAGGATATGTACTCAATGCGCAGAGACGCTCGACGTTTGACGCGCCCCGGAAAGCCGAGCAAACCGATTGGAGGGGGCTCGGAACAGCTGGCGCCGCCGCTGGCCGAATGACGAACGATTTGCAAACCGATTGACGTATTTGGGTGGCACAGGTCAGACGAAAAGAAAAACCACGGAAATCAGCAAGTCAAACAAAAGGAAAGGATAATGATAAGATCCCTGGATGCATCTTCAAAATGTTGAGGATTAGGAGAAAAAGAGAAAAATAGTGAAACTAGAGGTAGTGCAACTATTCGTTAGCCTAGTATAAGTCTACTCATGCCAATCTTGGCAAGGATAGGAGAAGTGAAATGTGTCCTTGAAAATAGAAATTAGATCTTGTGATACGGATGTTGTTGTGATATCCAAAACAACATGATTTCAGATTGTATCTCAACTACAGTAATCCTGTCTAGACTTCCTCCGTTGTGAATATTCCTAGAACATATTTTAAATGAATTGTGGCAGATGAGAAAATTGAGAGAAGAACTCCATCTTCATCATTGCCACACACGCACCTGACGACTTTTGCTCCACCGAACTCATTGATGTGAAAAAGAGAAGAAGAGAGGAGAAAAGCTGACCAACAGGTGACCCTACTTCTGTACACAAACCTTGATCTGTCACAAAATTGCGTGCTCAAAGATGTTCCATGGAAACGTCCGTCCACACGAAATTTCGTATTCCATGAAACAAAGAGCAATGTTCTACTACGTGGTTTTTTTGCTTCAGGGTTCCCTAATTCAATTTGATTCAACCAGCTCCAACCGAGGAGTCGAAAAGAAGAAGAAAAAAAAACAAAACAGCTCATTGCAAACAGATCGAAACAGTAGGCAAACAAGCTTTTGGAGCCCGAGAGATTGAATGGACAGTGGGCAGTTTACGTGAGTGCTGTCGTCATCCACGCCAAGAAGGAACGACGAGGGGTACTGTTTACATTCGGCACAACGAAAATGGGCAAAAGGAGAATTGGAGTTTACAAAAGTGTAGACGACGGGCGCGGAAGAGACGCGCAGTGCCGCGTGTGTATGCTCCAGGGCTTGGAGATCACAAAACGAAAAAAAGGAGGAGAAAAAAAACGAAGCTGAAGAGAAGTGTACTTTTTAGGCCCGGGCAAGTTTTAGTTTGTCGAGGTGAGAAGAAAAAGAGTTGAAGCATAAAAAGAAGAAGAATAAGAAGAAGAAGAAGTAGTAGAAAAACGCATTTCAGGAGAAGCGCGAAGAAGAAAGAGAGGCACACCCTTTTAGTCAGAAGACTTCCAGGTGGAAAAAATATATGGGGAAAGGAAATTGAGATTAGGCTTGATGGGATTATCGTCGTTATTCTTGCTCTCTCTCTCACTGACTCCCACGAAAAAGTGAGGGAAAAAGATACAATTACGTATGTAGAAGAAGAAACTACTGACGTGGCAAACATAAGACGTCGATGATTCTGAATTTGGTTCCGTCGGAGATTAGCCACCACAAAAGATCATGGAATTTCAGAAAGCTTATCAAATTTTTTCAGGATTTTCTTTGGATTCCCAAAATCCTTATGTGAGGTCAAATATTAGAAAAATAACTAATCTGGATTGAGCAAGAACTTGAGAATCTATAGAGAATAACTAAAGTAAAATGGCTTTAGTAGTCGTCGGTAACTAGGTGACAGGGAGAAAGCAGCCAAAAATTGTCATGGCGATGTGATGAGACGACACGTCGTTGACGCCTTCTGGTCTTCCCTTCTCTCTTTTTCTCGAGACAGCCATGTCGACCGTAAAGAATTATATTTTCTCTTCTTGTTTTTTTTTTCAGATCGAGACCCAAAGTATTTTAGATGAAAGAAGAAGACGACAGAAGAACTGGTACTGCTGCTGCTGACATAAAAAGAAGTCGTTCCTCTTTTCCGTCATTTTCTTAATGTTTTTTGGTATTCCATCCGGACCAATTTCATGAGGTTTTCGTATTTCAACTGGGCAAAATTTGAAAAAAAAAACTGTCTAGTCAAATGAAATTATAGGATCAAGCTGAAAACGTCCAAAATGGCAACTCAGGAAATAATAAATCGGGCGAGGTTCATCATTTTTTGCAGATGAGTCTCGTGAGCCCCGATGGAGGGCAGATGAAGAGGCAAAATAAAAAGTTAATCCGTATTCGATTTGGCACGTATTATAGGGTGTTCTGTGAATGAATTGGATACAAATGGAGACGACGACAAGGAGGAAATGGATACGAAAATGGGGATGATGAGTCAAGTCTTCTTGAATCTGAAAATGGGGAAAACAAAACAGAAAGAAGAAAGAGAGAGGCATTATCAAAAATCGAACTGGAAAGTAAGCTAAGTAATGGTGGCATGAGGAAAAAAGTTCGGGTAAGAACTAGACACAAGCCCTAATTACACGAACATCATACGGATGTTGTTGACACAAGAAAGAAAAGTGACGTGGCACTTTCTACATGCTTCTTCTTCTTCGTCTTCTCGGTTTTAGTATCATACACATACCGTAGTCCCTGTAATAGAAGCCCACCCAAATCGTTCACATTGAGCTCAATTATATTGATTCCTGTGGAAGATATCAAAAATTTGTCAACTGATAAAATACTGCTAATGTTATGATAAACAATTTATCAATTGACAAGTTGCTGATATCTTTTACAGAATTTGAGAGAATTGGGCTCAAAGTTTACGGTTTGGGTGGGTTTCTATTAGAGGTACAGTACTGGCCAAAAAGAATGCGTCGACAGGATAAATGCGTCGACAGGACTGTAACTTTTTTCAAAATACAGCTAAAGTGCCAAACTTTTTTGTAAAATGTAGCAAATAACCATATTAAAAATCTTATAAAACCTTTTTTACCCAGAAAACGGAAAACAAATTTTTTGGAAACAAAATTCAATTTTTGGAAAATTTCGGATTTTTGGTTTTTTTTTTGTTTTCAAAAATCTGACGATTATGAATGTGTAAAATTAATTTTGATCTTGTTTTTAAAAAATTTTTCATCATAGTTCCCTATTGTTTCCAAATTTTTGAAAAAAAACCTCCAAAATCCCGAAATTTTCCAAAAATTGAATTTTGTCGCCAAAAAATTGTTTATTGTTTTCTGTGTGAAAGAGTTTTAGAATATATTTTCTAAGGTTATCGGCTACATTTTACAAAAAAGTTTGACACTTTAGCTCTATTTTGAAGAAAGTTACAGTCAAAAAACCTGTTGAGTCGACAGTGTCGACGCATTCTTTTTGGCCAGTACTGTAAGTGTCGTAAATTCAAAAAATCAGGTGATTCTATTTTTAAAGAAAAATTCCAGATTTTTTTTGATTCGAAACTGGAAAGGAAATCAACTGGAATAATCTCTAAAGAATTTTATTTTCACCAGAAGGAATACTGTATGTTCTGGAAGTAAGAGAACCTTGAACTCTGAATCATGGCTGGAAATTTCTGGAAGAGACTCAGAAGTTTATAAAATGTGTTTTGTATAGAAATCTAAATTATTTTCTCTCTCTCTCCCTTTTTTCTCTTGGCTGCCGATCGGGAAAATTGAAAAATAAACGAATCCGACAATTCAAGCCTGTGGGGTTCATCCTGATAACATGGGGCTCTTATCTGGACGGCTCTAAAAAAGATTGCCAGAAGATATTGAAAACATGTTATCAGATGAATAAGAAATTCAAAAAGGAAGAAGTTAAGAAATATAAGAAAGAGATAAAATAGGAAGAATAAACTATAGAAACGTCGTAAAGAGTGTCGAAGTCGTGGTGAGTGTTTATGCAAAAACAAACAGAAATATGGGGTGAAGGAAAGAAAGAGAGAATAGGGGAGCTCCGCGGAGGGAAAAATATAAATTGGCTCATGAAGGACTGGAGAAGTGTATCAGACACGGGAGGGCAAAAGTACTATGGAGGATACATTACGTTTTGGAAAATGAATTATGATTTTCAGAGTATAGATTATAGGAGCAAGAGAATGGCAACATTGGTATAGAAATGAAATATGATTCGACTACTTTTTGAAAAGTTCCGAATACAAACAAAATGGCTGGATGGAGAGTGTGAATGAATAGAGTACAAACTTCTTCTTTTTGTTCTCTTCCCGAATGAAGATTTCCGGTTTTTTTTAATAGTAATCAAGAAAAGATTATGAATATTTTGTTAGAGTGGTAATATAATATTTGAGAGGGAAAATATTCAAGAAGAAGATTAGTATGAAATCAACAAATTTGGCTTCCATGAGAAAACTTTCTAGAATAACAACTTTTCAGAAAGAGCATAAAAGTTATATATAAGTCAATTTCACCTGATTACACCTTGTACGTCAGAGAAAACTTTGTAGTTCTCTCTATTCAAACATTTTTATGAAGTGTGCGTTATAGAATTTTCAGCTGCTAGTTAGTTTTCAAAACCAAAATAGATGTATATCAGACTATGATAATATCCAAATGGAAATTCCTCTGTGGGGAATAGGGGATAATCTCACTAGAAAAAGAGGAGAGAAAACTGAAAAAAGGAAAAAGCTATAAGATTTAAATGAAGCCAAATAAATTCCGGAAAAGAAGGAAGATTCTTCTTCTTCTTTTTCTTCGACTTCTTCTATTTCATTTTTCCTCTCCCGAGAGAGGCCTTCCTATACTACTACTATAGTGTTCTTTTCCGACCGACGCAATGGCGGCCCAGGAGGCCATTCAGAAGATAAAAAAACGCCATTGGTCTATTGAAAGTCGGTGTTGAAAGGACAGCGAAAGGACGAAAAAGAAAAAGCTGTGAAAATGATTGTGATGATGAGCGTGAGAAGAAGAAGAAGCAGAAGAAGAGGAATTTCAAAAGAAGAGGTGACACAACCAACAAAAAATGCGTGAAGCTGTAAGACCTTGAAGCAGAAGAAGAAGAGGAGAAAATAAGGACGAAAAGAAATCAGATTTGCATTCGGAAGAAGTAGAACAAAACTCCGTGTGTCCCGAAGACGTCGGAAAGGGAAAGCGTGTGTGTGCTCTTTCCCCGAAAAGAGCAAGACCTAGTCTCGGAAAGAAAAGAGGGTAATTGGAGGTAATGCAAAAAGAAGAGGAGAAATAATGCAATGAAAAACTGATATCTTGGCTGTGGATCTGCAAAGGATCGCTCTAGAAATTAGGAAAAAATGAGAAAAAGGAGGGGAAATATATGCAAGAGCTCTCTGACGTAAAAGGCTAAACTTCAGAGGAAAGGGAAAGAAAAAGGTCAAAATCTATAGACACCGTAAAACCTGCATTAAAAGGGCCGGTCCTTCTATTGCTCCAAGGTACCCCCGGGACCCTTCTATCACAGGGGCCCTTCAATTAGAGGTCTTCAATGAAAAATCAATTTCCCCGAAATTAAGCAAGTTTTTCAGCAAAAAGAGTATCTCCACAAGTTTCTAAGAAATTTTGAGTTTTTTACGAAAATTAAAAACGCACGAAGAATTCAAATATCAAACAGCACATTGTGAAGGGGGCCCTTCTAATACAGGTTTTACGGTAATCAAATGTAAAATTTTGAGAAGTCCAAAACCTTCTTTTGATGGATATTCAAGCGCAGAGTGTGGATTGGGAATCAGTTCTCACAGAAATTTGGAAGTATGCGAAATAATATTGAATCTTTAATGATATTGAAGGACAATTGATACATATAAACCTTCAGATTTTGTAGATTCTGAGAATTTATGTAAGAAAAGAAGAAAATAGTTACAAGAAATGTGGTCTAAAAATGGGTTTCCTTTTACCAAAAAGTGCAAGAGTCCTTTTCCAGGAAAACTTGAAATTCTTTCATAGAACAAGACAAAGAAAGGAAGATTTGAAGATTTACAAGAAGAAAGGAATCTCAATGAGCAAAACTCGTAGATTAATATAACGACTTCTTCTTCTTCGCCGCCGAAAATTGGCTTGATTTGGGATTTGAAACGAGAAGAAAATGACCAGAAGAGAGGAGCTTCTGTGGACTAAGTGGACCACGAATCTGTCGTATTCTTTGTGCACTTGGACAATGTAATACTTCTCTTTAGCTTTTGCTTCGTTCATCAGACAGCTGGTTGAGAAGAAGAAGAGATAGAGAGAAAAAGACAACGAAGAAGAAGAAGAGAAGGGCAAATTACGGAAACAGAGCAAGTATCAAAATGGTCTCGAGGGGAAAGATTCTGGAAGGTTTTGAATTTCCTTCTTCAAAACCAGATAATCGCTTATTAATAAAACCGAATAATCGATTACCGCACATGTGTAGCTTTCTAGAGAAGCTTTCCTTCTCTTTCATTTTCTTTTTCAACTACTTTATGTATATGTGTTCGGAGAAAGTGGATACGTACTAGTAGCAGAATAAAAGAAAGAGAAAGAGAGAGAAAGTGCTAGCCTGCTTGGTTTCCAAAGTATGGAAGAGGAAAATTGGAATTTCCGTCGTTACTTTTCTCCACACATCGCCGTGTAGATTCTGTTGCGTAAGTGGTCAGAGACCGAGTTCGACAAATTTTCTTCGTTTTGCTCGGCGGCTTGAAGCCCTTTTCTCGCAGAAAAACAAAAAGATGCCACTGATCAGAAAAAGAACGCCTACTGATTTTCAAATAAAAAGAGTAAGGGATGGCTGACGTCTGTGAGAGAAGGAAATTAGAGTGAGGGAATGAAATCAACGACGAAACAAAAATAGAAACTCCAAAAAAGAAGAACTAACCGTTGTCGAAAGATGATGTGTGAATGTAGTTGACGAGGTGTGGATTGGCAGATGAGTTTATAACTGGAGGAGATATATCTCGAATTGCTTGCTTCAAATCACGCGAATAGGTACCTAATGGTCCGTGGAGATTGCTCGTTGATGAGTTTGTCGAAGATGGTTGATGATAACTTCGTGTGAGAGTGTTACCTGATCCAAGGGCTGGATTACGGTGACCCTGAAATGTTTACTTGGGAATGATTACGATAGATGACTGATATGTATACGGGACAAATTTAGCCAATATAGAAAATTCGATTTGAAAATTTCTTTCTAAACTTTTATACAGTTTTTTCCTCAATTTCCTTTTCTTATATGTTCCACTTCACATGTACTTTTTTTCAGAATTAATTGTACTTTAAGAAATTTAATCGCATCAAAATTGTTCCCATGTTATGTATTTTTCTATAATTAATTCAAAAAGTTCCAATAAAAATCCGATATCTCAAAAACTCCGTTGACAGTGAAAAATACGGCTTAAAAGGTGGCGAATAGGGACGAGGATTTGAATTCCCGCGCTGTGAGAAACTTAGGCCACGGCAACCGGACGCCTTTTTTTGAAGTGGACGACAGTGATTTTTAAATTAGTTAAAAAAAAATAACCTGCGCAAGACTGTTACTGCTCGCTGAGTGTGGTGATCCTCCTATGAGAGTTGGTGGTAATGAGTTGTGTGAATGATAAACTGGATGATGATGGTTGGAACTCGAAGAAGAAGCTCCCGAAAAAGATGACGGCGCCGCGGCGAAAGACGCCGACTGTGGAATCTGAGGTAGATAGAGCTGCCGGACGAGTGTAGTTGATGTTGGACACTCACTGAAATAAGATAATTAAGTTTACAGGGAATGGAATTAGGTCAGGATTTCAAATGGGCGTTGTAAATATCAAAATGTTCAATTTCATAAAATTTATGTTTACACTTCTATTGGCCTAGAAAATCTCAGTCATCTTTGTATTTCGATACCCTAGACTGAAAAACAAGGGAGAACATAATAACACTCTCAAAATCAGAATCTAATACAAATTTTTGTCTGAAAAACATAAAATCGTAAAAAAACCTCCGACTACTACCATCGACGAGGGAGAGAGTGAGTCTGTAAATCTAGAAAACAACAAAAAACAACTAACACGATTTTTTATGAACTAAAAACCGCGAGACACAGTATCAGAGAACTTATGGAAGAAGAGATAGAAAATATATATCAATTCTAAAAAAAAGTGGGTTGAAAAAAATCTTATCAAAAACGAGATAATCATCTTCGAATAGGCCTTCTCGGCCGTTTTTTTCTGTTTTTGCATCTCTATCAATCAATGTATTCAGAATTGAGAATAGACAGTGTAAAGTACATCATCATGCATCAGCTGATTTTGGAAGATCTATTAATTTTCAAAATGAAAAACTAATAAATTGAAAAATAGGGTCGATTTGTGTGTGAACACTCTCTCCACACTCACACCTAATTCATTCTCACTTTCTTCATACATTATTAGCCATGCAAAAAGGAGAAAGAGAACCAAAAGTGAAAAGAGAGAGAAAAGCAGGCGAACGTCGGTTGCCGCCTAATCTATTCATTTTCCCTCTCTTTTCTATAAATCAATTGCCATCATCCTCATTGCCCATTTTATTAATAGGTACGTTTGCCTTCTGTTTCCTCCTGCCGACGACGACGCCTCGTTTTCACTTTCGAAACATTTGAAACACACAGAAATCTCTCTTTTTATTCAGTATTAGGAGGAAGACGCAGATACAGAAACGAATTATACTATATCTACAGGTATAGTGTCAATTTGAAGTTTCAATGGGAGGAGGAATAAACTATCTTGCCACTATTTGAACAACAGGATTCTAAAAAGGATTGTTGGGTCGTACTTTTAAAACTTAGATTCTTGATTTTAAAATACATTTGAATATCTAACCTAATTCGTTTGAAACACCTGTTTTGCTAATTGACATATTAACATTGAATCGGAGAAAATGGTGGGATAATTTGTTGAGAATCATAAAGATTTCCCTAATACCGTATTCTAATAGAAGTTCCCTCAAACCCTTAACTTTGAACTCTATTCCCTCGATTCCTATGAAAGATATCAAAATATTGTCAACTGATCAATTATTGATGATATTATGATAAACAATTTATCAGTTGATAAAATTTTGCTATATCTATTAGAGACAATACAGTATTGAAGGAAATAGAAAGATCTTCTTTCGCTGAATAATCATAAAATGAGCTTATGGATCAGACTAACACGGATCATCTTCCACCCCCAAGATATCTTGTTTTCCTAAGTTTTTTTTTTGGAATAAATATTTTATCAGTTCTGGAACCCTTGATTTTTGATTCTCAGCTGAAAATTAGAATCTCTAAAGGCATACATCTAGCTTTCATTGACCTTCTTACGATCCACTCGTCCCGACAGTATTCTTCACTTTTAAAACTACACAATCCAATTTACAAAGATCTTATCCCTCTTGCCATTTTTCTCGAATTTTCCTATCTTGATTTTGTCTAACTAAGGAAACTGCATACCTCGTAAGATTCTGAAGACTTGGAAGTTTGTTAGAAGACGTTGAAATATTAGAATCAGTCAGAGAGCTCTTCATTTTGAAGAAAAACGAGGATGAAATGAGCTTGAGAGCTCGTCTTCAGAGTAGGAGGCGTTTCTTTCAGAAAAAATGAGAAATAGATGAGAGAAATGAAGAGGGTGAGACAGGAAGAATTGTGTTCAAAACTACATTAACAGACGGTTTTATGTAGTCGTTAGTACAAAATCTCGCTAGTGTCGGGGGCTCAAGAAATTTCGGGCAAAACACAAGAAGAATTCATTAGAGATCAGTGTACAAACACAAAACGAACTGTAATGACATGAGAAGATTGTGTATTAGATTGGGAGGAAAAAACTCTTAACGACTGTATAGGGAAAGAATAGAAAATGGGGAATCCCTTTTAGAGGCAAACCGGGTTTTTTACGAGTTGTTTCCATGCCGTTGCCTCTCGGGGGGTTTTGATTGCGATTCTATTTGTCTCTCCTGGCCGACCACAAGGTCCTCAAGGTATTGAGAAAATACCAAATTAATGATTGTAATTAAGAAATAAAAAGTGGAAAAAGAGGCCGAGAAAAGTGAAGTGGTATCAGCCATATCTGAAGGTTAAGGTTTTTTTTATGGTGGAGAGGAAAAATGGGGAAGACTGATATCAAGACAAAGATCGGGGAACACTTTTTGAAGATGATCAAAGAAGGGAATTAATTGATTCTCAGTTCAGGTATCTCCCAACAATGACTCATTGAAAATTCAAGATTTCAAGATATAAAAGGTATTCCTTTATCTAAATACCGCAGAACCTAAAGGCCCCCATAACTTTCAATTTGAGTCAATTTTCCTCGGTTCCTGCCCAAGTTATGCAAAAGTTAAAAGTCCTAAAAGTAGG
Source organism: Caenorhabditis nigoni (assembly GCA_027920645.1). Classification (NCBI taxonomy): domain Eukaryota; kingdom Metazoa; phylum Nematoda; class Chromadorea; order Rhabditida; family Rhabditidae; genus Caenorhabditis; species Caenorhabditis nigoni. The sequence goes on along the minus strand of CP115867.1, from coordinate 11,432,078 downwards.
GAAAAAAAAACTAACAATTTTAACAATCGACTTTAGGAGTTTGCATGGAAAACACGACTTCATCACATTCACATACCGCAAAAGCTCTATTAGAAGAGCTGTTCCTTCTATTACAGAAGCCCTTCAATTAGAGAGGATCTTTCCATTTTTCGGTCATTTTCTCTAGACTTTATCATCAAAATTTGCAGTGAATTCTCGTGAAAAATTCATGAAAATCTATCAACTTTCAAAAAATTGGGCCAGTTTTTATGCAGAAAAGTGTTTGTTAGCAAATATCTGTGAATTGTAGAATTTCCGGAATATTTTTCATTAAAACATACTGAGATTTTTAATTTTGAACAACACGGTTTGAAGGGAGTTCTTCAATTACAGGGGCTCTTCCATTAAAGGGGCACTTCTAATACAGGTTTTACGGTATTTTGTTACAGCATATACTTTTCTGATTGTTTGAATCATACTCTAGTTTTCTCTCACAGATGGTTGAAAAAGTGTACTCCGAAGAACAATCAGAAGACATTTAGAAATTGGATAGGACCATAAAAGAAGTCGACGAGAAAGGGAGTCATCGAAGTCAAATTTCTTCCAATTTTCTCGAAGAATCTTAACGATGAGAAAATGACGTTTTTGAACTCAGTGAGATGATTCCATTCGAAATCTTCTCTTTTCTTCTTCTTCTCTTCTGGCACCAATCATTTCAAGGGGGAACACTGATTGACTTTCGAGCATTTTACACTTTTTCTATCTCTTGTTTAAATTGTGTTGCATTGACGAGAAGAACAAGAGATATGATGAAAAAGAATCGAGAATTTGATTGTATAAAACTAAATGGAGGAAAAAACACATTGACTGTATAGTGACATCGCGTTTTGTGTACTTTTTAGGTACTCAATAAGTGGTCATTGAGAAGAGAATTCCGATGAGAAAGAACACTTCTTGATTCTCGATTAAACTGTTCATTTCTTTCTAGTACCATCTTCATTCAATTTCCCTTTTATTTACTAGTTTCCATTGATACCGTAATCTTCTTAAATTTTTACAACATTTTGACCCCCAATTTCTTCCATAAAAAATGATGCAAAAACATGTTCCGGTTTTGCTAATTAGCTTGAATTACTGGGAAGAACAACAATTACTTTACAGCAAAGAATTGGAACCTGGGGGTCTAATCCTTAAAAAAATAACCAAGGGACCGCCCGTAGGGAGTGTAAAGTTTAATGGGAGCCATATGGGAGGTAAGAGTTTCAATATGTTGACGAATATAAATGATCGTTTCTGGAGAACATGAATTTGAAAAAGCCAATACAAAAGTGGAATAAAATCCTATCCACTTTCAAAGATTCTAGTTTCACAATAGCCTCTGTCATCCACAAAATGACGATAACTTGTATCTCAAATTTCAAAAAAGTAACACAACTCACTGAGAAACTGATCGTCCTTGTGCATCCAGACTCATTACACTTCGGTCTCTTTGACCCTGAAATATTAATTTTTAGAGTTTTTTGAAACTGAACTCTCCATCCAACCTGCTGTGTGACATCAATCGGCTGCTGTCCATAACTTCGACTGTTACGTGTAAATGAGGCAAGAGCAGCCATGATTAACAACTACTCTAGACTGCAAGTTTGAAGAGAGACCTGAAAAAAGGGTAAAGTAGGTAATGGTACTAATCGGATCAAATGGAAGAAGACGTGTATACTTGTTATCAGGAATCACAGCACCGAACGTGGGGACAAGTTGGAGCAGAAGATAAGAGGAAGGAAATCGGGTGAAAAGGAAAAAAGAAAGAAAGAGAGAAATAGTCCTTCTTCTTCATTTTTTTGCAGAGAAACTTCTTGTGAGAAAAATGTCGTGTTGCGGCGAGGCGAAAACATTGTAAAAGAGCAAGAGACCCAGAGAACGAGCAACAAACTTTTTTGAATGGTACGAGGGGAACGATGATAAATTGATAGGGATGCAATGTGTAAGAGGAAACCCCATAGAGTCAAATAGTGAAAGAATCAAAGAAGAAGAAGAAGAATAACGGTCTGGAGAGTGGGCAAACATATGATGCAGAGGAGTTGTATATTGATAACACGATAGAGCTAGACTTTTATGCACTTTTAAAGTTCTCTCCGTATTTCAATTTACGATAGTTTGGTCACGAGAGCAGAGCATCAACTAGTACCAAAAAAGATAGAATGGACACAGGTCAAATCGTATCAGTTACAGGTAGAAATTTGATCTGAAGAAGAAGATAGGGAGAAGAGAAAAAGGTCTTTTGATTTTTATGTACTATAGAGACTAAACTAGAAAGAGGATTTGGATTTTCTGAATGGTGATAATGCTCTGAATCAGCTTTTTGGAAATCTGGGAACATCTGTATATCAACGAGTTTCCCAAGAAGCTTTCAGAGAAAATTCAATTTCCTAAATCAGGTGATAATCCGGAAAAAACCCTCTCAAAAATAAAAGTTCTAATTGATTTCCCTGAACTTTGTTTTGATGAAAATCGGGCCAAGAAAATATTTGTTTGTTTCGCAGACCATAATCGAAGACTAAAAATTAATGAGATGTCACTTGATTTTTGATATAAAGCTCACATCAGATTTAAATATCAAATGAACAACCGGAAACCGAAAAAAAACACAAAATAAGTAATCGGATTTACGGATAATGCTAAAACTGGAACTAGAAATTTCGAGCTATGAAAACTCCTCCTAAAATTTTTAACACTTTAAAAACGGTTATTTAATGCAGTTAATCTTTCAAATCCTAATAAAAGATCATAGAGATAAACTTTAAAGTCTAGAATGAACTTCAGGAACAAAAAATGGACTGGTCGCACTTTTAATCATGAAAAATTCTGTTTTTTTTGTAGATGGGATTTGGTTTTTGATATAAAACTCAGATTTAAATATCAAATGAACAACCGGAAACTGAAAAAAAACACACACACAAAATAAGTGATCGGATTTCCGGATAACGCTAAAACTGGAACTAGACATTTCCAACAGAAATAAATCCTCCATAATTTTTTAACACTACAAAACCGTTATTTAAAGCTGATAATCTTTCAAATTCTAATAAAAGCTCGTAGAGATAATCTTGAAAATCTAAAAGAAACTTCAGGAACAAAAAATGGACTGATCGCACTTTTAATCATGAAAAATTATGTTTTTTTTGTAGATGGGATTTGGTTTTTGATATAAAATTCAGATAAAAATATCAAATGAACAACCGGAAACTGAAAAAAAGAAGGCGTTAAAATGATAGGATTTCTGGATAAAGCTAAAATTGATACCAGACATTCCCAGCAGAAAAAATCCTCAATAACTTTTTTAACACCACGAGAACCGTTATTTAAAGCTGATGATAATCTTTCAAATCCTAATAAAAGCTCATAGAGAAAATCTTGAAGATCTATTCAGAAGAATAATCAAAACTTCAGGAACAGAAAAAAAATCGACTGATCAGCCTTGTAAACCAGAAAAAAGCGGGAGGATTCCAAAATATGTTGATTAGAAATTCAAAGAAAAAAGGGAGAAGAAAAAGAGGAGCGAGAAAGTGTGAAAGATTCATGGTGTAGGCATGGGTTGTGGTTTCGGAACGAAAAGAGAGGCGTATCCTCTCTGGAGTAAAAAATAGATATCGTACGATTGGTAAAGGGATAATGGGTGAAAAAGTGCATTCGGGGTCATAGTCAATTGGGCGTGTATGAGCAGAGAGAAGGGCGAAGAAAACTGTGTGAAGGAAGAAGAAGAAGGATGAGAGGTACAAAAGTTCTGGGCGATTATTATCGAATGAGGAGAAAAAGAAAGGAAAAGGAGGGAAGGGTGTATCTGATGGTGCAAAGAAATAGAGAGACAGACGGCACGGCATTTACGGCTATTTGGACGGTGTGATTTATTAGGCACATGGAGACAGGAAAACCGATTCGCTAAGGAACACCCGGAATGGGAAGAGGATTAAGAGGAAGAAGAAGGTTCCGAAGGAAACTACTTTCATTAGGATGTAAATTTGAATTGACAGGTGGGAAAGATCTTTTGGTTTGTAAACTACAAGTCATGTGAGCTCCACTGGTCTTCTTGGTGTCAAATCGATTTTAATTCGCCTCCATCAGTGAAAGTTTCCGTTTCAGAGTTTTACGCCGCTGGCCATGGTCGAAGATCTCACAATCACAACTACCGAAACCGATCAATTTAGAATTTTCGACTTTTTTTGGGGAAAGTAATAGAAAAATCTACGGAAATCAATTAAAACATGAATACAAATTCTGAAAATGTCAAAATTTTTAGGTTACTGTAGTTGTCGCTGTGGGACCTTCGGTCTTGGCCACCGGATGTTTCTCTTCCACCGCTACGAATTTTTGTACCGGATTATTAGCTTTGGAAGCTCACGTCAGTTTTTATTGGAAAAATACCAAACACAATTCCTCCTTAATCTTGAGTATCACCAAATTTCTATTGCCGAAAATGAAAATTTCAAAAAACATCACAGTAACAAAAAAAGAAGCAGTAAGGGAAACACTTTTTTCAGTTATGTAAATATCAAAAATGTCATCCTCTATTGTATTTCCATGGACTCTTAAACAAAAAAGAAACCATAAACAACACGGGGGCATGAGTCAATGATACCGTATTCATATTCAAAAGAAATGTTATGAAAAGATATAAATGATTTGGAAGTGAGCCGCCGACGGTGTTTGCCAATTGACCGCGCGGCTTCATCAAAGATAAACTATCCATACTGTCTTTTAATAACAAAAATGATACTTTTGGAATCAAAAGTGAATATATTCAAGAGGGAAGAAGTGTGAAGACTGTTAAAGCATGTTCCACTTCTGATTAAAAATAAAAAAGGGAAATACGGAAATGGTGTTTTTGGATTGGGTTTCGTTCACTCAATGAGTGGTGAATTGAGGGGGAAATGAACGAGGCGACGACTACGAATCGTGTCCAAAAAAATGATGGTGAAGGTCGAGTGGAGACAAGAAAATAAGAATGGAGAGGAAGGAATATATGAAAGGGGCGGAGCCAGTCATCCGGAAAAAAGAGCATGGAAGTTAATCGAACAAGAAGGAGTTATGATGATGTTACTCCCAAAGCTAATACCATTAGACACATACATTCCCTCAAAATGAGGTTTGCGTGATTTCTGAGATATTTGATAAATCGAAAAAGTTCAGAGATCCAGAAGAGGAATTTCAAAGCGTAAGAAAAAGAAGCTGAAGTGTTCTTGAGCATCGTCAGAAGAAGAGAATTGAAAGATTTTGGATTCCGGAAGATAAGAAGACGAACTGGCGAAGAACTCGAAGGGGGATAACGAGGCAACATGCGTGATTGCATTTGGGTTAAAAAGAACCAAAAAGTGGAAGAGGAGCAAGAGCAAAACCAGTGTTGAAATATGAAGCGACGTCTAAAAAGAAGAAGATGGAGAACTGCTGTAGCTTCGGAAAGGGTGATCGGCGTTGGGGATGTGTGTAATTGTTGGGGAAGAAGAAGCTGTGGAAGAAGAAAAATGAGAAGGGGTAAAACAATCGAGACAAGAATGAAGGAGAGAAAAACGAACCTAGAATTACCAAATGTGTAAATGTGAAGAGGTTTTCACTTTCTGAAGGGTCAGACTGAAAACGATGGGAAAGAATCAAAAAATTTCCGACCACAGTAACTTTGACATATTGAAGGGGGATCCGACCAAAAATAGTGGCTGTGTTTTTTGCATATTACGGTTTGCAAAGTTTTATATTTTCCTAAGATGTATTAGTGCGAAAAATTGAAAAAAATCCGAACCCCCGTAAAACTCTGTTGCAAATGAAAAATCTGGCGAATAGGGACGAGGATTTGAATTCCCGCGCATTCAGAATCCTAGGCCACGGCAACTTTTTACATGACGATTTTTCCGGATTTTTTTCACTCTTATCTCCGGCACGTAAAGAATGTCAAAAACCACTGTCGGTCACTTTAAGAAAGGCGGCCAGCAGCCGTGGCCTAGGTTTCTCACTGCGCGGGAATTCAAATCCTCGCCTCTATTTTACAGCGAAATTTGTACTTTCTACAGATTTTTCCGGGGAATTCGGATATTATTTGAACTTTTTCGCGATAAAATTCAAACATTTTGGTGAAATAAAAAAATTTGGACAGAGTTCCCCTTTAAAAAATAAGCTGTCAAAGAACACATATACTTCAAATACTGTCACAAAGACAAGATATTTGATGTGCACTTGTCGCTATAAAAATGTTCCAGATTTCTCGAAAAAAGGGCTATAGAAGAAGAAGAAGCTTCAACATCAAAAATACCCATTCAAATGACAAACGTCCACAGAGAGCAGTGATACAAAACGAGTGACTGAATGATTCGTGTGAATTGGATACAAATCTGGGAGAAACCAACAAAAAAAAGAAGCGTCCTGTGTCAGAAGTTTTCGAGGATCTGGAGACGAATGGCCCCGTGGGGGAAAGTTGAAGATTCAAGAAAAGGAGGAAGAAGAAGCTGTCGCAATGAGGAGCACTTCTTCAACGCCCCTTTCACAAAACCAAAATTGAATCATGACAACAAAGGGATAAGAATCACAAAAAGAGTCACGGGAGAGGATTCTTGCTCTCTAAAATTTATTCCGAAGATTTTCAGAATTCTATTATTCTTCTTGATCTATTTTTTGATGTTTTAGAGAGAATGCTTTCTCGCCACCGGAATAGTGAGAAAGCAATAAAACGAAGTGGACCCTTGTCACGCGAACTTGTAGAAAAAACAGCAAAGAAACCACAAACGAAGACAAATAAACAAGAAGAAAAAGTCGAACTCTCTTTCTCTCATCCCGAGAAAAGAATTTTTGGAATGACTGGTGACATTACTTTTGTACGATTTGTCAAAAAATACATACATTGTGAGTATGTGTCATTCATACCATCATGTGGTATGATTGATAGTACAACAAGAGTGACCATTGTTATTTTTCCGGGTTAGTGTGTGTCCAGAAATAGATGGAATAATTATTCTGTAGAAGTATGCTACCTAGGTACATATGAGAAATAATTTTCAACAATTACCCTAAACACTCTAATGGAACACCACCCTTGAGTGCCAACTTTAAGCTAATTTATCTCAGTTTCTGCAAAAGATATCAAAAAGTGGTCAACTGAAAAAATATTTTTGATGTTATGATGAGCATTTTGTCAGTTTACCACTTTTTGATATCTTTTACAGTAACTGGAATAAATTGGCTCAAATGGCAGTTAGGTGTGGCCTTCTATTAGAGTGTTTCCGATAATTGAAAAAGGAGAAAGAGTTTGAAAGGAACAAATTACGAGTTTGCATCAGGAATTTTGGAATTCCGTCTATTCTTCCAAAAATAATCTGAAAATAAGCAAACTCTGAATTTTCCTACCGGAAGGCGATACTTCTAGGCGTGATTCTTAAAAGAAAGCAAACATTTGAATCTACTGATTTGCCATAAAAGTCATGAGCATCTCCTCGCCTTTTATTCTTCTTTCAATCCCTCATCTTATTTACGCCGTCGATATCTCTGTTGTTTGGATGTATAGGGGGCAATAAAAACCAAAAAGACATTTTTAATCAGAATCTCAAGTAGACGACGATCGCCTCAAGCATTTTTCGCCCCGACTCCCGCACTCTCTTCACAGCTCTCTTCTCGGAGCAAGAGCACACATGCAAATATCGGTTGGTTGAGACTCAGACAAAAGTACCTAGGACGAATCGAAAGGAAGAAGAAGAGCTTTTTGAATTGGGTCAAAATGTGATCAACCTGTTGTTAGGAGGAGACAAAAGTGAAAAAAAGAGGAGGAAGAAGGAGGGGATATATGTGTCTTTTTCTGATTGCCACCGACAACGAAAATGAGAAGTTTTGGTGGGATGCCACCATCATCGATGCGTGAAATGTGGTTCTTTTGTGTTGCGGAATCAGATACGGTTTTCTTCTGATTCTTAATCTCGTAACAGCATGATTCCAGAAGACAAGGGAATTCATTTCCATGGAGTATATGAAATCCTAATTTACTTTTTTTGTGATTTCTCGCTATTGCACCCATTAATTTTAATGGGAATGAATGACCATTTGAAACGAATTTGAATTCAAAAATATTACATCTTGACAACATTACTACAAAAAAAGCTGAGCTAAAAATGTACTGAAGGTGAATCTGAAGGAGAAGAAGAAGAAGTAAGTCACGTTCAATTAGTGATGACGACGCATCGCCACATTCGGGACTCTTCATGAAAACAGAGAGGGATGAGGAGAAATCCGAAAGAAATTATGTTAACGAACTGAGAAGAATCCGGATGATGATGGTTTGCAGGTGCCTGAGAAGCAGGTGCTGATGGACAGAAGAGAGGACGTTAAACGAGCGGAGCCCCCCGCACGGACGCCAGATGGTCGTTTGAGGGTCATTTGCCACGTTGCAAAAAAAAAAAACATCGGAGGAAAGGGCGGGCAGACTAGGAGAAGTACCAGTGGGTGCCATGTGAAGAATGAGCGAATGGATGGGAATGGAGGGAGTATTGGAGAACATAAAGAGAAGAGAGAAATGATAGGATGATGGTGATGATCGGTCGTCATAATTTGTGGGAATCCTCTGGACACCATTCAGATGGACATAGAAAGTGTGAATGGACAAAACGGAAATGATGGTGGTGATAATGTGGAAAAGCTAGGGAAATAGTGAGGCGAAAAATTTGGTTAAAAAAAATAAAATTATACAGATGTTGTGATAAATGAAAACCCAGTTTAAGTTAGGATTCTTCAAGATCTGAACCAGACAATGTTAAAATTCTCGATTAAAAAATTATGCGATTAATATAGCAACTCCGAAAAATAAAATGGTAAATTTGATGATTTCGATAAATTAGAAATATACATCTTGTTTTGTATAAAAACCTTAAAATTCCCTATATTATGGTGTGAAAAAATCAGAGTTGTCGAAGAGAGAACTACCGTAGTTAGCAATTTTTTTACAAATTTCATATGCAATTTTCCGTTTTCCGGTAGTTTTTTAGATTCAGAAAAGTTTTATTTTCTGGCGTGTTTAACATAAAAATAGTCGAAAAGTAATAGCAATGAGAAAAAAAAACGAATATTTCAGGTTAGTTTTCATTACGGAAACCGTTGGCTACGCCCACAAGTTTTTCTCTTCCACGGCTCCTAGTTTTAATACAAGCAAGATACATCTAGTATTGGTTTATATATCAACATTTAAAAAAAAAAACTTAAAATGATTTTCTAACAAAAAAAAAAAACAGAAATCAGAGAGCTCTGCCCGGTTTGTTATAAATACAGGTTTACACCAAACTTGTTGTCTTTTTCACTTTCTTCGAAAAACCGATTTTCTACTAGAAAACAAAAATGACGTACAAAGAAAGCACCAAACAGAAGAAATGAGCAAGTTCTCTCTGATTCCCATGGCTCTCTCTCTTTCTCTATTTAGCCACCGGATAACCTTGAACGGTATTAGGGGTGCCGAGTTCAAGTACAACAGTTTGTATAGCCCTTTTTTGTCTTCTAAATAGGTTAGTCAAACACCACACACTGTCCACTTCTCTCTCATGTGCCGACGCAAAAAATGAAGGTAATTTGGACGGCCAATTGCACTTTTTTTTGGATTTGCAGACAAATCGGTCAGATGGAAGAGTGTGACAACTAGTACTAGGAAAGGTTGAAAAAGGAAACCGAAACCGTGGGGATAATCAAAAATTTATGGGTTTAGGGGTGTGCCAAAAAAAAGAAGAAAAGCGGGTGAGACGAAAAAGAGTCCATCTATCATTTTGGATCATCGGAAGGAGGCTGAAAAGGCAAAAAAGAAGTGAGTGACAAATGATCGAATAATTCAGAGGAGCATCTTCTCCATAACCTTCCAAAAAAAAGTAAAAAGGAAAGTTTTCGAAGATTGTGACTACCGTATTTCTTCAATGGAAAAGACCCACCCAAACCGTCCAATTTGAGCTCTTTTTATATTCCTGTGAAAGATATAAAAATTTATTAATAAACAAATTATTTATCAAAATACCACAGATATTTTATTTGTTGACAAAATGTTGATACCTTTAACACGAACCAAGATAATTGAGCTCAAATTTGACGGTTTGGGTGATCTATTTTAGGGTGGGCTATTAGAGGAAATACGGTATTGTCTCAAATAAAGTTAGAGTGAAAAAGGAAACATGATAACTGATATGACCGGAAAAGCAGAAAAAGCAGCTGGTATACGGTCTTGAGACAGTTTCGCTATACAACTGATTCAATGGAAAAGAAAAAGAGCACACACAGAGTCTGGAAACTTTGAAACGTACGTTTCTATTGTAGTACACAGTCGCCGCTGACCACAATAACTGTCCGTTTTCTCTCTATCTTTTCTATACTCTTTGCGCTTTTTCGAAGCAGAATCAGAAACGGAGACGTGCATTTTACAAGAGTCTGTACTGATGAGAGAGACGCAGACAGAGAGAGAGAATCGGAAGAGAGAGAGAGAGACACTTGAACGGACCCCAGGCAAGCCACTGTATGTGTATATGTATAATATAAATACGGACAGGGAGAGAGGGGGAAAGAAATTGAGGAATAGGGGGAGAAAGAGAGGAAATGATGTCCCGTTGACTGTTCTTTTTGATGGTATGAGGATAGTATTCAAATTTCGGAGACTCAGAGACGAAGTTCTTTTTTGAGATGCGGATCAGCTGGAGAAGAGACAACGTCGATCGGCTTGCACGATTAGCCAAAGGGATGGGTGGGGGAGAAGAACGGTTATTATTTTCGGATGTAGGGCAGAAAAAGAGAATAGTTGAGAACAAAATAAAGAGAGAGGATGGATGGATGATGAGTTCATGAAAGTGACCAGTCATTTTGAGGGAATAGTTTGACCGCACCCAGGTCATACTACCAGTTAAGGATGCTCATTATTGTAGTGATACCAAAAATCGGAGCTGAGAAAGAGAAATGCCGGTGACCGTGGCCGAAGGTGTCACAACAACAACGACACTAACCTTAGAATATGTGAATTTTTCGGATTTATCACCTCGGTTTTCACTGCTTTTCATCGAGTTTTCTGTTATTTTTGAAAAGTCAGAAAATAATTTTTTGAGAGTTACAAATAATTGACTCAAAACGCACAAAAATCAAGAAAGTGAATGCGGAAAATGACAAAAAAATTAGGCTACGGTAGTTGTTGTGGGACTTTTGGCCACGACCATCAGCAATTCTCCGGCACATCTCCAATTTGGAAAAACCTATTCTTCAGTATTGGAAGTTTTAAAATCAAAAATTTATAAAAATTGCCGAACCTTTCTAATATTCCAGTTATCCACCTTAAGCTTTGCAATTCGATAATAAAGCATAGCACATTTCCAGACCGACTGATTCCGATCTCCCTAGTTTGATTTTGAAACAAATCATTTTTCTAAAATCATCATGAAAAGTTGCCGAAAGAAAAGTTCCGTTTTTTCCATATCTTCACAGAGAGCTCCTCGAAGAAAATAACGACATTTCCTGCTGTCTATTCACGATAGAAAAAGAAGAAGTATTCTTTTTTTCAAGCAGGCAAAGCCCTACTTGTTTTCAAGGAATGCAAATCATTGCATCGCAAACCCAACAGAAAAAAAACATGTGCTTGAAAAACGAACTCGGTGAGCAGAGAGTAAGTGGCAAAATTAAAGAGAAAACAGATTCTGATCTAATCGGAAAAGAACGGACCAAAAATGTTTATTCTGGAAGAAGGAGACGGGGGAAGACGGTCGTTTAATGATTGATTGGTTTTTCATCATTTTGCCCGTGATTTGAGACTGATAATATCACATTTAGTAAATATCTCTAATGTCTGTGTATTGTAACCAGTTTTGATAAAGTTTCTTCTCTTCATCTATTTCTCTTTAACGAAACACACGGAAATCGGATCATCGGGTTATGGTTTACTATTATTTACTACAGCTACCAGTTTCAGAATTGTCAGAAAAAACGGGGAAAAATAAATAAATAAATAATACCAATAACGGTATCAGTGAATTCAGGAAAGTGAAAAAGAGAAGCATTTTCCTAGGATAAATGATAAACCCGTTTAAAAGAAGAAGGAGAACAAGGAAAAGAGAAACGACATATTTGTCAAATCTTCTCTATGTCCTGTAATTAACACCTGATTTATGAATGATGTTCTTGATAAGTGGCTGCTGTCCAATGAGAAATTGAAGAGAGAAAAGTGAGAATATGATAGAGCGAATAGTGACGAGATGGTTTAATGTCAAGAATACTAGAGAGAAAAAAACGAAGAAAAAGGAAACGAAGAACCATTAATTTTCAAGAGAAACGAAAATGAGTATTACAACTTTGCTTCTTTTTGACTGGGAAGAGAAGAATCATACAAAACGACAAGACAAAACGATGAGAAAAGGGAAGAAGAGATAACCAGAAAGTGCGCGGAACTACTTGAAAAGAGCTTTTTCTTTGTAATTATGTATGTTTGCATACAGTTCGTACATGACAGAAGCTCCAGAATAAATCCTCTTAATTTTCTAAGTCCCTTTTCCCCCTTTTGCTCCGAAATTTCCTTTGCAAAAACATGACGTTGTTTCTTCTCAGGCTTATTCATATTTCTATACTCTTTTGTATTTTTTTTTTGCTCACTTGAATGTTTGATCTCTACATATAAATATCACCTTCGTTTTGGTGTTGAGTGAAAAACCATGAAACCTTTCATACTGATTTTTCTGTCCGTCACTTTCACACTAGGAAGTCTTCAAAAACCCATGCATGGTAAAAATTTGAATTTTTAACAGATTCACCTAGTTTTCTGTTTTCAGAATGCCCAGAACACCAAACCATCACTCCAAAATACCCCATCAACACCGATGCATTCTACACTTTTCCTAAGAGCGCCTTCACTCAATTCCCGTCAAATTCTGCTTGTGCATGGCTTGTAAGTTTTTCCTATTTGTATGCAGGGTTCCGAAAGGGCTGGTCAGTAATGGCGCCCCAGCGAATGGGAGATTGGGGCTTACTTTTTCTTTCTCTAAAAGTTATCTTGGGCGTGATTTCTGAACATTCTTTCTGAAACCGCAGGCTTGAACTTTTTTTTCAATAGAACATGTTTTCCAGATCAATGTTCCTTGTAACTACAGTGTCATTGTTCACTTGAAAGCTACGATTTCAGACGGAGGACATGTAACCGTTACTCAGACTCCAAGGCTCAATGAAACTGAGAAGTATGTCGAAATTCAGAAACGTATGCAACTTTGTATTTTAGATTCATCAAAGACATCACAGTAACACGTCAATTCCATCCACCCAGCTTTGACATCTTCTGGTATCCAGGACCAACTAATGATGGTAATTTCAAATTCAGTCTCCAGTTTCAGAATAATCATGAGAAATAACTGATATATTCAATAAACGTTGCAATTCAGTTTACTGTATTTCAGAATATTCATTTTCAGATTCATTTTTTCCTTGTAACTGTTGGGTCAATTTATCTTTCTGTAATATGTGCATTTCAAGCTATTCATATTTTCGCATTTCTTTCAAATGCAATACACAACGATTTGGTTAAGTTTCTACTCATTTTTCCAGTTCTTAGAGATGTCTGATAATCAGGACTAGCCTTCTGAACTGCTGATAAATAGTTCTAAAGCAGTTTGGTTTCTCAATAACCAATATCAGATTCTTTTGTTAGACAATAAAATCTAAGAGAGCACTAAGAATTTCGTATAATTTTTTATTTTCTTCGCTTTTCAAGGGAGTCCTCACTCACCATTTTTCTCCTCTGTACACTCTATAATTGCATGTCTTCGCATAGAACCCCCGAATGAACAGATTTTACCCAGCTTATCTTTGATGCGATCTTACTGCGTGCTCACGGAAGAGGTCAAATCCGTCTCTTTCCTCTCCATTGCCTTTTTTGCACCTGTCCCTTCCAACCTATTTGGTCTGCTTCTGTAGGAATGAAACGCATTCAAAAGGAACATCGTTTCACATTCAATTATTTTCTGAAATGTCTTCTAAGTTTATTGATCAATCCATTCTGGTTCTTCTTCACAGTTGCTAATGAGTTCTACACCAATCTTCGCCCTTTTCGACTAGCTCATTTTACGTTTTATCATACTTTCCTGGGTGCATTTGTATTATTTTTACCAGTTGTTCATAAAACAGCACAAGTAAAATTTCTTCTCGACTTCTACCCTCTTCTCGTTTGTTTAGTAGGTGGCTACTCATCAAAAGAGTCGGAAGAAGCAAAACGAGAAGCTCAAAATTTGAATCATGTGATTTTGGGATTCTTTGGTATGACGATTTCGGTTTGGACATTGTTTGGAAGTATAATTGCAATAGAAATCAGATTCTATCCACTGGTAAATAGTTGATTCACATAGGGCATAATTAACAACTAATTACAATTTCAGATTTTCGGTTTACTATACTTTCTGGCTCTTTGTTCGTTGCTCGCTTCCTATTTTTTGATTTCCAATGTTTGGTTGCATCTTTATTTGATTCTTCCTCCAGAAAATCAACCATTTTTTGAAATCAATAGATATGTCGTATTGGTTGGATTGTTTCATTTATCAGTCTCAATCACTTCATTCTTTCTAACAGTGAGTGATTTGTTTTATAAATTCAACCAGAAAATTGGATTTTTGATACTTTGCAGTTTGGAATAAAAAAATTTATTATAATTTTCAGAGATTCTGGCCCCTCTGTTGTCTATTACTCCTCTCCTCTTTCGTTTTCTCAATTAATGCATGGTCCTGTTTCTTCACAGAATCATATATTCTCTGTGAACATCGGAGACACGAATGGGATATGCTAGAGTCACCAATAGATGGAGTCATTTGCCACGTGGCAATCAGAAGAAGCCTAGGAAGAATGGAGAATCCGATGAAACTTCCAGTTGGTTTTCAATTCGATGATATGCTGAATATTCGCAAGTTGCGGTATAGAAAATTGGAATCTGATCGTGCGAGATTTTTATAAGAAAATTGAAATTATGTTTTATACATTCTGACGTCACAAATTGGAAATCAACTAACTGTAATAATAAACTATACAATCCGTTCGGCGTAATTCATTCAAATAAAATTGAAGAGCTAAAAGAAGCTATTTAGTTCCTCAAAATATGTCCATCCGGTCCGTCTATTTTCAATACAGTCACGACAAATAACTTCAATTCAGCTGACTGTACTCTGACGTCATCCTTTCAGAACATTTTTTTCATACTTTTTCTTTTTTTCTCATAACTATTGGGTCAATATCTCGTTCCGGGTTATGTGTATGCACATGTTAAATTTCAAGCCATTCGCTCATTCGTTTGAATTTCTTTCAAACAAAATTTGCCATGATTTGGTTTGGCTTCCTACTTATTTTTCCTGTTTTTGGCGAGGAATCCACTCAACCTCCTCTAGTTAATGGTAAACATAATCCAATATCGTTTCAATATTCATGATTTCAGCATGCCTGGATCAGCAGGATTTGAATCCGGAACTGCCGATAAATATTTCCAAAACTGTGTCGTTTCCCAATGACACCAACATCACATTTTTAGAAAATAAAGCCTGCTCTTGGGCAATAAGTATTCCAAGCAATTATTTTGCAATTCTCTACATCAATGCATCTGTTCCAGTAGGTGGTAGTATATCAGTAACCCAATCACCAAATCATACGGAAAAGTGAGGTTTCTGTTCTTTTTTTATTCGATTCGGATTATTTTCAGATTTGTGGATCCGCATGTGGAAGTGGCTCTCCTATTTGTTGCTCCAAGTTTCAATCTAAATTGGTTTTCTGGAAATTCGTCGAAAGGAAGCATCCATTTCACTGTGAATTGGCAGAGCTGTGAGCGAGTTATCGTAAACCTGTATTAGAAGGGCACTCTCTTTTTTTGGAGTTCTAGTGGACCACTTCAATTATTGGAACCCTCTAATAGAAGGGCCCTCCAAGAAGGGCCTTCTGTAAAGAAAGACCCTCTCAAAAATGTGTCTTGAAATTGAATAATTCCGAAAGTCTTCAGTGAAAATATACCGTAAATTCCTCATTTAATAGTAATTTGTAGAAAAACTTGCTTAAATTTGGTAAAATTGGCAGTTTTTCATAAATATTGAACGAAAATTCGTCGAATTTTCGAAGAAATATTTCGGAGGAAATGCCCGGAAGAAGGGCCCCTCTAATCGAAGGGTCCATGTAATAAAGGAGCCAGAGGTAGCTTGGAAAAATAGTAGGGCCGGCCCTTTTAATGCAGGTTTTAGGGTATTTAAGATTTTCGGTTTGCTCAAAAATAAACATTTTTCAGTCCCCCTAAACATGACGACTCAAAATTACATTCTTGAAAGAAACAGTTCGTCAGTTATACTGGATCACGAGGACACTTACACTCCAGTTGTATTCCATGCAGCCACAAAAGTATCCATTCTATGTTTACCTGGAACTCAAAGAGAAGAAGATACATATCTAAGAACAGGAATAGTATTCGATGGACCTGATTTGAATAGTCCGTTTCTTGGAAGGTTTGATTTTTTACACTGCAGAATCAATCATTTTTCTGTTTCAGTTTATACTCTATTATGCGATCTCAATCCCAATTAATTTCGACAAATTCTTCTGTAACAATCTTCTCGATTGTTCCTATCGTGTCACATCATCATGTTATTGTTCAGGATGCATCAAGTAACTTAAAAAATACAAATTATTAATTTCAACTTCAATTTTTAGTGTATCAAAACATCAGTCAAATAATTGGATTGAACGTTAATGATTCAGCAGTGGAGACTATAAAAATCAATGCTCAATCTGGAAATTCTGTCGTCTTCACCCATAACAACAATCCCCTAATAGATGAATACTTAATTTCCGTAGACTTGGAATCCGGAAGTGAGCTACACGTTTATTTCGAAGGACTGTCTGAAAATCAAAAAGTGGCAACATACAGTACCAAAAACAACAGAACCCATTTGCCGCAAAAACTTCAAGGACGTCTTCGATACTACGTTTTGTCATCTGGAAATGCCACGTTGTCATTGACAAGAGACAAATGGAAGGCCAATTGGGAGAAGGCGTTCTCTGGAAGACGTGGATTCTTCACTTCAAAGTATTGGAAAAGTGATAATAAACAAATGAGATCACAGCAAGACTCGTTTCATTTCATCGGAAAAGAAGAACGAAATGCAACACAATTCAGATTTTCTTATCGGTTTTTGGAAGCGGACTTATCAGGAGATAACAATATTCATGTCGTTGTTTCAGATAATGTTCAAAGAATTCATTACTATGATCAGTGAGTTCTTAGCAATCAGGGATGTTTGGAATGACCTTTTCGGAATATTTCGATTTTTAAATTTTAATTAATGGTAGGATCTTTCGGAATACCCGGGATTCCAAATTCCGTTCCAAACATCCCTGTTATCAATAATTTATCAGACTAACTGTTCAAAACATTTCAGCCGAACATCATCCGAATACACCAACGACACTGATTGGTACTCTCATTACGGTCATTCGATTTCGCTAGTTTATTCATCAATTAACGCTCAATCGACTGGATTCTTCGCAGAATTTGAAATTGACTCAGCATCCGGGAACTATTCCTTTTGGTTCATATTTGTTATTGTTGTTTCATTTTGGGTCTGAACGTTTTTTTCATGTTTAGTTTATCAGAACACATAATACATTTCGATAATCGTATTTATTCATGTAAAGTCATTTTTTTTAAATAAAAGAAGAATTCGGCTAATTCTAGTATAATAGTAATAATATTCAGATGTCTCGTAAGCAGACTTTGAAAACGGATTTATAGGTTTTCGAACATGCTTTTTTCTATAAAGGTGCTTTCTCAGAAAATTTCGCAAAAAATCAAGGTTTTTCTCCTGTCCTCGCCATGGCGGGGAACCGAACCAAAAACCTTCAGCTTCGTATCCAACTGTTTAAACCACTAGTCCAATTGCGCATTTGAAGAAAAAGTGTCAAATACAATTTTAATATATCGGGCGCGTGAAAAAATACAATTTTGGTTTTCTTTAAAAATTTTAAAAATATTTGAATTTTTTTAACTTTTTCACGTGGAAAAAATAGAGCAAAGAGATAAGATCTCTGGATTTTTGCATATAAGGGAAGAGAAAAACAGTGAGAATCAGTCAGTTCTCCAGCTTCAGCTCGAGCTGGAGCTCTGGGATCTGGGTCCCGGTGCCGTTGGAACTGGAGCTATTGGAACTGGCGCTATTGGCGGAATCGGAGGATCGGAGATGGTGAAGGTGGAATCGGAGGATCGGAGATGGTGAAGGTGGAATCGGAGGATCGGAGATGGTGGAGGTGGAATCGGAGGATCGGAGATGGTGGAGGTGGAATCGGAGGATCGGAGTTGGTAGAGGTGGAATCGGAGGATCAAATGTGGTGGAGGTGGAATCGGAGGATCAAAGATGGTGGATGTGGAACCGGAGGATCAAAGATGGTGGAGGTGGAATCGGAGGATCAAAGACGGTGGAGGTGGAATCGGAGGATCGGAGATGGTGGAGGTAGAATCGGAGGATCGGAGATGGTGGAGGTGGAATCGGAGGATCGGAGTTGGTAGAGGTGGAATCGGAGGATCAAAGGTGGTGGAGGTGGAATCGGAGGATCGGAGTTGGTAGAGGTGGAATCGGAGGATCGGAGATGGTGGAGGTAGAATCGGAGGATCGGAGATGGTGGAGGTGGAATCGGAGGATCGGAGTTGGTAGAGGTGGAATCGGAGAATCGGAGATGGTGGAGGTGGAATCGGAGGATCGGAGATGGTGGAGGTGGAATCGGAGGATCGGAGTTGGTAGAGGTGGAATCGGAGGATCAAATGTGGTGGAGGTGGAATCGGAGGATCAAAGATGGTGGATGTGGAACCGGAGGATCAAAGATGGTGGAGGTGGAATCGGAGGATCAAAGACGGTGGAGGTGGAATCGGAGGATCGGAGATGGTGGAGGTAGAATCGGAGGATCGGAGATGGTGGAGGTGGAATCGGAGGATCGGAGTTGGTAGAGGTGGAATCGGAGGATCAAAGGTGGTGGAGGTGGAATCGGAGGATCGGAGTTGGTAGAGGTGGAATCGGAGGATCGGAGATTGTGGAGGTAGAATCGGAGGATCGGAGATGGTGGAGGTGGAATCGGAGGATCGGAGTTGGTAGAGGTGGAATCGGAGGATCGGAGATGGTGGAGGTAGAATCGGAAGATCGGAGATGGTGGAGGTGGAATCGGAGGATCGGAGTTGGTAGAGGTGGAATCGGAGGATCAAAGGTGGTGGAGGTGGAATCGGAGGATCGGAGTTGGTAGAGCTGGAATCGGAGGACCGGAGATGGTTTAGGTGGAATTGGAGGATCAAATGTGGTGGAGGTGGAATCGGAGGATCGGAGTTGGTAGAGGTGGAATCGGAGGATCGGAGATGGTGGAGGTAGAATCGGAGGATCGGAGATGGTGGAGGTGGAATCGGAGGGTCGGAGTTGGTAGAGGTGGAATCGGAGAATCGGAGATGGTGGAGGTGGAATCGGAGGATCGGAGATGGTAGAGGTGGAATCGGAGGATCGGAGTTGGTAGAGGTGGAATCGGAGGATCAAAGGTGGTGGAGGTGGAATCGGAGAATCGGAGTTGGTAGAGCTGGAATCGGAGGATCGGAGATGGTTTAGGTGGAATCGGAGGATCGGAGTTGGTAGAGCTGGAATCGGAGGATCGGAGATGGTTTAGGTGGAATCGGAGGATCAAAGATGGTGGAGGTGGAATCGGAGGATCGGAGTTAATAGAGCTGGAATCGGAGGATCGGAGATGGTTTAGGTGGAATCGGAGGATCGGAGTTGGTAGAGCTGGAATCGGAGGATCGGAGATGGTTTAGGTGGAATCGGAGGATCAAAGATGGTGGAGGTGGAATCGGAGGATCAAAGGTGGTGGAGGTGGAATCGGAGGATCGGAGTTGGTAGAGCTGGAATCGGAGGATCGGAGATGGTTTAGGTGGAATCGGAGGATCGGAGTTGGTAGAGCTGGAATCGGAGGATCGGAGATGGTTTAGGTGGAATCGGAGGATCAAAGATGGTGGAGGTGGAATCGGAGGATCGGAGTTGGTAGAGCTGGAATCGGAGGATCGGAGATGGTTTAGGTGGAATCGGAGGATCGGAGTTGGTAGAGCTGGAATCGGAGGATCGGAGATGGTTTAGGTGGAATCGGAGGATCAAAGATGGTGGAGGTGGAATCGGAGGATCGGAGTTGGTAGAGGTGGAATCGGAGGATCCGAGATGGTGGAGGTAGAATCGGTTTAGGTGGAATCGGAGGATCAAATGTGGTGGAGGTGGAATCGGAGGATCAAAGATGGTGGAGGTGGAATCGGAGGATCAAAGATGGTGGAGGTGGAATCGGAGGATCGGAGTTGGTAGAGGTGGAATCGGAGGATCGGAGATGGTGGAGGTGGAATCGGAGGATCGGAGATGGTGGAGGTGGAATCGGAGGATCAAAGGTGGTGGAGGTGGAATCGGAGGATCGGAGTTGGTAGAGGTGGAATCGGAGGATCGGAGATGGTGGAGGTAGAATCGGAGGATCGGAGATGGTGGAGGTGGAATCGGAGGGTCGGAGTTGGTAGAGGTGGAATCGGAGAATCGGAGATGGTGGAGGTGGAATCGGAGGATCGGAGATGGTAGAGGTGGAATCGGAGGATCGGAGTTGGTAGAGGTGGAATCGGAGGATCAAAGGTGGTGGAGGTGGAATCGGAGGATCGGAGTTGGTAGAGCTGGAATCGGAGGATCGGAGATGGTTTAGGTGGAATCGGAGGATCGGAGTTGGTAGAGCTGGAATCGGAGGATCGGAGATGGTTTAGGTGGAATCGGAGGATCAAAGATGGTGGAGGTGGAATCGGAGGATCGGAGTTGGTAGAGCTGGAATCGGAGGATCGGAGATGGTTTAGGTGGAATCGGAGGATCGGAGTTGGTAGAGCTGGAATCGGAGGATCGGAGATGGTTTAGGTGGAATCGGAGGATCAAAGATGGTGGAGGTGGAATCGGAGGATCAAAGGTGGTGGAGGTGGAATCGGAGGATCGGAGTTGGTAGAGCTGGAATCGGAGGATCGGAGATGGTTTAGGTGGAATCGGAGGATCGGAGTTGGTAGAGCTGGAATCGGAGGATCGGAGATGGTTTAGGTGGAATCGGAGGATCAAAGATGGTGGAGGTGGAATCGGAGGATCGGAGTTGGTAGAGCTGGAATCGGAGGATCGGAGATGGTTTAGGTGGAATCGGAGGATCGGAGTTGGTAGAGCTGGAATCGGAGGATCGGAGATGGTTTAGGTGGAATCGGAGGATCAAAGATGGTGGAGGTGGAATCGGAGGATCGGAGTTGGTAGAGGTGGAATCGGAGGATCCGAGATGGTGGAGGTAGAATCGGTTTAGGTGGAATCGGAGGATCAAATGTGGTGGAGGTGGAATCGGAGGATCAAAGATGGTGGAGGTGGAATCGGAGGATCAAAGATGGTGGAGGTGGAATCGGAGGATCGGAGTTGGTAGAGGTGGAATCGGAGGATCGGAGATGGTGGAGGTGGAATCGGAGGATCGGAGATGGTGGAGGTGGAATCGGAGGATCAAAGGTGGTGGAGGTGGAATCGGAGGATCGGAGTTGGTAGAGCTGGAATCGGAGGATCGGAGATGGTGGAGGTGGAATCGGAGGATCAAAGATGGTGGAAGTGGAATCGGAGGATCGGAGATGGTGGAGGTGGAATCGGAGGATCAAAGATGGTGGAGGTGGAATCGGAGAATCAAAGATGGTGAAGATGAATCGGAGAATCAAAGATGGTGAAGGTGGAATCGGAGGATCGGAGATGATGGAGGTGGAATCGGAGGATCGGAGATGGTGGAGGTGGAATCGGAGGATCAAAGGTGGTGGAGGTGGAATCGGAATCAAGATCGTGGAGGTGGAATCGGAGGATCGGAGATGGTGGAGGTGGATTCGGAGGATCAAAGGTGGTGGAGGTGGAATCGGAATCAAAATCGTGGAGGTGGAATCTGAGGATCGGAGATGGTGGAGGTGGATTCGGAGAATCAAAGATGGTGAAGGTGGAATCGGAGGATCGGAGATGGTGGAGGTGGAATCGGAGGATCAAAGATGGTGGGGTTGGAATCGGAGGATCGGAGTTGGTAGAGGTGGAATCGGAGGATCGGAGATGGTGGAGGTGGAATCGGAGGATCAATGGTGGTGGAGGTGGAATCGGAGGATCGGAGTTGGTAGAGCTGGAATCGGAGGATCGGAGATGGTGGAGGTGGAATCGGAGGATCGGAGATGGTGGAGGTGGAATCGGAGGATCAAAGATGGTGGAAGTGAAATCGGAGGATCGGAGATGGTGGAGGTGAAATCGGAGGATCAAAGATGGTGGAGGTGAATCGGAGAATCAAAGATGGTGAAGGTGGAATCGGAGGATCGGAGATGGTGGAGGTGGAATCGGAGGATCGGAGATGGTGGAGGTGGAATCGGAGGATCAAAGATGGTTTAGGTGGAATCGGAGGATCAAATGTGGTGGAGGTGAAATCGGAGAATCAAAGATGGTGAAGGTGAATCGGAGACAAAGATGGTGAAGGTGGAATCGGAGGATCGGAGATGGTGGAGGTGGAATCGGAGGATCGGAGATGGTGGAGGTGGAATCGGAGGATCAAAGATGGTGGAGGTGGAATCGGAGGATCAAAGATGGTGGAGGTGGAATCGGAGGATCGGAGTTGGTAGAGGTGGAATCGGAGGATCAAATGTGGTGGAGGTGGAATCGGAGGATCGGAGTTGGTAGAGCTGGAATCGGAGGATCGGAGATGGTGGAGGTGGAATCGGAGGATCGGAGATGGTAGAGCTGGAATCGGAGGATCGGAGATGGTGGAGGTGGAATCGGAGGATCGGAGATGGTGGAGGTGGAATCGGAGGATCAAAGATGGTGGAAGTGGAATCGGAGGATCGGAGATGTTGGAGGTGGAATCGGAGGATCAAAGATGGTGGAGGTGGAATCGGAGAATCAAAGATGGTGAAGGTGAATCGGAGAATCAAAGATGGTGAAGGTGGAATCGGAGGTTCGGAGATGATGGAGGTGGAATCGGAGGATCGGAGATGGTGGAGGTGGAATCGGAATCAAGATCGTGGAGGTGGAATCTGAGGATCGGAGTTGGTAGAGGTGGAATCGGAGGATCGGAGATGGTGGAGGTGGATTCGGAGGATCAAAGGTGGTGGAGGTGGAATCGGAGGATCAAAGGTGGTGGGGGTGGAATCGGAATCAAAATCGTGGAGGTGGAATCTGAGGATCGGAGATGGTGGAGGTGGATTCGGAGAATCAAAGATGGTGAAGGTGGAATCGGAGGATCGGAGATGGTGGAGGTGGAATCGGGATCAATGATGGTGGAGGTGGAATCGGAGGATCGAAGATGGTGAAGGTGGAATCGGAGGATCGGAGATGGTGGAGGTGGAATCGGAGAATCAAAGATGGTGGAGGTGGAATCGGAGGATCAAAGATGGTGGAAGCGGAGTCGGAATCAAAGATGGTGGAGGTGGAATCGGAATCAAATATGGTGGAGGTGGAATCGGAGGATCGGAGATCGTGGAGGTGAAATCGGAGTATCGGAAATGGCAGAGGTGGAATCGGAGAATCAAAGATGGTGGAGGTGGAATCGGAGGATCCGAGATGGTGGAGGTGGAATCGGAGAATCAAAGATGGTGGAGGTGGAATCGGAGGATCAAAGATGGTGGGGTTGGAATCGGAGGATCGGAGTTGGTAGAGGTGGAATCGGAGGATCGGAGATGGTGGAGGTGGAATCGGAGGATCAAAGATGGTGGAGGTGGAATCGGAATCAAATATGGTGGAGGTGGAATCGGAGGATCGGATTATGAAGATGGTTAAAAAAATGCGGAGCTGTGAGCAAGTGAAACACCCGATGGCCATGGACGGAGATCCCAAAACAAAAACTAACGTAACCAGAAAAAGTTGTTATTTACAGGATTTATTTTCTCAATTTTTACTGATTTTCTTTGATCTTTCCCCAAAAAAGCAGGAATATAAACATTTTTGATACTGGAAAATTGACTGAAAACGCATGAAAACCGAGATGATAAATCCTACAAATACAAATTTTTTAGGTTACTGTAGTTGTCGTGATTGGACTCACGGTCACAGGCGTTTATCTTCCACAACTTCAATTTTTTGTACCAGAATAATATCTTAATAGGAGTACAGTGTATCCATTTCCAGAACAGTATATTTGATGATTCAAGGAACTCCTTTTGCTCTTTCCCAATGCAATGACCATACATGACGTCTTTCTTCTTGTTATCAGGAGACTTTTTTATGTGAATCACTATCATACCTATAAAGTTGTTGTGTTTCTGTCTCTCGTTTGCTATCAAAGCTCAAAATGATTCTCGCTACATTTTTATTTCTAACAGTCGCTTACACAAGTGCCCAGGGTTTCAGTGAGTCACTTTTGAACCTTATTTCAACTGAAGTTAAATATTTAAGATTGTCCTGCCGTTCCTTTCAATCCGCCAGATAACATAACAGTATGGTCTTGGTATCCAAATGATTTTTCCGACTCCCAACCTCCATTGTTCCCAAACAACTACAACTGTAATTATAAAGTGAGAAAAATATGCAAATTCCTTGATATCCATTCCAATTCCAGATAAATGTTCCACAAGGATTTAGCGTAGTTGTTCGGTTATTTGTGAATTTGACGATCCCACAGGATCGAGCAGTTGCTGTTCAAGTTTTCGACCAGAATCAGAATAGAGAAGTGTGAGTCACATTCATATTTTCTAGTCATTTTTCTGTGTGATGTTTGTACAATCATAACACAACTTTTTTATCATCGTAAGCGTTTTTTTCAGAGTTTACTCTGCAAATGATGAACACTTCTTTTTCATTGCTGGTGGTGGATCAATCCAATTGAACACTAGAGATCAAATTGTTCATTTCGGAATCGCAATGAGATGGTACAAGGGTATGTTTATAGTTTCTTTCAACTCCTTACGATATTCTTTTCCAGATGAGAACGCCTTCACTCCTCAAATAGGAAATGTGTCCGTTTCAGCTCCACAACCGCTTGTTTGGTGGGCCTTTGGTGATAATCCATATCAGATTAAAGCCGAAACTCGTGTATCTCTTGTTGTTACACCTCCTGAAAACGATTTCGAATTTCAATACCTAAGAGGTGTGGTAATTTACGATGGTCCGGATTGGAACTCAAAGTGTCTCGGAAATATATTGCAAGTTTTCAATAGCAACAAACAGCTTGTTTCTTCTGGGCAATACCTGACAGTACGTCTATTGAAACCATACTATCAAACTGGAAGAACTATGTTGATATTCCAAGATTATCAAAACACAAAGGATATTGTACAGTATCAAGGTTTCGCATGTGTCAATCGAATGAATTGTGGAACTGTGAAAATGGATGGATCACAAGGACTTGCAGCATTTTCTACTGTGAACAATGACGTAACTGCAGAGTATGTAACAGAGGTATCTGGATCCGGATTTTTAGAAGTCTACATTGGTGGACACAATATAGCCAATTTGATTGCCACCTATACGTAAGTTGTTTGATATTCCTGTTAGTTACTAATAAGTCCAATTTTCAGACTAGACAATGCATCTTCTATCTATTTCCCACAAGAATTTCTTGGATACGTCCGAACATATGTCCTTAAAGGATCATCTGCTTCTGTCAACCTAACTCGTAACTCGGAAGACCTTCAAAGAAACCAGGTAGTGGGAAGAAAAGGATTCTTCGCATCTCGATATTATAAATCGGGCCAACCATCGAGGGACCAAGGCATTTATGATTACATCAGAGCTCCGACAAACCAAAAGTTCTTATATTACTTTAGTATTGAAGAGGCTGATTTTGTGGGAAATACAACTCTCAATGTACAAGTTTACAATAACGGAAAGAATGCTTTTGATCAAACGTAAGCCTTCATGTTCAAGATTTTCGGCTAACTTCTAATTTTGTTATAGATTCAATGCTACGAACAAACCATCATTTAATACGGCATATCAGGCACTGGGAGATGGTTTTAGTGCCACATTCAAAACATATGGGAATGTTGGAAATGGATTTTTCTTGAACTATGAATTGAGATCTGGAAGTGGCGGCTTCCAACTGTTTACAGTTATGCTAATAACTTTATTTACTCTTGGACGATAACTTTGCATTTTGAAAAAGTTAAAATTTTTTGAATAAATTGTTCCCAGATGATTGCTTCTTTTTGTCATTGACAGTTCGCGAAGAATAGAAATTCAGGATGTATTGGGGAGAGATTATCTGTGAAATTTAGAAGTTACACTGCCCAAGTGGGAATTACCGAAGCAGCATGGGAGTTACCCGTGATGTGGGTTATTGTCGAATTAAAAAAGTGACACCTGAAAATTTGAAAATGTTTTAATGAAAAACAGATTCTAGAGATGCTAGCGATAATTTTCATACCAAGAAATCCAAAATTTGTACAGAAAATCCCACTAAATTCACATGAATTAATTTGTTATCGACAGTAGCCGTTTTCGGAGCGATGCCTCATAAATCGACACGAGCGTAAGCCGCGAAAATTTTCAGGTCCCAGTTTGTTTAACCCGACAATATATAGATTTTTTGTTTTCTATTAAATGACATTTTGGGAGAATCTTACAAAAATCCCAAAAGGTCGAATTCCCTTCTTCTGTGGTAGACCACTTTCCCTTACCATCAAACATTTTCTCTATCAGCTCCCTGCTTAACAGATAATAATACTTCTTCAAACACTTGTGAAACAGCAAACTCCTCGTCATTTCTGAACCAGATCATTTCCCACAATTTAAAAAATTCAAGATGTATCTTCTTTCGCTATTCATAATCTTATTGATATCATCCACTGCGACCTCACTTTCTCCAGTTAGAATATGTTGGTTTTTCAGATGCGATTCTACCATATATACCTTTTTTCAGTATGTAGTCAGAACCGTACTGTTGTTGATCCACCTTGTTCAACAGTTTACTTTCCACCATTCTGGACAGAAAATATGACAGCTCCTTTTTATAAAGCGAATCAAAAGTGTAGTGCAAAAATCTTAATCCCCAATGGAAAATACGTTTTGTTCACAATGAAAGCCAATATTGGTGTGGATAGTCGGCTAAAAATAACAGATTCTAATGGAAAAGCTGAATTGTGAGTTGAATTATCGATAGGGACCAAAACATCTCATGTGGGGTATTTCAATGTGATGTACACATTATAAAATCATCATTTGCTTTCTAGTTTCCGTCTTATTTTCACACAAGTTATCAGTCGACGGTACTCAGCGGATTATGACACTTTTCCCCCATTTTTTGCCAAAAATGAAGTCATTCCGACTGCCTTGGGTCTTTCTTCCTAGGTCATTCTCAATTACAACATGATGCTGACATTTCTGGTTTTCTGTATTACGATCTCTGGAATTTATTCTTACGACAGTACTTTTATTAGTTAGTTTTTGAATAGAACGTTATTTTATTTTCAAATTTGATGCATTTTTAGCCTGTGATCGAGAAAGTTATGTTTCTTTCGGACAGGAAATTGAGCCATTTTATTCGCAAAAATGGAACGAAACGTTACCAGCACCTGTATATGCACAGAGTCAAAAGTGTTGTTGGATGGTTTATATACCTATTGACTTTTATGTTTTATTCATAATGGAAGCTAATATTGGTGTGGATAGTACGCTGAAAATCACAGACATTAATAATAAAACCGAGATGTTAGTTTGTCAAGTTGTGAATTCTTAAAAGTCTTGACTTCAAAGCAAAGGGCACTCACTTGTGTTCAAGCGAGGTGGTCAGAAAGCGCGCCCCAGTAAATTTAGGAAAAATTCTAAATTCGCAGCCGAATTTCGTTGGCTGAGTTTCACAGTTTTAAATGAAGAGCAAAAAAGCGCGCCTTGCAACCCGGTTGATTTTGAAGACATAGATCATGATCTAAATCCAACCAGGGTGCACTTTTAAATTATTAAATTTCTTCTGGAGTTTGCTGGGGCGCCTTTTCTGACCAGCTCGCTTGAAACCAATTGGGCACTTTGTCAAAAAATTCTCTCCAGCTTAAATGTTTGATACTTCAGAGTAATGACAAGCGACCAACAACCGTATGTATTCGTGGGATCCTGGTTTACCATCGATTTGACTGTTGGTCCTACAATAGATGCGACAAGTTTTGGTTTCAAAGTTCAATGGAATCCATGTAGGTTATTAGTTTTCAACAGAAATCATCTATTCAATTCAAATTAATTTTTGAAATTCAGATCCAAAACCAAACCCAGCCTACTACAATGTTACCAAAGCGTCCGATGCTCTAACTTTCGACGAAATGCTTTTCAAAAATTCTGTCACAATTACTGCAGAAACTCAAGTAAATATTTTGAGTTTTGTTTTGAAGAAGGGGTCATGAAAAAATGGGCATTGTACACCGTTGAAATGCATAACCTAACTCTAAAAAACTACGGAAAATCTCCTGCCCCCCCCCCCTCCCTCCTCTAACATTTTTAAACATTCAGGTTAGTCTTCTGGCGTTCCCATCTGATATTCCTGACTTGACACCTCTTCTCCGATTAACACTGGTTTTCGACGGCCCAGATATCAATTCTCCGTATATTGGAACTCTTTTCCAAGCACTTCGATGCAACAAACCCATGGTATCATCAAGTAATCAGATGACAATTTTCACATTTCAAGAAGATTATATCATCGGCTCTTATTTTCTTGTTCAAGACTATTACAGTAAGCTTTGAAAATTTAAAAGTAGAGGCACAGCTACATCAAAAAATTAAGAAAAATTTCAGATGTAAGAAAACTATCTGAAATGAAAGGAATCACGTGTTGGAGCCAGTCATCCTGCCCTGTAACTCTTAATGCTGCAAATGGACCGGTTGCAGCAATGACATTGAATAGTGATGATGGAGATGAATTCATTAAACGACTGGATCTGAGTTCTGATGCTGTTCTGAAAATCTATATTGGTTCTAGAAGAGAGGGAAACGAGTCAAACCTTATTGCATCTTATGAGTATGTTCAACGTTCCGATCAGATACATGTTTAAAAAATAATTTCAGTTTGCAACAATCGAAAACGAACATTCCTCAAAAGTTCAATGGCGATGTGATGACATATTATCTGGAGAAAGGAACTGCGTTGGTTGAGTTGGCCGAGGACTCAAATTTTAGTAATTCATAAAATTTATGGATGAAATTATAAGTTTGAATATTTCAGCAAGATGGAATGATGCAGCTTCTGGAAGAGAAGGATTCATAACTTCTCGTCAGTTGGGAACACTTTGTGACACTCAAGATGTTTATGAAGTCATTGGTGGATTAGGTAGGATCATTGTGTGATTTTCGTTACGTTCAGACGATATTTCGAAAAATGTTCGAACAAGATTTCGAATTCCCTAAATTTGAGCTTTGTAGGCCATCAAATTTCCCTTTCGAACGTTCGAGAACTGTTCAAATAACTTTCAAAACTAGTCGTTTTTAAAAAATGTCTTTCGAGATACACACTGAAAAAAACTGCTAGAAATTGAGTTTGTTTTCAGAAAGCTACCAAATGTTTGAATTCACTGTGAATGTTACCTATGTTGATGTGTCGAATGATGCCAAACTTACCATCACATTTGGAAATGATACTGAACACAAACAATATACAATTTCGAAAGAATCCTCTTCATCGTCATCTGTGTTCACTGGCATCAGTAACAATTTGACAGTTCTCTACTTTACGAACCAAACAAGCTCGACTGGATTCTATTTAGAGTTTAAGATAGACTCAGCACGAGCTTCGGGTTCCTATGGTAACCAAATTTTATATTTTGACGATTCGATTTTTTTTTAATTTCAGCATCAACATTTATGCCGTTTCTCGTCATTCTTCTATTTCTACTGTAAGATTCTTACTTCTGAAGAACAGTCTACTGGTACACTTTCATAATTGTGTCCTCCTTTTTATGAAAAATATTTGTTGCATTATACGATTTTTACCAAACAGAAACAAAGTCATAAAGACACTTTCATTCACATACTATCAAATCAAAATCAAGCCTTGAATGAAAACACAGCTTTTCCGCTGCTCAAAATGAATTGATAAACAACTCCAGCCGACATGCTCATCGGAAGAATTTTCTTCAACTCTGCTTGTCTGAAAATTCTGAGTTTTTTTAGAAGAAATACTGAAAGAAGTTATTCATACGTGTATTCCGTTCCTCGATTATTTGGGGTTGGTGTTCCTTTGATGATAGCAACAACGGCTGTCTGAAAATATTCCGGATTGATTAGAATTTTCAAAAAAACTTACAGAATCCAAAATCTGAACATCAGTGAGTGTTTGGGGGATATAAGTGGCAGAAAGGAGCGTCGTTTGCTTTTCCGTGCTGTCCACATTGGCAGTATACTTGGAGTTGAGTACCGGATTCAGTTCAACGTAATGGAGATCTCTGGTATCTAGAAATGTTTTTTTTGTATCACTATACTTTTCGATATCAATTGATAACTCACATCCACCTTCTTGAACCAAGAGCATGTCTCTGTGAGTACTAGCTTCCACGTTCACTACATAAATGTGCTGACTATTTGAAATCCATTGCAGTTCGTTTTGATAAATCATGAAAAGACTGAAATGTGAAAAATTAATACGCTATTTTAATTTTAAGCTACCTTGCAGCATAGTTAGTGTTCAGATTCTCTCCATCAAAGACAAGAGAACTTCTGAGTGAATAGAAATCCTTGGTGGTTTGTGGGAATGGGACTAAAGAAACTCCTGTCACTGCACTGTATCCTATGTAATACGCATTGTTGGTAGCGTTGATCAATTGTGGAGTGGAACTGATTGCGGAAGCTTTTGTAACTTTGGTTGGAACTGAAAATCAGTATTTTCTGGGTGTCCAGTTAACAACTGCTTCTTACGTTTCATCCATGTAATCTTGAACGCAAATGTGGCTGGATTGATAACATTCAGATAGACAATAAACATACTTGGAGGGAAGTAATACGGTTGCAATCCTTCTGTTTTTGTTCTAAAATTCTTTTGAGCTTAATAGATTCTAAATAATTAATAGCACATTAAAACTCTTCCAGCAGAATCAGCGAATTGGAACTCTGAGTCGGCATCTCCTGTCTTTCCACTGACAATCAGTTTTGCATAATATCCATCTGGCACATTCACATTCCATGTGCACTTTTGTGATCCTTGGAGAGCAGGAGCTGTTTTGTTTTCATTCCATGTAGAAGGCCAGTAATACGGTTGAGAATTGGCTGGTTTATTTATTTCACCGGTTGATATTGTGCACACTGAAAACACAATACAGGGTGCGCAATAATTATTGACACCAAAATTGAGGGGCTGATATGATGCACACCAAGCGCACTAATTCAGTTTGTTTTATACTTTTTTAATTCCTCGACTCAGTGTTAATATTCCTGCCAAATTTCATAAGAAAACGTTAAGTCTGAAGTGAACGGTGGCTCATTTTTCAACCCTTGTTTCCGTAATCAACGGTTCAATTCAAATTAGCTTCTTGGGTGATGTAACAAAACCCGTCAGTGTGGACCGCATGTTGGTCGACCGTACTGCCAATTATTTTTTCCTTATTCACACTGACATGGACTATTTAGAAACGTATTTTCGAATATCTGTGACATCAGATACAATCGTTCTAGCCTTGAAAAAGAGGACTTGCTGAAATTCTGACAAGACTCACAGAAAGCTCGCTGTTGGCTTCGAAATGGCTCGATGTTTGATGAAAATGATTTTCAGAAAAGAAGAGTTTTTCCCTTTTTAAAATTACTAAATCATCCCTTTGAGAGTAAGAGAACAAAGAATTGAGGCTCAAAAAGCCCGGAATTTTTTAAGTGGCACGCACCTAGCACTCACTCGGGGACACTACTTTCGGGTGGTAATTTTTATAGTCGAAGACAACAAGATCAATCGAAACTGCAGAATTTTATTCAAGAATATGAAATCTGTCTGTCAGATCAGAAAATTCCCAAATAGAGCTTCACATTCCGATTTGTTTATGATTTTTGGTGGAAGCACTAAAAAGTGCGAAAATTCCTTATTTTCTACGATTTCCGAACCAAAATCTAATATCGAACCGGTCGAAGTGATCAAAATGCTGACACAACCTGAATCCTACTCGAAAAGTTACTATAGGGTGATCCGACAAGATCCAGTCACGGTTTACAGGGCAAAAGACACCACAGGGCGGTTCAAACTTAATTTTCCGTAGTTGGACTAGGCACAAGAAAGGATCGCTCTCTTCTCAGACTTGAATCCAATAAATTATTCAATACTAGGATATTGGTCCCAGACAGTTTCCTCGTGAAATTAACGAATTTTCACATATCTGGAGACCACTCTTCAAAAGATATGGGCACACATAGGCGAAAACTACCTGCGTGCAGTCGTCGCCTCCTTTCCGAAGTCTCTGAAGGCTGCCATCAGAGCGAACGAAAGTGGATTGGAAAACTTTTGCATTATTATAAAATTTTTGCGTCTGAAATTACATATTCCAAAATTACAAAGTATTTCTTTAGGTTTTCGCCAAGTTATGGGGGTCTGAATCGGTGTCAATAATTAATGCGCACCCTGTAATAATTGAAAATCATTTTTAGAGAACATACCATTTCCACTTGCAGATTCTACTACCAGAATTAACGACGCAAATACTAGAAAACTATACATTTCAGAGCTAGTAGTAGTTCGAAAAAACGTACAGAAAAATAATTTTATAGAACAAGAAAGATGACAATTTATAATAAGGGATGTTTGAGGTTGTAAAGTCTAGGCTTTGGTGCTCTTTGTTCTTAATTTCGGTCGATAAGAAAGATCAAACAGACTGATTCTGAAGAAAAGGAGAGTAATTCGAGTACAAACTTTAAATTTATCAGTTGGAAGAGTCACGAGATTGGTTTTGGAAATTGATAATGTTACAGAAAAGTTTGTTCTTGAACTGTTTGAGATGCAATATGACTCCTCTACTTGAATATATTTGTCACTGAATTATACCTGAAAAGCAAGTAATACATGTTTAAGAAATATCATCTTCTGAACCAAGTTTCTGCCTCAAAATTCTGGAAAAAAGTCAAGTCTCGGTAAAGAAGCTTAAAAAAAGATGGACAGTATAAACTCTTCAAAATTGTGAATATTAAAATTTCGAAAAGTTTTACTGTTTCTTTTGGTTTGGAAAGAGCATTTTTCAGTTTGGAATACTGCGTGGTATCGCTCTGTAATTGAGGGTTTTATGATGGAAAAAATGCTGAGATTCTCATCTGTGTGATTTTCGCAATCGAATTTGGATACATCGTAGAACCTGTAATGAGGACCCACTGACTAATAAATTTGAGTAAATGTATCTCGGTCCTTGTCAAAGATATTAAAAACTTTTCTACTGATAAACTGTATGTCATAATATCAAAAACATTTTATCAGTTAACCGATTTTCGATATCTTTCACGGGAGCCAAGAAAAACTAGCTCGAAATTGACAGTATGGGAACCCTTCTATTACAGGTTTTACTGTAAAACCAAAATGTTTCTAAATCGCTTCTTTTTTGTCACATTCCGATTTGGTTTGATAGAAGTGATAGAAATTTGTATCTATTTAGGAGCGGAGCAAGTCATCTAGATCTGATGTTAAGTTTTTGTATACCAGGAATAAAGTAAAAAATCTATGCGGAAAAATGACAACCAATTGAATTCAGAACCACAAATTAGATTGAATAGACTGAATACCGATTAGGAATTATCAAACAGAAAGATAGTCAAAATATGGATTCTATACAGCGGAATAAAAAATCTAGTGGTGGCTTCTACATTAATTTGATAGTTTTGGAAAGATTTAGGTTCTGATTTGAAAGAGGAGTTAGATACAAGTGGAAATATTAAAACTCATGAATAAACAAATTTCAAGTGTGAAATAGACCAATAGCTCTCTCTGATTTTTTGAATTGACTTCTTTACTGATAAATTTGCCTCTTTGTCTAGGAATTGTCATCATGAAGCTAACTCCCTAAACTAAACTGTGCATCCACCCTTATAGTTTGTATTGCCGTCATGTTTAGCACCCAAATTTAATAAAATGATATCAAAGTAATTTTTATCAGCACACGAAATCATCATACAAGATCGAGTATATAAAGCGAACCGAATGTACGAATTAAATACGAAAATGAACAGATTCCTATTTTTGCTTCTTGCATCCTGCGTTCTTGGTACTTCAGGATACCGGTGTACCAATGGAACCCAAGTCATTAATCCACCATCAGATCTATCGAAACCAACATTCTTCCCATCCAGTTGGAATGGTGAAGATCCCGTACCATACATTGAGCACGAGAGTCCCGGATGTTTTCTCAATGTGAATGTTCCATCTGGATACTACGCAAATGTTACCATGTTCATGCGTTTGGACAGTTCTGGAAATTATGTTTATTATCCGAACAGAAAGATTTTCATGTAAGTTATCTTACATAGTTTTTCGAATGCTTATTTAAACATTTTTCAGGCTTCAAAACGACGATCATCACCCATTCATATTCACTAACCCATATTTCAAAGTTAGTGTTTCCGCCGCGAATCACACTGGACCGGGAACCAGCGAATTCGCATTTAAAATCATTTGGACCAAATTTCCAGATGTTAAAAAGAATGTGATTGATATTTACAAGGGAAAGCCACCAGTGGCAGTAGTACCAAACGAGGATCTGACAACATTCCGTGGTGATCCTTCCTCAATGATGTCGCTGATTGGGTTCTCTTTGGAAGATCCATCAATGAATCATCTTCTCCGTCAAACTGCTCTTTTCGGTGGAGATTCATTCAATTCGGATTACATTGGAACATTGGATCAAGTTGTTAAATCGAAACAAATCTTGACAACCTATGGAAATATGATTTCAGTTTACACTTTTGGATTGAACAGTCAAATTAATTATCCACTTTTCATGGGACAGAATTTTCAAGATGCCAGAGTTTACAACACTTACGAAGGAATCAATATTCCTTCCACTGGAAATCATAACGTCTACATGAACGGAGTCTTTGGAAATCATTTAACTGTAACTGATTACAATGGACCAGAGATTATCAAGGAGTTTATCACTTTCCCATCTACTGGAACCATCAGTGTTTATGAGAATTCCATTTCCAACACAACATGCATTGCTACTTTAACGTAAGAAGTTTAATCTTGAAATCCTTCTGGATCATAGTTCTCTTCATTTTCAGAAGTTCCAACTATCAGCAACAACTTCCACTAGAGGTGAAAGGGAATATGAAATTCTACTCGTTAATAGGAAATGGGTTCTATGAAATGGTCCTCACACGAGATGTGTCCAGAGCAGGAAGACTTTGAATTGGATAATTCTGAAATCCAATTCATATTTTTGTACATAAAAAAATTTGAATAAACATGTTTATTTGTAGTCAACATAGCTTTACATTTCCGGTTCCGGTTTTCTTGATCTTGTTTTTTGAATCCGCTTCTCCGGTTCCTGTTGAAACTCAACTTCGAGTCAAACTAGAACTGTAGAAAATGGCTGAATGAAAATAAATAAATGAATAAAAATAAAAATTTTCATGATAACTGTAGTTTTTTTTTTGGAAAATAGAGGAGCACTGTAGTATTTCTTCATAGCAGGATTACGGTAGATTTTCGGAATTTGAGAGTTAAAAATTGTATTTTTCCAAATTTCTGAAATTTTCGATATTGATTACAATGTGAAGTCTATAAAATTAATGGATTGCTCAATTTTTATTCAATATTAACATAAGATTATGGGTTAACTTGATATTGTATCGATGCTTTTCCGCTGCACGGTCTCCCACAGATTTGTTTCGAACTGCAAATTTATTTTTGATCTACAGATGAAAAACTTGGCGCGAACACAATTGCAGGTCTAAAGCCATATTTTCAACATTTTTTATCTGATTTTGTGGAGATTCAAGATGGTTCGAATGAGTCTTAAAAAATTAATTAGTGGTTGTAGAATCCTGTATGGTCCTTTTCCGGAAGAAAATATTCCAAAAATGGCCAATTTTCCAGATTTTTTACGGAAAAAATGGAACTCCTCTTTCAGTTCTTGACATTTTTAGGAGTTCTATAGCTCAAAAGAACCGCAATAGTTTACTCTTCATTTTGTATGGATGAATTTTTAATTCGGCTGACAGAACTTTTTTTATAATCAAAAAACCAAAAGAAATTGCACAAAATCGCATTTTTGCGTTGTTTTTTAATTATAAAAAAAGTTCTGTCAGACGAATTAAAAATTCATCCATACAAAATGAAGAGTAAATTATTGCGGTTTTTTTGAGCTATAGAACTCCTGAAAATGTCGAAAACTGAAAGAGTAGTTCCATTTTTTCAGTAAAAAATCTTGAAAAATGGTCATTTTTGGAATATTTTCTTCCGGAAAAGGACCATACAGGATTCTACAACAACTAATTAATTTTTTAAGACTCATTTGAATCATTTTGAATCTCCACAAAATCAGATAAAAAATGTTGAAAATATGGCTTTAGACCTGCAATTGTGTTCGCGCCAAGTTTTTCATCTGTAGATCAAAAATAAATTTGCAGTTCGAAACAAGTCTGTGGGAGACCGTGCGCTGCTGATTACATATTGGATGATATCTGCACCAAAAGTCAATGGGAGATTCGATTGAATATCATATCCCCTGAAATTCCAATTCATTAAAAAGTTTCCTCCGAGTTTCACTCACGAAATGCTGTCATGATATCCATGTTGATTTTGTGATCCGTAGTAGACAGTGAGGAATGAATTCTGCATTAATCACAATAATTCTGTAATCTCAAAATATCTATAACCTACCACATTAATCGAAACATAATTCAATACATCAGTCTTGCGTCCCACGGATATGAATGCAGTTTTCTTGTCACCCCCATCCACAGAAACATTGCATGTTGAATTCATGGCACAGTTCATTTCAACGTATTGGGTGATGTCTTTGGTATCTAAAAAATGAATGTATAGAAGATTTTCAGAATAAGTTCTTACATCCAGATTCTTGAACCAAAAGTTGATCCTGTCGATGTCTAGCTTCAAGGTTGACAACATAGATTATGTCTCCAGAAGAGATCCATTGTTTACGAGATTTGTAGAGCAAGTAAAGACTGGAAAATCGGAACGCTTGATTTAGATTCATGTTAGAAGACTCACTTGGAAATATACTTTCCATCGTAATTCTTTCCTTCAAAAACAAGTGTACTTCTCAATGTATGATAATTCTTTGGATCAGCGGGGAATGCCAAAAGAGAGAGTCCTGTGATAGCACTGTAATCAGCCGCAAAAACTCCTTCTGTGATATTCACAAGCTCTGGAGTTGCTCCAATTCCTGCGGAGTATGTAAGAGTAGATGGGACTGAAAGTAAAGATATGCTTGTTGAAGCCATCCTTTTCAAAAACTCACATTTTGCCCAGGTTATTCTGAATCCTAGCGTTGCAGCTGCCTCATTCGAAACAATGAAATTGAATTTTGTTGGTGGGAAGTAGTAGGGTTCCTTGTTCTCGTGTGTTGATCTGAAATCAGTTAATCAGTTACACTAGACTTCTAAAAAATTTATGCGATGCTCCTCACTTGATAATATTTCCAGCAGTATCCACAGTTTCGAAATAGGAAGAGTTATCATTAATTTTCCCACTGATAACCAGTTTTGCGTAATATCCAGATGGAATAGTTACTGTCCAACTGCAAGTTTGTCCTGCTTCTAATCCGGGCGCTGTCTCATTCGTTCTCCATGTGGCTGGCCAGTAAATGGCTTGACCATTCACTGGTCGATTCAACACATTTGCAGTAGTGCACACTGAAATTTATGGTTACGGTAATGTCTGTTGTCCTAGAACATACCATTTCCCGCCTCAGAAACAGCTGTGGCAAAAAAGAAAACAGCAAATAAAGCTAGAAACTGAACCATTTCAAAACGCTGAAAAATCAAGACTGGAAAGCGGGTTATGTACTAGAAAAATGATGATATTATGAAGAAGAAAGTGTGAAAATGGGCGTTAAACTTTATGATCTGCACGTTAGATGTTTCAGAAATTTTATGGGATTCAGATGAATGGATTGACTGGAGATGTTATTAGAAAAATAGCAGATCGAAATAAAGAAACGAAGTTTTTAATTTTGAAAAACTTTGACTGTACTAATAACATTCACCAAATTCTGTATGTGCGTATGTAGCGCACCTTATCACCTATTCACAGTTAACCGATCAAGCTGAAACCCGGACAAATAGATTAGAATTAGGTCTCAGTTGATGTCCGAACCTTTGGTTTTTCAAAATTTTGATTTTGAAGTCTTATGGAGACGTTCCTTGGTAAAGGGTGGAGGGCAGAAAGGGCGATGATAGAGGGTGACCGGAGGTCAAGAGGTTCAGCCCCAAAGGGGCGTAAACCGACTGGTTCTTTGTTATTTGACCGTTTCTCTCCATTCATTCCTTGTGCTTAGGCTTAATTACCCTTAATTACCCTGGTCTGAAATTCACGAAACTTTGGAACACATCGTTAATTCGAAGATATCCCATAGCGAAAGCTCTACTCCCTAGCTGCACATTTTGTACAAACTACGATACATGACAATATGATTTTTTGGGTTTACCCCACCCAATATCAGTTATGACGAATGATCGTACACGATGATAATTCTTTGTCAGACGGGAGAGTTCAAAGACATGACCGAAAGTTTAAAACATAGAAACTTTGAACTTACTTTCTCTTTCTCTCTCTCTCTCTCTCTCTCTCTCTCTCTCTCTCTCTCTCTCTCTCTCTCTCTCTCTCTCTCTCAGTTTTTTCTATCAGTCCACAAAGAACACTGACGATTCTAACGTGCATATCAGAAAAGCAAATGGCCGTTTCCGCGCTTTCGCTTAAAGCAATATCATCATTTTCCTAGTACTTAAACCTATTCCAATCTCAATAGTTTTCCATGAAAGAATGGCTCAGTTCCTAGCTTTCGCTGTTTTTCTCCTATCTCTCACTGCAATTTCTGCTGCGGAAAATGGTTGGTTCCAGAACAACAGACATTACCGTAACCATAGATTTTAGAGTGTACTACTGGAAATGTGTTGAATCGACCCGTGAATGGTCAAGCCATTTACTGGCCATCAACATGGAGAACGAATGAGACTGCACCCGGATTAGAAACAGGGCAAACTTGCAGTTGGACAGTTACCATTCCATCTGGATATTATGCAAAACTGGTTATTAGTGGAAAAATGAATGACAACTCATCATATTTCAAAACTGTGGATACTGCCGGAAATGTCCTAGAGTGAGTGGTTTGAAAATGTTCGTAGATCTGAAGTAATTCAATTCAGGTCAACGCATGAAAACAAGGAACCCTACTACTTCCCATCATCTAAATTCACTCTGATTGTCTCGAACGAGGCTGCTGCCACACTCGGATTCAGAATAACATGGGCAAAGTGTAAGTTTGTATGAGAACTGTTCTATTACAAAAAAAAAATATTTCAATGTTCAGTCCCATCTACACTTCAATATTCCGCAACGATTGGAGCTGCTCCACAGTTAGTGAATATCACTGATGGAGTTTTTGCTGCTGATTACAGCGCTGTCACAGGACTCTCTCTTTTAGCATTCCCTGCTGATCCAAAGAATTATCATACATTGAGAAGTACACTTGTTTTCGAAGAAAATAGTTACACTGGAACCTATATTTCAAAGCAAGAGCTATATTTAAATTTTCCACAAAGAACATTATTTCAGTCTTTACTTGCTCTATAAGTCTCGGAACCAATGGATCTCATCTGGAAATACCATCTATGTTGTCAACCTTGAAGCTAGACATCAACAAGATCAACTGTTGGTTCAAGATGCTCAATGTAATATTTCTTCCTGAAACAGTTTTAGGAACTCTGTTTCAGATACCAAGGACATCACCCAATACGTTGAAATGGACTGTGCAATGAATTCAACATGCAATGTTTCTGTGGATGGAGGTGACAAGAAAACTGCATTCATATCCGTGGGAAGCAAGACGGATGTGTTGTGGTGGCTGTCCGTTCATGTGGTATGTTACTTTTAAGTCTATACATACACAGATTATAATTTTCAACAGGATGCTTTCTTCACTGTCTACTACGGATCTCAAAATCAAAAGGGATATAGAATCAGCCTTTCGTGAGTATGAATCGTATATAACTTTTGAATTGAATCATTTTAAGGGGATATAGCATTCCATCAAATCTTCCGTTAACGTTCGGTGGAGATGTCATTCAGTATGTAATCAGCAGCGGAAAAGCATCGATGCAATATCAAGTTAATCTATGATTTTTTGAATATGTGTTCTGTGATATTCGGTGTTTATCTTTGAATATATGTAATCCGATAAAAGAATGGCAATTGTAATTGGACACAGTGCAGAAATCAGAAAGATATAATTACTAATAACATTCACCAAATTATACTAGAAGATTGGAACATCATTTTTCAACCGCTTTCAAGCTCGATATTCATTGTTGATCATTGACACACTGTGAATTTTAACTTTGAGCCAGTTTATCTCAGTTCCTGTGAATGATATCAAAAAATGTTGATTGTCAAAATGTTACTGATATTACGAGGAACATTCTATTAATAGACACATTTTTGATATCTCAAACAGGAAACGAGTAAATCAGGTTCAAAGGAACACTCTTTCTATGTAGTTTCACATATCTCAAAAGGAAAAAAATTCAAGTGATATTCCAACGTGATGAAAAAAATTATTTAAAAAAATTCACGACACTAAATGACCCATTGACCTCGGAGAGAATACTATAAAAGAGAAAGGAAGTGTTGAGAAAAATCAGTTCCACCTTCTCTGAACTTCAGAGAAGGTGACCCGGGGGAGGGTCCTGGATCGTTTGATCCTCGGATCCTAGGGTCCTTGAATCCCTGGATCCCTGGATCCTCGGATCCTCGGAGTTCCGGGCTACCTGGATCCGGGTGACCTGGATCCGGGTGACCTAAATCCGGGTGATCCGGATCCGAGTGACCTGGGTCCTGGATCCGGGTGACCTAGATCCGGGTGACCTGGATCCGAGTGACCTGGGTCCTGGATCCGGGTGACCTAAATCCGGGTGATCTGGATCCGGGTGACCTGGATTCGGGTGACCTGGATCCGGGTGACCTGGATCCGGGTGACCTAGATCCGGGTGACCTGGATCCGAGTGACCTGGGTCCTGGATCTGGGTGACCTGGATCCGGGTGACCTAGATCCGGGTGACCTGGATCCGGGTGACCTGGATTCGGGTGACCTGGATCCGGGTGACCTGGATCCGGGTGACCTAGATCCGGGTGACCTGGATCCGAGTGACCTGGGTCCTGGATCCGGGTGACCTAGATCCGGGTGACCTGGATCCGGGTGACCTGGGTCCTGGATCTGGGTGACCTGGATCCGGGTGACCTAGATCCGAGTGACCTGGGTCCTGGATCCGGGTGACCTAGATCCGGGTGACCTGGATCCGAGTGACCTGGGTCCTGGATCCGGGTGACCTAGATCCGGGTGACCTGGATCCGGGTGACCTGGGTCCTGGATCTGGGTGACCTGGATCCGGGTGACCTAGATCCGAGTGACCTGGGTCCTGGATCCGGGTGACCTAGATCCGGGTGACCTGGATCCGAGTGACCTGGGTCCTGGATCCGGGTGACCTAAATCCGGGTGATCTGGATCCGGGTGACCTGGATTCGGGTGACCTGGATCCGGGTGACCTGGATCCGGGTGACCTAGATCCGGGTGACCTGGATCCGAGTGACCTGGGTCCTGGATCTGGGTGACCTGGATCCGGGTGACCTAGATCCGGGTGACCTGGATCCGGGTGACCTAAATCCGGGTGATCTGGATCCGGGTGACCTGGATTCGGGTGACCTGGATCCGGGTGACCTGGATCCGGGTGACCTAGATCCGGGTGACCTGGATCCGAGTGACCTGGGTCCTGGATCCGGGTGACCTAGATCCGGGTGACCTGGATCCGGGTGACCTGGGTCCTGGATCTGGGTGACCTGGATCCGGGTGACCTAGATCCGAGTGACCTGGGTCCTGGATCCGGGTGACCTAGATCCGGGTGACCTAGATCCGAGTGACCTGGGTCCTGGATCCGGGTGACCTAGATCCGGGTGACCTGGATCCGAGTGACCTGGGTCCTGGATCCGGGTGACCTAGATCCGGGTGACCTGGATCCGGGTGACCTGGGTCCTGGATCTGGGTGACCTGGATCCGGGTGACCTAGATCCGAGTGACCTGGGTCCTCGATCCGGGTGACCTAGATCCGGGTGACCTGGATCCGAGTGACCTGGGTCCTGGATCCGGGTGACCTAAATCCGGGTGATCTGGATCCGGGTGACCTGGATTCGGGTGACCTGGATCCGGGTGACCTGGATCCGGGTGACCTAGATCCGGGTGACCTGGATCCGAGTGACCTGGGTCCTGGATCTGGGTGACCTGGATCCGGGTGACCTAGATCCGGGTGACCTGGATCCGGGTGACCTAAATCCGGGTGATCTGGATCCGGGTGACCTGGATTCGGGTGACCTGGATCCGGGTGACCTGGATCCGGGTGACCTAGATCCGGGTGACCTGGATCCGAGTGACCTGGGTCCTGGATCCGGGTGACCTAGATCCGGGTGACCTGGATCCGGGTGACCTGGGTCCTGGATCTGGGTGACCTGGATCCGGGTGACCTAGATCCGAGTGACCTGGGTCCTGGATCCGGGTGACCTAGATCCGGGTGACCTGGATCCGAGTGACCTGGGTCCTGGATCCGGGTGACCTAAATCCGGGTGATCTGGATCCGGGTGACCTGGATTCGGGTGACCTGGATCCGAGTGACCTGGGTCCTGGATCCGGGTGACCTAAATCCGGGTGATCTGGATCCGGGTGACCTGGATTCGGGTGACCTGGATCCGGGTGACCTGGATCCGGGTGACCTAGATCCGGGTGACCTGGATCCGAGTGACCTGGGTCCTGGATCCGGGTAACCTAGATCCGGGTGACCTGGATCCGAGTGACCTGGGTCCTGGATCCGGGTGACCTAGATCCGGGTGACCTGGATCCGAGTGACCGGGGTCCTGGATCTGGGTGATCTGGATCCGGGTGACCTGGATCCGGGTGACCTGGGTCCTGGGTCCTGGGTCCTAGACAAATGATTCTGCGGAAGATTCAACCTTGACTAGAACTACTATCGCTTCAAGAACTCTGGCCTTCTGGATATCCAAAATTCACGGAAACATCGTCCGGGAATCAAACCCAGTGATCTTACCATATTTTTTTGAAATCATCATTTTTATAATGAATAAATGTAACATTTGCTGCATATTTTCATGTTTTTTGGTGGGAAATCAAACATTAAGAGAAGCTGCCGAATTAGGAATTTTTTATACCTTGAAAAAATGTTCCCTGAAAAAGTGATAAAACGGAACAAAAATCAAGCTCCTGGAAAATAGAACGACAGTGTATAACTAAAGATTATGTGGCACACTGGTTTAAAAGGTTTTGAAAAATTGAATTTTTCCACAGTAAATGTTGAGTCCTTGAATTTTATAGCCTTTGGTAGGGAGTTTCAAACAAGTGGGCGCATTAGAAGTGCCCTGAAATAGAGCACAATGAGTAATTTGTGGTAACCCCACCCAATCGTTAAAACTGTTTGGGGAGAAACAACTCAGTCTGCACTCATTGCATCGATTTTCTATACTTTCTCTGAAACTGAA
Organism: Caenorhabditis nigoni; assembly: GCA_027920645.1. Taxonomy (NCBI): domain Eukaryota; kingdom Metazoa; phylum Nematoda; class Chromadorea; order Rhabditida; family Rhabditidae; genus Caenorhabditis; species Caenorhabditis nigoni. The sequence goes on along the minus strand of CP115867.1, from coordinate 11,388,401 downwards.
CAACGTTATCAGGGTGTGGTCAGTCGGGAAACGAGTCAAGCCTAACGATCATGACATCACATTTACTCTTATCGCACAAAATGCATTTATTTTATTTGCGGAGAACTTCCCAAAAAAAAAATGATACAGCCGTTTCATATAAAATCAAATAGTCTGCACACCCAATTTCAGTTCAAGAATCATGTTTTCTGTTCTCTTATTCTTAACAAATCTAATTGTTTTATCCACTGCTGATGGATATACTTGTGCTGGATATCTTGTGAATCCACCAGAAGACCTCACTTATTACTTTCCAAATGACTGGAGAGAAGGAATGGAGCCAGCGAAATATGCAGGATCACAAACCTGTAATTGGCAGATCAATGTTCTCGAAGGGTACTATGCAACGGTTACTTTCTACAAAAACACTGACATGGAATCAGGAATAACTTGTACGTATCCAAATGGACAAGAGCAATAGTGAGTAACCATGTTGTCAGGTACTTAGAATTGTTAAATTTTCAGTATTGAAGACAAGGATCACAATCCTTACATTTTTACTTATCCACAATTTCAAGTCAATCTTCATGTTTCTGATAAACAAGGAGAATTTTCATTCAAAGTTGTTTGGTCAAAATGTGCGTTGAATATGATAAACCTGTGGCGAATTTAGAATTTTCAGATCCAGCAACATGCAAGATGAATATGGAGCTAACTGATGCTGGAGCTTTGTCAGCTGTTGCCAGTCAATGCGTGAATACTTACACGTCTCCAAACAAAGTTATGCTCGTCGGCTTTACTCTCAAGGATGATTCAGATGTGTTTCTTCGCCAATCAGCTGTTTTTGAGGGTGACTCAGTAAACGGACAGTATCTTGGAAATTTGTATTATGCGAGATACCAGCAAATCGTATCACCCAGTAACAAACTGACTGTTCACACTTTTGACTTGTACCGAAATTTCAATTACACACTTTTCATGGGAATGGACACAAGAGGTTAACATTTTGAGTAGCTTGAAATATAAAAATGATTTTTACAGCTGCTGGAGATGTTCAACAAATCACTGGACTAAACTGCCCATCTGATCCAAACAAGAAGTGCTATATCACTTTGAATGCAAACTACAACATTTCTGCAATCGCGACAATTGGAAGACAACCGGATTTTCTAGAACCCATCATGCAATTTCCAAGTGTAAGAGTGAAATTCTCTGTGAATTTGAAACTTTTGAAAAATAAATTGTTCAGGAATCTACCTTAAAAATATACGAAGAACAAATCAATGACAATCACCTTGTGGCCACTATTGAGTAAGTTTGTTTCAAAAACCGCTTTTTATAAACTTCTGTGTTTTCAGTAAGTCCAATTACCAGACTCGATTCCCAATGGCAGTGAAAAACTCATTGAAGATCTATCATTTGGACAAGGGAAGAGTTTCGATTCCACTCACTAATAGTGAAAATGATGGTGTGGTTTCTCTCAATTTCCAAAGGTAATCATATAATTTTTCAGCAAAATACGATACTGTGTTCGATGGAAGATATGTGAATGTCCACTCATTTGATTATGGAAGAACTAGTTATCAGCAGGACACTTCACAAACTTTCCAGACCCAACCAAGCGAGAAATTGTATTTTCAATTCGATGTGAAATATTTTGATATAAATGGAAACACCACTCTTGACATCAAAGTTTCCAGAGATGGAAAATTAGTCTTCTCTGACACGTAATGCGCCTGTTTTCAAAGAAACCATATAAATCCCATGTTTCAGCTTCTCGCAAACCAATTTGCCTCCAGCAAACACTCTAAAAGTTCTTGGAGATCAAATGGCTATCAATTATCAGACCTATGGAAACTACACGATGGGATTCGAAGTGGATCTTCTCACAACTAAAAATGGTTAGAATTTGTTTTGCTGACGCTTCTAAAATAAATGAATGTAATTGCTCAGATGATGATAGTTCTTCACCTACCACACCCAGTCCGTCTGTCACGTCAAGCACCATTGTAACTTTGTCAACTAGTTCACCATCTGCAAATCCCAAAACAACAGTCACATCTAACACTTTTAAATCTTCCACTCTCACAGATATTCCAACAACCGGATCAACGACACCTGGAGGGATAACAAGAGGAACAACGCAAAGATACGAGACATCCACGAAGAGTGGAACCACTCAATTCACATTTGTATCCGTTCTTCTTATTATTATTTCTTTTGTTTTGTAAAAATTTATATTTCTATGATTCTCAAAAAACAACGGTACTTGTTGGCTGATTTCAATGCATAAAGATTTCGTTTGATATTACTTTTCGTTTTGGCTCAAAATATTATGCGGTTATGCAGACAAAATCAGCAATTCGCTCAGCCGCAGCATCCAAGAATGCTGAAGTTTTATATGCCATTCACTAGTTCGTGTGAACTCCACGACCAGCCATACCCTTGGACAGAAATTCCATGAATTCTTTAAGTTTGAGCTTGTAAATCGGTTCAACATTTAAAGGCCCAAGAATCCAATGCTAAATATACAACGTTAGCGTTGGTCTCGACCAGAGATGTCCGGATTCCGAATTCCGGATTCTGGATTCCGGATTACGTGAAAAAATATTTTTGTCTGGATTCCGTATTCCGGATTCCAGAAAAATTTCTAATTGTCCGTATTGCGAGAAAAAGAAAAATTTAATTCCGGATTTTAAACATATTTGTTAATTTGCAAGAATTGTCTGGCTTTTTTGAACTTCCGCTATTAAAAATGCAAAAATAAAGCACGATATGTGTTTTCAGAACTTTTCTGCCCATTTGGAGAACTCAAAATTCCCGATTCCGGATTCCGCGAAATGTTTATTTGTCCGGATTCCGGATTCCGTTTCTCAAAAAATTCATTCTGGACATCTCTGGTCTCGACCCGAAAGCTTCAAAATGAACTGTTGAGTCATAAGATTTTGTAACTGGATTCCATTTTCAAAAACGTTCTGGAAAAAAAATCATCTTTCGATCTGACTCCGTGCAGAATTCAATCAATTGTATTTTGTGCTGATTGTGTTTGAACTAATAAAATGGTTTCTTGAAATTGTTGATTCTTTATTTCACTTCAGGAAATCATTTTCTAATGTCATTCTCCTTCTCCGAGCGCAATTTCCCTTATCAATACAGTAATTCCGAGACTTTGGGGCGTCCAACCCTTTACCTATAAGAACTGAAACATCATTCTGAAACTTAATTGTCTCTCCTCAAAATGAATATTCTATTTTTCCTTTCTTGCATTGGATACGTGCTTTCCAGTGGTTACCAATGTCGGGGTCCCAATAAAATCACTCCACCAGATGATTTGAATCAAGTAGTCAATTGGCCAAGTATTTGGAACGATAGTATGCCTCCGATTCCATTTGCATCTCAACAATCTTGTATTTGGGAAATCGTGGTCCCAGAAGGATTGTATGCTTCGGTAGTCTTTCATAAAAATGCTCCATCTACAGTATCTATTGCTGCTTTCTACCCGGGGAAAGGATCAGGAGCAGGGTATTCTCATAAAGTTGCTAGTAATAAATAAATGTTCAATTTTTAAGAATCGATAACAATGACCTAAATCCATACATCTTCACATCTCCTCAAGCGACTATAAACTTGTATGAATCGAAAGACGAAGGAGAATTCTCATTCAAAGTTTTGTGGTCCAAATGTGAGTTTTCTAATTAATGTAATTTTGTAACGCATAGTTTTCCAGACCCAACGGTACCTCACGATAACATCCAGTTATTAAAAGGAGCCATGCCAACTGCAATAATTCCAAACGGACATTTTTCAACATTCACTGCTGAAACTACAGTATCCCTTGTTGGGTTTGGATTGAAAAATCAATCCGAATATCCATTACTCCGTCAATCTGCTGTTTACGATGGAAACTCTACGGACGCTGAATTCCTTGGAACTCTCTACAGTATCATGATGTCAAAAAAGGAAGTGATAAGTAGTGGAAAGTCATTGACTGTGTTTACATGGGGTCTGAACAATCAGTTCGACTACACTCTGTACATGGTGCAAGATCGTACAAGTGAGTGAGCAGAATGTGAATTATGAACTTTCCATTTCTTATCTATTTTAGACGAACTACCATTTTTCACGTACAGAGGAGTCAACTGCGCAGACGGATTCGATTGCAGTTTCCAAATCAATGCTGTTTATGGAACTTCTGTTCTTGTGACTTCGGATAATCATTCGGAGTTCATCAAGAATATTGAAACGTTTCCAGATGTAGTTATCCAAAATGATTTTTAAGAATTGAAAAATTAGTTTTCAGACTGGCACTTTAAAAGTTTACGAAGGGCCTATTAGCGATGAAACTTTGGTTACAAAGTTAACGTAAGTGCTAGGAATTCAAACAGTTCAGAGAATCAACTCTTAGAAAATCCAACTACAAAGCTCGTCTACCAATGGAATTGAAAAATTCGTTGAGACAATATGTTTTGGATACTGGAATAATCACTGGATTCATCATTACTCGTGATTCAAACAGCGGTAAATAATTGTTTTCAAACTGATTGAAACATGATTTCTTTAGCTGATTGGAATAAAGTTTATGATGGAAGAAAGGGTTTTGTTCATTCATTCTATCACGGAGTCTACAGTACTCAACAAGATACAGACGAGACTTTTTTCACACAACCAAAACAAAAATTATACTTCAATTACGTCGTAAGAGATGCTGATTTCACTGGGGATCAGACATCGTTAACTGTAACTGTTATGAGTGATGACAAACAAATTGTTTCTGATACGTAAGATTAAACCAAAAAATGGATTTCCAGTTAATTTTTTTCAGTTTCAACTCGAAAAATCTTCCTCCGACTACAACAAGAAGCATTCTAGGAGACACGTATCATGTGAAATATGAGTCACATGGGGCGAATACAAAAGGATTCAGAATTGATTTCTCAACAACTTCGTCTAGTAGGTTTTTTTTCATATTTTTCTATCTCATTTTGTACTTTAAGCATATGCGAAATCTACATCAATTTCTCCTATGTCTTCAATGTCCACAACTGTAAAGGCAAGCTCAACTACTGTAGTAGCTACTACAAATTCTGTGACAAGGACACAATCGCTTTCAACGTCGTCCACATTTTTGTCAACTTCCACAACTTTGAAGAATTCAATCGCAACGTCGTCGAAAGCAAAGCAGACAACAACTCCAATAATTAAAACAACTCCTAAGATAATTGAAACTACAACAAAATCTGATTCTCCAGTGAAATTTGTTATTGTCTTCATTATCTCTATTCTGTTTTTGGTTTGAAGTTTTAAATTGAGCTCCTCGAAGTCAATTTTTGTTAATGGTCTAGTATTGTTTGAAATTTTACTATTTGATTTCACAATCGTTGAAATATCACCTCTGGATCTTATTGAAATTTCTGAAAAATATTGGCATACTATTGTTTGGAAACTTGTGTTCTTTTGAAAACATGCAAGACCCTTTGTTTCACAAAACAGCTAGATAATTTGAATGTATTTCCTTAATTTTTGATCCGAAAAAAATACATTTCAGTGCAAACTCTGGTCAAAAAGTGTACAAATGATATCACTGATATCGTTGAATATATGGGTGTAACGGACACTCTGACACCTAGAAAGCACTATAAAATACTTTTGAAATTCTGAAACCTCGATTTAATACTTCTTATCAACTGAATTCTCACCTACACGTACACACACCCACAAATGCATCTTCTTTTTCTGTTTACTTTTCTGACCTTGTTCCATTGCATTTCAGCTGATCCGTACAGTGAGATCTTCATCAGAAGAATACTGTAACTTTGAAATATTCAGAATGTGATGGAAACCATGTGATTGATCCACCAGCAGATATAAACATAGCTTGGTACTATCCAGATGGATGGACGGAAACACAAGATCCTCTTCCGTATGATCAGGATCAGACTTGTCTATGGAAGGTTTGTAAACAATTAAATTGAATTGAAATTTATAGTTTTTATCATTTTAAAGATTAATGTTCCAAAGGGAATGTATGCGTTTTTGACACTAACTGGTGAAACCAACAGCACGACTCTGACTGTAACGGATTCAGCTGGAAACCAAGATTGGTAAGGGGTTTTCACATGAGAATACCTAAAACGGGTGGTTTTAGGGTCAATGCATATTTCAAACAAGAGCCATATTTCTTGCTAGACCCTCAATTTATGGTTTATTTACAAAGCAATAATGGAACGGGAACGTTTGGAATGAAAGTCATCTGGAATAAGAGTGAGTGGGTTTTTCCTCAAAGTTGTTTTTCCAAACCAAAAAACCCTCGAAAATAACGTTTTTCTTTCAGTTGGAGCATTCAATCCATCCTTCGAACAAGTTCTTCCTGATACCGTACCCATTGTAAAATCATCGGTTAACTGTGACAAAGGACTTGTCATTAACTCAAACTCCGCCGTTTCCTTGGTTTCTGTAAGGCCTCCTCCAACTGATCAGTTGACGAATACGCAAATAAATCTTCAAATGAGAAATACTGTTGTTTTTGATGGTCCGACTATAGATGATAAGTTGATTGGAAAGTAAGAATCAGAATTGATATCTGAAAACTGTTAAGTTATTTCAGCTTATGGCAAATAGAGCAAAAGGATAATCAAGTTGTGTCCAGTGGAAAGTACCTGACACTATATTCGCTAAGACCCAATATCAAAACAGACAGTTATGCTTTAATTCAAGATTTCCAAAGTGAGTTTCCATGGATTTTCCAGACATTTTGAAATTGTTGGGGCTTGGATTTCTGAAATTCTCGACATTTATATTTTCAGAACGTCGAAAAACTTGAAATTCTGAATTTTTTAAAAACTTAAAAGTTCTAGAATTTCCGAATTTTTCGACTGTTTAGGAACTTCCATTTTCATGAGTCCATTTTCATCTTCCATCTTTTTCCAGATGTCAAACAATTCACTGTCTATAAAGGAGTTTCCTGTTTTAATCAAGACCTTTGTTCGGTCATTATTGATTCTAGAGTCGGACTAGGTGCAGCTGTCCGAATGTCACCCGAACCACACTTCTTGCAAAATCTTTTTATGACTGAAGACTCCAAAATGACCGTTTATACTGGAACGATTTCTCCAGATCATCAAGTGGCTCAGTATGCGTTAGTGTTTAGTTTTCAAAGAAATTTAGAGATAAATTAATTTCAGAAATCCGCATTACTCCAACGTAGATCAGAAATTTAACGGTGTTTTCACTACATATACATTGGATCAGAATATTGCAATCGCATATTTATCCAGTGACCGATTGGACACAAATTGGACAATAATCACAGACGGAAGAACTGGAATATTTGCATCCAAAAACTATGGAGTTGCTTCTAATGATCAAAACATTCAAGAGGCATTTACCGGAGCATTAACGGATATCTTTGAAATAACCCTAAATACAAAAAGCTCAGGTTTGACAGACGGTGCAACATTGACAGTAACTGTGACTTCTGGAGGGAAATCTGTTTTTGAAGAAAAGTAAGAAATAAGAAATCAATGGAGTGGGGCAATTATGACTTCACCAATTCAGATACACATCAAAACGACTCCCGCCTACAACTATTTCCGCAAATGGAAATGGTTTGATTGTAAAATATGACACAAATGGATCAGAAACAACTGGAATGTTGATGGATTTCAGTTTCAAATTGGAGATGAGTGGAGGTACAACCGTTTCTCCATATACCCCAAGTACCACAAATCCAACTCCAGAGACAACTACAAAGCATGCTTCTAGAAGTTTCTCGATAATTGTGTTACTTTCTTCTATTTTCATGACATTTATTTTTTGAATGAATCATATTTCTCATTATTCTGAATCACTTTGAAAGAAACAAGCAAGCGTTGTGGTTTCTCGATCCTTGAATAATCATGACGTGCCTGTGCAAACAAAACGAGTTTTTCGCAGAGGCTGATAATGATATTCTATAAAAAACTTGGTCGTAGCCAGGAAATAGAGACGGTTTTCATTTCTTTTCACTTCTTATCACTTTGTGTCTGTATCAAACTTTCAGACAACCATTCTGAAACATTATTTTTTGAATCCAAAACCTGAACATGTTTTTTAAAATATCGATTTTGGCTGGTCTCATTTCTCAATTATTGGCAGACGATCCATACAGTTAGTTTACTGGAATATTTTTAATAAATTCACATTTTCTTTCAGGTTGTGCTGGTACTCAAACTATCAACCCACCAGCCAATATTAGTAATTCAATCTCATATCCAAGCAATTGGCAAACTTCTAATGATGCTCCTCAATACGCAGCTAATCAAAACTGTACATTTACTGTAAGTATTTCAAAGTATACCGCTTCATGACCTTAAGCAATAATTTTCAGGTCAATATACCCAAAGGAATGTTTGTATTCCTTCAAATGAAAGCAACCACTGATCCAAGTTCAATACTGACTATGACCGATTCAACCGGTTATCAAAATATGTGAGTCACATAGAACGACAGTTCCCCGATAATTTTCCAAATTTAGAATCAAAATGACTTCTCTAGAACCCTACTTCTTGATGGATCCCTCTTTCACAGTTTCTCTTCAATCTGTTAAATCTGGTACTTTCGCCATGAGTATGACATGGCATAATGGTAAGTTGTTTCGAAAAAAAACATCCTTGTAGATGGTTTTCATTTCGGTCGGTCGAAAATCGGCCACCGCCGACCAACCACCGACCTAGCTAACCGACAGCCGACCGTGCTGACTGAATTCTTGCATTTGCACGGCAGCATTGAAGTCAAAAAAAAAACCGGAAAATTATGCATTTGTCGTAAGATGAAACTCGGCTTACAAAATGATCGGCTGGGTCTGCGGTCGGTCGGTCGGCTGAACTTCATGACCGAACAGAAGCCTTATCCATGCACAATATTTTTCAGTGAATCCAACGTTTCCAACAACTTATCAAGTCCATCCGAATTCAACTCCTCTTTATCTCGCTGGCGGAGATTTTGACAACTCTACAGTAATAGAATCTGAGACAAAAGTCAATCTTCTTGCTCTTCCTCCTACTTTGATTATCACTGATGTAACTCCTTATCTGCGTAACACTCAAGTATATGATGGTCCATCTACCGACTCGAAGCATGTTGGAAAGTAAGAAAATGATGATAAAAGCGAAGAAAAACCCGTTTTTTTCAGTCTCTATCAAATTGTGGCTAATGGAAACAGATTCGTCTCTTCGGGGAAGTATCTGACCCTTTGGTCTTTGATTCCTGGCTTTGCTAATATAGGAAACTCTGTCATTCTTCAGGATTACTTTGGTTTGTATAAGAATTTCGAACCCAAATATAAGCAGAAGTATTCTCACAATCAGATGTCAAAGACTTCAAGACCTACAAACCAATCAATTGCCTTTTGGATCCGTGTAAAGTAGAAATTGATGCTAGAACTGGAACTGCTGCAGCCATCCGATACAATCCAGCTTACTTCTTTGTCAAGGATATTTCGATGCCTGAAACCAACAAACTTTCCGTTTATACTGACTTTGTCACTCCTGCACACAAACTCGCTGATTACACGTAAGAGCTTTGAGATTTTTCAAATATCTTTCCCGTTTTCAGATCATCGATCTCCAAGACCAACACACCTCAAAAGCTTTTTGGTAGATTTAATACATTTGTTTTGAACCAAGACCAAGCTGTTATTACTCTGTTTTTTGATCCTGAAAAAGGTTTTTCTTTTTGAATGTATATTTTGTCCACTAGCAGTTCCTTCAGCCGGATGGGCAACTGCAGTCGACAGCCGTCGGGGATTCTTCATGTCTCCGAACTATGCATTGAACAGTTCCAATCAAAATATCAATGACAAAGTCTCAGCCTTTTCTTCCATTTCTAATATCAGTTATACTGTAGACAGATCTGCAATTTCCGGAGCTGCAACCCTGAATGTTTTGATAACTTCCAAACAGAAAGTTGTAGTTAACAATACGTGAGTTTCTGAAAATGTTCAGTATTTGATAACGGTTTGATTGCAGTTTCTCTACAACAAACTTCCCCGGAGGAAATGAATGGACAGTTGGAGACACGATTTCTGTGATCTACAATTCGAATGGAGTATCTACGACAGGGGCATTCGTTAGTTTTGGATTTGACCATTACAATTCAGCAACAACGAATGGTGAATTGAAAACATTCGAAACGAATGTTAAAACTATTATTTTCAGGAGTGCTTATTTCGACGGCTCTAGCTATTTGGATTATGTTTTCCTCTTAGAAAACTCGTAATTGAACACTCAAAATACATGGTGCCTTGTTTTCCTTTTTTCTATTTAAACTTTTGTCTTTTTTTATCAATGAAACTTTATTCATGTGTAAAAAACTGCGCAATAAAACTAATACGGTAAAACCTCTAACAGAAGGGCTCCCCAACTGTCAGTTTTGAGCCAAGTTATCCCAGTTTGTATGAGATATTTGAAAAAGTTGTCAACTGACAGGATCTTGCTGTTACATGTTTTAATTTTGTATAACACATACCGATATGGTGTTAATAGTGTTCTGAAGAAATGTTTCAGGAACTGACCGATTATCATACCCTTTATCATATTTGGAGAAATTTGAAAAGTGATGACATACATTTCGCAAACTTGAGCAATGAGTTTCAAATAAGCTTCTCTACTTCATGAGTTATCATCTAATCTGGTTCTTATAACAGATAAAATTGTTGTAGGCATCATCGTCTGCACAAAATTTCATAACTTGAGACGGATTAATCTGTTACTGTAGTTCCTCATTAGTGTTGCATCATTAAAATGAAATACCGTACCGGTGAATATGACATACAAAAACTTATTTTTTAGATCAGTTTCGTCCATTTTGACCATTTTCCGGAGTCTGGAGCTCGGCCAACCTTCCGATCACCTTGAAAACTTTGGAAGGTGTTAAGCAGATCTAGATTCACAGAACTTTTTTAAAAATTCCGTTTTCAGCTGTGTGCCAGTTTCTGAAAGACACCCTTCCCGGTCCGGGTTTGTACTGAAAAGGTCAAAAAACAGATGTCCTCAGAAATCGGAATATAGTGGAAAAACTAAGACTTTTCAAAAAAGCTTTTGAATGCAAAGTTTTCAATCTAGGTCTGTTTTACGATCTCCAACGTTTTCAAAGTAATCGGAAACTTGACTGCCGAGCTGCAGACACCTGAGAATGGTCAAAATGACCGGAAATCTACAGAAAAGTTGTTTTTTGTATATCTTATTCACTGTTACTTTACATATTTACAACCCTTTCAACCCTTTCAGAAATTTCGAAGAGAACTACAATAAAACTTTCAGGAATTCCAATAATATTTCTGATAACTGGCGGATGGTAATCAAAATGTTGACACCTTTAGCGGACATGCTGATTCATTTCGTCATTTATTTCTTCCCATCCCATTAATTTCCGTACTCAAATTTCAGATAGTAAATGGCAAAAATAAATGCTAAACTAATGAAGAAATGGTAAAAAATGGCAACACTTTACACTTTCCATCTGATTGACGTCACGAGCACATGCACGAAGACTGTAGATCAAAAACGAACAGGTAACTAAAAAACAAAGGGAACGATGGAACTTAAAATATAAAATAGTTTCTAATACATTGGAATTGTCTATTAGGGAAATACTTTTCAGGGGACTCGCGCTCCACCGCACCGCCAGATGGCCGAGGTGGAGGGCCGAGCTTCCGTTGACTGGCGGCCAGGGGCCAGCGGCGATTTTTGAATTTTGAACAATGTTTGATCTATTTTGTTCAATAAAACTTCATTTCCGGAGAAAAACTGTGGAAATAGATCGAAAATAGATCAAAAATAGTTCAAAATTCAAATATCGCCGCCGGCCGCCGGCCGCCAGTCAAAGGAAACTCGACCCTCCACCTCGGCCATCTGGCGGTGCGGTGGAGCGCGAGTCCCCTGAAAAGTATTTCCCTAATACTAGGAGCATCCGTTTCTTATCAGCCACTCCCTTTTTTTCGTCAGAACATTCCAGAATTCATCAAAGTACGATCCCAAAAGCAGATATCTCAGAACATCCTGGGTGTTCTAAGGAAGTTCAGTCAAAAGTTCGAGAAGCGTTTTGTTTGTGCAGCCGGTTCCAATCCGCAACGGTCACCGATTTCAAAATGCAAAAAAGCGAGCGACCTCCTCCTTTCGTTTGTTTAGAGCATCTATTTAAGCATTCATTTAACTGATAAACTCAGTTTTCGTGTCTCATTCCTTCTGATCATGCATCTTCAACTTGTCATTGCTTCCTTCTTTATTTCAATTATTTCTGTTGCTTCTAGCATTGTAACATGCAACTATGGAGATACTGAATACGATGGATAGTGAGTTCTTCTGAATCTCAGAAAGAAATTAAGAGTCTTTGAATTCAGTTGCTACACATTCGTCGATCAACGTCTACAATTCCCGGATGCTCAAGCATACTGTGCCAATCATGGAGGAGTCGTCGTGAGATTCAGAGGCGACGCTGATGGACGTTGGTTGGCTTGTAAGTTCGACTTGGATACTTCTGGAAGACCCACAAATCTTCAGAGCTAGTTATTACAGTTCTGCGATCCCCATTTTGTTCTCAAGTCTGATTTCCGTACTACATACAGTACCATACAAGTACCAGTATACAAAAACGTATTTTTCAGTTGGGTTTCGGCCATTTTAACTATTTTTTCAAGAGTGTCGGGCTCGGCTGTCAAGTTTAAGATCACTCTGAACATTTCGGAGGATGTAAAACAGATATAGATTAAAAACTTTGCATTTACAGAATTTTTTGAAAATCCCTAGTTTTTCAGATATTAGCCGGTTTCTAGAAGGCACCAGTTTTTCACGTTGAGAGTACGAAAACGGGCCAAAAAGAAGTGTCTTTCAAAAATCGGAAAATAACTGAAAACTAGGAGTTTTCCAAAAAAATTTTGAAACAAAAGTTTTCAACCTAGATCTGTTTTAGAACCGTTCAAGATTTCAAAATGATCGAAAACCTGACAGCCGAGATCCAGATGTCTGAAAATAGTTCAAATGACCAAAAATCTACGGAATAATACGTTTTTGTATACCGGTTATTAAACGGTACTGTCTCTTCAACTATAATATAGCATTACTTGCTTATCTTTCTCATAAAAACCTTTTACGATGAGCAAATTTCTCAATAATTTCTTCACACGTGCTGTTTCATCACTTCTGCTAACTTCTAACTTACCCAACGCCTCTTTTTTTTGAAATTTCAGTTTCGTATAGTAGAGTAAAACACAATTGCAAAATGATGATTTACTCGTAGACACAAAGTTAAGAACAGATTACAAGAGTCATGTTTACAAAATGTTTCAACACTAAATACATCTGTTACTTACTAGAAAAAAGTACGAAATTTCGAAATGTTCTGAAAAAATGTGTACAGTACACCTCCTTATTTTCCAGCCACTGCTGCTACAAAATTTCACGCAACCTACGGAAACTTCTGGATTGGTCTTCATCTTGAAGACGATCAATGGGTGTGGGATGATGGACACAAAGTGGATTATATCAACTGGGGACCTGGATATCCATTCAGTGGATACGACTATGTTGGAGCTCAACTATCCAACACAAAATGGGTTTCTGTGCAATCATCCGCTTCTCTTCCGTTCATTTGTTATTATCAAAAAGGACATAACAGAAATCAAGCGACCACTCCAGTTCCGAGTGGTGAGTTTTGGTTTGTTAATGATGAATTTTTTATTTATTTTCGAATTTCAGAAAATCCAGTCAATGTTTGTAATGGTGCTGAACTGCTTCTCGGTCACAGGTAAACACACCCACGTTTTTTCTTATCAATTACCAATCAAATTATGTCAGATGTTACTTCTTCAACCCAACTCTTCTTCCGTACGATTTGGCTAAACAGGAATGCGAAAAAGCTGGAAAGACACTGGCCATTTTCGACAATCAATCTCAAATTAATTTCGTTACTTGTGGGTGTCAATTTCCTTTTGTTCGTTTAATCCTATTAACTGTTCAGCTACCGCAATCAGCAAGTTTTCAATGACATACGGCTCGTTCTGGATTGGTCTCACCAAGAATTCCGCTGATAACAAGTTTTATTGGGCTGATGGAGACATGAACGAACTCAATAACTGGTCACCTGGATACCCATTCCAACATCAGACAATTGCTTCTCAACAAGTGTCAAATAGTAAATGGAAGACTTCGGATACAAGCTCTTATCTCCCTTCTGTTTGCAGTGGATATGCTCCATAATTCTTTGGTTTTTTACTATTCTAGATAAACAGTTATTTATAAGAAAAAAAAAATTTATCGTTCAATAAACCAGCAAATCAGTTATGCGTTCACTATTCAAAAATCCACAGAGCAAACAACTCCTTCATTCGGAGCTGTGTGAGTGTATGTGACCCAGAAACCTTGTGATGACGTCTGTAAAATAAAACGGGACGATTGTGACCTGTATTAAAAACAATTACCTGTGCAATATAATCACCAGTCTTAGGGAACATATTTCCAAAGTTCAGATAATCAGTTGCTGATCCATCAAACCATTGCCATTTTCCTCCGAGAGTTTTAAGATCGGTGTTACGAAGTCCGATTGTGGCATATCGGGTGTCATTGAAACGGTCATAGATCAGAGCTGGAAATTTGGGGTTTTGTTTTCAGAAATAAACAAATTAGTTGTTCAAAAAACGGGCGATTAGAGAGCAAATCTGACAGTTGCGAGTGATCAGCAGTTCCATATGGAGGGGTTGCCAAAAAGCGTACAAACGGCGGCTGAAGACCTAGCTAGGGAACTACTTTGTATCGTCTCCGTGTTACATTTCACGTCATATATCATTAGAAAGCTATCTGGGCTTATTAAAGGGGCCCAAGGTCAAATCAGGCTGCCAAATTTTGCTTTTTTTATCACAAGTCGATTTTCGCCGCTTGTCGACGGCTACAATCTTTTGGTTCAACTAAAAACGTTCGACATTTCTCAGTTTTTTCCACTTATTGTTTCATTATTTTCAGGTCAACCGGATCCAGGTCACCCGGATCCAGGTCAACCGGATCCAGGTCAACCGGATCCAGGTCAACCGGATCCAGGTCAACCGGATCCAGGTCACCCGGGCTGGGTCACCCGGATCCAGGTCAACCGGATCCAGGTCACCCGGATCCAGGTCACCCGGATCCAGGTCAACCGGATCCAGGTCACCCGGATCCAGCTCACCCGGATCCAGGTCACCCGGTCAGGGTCACCCGGATCCAGGTCAACCGGATCCAGGTAACTCGGATCCAGGTCACCCGGATCCAGGTCACCCGGATCCAGGTCACCCGGATCCAGGTCACCCGGATCCAGGTCACCCGGATCCAGGTCACCCGGATCCAGGTCACCCGGATCCAGGTCAACCGGATCCAGGTCACCCGGATCCAGGTCAACCGGATCCAGGTCACCCGGATCCAGGTCAACCCTATCCAGGCCACCCAGATCCCGCTCACCCGGACCCAGGTCACCCAGATCCAGGTCACCCGGTCAGGGTCACCCGGATCCAGGTCACCCGGATCCAGGTCACCCGGATCCAGGTCAACCGGATCCAGGTCAACCGGATCCAGTTTACCCGGACCCAGGTCACCCGTAACCAGGCCACCCGGTCAGGGTCACCCGGATCCAGGACCCAGAACCTAGGACCAAGGATCCCAGGTCGCCTTCTCTGGAGCCAAGAGAAGGCGAGAACTGATTCATCCTTTCATTCCCCTATTCTTTTATATTACTCTCCCAGACATCAATGGTTTCGGAACCACACGTAGTCGTTTTTTTCTAGAATTTTATATTTCTTTCGAAGCATTTTTCTGCATGGGGTTTCTTTTTTGAATTCTTTCTTTTATCACGTTTAAACAAACATGAATTTTCACTTTAGAAATCTGTGAAACTCCTCGAAAAGATAGTTCCTTTGAACCTAATTATCTTATTTCCTGTTTGAGATATTTTACGTCCTGATTTTTCTTTCTCACGCTGTAGAGTACCTACTCTTCCCTCCCCCTCTTCCCGCGTGGTCCTCATGGCGCAGTTGTGTGCGTCCGCAGCCGAATTTCTGAATTAACTCACATCTGAAAAGATCATTCAAGTCCGAAGAGTGAACCGTGGCAACAGTGGCTCCGTATTTGGCACATCTTTGATTTTCTCTAGTCAAGAATGGAGCATCATCCTGAAAATTTAAACTTCAATTCCATTCTAGATTATTCTCCTCACGAACCGGTACATCAGGATAATCCGAATCGTTTCCGTAGACAAGCTGAAAGATGTCAATTAGTGTCTAAAAGGTTTCTGCTCTTTTCATTTTATCACTCCACCACCGAAAGAAAACGGAAACTTTGCACATTTGACCTACTGTGATGAAATCAAAAATCACGATCAAAACCTACCACAATATAACACTTTTGTGTAGCTTCGAACAAAGTGAATCCACGTGGACACGCTTTTGGTGTAGTCGTTGGAGGAATAGTAGTGGTTGTGGTTACTGTAGTTGGCTTACGAGTAGTCACCGTTGTAACCGTAGTGGGTGTAGTTTTTCTGACTGTAGTGGTTGTTGGAATTCGAGTTGTTGTCACTGTTGTAGTTGGAGCAAGTGTAGTGGTGGCTAATGGATCATAAGAGCATACGAATTCGAGCTCAATGTGCTGAGCAAGTGTTTGCCATCTTCCGTTTCTCACATTTTCAGCGACATAGTCTTTTGTGTTTGGGAATCCGGCTTCAAAGTTTGTGTAGGCTACACTGGTGCCATCATCCCAGAAGAACAAAGTGTAATCTTTCTTTCTTGATAACCCAATCCAGAACTGGCCATTGTTTGATCCGAATTCGGTAGCGGCGGATGCTAAAAAAAGAAGTATATTCTGGAAAATTGAATTGATAGAATCTTACAGGCTAAGAAATTAGCAGTAATTGCGGAATCAACAGTTGCTAACTTGTATCCATGACTGTGACAGTACTCTTCAGCAGCTGCATATGGATGACGCTTTGAGACGAAGGAGTAACATCTGAAAATTGATATTTTGAAAAGAAGAAGTTATTAAAAAAGATTCACCTGGTTCCAATGAATTTCTCGTGTGGATATCTGCAACTAGCTGCTTCTGATAAACCAACGAATCCAAAAACAAAAACGGGAAGAAGAATAAGCATATCGATAAAATAATCTGTTTCGTGGTTTCCTGGTGTGCTGCTTGCGGTTAGGTGATAATGTTCGTATGACATTCATTTTATTTTCCTTTTAAAGTCTATGTGATAAGAGAGAGATCGATAAGCGAATCTGTGTCTTTTCCGTTTCTGACGCCCAATTCGGAAAGGTCCATGGACGTCATTTTGAGAATGAAAGAAGGTCACATTTATCACAGTTTGTGATTTAAAATTCAAAATCATGATGACATGAAACACGCCTTTTCTTATCAAAAGTTTCAACTTTAAGTGGGTCATATGAATGAAAAACTTGCACTCCTCGTAGATCAATTACTAATTATTCCTAAAGGTTTTTTCAAAATATGATCTTTACGATGATTAAGGTCATTTTTGTTGACAGTTTTGTCGGAATTAAAAAAGTCACCTACCGTTTGCAGGAAAACGCTAGCCCCGCCCACGCAACCGCCGCATGCGGATTAGGCAACCCTGCGGCGCGCTTTCTAATTTTCTCACATTTTAGTGTATTTCAGCTCATTTTCTCTGAAAAAAAAGGAGGAAAGACCTCTCCAAAAGTAATACCTCTTCGCCATGTTGTGATTGTAGTCCATTCTTTTGTTTGGTATCCTTCAAATCATCATTTTTCAGATTTTTTTTTACATTTTTAGTTTTTAAAATTCTGAAAACTTTGAATATTTTCTTTTTTTTCCAAAGAAAAACACACTAAAATTTGAGAAAATGAGAAAGTGCGCCGCAATGTTGCAAAATCCTCCTGCGGCGGTTTCACAAGCTTATTTCAACAAGCTTTTTTCTGTATACGTTAGGTGACAGTTTTTTTTTAACTCCGACAATATTTAACTCATTTTTCACAGTTTTAAGTTCTAAATTTAGCTTGCTATTCAGTAAGACGAGTTTATTGATGCTTTGACTGGATTGAAATAAACATATTTAAAAGTACGGATTCTGATATATATTTTGAACAAAAATAAAATGTGAATGTTTCGATTCTCTAGACACCTTCTGCATTGTTGATGTAGTTTGTTGTCGATTTGTCTCCAACACGATCTTCCAACCAAAAAGTGCAGCATGATCCTTTTCCTTTGACCTGAACCTCTCCTCTCTTGGTTGTTGAGAATACTGGATGATAGGAACGAATGTGATTGTGAGCATCTTCACTCATTTGAATCATTCCGGGTGTTCCAGTGGATTCCATCCGAGACGACACGTTTACAGTATCTCCGAATAAACAGAATCGAGGAGAAGTCAATCCAACGACTCCTGCAGCAACGGAACCTGTGTGGAATCCCCAACGACAACGGACACGTGTATTTGGACGATGGGGAATCTGGTATCCTGTCAAGTACTGACGCATATCGAGTGCAGCATTAGCAATGTTTTTAGAATGATCATTTCCGTTTTCCTCTGGAATTCCAGATACAACCATGTAAGCATCTCCAATGGTTTCAACTTTGTAACTCTTGTTTCTTGTGATACATTCATCGAATCCAGTGTATAATCCATTGAGCATTGTGACCACTTCCAATGGAGTTGATCCAGAACAGATAGTAGTGAATCCGACGATATCCGAGAAAAGAATCGTGGCAGAAGAGTAGAGTTTCGGCGGAACCGATCTTCCCATTTTCAATTCATTTGCCACGTATGCGGGTAGAAGTTGAGTCAAAAGTTGATCTGCTCGAACATTGGCTTCTTCCAACATTCCAGTTCTTTCGGCTACGAGTTTTTCCAAATTGTTTGCATATTGTTCCATCATTTTCATCATTTGGTCCACCAAACTTCCCTTTCTGAAAATCTCAATACAGCAAACTTAAAGCTATTTTCTCGGTTGTTTACGTTTTCAAAACCATTTCAGTGTTCAATCGAACTCTCCGAATCGATGGACGAATCTCAGGATTATCACTCCAACAATCTCTGAGAAGTGCATTCAAGTCTGGATGAAGGCCCATTTGATTTTGGATTTCTGGAGTGACAGTTTTCGATCCATCGGCCAAATAGGCGATCAGTTCTGAATAAAGTGATCATTGCTAGATAGATCTTCAAAAACCAACCAGTAACATTGACATTATCTCTGAATGGAAGACTTCTGAATAAAATTTCATACATTACCATTCCAAAAGAATAGATATCTCCAGCTTGTCTTCTAGCCATTGACTGTTTCACCCATTTTTGATCCATTCCTCTTCTCTTATTTGTTTCTCTGTTTTTCAGAAGTTCCGGTGCCATGTAGAGAATCGCTGGAAGGTTGAATCATAAACTAATATTTTGAATGTGTATTCTTTACATGTCGTCTGTGCAGCCTCGCTCTTATCGTCCGAATCTTTGGCAACATTGATACTGATTGCTCCTTGCTTCTCCCAACGTTCTAAAGGATTAGCAATACCGTAATCCGACAACTTTACCATCCAATTCCTATCGATAAGACAGCACCAAGGCGTAAGCGATCCATGATATCCAATTGGTGACGCATGAAGATATTCCAAACCCTGAGAACCACCGAATTTTCTGAACTTTTAGTTGTACATGTTTTCAATAAAAATCTACCCCACAACATTAATAATAAAATTTTCAATACAAGTTTGAAGCAGATAAAGATTTTTAGCTCAAACTCACTAAAGTGATATCTCTGACAAATGCTCCATGGAACTTTTCATCAAGAACCACATTCATATTGTAGATGATGTCTTGAACAGTTCCTCTGCTACAAAACTTCCACAGTACCAACATCTCCTCTTTTTCATTGAAAGCAACTCCGAGGAATGGATTCAAATTGTCATGGACAGCCTGTTTCATTTGTGTCAGCAGCTGCATATCCTCTTTCACAAACTTGATAGGTCTTCTTTGTGGATACTTATGATAAGTTGTATGAGTGTTAACTCCAATAATTGCATGTTGCTTCTGTCCCGTTTGTATATTGCTCAGCTTTGTTGTCACTGATGTAACCGACATCATCGAACGAACTTGTTCTTCATCTATGAATTGCAAATCATCGTGGAAAATTCGCCAAGGCATTTTTTCCAATTGACGGTTTTCACTGAAAGGAGAAGTTGGAATGGGATTTGGTTTTTCGAAACCAACCAATATCGGAAAAGGAAAAAGAATGCAACAGAAATAATGAGCAATAAGATTATAAGAGATCCGACGCTGATTTCTAATAAGTAGCTGCATCTGCAAACATCAAGATTTGTGGTTAATGAAATATTTTCAGATCTGTCCTACCTCTGTCCTCGATATCCACAAATCGGTTCATCCAACGGCATTGATCCATCTTCACTTGGCCAGAATCCAGATATTATGTCATTGATTCTCTAGAATGCAAAAATTATAAACCATTCTTTCAAGTCAACGCTTACAAGCTGGAAGCATCCACTTCTATTTTTCAATCCATCACAATTTCCAATCAATTCACTCTCCATATTGACCATTTTCATCACTTTATCTCTATTGGGTGAGATGAAAAATGCAGAAAAAATTGGAGCTCGATCTGCCACATCATCCATAAGTACTGTACCGATTGCTCCAGCATCCTTGCTCTCTTCTGAACTTGAGCGGCTGACAACTCCTGAAATTCAGTTTTGCTAATAGATAAATGTTTCTGAAAAAAACCTTCAAAGCTCATTCGTCTCATTCGATTCCAAATATACTGTCCGTTGGTTACAAATGCTTCATTTCCAGTTTCATTCAAAACTTTTCGAATTGCCAACGCATACAGTTTCAGAGAGTCAAACAAGTGCAAATAGCCATTGATATTGGTCTAGAAGAAATTGAAATGTATCGGTTTGATTTTAAAAAATTCGTTACCGTATCAATATCAGCTTTTTGTAATCCATGTTTCTCAATTTTCTCAACAAAAGAACTGACAATTGTGTCATCAAAACCGTTCACATCATCCACAATGATAGCATTCGCATAATGATCTTTAACTCTCTGAAGCATCTCTCCGTCTGCTCCAATCCATGGAGTTGCGTCTTTCGTTCCACTTTGAAGCCAAGGAATGATATAAGCGTATTCTGCATTGTTCATTCCCAATGTATACGTTGCTTGCATGAATTCCTTCGATAATTCTTTTGTAGATGAGAATAAGCAAAGTACAACTGAAAGTAAAATCAACTATTTGAACTAGGTGATTCAAAATCACAAACTTCTTGCATTACTGGCCAATTCACCCAACATTCCAGAGTTTGCCATTTCATTTGCATCCGCATTCTCTTCAAACATGATTTTCTTAACTACCGAAATTCCCTCTCTATGCATTATTTCCTCGAAAATTGACACTCTTTCGAATGCTGTGGCTCCTGTATTAGTAGCAATGGCTACCTAAACTGAATCTCTCGAATCAAGGAAGATATAATAGTTCTTCTACCTTATTCCATTTGTAGTGCAAAAACAATGCAATTGTAGCCTCTGCGATGGAATTAGTGTTTTTTGATGATACTCTCGCCAAAGTTTTGTAAACACTTCGATCTGAAATCGGTCTTTATGCTGTCTAAAGTAAGAACATTTCATTAAAAACATAGCATTTCCATGATGGCTCGATTAACAATCTTTGCATTTCATAATTTTCATTGGAAATCAGACTTGTTCAAATCGGGTAATCGGGAATCCCGCTGTCCCGGTTTTCCCGAAAATTATCGGAATTTTTTCCGACATGAAATTTCCCGACTTTTTTCCGGGAAATTTTCCAGCCCTTGTTTTTCTAGATTTCTCATATTTTCAACTATTTTTTGCTTTTTGAATAGGTTTCCAAGAAACGTTAAGAATTCGACAAATCTTAACATGAATTGAGAAAAACAGGCAAACATTCACTGAAAAATCAATTTCCCGATTTTTCCCGAAAATTCCCGAATAATAATTTCGGGAAAAATTTCGGGAACAAAATTTCCGGAGAACATTTTTCGGGAAATTTTTCGGTAACCCGATTTCTCGAAAACAAATTTCGGGAAAATTTTCGGGAACAGGAATTCCCGAAAAAAAAGTTTCCCGAACAAGTATGTTGCAATTGTCCCCCAATTTGCTAAAATACGCAAATTATAGCCAATTCTTAAACCTTCAGCCGCCGTTTATTCGCCGTTGGGCCACCACACTTTACCCGTGTCACACCATAAACCTAACACCTTCATGTCAGAATGCATACTGTAAGTCCAAAAAATCCCTTTAAAAACCTCATGTCTCCCCACTTCGAAAAAAACTTGAAACCCAATAGTTTACCTGACACAGCATTAGGAACACTTGAATATGAGATGATTGGAATATTCCAAAACGTAGCCATCTTTGTCACAGCTTCCAATTCTGAAATCAAACTGAAATAGGTAAAAATCAACGAACTGCAAAAAAGAAACCTGCTGTACAGTACGGTCCAATAAATGCCCTGACCTGATGTACATGATACAGTTCTGCAGCGACTGCAACTCCCTCAAAACTCTCACTGCAAGCCTCTCTTGACACTATCCTAAACCGCCAGACTCATCCTTCTCTTTTCATTTAATTTGAAACCTACTCAAATTCGATATCATCTCCAACAAGACCCTCTTCAATTAGGCTTTCCTTGCTGATATTCAGAATTTTCGCATCGTTTGGCATCACTCCAACTGCACCAATATGTCCGATTTTGATGACTCTTTTGTGTTCTTTGTTGACTTCCAATTTGGTTCCAGAATCAAATTGAGTATAAGATGACTTCTCTCCATTCTCTTTCAATTCCGGAACCTCTTCAACTGCATTTGAAAGAATAACAGAAAAACCGAAGAATAATAAGAAGAACGCAGCACGTTTTAGCATGACTGCCGACAACTTCTTTCGAAGACTGATGCTGTCTGAATTTCATGTCAGCCATCGCCGGCTCACCACTTATCCGCTTAGTGACCGTATTCTATTCATATCCGCGTTTTGCGTCAGAAATCTGAGATTATCTGGGAGATGTGCATTAGTTTGATTAGTTTTCTTGTGTTACGTAGTGGTTCGACGACATCAAAACAAGAATGAATAAGATGTACGTAACAGTTTCTGAATTCGTTACGAAATAAGAGCAAAGTTTTGGTTTGAAGTCTGGGAAGTTAATTCTCAAATCAAGGGATGTTTGTTCAGTGCACTCGATGTGCACCAGATCTCTGTTGTCTGAAAAAGCCACCGAATAATCAAGATGTACAATACAAAAATAGTCGATCATACTGTAGTTCCCTACTATAAGCCATAATAAACTGTAGAAATATAATATCTTAAAGTGTACAACATTTTTCTGTCCAAATGAACTTCCAAGCTCTGCTTGCTCCTACATGGTTCGCCAATCTGTGATTCCTAATTTTCAAAATTCTTTCAAAGTATGTCATGGTGATACAAAAAAGTGGAAAAGCTGTGGTGGAAGAGAAAAACCGGTGGCAGTGGCCGAAGGTCCAACAGCGACAACTACTGTAACCTAAAGCTGTTTTCTCGCTTTCCGTGTGTTTTCAGTAATTTTCTTCACTGTTAAAGAATACAACTTTTAAATTTTTTTGGCGAAAAATATAAGAAAAATCGACGAAAATAAACGAAAACGAGAAAAATAAATCCGGAAAATAAAAATAATTTCTGGTTACTGGAGTTTTCGTTGTAGGATATTTGCTCTTTGCTCGCAAATCTGCGATTCCTAGTCTTCATGTTTTCCTTCGAATTTTATGAATAACCAGGATTTTTTCTCGAATTTAGTTTAAACTTTTTATGGAAGAAATATCGAGGCAACTGTTCAATTTATTAGGGAATTTATGTTAACAATAAAACCCGGAAACAAGCAGAAAGAAACAGGAAACAATTTCTAGAAAATATGTGATAACTGTGTGCGTATATAACTTTGGAATGACATGGAAATTTGTGATATAAAACAATAAAAACATTTGAACTACTAAACTCGTAACAGAGTTTAAGCTTTTTCGTCAGCTTTTTCGTCTGTGTTACTCTCCAATGGCTGCATCTCTGTGTCTTTTGGAGCATCAGTCGGAATGGCTTGATGAGAAGGTCTATAACAGTTTTTGGTTAATTAAATGAATTCGAAATTAATTTCTTACCTGTACGGATACATACTGTAAGCGAAAACAGCAGCAATGACTCCAGAGGCTCCCACAAGGAAAAGAATAGAAGGGCGGAAGTTGAACAAAAAGTAGGCCGCGATACAGTTGAGAACAATGGCGAGAGATGTGGCAAATGCTTTCAGAATATTGTCAGCGTACTTTATGACAACAGCGACCACTAGACCTCCGAACGCGTTGACAGCTACAGTAACCCAA
Organism: Caenorhabditis nigoni; assembly: GCA_027920645.1. Classification (NCBI taxonomy): domain Eukaryota; kingdom Metazoa; phylum Nematoda; class Chromadorea; order Rhabditida; family Rhabditidae; genus Caenorhabditis; species Caenorhabditis nigoni. Next base: position 11,364,024 of record CP115867.1, on the reverse strand, counting down.
ACTGCCCAATCGAATCCTGTGAGCATGTTGATCCAGACAGATGCAGGAGATAGAGGATTCTCTTCTGTATTCTGATACAGTGTCTTTCTATCAGTGATCTGGAAAAAGAAAAATACGTGAAGAAAGTCATACACTCGGAATCTCACTGATGCAAAGAGGAAAGCAAAGAAAATCGACGGGAAAGCGAGTTGAATATTTCTGATCCAAATCGAGACGTTCGACCCTAGAAAAGATTGCAATTATAGTAGTCATTTTGAATAGGCTGACCCTTCAGAATCTTCTCGAAATAGATACCAGCGAATCCAGAGAGCACACATGCCACAAGAACAGCTATGAATCCCAGAATGGAGTTCTCGGTTCTCCCTAACTTCGGAACAAGCGTAGAAGTTGAATTTGAGGTTGAATTTAATAGTGATTCTGTGGTTGGAGCAAGAGTGGTTGGAGCAAGCGTTGTGGAGCTGTTTGCAAGAGCGTTAGCAGCCATTTTCTCCCGTTCGTTTGACATTTTTTGATCCTGGAGATCAGAAACAAATTGATACAGAAACTTATAAATCTAAAGCTTACATATTGAACAACAACGACTCCGGCAAACAAGACTAGAAGAGCAATCCATTGTTGAATGGAAAGACGACGGTGGAGAACAAGGACGGTGAATGCGGCAGTCGTGAGAATCTTCAATTGATAAGTCACCATGTACGTGGCAGCAGGAAGATTATCAACAGCCACATAGAGAAGATAGTTCTGAATGGTGTATATCGCAGCTGGAACCAACACCTTCAGTGTGCCCTTCCAGTTGACAAAGAACTCGTGGTAGATGCGTTTGAGACCTTTCACAAGGCTCTTCTCCTCCAAACACGCTAATATCAGACTGACTGAGAATTTGAAGATCTCTCCGAAGAATACAGTAATTGTCTGAAAATAATAGAATAAACAAGTTTTAGGCTCTGAATATCTTACCTTCAAAAAGTGTGGTCTATCCTTGGTCATAGCATATCGCATGAATAGAACCAAAGAGCAGTTCTGGAGCACCAGAACGATTAGTGAGGAATACTTTATAGTATCCGCTTTTGTTGGAGCCATTGTTGACTGAAAACAAGAATATATAATATTAAACAATCAGGGGAAGCTGGATGAATAGGAAAAAAGAATAATTGAGGCTCAATTTAATAAGTTCTGGTACAAAAAAGTCGGAGCTGTATAGCTTATAGAGTATAAGAGAAACACCGGAGGTCCCACAACGACAACTACAGTAACCTAAAAAACGATTTTCGGATCTATTTTCTCAATTTTCGTGAGTCTTCAGTCAATTTTCACTATCAAAAATTCTTTCTTCCCGGCTTGGTTGTGAAAAAAGGTACAGAAAACTCGACGAAAAGCAGTGAAAACGTGAAAATAAAAACCAAAAAAACTGTTTTAGGTTACAGTAGTCGTCGTTGTGAGACTTTCGATCACCGTTGTCTCTCTTCCACAACTCCGATTTTTTGTACTAGAATAATACAAGCTACGGAAAAAAGTAAATCGAATGGTGCAAAATACAACAGCACATCTAACCAGTCTTCTCAATTTTCTCACACTTTAATAATCTCCGTCTCTTCAACAGTGCACACACTATCATTTTTCTCCTCTCAAAATACAAAAAGATGCGAAGTGTATATATAATACACACACAGGACACATTCGAATATTATCAAAAATCTATTGTACAAGTTGTACAAATCAAAGCGTCCGGCCAGGAGTGCAACGTGGTAGTTTTGTGGGACCAGCTGCGGGAAAAAGAGACAATGCGAAACGGGGAGACGAAGAGAAAAGAGCGAAAGTGCACAGCTGGTCAAGGGAAGGGCATGTGGGGGCCATGGAGTACTCTGATGTTGATGTTGTGGGTGATGTCATTCAAATTGGAATAACAAAAAGAAATAGCTAGAACCGGGTTAAACTGTAACTTAAAAGAACATATAAGACAATCATCATAGTGAACATCATAGTGTTTTTATTTGCGTAGGTAGAATTGAAAGAGAAAAAGTAAATTACATCACGAACGAGAAATCACAGGTTTAATAATGATGCAGAGATATCAGTTCGAAAAAAAAAGATGGAAACGTCAGTGTTTAGAAAAAAAATGCGATGTAACCTCCAAAATACACCTGAATGCGATAGAAATAATAGGAAAATCTTAATTACATAAATATAACTATTTGAAAGAAATGCGAAAAAAATGACCCCGAAATTTGAAAACCGATGCAATTGATTTTTGTAAATATGCGTTTTTTTTTCTATAAACAGAATGCCTCCTTCGTGGAAGGAATCTCTCCTTGTAATCGACCGAGAGCTGCCACCATTGCTTGATGAGATGAATAGAGGAAGATGGAGAATATGACAAGTGCAGCGCCAAGCAAAAAGGTTAAGGATGGGATGAAATCGAAAAGGAACATTGATCCAATTGTGGAAAGAACAATGGCGACTGAGGTGGCAAAATTCTTGGCAATGTTGTCAGCGTACTTGATGCAAACTGCGACGGAGAGACCTGCAAAACGAAATGTTTAGTTTGCAACAGCAGATTTTTCTGCGGTCGACATTTAGCTGCATCATAATACATCAAATGTCGATTGAGAGTACAAACCTCCGATACCGTACCAAAGTACAGTTAGCCAGACAATCGAATCAAATCCATACAGAAGACCGTATTCGTTTACTGTTTTGGCATCTTGCATATAAATGGCGATGAAGGAAGAGGGAATTGCGAAGACAGCCATCTGAACATTTCTCATCCAAAGCGATACTGGAGCAGATCCTTTCAGAATCTTCTCGAAGTAAATTCCAGCGAATCCTGATAAACAACATGCTACCACAACTGCAACGAATCCAATGAAAGGAGATTCTCCGGCAATTTCCTTGGATTTCGTTCCTTGCAACTGAACAAGTGACACTCCAGCGAACAAAACTGCGAGGGCAAACCTGAAAAAGAGAAAGTTAAAGGAAATACGAATAGAAAATAGTGACCATTGTGTCCTATTAAGAGATCTCCGCAGAATGATAACCGTGAAAATAGCAGCGGTGAAAATCTTCAGCTGCGATGTAATCTGGAAGAAAAAGCAACGGTTTTTTCGCTAATGCATGAAGCTTCGGCCTACCATGAAAGTTGCTGCATCCAAATGAGAAGCAGCCACATAGAACAGATTGTTCTGAACTATATAAATCATGGCTGGTATGCACACCTTCATCGTATCATACGGTTGTTCGATGATTTGAGTTTTGAGCGCATGGATAAACCTGAAAGATGGTGTTCAAAACGAATGTATTTTGACAAACTTTACCTCCTTGGTGTTTCTTCTTGTGCTACTAAAAACAGGCAAATTATACATTTGATGACTTCCGTTAACCATACAGCTACCGTACTCACAAACATAGCATCCACTTCACGTGCTCGGGAATATCTGGAAAAAGATTTTGTGACAACTCTTAAATTAAAAAAAAAAGAACGTAAAAGGAATTCGAAAGACTGCTGTTTTTTTTCAGTGATTGAGTGCATTATAGTAAGAATATCTTAGTACGATACGATGTAGAAAAAAAGGTCTCATTTGGAAGAATTACCTGATTAATAGCGTATGTATACTGTTTTGTAGTGTGAGCCATATTAAAATCGCAGTCTTCATTCCACTCCTCGTATGTGACGATTCTCTGCCAACTGATACCGACGGCACCTGGAAAACAGAAAATAATTATTCGTAGGGGGGAGTTTAGAAGAAGGGAAATTTGGAATGAAAAGTCTTTTATGTTAGTCGTCTGGCTTGAAGGATCTTAGATGGCTATCGTGTGAGGGACGACAGCCGACGCGAATTTCGAAGAAAGCCTTGTTCTTCATGTCGAGGTACGCTTTCCAGATCAATGGCAAGTTTTGCGGAATTCTAATACTTTCTAATTGCTATTCCAAATTTTGGTTAGGGATTTTTGGCAATTTTCAAAGTAAAAATCGGGAAGTCGTGTACCAGAATTATCGGAATCTCAACATTAAAACTTACCGGGATTTTAACCGAACTCTCGGGCGTCGTGTGGAGCAACGGATGAAAATCGTCGCCATTTTTGCCCATCCTACTCCGACCCGTAGGGATCCTGGAAACAAAATTATTAAGGTCTGAGAATGAAGCTAAATGAACGAAAAAGGAAATCGGAAACTGTAGTGAGTGCTTGCCTCGCATTCCTGTTTTCACGCACACCGCCTCCGTTTTATTCAAGATAAATCGGAAGATTTTGAACGAAACAAAAAGAAGAAGCAGAAAAAAACGAAGCAAGAAGATTCGGAGGATTCTGTAAGCCAGCAGTTACTTTTCAACGTGGAATTTCGGTACAGCGAAGAGAGTCAGGAGAGGAGCGAGTGTTGAGCAAGTACACTTTCAAAGAGAGACGGAAAAGATAGAAAGAGAAGTGGAAGTATGGAGTAGCAGACATTCAATGCCACGAAAGATTTGCAAACATTCAACCGTTTTTGGCAATCAAATATCCTTGTCGGGGAGACAAAAAATTTGCAACGGTTTTCAAAAAACGGTTTTAATCGGTAGGAGCGTAATCGGTTACATTGAATAAAACAGTCGTCTCGCTTGAAACGCGTAATTGCACTTCACAGGCTTGGAGTCATACGACTTCAATTTCCGGTGTGAAACAAAAAAAAAACTCAAAAATAAAATCAGAAAAACAAAAAAAAGCTGCACTAAGAGACATCGTGCCAATAACCTTCCGCGGTGAAGAATGTTCCTTTAGATTACTACCGTAATCCTTAGAAGGAACATTTTCATGGAAGCCAGAATGAAATACTGAGAAAAAAATACTGAATATTTCCGAAAGATGTTTTTGGAATGAAATTCTGGCAGGAATATTTTCGAAGATTTTTTCAGGACCCAATACCCGATCTGAATTTTTTAGAAGCTTTTTTGGAATTAGAATTTTCGGATTACTGTATGTAAAAGGAGCATGCAAAAAATTGGCCTGCTGATTTCGAACGGAATTACTTTTGATGTGTTTTTTCAGTTTCCAAACAATGTTGTCAATTTTTCACTATTCGTTTTGCGCTTTTGCGACGGAAAAGTTGGATCTACATTTAAAACTATTTGTTCCCTCGTTCCTTTTGTCTCGCTGTCTGTGTATCCCTAGATAGCGTTTCTGTGTTCAGCGCTCGCGCAGCGGACCTGGCGACCATGCGATTTTATTCTTGTCGCTGCAGCTAATGCTTACCCTTCTTCATCGATTTGTTCTCAATCACTCTTTTCCAGAAAGAACAATGGTGGTTAACGTCTTCATCAGCGCTGTAACCACTGACACACTCAGCCGGAAAGACGCTGTCGCCTGGGTTAACAACCTGCTCAAGGTAATATATAATTCGAAAGCTTAAAAACGTATTTTTATTATTTCAGAGTCACTTCACGAAGGTTGAAGAAATGGCTTCAGGTGCCGCATACTGTCAACTAACGCACCTCCTGTTCGAAAATTCTATCAATTTGCGAAAAGTGAAGTTAAACCCAAAGAGTGAACCGGATATCCTGACAAACTGGAAAGTTCTCACTACATCCTGGAAAAATCTAGGAATCGATAAGCCAGTGGATGTTGAGAAGATGAAAAGAGCGAAGTTCCAGGACAATATGGAGTTCCTGCAGTGGTTTTACAAAGTTGGATACTCTATCTGTATTCATAAATTCAATTTTTTATTGCAGTTCTTCAATGCTAACTTGGTGGGAGATGCCGAAGACTACGACGCAGTTGGGGCTCGCTTCAACGAAGATCTGCCTGCACTGAAAGGATCTTCAGGTGCCCGACCAGCTGTCGCTGCTGTGCGCCCTACTGCTGCTCCTGTTGCCAAACCGAAGGCTGTCGCACCCTCAGCTGCACCAAATGCTACAAAAGCATCCGTAGCCCCAACTGTACGTAATGGAACTCGTCCAGCTCCAGCGACATCAGCAGGCACTCAACGTTCCGAGCCATCACAAAACGAGGAGCTTCTGAAACAGGGTAATAATAAATATTGCCTTTTTGACCCAAGAATAAAATTTCAGAAATCGAAAAGCAAAAGTCGTTGGCTGCTGACTGGGAGACGATGGCTAAGGAGATGGAGTCAGAACGCGAATTTTACTACTCGATGCTGCAGCGAGTCGAAGGACTCGTTCATGAAGCCGATGAACTGAAATCCACCACCATCGATGTCGAAGCTCTCAAAGCCGTTTTGTATCAGTCGAATGAAGAAGGCGAGCATGAAGTGGAACCCACAGAGAACGGCGCCGATAGTTCGCAACACAGAGACTCTCTTCCAGCCAACCTTGACGACACAGAAACTTTCTGAAAAATTGCACTTACTAATCACATTTCCACCCGTTTCTGTCTCCTATCCCATCGAATTTGTTTGTGATTTCTCTTCTGATCCATCTCCTTTCGCGTTCTGTGTGCCATTGACTAGTTTTTAATTTATTGGAGTTACTAATTTTCCTGTGAAATATGCATATTTATTCATTTATCTGTAAATTATTCAAATGGAGATAAACATGATCTTCTAGCTGGGTCTCGCTTTTTTGATTTTGAACAGGATATGTTGATATCAAAACTATACTTTGCTTCGATATGTCATCTTATCCCTTTGAGCTATCCCATGCACTTCTCTCTAACCAACCTTTTTTTCTGGCTGAAATAATGCGTCGGAAAAAAGTGTCAATGGATAGACTGTTCGGATATAAAGAGGAAGCGGTGGTTACCAGAGGTTTGTGAATATTAGGAATCGATGCATGTGGTGCGAATGTTTCAGAAAGCTGGGGTGTCGTTCTACAACCACTAGCTCCTGTTTCTAATGAATCTAAGAAACGACGAAAAGCAACATCGACTTTAGCTAAGAAGAAGCCGAAAATGGAACGGGGTGAAGAAGGTAGTGAGTTTGCATCAGTGTTGAAAAATTAAATTTTAAGAAGGTTTGTAGTTAGAGAATATCTAATCAATTTGACCAAAAAAATTAACCTGATTACCAGCTAAAAATCCTTTACCTTATTCCGAATCATACAACTGAAAAACTTTTGTTTGTTTAAACTACATCTCCATTATCAATCTAATGATTTTTAAAGTTTCCAGTCACGGACGAAACTACCAAACAACTTGCAACGGAACTCTTGGATCAAATCGAGACTACACCGGGTCAAATATCCTTGAACTTTTCATCGTAAGTTAGAAGAAATAGTTTTTCTAAATGAACGCATTCAATTCAGGAAAAAGTCTTCTGAAGTGTGCCCACTTCCGCCGAGTTTCTATCAAAATGTGAAATCAGAATTTGAAATCTGGTCCATTGATAATTTGAAAGAAGGTCAACTGCGTATTCTTCTTGATCCAAATAATACAAGTTTTGAACCATTGGGAATAAGGAAGATTCTAAAGGTGAAAACGGAAGCAGAGGTTCGTTTTCTAAAACTCCATTTTCTCAAAAAAAAAAGTTCTCTGCAGACACTCCCGAGACAATTGGATCTGAAGCAAACTATCGCAAAACTCAAGAATGAAGATAAGAAAGATGATCAGTATGTTGGATTCTCCGTTGCTATTGCCAACGTTCTCAGAAGATGCGAGCCAGAAATCGCGTTAGTTTTTTAAACCTAATTGGAATGAAATCAATTTTTTTCAGCGAAAAACTTGCTCAATCGATCGTTACCCTCCTCGAAACCGATGCCCCGAGCGTAGTCCATAAGATGTAATTGGAAATCCACCAATCGTATCCTACTGAAATAATCGTTTCTCTTCGAATAATCTATCGATAATGTAATTTTAATAAAAAGCTTTATGGAGAAATTTTTTCGTTTTATGGACCTTAGATCTCTGTAAAATCAAAAAAACCGGAAATTTCTCATGTGCGCTTTACAGATCTAATAAATTAGGATATCAGTTTTATGCATCCAATTCTCTGTCGAAACTTTGAAATTGTAATTTCAAAATTTGTGAATACAGTAATCTGAAAATTTATCAAACCGTTGAACAGAAAAAGAAACACGTTAGAAAATTATCAAATTCAAAAATCGGTCTAAACAAGGCACATGGAGAGAAACAAGTCGGTCCAGAAAAGAACAAAATGCGATAGTTATTATGATTTGATCATATTGTATTATGAGTTTTGAGAGGTTAATGGACAAAAGTGAAAAAAGGATTGTAAGCCCGGAAAGAAATCGGTTGAAGTTGGTTGCGAACTGGGAGGTGAAACCTGTTTAAGAAGAAATGGCAGATTGGCACAAAACAAATTAACAATCAAACAAGTAACAGCTAGAAAAAGAATGATACATGAAAAAGTACAACTAAAAAAATGTCAGAGTTACTCGTCATCTTCGTCTGCTTTTTGTAATTGTAACTTGTATTTCTCTTGACTCGATCTTCGTTCACATAGGTACCAACTAGCTATGAGTTGGATAATCTGAAATTTCATTATTGAATCGATCTTTTTTTATAATCTTAAATACCTGAATCGCAAAGAAAATGAGCAGGAAAACAATAAGAAGACTCTCTGAACTTCTGAACGTTTCCAGTGGAATGCATGGTTGGCCTTCTAGACAGTTGGGTTTGTTTTTCCAGATATCTTCCAATTTCATATGTAACTGGAATAATGTATTTTGAAACTTTTTAAAAATATGGATTGAGTTACTTACCCTTTTTCTTACGGTCAATGTGAAGGCAAAGGAGATTCCAACGATGAACATCATTGCAACTTGGCCGAGAATGAACTGAAAAATTTAGATTTTTAATTGAGAATTTCAAATTCCTATAAAATATGTTTTCATTTGTTCAGAATTTTTATTAAAGAGACTCTAACCGTTTATTGCAAATAAATGTTTTAAAAGTACTTTTTTTTCCTAAAATTATTGCGATTTTTTTTTTCTAATTTGAAATTACTGAAAACGCCGGCAGTACTCGTTCAAGTTGTTTCAGTCAATTTTTGAGATATTTCCGAGGTCAAAGAGACTTTGTCCTCTCCATAGAGTTTTAAATTACCTTATTTCCTCTAACAGAAGTCCACCGAAGTCGTCAACTTTGAGATCAATTATCTCGATTCCTGTGAAAGATATGAGATAAATTGTCAACTGATAAATTGTTAACCATATTATTGCCAATATTTTATTAGTTAACAAGTTTTTGATATCTTTCACAGGAATCGAGATAATTGATCTCAAAGTTGACAGTCTGGGTATGCTTCGACTAACACCCAAACTGTTAACTTTGAGATCAAGTATCTCGATTTCTGTAAAAGATATCAAAATTTTATCAACTGATAAATTGTTAATCATATTATCACCAATATTTTATCAGTTGACTAAATTTTGATATCTTTCATAGGAATCGAGATAATTGAGCTCGAAGTTGGCGGTTTGGGTGCGCTTCTAACATTAGGAATCCAATCTTTTTCTTAAAGTTTGCATTTTCAACGACATTTTAAGGGACTGTTTTCAGAATTTTTTTGAATCAGTATTACGAAAAAACATATCTTTGGGAACATATAAATGCAAAAGACTTACCACGAAAAGAAGGATGGAGTTGAGAAAACATAACGAAACGAGTCCAAGAAGAGACAAAACAAAAAGGAATGTTGAATAGGATCCGATTAGAAGAAGAGTTACAATGAACTGAAATTCAAATCTTATTGAATTTACTCGAGAAACCAAAAAAAAATACCTGTGGATATTCGTTGACTCTTTCTGGTGAAACTACAGGTTTCGGTGGATTAAATGCAGATAGAAGAGTAATTAAAAGAAGAGAAACAGCTATTGATAAGAAGATAAGATTAGTAAAAGTGGCGATGCATCGAGCAATACGCGAATACGCCATTCGGCGATTCACTCAAAACTCCTCTCCGTTTCGTTTCGGCGTTCCGTTCGAGTTAGTGAGTGCGGGAGGCCCCGCCACGGCCACCGACTTGTGGGTCAGTCGAGCAAAACGAAGAAAATGAAATGAGCACAAACGACGCCCCGGACGACGACCCGAGAGATGCAGTGAAGAGAAGACGTGGAGAGACGCAGACGCTTCTACGGGCCCACAGCTTCTCTTTTTAAGCCTGTCTGAAGAAAAAAGAAGAATAAATGAAACATTTTTTTTGGAAGCGACACGAAACGATGAAACTGATATTTTATGATGAGAAAAAATGAAAAGAAAAAGAAGAAGAGTCGTTGAGACAAGAGAAAACTGGGACACATAACAAAAACGGATAGATTGGGAGAAGAGAAAGTTCCCAAGGGAAGTGTTTTCTTTTGTTTTTTTCTGTTTTATATGTGTGTGGGATGGATGAAAAGCAGTACGAAATCAGTTGTCTCCTCTGTTTTTTGTTGTGCTGGGTTGGGTTGTTATACAGGTGTTTTGATGAGAGAGAGAACGAGTTTATTAGTTTTCAGTTCTTTCTCTCTCGTAGGCTCATGTATGATTCAGTTTCTCTTTGACGTAAAAAGTTGATGAAATCAGAAGAAGAAAGTCTCGAACAATGTTTCCTTCTTTTCGGAGGAAGAAGAAGTGACGAACAACAAGAAAACACGACATAAGAATCAAAAACGGAAGATGAAAGACGAAAATTTTGTGAATCACGAGAACCAGTGAAATTGTTTCGACAGGAATGATTCGAAGCCGAGAGTAAAATGTGTCTTGTGATAGATGAGGTACGGTAAACCTGGGGCTATAGGTAGAAAAGATTCGAAAGAAATCTTTATTTAGAAATTTTTATACCGTACTTCCTCTAATAGAAGCCCACTCAAACCATCAACTTTAAGCTCAATTATCTCAATTCCTGTGAAAGATATGAACCATTTGTCAATTGATAAAATGATTTTCATGATATCACTTACATTTTATCAGTTGGCAAAATTTTGATATCTTTTACAGGAATCGAGACAATTGAGCTCAAAGTTGACAGTTCGGGTGAGCTTCTATTAGCTGAAATACGCTACGTACGTTTCGATCAGAAAATTGAATAGATTTTTTGAGGTCATTCTGATTCTGATAGCTTCAGAACATTTGAACTAGGATAATAAAAAATTCATGTTTACAAATCCAGAAAAAAAGGAAAAACTTACCAAAAAACCTGTAGTAGAATGACCCCCACACTGTCAAGTTTGAGCAAATTTATATTGGCTCCTAGGAAAAATATCGAAAATGGGTCAACTGATAGAATTTTTGTGATATGATGATAAACCATTTTTTCAGTTAACAACTTTTTCATATCCTTGACAGGAACCGAGAAATTGAATCAAACTTTAATGTTAAGGGGTTCTTATATTACAGGTTTTACGGTATACAGTAATCCATAGCAGAGATGAGTGGAAGGAAAAATTCGAAAATCCGGAAAAAAGGAATAGCGAATAAAAAATAACGGGAAAAATCGGAAGAAGGAAGAAAGATGAAAAATATAAATCGAAAAAAAACGAACTTACTATTAGGGTTCATTAAACAATATCTTAATTGGTTGAGAAGGTTTAGAAAATATTTTTAACATTTCAAATATAAATCGTTCGAATTATCCGGAACAATAAAAAAAATGAGGAAGGTGGAAGACGGAATAAGGAATTCCACTCATCTTTGACTCAGAGAAAAAAAAAACTAGGATCAACTGAATTTTTTAATCTAAGGAAGTCTGAAAAATTCTAGACTCATTTTCTCGTTCAATTGTCACCACAAAAAAGACTAAAATTTTATAGCATCTCGCAAGAATCCTTCTTATTGTATGAAGTCGTTGCTGATTCATATGATACAATGAAAAATGGATAAGACTAGCAATTCCTCAAAATTTTTCAACTAGAAAAAAGAAACCCAAAAGAGCCAAGGGTATCATCGTAAAACCTGTAATAGAAGGGCCCTCACACTGTCATGTTGACTCAATTTATCTCGATTACTGTAAGAGATAGGAAACGTTTGTCAACTAACAAAATGTTTATCTTTTTTTTAAAGTATTTTGTCAATCAACAACTTTTTGATAACTGTTACAGGAACCAAGATATTTGAGCTCAAAATTGACGGTTTGGGTGGCATTCTATTACAGTGTTTACGGTATGCTAAATTTACAGACCCCACATGTGTAACAAGGAAAAAATGAAGAATTCAAAAATTCAAAAAAAAAACTGCCTATTAAACCAAAACTACACCCTAAAAGCATTACAACCTCAAAAAGGAAATGAGTCAAACAGTTTTGCTGGCCACTTGCCGAAAGGTCAAAACCACTTTACATTTATCAACACCATACAAATAGATAGTATTCGAGACGAGAGAGAATTCTTCTGCTTCTGCGCCTTCTTCTTTTTTCTCTTTTCTGTTTTTCATTCTCTTTTTTCCTTGAGAATAGAAAACAGGAAGAACATGGAAAGGGTGCAAAACGACGGACCTCTGGGTAGCGAAATGAAGCCAATTTATAATTTCGACCCCGGAGCACAGAAAGAATCGGAAATATCGGGAATAATCGAGAGAAATAGAGATGAAAGGAGTAGATGAAGGATAAAAGAAAGAAGAAGAAGAAACAAAATGTGTCCCATCTCTTTCTCTCTTGACAAACTAATTGGGTGAAGAGAGTCTATCTCTCTCATCAAAGTGCACTCAAAACAAACAAGAAATCTTTCTTTTGTATAAACTTTTATAATATTTATAAAAACGAATGATTTTTTGTTGAGAGGAAATGATAAAATGATAAGAAGTATTCTGGATCAACATTGACTCATTGACATAGTTGAGTCATCTGAAAAAAGGAAATCACGAATCGATTCTGGAAAAAAATCAACATGTTGAGGCTATTTCTGGAAGAACATGTGATTTGAAACTCATTATCAAGAATTGATAATTAGAGGAGAACAATGATAAGAGAGAAAGTGCTTTTATTGTTCTTCGGCATCTGGGAATAGGAAATGTGAACTCAAAACAGATTGAGGAAATATGATTTTCTCTGGAAAATTTTATTTCTTTGGAAGAGGCTTTGAGGTTTTCAAAAATAGCGAAATGCTCTGAAATGATTGAAACTTTGAAAAAATAATATCGAAAATGGAGAATTTCAGGTTGATTTTTTTTCTGGTACCGAAAAATCAGATCTGTGGAAGAGAAACACCGGTGGTCGTGGCCGAAGGTCCGACAACGAAAACTACCGTAATCTTTTTTCTCGTTTTTCACTGATTTTCGCCGATTTTTCTGCTATTTTTTTCCCCACAAAAAAGTAGGAAAATTAAAATTTTGGTTGATGAAAAGTGAAAAGAATTGACTAAAACGCGCGAGAATCGAGATAATGAAGCCGGAAATTGAAAATATTTGTAGCTTACGGTATTTGTCACTGTGGGACCTTCGGCCACCGGCGTTTCTCTTCTACGGCCCAATATTTTTGAACCACCATAGAAATTTCAGATTTACTTCGTCATTTTTTCTTGGAAGCTCAGGAAAATCCTAATTTCTTTGAGAGAAACTTGAGATTTGAAAAAACGAAATATTCTGAATCCTTCAAAAAAGCCTAAATCCTTGAATGGACAATTTCAAAACGAATCAATAGAAATTTTCAGAAATTTTTCGAAGACATCTGAAAAGACCTCGTTGGTCCGAGATTATGTCTCACATTAATCGGAAATAATAAATCAGGAAAAGGATGCGGCAAAAAGAGGAAATGAGTTGAAAATCTAGGAGGATCCAAATTGACATTTCCTTCGGAATTGTAGTATCTTTCAATTTCAGACATGAAGTGGCACAGAAAAATGACGTTGGGGATAAGAGAAGGTAGAAGAAGAAAAAAGAAAACAATCGAGAGTAGACGTCAGCGGAAAATATGAAAGATTCTGAAGTAAAAAAAAAGAAGAAAAAGAAGAACATAGTTTTATAGGAGTCGTTAAAAAATCCCTTGATATCCCTCTTTATGTATCTTTTTCTCCTCGATTCCTTTATTACTGAAAACCTATTCAGTTGACTTTTCGAAAATACATTTCCGCCCAATTTAACGAGACCCGGAAATTTGAATTCGAGGAAACGATGAGCCTATCGAAACGTTTTTCGAGAAAAACCCGAGTAAAAAGACGACAATTGAGGAGAGCGCGAGACCAAAAAAAAAACTCGAAAACCGGAATTTGTCTTTTTTTTTTCTCTCGGGGTCGTCGGATGGCGCATCTCAAATTGAATGCTGTTTGTGTATCGAGTAGGAAATAGTGTGCTGATTGAAGAGATCCCAGAGGATACCTTCAAAAATGAAAAAGACACGAAAAAAGATAGGTGATGATGCGAGAAAGAGATGGTTTGAAAAGTTCGAATGGTTTTTATTTAGAATTGACCGTAATTGAAGAAGAAGAGACAAACTAAGTTTCAAATATCACATATATTCGATTATCTTGTTAATTGTATCATTATGTTCTTGGAAGAATATGAATGAGGATAGAAAGGAAAAAAGGAGGGAAATGATCGTGATGCTTGTACAAACACTGTAAAGCCTTGTGATATGAGGGAGGGACCTCTAGAAAAGAATACGGATAAAACACTTTGTGAAGATGTTGGTGAGAATTTGTGAAAAAAAAAGAAAAAGATGTTGATCATATCGGAGCACGGAACGAACATAGAAAAAGACCCGAAATATGGCATAGAGAATGGATTGGAGGCGGGTTATGAATTATTATCAAAATAATCGTCGTCTAAACATCAAGAAGCTCCTTCTTTTCCGACTTGGCCACACTTTCCGACGAGTTGCTGTACTCGTTGTCCTCCAGAAGAGCATCCAGACGATCTGCAATTTGAATCTTAGGAGCTGAGAACAAATTAGCTCCTGAATAGTTTCTAGATATTCCCACTTTCAACAAGGGATGTAAAACAATTCAGAATAAATTGAATAAATTACCTTGGGAAACAACAGATGAGAGCAAGAATCCATCAGAGTGCAAAATACGGAGAAGTAAACTGACGTTGATGACGGCGAAACAGAAGCCTCCACCGAAAGCAATGCACTTGTAGACGCTGTAAAAGGACAAAGGATAGAAAACAAAAGTTGAGAAAAAAATAAATTGAATAAACTAACAAGTGAATGTGATCATAGTTCACCCAGGCCCATCCGAAGAGGAAGAATTGAACGAATCCACGGAAAATGATGAAACTGAACAGATTCAAATACGATATAACTTTCGAGAATCCAATCATCGAAGTGGTGGACAATTTGGAAATGTGAAGAATTGATCTGGTGTGTAGGAAGATTGAAGAGACCTCCATGAGCATTGCCCAGTAGGCGTACAAGAGGAACTTCTTGGAAAGTACAGCAGTAGAAAGTACATAAATGGAGGCAACATGATGGAAAAGAAGTACACCAGTTGAAATTGAAAGTCTGAAAAATAGAATTTAGAAGATTTGATTGTTGCAAAGAAGAAGATCAACTCACTTATCATTCAAAACGAGATCAATTCCGTCGTAGAAAAAGTATCCGATTGAAAGAATGATTATTTGTGAGTCGAGGTAAGAGTAATAATGAAGTGGAGCAGCGAACATCAACTTTGTGTTATAGCAGAAGAAAGCAAACAGATAGAGACCCGAGATCTGAAATTATATTTCCTCATTATAAAGTCTACTTGGTCAATGATCTTCCAGTATATTCCTCATTCCAAAGACACCTATTCTTTCTTTTTCCTGGTATTCCTATTCTTCTTCTTATTTTCTGAATTAGCATGTAAATGAACATGGGACGGCTTGTGCACCACAACGTCACGTTGGTTCATTGGATTTCTTTGTTGTCTCTCTTCTCTCTTTTACAGACTCCTCGCGGACACCTCTTTTCTCAGATTTCACATCACTTTCAGAAGTTTCTCAAGCAACTGCTCAAAAATTAATGAAAGAAAGATCAGCCATCTGCATTTACGTCACACAAAGAAGGAGAGTACCTACCGTCGAATGAATGAGGGAAGTCGTCAGATTCAGAAGACGTTTTCTCTTAATTCCTTCTTGCCAGCTCAACCAACAGTTGTATTGAACACATGCATACACAGCGAACCAGAGCATTGTGTAGAAAACGACTGTTGGTAGAAAGATGGAGTTGATGAATCCCCAGTACGAAGGTGCGTAGAGTTCAGCACCAACAGCACCTGAATATTTTGACAGTTACAGAAAGTTCATTCAAAGAATTCAATGTGAAAACCCACTTGGCACTCCTACATCCGAGTTGTTGTCGACTGTGAATAAGTGGAATGGTGCCGATTGAATACGGTTTAATCCCTCCTGCCACCTCGTCAGTGCCTCCGCCATTTTTGTGCTCGTCCGGCTAAAAAGAGGGTACATTTTGGAATGAACGACGATGGGAAAGATGAAGAATAGGAGAAAAGGAGGTGGGGTTAGGGCTCTAGGACACCCGAGAAGGGACAAAGAGACGCAGAGAGAGCAGAAATTCGAATGGGAAGAAACATTTCTGTGGTTTGGACGGAAGGGTCCGTTGGGATGAGATGAATACGTTCAGATTGAAGAGTTTCAAGCATTTATGAAAGATAGGGAGATAGAATGAAAAGTTAGAATCGAAAAAAGTTCTTGTTGGACAAACACAGTTTGCGCTAACTAAAGCGTCAAGAGGATGTCGAGAACGATTGACACAAAGGAAAGAAACGATACAATTGTTCCATTGATCTTCGAACTCAATTCTTATCAAATGCCCTAAAAAGGACCATCTAACATAGAAATTTCTAGATTTTCTTTTGAATTCAACTATGAGCATTTCCGACTACACCGATTCCAAAAAATTAATTTTTTCGTTTTCTTCTCCAATACGAACTACAACTAGTTTTGAACCGAAAACAGTTGATGAAGCACGGTTGCTTTTCCGGGACGTGAAAAAATTTCCCGCGTTTTTCCGCTGGAATCAGACACGAAACCGTAAGACTCGGCAGTTCAATTTGGAGCTTTTGCGTCGAGACCAACGCCTTTTTGAAAAAATTAGCGTTCGAGCGCATTTGAATGACGTTTCGAAAAAATCGCAGTGATGAGGGGACGCCTATGAAAAAAGCTTATTGGGAAATTGATTTTTTCAAGCTAGAGCTTTTCAGAGCTTTTAAAAAAAGGAATCGAGTAACTATCATAACGAATGATAAATTTAACACTGTCCCATTGATTGCCCTTACTTCTTCGAACTTTCTTTTTGTTTGTTAGAAAAAAAAAACAGTCGAATGATCAAAAACTAATGACGAGACGATGTCGCATTCTATATGAGAAAAGAGAACAAACGAGTGAAAAAAAACAGGAAAACGGGAGGTGGTTGTGTCAGTTGCTAGTAATTTCGGACGGATCACTATTAAAATATCATAGTTGCAATGTTATTGTGAAATGCAGAAGCCTTTTTTTCAGAAATCAGGCGATGGAACAAAAAAAATCAAAAACGAGAGATGAGAGTATCAGAGAAAGATGGGGTGAGTGATTCATCGGCGGAAAAGTATTGCGAGGCGTCGCGTCGCTCTCCCTCTCAATTCGTCATGTCGTCTCCGGCGCCCAACAAAAAAGGATTGAGGTCGGAATCGGAAACCAGGCAGACTTTTCCTATTTTGGTTGTACTGAATTAATGGTGTATGCCCCACGAGGAGTTCCGTTCTTGCTGTACAACTATTTAAAAGGTGCTGGCGTGTATCCCAAAAGAGACCGCAAGGAGAGTAAACTGATAAATCGGTCGAATGATAAATCGCGTTGGCGAACTCTAATATTTGTTCAGTAAATGAAAGACCAAAATGTCTTAGACAACAAGCAGCATGGGGAGTAATTTGAGAGGAAGTAATGATGAGCAGCAACACATATGATCATAAAAGTTTGAAACGATGGTCATGGAATGTCAATGTGATACGCCCACTTCTACTTGGAATGGGGTGATCGGACGGTTCGCCAGGTCGCTCGGTCGCCTCCTTCTCGCAGACTGGCATGTGCGAAAAATTAGGGCGGCGCTGGGTGCCCAAACGGTGAACCACTATTATGAGATGAGGGATAGAGGGGAAATGTCGTGGAACCAATGAGCATTTGAGCAGCTGCCAGGGACAGCAGTGCAACACATACTTTACTCTGCGGCAGTCGCAAAGTTGGTGGGCGAAAAAAAAGCAAAGTTATTGGAGTAGAACTACAAATACGAATGCACATATTGAGGAGTTTTACAACATCAAAATAAGCAAATCACACGACATAACAGCTTTGCAAAATACATGAAACTGAAAAAACTTAAAGAAACAGAGAAGAGATGTAATAGGCGCAGGAAAAATGTATATAAAAAATAGAATAATCTTGGAATACCTCCACATGAATAAATGACAGGAATAGTACGAAATGTAAAGTACCACTTTGATTGTGTCCACATGCCAAGAATAGAAAGGCTCACGAATAACTAATTGAATAACAAAGAGAGCTATAGAGAGCCGATAGAAAGGAAGAGAAACTGAATTCGTCATTTTCGAGAGAGAAAAAAGGATAAAAAACATAACAAGAGAAAAAAAAACGGAGAAAATAAAGCAAAATTCGAAAAGATGCATTCGCATGAGAGATGAAGAGATACTGAGAAGGAGGCGTTTCGGTGAGATTGAGGATGAGGATGATGAAGAAGCATACGGCAGATGGCACAGGGCTCAGCCGTAATTGTGGGTTTATGTGAAATAGGGAAGCACTTTGTTTACGTGATACGGCAACATCCCTATTCGGAATCTCTCAACCGTTAGAATGAGATTGGATTGTTCGAAAAAGAGGAAAACGGCTCAAAGTCACGAGAGGAATGTATTTCACAACAGAGTAATATGTCACACGTGCTAGAAATTTCGTCAGAATTTCCCACGAACTGAAAAAATGGGCGTTTTCAAGCCGAAAACAAGAGAATTCCTATTTATACAATTGAAAACGCAAGCGAAAAAAAACCCGCAAAAAATATACCGTAATCAAAATTAAAGGCGCACAGAAAGAAATGGGGAAATTTTGTATTGTCGGTGCGAGAGCATTTGAAAAAATCTTCTAAAGGTGCACCTAGGTGATACATTCTGGCTTCTGTGAAAGGAAAGGTTAGCTGAAGTATTAGCATTTCCCGGTGATCACCAGAAAAGCTAATTATCAAAATCCTCAGAAGAAGGATTTTTCAAAATTCTCAAAAATCGATAAGACGACGGGGAGGCGAAGAGCAAGAAGTATACGAAAAAGTGCTCGCTCACAACTGAGCACAGCTGATTTTTGAAGAGAAAATAAGAGGAGATTGGGTGTCTGCTTTCGGAAAGACAATCCAAAACGACTGGGAAGACGAAAACAATGGTTTTTCATCGGCGCCGCGCGCGCGAGTGCTTAGAAAAGACGGACAGTAAGAGAAGGCGCTGATCCTATCGGGTCGATTTGAAGAGATAACGTGGATTTTTTCCTACGATGTCGAGTTTCAGCCTGCTTGTCCTTCATACGGCAGGTAGAAAAAGATATCTGCGCAAAAAAGGAATTCGCTTTTTGAAAAATGTTCTCCCGTTTCCAGTTTCATATACATAGTCTGACCGACTAAACGAATTCCTAAGTTTAGGGTATTTCAGAGACATTGCTGAGGAACACAACAAAAGAAGACGTCAATTCTTTTCGGTAACCACTAGTGGTAAACCGGTTCTGCTTTCCCAGGTATTTGACAAGGAACTTGTACAAGTCAGGATATGTTTTTTTTCTCGCTGCAAGAATGTTTTTAATAATAAAAACTTCATTTTAATTTTGACAAAGGATACATTTACATGAATAAATACTCGCTCAATATGGGGTTCGAGAACTGAAATCGTATTCTCTTATTTTAAGAGACAAGAGAGAAAAGGCGGGAACTGAAACAAACGAGAAGGATTTTGAAAAGACCCGTTGTGCCTCGTTTTTGGGCATAAGTGAAATAGAATTATCACATTTGGATGCGAGAAATAAAATAAAAAAAAGGGGTGAGCAAAAGAATGGGAAATTCTTAAATAAGAGAAGGAATATATCACACCGGATAGGGAAAAAAATTCACAGAGAAAAAGAACACATGACCATAGAATTCGGGTAAGATTACATAATTGGGAGGGGCAACGGATACCTAGAACAAAGTAAAATACAAACAAAAACTTAGAATATCAGAACTATTTCTAGACAATCGTCGCTGTCTTCTGCTGTTGCGATGCATTTGACCGTGGCTGTGACTGCTGCTGCTGCTGTTGTTGTTTGTAATAGGACAATAATGCTTCCATTTGAGGATTCGTCGACAATTTTCCACTTGGTGGAGTTATTCCATTCGAAAGTGGTGATTGGATTGAAGACGAGTACGGTGGAAGAGATCCACGTGGCAAATGTGTGACACGAGCGACAGGCGGTGGAGGTTGAAACCGAGGAAGTTCAGATGATGAATACGGTTTTCTGAAAAAAAAACTTTTGATGGAAAACTGTATGATAAAGGGTCAAAGTATGTATGTCTATCATTGTCATAAACAACTAAATCAGCAATTTATCTTCGTTAAATCACACATTGGTTTTTCCCTATCATCTTCTTCTTCATATGAAGAATTCATGTTTACAACAATGATTCAACACGAAAAACTAAAAACCAAAACACTCCTCACCCAGACAAGACTACGGTAGCCACTGGTGTTGCAACAGGGAACGTCGTGATACGAGTGGTAACATTTTGTCGAAGGATATCATCGGGGCATCCACTCGACATCCGTCCTCCATTGCTTTTCGAGTATCGTCGGTCCAAACTCGCAGTGGCAAATCCAGCTTGACAAGAAATGGACGAAGTCAGACGGCGGACATTCATAAGATGTCCAGGTAGATCCATGGTTGGAGTTGAGTCTTCTTCGTCTTCGTAATCGTACTCTCTGAATTTCTGAGCCGCATCGTTCAACGGAACTGAATACGTGGAAGTTCTTCCATTTGCACCATTATCCGAACTTATCGAATGGGCAGATTGTGCTCGTTTTCGTTGAGTATGCTCATCCTGGAAATATGTCTGGATTAGGAAAAAAAACATTCAAAATCAGTAATACCTGAATTGTTGGATAATGCGCTTGACGATAGCTGCTTCGGTAGGATGTGGATCGGTATCCGACGTTTTCGTAGCTGAAATTTCAAAGTTTTAAAATGAATGTAACGATCTATGAGAAAGGGTAAGCGCTTTCGATTATACATGCTCCAAACTAAGAAGCGTGGTATGGTTAGCTTTATCATGTTTTTGATGTGTTCTTAATCAGCTTTACAAGCTGGTTCAATAGTGTGATCTTCTTTTTTTTAGAAACAATGTTAGTAATAAAAACGAATCAGTGCAGAAGGGCGAAAATAAAATTTATTATTAAATTATTATCTAGATCTGCACATGCCTAGAAATAAAAAAGAAGTGAAACATATAGGTTTATAAGCTGACAACATTTAATAATTGGCCCTGATTTTCTTTAGGACTGGATAGTAATCAGTCAACACACGAGACCCGTTAGATGAGGCTTTGCCACGTGGCACAGTGGTTACTAACAGTGGATTTGTCGATGGAATCGCATCACAGAGCATTGGATTGTCCAGTTGATCATCGAACGGCGTCGTTTGTTGTTGTTGGGATTTGCAGGACACTGGACGAGGTGGCAATCCGAGACCCATTGAATCAGATCCAGAACTTGTCGAGGAGGACGACACTCCAGAGTATCGTTGGGAAAGGGAGTGACGGGATATCGCACTGAAAAGGGGTAAAATTAGGAAAGGAGAAGTAAGAAGAGTGAGAAGGTAGATTGAGGGATAATTTGAAGGGAAGAATCACACTCTGCTATTTTGTCTCTATTCTGAATCACTGATTACATACCTTGGTGCTCTTCTGGATACTCTTTCATCCACATTCTCATCGAATTCATCCTTTTCATCATCCAAATCGTTTCTCAGATCGGGTACAGAGCCACGTGGCGTTGTCGGGCAGCTCTTGGTCATCGCCATAGTGAGCATTGGACCACAGGAGTTGGATGCGGACCAAGAATCTGGAAAAGGAAAACTAATGAAGAGTCTCTCGAAAATGAATCTTACTGCTACTATCACTTGTGAGGCTACTGATGTCTGGTTTACTCGCTGATTGTCGAATACTCTGAAGACCTTGTTCCAGTCGACTCAGTTTCTGTTTTGCCGCTAGTAAATCCTTTTGTCTCTTCTTCCGCACGGATTTATTCGTAGTTTTGTCTGTTGCTAATCGAGAAGCTGCTGCTACGATCCTTCGGTGCAATTCGACATCCGTCTCCATTTGACTCACTTTGTCATCCTGAAATTTCAAACGTGAAACTGCGCAGTTCTAGATGCTGGTGCCAGACAAATCTTATTTCATGGGTTCATCGCTGTGCAAGAATCTCTTTTATTTTGTTCTATTCGATACTATTCGAGAGAGAATGACTTCTACTGTCAAACGTGTTGAGTGAGTTTCGAATTGAGAAAGTGTATAGACGTTTTTTTTTTCTAACAGAGAAAAGGAGCAACCCAAATCAATTGGCGCAATTATCTGGGCAGAATGTGAGAAGATCATGCTGAGAGTGTTCGATACAAGACCTCTTCCGGTCGATTTTCCACGAAACCTTCTCATGGAGTACTGTATCATAATTCCACATATTTAACATAGTTTGTATTCAGACTCTATGTGGCTCGAACTATTCTTTTCGCCTCATTCACTTTGGGAATCCGTACAGGAGGGCTCTCGATTTTTCACTATCCTCTTCGTGAAGTTTTTGGACGTTTCATTGTCTTCACCTTCACCTACTTGTTCCTTCCACTCGTTGGAGCTAACATTGCAGTTCTTTTCAAGAAAGAGAAACTCACAATTTATGAATATCGAGTGACAATGATTGTTTGGGCATTCTTATGTGGAGTCTTCTCGATGATCACTAATATTCATTACTCGTTGGCTGATTACGGACCACCTAACTACTTCATGCCCGTCATCGTTGGACTAACTGCTCATGTACTGAACTGATAGATGTAGTTTTAAATGAAACTCTATTTTTCTAATTTTCAGATGATCGGAAACAATTTCGACAACAACAGAAAGGCTCTCGTTGGAGTGAGTGTTGGAAGTGCTGCTGTAGTTTCTCTCAGCATGCTCCTCTTGACTGGTAAGTCCCACTCATTAGAATTGACAGCTTCAACATTTTCAGGAGGAGTCTCGTTTGGATCATTCTTCTCTCTTTTCCTATGCAGTGTCAATGCTATCGTGGCCCTCCAATGCATGATCTACGACTTGATTGAGGATGGACCAGGTGCCAGCTCCAACTCTTCTTTCACCCATGTCGTCGGCGTCATTCTAATCATGCTCAACTTCCTGATCGTCGTTCGTCTCACAGGAACCTACGTAGAAGATCCCAACACTAATGATGTGGCCCGAGCTAATCCTATTTATGCCGCACTTTCTGCTTAAACGAATAAAATATTTACCTTGTCTATTTTAATCAGTTCATCAGGAATCGAATAAGCTGTTCCAACCCTTCGCTTCAATCGTGGGAAATCGTCTCCCGGAAGAACCACCTCGTTTATTTCAATCGGCATCTCTCCAGTTATGTCACCTTCCTGAACACATACTTCTTTCAATTCTTGCATCTTCTGACGAAGCCTCGCTTCGAGATCTGCTTTTTTGGCTTTCAGCATTCCACACCTCTCCAAATCCCTTTGGAACTCTTCCGTTGATTTGTCTGGAAATGAAGATTTGAATTAGTTGAAATTATGACCAAGTCTTTACTATGAAGAGTTTCGCTCATGTCTGGTACATCAGGAGGTTGAGATTCAGAAGTTTGTGTTGATATTGGCTTATTGGGAGATATCACAGGAGGAAGACTCGACGTACTTCCATCGCCAATCTTCGCCGACGGCATTGTGCCGATCGACGAGCTCGAGTGTAGGGAACTGAAAATTAAAACTCTTGTTTTCGTTTTTTTTTCAAGAAGTAACAAACCTCAATGAAGGCAAACTGGATCCTAATGAACTGCTGCTAGTCAATCGATTCAGCTTCTCAGTGAGCTCCTGGTGATCGACGACAGCGTTGCGTGAATGATGTCCTTTCTGTAGAGAATAGGTGTCAATGAGAAGCTCAAGAACAGCTTGTTTGAATGCATGAACTCGCATGGACATGATTGAGGGTTCAATGACTACTGGTCTTAATAGAAGGAACTCCTTCAAGGGAGAGAGATGTTTGAAGAGTGGGCGTGGCCTAATGAGGGAGGCAAGAAAGAAAGGGCAGGAGGCGTGGCCAAGAAAAGAAGGCGATAAATGAGCTGGAGACGCTAGCTAATAGTAAGTTTGAATGGTTTGAAATAATTCTACAAAAGTCAAGAGACATTTTCGATAAGACTGAACGAGAAAGAACAAAGTCAAGTGAATGAATAGTAAATACCCGGTTGCGGTAAATGCATTATCATGTTTATTTGCCTTCTTCATCTTCATTGACTAAAGTGTTGTTATGTTCAAATTCAGCTGGACTGTCTTTGAAGTACAGTAGTCTTAAAAGCACAAACTTCTTGTTATTTAGAAAATTCGAAAAATAGCGGTATAGACATAAAGAGAGACCCTGGTACCTCCCGAAAGAAAACATCGCGGGCGCCTCTAACCATAACAAAATACCCAGACAAATTCAAAATCGGCTTCTTATTCTTCTTCGGTTATTCTTGTCTAGTAATGACTTTGCTGTGAAAACGATTGGCGGACCGGATTAACGGGATGAGCTCTCTTGCGTGCCTCGTCCTGTATTTCTGTGTGTACTGTGGCGACAGGTGTGAGTGTCCCACGGGAGAGCGAGAGACTATATATTCAAATTATGAAAGAGCTTACGGGCAGACGAGTGCCAAGAAGTAGGGAAAGACTGCTGACAGGTGGTAACATCATAGATTTAGCGCAAGCCATGACATGGTTAATAAAATAAACAGAAGCCCTAGAATGCGGTGGGAAGAGAGAGGAGAAACAAGGAAAAAAAATAAATAGGAAGATGTGTTTTCGAGAAAGTAACTGATTGATCTGATATAATTAGAGTGGGAGAAGATCGGAATGACCTCCATGCCAATTTTGAATCATCACCTGACCACACCCAAGATTTTGTTTTTTTGACTATGGTTAATTGCCGCTGTCCAGAAAGAAAACAGCTCGATGACAAGTCGATTAACACGAGAAGACATGTCATCAGGTAGCAGGTGGATCAACCAACGCCAGCACTTAAGAAAGAGGAAGGAAGATGTGGAAGAATTCTCAGAAGGGATGTGTTGCGTGAAGCTCGAGTGGGCTCATTTGATAGGCTCCAACGGTCAAAACGGGGGCTAATGAGGGATCAGGTAGAGTGGGAATCACATTTGTTTTCACACGCAATCTGCTTTCTGTTACCCAAAATAATACTCTCCATAATTAGCATAAACAAAAGAATAATGGGAATGTGATTGCGTCGTGGTGCTCCCCAAATCAGGAGAACTGCTGTGAGATTCAATTCAAGCATCTAGAGTTCAAAACAGGATGATACCTCCTGCTCCGTTGTAATTCCTAGCAGGAGACCGCCAAATCCATCAAAAGGACCCCCGACAGTCATTTGATACTAGTCTACTGCAACAGATGAAGATACGAACGGGGTGGCCATATTGCACCACGCCCCGTCGTGAGGAACGCCGTGACAATAAAATATGCTTTCTCGACGCAAAGACAAAGAGAACCACAAAATTCATGGGGGCATTGAATGGCGGCGGTGGCGGTCAGATGGATGATATTTTGAATATCTATAAAACCTATCACGATGCTGCATCAAATTTCAGTGGTACATATTTTTTGGGAGAGATAGAAGAAGAAAAATCATACAAAAAGAGCCATTTGAAATCACATCAATCTTCAGCATACACACGCTGATCGTTTCAGGAACGAAAAAACGCATAAAACTCGGGAAAAACACATCGTGAAGGAGAACAAAGTGGTTGTGTGTGGGGGATGTTGGCTTCGAAGCAGTAGGAAATGAATTATAAAGATACAGAGAAAGAAGAAGAATACGATAGAGGATGTTCAGAATTCTTTGAGATAAGAATTGTGGAGCAGCCAACAAACGTCTTCACCACATTCTAGATACCGATTCTCAACAACGACAAAAATGTGTTGACTAGACCCAATTCGTCGCCTAACACCATCTCCGTACTCGTCACTCCCCATGGGAGCCACGAAATTCGGAGTGGACACTAACTGCCATTGGAGCAGCGTCTCGTTTTTTTGGGAGCGAGTGGAAGGAAGAAAAAGTAACTGGTTGTTGCCAGAAAAAGAAACAAATGAGTGGACCAAAGAACGATTCATTCTTTCTCGAGAACCAAATGGAACGGAGAAGAGTGTGGAAATTTGGAATCTGAGAGGAAAGGACGGTATTAGATAGTCATCTGTGAACGGTTTAGACATCTCTCGTCAGCTTATTCTCGATCGCCGCGCGTAAAACATATGAAATGGGATGCGCAGGAATGAAAATAGGACCTCCGCCGCTCTCTTGGCACTTGTTGGTAACATGATAGCAATGTACTTGTGACCCGATTATACACTTTGCTCCTCCAGTTCAACGAAATAATGGGAAATGGAATCAAGAGAGAAACGTACAGTAAGACTTTTTCACAGGCATTAAATAAGGATTTACGCTTTATCGCCAAAGTCGGGTATTTACGAGTGGGTATAAAAACGAACACTGGAAGAAGAGGAAGGGAAAAAATAGAGAGGGAGATTGTCAAGAGGAAAATTGAATTTCAAGAGGCACATTTCAGTGAAGTTATGAGCAATAGAAGGAAGTTTATCTGCGAGGGAAAAGTGGCAGTAGTAGGTATTTTTTACAGAAGTAATGGCTACTCAATGTCGAGTAAAAAGTAAGAAAAAGGAATGCAAAATAAAAGGGAAAAGAGAAAAAGAAGACATTGAGGGGGTAAAAGTGTTAATGTCATTTCCGGAATTGACGGAATTCGGACGGGAAAAAGGACCACTAGAACCACAACTTACTTTCGACCGATTATAGTACTACTCGGGGAGGAATAAATATATTGAAATGGGGTTTACTACTGCATCTTTCTCTCTCTCCGAAAACCTTCTTAGGCTATGTGTTTACTTGGGTTTAGCGCAGTGTCTCATAGTGTATTGTGTACAGTATTATTCAAGAAAGAGTCAAGAGGAGTAGTGATGTTGAACGTTTTCTTCTTGGTGGCTCAGTTACTAATTAATGAATCCTAGGCAACTATAATATACTATCTAGTAACCGTATAGAGAAAATGAGATCGAGTGTCCAGATTAGACTGATTAGAGATGAAAGAAGAATATCGGAAGGAGGAGGATGCGTGGGAAAGTGCGGATCACCCCGTCACCGATTAGCTGATAATTTACATTCGGTTGAGTGCGAATCGGATCAGAGGAAGGACGTTGACATAACGAAAAACCAGATTGCAATTGAAATTCGGAAGAAAATTTATAGAAAGAGAGGAGAAATATCGTAGGCGAAATTCTTTATGAATTCGGGTGTAGACGTCGAGACGGTTGTTGGATGAGTGATGCTTCTTGTCAAGCGTAAAACCACCCTATACGACAGGCTCATCAGAAATTCAAACAAAAAAAACCAAAATTTTGGTTTTCCAGACATTCATATTATTTTGGGTAGAATATTTAGTGAATATAGAAGAATAGAGATTAGATTTACAATCAATTGAAAGTGGACAAATGAGAGAGACTTCGGAAACGAAGAGTTGAGAGATTCGGGAGCACATGCGGATAAAGAAGAAAACACGTGAAGGCTCCGGGAGCAGCCATCAGTGTGTGAGAATGAGAGCAAGGTGCAAGGGATGACGCCTGATAACAGGTCGTTTAGAAAGATGGTTAACGAGTGAAAGATCAATGGGTGGGGGAAGGAACGAAACAGCTGAGAAAATGAAAACAGAGCTAAGAAACTTATGGCACATTGAACAGTGGTGCATGGATGGAGACCCAATTGAAACATCTTGACATACCTGTAAATATCTGTGTCGATAGGCAGGTTTCTGCACAGCTTGCAGCACATCATCGTCCGTGTGCATTGAATGAAAAATGGTAGGAAAGACAACTGATGTACCGAATAATAAGCATCCACAGAGACGACACACTGGGAGAGCACAATTCTTCTTTCTCTTCCTCTCCCACAGATTCCTTTCGAAATTCACTCGAAGTCTCGCGCACTGCGCTCCTCTCAATGTTCAGTGTTTACCGCCCTTCTTGTGCACCACCACCACCTTCAGGAGGAAGAGAGTGGACACAGGAACTCTCGCAACAAGTTGACGATTCGCAGAGAAGCCACAAAATATAGGTAAGACAGGAGGAAAACACTGGTAGTAGTGAGAATGGTATTCGTTTGAGAAAAAGAAACGGATTTTCCGGAGACACAGTCGGAGAAACAGTCGCTGATCCGAGGAAAGAAAATGCGCTCGCGCGTTCTTTGCGAAAAGGTTAGACGTCCTTGTCTCTTCACAGCTACACACCCTTTCCGTCCTGTAGATCACCGGATATAGTCGGATTCATAAAACACAGCAACAACAGGAGAAACAGAATTCATAATTGAATCGGGATGCATCGCTGCGCAAAACGTTCATTCGTTCCATCTCTCCAATTAGCCTTCGCACTGAGTTTTGCCGCATGCCAAAACTACTTGTATTCCTTGATTGTTCCATTGTTCGCCATTTGTCCGACCCCGCTTTTATTTTAAGGTCATTTCACCCGCTGTGGTGCGCGCACGTTTTTTTTTGTCCCGAACTTTAACCGCGCCCATTTCGTGCTATAGATTTATACCGTACTACAAGATCCTTGAACCTCTCCTGGAACTTTTAGCTCGACCATCTTACATTGAAAACATAGTAGACAAAAGTATTTCTTCTTTTACCGTAATTTTCATTCCCTCCGGAGTGTTATTTGTCTATTTGGGTGGAAAATGAGACAATCCGCTTAACAACTCTTTTCTCTATCTTTGCCCCGAGATGATCAGGAATCTGCGGTCTTCCTTCAATACCATGGATGGATAGAGAGAGTACTACAACATTTGCAGAAAACAAAAAAGACATGTTTTTGATGTTGGGAGAGAGTTTCGGATTGCCACTACCCATTCATATATTTTGTTGAATGTGTGTGTGTGTGTGTGTGCTTTTCGAGTTGCGCGATGGAGATAGATGTGCTCATATTTTCAAGTGGCCAAGCGGCGACACTTTTTCGAGTGACTGATTTAAATCGTCGGTCAGGTGCCAGGACGAACTGAATGATGCCTAATAAAGTTATAGATATGTTAAAAAAGATGTGCTTACGAATGATGACTTTCAAAGGGCATTCCTACAGAGCTGAAGGGAAGAATACTGTATATTCTGAATACAAAGAAATCAGGGAAACAGTAAGAATCAGTGTAGGGAACTTGTAAAAAGATAAATTGTCAAAAGAATAGGGCAATTCCATTCATCAATCTCTTTGGAAAAGATGACACAAAAATACACCGTTGTATTTAGATGTTCGAGAAATGTGAACTACAGATCGCAAACAGACAAACTACAACAAAACCACATGATCAGAGACAGTAAGGCGGGGAGAGCCAAAGTGGGTAGAACTATAACTAAATCCTGCCATTTTTTCTCGTACAAAAAAAACGGAACTCGAAATTACAAGGTTGGGGCCGCTTTCGGATGATGATGACACATGCCACACATTCTCCTACAATAACACAAGGCGCCTCGACGACAAAAAAGGCGCCCGGGACTGACTGTTGAACAAATAGAAGCATCGGTGCGTAAAAAAATTTAAAAATAGTGTTCAAAATCGAGAAGATATGCGTTGTTTCGTATTCGATTCCTGAGAAGAGGTGTGTGGATAGGAACAACGTGGAAAATCATAGCTCTCTGATAGTATTCATATGCAAACGAGGATGTCAATTCAAGAAGTGTGGGCTGGCTGGTGGTCAACGAATCACGATGATGAAAAAAGTCAGTTGTGAACCAAAAACAATGGCAAAATGAGTGACAGATGAGGGAAACAGAAATGAGATCTAATAGACCAGCCACCACCACCACCAAGCAAGCAAAAAAAAAAAAAAGAATTTGAGTCCCCCGGTTTCCGAGTTAGAGTGTGTAAAATGACTGGTGACAAGTGGACCGCTGCTCCTACTCCTTCGAGAGAAAAGCACTGAGAGGACCTCTGTGGTCATATATTTTTCATCAATCTCTTAGTTTGACTGAGCTGTTGGGCAGTTTCTAATACACTACGGAAAACAACAATGTACAAACATTTAGATGAGACCACAAAAAAGAAGACAAGTGAACTGGTGAACGGAGAATGCAAATTTTTGTGACGGTGGCCACCACACGATCATTTGTCACAATAGAAACCCAGGAAGACTACTGGAGACTAAGAGACGGAGATATAGGACGCCGCGGCTGGCTCTCAGAGAAACAGTGGCAGTAGATTTATAGTAGAATAACTTCGAAGTATTTCGAAAAACCGTATAAGATCAGAGTGTCAGGAATGATGAAGGAAAAATAGGGCACGAAGTATGAAAGTGGAAAATAAGAAGAGCGTCTCTCGTTGATAAATGCAGAAAAGAGTGTGAGATATGAGTCATTCAAACAAAGCGGAACAATAACAGACAATGACGTTGACACCTGGTGAGGAAGATATTATTCAGATATAGGAATTTTTAGAATAATTTGAAATTATCTATGTTTCACATCACAGTAGTCTTTCACCCTTTTCACACTTTTCTATTTGATTACTCAATCAATTAGATCACCCTCCTAAATCCGGCTACGCAACACCTTCGGTCCACTTCAAACGTCGCTCAACAGTAACCGATTAAGCTTATTGCATAAGTGTTTTGTTGCGCGTACTAATAAAAAGGGGAAGCGTATTAAAATGAGAAAGAAAGGGGGAGTGCTCTACTGCTCGCTTCAGCAACCTACAACGTCTCCAGGGGCAACCGGGTGATGAGTTCGAGGAAAAAGATGCGACGAAATGAATTATGACGTATGTCAGACGAAAAAAGAGAGTCTTGTGTGGAAGGCGCTGTTGCTCAGATACGACCAGTGTCCAGTTACTTTTGGCTCCCATAGGAGCAAGGAAATTGTTTTGCCCTATCCGCGTATTTGATTAGCAATTCAATCTCATGGCAATATTTCCTAGCAACATATGAGGAAAGTAGATTGAAATTATATGGATAAAACGTACATAACTCCTGAGAATCTGATGGGGCAACTGGCAAGATAGAAGAAGCGCTGGCTGGAAGAGACGATTCGTATCACGAAGTATAACAACAAATCAGAAGAAAACAAAACGAAAGCAAAGGATTTTTGAGAGTGGAATTGTTGTGTTTGTCAACGAATGACTCATAGAAGAGCGCAATGCAAAAAGTGAAGCAGAATATTTCAAATTTCAAAGTTTTTTTTTGAAGCCTAAGTTAGACTAAAGTATAGGTATCATTTTCGTATAGCTTGAAGATACTACTTTTGCCGTCGTCGAAATACAACCTCTTCTGGCCACCCTCAACGACGACATCATCGTCCATGGAAATTTGTCACGCCTTCTGCGCAATAAAAAGAACGAAAGGATGGAAAACGTAAAGAGGAAGGAGGAGGATTAGAAGAAAAAAACGATATACCAATAGACTCACCTTTTTCAGTTCCTTTCGTTCCAGAAAAAAACGATGTTGCGCTATTGCCGACATCCAAACTGTGCGACACACGAGAGGAGTTTGGCATGTGAATGGAAACAGAAGGACTCGTGGCTGCTGGTTGTTAGAACGACGACGTCCACACGAGACTCTGGAATATTATCACTGATTGGGAAAGAGCTTGGGCTGTAAGCAGTTTGGAAGAAATGCGATCTTCACAATTCTCTTTTTCTTTTCCAAGAATTTGTTTTGTGACTTTTGAAAACTTTGAATATAATTTCCAGAATTTCAGGGCTATTTTCAAAAGGCGGAAAAGGCCTATTCAAAGAAATACATTTCAATTCTCGCCAGAAATTAGTCGCCGCGCGTACCAATTCGAATCGTATTTCATGTCGAAACAAGCAGCGCCCTACAAATGACCATACACACAGTCTCATTAATTATTTATTCGCGCCCAGTAGTGTCCGCTCGGTTCCATGTCTCTTTTCTCCTCCTGTCACATCTCATTTGAGCCGCTTTGATCATTTTTAAACTGGCACATACAAAAGATACACAAAAGATACATGCCCGTTTAGGTAACACAATTCAAATGGGAAGAAACAGAAGGCCTTGTTGCCAGATGACCTGTTACGAAGTTCATTGAATGCACCTATTGGTTGGGTAATCAAAACATTATGTGTATCTTAAAGAAGCGCTTATTGTCCTATTAGCTACCAGCGGTGTCTTGAAAAAGAAACTTTTTGAGTTGACGCAACTCGGCGCTTCTGTTGCGTTGACACAATGAGTACATAAAGGTGCAGTCATGGAGGTGTTTATGCACAGAGTATTCAAAAAATAATGGGATAAAGAGGAGACTTACTGTGTAGTCGGGTGGTTGAATGCTTCCGATAGCTGCCTGTCATTCATCAGAATCGCATCATCTGATACGTTCTCGCTACTTGCATTCCTGAAAACATTGAGGGCGTGGGAAAAGAAAAAAAGATTATTCAAATGATCCAGAATCTGGATTTCAGATGAAAAACTCACTTCTTGGGTTCTCGGATTTCGATCGAAAACTTTTTGTCGCGATAATACAAGTTATCTATAACTCTCCATGGATATGCCAGATATGGGGTTATGAGGTTCTGGTGACGACTCCGCCTGTAGATATAGATTCCTTTGTATCCAATTGAGAGAATACATTTGTCGTTGTTCTCATTTAGTGCTTCATACATTCGATATCCGTAGGACTCGCTTTTTTCGGCCAATTTTATGAAGCTGAAAAGATGGGAAGGTGAATTGATCTGGTTACATTTTTATTGGTAGAAAGGTGCCTTGATTGTGTTACTAAACTTTCTGTGAAGTTATTGATCTACCGTGTTCCCTCTAATATAAGCTCCAGAGATGTCCGGATTCCGTTACTCAAAAAAAGTCATGTCGGACATCTTTGATAAGCTCATTCAAACCGCTAACTTTGAGCTCAATGATCTCGATTCCTGTAGCAAATATCGAAATTTGGTCAACTGATGAATTATTTATCATAATATCCCCGATACTTTATCAGTTGACAAACTTTCGATATCTTTCACAGGAATCAAGATAGTTGAGCTCAAAGTTGACGGTTTGGCTTGGCTTCTCTTGGAGGTAATATGAATCGAAGAACAAAACTTGGATATGGTTGACTAAAGAAATGGAATGTCCTATTCATGTTTACTTTTGTACGTCACATCCGTTCAGGTTCTTACCTTATCATTCCTGTTCCAACAGGTAGCCGCCTATAATAGCGAAACTTCTCGAAAACTCTTCTTTCCACCTCACTCTGGTCGGTTTTCAGAAGAATATAGGGTGGATGTGACATCGGCATAATTCGAGAAATAGCCTCTGCTGTCGTTTGTTCTCTGCAAAACACAAGAATGAAATGTCGTTAGAAGAACAGTTGTAAATTATCAGGTGGTGGGCGATAGGGGGAAATAGTGTTAGGCGACCTTCGTGTGGGAATCATTGGGAGAAAATGAATTCGGACACAAAACGAGAGGAAATAAGAAGAACTAATAGAAACAAATCGGGAGAAAAGTGGGGTCGAATTGGCTTATTATTGTATGGAAACCACAATTTCAAGTGGATTCAGATTTCCTCTCTTCTCGTGTCGAACTAATGGAAGACCCTATGCAGACCGGATCGGTGTGGGTTTGCAAAAGCTAAAGAAGAAAAAAGCACTCACTGGCAGTCGGGAACGAAGACAGACACAAGAATAGCAACCAGTTCGAAGTAATCCTCGCTAGCCACAAGCAATTCGTGCTGAAATAGTGTCAGGTTTCGGCTTTTCAACGAAAGGATGTCTTACTCTTGCCAGCTGATTATGAATGTCGAAGAAAAAAAGTTTGGCGGTTGATGCGCACTGAACCTCATAAATCGTTTCCACAAAGAATCTGCAAGCATTCATCATTTTCCCGAATTTCGTTGTTCTTTTCTCTCACCTGACATGATGCGACAAGGTTAATGTGCCTTTTGGATTTGAAGTTGATGCGACCAGGTCGTATAGAATAACCGAGCCGTCTAACCAATGGAAGTTGTTTCTGGAATATTCAAATATCAAATGACAGTCTTCGCTATTACCAAAATCTTACAAATTATCTGAAAATCCTAAACAAAAATATTGTGAATCCGAAAATGAGATTTCAAGCTTCTCAGCTACCAGTCTGAGCACGTCTTCAACAGATAATCGAGAATGAAGCACAACTTCAATTTGCTGTGAGTCGAGCAGCCGAATGAGGGCTTTCGGCCGTTTTGAAGCCGTCGCTATTCTGTTTGGGTCGGCCATATGTTTCAATTGTCTATATCATTCCAGAGTAATTAGGATTTACTGAAAAAAAAAAACGAATTAGAGGAATAGATTTCGAGCGAAAAAAGAGAGAAACAGAAGCAATAAAAGGAGTCGTTCTTTGCAAAACGAAAACTACAGTAACTTAAAGGAACATAAGAAATTTGAATGAAGGGTCTCGCAACGAATTACGGTATTTTCTTAACAAGTTTTTAGAAAAATTTTATTACTGTTTGTCAAGACTCTGAATTTGCTTCATCAAACATCTAAATTAAATAGGATTTTCTGAAAAAAATTAAAGAATAGATTTCAAGCGAAACAAGAAAAAACCGAGTAAATACCAAAAAACATGTAACTACAGTAACTTAAAGGAACATGAGAAATTTGATTAATAGGTTTCGCAACGAAATGTTTTAAAACATACATTTTGAAAAATCCAGAGTTTTGAGCCAAAACTCCGAACAAGCTTCTCCAAAAAAAAGTATTATTGTGTTAATTTTCGGCGAAAAAAGATCTAAATTCAAACAAAGAATTGAACACAACTCCATACAGGTTCTTGTCGCACTACCAGTCTTTTTGAATTCAAATTACGATTTCGAATTGAAAGATCGTTCAGAAGCAGAAAAACATGTGTTTTTTCGAATTTATGCATTAATAAGCGTAGAAGCAATTAAATCGGGTGAACATATGTGTAGTGAAAACGACTGGAAAATAAAAGGAATGTTGGAAAACGAAGAGCACCATCCGAATGCGTCTTGAGGTCGAAAGATAATGATCAGAAGACATAGAAGATGGGTTAATACCAGTATGCACGGGTAGAAGACACCGCCTCACTATCTGAGGCATCAATCTAAACATGCAACCCCAAAAAGGAGAAACAAATGATAGAATACTCTTTGACATAGATATTATGTGGGAAGCAAGGCCAAAGAAACATCAATATCCGGAGGAAATAGGAAAATCCGTGGAGAGAGAGAAGGTTTCCCAAATTATTCTAGAAGTAAAAGTGAAGAATAGGTGGTGGTATTGGTGGATTAAAATGCTACACAGGCGGGTGAGGGGACATAATGACGCACCGGCGCCATGACGTAATTTCGAAGAATAGAAGAAACTTTCGAAAATACATCTGACTGTTGAACGATTTGGAAGATTGAAAAAAAAGATCGTATCGAGTTAGAGAAAGTGACAAGTGAGTGGAGGATAAGTAACTCTTTTTCAATGATGAGATTATTGCTACAGTAATCCTGAGTGGAAGTTCTTTTTCAAATTGATGACTTTATGAAGTTAAAAAACGAAAAAAAAGTTAATTTGATCCAGGGATGTTCGGAACGGAATTCGGAATTCGGAATTCCGAAAATTCAGAAAAGTCCGTCCATTTTTCGAATGAAATTCCGATGGGAATAATTCCGAGAGAAAAATTCGGAATGAAATTCCGGTCGGAATATTTCCGA
Organism: Caenorhabditis nigoni; assembly: GCA_027920645.1. Taxonomy (NCBI): domain Eukaryota; kingdom Metazoa; phylum Nematoda; class Chromadorea; order Rhabditida; family Rhabditidae; genus Caenorhabditis; species Caenorhabditis nigoni. Next base: position 11,328,221 of record CP115867.1, on the reverse strand, counting down.
ACGATTTTTTCGGAGTTTTTCCGAAGCTTTTTTTCGAAAAAAGAAATTTTTTGGACTACGGTATGTTTGATATTTGTTTCGTTGTCGAAATCAATCTGTCAATGCCACCAGTTTTTGGGGTTTATGTGATGGAAAAGTGAAATTTCTACTTGAAAATTGCATTTTAAAAAATGCCGAAAATTCCGGAATTCCGAAAATTTTAAACCCGGAATATTCCGAATTTCCGAATTTTTCAAAATCGGAAAATTCCGAGGTTCTGAAATTCCGAAATTTTTAAAATCGGAATTTTGCAAGATTCCGAAATTCCGAAAAAGGCCATTCCGAACATCCCTGATTTGGTCTCTCCAAAGAAACATCTGGACTGAAAAGGAATACAATTATAAAAGAGGCGAGAAAAAACAAATTGACTGGATATGACATAACAGCTGATAAGAGCGAACGCCATTCTCTTTCTTCTTCTTCTTCTTCTAATCCTGTCTTTTCATCACTTTGGGGGTATCACGGTGCAAGGATGACAATAAAATGGAAATAGAATAAATCTGAATGGGCCAGCTGATTGCAAATGGAGAATGCAAAACTGTGGAAAAAGAAAAAGGCGGTCATAAAAAGACAGGGATAAGAGGAAGAAGATGTATAAATTAGAAGACGTGGTTGAAGGAGAGTCTGAATGAGAAGGCATGGATGGAATACTAATGAGATCTTCTTAAGTAGAGAAAGAAGACAGTCATTTTGGAAGGTGTCAAGAGTAGAAAAAAGAGAAACGAGTGAAGAAATAAGAAATATAGAGTCAAATAACACCTCAGAAGGCGTTGCTATGACGAGAAAGGAATGAGAAAAGAAGGAGAACGAATTACGTGTCTTGGCTTCTTCTCCTTCTCATATGCTCCATTTGATTTGCTCTGGGTTGATTGGGAAATGGAAGAGTAAGAACACCAGGAATAAAGTGAAACAGAAGAGAAGGGTGATAAAAATCAACGATAAAATGGAATTTTGCAACAAAGTATTTTATAGTTTCAGATTTTTTTTGAAAAAATACATGTTTACAATTTAATACACCTGTCCCTTTTCTGATTTTTCAAAAGTCACAAAATGCTCTCTAGTCAGTGCTCTATACTAATTATCCCTTATTATTTTTCTTTTTCCCCCTTTTCCAAATTTCACACCTTTCCCAAAATGCATGTAGCAAAAGCTATAAAAAGGTGAAGAGAAAAAATAAACAGTTGGAAAGGCATTGAAAAGAAGGTGATTGCAAAAACGAAAAATTCTCAAATTGAATAAACATGCTTGTACAAGCAACAAAAAATTAAAAGAAGAAGAAGAAGACGTGGGCGGTTATTAGCATAATCACAGTGATAACAGCGTCGAAAAAAGATACACATGGAGAAGTGAGAAAGTTGATTGTATTGGTGTGAGAAAAGCTGGATTCAGCTAGTGTTGAAGAAGATGCGAATGCCCAAAATGCCACGTCATAAATTTGATTAAACATCTGTTCGTGTGAAATCAGAAAGAAAAGTAAAAGAAGAAGAAGAAGCTGAACCTATGAAGCGAATGTAATTAGATGATGTTAAGATGATGAGGAGGTGTTGGAATGTAATAAGAGTTATGATAATGTTTAAGTTTAAAACTTAGAAAGGAATCTTGTGGTAAACAAAGTTAGGTATTCGGATGTTAATTGTCTTGTTTGCAGTTCGTTTGTAATGGGGTGCTGGGAAATCGAATGCTGGATCTTTGGTTAAAGGAAGATTCCATCCTAAAATTAAAAAAAAATTTCATTAAAATGTTCCCAAATTTATGTCCATAACATTCTTTTGAAAAAAATTCAGAAAACTTTGGAAATCTCTGAAAACGCCGAAATGAAATGCAAGAGCCTCCAGTGTTCGTCCTAGAGGGTCGCGGGAATCCTAGTTCTAGGCCACTGTGTGCGCAGTTTTTTCTGGCAATTTTTCGGAATTTCCGGTTATTTTTAATCTATATTTTTAGAAAAAATTCAATTATTTGATTAAAACTCGGTGAGAATAACAATAAAGTCTGGTTGACCTCAAAAATGGTTGAAAAATTGAACGAAAACAACTTGAACGAGAATTGACGGCATTTTTAGGGATTTCGCTTTTTCCGAATTTTTTCGAAACAGTTTTATGAGGATACACTATTCTGGGTACATTCTAATACAAGAATAAACAAAAAAACATTCGGTTAGAGTCCCCTTTTACAGTATTCTTTCCCGGTTCTGATCAGGGACCCTTTTGGTACAAAAAATGAAAAGAACGAGGAGATCATAAAGAGAAGAAATCAGTGAATCGAATACATTGACTCGATTCTATTCAGGACTATACAACAAGCCGTCCTCAGAAAATGGGAATCGTTTCGCCTCAACTCACCTCGCTCTTTTTGATGTACCGTATTTTTCCCACGCCATTCCCGAAGTGGAAAAAAGACACCGAAAACAGGAGTTTCTATGGTTCAATGGTGTGGTCAGAGAAAGTGCAAATTGGTGAAACATTTCGTGGATGGTGACTTTGCGCGTTGTTCAGCGACAGGAAGATAAACGAGTTGAATTCTCTGATTCTCTCTTGGTGAAGTACTCTCTCTTTGTCTTGTTAGAAGAGCCGAAGAATCGGGTGAAGGGCAATGCTAATTTATGATAAAGATACAGTTCAAAGAGAAAAGCCGCAGTATAACCGGAATGTGTTCGGAAGTGAAACATTTCGTAACGGTATTTGAGTCAGTGAGTGTGGTCATCCGGTTTGGGTTTACAAGGGACATTAAAAAGTTGTCTACTTGATTCATGATTCTGGAATGTAAGTGTAAGATCAGAAAATCAACTCGAAAGACAGGAAGAATGAATCTGGACATTTCAGACAAGAGTAGAAGTTTAAAAATCTTAGAAAGCTAAAGGCTGTTTGAAAAAGGCTCGAGAAAACTCTGAAAATCTCTAGATAGAAAAGTAAATACAACTCCTCTAGATACAGCGTTTAGATAACCACACAAACCGATAAAACTTCGACACAACTTGGTATCTTATTGGCAAAGTAAGAAATTGGAACGGTTTTTGATATCAAAGCAATAGAAATCGCACGGGGAAAAGGCACTTGACGGAGAAGGGGAGATGAGATCGGGAGAACGAAAGAAAAAGATTTACTTAAGAAGACTCAATTGCGGCCTTCGAAATTGAATCGTGTGAGGAACTAAAATAGGAAAAAGAAAGGAGAAAAAAGAAAAAGATGTATCCAGGTCTTGAAAACAATCATCACAAAAAGAATCATACTAAAAAGAATAAGAAGTGAGAAAAAGCGGAAGAAGTTGGGATTCATAGGTCACTGAACATGTTCAACACCTACCAATTAAAGTTTTGGGAGGTAGAGAAGTGGACATGGGAAGGGCGAAAATAGAGGGGACAATGTTGTGGAAGGAGAGAAGAAGGGGGTCTTTTGTTCCTGTGAGGGCTTGGAAGTGGAGGACAAGACAAGCACACGCATCCGGATGATGGCCAACAAGGTCATTTACAACGTGGCAATCACAAAAGAGACAATATGATATATTAGGTGGCAGAAGGTAGATCAGCTAGTGGTCACTTCCATAGATCCGTAAAGACAAAAAACTGGGTATGATTTTTGAATTAAAAAGAAAGGGTTCGAATTTTTTTGTTTTAAATTTTCGAAAATTTTATTTAGAAGCATGTAGAAATCTCTTTTTTTTCAATCAAATAAGGACTCCGACCAAAAATTTTCGATAATTTAAATTCACACCCTGTGATTTCCGCCCCGCCCAGAGAAACCTAGGCCACGGCAGAGGGCCCCTTTTTTTTACAAGGCAAGTTTTCCGGATGTATCTCCGGCACGTAAAAAACGAAAAAAAAACCACTGCCGGTCACTTAAAAAGAAGGCGGCCGGCTGCCGTGGCCTAGGTTTCTCACTGCGCGGGAATTCAAATCCTCGTCCCTATTCGCCACCTTTTTAAGCAAAAAGTTCAATTTTTACTGTGGTTTTGGGAATTTTGGATTTTTTGACAAATTTTTCGCAATAATTCTAGAAAAATAAGTAAGTTTTCGATTTTTTTTAAAATTGTAATAAAAAAATTTTGTTAAAAATGGCCGGAGTTCAAAGGAGTCCCTTCAAAGTTCTCCTTATTATCTTGTTCCCAGAAATAAATCCAAAAAAAGAAGACAAAGAACGTTAATTAGTGGTGGTTAGTCTCTCCCAGAATTCTTGGATATAATCCGAACAATTTGAGTGAATAAACTAGATGCAAGTACGGAAGACCCACTCCAGTCAGTTCTTCTTAACGAGGTGAACAAATGAAGCTGACTGGGTGACGGAAAGTGAATGAAGAATGAATAATTCACACGAGGGCGGCATGTAATGCCATAAATTGGTTTTCGAGGTGAAGCGATGTTCTCCTACTCCTCTTCGTGCGGGTAATCCGATCTGGACGGAGAAAAGGGTAAACGGTTTGTCGGACACGAAACAAACAATTGGAATAGAATAAGTCATCATTCATTCATCCAGAAAACTTTAATTGAAAGAGAAAACGAATCAGAATCAAATGTGGTGGAACAGAACAAAAAGGAAGAGAAGGAAGAGTCAATGCAAAACAAGGACATTTAAAATAGAGAGTCAAGTGGACACGATGGTAGTGACGGTTCATCCCTTCGTGTAGGTGTCTTCCCGCCAAGTCACCCACCGGTCCAAGGACGCCTTCTAACAATTACCTGGCATCGCGCCAGGAGACACTTCAATTAAATCGTCACAATATGGAGAAACGTCCTCCGATGTATAACAGAGCTGATTAGAATTTATTTACTTGATGAGCAAACTTAACCTTGAATTTTAATGAGACATTATGAGAAGTTTTGATACCGGGCTTTTTTTAAACTGACCCGCAAAAAAGATTATATCTTTTATTGAAAAATAATAAATTTAAAGAATTGAAATTCATCATATAGGCACATGAAATACTGGCTCAGAGAAACAGCTCTAACAAGGAATAAAACATTAAATGAACCAAAAAAATACTGGTAGTTTTTTTTACTGATTTTTGTACTTCAACGACTTGTGGAATGTCTTATTGCCAATACATTTCTTACACAATGGCATCATATCCAGTTCCATGACTTTGTCTCTGAAACCAATCCATTTTTACATCGCATTTTCAAAAAAAAGCATACTTGTAATGAAGAATTTTATCACAGCCTCTACATCTGTAGCAGCTGGGACAAAATGCCTTTCCGAAAAGATGAACAACTGCTCCAGTCACATTTTTGTCACAAATGAAACAATGATGGCCGATGAGCTCGAGAAAATCATCTCTACAGTATGCCTGTCCATTCTTTTCATAGTGCTCATGTCCGTTAAATGGTCGAGCACACGTGAAGCATCGGAAGTGCTAAAATGTTTAAAATCCAGAAGATTTCAGGAATCAGAAAAAGCTTTTACATGAATGTGCCAATGTTTGTTCATTGAAAAAAGGCTTTGCTCGATTTGTGGATCAATAACTTTCTTGCAATCAAAACACACTTCACATTGGAAATCGAAACATCTTGGACAGAACAATTCATCCTTCACCGTTCTTGCATCAGCTTCTAACACTTTTTTACAAGTTGTACATTTGAAATGATATGCATGATATGGTTCGTGTTGATACATCAGAAGATCCTCATCTTCCACTCTTTGCCTACCTGAAAACCTTTATTGCATTATCGAACATTCAAGAAGGACCTGCATTTTGAGCAATTGTAAATTTTCAGTTTTGGCATGGTCTGATTGCAGGAGAAGCACAATATCTTCCCATGATAACGATATGCTCCATTGGAATTCAATTGAACATCACATTCGTCACAAGTGAAACAGGCAAGATGAAACGAATAGTTGGATGAGTGCACGACTTGTCCAATCACAAATTTGTCTAAATGAGTGAAAATTGAAATTCTTGAATTTTCCTGAAAAAGAAGAATCTTCATACCGCACTTGGCACACACCGGAGCATATAGTCTATTGAAGTCGTGCTCACAATAAATGCGACCCTCGAACTGGAAGTAGGTGGTGCCGACCAAAGGATCCATACATTGAGCACATCTGAAAACACAGTACCGGTCAATAAGAACGTATTTTCGGTTAATTTTCTGACATTTTCACCATATTGAGGAGCCCGGAGCTCGGCTTTCAGGTTTCCAATCACTCTGGAAATTTTGGAGGGTATAAAATAGACATAAATTGAAAACTTTGCATTTATAGAATTTTTGGAAAATTCCTAGTTTTCCCACTTTTTGCCGATTTCTGAAAGACACCCCTTTTTGGTTGATTTTTTACTGAAAATTTTTGAAAAAAGGTGTTTTTCAGAAATCGGCAAATATCTGAAAAACTAGGAATTTTCAAAAAATTCAACAAATTCAAAGTTTTCAATATTTCGATTTTACACCCTCCGAAATGTTCAATGGCTGAAAATCAACAGAAAATACATGTACTTACAAAAAGCATCTCATATGCCATGAAGCACTTCCAAGAAGAAAATAAGGCTCATCTAACTCCAGTTCGTCTTTACATCTTTCACAACAACGTTTCCTTTTCCTGAACAAAAATTAAATTAAATATCAAAAAGGAAAAAACGTTTTCCACTTGCCCACTATTCCTCTGTTCTGTGATTCTTGCTGATGACATCTGAAATTATACTGGAACGAATGGAAAAGTCTGCAACAAAACCAAGAAAAGAGAATCGATAAAAAGAGCGCACTCTGATGACGAATCGCTTATCAAACTGTTTCTTTCTGTGTCCTCGCCGTGTCTGTATTTCTTCGAGAGTCTTGAACACACATTCTTACACAACATGCTCTATCATCAAACTAAAAGAAGGTTGGGAGACCAAGGAGGAGAGAAGGGAGAATTCGGAATGATTCTTTTTTCTTGAAACATTCGTATGTCAAATTTGGAAAAATGCGATTGAAGAGGAGAGGAGAGGGAAAAGGGAAAATTTTTAAATAACATCCGGAAGACTAATTTCCATATGCATGACTTATTATGCAGTAGAGTAATAAGCTAAATACCGTATTCTCAAAGAGAAGCAAAATTTTCACTCCTGATCTATCCGTTTGAAACTCAATCTACACAGAGAGTTCCATGAACTAGATATACCGAAAAAACTGTATTAGAAAGGCCGGGTCTTCTGTTGTTCCGAGGTTCCTCCAGAGGGCCCTTCTATTAGGGTACACTTCAATTACAGGGCGTCCTTCTAATACTGGTTTTACGGTATTTTATAATATCCATATTTGAATCTTGTTTCCTTTGTGTATGATCGTGGCTTGTTATTTTTGGTCAGAAGTTGAGGCGCTCGGCTTTTGGACAGATAGTGACCAGGTTCTAGTCGGAAACTGCTCAAAAACGGATGAATAGCGGGCCATGGTCAGTTTTAGTGGGAAGTTGAAATTTGAAATACTGTAGGTCGGAACCTTTTCATAAGTTTTCTGGAGTTCGATACAATCTATAACCAGAAATTGCCTGTGACGCCCTGGGAACTAAATCCTTAAAACAAAACAAACGGCTCAATGTTTGGAATTTTTTTATTGTTCAGGGATAATGTGAAAATATTTAGAATATCTATACAGGACCTCCACCAATCATAGACATTGTTTTTTGCCTTTCCATTGTCAAAGCAATTGTTCTCGTTCTAGCCATCATCGTCTCGGTCCTTTTTCTAACCACTTGCTGCTCCAATTTCCTTAATTGTCGCTCTCGGAACTTTTGACGAGCTCTCATAAGGACCTCGTAAATTGTGTATAGGTATCCGAGACCACCAACAAATGTCATTACACAACCAATAATGAATAGTACATTATATGTTGTCTTTGTGAAATCAGAGTCCTCGTCAGCACTGGAAATTTAAGATTCGGATGAAAAAAAAATAGTAACGAATTGGCTTACGTATTGGTGGATGTACAAATCAAAACAAGGCCGATTGCCAAAATGAAACTGCAAACAATAGCTTGAATATTCATCTGAAATTGATTTAAAACAACTTTTAATTATTAGAAGTGAGTCAGATGTTGGAAAGATTCAGAAATCGAAAATTTTAAAAATTTAGACAGAACTAGACTACCGTAAAACCTGTATTAGAAGGGCTCCTATGATAGGAAGGTCCCTCTAATAGGAGGGCCCTCCAAGAGAGGCTTGGAGCAATAGAAGGACCGACCCTTCTATTTCAGGTTTTAAGGTAACATTCCTGAACAAATCACGGTTAACAAAAATAGAGAAAAGTGATGAAATAATTGACATCAGAAGCGAGAATGATGATTGAACCAGGAGATGGACTATTATCAGTTATTCCTTTTTTAACACCTCTCGCTGTGATCAAGATGTATGAATGTGATATGTCAAGGCACTGCCCGACACTTGCAACCCTACCTAGAAACTCATTTGAGGAAACAAGAACCAATTTGTTCATGAGAACATGAGGTTAGGAGTTTGATGCTAGAGAACTTTATTATTACAAAGAGTGATGTCTAATTGCGTATCAAAAGCATCGAAGAGGGAGCACAGTTTTGACTCGAATTTAAGTGCTCATAAAAAGATTCGATTGTTTAGGTAGCGCACACATAAAAGACTTTGTGCCTGTCTTCTTCTTTAAGTACTGTTTTATCATTCCGGAAAAGAAACCAAAACCAACGCAGAGAATAACTTTATTTCATAGGAATTGGAACCCAAAAATGATGCTTCTACCACTTTCCCTTCATGTACGTCTGGTTATGGTTTGCTTCAAATGCAGCTGTGTAGATTTCAAACACCAGAGTCGGCGATTTTTCGGCTTGAGTTACCATTGTATTGGCGATCAAATCAGTCGTTGCGTTGTAGACGGCCTCGTCCCACATGTTCTGTAAAGAGGCAGAAATTATGGATTAGCACTACAAAAGATGATATACCTTCATGAGAACTGTAAGCATCCAGTAGACGACAGTGTAAGAGAAACTGTTGATGTAACGGCTGTCGAAGTAGGCGTAGAGGTTCTTGTACTGAAATTCAATATGTGACTACAGTAACCACTTGTATTGAAAATTATATTTTTTTAGTATATCCTAATGGAAATAAATAAACACAAAAACTGTAAAATATGTACCAAACGAATGACCTTCATCGTCAGGCAGTTTGTGGAAGATTAGTAGACTATGAGTTGAAACACTGCCACAGTTCACTCAATTAAGGCTTCCTTTTTTCGGACGGTCGAAAATCGATGACCGCAGATCTGGCCAACCGACAGCCGACCAAATTTGTGCATTTCCTCGTAAAAGTTCTGGAGAGTTTATGTGTTCGCAGAATTTTTTTGTTCACAAAATGCACGAATTCGGTCAGCTCGGTCGGATGAATTTCCCGACTCAACGGAAACCGTATACTTAATATTCCAGTTTACTAGTTTCAATGAAACATACGCTGGTAGCCGTTGCAGCGTTATAGATCTTGGTCAATCCAGGTGTCAGATCTTGAGTCCACCAGTTTTGTATAGCTTGTCTCTGAAAATATCGTTATCAACTGATCTATATTGGTTGGAAACTCACATTGTTGACCAAAGCGATGAGTTTCTGTTTACTGTAAGTGGAGTTGTCATAGAGAGACAGAGTCTTTGGATTTGGTTTTCCAGCTTTGTTCTGATTGAAGAATTGGTTCACAAGAGTTCTCTGAGCAGCAAACTTTCCAGTGTTCTGATTTAGTCCTTGAGCAAGCTGAAACTAGATTTTTAGACTAGCTGATTAATCAGAAGTCGTTACCGCGAAGGCATTTGCATTTGTTGCATGTGGAATAATTCTTGAGATTGCCGGATAGGATACAGAGATGAATGCCTGTTGAGTTCCAACATGGGAAACAATGTTTAGAACAAAAAAGACAAGAGTAACAAGCGGACAGACTCTCATGTTCGAAAACTGACTGAATGCGTGGTTTTTGATGGAGGTTGGACGTTTGGCCCGATGTGGCCAAATCCAACGGATTACCCGATTTGAATTTAGAGAGAGGAAGAGGCAAAAAACCCTCCCCAATCGAAAGTTCACATCCATTTCAAGATTATCGCAATAGGGCGGACAAAATGATCAAAAACTGATGCTGCAATAGAAATATTTAATAGGGAGACTATGAGTATTGGTAGTTTTATGTACTGTCTGAAATTGTTGATGACCGTTTGGTGAACACAGGGTGGCGCACATTTACCAGGTCTGATAAAATGGGGGTATATCTTGAGACATAAGTATCTTGAAAGCACGGAAATCGGTAGAAAATTAATTTTACGTTTGATTCAAATCTTCTGAAATTTTCAAAGCGATTTCTCAAGTCTAGGTTTTGTTATGATTATTAGAAGATACACGACATAATATTTCTTGTGATTTTCATGAGATGAAGCAAATTTGACAAGCGATAACTCTTCTTCTGATTTGAATATTCGTATTTTACCTGAATCTGGTCGGAGGTCTCTAGTCCAGATAAAATGCATTCCATTTCCCCAAAAAAGCTTTATAGACAAATTTTAAAAAAAACCACCAAAAATACAATTACATGTACTTCGGAGCAATGATTTTTGAAGAATCGCTCCACTGGAAAGCGGATTATAAGTGAAATTTGCAGATTATTGACATGAAAAGCTAGAAAATTTCAATTTGAAATAATTGAAAATAAGCAATTGAAACCCGGAAGAGATGAGTTTTAAACGGAGGGAACAACGGGTGAGAGAAGGTCCTTTGGTGAGAGATTCCGAAAGACGGGGGTAGTAATATTAGAAGAAAAAACAATTAATTTTGATCTTTGAATCACCAGTTAGAAATTAGATGAACTAGAAAAAGAAGCGATAGATATAAGAGTCTTTGAGAGTGGGTTAATCTTTCCATAATGTACAAAGAAACACGTAGAGTTTTGATTCGAAAAGAAACTAGGAAGAGAGAAATTATAGCATGCGATAGAGAAATAAATAACTATTTAAATAGAGAAAACATCTTGGCTCCTGCTCCTTCCACCATGCTAGACATATTCGAAACGGCGGCCGTTGCATTACCAAGGGATGTTGGAAACACCGATCCTTGAGCGGATCCATTGGTGGCTGCTGAAAACGAAATGATAGTGAAAATGGGAGAGGAAATTAGATAAAGATCAATATATCCCTACAACAGATCTTCACAAGTACATCTACTGATTACAACAAGAAGATGATTATAGTATTTTTGTCCCGCTCTTCCGAGGGGACTCCAAAAATTGATTATAATACTCAGAGTTTGCTCCTTTGCACGGAAATCTTTAGTAAAAGGCGAAAGATTTTCACGGTCAAATGCAGAGGAACCAGAGTTAATTGTAAGCTAGCAGTCAGGGAGGTCATGCAGCCGATGTACCGACACCTGCCGGGTTCCGCGCGTCACTATGTTTTCCGTGCGGGTGACTCCGCCCCTTTCTTCGGATGTCAGGTGCGTACTTTAGTGGAACTAATTTGTGAAAAAAACTGCAATTGATGAGAATTCAGAAGACGTAAATAGAAACCGGTCATTCACAGAATCTCTAAAATCAAGCAAAAAAATTAAGTTCATTCCAAAAAATAAAAAAATAAAAATCACATCACAATAACAACATCAATTAAAAAAAATAAATTGGTTTTTAGGTTTTTAGGCGTCTTATACCTTCTTGAATATGAGAATTCGATTCTTCAAGTTGTAGTCGTCGACTGATGGATTGATATGTTTTACTGTTGAGTCTTTCTTCATCAATTCCTTGCATTGCGAAATCTTGATAAACCTTTTTCACAATATTGGAAAGAGAAATGAACTGGGTTGCACTCAAAGACTGTTGAAGCCGTTCCGTCAACCAATCGTTGATTGCTTTCATTTGATTGTCATACCTAAACGGGTTACTGTAACTCATATCTGAAAGTTTTAAATAACGAACCAGTGCTCAAATAAACCGTTGACCCAGATTTCATCAATGATAACTTGTCGTAGGAGTTCTGTACATCCATGGAAAAATGTTACATACGAATTTCCAATTTGTCCGGATGATTGTTGAGCAGTTAGTGGTTGTCTCTGAAATTTTCACAGCGTTTTCAGTTAAATTCGTTTCAATCATATTTGAAAAACCGGACCCTTCCATAGTCTCTTTTATATTTTCCGGACCAATTAAGTTAAATAATATTATGATGGAACTCGACGAGTTCTACAAAATTATGTTATTTAGAAAACAGTATCTTGTCTGTGAACAAAGTTGTAAGCCATACAATCGCTGATCCGACCTGCCGTTTTTTCTGGGCCGTTTTTCAGGCTGGTTGGCGTCCATGGTGGACATATCTCCCCAGGACTTAATTTTTAAAAAAAAGTTGTCAACTAACAAAATGAAGCAAATGTCTTGTTTCATATACTCGCAAATTTTCAGGAAAATTGAAACATTTTAAATATCTTTTGTAGGGCTAAAAAGCAAGGACTACTTCTTTTTGGAGCCTCGTGGCTGTAACTTCGTTCATAGACTAGGCATAGTTTTCTAAATAGTATCATTTTGTAGTATTTGTTGAATTTTATATCAATTTCAGTCGGTGCAAAAACTATGATTTTAAAAGAAACTATAGCAGGGCGCCGGTTTACAGATGGTTTCAATCGTACCGTTGAACTGCTTGACTGGACCGAAGTGTCACCTGCCATTGTTTTCAATTTGTTGAAAATCGAAGCAGGCTTTGGAGCAATATTCAGAATTGCTCCAATTGGATTTCCTTCGTCATATCGCGCAAGACGGGAGAGTACTGATTCGAGAACACCGAGAAGTTTCTCTTGAATACAGGATTCCATGGTTTTGAGCATTGTCTCAAGAGTCTCATCCAGTTTTGACTGATATTTGTATTCTCCAGAATCAACAGTCACTCGAACTGCACGACTTTTCGAACTGAACATCACATTGATTTGAACACAAACTTCCGATGGAAGCATGTAATCTGTTGATTTCTTTGCTTTTTGCATCCAACTGTCAAAGGCGGTGAATGTGCTGTAATGGAAAAAATATGAGTCGTTAGAGACAAAGAAAATTACCAATCAGAAACTTTCGAAATCAAATCAGAAGTAAGAGTTTTCATTTTCGTCTGTAAATACTTTCTGAAGTCCTCTTCTGGCCAATTGAGATCGATCACAAAAGTGTGAAGAGCATCCATTTTCCAGTAAATGTCTTCAGATGTTGCACATCCTTCTCTGGAAGTTGAGGAACTTGAAATTTCAATTCAACGTAGAACAAAGAATAACTAACTTCCTAGACTCCCATTTTTCCTTTAAAAATCCTTTATCAATTGCCTGAGCAATCGAGTGTTCCATCAAATCAATGTACCGTACAACAAGGGGTTGGAATTGTTGAACCAGTTTGTTATGGAAGATTCCTCCTTTCAGATTTGCTGAAAAATTGATGATGTTGAGTTGAGATGTTTTGTTTTATTGCTTACGTTCTGATAGCAAGAAATCATTGAGCATTTGGAAAAGAGGGAAGGAGTCCCAGCTGTCATGTGGTTGAACTTCCAATGCCGAATCCAAATCGACTGAATAAAGGGACCAGAAAATTTCCGAATGATCCGAAAGAAGATCCGAGAACCATGAGAACGCCTGAAAATATCGATTTTTGGAGGAAAAAAAAACATCGTCTGAAGCTTAATCAAAAAATATAGGAACCACGCTGAAAACGGCACTGATCTAACATAAATTACAGTAAAACCTCTTATAGAAGGGCCCCCAGACTGTCAAGTTTAATCTCAATTAACTCGGCTCCTATAAGAGATACCAAAAATGTGTCAACTGATAAAAATTGGTGATGTTAAGATGAACAATTTATCAGTTAACAGCTTTTTGATATCTTTCGCGAAAATTGAGAAAAATTGACTCGAAGTTAAAAGTTAGGGGGGGGGGGCACTTCTATTACAGGTTTTACGGTACCACTAATATTGAAAATTTGGTACATTTTTGAATTATAAAAACCTAAATGTAGATGATTTTTTGGCAAAAAATAAGTTTTTGAAGTGTTAAAGAATAACCCGTTATAAAAAACTCAAAAACTGAAAATAGGAGCACAGCAGATAAAAAAGATTTAGAAAAATCTGTAAATAAGGGTAAAATGAAACTTAAAGCAAAAAAAAAGGATTGGGAAAATGAAGGGAAAAGAGAAAACACAAAAATGGGTAACAAACGGACAGAAGAAGAGGTCGCAAGATTGTAGAACATACCCCTCGGAGTTGCTAAAATATCTGATTTATTTTTTCGAATTTTCGATTTTGAAAGAGGATAGGAAAGAGATGCGTTCGTATAAGAGGCATTCCAATTTCATTATCAACTACTTACCTCTCCATGATGTTCTTCATTCTCCTTCAGCAGATCTATGCAGAATTCCGTCACACGAATCATATCTTCTATACGTTGAGCTGGAGACACATCATTTCCCATTCGTTCTGTAACTAAATGCATTAAAAGACCTCTTCTTGAATCATTCTGACAACACTGGAAAAGCCAAGTCAAGCATTTCCAAATACTTCAAGATTTTCAAAAACTTACGTTCAATTTTAGCCTCATTGCAGATCCTGGTATAATTGACAAGTGCAGCATCTTCTAAACATTTCCGAATAACTGCTCTAACTTCTTCTGGTGGAACTGGCGATACGACATCCTTCATCAGCACTCTCTCCAGAAGACCCAACGTTCCTTTTAAAGCACCTTCCGGTCTTCCGAATGGGAAACAGTACCGGAAGTTAGTGATCTGTTTCTCCAAAAGGACTCTCAATCTCTCTTTAATCTCCTGGAACTTCTCCTTCTCTTCTAAAGTCACAGTTCCAACGCCTTCTGGTCCTTGTCTATCTGGCATACATCTATTTCCATGTACATGAGATGCACAGAATGCAAAGGAGTAGTGAATGAGAGCAGGATCAATCAATAATCCATCATCAGCTTTATCCAGAAGATTCGAGAGAAGAGTGACGTGTCGGAAGCATCCACGAACCATGTAACGAGCAGAGTATTCTTCCAGAACAAACGCTTGACCAGGAGAGAACCATCCCTGAAAAGTTAAACATTTTGACACTTGTGTAACTAGTTTAAGATACCAGAGAACAAATTGGTTCGTTGATTCGGAAATCTAAAGTGAGTCTCTGAATATCCGAGTAAAGATGATCATGATCGAAGTTGATCGAATCTGCTTGAATCAAAGCGTCCATGCCATGTTTGCTTGCTTTATCTTGGAATCCTTGAGCCTTTGGAGCAATCGTTGACTGTTTTGGCGGTACTGGTTTATATGCTTGTCCTGTAGCTCGGTAAAGAGCTTGAACCCAAAGATGTCTTTCGTTTTCATCATCCGTGGCAAACTTCAGTTCATCTCCTTCTTTGATGGCAGTGAAGAAGTGCTTTCCACCTTGTGCAGACAGTTCTGAAAATGATGTTCTTGGTTCACTTCTCTAAAAATTCAACACTTCCCAACAGATATTTATGTCTTTTTTCGAGATATTCATTTTGTCCCGCTCTTTCGAGGGGACTCCAAAAATTGATTACAATACTCAGAGTTTGCTCCTTTGCACGGAAATCTTTAGTAAAAGGCGAAAGATTTTCACGGTCAAATGCAGAGGAACCAGAGTTAATTGTAAGCTAGCAGTCAGGGAGGTCATGCAGCCGATGTACCGACACCTGCCGGGTTCCGCGCGTCACTATGTTTTCTATGGAGGAAGACTCCGCCCATTCTCATACTAGGTATTTAGGAGGTGAAGACGTTACGCATACGGAGGTGTGGTAAAGGAATTACAAACGGTTGCGGATAAAATTAATTTTTTGGAGGAGGTAAAATTCGACTTTCAGTATTTCGGGAATTTTCGAAATTTAAGGTTTTTTTTGTCAATTTTCGACATTTTTTTTGCAATTTTTGCAATTTTCAGAATTTTTCAAATTTTGGGAATTTTCGGAATTTTTGAAATTTAAGGATTTTTTTTATTTTTTTTAAATTGCTTTTCAACTGAATTGTTTCAACTTTTTGCAATTTTCGAATTTTCGGAATTTTTGAAATATTCGAAATTTAAGGGGTTTTTTTGGTTCTTTTTCTATTTTTCAGCTGTTCTGATTTGTTTCAATTTTTGAATGTTTCGAATTTTCCGATAAATTTAAATTTGCTTCCCGAATTATGTTCTGGTTTACCTGGATCTGGTTCTGGCATGTAATCAATTGTGAATCCATCCAATTGAATAAACTCCGTCGGATCTGCTTTCTTCTCTCGAAAACTACACACAGCAAATGCGTACTGTGACACTTGGACTAAACAGAAAAACCTCTTCTTCCATTTCTTCCATGAGTTTCTTCCGATACACCAACAATGCCCACTGTATTTGAGATTCGGTGGTTTCTCAATTCGAATCGCTATTCTAATCTTGAGGCTAGAATCTTGACTATTCTTTGGAAGTGTCATTGTGTACCATTCAGGATTTCTCGAGCAGTTTGGCGTCGGTGTGATCATAATCTACAAGTATAGAGTTATCAATCCTTATCAAATTAGAATTCAAAAAACCAACTTTTCCTAATTCCTTATCATCAAATGATACTAGACTTTTGACTTCTGTATACAGTTTCACTTTGACTGTTGGTAATGGGGTTTTTGTGGTGAAGTCTCCTTGTGTATCCCATTTTGGTTTTGATGCTTCAGCATGATCTGTTGCCAGTTTATGCCCATCTACGTCCATAACACAGTATACTATTTTGTTTGGTTGGATGGATTTTAGACCTTGAACTTCCATAACCACAACCTGAAACTGTTTTATCTGTGTCATGCATCTTCTTGAGAGAAGTACAGTACCTCCATGCTCAATGCAAGTGATACGTCTGATTTCGTCAGTGTCACATCTCCATCATCACTGTCTCCTTTGTTCAAACTTCCAGAACTTGTTCTTCGTTTCAAGCTGTAAAGAACGAGAAGATTGGTGTGCGAACCGGTGCCATTTAACCGAAAGAAACAAACACATTTTCATGAAAAAAGCGGGTCAGAACACGATTTTTCACATTGAGGCTTGACTCGAAAAGATTTTCCGCGATTCAGATAGGAAGCGAATAGATTTTTTTGGCTGAAAATGTATTTCAGAGGCTTTTCATGCTTTTTTCGCTGTTGTCCAGCATTTTTAGGCCGAAACACATTCCAATTTGTGCGCATAGAGATATATAAGAGCAGCAATTTTGATATGAGGCATTCAGCGGGATAGAGAAGAAATCGAACAGGCGTTAGCGGATTACTGTAGGCGCTCATTGCTTTTTTTTCGTGCACAGAAAAACGTTGGATGTGGTTTAGTGACCAACAAGGAAAAGAGTTAGTGTGATACGGGTTTCAAGACAGGGAAAGCAGCATCATAAAAATAGGGAAGCAGCAAAAAGTGAAGAAAAAAAGAAAAAAGAATCAGAGTAATCAGAGGCAAAAAAGAGGGATTCAGAGGGGTTTCATGGTGTATTTGTGTGTGTGAATTGGGAGAGTTCAGACTCTTTTTTTAAGAAAACAAACCTGTTGAAGAGCGACAAATCCTCAATACTGCGGGATCTAAAAAAGAGAAAATTAGATGGACGGAAGGGGTTTAGAGAGGCACATGGCAGCATTCATACAGGTGTGAATTATGTATTGGTGGTGGATTTTGGTGGAATCAGTCGGACGAAAACGATTTCAAAGACGAAGGACGAGATAAGTTTGGTGTGATGTGTGATTGACAAGAACTTAGTGAGATTATGGTTTCAATCTGAACAGACTTCTAAACGAAGTAAAATAATCGGAAAGAAGAAGAAGAAGAAGAAGATGTAGAAGTAGAAGAAGTAGAAGAAGAAAGCAGAAGAGTAGAAGTAGAACATCATTACTGTAATAACTGTATTTCAGAAAAAGGCTTAACTTCGATCAGGAAATTTTGTCGACCGCCGACCGCCGACCGCCGACCGCCGACCGCCGACCGCCGACCGCTGACCGTCGACAGTGCTAACCGAACTCGTGCATTTTCGCGTCAATGTCCCGGAGAGTGTTTGGATAGGAGATGTCCGGATTCCGGATTCAGTGTTTTTTCTTTCCGGATTCCGGATTTCGTGAAGAATATTTTTTTCCGGATATCTTATTCCGTATTCCGGAAAATTTTTATTTGTCCGGATTCCGGATTCCGAGAAAAAGTTTCAATCCGGATTTTGAGCTCATTTGTTAAATTGCAAGAATTATCTGACTTTTTTAAACTTCTGCGACTAAAACCGCAAAAAAATATAGCACGATATGTGTTTTTAGAACTTTTCTGCCCATTTGAAGAACTTAAAATCCCGGATTCCGTATTCCTTATGCCGGATTCCGGCTTTTTTTTATTCCGGATTCCGGAAAATTATTTTCATTTCGGATTCCGGAAAATTATTTTCTTCCGTATACCGGATTCCGGGTCATATTTATTTATCCGGATTCCGTATTCTGGATTCCGAGAAAATTATTTTATTCCGGATTCCGGATTCAGTTTCTCAAAAAAGGTCATTCCGGACATCTCTGGATAGAAAGTATATTTCGATTTCAGGATCACAAAATGCTGCGTACGCAAACACTCTGGCATGTTTACGCGCAAATGCGGGAGTTCGGTCAGATTTCGGTCGGCGGCAGCCGATTTTCGACCAACCGACGTAGAAACCTTTTTTCAGACCAAATGGCTCTTTCAGAAACACGTTGAACATAAAAAGAAGAAGAGGAGAAGAGACAGTTAGAAAGGTTAACACAGGCACATTACGGTAGAAGTTAGTAAGTGCGCTCTATTTGCATGACACGTGAACGTGCTCAATTTCAGTAGAGCTCGTTTGTGTGTGAAGGCTTGCTTATAGATGCTGGCTTGGATGAAAAATAATCAGAATCAATTTTGATTCAAACGAAACACATACCGTTTGTTTTTGGTTTGAGTTCTGTAAAAAATAAACGAGGGACTGAAAGACGGATGGACAAAAAAAGGTAAAAATTGAGGGGGTAGTTCAACAGAATCTAGTGCTTGAGTGGATAACATGAATAAACGGTTTCCAGCGCTTTCGATCGTTTCACACTAACCGACTCTTATCTTTCCGTTTTCCTACAGTTTGTCCACGTGTCGTCACTGGAACTGTTTCCAGATTTCCGATCAAAGTGTTGATTGACATTCGAACTTCATCCATATACAGCGTCTCCATGTCTTTCACAACAAACTTTGGTGTTAGTCTTTTCATCTGAATACTTTCAATAGAATCTAAAATTCCGATCTTTGACCACAAACCTTCATTGGATCTTTCAACGCCTCTTCCCTAGTTGCAAACTCTCTTCGAATAGCTGCTGCTTGTTCATCCGGATTATCCAATTGAAGAGCATTGAAAATGATTTGATGTTCGAATTTTTTGACACCTAGAATCTGCTGGAACACATCGTAGAGTTGCTCTTTTCCAAGAACTGCATCAGCCGACATTGCACTGTTTGGGTTTCGAGAACGTCCTCTGAATCAGAAATTTAATTTCATCCAGTGAATGCAAATGAAACTAACCTTGCATTCCTATTCTGATCCGTTTCATCTCCTTTGATAATCGCATCAAATTTTGCTAACCACGAGTTTAGTACCGTATCCTTTGATAGACCTTCAATATCCGGTAGACTCCTAACTCTTTTTTCGATATTCAACCGAAACACTTCTCGAAAATCGTGTTGAGAAAATCCGCCAGCATGTACTACTTTCTGCACTCGTTCTGATTTGAGAAACACTTCCGTATAACTCTGAATCGCTTTTGTGAATGCCTCATCAGCCGCAATATTGGTTTCTCCTCTCAAAAACTGTGCGAATCGTTCTCGAATTCTTGCTAATTCCGGTTTGTTCACTTTCATCTGTCGTCGTGCCATATCACCAGTCTGCTGTCCATTGAATGGATATGCTACGCATCTGGCAATAAACACGTACATCTGAAGATTCTTCTTATGCTCTTCCTCTTCTTTCTCTGCTCTGAAATACATGATTATTATTAATTTTCCTATTCATTATCTCAGCTAACTTGATCCTCTCTTGCTCCTCTTTGCTCAAGGAAGGTCCTCCATCATCACTGGCGACCATAGTGCCTGATCCTTCTGTTTCTTCTATTTCTTCACCATCTAACTCTTGAGAGTTCTGCAGCACTGGCCTCGTAACGTTGGACATTGTTCTGGCCTGAAATCAAAATTGTTTATTGATGAGGCAGATACAGTAAGAATGTAATGTGATGCATGCTAGAAGTTACAAATCTGAAGTGTTAGTGAAAGATTTTACTGTGAAACAACCGTTACAAGTACAAAATTAATCAGTTTCATCGTTAAAGGTCTATTAGTAGATTTGAGTTTAACAGGAATATAAATTTCCTATAGAAGTATACAATCAACAGAAATGACTATTCTATTAGTAAAATACAGTGCCGGTCAACATTCGAATTATCCAAAAATGTATATTTTAGTGGACTTCCGGCTATTTTCAGGTCTGAAGTTCGACTGTCGATCCTCTGATCATTTTGACATTTTTGGAGAGTGTAATACAGACCTAGATTAGAAATTTTACATTCATAAAAGTTTAAAAAAAATTCTATTTTTCAGTTTCTGCTGAATTCTGAAAGACAACTGTTTTTCAACATTTTAGTACAAAAACAGGCCAAAGTATCTTTCAGAGTGTTTTTCAGAAATCAATAAAAAGCTGAAAATTAGGAAATTCCGAAAAATTTTGGGAATTAAAAAATTTAAATATAGGCCTTTTTTACACTATCCAAAAGTTTCAAAAGAATTGCAAACTTGAGCTCCAGACTACTGGAAATGGCCAAAATGGCCGAAAATCAACTGAAAAATAGGTTATCTTACGGACCGGTACTGTAATTCATCATTCTTACATTAATTAGTGAAATATTTTCATAATTAATTGCAGACAAAGAAATACAAATGATAAATCGCCATTCCATATTTCGAAACATATAATGTAGGTGCTCAGAAACCATTCAAAACGTGTTAAACGACAGCTACTTGTGTCTTCCTTTTTTTCCAAAAAGAACTTTTGAATAATTCAACCATCTCCAAAGTGTGAAAGGAGGTCTCGAATTTCGGTAGTAGAATACGACAAATTGTGAGCAGGCAGGTTTTTCGAGCACAAATATTATTATTGGAAGACATAAAAGATAATGATTGGGTTGCATAGAAGAACGTTAGAAGAGAGTTAGAATTGGGAGAAGAAGGAGAAGTAGAAGAAGTGGTTAGAAGTGTTATTTGTGAGAGAAGAAGAAGAAGAAGAAGACACTCTATATACACACTGTTCGTCGTCTTACCTGTGGCATTGGTGATGGAGCATTCATTTTCATTGGCTAAACTATTCAACTTGTAACACAACTCTTTGTATTCGGTAAATCTATTCTTTTCGAACTTATTTAAAAAATTGAGATAATATTTCAAAAGTTTTTTATCATCTAATGAGTTTGTTCCGGCTCAAACTGTGTACATAACCAAATATTTTTGAAAACAAAAATTCTAAACAAGTAAAAATGTGATTCCGAAAGCAACATCCGGTTGGAGATAAGTATTGGTTTGGACTGGTTGCTAGGCAACATTTAGAGAAGAATTTCATGCTACGCTTCATATTCAATATATCATTCTTCTTTTCCAACTTATTTTATCTCTTCTCTTCTCTTTGTATACTTCAGTTTTTATCCTCATACGGTATCCTCTAATAGAATGCCACCCGGAGTTCATATACCTCGTTTCGAGTGAAAGATATCAGAAATTGGTCAACTGATAAATTACTTGTCATTATATCACCAAAATTTAATCAGTTGTTCACTTTTTGATACCTTTCACAGGAACCGAGATAAATTTTCTCAAAGTTGAAAGTTTAAGTGACATTTTATTAGAATGGTTACTGTATTCTCATTCTTCACTAACCGATCTTGCCGGTGTCTGACTGTGCACAGAATCCTTCCTTCTAGCTTGTGAACTCGAATTGTTCCTTTTCAATGAATTCGTCTGTGACACAGAATCCGACGGTGCCGGTGAACTGCTCCTTGGTGTCATCGCCCCCGAGAGCAACGATCGCTTTTTGACCTGCGCAATTGGCAGCTGAAACTGAAAAGAAGATGATATACACAAATGGATTGTTTGTTGTTTGAAAAAAAAAGGAAAATCCCATTCTATCTCTCTCTCTTCAGAATGACGGCGGTGTTTGTGTTTTGGAGCTTTGCAATTTTGACTCTTTTTTGGCACCGAACAAGGGTACTTGTGTTGTCCAATATTCTCGTTTTCAGCAAAATTTAAATAAACAAGATAGAGGATTTCATTGAAAAAATATTTTATAGAATCAAAGCATGTAGGTCTTCGAAATTTAAAAGAAAACATGGATGAATCTTGTCTAGCACCGATAATTATAATTTTCGAAAATTATGACTGAAATCTAAAAAATGGAATCTGAACATCTCTAGTGTCAATTTACGAGGCCCCGCCCCAAACCGGATACTGTATTAATTGAAATTAATTTCTGTAAGCCTATAACGAATCAAATTCAGATTTTTTGGTAACAAAAAGATTGCTAGGATTTCTAGGATTCGAAAAACAGCTAAACGAGGAAATAGCCTGAAATATTATGTGTTTAGGTTCCAGTTTTTTAAAAGCTCGGTTAAATACTTATTTTTCAAGATCCTATGTTTGCAAACACCTACCTGCGATTCGTGATCATCCTGGAAATCGTCATCTTCTTCTTCACTACTACTTGCTCCTAACATGATCCACCGAGATGGCTGGCTGCAAAAAAAAAACAACAAGTGAGTATTTTTTGAAAAACGATAGGCACATAAAAAACGGATAGTGCTTGTATAGCAAGAAGAGTCGAAAATTGAATTGGGAACAACGTGGAATGGACGAACAACTGCGAAGGCAAAATAATGCATAATATAAACTACTAGGATGAAGAAGGCAACAAAAATGAGAGAAAGAGACGAAATGAGAAAAAAGAGAACGGAACGAACGAAATGGGAATCCGGGAGCGAGCAGCAGCAGCAGCCACAGTTGGAAAAATAATAACAAACGAGGAGCCAAAAAGGAAAAAAGCAGAAAATGGAAGAAGGAAAAGAAAAAGAAGAAGGCACTTGGATTATGGCAAACCGATATGTCGTGTCTCATGGATAAGTGAGAAAAGAACGAAAAAAAGAAACCAAAATTTGATGAAAAAAGAAAAAAAGGTGTCTGTTTCATTTGGAGGAAGAGAAAGAGAGTAAATAAATAGTTCAGATGATGTCAGATTTTGGACGGCGGAAGAAGAAACATAATCTTCCATACTTGCAACGGGTCGGACCGAATCAAGAATTCTCCAGGTCCGTAATTTTGCAAATACGGAATCTTCAGTGAAGATCCAAAAAAATGGAGCTGATTGAAAAGGTGAGTAACTTGTTTTGACCTGATAACCAGTGAAAGTATGATTTATGAGATTGAGAATATTTTGAAATAAAAACTTGTCTGGAAAGATCCAAATGAGTGAAAAAAATAAGAAGTTATAAGTCAGCTATTTCTCCATTTCTTAGTTCATTAGGGATAACTGGGGAATTCTAAAAGTACAGCTCATTATAAGAAATTTTTAGGATTTCGAAATGATTTTAGAGATGTTTGAAAGCGAAAAAATTCGAATTAAAAACTCGATCCAACGGGAAATTCCAGACAGTGACAATCAGTGAATGCACTTTTTGAAAAGTCCAAAAGTCTAGGAATAAGATTTTTGTGTCATTGGAACCTAGAAAAGGGATATGAATATACAAAAGCTGAAATTTTGAAAATTTCGAATCTTCACAAAAATTAAAGAAATACAGTAGCATTCTAATAATTAGGTATTTCTTGGTTGTATTTTCCCTCGAAACATAAATACCGTATTTCCTTTAATAGAAGCCCAGCTACAACGTCAACTTTGAGTGCAATTATCTCGATTTTTGTAAAAGATATTAAAACTTTGTAAACTGATAAAATATTGATGTTATTTTATCATCTCCGTCTTTAGAAAAATTTTCTGATATCGCAATAAAAAACGCCATCAAAAATCACTAGATGCTTGGTATCTACTTTTGTGTTAAAATCATATTTTTCAGTATGCAAAAACCAACAGAAACAAATACCAAAAAACAATTTTGCATCTATCTAAAAATGTCATTTGCGGGGGTGAAACAAATGGAAAAAGAGTGAAAAAGAGGAGGACAAACTGCAAATATATCTGAATGCCTTTATCTCATTAGAAATGCACCAAAATTGAATATTCTGTACCCCCAATTTCTTTTTCTGCTGTCTACTATGATTATGACTCGCTTCTACGGCGGTCATAACATACCATAATTACACATTTCAAAGCTATAATTTTCCACGAAAAGATAGAGTTTTTCTTGTTTTGTGGGTCATCGTAAAAATAGAAAAAAGAAATAGGAGAAGGCGAAAAATTGGAGAAACTCCGAAAAAAAACGTATAAGAAAGCGAAGAGAGGAGACGCGAACGCGCGCAATTCCGGCAGAAGCGACAGAAAGAATGAAAAATGTAAAAGAGTTTTTTTTGGAATATAAAATATATTTTGATGTGTGCGAAAAGTGACGCATTATGGAAGGGAAGGAGAGGTAAAGTGCGTAGGAAGTGGGGACCCAACTTTTAGAATGCTAATTTTGAGAAAAGGACAAGAAGTATGGGGTTTGAGAGGATGAGAAAAAGAGACAAAAGTGTTTCATTTACTGAAAACAATCGTCAGAGGTCATGGAGAAGCAGCAGTGAGTCAGTGGCGCGAATTGGTTGAAACGCGCGCGGAAGAAGAAGAAAAAGAAGGGACCCCACTAGAAAATACATGCATTAGAGCCCATGAGAGACGCAGAGGGCACATGGGGGCACACCAGAAGCGGTGCGAAGATCAATAGGCCGGCGGCAACGACATCACGCTGAATTAGGACATACACTACGACACGCAGACGTGGAAACTGAGAGGCGCAGGAAGAAGAAGACACGCGGCCGGGAGCCGGACGACGACTCCGGGGGTCTTCTCTCGTTCTGGAAGAGGCTAATGCTACACTGAAGAAAAGAGAAGAAAAAATGAGAATGAAGAAAGAAGAAGAAGAAGAGAACCGGATATGCAAAGAGATGAGGAGAAGATGCTTCCGGAAACAGAAGACACATCATATTTTGAGGTCTGGATTCCATTAAAATGTACACAAATCCAAAAATAATTCAAGTTTTTTTGGAAGAAGAGTAGTGATTTAGTATGAACATATTATAGGAATGTTTGATTAGAATCCTACAAATTAGGTAGGATGTCTGATAATGGAATCCGAAGCTATGCAAATCGCGGTCGGTCTTAACTTACTAGTGATCTATCTGGAGTCATCTCCGAGTTATGATTCATGGCCTACATCATTAGAAAGCCCCCGAAATTTCCATTCTGAATCTGTCTTCCGCTTTTGCTGAACGGCAGTGAGCTTTGAGAAAATTAGATCATATAGTTTACAGTTCATTTCAAGCAGTGTTAGAGGCTCAAAGAATGCTGTTAAAAAGGCTCAAAGACCAAATCCGGCTGCCAAATTTCGTAAGAACGCTATTTTTATCATTCCAAAAATTTTCAAAAAGCCACTTCTCATAACTTGAAGGCTACTTCAGCTAGTTCCCTAGTTATTTCGTGGATATGTCGTCATGGACCAATCAGTCCGTTCATTCAAGAACACGTTCAGAGACCCTGAAGCTACTAGCGCCGCGAGGCCGACGTATCCTACCTATTCCAGAAGTGCACTATTCAAAATGCTGCAGCCTACACAGCCGTGGTAGGATCATAAGATCAAGACTGGAAATTGAACAAATTGTAAGTTTTGAGATAGATCTATCAAATATTCTAACTTTAGATCATCTAGTTTTTATCCTAGGATCAACTGGGGCTTTCCTATTTTCATAAATACGTACTATCAAAATGAATTGGTTCCAGAAAATTCTCTCGAAACTTCTAGGACTTCCTCAAAAGTTTAGATTTCAAAAACCAGAAACCCTACTGTGTGTGAAGTGATATCATTTCCTATGAGTGGGAACCGCCGTTGATATTTTCGTATTCTGTTCCCTAATGCAAACTAATCTCATTACCGTGTTATGAAATCAAGTGGGTGTCTCGGATTTCGGAAAAATATGACTATAGTGGCTGAAAAGTCAGAAAGAAAGACGAATGTGACCAAGATATTCCCATGGATACTCTCACAGAAATCAAATGGATGATTGACGGTTAAATGTGCTCTCTGTGGGTGTGTGCATTACTCCAGGTCATGCGTTTTTAAATTTATGGAAAACATCCATCTTCTTCCTCTTCCACGAAGAAAATCCCAGTCAGTAAATTTCGAACCCTTCATCTTCTTCTTTTGCTCTTCGCCACGTCAGTACCGCTCAATCTCATACTGAATCTCACAAGAAGAAGAAGCTGCTCCCTCTCACTTGCTTCTAAAAGAAAAAAAGCTTTCCCAGCTTTACTAATCGAAACCACTGCTTTTCAGCGAATCGGATTGGTGGGCGAAGGGTGACGATGGATGAGAAGAAAAGAGAGAGGAACATATTCGAAACCAAACATATACACTGACAGACCACACAATTATCTTTTCTTTGATTTATTCGTCACGCGTTTTTCGTTGGATGGAAAAGAAAATAGCGAACTCGACTTTTTCAGGAAATCCGAATTTTTAGAAGGATCGGAGTATCTAAAAGGGTTCGGATCGAGGCAAGAAAAAAGTTGGTAGGTGACTTTAAAAGCTATTTTGGTAAGAGGTTGTGAATCGCATAAGGGTTTTATGACCATGATGATAATTTATGGATATTTTATGGACCATAAATGCTAGGTTAGCTATCTTAAGACCTGTAATATAAGAGCCCACTAGCTTTTGACTTTGAGCTAATTTTTTCTCGATTCCTGTGAAAGGTAACGAAAATTTGTCAACTGACGAACTTTTCAGCATAATATCACCAATATACCAATATTTCATTAGTTGACGAAATTTGGAAATCTCTCACACAAATCTAAGTAAATGAGCTCAAAGTTGACGGTTTGAGTTTCTTTTATTAAAGTAAATACGGTAGCTGGAAAAAAGCAGTTATCAGGTATTCCTAGTCGTTTAATTGAAGTGGTGAGACCGGCTGGAAACTAAATTGAAAATCTGATAAATATGAGATTTTCAGAAAAATGGGACCATAGAATCTTAAAGATTTCAAAATTGATGGATTACATGCGAGGACGTCGCCGCCAACCTGGTTGTAGGTTGGTCAGATTCCGGATAATACCGCTACTAAATTTTATCAAACAACGAGAAACTTATGACAAGGTTTCCTAGTAGTATTTCAACTTTCAACTTCCGACCAATATCGACCGAGGTTCGCTATACAGCCACTTTTGGGCAAGTTGCGACCAGAACCTGCCCAATATTTATCGAAAAGCCTTACAAGCCTGTAGCTGGGTGTTTAGCGGATATATTTTGTGCAAAACTTGGCTGCATCTGATTTTAGGTAACTTTGATTTGAGGTTATTATAGAAACTTCACAAAAAGTTTCTCAAAAAAAACTTGAAAGTGATAAACGACAAACGTCAGCCGTATTTTACTACTGAATGCCTGAATCAGGGGTGAACGAAACTGACAGAACACAACACGAACATCTCTGTCCACAGACTGATACAAAAAGTTGAATAAATGAAATTGAATGAGGAAATGTCTCATCATCAGATTTAGGAGTCTGAGATCATCCGTCTAAAAACACTAGAGGAGCAATAAGCAAAACCGATTATCTGTCTAAAAAGTCAGTAACTCCTTCTGAAAACAGAAAAAAAAACGCCGAAATGTGTTAGGTCGTTTGATTATTTATGAGCTAAAACGGTGTGCTGCTCAAACAGCTTTTCTTTTTTCTTTTTTGTCTTTCAGAGAGATGCTTCTTCTTTTTTTCTTCTTCTTCTTCCGTCTTTTCCGATTGTTGTACAACAATTTCGCGCACCGTTGACTTCTCATTCTAGCTGATTGCCGTTGAGGAGCAGCAGTTTTCTGTGCTTTTCACTTGATGGTCACTTCTTTTGCCCCTTTCTCATCCATAAAACGAAAACGAGACGAAATGTATCTACAGCAACAGAAACTCAAAAATAAGAAAAGAATGAGATGTCTCCTCACGAGCGCTTCTTCATTTGTCTTCGTCTTCCGAATATGGGTGTGAGGGGCATGTTTCGTTCCTGTCTCCAGAGACATAAGATGTGCCAAAAATTCAAAGTTTTTGAGCTGTCCCGCCGCTTCTTACATTGTTCAAAAATGCACAAAAACCGAGGCGCCTGAGAACAAAAACCGACCAGAACATTAAAAATGGGAAAAAAAGTTAGTCAAAAAAAGTTTTGAAGTAAAAGTTTTGAAGAACAAATGTGTATCTTATGGCAAAGTCACTGGACATCAAAAATTGGGGAAAGGGAGGATGAGAAACGGAATGAGAGCAAAAAATACTGTACATTGAAATTTTCTTCAAGGTACCTACTTCCTGTTGGGGCGAATCAATAGAAAACCATGAAAAAGTGAAGATTTTCAAGGTCGGAGAATACAGGGTGGTGCATAATTACCCGTACTAAAGTTTGTACTAGCATCATATGCGAGTAAACCGTTGTACTGGGTTAAAATCTGAAGTGCAGAAATTCTAATAATTCATTAGTAAACTGTCCGAATTTCGAGTTATTAGATCAACCTTGAGCTGAGTTATCGCTTGTCGAAATAGCCTCGTCTCATGAAAATCCCAAGAACATTTGACCGTTCATCTTGGAACAATCATAAGTACCTAGACTTGAAGAATCGCTTTCAAAATTTCAGTAGCTTTAAATTGAACGTAAAAATATCTTTCTATACCAAGTTAATATCAAGTTTCGTGCTTCCAAGATACTTACGTCTAAAGATATACCCGTTTTTATCAGTCCGGGTAATAGTGCACCACTCTGTATTTGAGTAAAGTTAGCGTTTCAATTTAAAGAACTCACCTAGTGTGCCAAGATCAGTCGTATTTAGAAAGAACAATCGAACAATTTTGAAGCTATATGGGAATAATTTTGTGACACACTTTTTAAAGATGATTAATTGAAAGATGATAATTGAGAATATTTGATGATTTGAAAACCTGCACTTTGTAAAGGAAAAATGCACTTTCAATTTTATTTCAAATGAATTCTCACCTAATCTCAATCTCGAGCTGGAAACCTTGATTTGCTTGTTCTCGAGCTGACAAAAAAGTCTAGAAAAATTGATTTCTTGACTCATTCAAGTTTTGATGATTTTAAGGTATTGAAATTTCGGAAACATGTTGGAGATTCAAAAACTGAGAATTTTTTCGAAGCATCTCGAACAAGACAAATGACTGGAGCCGTTTCCTGAAAAAAAGAAGAAGCCAGAATAGGATGAAATGGATGAGAAAAGAACAAATAAGCCCTTTATTCCATCTCCAAAATAAATGAATTCTAACCCATCAAACCGAAATAAGAAAATGTGAAAAAAACGGAGGAGATGAATAAAGAACAATAAATAAATCAATTGGGAATCCATATATAGCCATTTTAGATTTAATTTAAAAGAGTGGAGGGGAAAGAAGAAGAACAAGGACCAATATGTCAGGTGAAAAAAGGCGACAGATGAAAAATTGAAATGGTTGTAGTGGTTGGTGTTGGCTTCTCTCACTGAATATGAGATTTCGAGCAAATATAACTTGATACTTTGCCCCAAAAGGATATTAGGAGCTTGTCAGTTTTGTGCCATTTTACGTTTCCTCTGATGCTCCACACACACAAAACAGAAAAAAATGACCAAAAAGAGAAACGCGCGACGAGAATCGCAGCTCACTTGATTCGATTAACGTCGTTCGAAGCTGATGGAAAAGTGTTGCTTGTTGGATAAAAAAAGAAGAAGAAAGCGGGAAAAACGATGTCACAAAAATGGAAAATGAATTATGAAATAAATAGAGAAACAAAACATTGTATTCCGAATGACGTCTTCTGTTCTTTTGACTGATTTATTAGACATATTTAGACGAGTGATGTGATATGTTCCCATGAGCGAAAATCTGAAAATTCAAAAATCCAAATAAGTGGGAAGGATTAGGTGGTAAATTTCTAGAAACGATACATATTACTTTTTCCCGTTAAAAATTTTTTGTCTATTCAATTAGCAGAACTTGGAATTCGCATTACCAATTATTCCCAATTCTGGATAAATCTGAAATTATTCAATCCCCATTACTCGGCATTATGAAATTAAAAACTGGAATAAAGTTTAAGTTGTGCTCCAAAAAGCTCTCGGTTTTCCGCATCCGTTATTCCGGTTCCGGTTTTCCATTCGATATTCTGCCTTAGTTGTTCTTGATCCGTTTTTCTGGATCCGTTTTTCTGGTTACAGCTTTTAAGAACCGGTTTTTAGAGATCATTTTTCGGAAAACCGGATTCGGAAAACCGGATTCGAAAAACCGGATTCGAAAAACCGGAGTTGGAAAACCGGATTCGGAAAACCGGATTCGGGAAACCGGATTTGGAAAAACGGATTTAGAAAAACGGATTTTAAAAAACGGATTCGGAAAAAACTAGCCAACGTTTTCACTTTGATTTTTTAATCCCTATTTTTTATCAACAAAACTGACAGAATTAGGTTTCCCCGACTAAAATGGAACATTTCACATTTACACAGTCCCTTCAAAAATGCTGAAGTTTCAAATAAATTGTATGACACAGTTTTTGTGGTTTTTTTTTCAGTATCAATTGTGTACGATGCAGCGTTTTGCGGACTGAAACTGCTGGATGGTCAAATCGGAAGATCTCATTTCACCTCTATCGTTTCAAAAAACCTATTACTTTCAAATCCTAACTGGTCCAACCAATCCAAGAAGACTAGTCCAAAAGCACTCGAGCTGACCGTTCCATCTCGTCAGATACTTCCAAATCGATAACGTCAGCAAACGATATTAAAATGTTCAAAGTTTTTGAAGTTTAAAAGCTTTTGTAAAAAATTTTTGGAAGATGAATAATATTTTTTCAACACTTTTCAGAGAAATTCGAATTAAACCATTCCCTGAGAACGGACCCCTGCACACGGATCATAGACAATGCTAACAACTCTTTCCTTTACTCGTCATTTTTCCATATTCTCGAAAAATTAGATGCACAAAACGACATAATACGTGATGCGAGGAATATGAAGTCATTCGAACCCTCTCAACTTGATTACATGTGTTTTCATTGTCGTTCTCTGCAAAAAATTATGTCAAGAGACTATAGATTTTATGTTCTTTCATAGGGTGGTTTATTGAAAAAATAAAAGAATTCCAGATTTCTTTAATATATGTTTGGATTTACAAATTAACCGGTTTTATTAATTTCAAATTAAGAACTTCTTTCAAGTCGGTAATTTCGTCAAATCCCTCACTATGAGTATTGTTTATTGAAGGTATTCAGACAAATCGGTTTGTTATCGATAAAGAGAGGCTAGCTGGAAAAATATTTTCATTAGAAACGAACTATACAGTCCCATGGGATGGATGCCCTGGAAGAATGTTTTCGAATATTTTTGAGCTAATTATTATTTTTAATGATTTCGAAAGAAGTATGACATCTAGTTGTATTCCGGTCAATGGTGTTTTGGGCAAAGCTTGGCCGTTTGTCAACAAGCAAGTTGAGAACCAGTGCATAGATAGTTCAGGATGTATCCGAAGTATGTTTGTATAAACAAGTCGTTGTAACTTTTTGGAAGGAATCCAGAGAAGTCGAAGTTTTGTAGACAAATTCTCACAATTCTGATAATCAACCATAACTTACACTTTTTGAATTATCGTTTTTAGTTATTACTTTTTCGTAATTAACTGAATACAGGTTGATTTTACAATGCTTGAGGCGTGGAGGTGTTTCCCATTTTGCTTACTTCTTATGATGGAAATGTAGCTATCGGAAACTATGAACCTTATTATTGTCGAATTAAAAAAAGTGGGACCTGGGAATTTCAAAGAAACTAGCTTTTTTTGATTTACGAAAAAAGTGCGGCAAAAACGTAATATATCAGACTTTCGCATCGTTTGAGCTACTTTCGCAATGAAGTTCGTTTTTTCGATGAAAAACTAATTTTAGAAATGCTAGCGATCATTTTCATACCAAAAAATCTGAAATTTGTCCAGAAAATCCCACTAAATTCCCTGAAATAAGTTGTGGTGAAAATGGTTCGGGTACTGTAAAATAACCCTCAAAATGTGCTATTTCATTAGCATCGGACTTCTGCTCTTGATATTTTTTGGATAGCCAGTTCTGACTTCCACAAAAGTTGTTTTGACACAGATTAGGAACACAAAGAACCATGAAAAAATTGGACTGTAAACAGGATATTTTACATGTGCACATATATTTATCTTCAGTGTCCCTCTTCTTTTTTCTCACTTCTTAGCACAAGAAATGATTGTGGAACAACGAATAAATCTCTGGCATCCTCCTATCTCCATTCCCCTTATTCTTCTTTCTCTCGCCTTTTCGAGTCTTTTTGGGCACACGCAATTCGATTTGAGCTCTTTTCTGCCGGCGTATCCAACGACTTCCGTACTATTTTGGATGGTGTCGATGGGAAGGGTCTAATGTAACAACAGGGACGAAATATATTGGAATAGAGAAAATCGAGAATCTCGAAAAAGTTTCACCTCAAAAAAAAAGATTCTTCGCGCGTTTCGAAATGAGATTTTCTCTCCAAATAGGGGCAAGCCTCTTTTTGTTTAGTGCTCACCGAGCACTGAACAGATGACGTGTTGGTTACGGTAGATCAAAAAACTTTGGACTGCGGGTCTAAAAAGTTTAGAGATCTTCGTTGGACTTCAAAGGATTTTCACTTTGTTTGATCTATTTTCTAAAGTCTTATCCATGCACGAACGTACAACTTACCGTTAAACCAGTAATAGAAGGGCTCCCACATTGTCAAGTTAGAGCTCAATTATCTCAATTTCTATGCAAGATATTAGAAATGTGTCAACTGACAAAAAACTTCTGATACTATGATAAACAATTTAGCTGTTTACTACTTTTTTACATCTTTAACAAGAACCGAGAAAAATGTATTAAAAGTTGATGGCCCGTCGATTACAGGTTTTACGGTAAATAAAGCAAGTCTTCAATAAACTTTTTGTTACTAAAAAAAACCATCAGTCTGAAAAAAACCATCAGTTCCCAATACTTGACAACTCAAACCAGGATTCTTCCAACAAGACAAAAAGTTGTGAAGCAGAATAATGAGATTCTCGTCTATCTCGTGATACGCGAGTGCAATATTCCGGCCATTTTCGATGATTCACCAATGGGAAATGAGATTTCCGAGGTTCGTGATGACGCCGAAGATCCAGCATAAATTCGAGGATCTAGGATTCTGTTCAAAGTTTTCATAGCGATAGTTCCAGAATCCAAGAATACATATTGTCTTGTGGCACATTTGGGAGAACGAAAAAAACCAAATATTTTATTCAATCTATCATGCTTTTTGCTCCAAATTATATGATTATTTAAGACGCTCAGTATCCCAAGACCCCATGAACCAATGCACCCTGAGTTTCTCCTGAATGACATCCGTAGAGTCTAGAATCGTTTTGCAAAACAAAATTCAGATAAAACCTTTTATGCTGTTCACTCCGAAAGCCTCCATTAGCTCATCCGTCAGGTCACCAACCCTATAATTTGCTGTATTTTTTCTAAACTCTTCCATTCTTTTCTTTTAAAGTTCGGATTCCAAAATAAACCCTTTTTCTTCCTAGGAATATTTTATTTTCTAAAAAGAGGAAGTCATCAAAAATCAGTATGATGGTTTCATAAAAATATTGTCGAGTGAAAAATGAGAGAAATCGGGGAATGATGGGAAATAAAAGATTGTTGGAAGAAAGGAAAAAATGATTGATGTTTTTCTTTTCTTTTGAATCCAGAACTATATTTGACATCATCAGCATCATCATGACTTCTATAATGACCCAAAAAATATTGAATGGTGGTTAGAAGAAAATAATCCCAAAGAAAGATCTTCACAGAAAACAATACATATTTTTCTCTTATTCTCGTTTCTCGCTCCTCACACATTACTTATATTTAGGGTCTTTTGTTTCCAAAATTAGTACGGAAAAGGTCTCAACTGGAGGAGTTCAAAACTGAAGAAATGGAGTCACTTTGTCATTCATTTTATGGGTTTTCGGGAGACAAGAAACATCACTTTTCCGTACATTTTGACATTCGTGACTTCTTTGTTTTGTGGTTTTTTTTCCTTGCAAAAATATTTCATTAAAACGAGAAGAATAATGATTGTTTTGTGTTTTGATAATGCCTATTCTAGCATCAAAAATCTGGGCGATATCCCCTGTTGATTAGCATTCCATTGAGAGTTTCATACCAGGAAACACAATCTTCAGACAATGAAACAAACATTTAGAACTCTTGGAATGCCCCTATTTATCAATAGAAATCAATGTTATGTTTACTAGAAGCGTATTTCTCAGAATATTGTTTCTAATTAGCGGTACGAGATGGGCGGCTTATGTACAGTGGCTCATAATTACCCGGACTAAAGATTGTACTATCATAAAATTTAAGTACATCGTTGTACTGACCTCGAAATTGGAAAACGGAAACTCAAATAATTCATCAGTAAACTGGTCAATTTTCAATTATTTTATCAACTTTGAGCTGAGTTATCTCTTGTTAAAGTTGCGTCATCTCATGAAAATCACAAAAAGAAATATGATATCGCTCATCTTTGGACAGTCATTACATCATCTAAACTTGAGGAATCGCTTCGAAAGTTTCAGTAGCTTTGTATCAAACGTAAAATTATATTTCTACGAATTTTCGTGCTTCCACGACGCTTATGTCCAAAGATATACCAGTTTTTATCAGTCCGGGTAAATGTGCGCCACCCTATGAACAAAGCAAACACATTCAAAGGGTTCCTTACCTATCAAAACGTATTCTTTAACTTTGCAAAAACGCCAAAAGATAATCCTACCAGGGACAGGACTCGAACCTGCGTTGGGTCAGTGCCCGCCGAGTCGTGCGACTCGTGCCTTTCCCCACTCGGCCACCCGGGCGGATATTCTGAAAAATTGTAACCCTTAATAAAACTAGCAAAAATGGATGGGAAAGCGGGAGAATTGATTCATTAGAGTAACTTGAAGTGGAAATGAAGCTAATGCAATCGAGAATTGAAGAAATTTCGTCGAATCTTTTGAAGAATCTTTTGAAGAAAGACTAAAATTCGTACAAGTGACGCTGAAGTGTGAACACTTCGGTCGCGAACTGCTAACTTCGAGTTATTTTTTTTTGGGTTGAAAATTCGTATATTCTTCTGTTTCTTTTCATGCTGATTATCTTTTTTTTTTTCTTTAAACTCCTGGAAAGTAAATTTAAATCTTTACAAATAAAAATGAAAATAATTTAATTCTCAATGTGTTCATAGTCAACCGATTAAGCCCTACTAAAAGCAAATTGGCCAGAATTGTGCCTTGTGCCATCGCAGAAGGTCACCTCGATTTCAAATTTGGCATCAAATCTAGTTTGGGCAGAAAAAACTGTCAATTGATAATGTGTTAACCATAATATCACAAAATTTTCATCAGTTGACATTTTTATGATATCTTGCACAGAAATTTAGATAATTGGCCTTAAACAGAACAGTGTTCGGGCCCTTCTATTACAGGTTTTACGGCAACAACTCCATACTTGTCGTAATTTTAAAAACGTTTTGAAACTTTAAAAACTGACACGGAGACAACTTTCGTGTGCAACAAAACACACTTCTTCAGGTTCCCAACCGCGATGCCGTGAGACATTTTACCTTACAAGAAGGGCTCAAAGGCTCGTTGATTATTACTGAAAGTTCAATCAGAAATCACTTCCCATTCTTTTCACTTCCTGCTTGATTTGATCTCATTGAGTTCCAATTATCTCTCCTATAAAAATTCACTTCCTGAATCGCCTACAGTACCCCCTTTTCTCAATTGCCTTCTACGCATTTCTGCACCAATTATCCATACTTTCCCATAAAAAATTACGATTTCCGTCCCCCTTCTTCTTCTCCAACCCATCATTATCACCTAGATTCTAAAGTGCCCCTCGTTCACGTCATGTGGGTGTGCGTGGTGCTGCTCAGGCTCCGCCCCTTCTCTTCCTCTTCTTCTCTTGACTCCGCCCACCTCCGTGTGCCTCACTTCTTTTTCTGGTCTTGTTTCCAGAGAAAACCCAATCGTCACATCGAGAACATCGACTGCGAAGATTGAAGACATGAGCCGACTCTATGCACTTCTACTGATCGTCTGTATGGCCAACGTGGCATCGGCAGCTCCAGAATCGGTTAGTTTTATTTTCATCATTTTTTTTCTATTATTGAGAAATAGGTGGGATGTTTTTTGAAAGACTTCCATAGACCACATTCTAGGATTTGCAATTTGGAAGAAAATACGGAATCCAAATATTTTTTGTCGTTCTCTTTTTTGCTCGCTTCCGAATTCCATGATGCGGAAAGAAAAAAAAGGTGTGATTTTCTTTCTGAGAGAAAGAAAATAATGGGAGAGAGTAGGGATCAAAGGAATTGAAATAGAAACAAGGAAGATAGTGCTTGGTTTCGTTTTGAGAAACAAGGAACGGAATGATTAAAGTTAAATCTGAAAAAAAAAGTAATTAGAAAGAGTTCATGGGAAATCTAGAATCTTTTTAGAGGAGACAGTGACTAGAAATGTGTCAACAAGAAATATGAGCTCAATGGTTTTTTTTTTTGTGAAAAATAAATTCATGTCGTTTGCCCATAACTACAGTAACGGCTAGTAAGATATACAAAAACGTATTTATGAATTGATTTTCGGTCATTTGATGAATTTTTTGGACTACGGAGCTCGGCTGTCAAGATTCCGGTCAATTTGAAATCTTTGGACCTGAAAATTGTAAAAATCGCCGAAATCAATGAAATTTATGTTTCCGTTTATCTTGTTAACCGCTACGGTATCGAGATGTTCAAAATTAGCACTTGTCGATTCGAAAAATAAATATCCCCAGGCATAAATCCTGTAAAGCTTTCAAGATCCTTATATTTCTGGAGATTGGGATCACTTTCCCATATCTCCGATTTCTTCGAATCTCTTCTGAAACTTCATGTTCCTCAAAGTTCACATCCTCGAACGTGACTTATATACCCAGAAGCTGAAATCATTCCCCTCTCTAGTTTTCAAAAAGAAACATCCGTTTCGGTTTAAGCCCTCATTTCTAGATTGGTTAAATAAGTGAGCTACTAATGAGCACAAGGATTACACAGACACGTCTTCTTCTTCTTTTTTTCCTTTTCGTCACTTTACTTCCACAATGGTTTCCTCTTCGAATGTTTTTTTCCCTCAATCTTTTCTTGCATTCCTCTTTCTCTTGCTCACTCTACCGTTCAAAATCAAATTCAAAGTCTTCTTCTTCTTTTTTGTACAAAAGATTCCTTAAATTATGACGTCACTCACTTGTTATCACGTGGAATAAACAAACCTAGACCTAGAGTAGGGGGTGGAAAAGCTACGACGACTACTAGCAGGGGTCATATTGCCGATTCAAAGGCACACACAAAAATCTCATTAGGTTTTATGGGTGTGTAGATTTGAGACACTGATTGTCACACGTACGTGGGAATAGGAATTACTTTGATTAAACGGAACAAAAGCTGTATTGAGAAAGAACTAGACGACGTGTACACAATGACTTCTGATTTTCAGATCCCAGATCTGGATGCACTCGCCGAGTTCTGCGCAAAGGAATCCAACAAGAAATACTGTGCTCAACTCGCCCAACTCTCTCTCGACAGCGCAATGGAAGCTAACCAGGTAAGTAGAAAACCGTCAATTCCCTTCAGAATCAAAAATATCAGTTTTCAAGTAAAATTTGGTTTTCAGGAGCAGGTCCAGCAAATGGAAAAGCGGAAGCCGTCGTTCGTCCGTTTCGGAAAACGTTCTGGATACCCGCTGATAATCGACAACGAGGAATTGCGTATGGACAAGAGAAAGCCATCGTTCGTGCGATTCGGAAGAAAGTAGATCGCGATTTTTTGGTGTCCCAATCCCAATCATTTCCTTCCGTTTCCCCTTATTCACCCCATGATCTTTTTCGATCTTTTCTGCTCATTTCTTCTCTCTTCTCAATCGATTTCTAGACTTCTGGCCCCCACCGATCCATTCCTTCATTCTTTTTGGTAACCTGAGCATTTGCTGAATCAAGTTTTCATGTTGATATGCAATAAAATGGTGTTACTTGTGCGTCAATATCTTCCGAAAAACATCCATTTAAAAAAGATTAAAAAGTAACAAAACACAGAGATTAAAAGAGCTATTGATGAAAAAAGAGCAAAAGTCATATGGAAATTGTGAATGCGTAAAAGTAAAATAGAAGACGTTTCGTGCGTCGTCCCGAATATTTCGCATGAATTATTGAAAGAAAGAAAATGAAACACCTCCGGAATCTTTCAACTTGGCGCCGAGGTTTTTTCTAAGATTTTTGTGTCTGGGGACCTATTCAGCGTCAGTGGGAAATTTTTGTGCATTTCAAAGGGTCTCTCCGTCAATGAGATTCATTAATTCCCTGCGAAAAATGTTGAATAGTTTTGTAAGATCTATTTTGCATACTCCAGTATTGTTAAGGATGTTCAAAGGTTTGGATTCTTTCTTCAATTGGCATCATTCAGATTTTTTTTCAGAACTTTTAGATATCACTCGCATCCTTTTCAAAGTGTGTTTTGAATATATTGTAATGAGTCAGGGTATTCAAAATTCGAACAAAAGAAGTGTTCATGGCCATGTCTAGTAACTGGAACCGATTAAGAATCATACGAAAATCTTGTTTTTGTGAATCATATGATAAGTGATATGGGGAGATTGGTTTCGTTGGAAATAGAAAGACCCAATTAGTTCTGAAAAACAGAGAGATTGGTCTGACTAAAAATAAGTAGTTATATTCTCAGTGATTCCAAGAAAATAGCTTTTATTAATTCTGAAATAATCAATCCGTCATCAATAGATTCGTCTGACTATGAAATACGCATTTTCAGTTTTACAGAGGGACTCTGACAAACCTTTTTGTTGCATCAAGATGTTTGAAAAGTTATGTATTTTGCAAATATTTTTTTTTAAAAATTTATTTGAAATCTCCAAAAAACAACGTTGAAAATTTGAAGACGTTACCAAAGGGGACGAGGATTTGAATTCCCGCGCAGAGAGAATTCTAGGCTACAGCGACGGGCGCCTTCTTTGAAAAGTTTGAAAAGTGGCCGACAATGGTTTTTTTTAACCGGAAAAATTTCCTAAGTTGCGGCCTAGGTTTCTCATACTGCGGGAACTCAAACCCTCGTCCCTAATCTCAACTTTCTTAATTTTCCGCGTCTTTTTTCGGGTAATTCAACTTTTCGCAATAATACTAGCAGGATAAATAACTTTTTGAACATTTTAATGCAAAAAAAGTTTGGTCCGGAATCCCCCTTTTTAACAGCTTTGTCTAAAAATTGTTTTTCTGTTCTTCTGATTTCGAGGTTACGTGCCTATCGTGAGAGTCTAGTAGACAGAACTTTAAACATCTTCCACTGAAAACTCAACTGAATGATTCAAATGAAACACCTTCAACATTTTGAATAATTCAAAAGTCCGAGATTCTATTTTCTGATCATTCAGATATTTCTCCTCTCTTAAATTTCCATACTTGAGTTGTTTATGATCTACAAAATGATCATTTTTGGGAACTTACGCAATTCATCGTCTTCGTCTTCTTCTTCTAAAATCACAAGATGTTGATCTCAACGTCAACCGACCAACAAAATTTCCATGTTTTTAGTTGTTTTAATCTTGAGAAAATGTACCACAAAATGCTTGGGGCAAAACCCAATGGTTAACTATTCGGATTAAAAACAAATGGCCTAGTCATAGTTTTTTCGTTGGGGTTCAAAAGAAATAATTGAATATTCTAGGATTCCGAAGAAAAATGGAGAATGGAATAAAAATTTGGAAAACCCTAACGCCCTCTTCTTGGCCATCATGAATAACATGCACCCTATCATTCGAGGAAGTCATTTTCGTGTCAATTCATCACAGTTTTTCAAAGATGTCTGACACATTTTTGAAAAAAATGTATAGTATGACGTCTGGTATACCTCTTTTGCATTTTACTTAAAAGATTACTCTCATGGGATTCTTGATAACACGGAACTTGAATAAGACTTTTTCAGAAATGATTTTTTAATCCGAAACTTATGATTCCATACATCTCAGATGACATTTAGTTTCAATCAAAACACAATATTCACTTCAATCTAAACCCAATCCTCTCACTTTTTTCCAACTCGAGAACAGAACCAAAAATCTGACCAAGAACCTCAAACAAAAGTCTCCGGAGAATTCAGAATTCACACTTGTTTTTTCATTTAAACGCCTCCGCCGTGTCAAGATTTATGATGACGTGAAATCCCAGAAGTCCCGCTGCTTCCGTCAAGAATATGAATTCTTTCGGTTGTAGAAGAAGTCGCTGAGAATCAAGAAGACAAGAAAGGGAAGGAAGTCATCAGAATGTCATCTGAAGACGTGCATTGAGATGAAGTCTGGTAGAAGTACGAGTACTTCTAGAAATAGTTTTTTCGGGTTGGGAGTTGGCGGGGATGTTCGGAATGAGCTGTTAGGAATTTTCAAAATTCCGATTTTCAGAATTTCACAATTTCGGAATATTCCCTTTTCAAAATTTAGGGATTTGAATCTTCGGAATTTTTTGTCATTCAATTTTTTAATTTGAAATCTCATTTTCCTACCACAAAAACGCGAAAAATTGACAAAATTCTGCTCGAGACCCACCAGCAAACTTTTAGTCTGCGCCTTTGTCATAGTCCAAGAATCTCTATATCAAAAAAAACGCTTCAGAAATGATCCGCCCGAAATTTTCAGACTTTTCGGAATTCGAAGTTCCGTTCCGAACATCCCAAGTTGGGTGTTTTTTTGGGTTTATCTTTCAGGGACTTTTCAATTTCTGAATTTTTTTGCAGATACACGACTTTTTCTGAAAATCTTTCTATAATTATTCACTAGAAAAAAAAAACAAACATCATCCAAAAATGGCACAGTTTATTGAACAAAAAAGCAGAGAGTTCGTAAAATGAAAGGCACAAAACTTTAAAACTTTTTCAGGGAGCAATCATCGGTTTTCTTTTGTTTTCATTGTCTTATTTTCGGTGGGGTTCGAGAGAAATTGAGGTATAAGAAAATAGTCTAGTAGTAGTAGGAGTTATTTTTGCTTGATTGTTTTCACAAATGGAGCACGTTCGTCGTCGATGTAGTCGTCAGATACTTCGATGAAATCTTGACAAATATTACGCATTGAAATTGTCAAATAACTGAAAATAGCGACTTTGAATAGCGTTATTTGGGGATACTAAAAGCACTCACCTAGCAGGAATGTCTCCCAAATTGAGAGCCATCTGATCCATGATGAAAAGACCGTCTGGACCGAGAGCATCGAAGAATTGCTCATCACTGATTGGAGATTTGACTGGAGCAGTTGCAAGATAGTTGCGAATCGTTTTTTGAGCCTAAATTATTATTTTGAGAGTTCGAATGTTAGATTTTTTCTCACTTTGCTAGTGTTGCACAAATGATAGATCCATCTCATGGAGTTGATGGTGGAGACGATTGCCACGAAAACAAGCCAAAACCAGAGGAAGATGAAAAGTTTCTCGTAGTAGATATTCAGAGTAAGAACACAAAGTACGGTGTCTAGCTGAAAAAAATTGGATATTTTTCCTAATAACAAATAGCGAAACCTGTAACAAAAGGGTCACATTGGGTTCCCAAGGAGCGGGTCAGAAAAGGCGCCCCAGCAAATCTCAAAAATATTCTAAATTCACTATCGAATTTCGTTGGCCGAGTATTAAACGTTTGAACCACAAATCCGCTCCCATCTTTCTTATATATAAAACGCTAGAGGCGTCTGTCCGTCCCGGTGTCCGTCTGTGGACTTTTGAAAAACGTGGAAAATAAATATAGGTTTACGTCACCTTTTTCAAAAAATTAGGAGCAGAGCGACCAATCAGTAAGAAAATTTATTAAAACGCGCCGAAGGCGCACCAGCTTGCTGGTTATAAAATAAAATTTTATAAAATTTTGACCAAGGGTGCCTTTTTTGACCCGCTTCTGGGGAACCAGTGGGCCCCCTACGCTGTGAAGTTTGAGTTAAATTATCTCAATTATCATACAAGATATCAAATATGTGTCAATTGGCAAAATTTGTCTGAGCCTATGAAAAACAGTTTATCAGTTGAAAACGTTTTGATATCTTTGATAGGAACCGAGAAAAGTTGACTCAAAGTTAAAAGTGAGGGATCTTGTCTATTACATGTTTTACGGTAGTAGAAATTTTTGAATAAAGCTATTACAAAACT
The DNA here is from genome assembly GCA_027920645.1 of Caenorhabditis nigoni. NCBI lineage: Eukaryota > Metazoa > Nematoda > Chromadorea > Rhabditida > Rhabditidae > Caenorhabditis > Caenorhabditis nigoni. The sequence continues at coordinate 11,285,824 of CP115867.1, read as the reverse complement.
TGTAAATCTTTTAATTGCACCTGCTTCGAGATTTTTTTCGAACCCCCTTATTCTAGACATACCTGAACACTGGCCGGTCTTCTTGTATTGAAATCGCAATGAACAACCCTTGGGAAGTGTCCAGTAGTCTGCCAATCATTTCCTTGAATCAAATCTCCAAGAATAGACGGTCCCCAGGCAGAATATAAAGGTGAATCGAGAAGTTTAGTAAGAATATAAAATTGAATCCAGGCATTGATTGCTTGCCAAACAGTGGAAAGAGTATAGAACAAAGCCATATTCTTGCTTCTTTTCTTTCGAGCCAAACGTATTCCATCCCAAATATATACAGATGGACGTCCCTCGAAAACAGCTAGACGAGACTTGAAAGTGCTATCTTGGTCCCGAATCGAAGACCAGAAACGATCCACGTACTTGACAGCAGCAGCCAAATCGTAACCTGCAAAATACAGTTTTGGTAAATAATGAGACTTTGTTTCCAAAACTGACCACTATAGGAAATCAATGCTTTCCATACAAATCTTGGAATGTAGAATAAAAAGGCCTGAAGAGCAAAGACATATGGCACCCACTGATAGTATTGGATTGTGTCTTTTCTTCTGAAATTCTTTAAAATTTTCATTTCAATCTTTTTTCTCCTCTACCTTTCTCCCTCATCAAATGAAAGTTGCTCGTCGAGAGGAACAAAATATGTGCCATGGACGAAACAATATTGATTCACAAAATCGGCCCTGAATTTGTTTGTTTTTTTCAAAAATAAGAAGTTATTTCAATACCATTGTTTTGTGAATTGAGCTGGTGTCCAACAGGTGATCGGATCTCCAATAAAGTGGGAAGAGAGGAGAAGTCCAGATGATACAGCAAGAATTACTACTGTGATTCTGGAGTTGAGACGGTCTGCCTAAAAATTGAGCTATTTTTTGGCCAAGTTGAGGATTATCATGTACAAAACAGATCAATTTAGTATTTAAAAACAATTTCGATGCATGTCATGAAACATTGCAAAAGAATTATTACTAAACCCATTACCGTATCTTCTCTAATAGAATCCGACCCAACCCGTCAATTTTGAGTTCAATTATCTCAGTTCCTGTGAAAGTTATCAAATTATTGTCAACTGATAAAATATCAATTACATTATGATAAATAATTTATCAACTGACAACTTTTTGATATCTTTCATGAAAATTGAGATAATTTAGCTCAAACTTGGCGGAGCAAAAAATGTTGTCCAACAAATAGAGCAGACTGATTTTAGGTTCCACCAGAACCCATGTGTTCTTCTTTGCGTACTAAACTGCTTTGTGTTTCGGATTACTGTAACTGAACCCTATTGTCAAAAAAAACTCACCAAATCACCTTTGGGCTGAACGAATACCCTCGAAATGAGCGCATTCACCGAGTTGATCGCTCCAACTTGCGACGACATCGCTGGAGTTTTGACTCGACGTTTCTAGATGTGCTGAAAACGGTTTCGTTCAATAAAATCAATAGATAGTTTTTTGAAAGTGGGTAAAAAGGTGAAAATTGAAACAATACAATTTGGAGTGGAGGATGGATGCGCAACAATCCACTCCGGGTATTTATTTTTGTGTACGTATGTACTTGTGTGTGTGAACAAGCTGTAGAATAAGAAGAAGCTGGGGAGAGAGACAAAATGAAGAACAAGATGTACTGTCTGTTTGGAAAACGAAGAAAGAGATGCACACGGGAGCAATGAGCTCCGTAGATTCCTTTCAATTGACACAGGTAACCTGAGATTTTTTCAACGAACTGTAAAGGGAAAGGTCAGAGGAATGGAATTGTACTTTTCGGAATGGGCGGTGCGGATGGGTAAGCATAAGAAAACCTAGGAGCTTCTCATCTAGGATTCACAATTCAGGAGAAGGCTTCTGAGACGATTCATTCACTTTAGACAAAAATTCAGATTCGACCGATATCTGGTTTCACAAAATTGTTTCAGTTACAAGTTACGGTAGAAGCCCATCCACTCAACTTAACTCACTCAACTCAACTCAATCAACTGTCAACTTTGAGCTTAATTATCTCGGTTCCTTCAAGAAATATCGAGAAGTTATAAATTGATAAAATGTTGGTGGCATTCTGATAATTATTTTATCAGTTTACAACTTTCTAATATCTATTACAGAAGTCGAGATAATTGACCTCAAAGTTGAAAGCTTGGGTGGGCTTCTATTAGAGCAAATACGGTCAGAATGCATTTTGAAATCTCCTGACGAAAAAGAAAGGACTCTAACGCCTTCAATTGGAAAAAAGATTTTAGTTTCTGAGAAAAAAGGGAAAGGAAAATGAGCCACTCTATGTAGCTCATAAAAATAATTTGGAACTAAAAGGATTTCCTTGTCTCTATATTGACTGCTCATCTTCACAGCTTCTGGGAGGTCATTTTTGATGTAATTACAGAGAAAATAGATTTGAGTAAAAGGAAGAAAGAAGGTTCTCCTTCTTCTTCTTTTTCTTTCATTTGATGAGGAGTATCTACATCTATGTTTGTATCGAATTGTTGTATGTGTATTTTTTGTATTACACGGACAGATTACTGTCGCTCGTCGTCTCCTTTCTTCGATGTTGCCACTGATGCGATGTGCATTTATTAGAAAATGCCTTTAGAATGAGCAAATAAGGATTACGGTGGGCAGCGGAGGTTATGCACCATCTGGACACTGTGTTAGTACTCTTTCAAAGTTCCTGGTTCTGAAAATCACAAATATGGAAAACTAAAAATTTATTTGTTAACAATCAAAAATGTATTTGTTAACAATCGACATGTTGAAAATAAAGACAAAAAAAGGGGCAAAAAGAGAACCTGAAGCACTTCCAGCTACTTCTCAAAGAACTTCAAGATAAGATCATCATCATTCTTCCAGGACAACTTGACACAGGACCCAGCCCGGGTACTTTGATGGCGTCGATGTCACGGTTCCAAATCTTGACTAACTAACAGTGTTGAAATCTTTACAGGACCAGTCGATGTGGTAGATCCTGAACATCTGAAAAATAAAAAAGTACAGATAATTCGGTTTTCAATTCCATGATGGGGCTTCTCGTGGATGACCATTACAATTATTTAGACATCACTTGATTCCCCTCTTGAAAAATGTTGTAAAAGTTAACCAAGGAAATTCTGTCTGAGAAAAGGGATGACGTAAGATGAGTAACGAGCCATGACGACCGAATTTCACTATTTTGATTGCGTTGAATTAGGTCATCTTGAGAAAACAGAAAAGAATGGAAAGTTGTTTCTTTTTGTTAATCAACAGTGTTAGTTTTAGCTGGTACAAACAGTTGGAGCCGCGGAAAAGAAGTTCCGGTGTCCGTGGCCGAAGTTCTCACCACGACAACTACAGTAACCTAAAATACTTCATGATTTGCATATTTTCTTGATTTTCGTGCCTTTTTGGTCAATTTTTCACTATCAAAAACTTTTATTTTCTGACTTTGTCTTGTGGGAAATTAACATAAAGTTTGACGAAAAGCAGTGATAAACAAAAATGTTTTTAGGTTACGGTAGTTGTCGTTCTAGGACCTTCGGCCACCGGCAATCCTCTTCCACCGCTCCGACGTTTTTTTGTACCAGAATAATATTAAATTTTTTTTCAGATTCACAAGCGTTGGAGGAGTTATATTCTTACAGTTGGAAAATTGGCACATTCCGTATAGAATCATTTCGAAAAAAATATTGCTTGGTCAAAGTTTCAGTTACAGTAGTATATTTTTCCGGCTGAAGTATACAGTATAGACGAATTTGAAAAACTGGGACCTGAGAATTTGAAAGCTTTTTTTGTAGCTTTTTTTGATCTACGAAAAAGTCCGGCAAAAACGTAATATTTCAGACTTTCCCCTCGCTCGAGCTACTTTTGCAATTAATGTTTTCCAATGAAAAACAGATTCTACAGATGCCAGAGATCATACTTGTAAAATTCCGGGCCGGCCCGCCAAGGCCCGGGCCCTGGCCCGGGCCGGGCCTAAGGAAAATTTTAAGGCCCGGGCCCGGCCCGGCAGGCCCGGTGTCAAAAAGTTCTGTATTTTTAAGCCAATTTTTGAGCTCTCAATATAATTTTTTCCATATTTTTTTCGTTTTTTGGATTGTTTATCTGTCTGATCAAAAGAGATCGCAAAAACTCGAAAAAATTTTTGGTCGAAAAAAATTACATAAGGGTCCCCCCTCATGTGTTTTTTTGAAAATTTCAAAACTAGTGAAATGACGGGCCCGCCGGGCCGGGCCTCCGAAATTCCGGAAAAAGCCCGGCCCGGCCCGGCCCGTTACAAGTATGCCAGAGATCATTTTCATACTAAGAAATCTAAATTTTGTTCAGAAAATTCCACTGAATTCACAGAATTAAGTTTAGTTTACTAATGTAGTGATTTTGGGGCAAGGCCTCGAAAATTGACCGGGAATCCGCCCGCAAAATTTTCCAGGTCCCAGTTTTTTTTTTTAATTCGACAATAGCTTGAAAAGTGGCATTTTTCAACATTCTTACAATTAAACTGTTCCCCTCATACAATCAAATTCTTTAGTTTCAATTTCATTCGCTTCCAATACCGTTTCATTTTCGTAGATCCTCAAATTCTTCCACCTGATTCATATCCTTCTCCTCCTCTTTTCAATTTCTTACTTTTTTGTCACTTTTCCTCAACTTTTTCATCACTCCCGAACCCGTCAAATCCGATAAGCCAGTCCGATTAGTGCACCGTCCATTTCACCCCTTTCACCTCCTGAGAGGGGTGAAATTTGTCCGTCATCTCCATGTACTTTTTTACCGTTTTACTTTTCGTGTTCTTCTCGCTTTCTCGCCTTCTGGCTTTCCCCTTTGCTTCTCCTCTCTGGTCTTCATTCATCGAGGTCATCGGCGAGAATCACAAAAAAGTGGGCGGAGTCTTGTTTTGGGAGGGAGGAGGGAAGAAGGGGATGGTTAGCCATCTCGAGGATTCGAAGAATGAAAAAGAAATGAAATGGCTTTTATACTTCTGTTCACAATATTTTTACCCGATACATGGTTATCTTCTTTTTCTTACTTTTGGTTGAACTTTCAGATTTCTGCTTTCAGATTTCCGACGCCATGAAGCGTTGGATTCTCATTTTTCATACGATATTCATACTTGGAAAATTCGGAAACACTCAACCTCAACCACCACAACAGCTACAAGTATGCCTTCGGGGTAAGTTGAATTTTATGAAAATCATTTTGTCTTTCTTTTGTGCCAATCTGTTCTGAAAAGTCTTTGCTGAAAATTAAATTTTGGAAGTCTTGGAAAATTTAGGATAGCTCGAATCATTCAAAACTACGGAATTTCTCTTTTTGTTGCATGTGACCGTATTTATAACTAGTCGCCTCCAATTCTTTTGAATATCCGAAAGTTTTTTCTACAAAGTTTAAACTTAATAGACCAAACTAAATAGAAACATCTTTTCGTAAAGAACAAATCGCATTTATTTATGTATTTAATAACAAGTACATGACAACTAGAATAAAAAAGAAAATGAGAAATGGTTCCGACGAGAGGGAGATCACTTTCGCTTTTCGCTAATTTTGTGGTTAGTTTTGACTGTTCGGAGACTTCCTGCCTTCTTGTTCATACGATCGCCCGCCGTTTTATTATGAACTTGATGGTTGTGGACTGGTGGTATTTGAACCTCAACGAAGAGAAAATGTGGTTGAATATGGGTCAGACAGGCTATAAGTTTTTGAGGAAAAACTGTACGATGGGATAAAACTCATACAGTTACAACGTTTTTTGTATGAGCTATGGGTAAACATGAGAGGGCTCACAGGGTACCAAACCATGTTGTCAGAAATCGCGCCCCAGATAACTTTAAAAGCCAGACAAAATTCAATAATTTCAAAGTGGACGTAGATTCGACCTGTGTATTTTGAATCAACGCGCGATTTTTTAACTCATCGATGTAAGTTTGATACTCAGCCAACGAAAAAAGAAGTCTCCAACTCACGTTCGTTGGGGCGCGATTTCTGACCAAACCTTTTGAAACCCTGTGGAGATATTATGCAATGGTATATTAGTTTTTGATCTACGGAATTTTCGAAAGAGACTCTTTGAGTAGAACCATTGTAAAACGTTGTGTAGATTGTTTTTCTAGTTCAGATTATGTTTTAGCGTTGTGGAACCTTTTTTACGAATACTATCTGATAACAAAGCCGTATCAGTTCCACCTTACTCTTACTAACAAGTTCTTTTCTCTTCTTCTTCCATTCCATGAATAAGTAAAGAATCTATTCTCAATTCCCCTATTCATCAATCATTCTTTCGCAAATTAGCGGCTAGTCAATCCCTGCTATTATGCATCTTCTTTTTTTGGCTAACCGCTTCTTCTTCTTCTTGAAAAGAAAAAGAGATAACAGCATAAATTATGAATCGTCCGACACTCTCCGATGACAATTATTATGATGCCAATGTGTCAAAAAAGGAACAAAAAACGGGATTCCGATTGAGATAAATGTGTTGAGATCTTGCGTATTCGGCGTTGTTGCATAAATAATATCTTCTCATGTTTTTCTATATTTTTCGAGAGGAAGAGTTTTTGAATTGCGGACTGTAGACACATCCTCCTCTCCTTTGCTTCCTGTTCTCATTTAATCTCAGATTAGCATGTATTTTTGAAAATAGAAAGAATGAAAGTGAATCAATAGGCGAAACGAAGAGTCATGCTGGGAAAAAAGAGTGACAATGAGACTGTTCCTGAATTTTAATTGGATTTGGAAAAAGAGAAAATTAGGTGTTGAACTGTGACAGCTTTAGCAATTTTAAGGATTAAAGGGTGGCCCACTATTACCCCGACTGATAAATTCGGGTATATCTTTAGACATAGGCATGCTGGGAGCGATTTGTGCTGAAAAAAATTAACAAGACAAACAGTCTTTAATTTCAGACATAGAAGAAGATATCTGCCCTCAACGAGAAGGGTATGATGCTGAATGTGATACAAGATGTGGTCAACTTTATCCAATGAGAATCGGCAGTGGATGTCGAACTAGACAGACTGGTAACAGGCTATCTCTTGAGTTTGATTTTTCTGTTTAATTTTTCAGGTCAACTTCTTTCCTTTTTCGGAATCCGTTCGTTTGTATGCACATGTCATTTATCTCCAATTGCTTGTGCAAATCCACAATTCGCAGTTCATCCATACCATACTCTTGTGGTTCAGCAGCACTTCCATCTCGCTCCAATTCAACAGCTACCTCAAAATTGTGGATCTCCAATGGTAGGATTAGGATCTTCACTATAATTAGGATCTTCTTTTATTACTAAATTCAGCCTGCATCACTTTCGTGTCGAGACGTGTCGTTATGTAGTTCATGGCAGTACTCTCGAGAGTTCGAATGGTACTCCGGACGTCCGAATGGATTGGCCCGTCCGAGAGAACTACCTGGTTTGTGCTAATTGTAGAGAGAAATCGAATGAAAGTTTACAGTAGGCGAATTCCTGGCGGGAACAAGTCAACAAGGCGCCACATGGGCCACTATTTCAACATGTGATGCACTTTGTTCCACGACTTCCGTCAACCTGACGGCAAAAGTTTGGAGACCTCCGACGGTTATGGTAGAATTGTGCTTCAAGTAAATTTCGGTTCAAAATCTTCAAACAGACACTGAAAATTTCAGAGAAAAAGAAACAACAATGTGTGCTCCGGTTCATGCGTCAAACGGTCATTTGATCAACGAAATTATTCCAGAAACTAACTATTTTCAGGTGAGATTAGTTTGTATATTATTGAAAGAAATCTTGTTGTTTCCAGGTAATGCTTCGTTTTTCCAATGTCACTGCTGGTGAAATGATCCTTCTTGATGACCTGAAAATAGACTACCAGCCATGTCAGAAGAAAATCAAAAGCGCGGCATCACCGGTTCTCTCGGTAAGTTATTGAGCTATTTCGTTTACCGTAGAACCTGTATTAAAAGGGCCCGTAACTTTAATTTTGAGCCGATTTATCTCGGTTCCTGTAAAATATATGCAAAAGTAGTCAACTCATAAACTGCTTATCACAATATCAGAAGTGTTTTGTCAGTTGACGCATTTTTGATATACCCTATAGGAGCCGAGGTAATTGAGCTCAAATTTGACAGAATGGGAGTTCTTCTATTACAGGTTTTACGGTAGTTTGTCATATTTTCAGACAAATGTAAGTACGGTCCCTCTGAAGGCTGGAGGTCTCCCAATAACTTTGTTAAATTCGAATAAGGGAGATCCTCGAATGGTTCAACATCGAATGTGTCAAGATGGTAAGTGTTATGATTCATTCTGATACAAACTTATGTAATTCTAGGGGAATGCGAACATAAACCTCATCACTCTGCATTCCATTCTTCTACTGCCAAAATGTGTGTTGGAAGACCAGGATTGGCATACTGTAGACAGAAATGTAGAGCATTGGATGCTTCTGAGTAAGTATATAAAATCAGCTCAGATGAGTTTCTCTTGTTTTTCAGATCATCAGCAAAATGTCTTCGCCAGCGAGAGAATCCACTAATCAAAAAGTGCATCTGCCACGTCAGAAGATCTCCAGTTAAAAGAATCGAAGGAGGAGTTATAGAACCAACTACAGTATCGCGAGAAGTTGAAATGAATCGAGTGTTGGCTGATGATGTGACATCAATGGTACTCGTGACAGAAAATTCGATTACTTTCAAACTTGAGTTTTCAGACAAACTTCCCTCCTTCGACAACTACAGTAGTCACAGAAGCGCCATCCACCACAACAAAATTCATGATGATGGATATTCAAAATGAGGAAAAAGCAGAAGAAGAAACTGCAAAAATGATAGTTTTAGAAAGACCGAAACATCAGTTGAGATGTGAAGAAACGAATTGTAATTTCGAGAAAGATACCAAATGTGGATGGGCGGATTTGAGAATGTTAAGCAGACATTTTAATAATATCAGTGTTGCGATGAAGAGAGGAGATGGTAAATTTATTTTTCAATTGGATGAGCAATTAGAAAAATTTCAGAAAACCGCTATGGAATATCTCGATTGGAATCGAAATCCTATTCTGGTTTACTGTATAAAGCATCACTGATTGGTCCAATTCAAATGTCTATCGACGTTTACCCGTCTCACGAAATTGATGTTAGAATTTGTGTTCAGAATTTAAGAAAGTGCCAAACTCAAACGATTGCTCCTCGTTCGTGGAACCGAATTTCAGCCAGAATTAAAGTTCAAAGCACCGAAAAGGTTTGTTTTTTTCGGGATTATTGTTCTGGTATGCAAAAATCGGAGCTGTGAAAAAGAAACGCAGGTGGCCGTGATTGAAATTCCCACAACGAAAACTACAGTAACCTAAAAATTTATCGAATTTTTCGTGATTGTTCAAAAGAAAAACTTGATTTCTATTCGATTTTTTGGACTTTTTAGGGTTTTCAACTATTTTCAAAAAAAATTTTCGATTTTTCCCATTTTTTTTGTCTGAAACTTGATGGAACAGCGTTTTTATACTGCAGGTTACTGTAGATTACTCCATTTGTAGTTTTTTTGCAAACACAATCAAGTCAAGCTGCTGATAAACACATTTTTCTGCATTTTGACATGGTTTTGTTTGCAAAAAACTAATAGTAAGAAATACAAGGTTTTCTACAGTAATCTTCCGTCAAAAATCTTCAAATTTCAGACAAAAGATTCGGAAAAATCGAAAAAGAATCTTCAAAAATAGCTGAAAAACCTAAAAAGGTCTAAAAATTTTGCAAAAAACCAAGAAAAATAAAACTTTTATTTAGGTTTATTTTCTCGATTTTCGTGCGTTTTCAATTAATATTTTCCGGCTTGTATGGAAAAAATACAAAAGCAGTCAGAAACGAAAAAATAAACACGAAAAATCAAAATATTTTTAGGTTACTGTAGTTTTCGCTGTGGGACCTTCGGCCACGGTCACCGGCGTTTCTCTTTCACAGCTCTAATTTTCGATTTTTGTTTCAGATTTTCGTGTTATTCTATAACAATGCGATGGAGACAAAATCAATTGCTATCGATAATATTTTGGTCAAAAATGGTGCCTGTATATAATTTCAAAATTCTAAAAACAAAAAACAAATTGGCCCAATCACAGAATCTCAATCAGAAATGCGGGATAAATCACTCAACGAATAACTCGATGAAAAAATTTTTAATTTAATGAGCACTAATAAATTATATTTCATTGTGATCTTCTTTTAAAAATTTGTTTATGGGGTATGTAGCTCAACAAAAAATGAAAAAAGAAACAACGGATAACTGGAAAAGTGTAACAATAAAAATAACAATAACAAATTGAAAAATGGATCAGAAAGCAAGAAATTAATCCTTTTCATCATCGGCAATTTGAAGTTGTTGCTGGAATTCTTCGGTTTGAGCCTTTGATTTTTTAGATCCTTTCTTGTTTCCAGCAAACTTCTCAGCAGTTTTCTCTCGCAATTCCTCGACGGTTTCATCCTCTTTAGCCCATTCCAAAACGAGACGTCGTCCGTATAAATGGGTCGAATGAACGAGAGAATCGAATGCACGGAAAGCTTCGTCGGTCGAGATGAATTCCACGAAACCAAATCCACGATGTTGTAGTTTTTGTCCTGGTTTTCGTGGAATTCTGATACTTTTGACAGCCCCAAACGTCTCGAAAAGAGTCTCCACTTCTTTGATAGAAGCTTCGAATGGCAGATTTCTGACAAGAAGTTTTGTGCATTCCCCTTGCTCCTTCTGCTTGACATCTTTTCGTTTGAGAGCTCCTTTATCCACGTTCTGTTAAATATAATATATTAAACTGATGAGTTAAACTACAACTCTTACCTCTCTATGAGAAATCTTCAATTCCAAAGAGTGTCCATCGAGAAGTTCACCTTGCATCTCTTTCAATGCGTTTTTCGCATCGAGAGCAGTGTAGAATTGCACGAATCCGAATCCCATTGAAAGAGGTTTCGTAGGTTCGGCTGGATTGAGTTTCTTGGAGATTTGAGCATTCTTGACCAAATCGCCATACCGTTTTCTGTAAATATCAACATTAACCAAACCGAAAGGAGTTCTTTACATACCGGAAAAGAGATTCTAAACCATCGTCTGTAGTATCGAAAGCGAGATTTTTAACAAAAATTGCACTGCCAGACTCGATTTCTCTTTCTGGTTGCTTCTTTTCTTTCTTCTTTTTCTTCTCGACAGGCTCCGACTCTTTTGTTTCTTCCACTCCTTCTTCGTCTGACTTCTTATCTTCCTCTGTTTCTGTGATTCCTTGCTGCCTATTCTTCCTCTCCTTTTTCTTCTCCTCATAAGTCATTTCTCTCTTAGACTTCTTTGGTTTCGTGGAATCTTCTGATTTCTCCTGTACTTCTTCTTTTGGTGGTTCAGTGGCTCCCATCACGTCATACGGAGCCCATTCAAGATACAGTGGCTGACTTCTGAATCGTGAATAGGCTAGAGCTCGGAAAGCCTTTTTAGCATCAACAGGATTTCCCATAATGACGAGAGCACTGACACCGCCTTCAGAAGGCATCAATACTTTCTGACAATCACCGAATTTTTCAAACATTCTTTGAAGCTCTTCAGTTTCTACACCAGCTGGCAAGTTCTTTGCCAACATGACAGTATCACTTCGTTTTTCAGCAGGCTTTGAGAATGCGTCCAACTTTACACCGTTCTCCAGGAAGAAATCACGAGTTTCGCGAACAAGACGTGTTTCGGCAAGAGCCAGACGAACTCCAGCTGACTCACCTGAATAATAAAATTGCATATTTGCTTTTAAAAATTAAAAATACCTTGATCACTTGTCAGCAAATCCGATTTTTTAACATTCAAACGTTGTGCCAATGTATCCGCAATTGCATTAGCGCCCAAAAATAGAGCATTCCATGAGTGAGCGGTTTTGCCAGCAGACGCCTTCTTCTCTTCCTCCTTTTCATCCTTGAACGTCTTCTTTTTCTTCTCTTTCTTGGCAGCGGCTTTCGTTGGGTTGTCTGGATCGTCTGGAGCAGTTTCCACAGTTTCTTGATCTTCATCTGGTGCATCACGCTTTTCGTCTCCGGGAAGAATATGCATCATACGTCCTTTGAAAACGTATCCGTCAAGTGCCGAATAAGCAGCGACTGCCGCTTCGGGAAAAACAAATTCGACGATTGCAAATCCTTTACAACTACCAGTCTTCTTATCAATAATGACCTGAACTTCCGAAACTTCTCCATACTTTTTGAAAAGAAACTGGAGGTCGTCTTCTTTCGTAGCGTATGGCAAATTACGTAGAAAAAGGCGGCCTGTCTCGAGGATCTTCTCACGAACTGATTCTTCCTCTTTGTCTCGGCTCTCCAACGAAGCTCCGTGTTCTTCGACATGTTCTTTCTCTGGTTCGGCTGTTTCGATCTGAAATTATCTCACTTTAACAAATGTCAAATTTAGAGTATGATTACTTTTTCGATTCCAATTTTAAATCCTCCTAAAAACTGCCCGTCCTTTTGAAGAGCTCTTCGGACATCTGGTGGTCTGTTGAAAGAAACAAATGCTGCAGCAACATCGTCGTTCCGGGCGATTTTCATAGCTTTCACACGAATTGGATTGAGCCATTCCTTGATATTTTTACCCTTCGCAGAGCTCGGCAATCCGGAGAAAATCAATGAGAGTGAAGTATCACCTAAAACAACAATACTCAAGATACGTCATTCAAACTGAAAGATTCACCTTCAATTCCTTCCATAAGTTCCTTCATCAGTTTCTTTGCTTCTGCGGACTTGTCCTTGCTCAGTTTGACTTCTTTTTCAACAGCTACACCTTTTGCTTCCATGAATTGATCAAACTTTTCGTCATTTTTCTGTTTTTTCGCTTCAGGCTCTCCGGAACCATGTGACTGCCGGGGCTCTGAAGTTCCTTCCTCTCTATGAGCCCGCTTATATGCACTAGAATCTTTTGCGTACTTGCTCCAAGCTCTTGGCTTGTTTGCATCTCCAAACGGACGGCATTCTTCTACCTGGAAATTGTTTTTTCTTTTTAATTTTTAAATAATTAAAGCACTGTCTCACCGTTAATCTCTTAGAATTGAAAAACGTCTGATTGGACTTAGCCATTGCATTTGAAGCAGAACTTTCATCTAGAAATCCGACGAATGCGAAACCGCGAAATTTTCCTTCTTTTGTGTACTTCAGCGAGGCATCGGAAATCTGGCCATATTTTTCGAAAAACTTTCGAAGCTGCTGCTCCGTGCAGGTGCTGGGCAAGTTTTTGACGATGAGCCGTGTGGTCATGTGTCTGAAATATGTCGATTAAATTCTTAAATTAGTAAATTGAATTATGAGAGTTGAATAAACTGCTTCATTTTATATAAAAAAAAGAAAAAGCGACTAACTTTCGAGTGTCGATTTACAATAAAGAACGCGCGCATCGGGATAGCGGAGTAACGTATTGCAATATATTGTGAATCTTTTGCGCGGGTTTTTAAATACTATGTTTTCAGTTGACGTTAGTACGGAATCCTCCGGAAAAACTCCGGATAAAGTCCACATTGGAAACAAATAATAAATTTTGTTGCAAAAAAAATGTGGTCGTTTGTTCAAATTAACCGATGACCAGAATTCTAAATCCACACAAGTGCATGTACAGATAATAACCAACTTTTTACCCAAATAAACATTTGTTTTATTGCATGCATAAATAAAGCTAATCACCAATTATTAAGTAATTATTAAAGTTTACAAACAGGTAAATGTACATGTAGAAAATATATGCAAATTATCCAATCATCGTCGGATTCAATCTGTTTTGCATGAGACGTTCCATGATCTTATCCTTTCCAATAACAAATAGATTGACATTTGGCATAACATGACCATAAGCCATATGACGATCCGGGGCCCACACTGCGTACTGAAATTCCAAAAAGTTATAAGTTTAGTAAACCATCCGAATACCTTGAAAGTGTAAGGAGCTCTTTCGTTTGGATCAGAAAGTGTCAATGGGAATTCAAGAGCTCCATTCACAATGAGAGCATGTTTGGTCATAATTCTTCCATTCATATCGAATAATTCGTTAATTCCTGGAATTGGAAGGTCCAATGACCCAGAAACTTCACGAATTTTTGATGGATCATATTCTCCTCCAACTGTAAACGCAGAGATGAATGGTTGGTACATTCCGTCGTTCAAATTCAATGGAACATCAGCATATGAGTCGAAGTTTTTACGAACATTCAATCCGTGATTGTTGACACCCTATTAACAAAAATTATGAGAGTTACAACTTTGAATTACTCACATTAACAGCCATTCCAGCACCCCAACCATCCGATAAATCTTCAGCATATACGGCAGATACCATATGGGTGAATGGGTTGAAAGCAGATCTAAAATAAAAATTGATTCAAGAAGTTTCTGAGGAACCAAAAAAACCTTCCAGAAAAAACCGCAGGTTGACCTGGAAGATGCACATCGGGCACAGTTTGAGGTTTCTCATTGACTTTATTTCCTGCAATGTACAGTCCGGGCAGAATCGGACCGGATCTTTCATCGGACATTCCAGTTGGTAACTGTAGAAGACCAAGACCTCTGGGACGATCTCGGAGGTATGGGGCTGTAAAAGCGGATTTTTTTTTAGAATCTAGGACAACAATATTGTTTTTTGAAATAACAAAGTACGTTATAATTTTAATTAACTTTTGTCCATTAATTCTGTCAAGAAATCACTTGATTTCCTGTAATGAAGGGTACCCTAATTGTTTACTTTGAGTCAATTTATCTCGGCTCCTTTCAAATATATAAAAAGTTGTCAATTGATAAATTGTTTACCATGATATGATAAACTTTTTGTCAGTTGACACAATTTATGTTGTGCCTATGCAAGTTGCATAGGAATTGAAATATTTGAGCTCAAGATTGACAGTCTGGAGGACCTTGTTTGAAAACAATACATTTTTTCTCTATAAGAACTTAGGTTTAGGTTACTGTAGTTTCTGGAGTTTAGAAGAAAAGTATCATTTCCATAAATATCAATTTTCATCCTCATTAATTCTCATCGTCAAATCACTTACCTTTCGCTTTAACCAAAGGAATTACAAATGCAAAAAGTAAAAAAACGAACGGAGAAAATTGATGGGTGTGAAGAAGAAGCATTAGTTCCAATCTGATCTGATTATCAAATCGGCTTCTTTGAAAAAGATTCACTGCTTTGGTCACTTTCCTTATCAACTCACCTATATCACTATATCATTTCTCGTCCTCTCTCTTTTCCTGTTTCTCGAAGATCAGTGGGTCCAAGCAAGGTGGAAAAACGTGCTTGAACACCCCGTCACTACGTTTTTGTTTGTTAATCTTTTTTGAAAATTGACTATGTCATCGATTACGGTATATCAATGTGATCAATTTTGTTACCGTATTTCCTCTAATAGAAGCCCACCTCTATTTGAAGCCCACCTCTAATAGAAGCCCACCACGCGAGGTGCTTCGAAAAATAGAAGCCCACCCTCTAATAGAAGCCCATGGGCTTCTATCTCTTAATTTCTGAATAGAAAATTTTCCAATTTCTGAGTTACAGAATTCCTAAATGTTGAATTTTGAGTTTCTGGAATCTCGGATATTCATAAACTCGGAATTTTGGAGTTTAGAATTGCAGAATTAAAACTTCAAATTAATAAAAAAAACGAAGTTCAGAATTCTTAATTTCCGAAATGTCAAATTTCGAATTGTTTGATTAAAAATTTTGTTGAAAATTCTTCATTGAAAAATAGAGGTCCACCCTCTAATTGAAGCCCACCTCTAATAGAAGCCCACCCTGAGAGAGAGGTTGAAAAATAGAAGCCCATGGGCTTCTATTAGAGGAAATACGGTATTTTTTGTGACTACATAATAATTGAGGAATTAGATTTGAAGCAAACTACATTCTTGTTCATTCTATGATCCTTTTTCTTCATCAATCTTGTGACTGTGTATTCTGTCAATTAAGATAACAAATGAATATTTTTTCCAGATTTTTTGTGGACTTTCAGAAGTCAGTAATAATTAAAGTTCTGTTTGAATACACTTCAAATATCAGCTCATAATAAGAAAAATGATTCATGACCCCCTCATTACTTTGACTTTCAGATGAAAATTTGAACAAAAAAACTCCTAAAAACTTTTTTTAATGCGCCTTTCAAAAATTGAGTAGCTGAACTATTCAAACAATTTTCAGTCAATCAACAAAGGATGAATAAAAAGTTATCATAAAAAATTATTCAGCGACTTTTGCTGCTTTGTATTATAAGATAAAACGAACACTTGGGTTGAGAACTATCAGTCTTTACTTGAAAAACTTTCACAGAAGCACCTTAACCACTGTAATAGAGTGTCACCCTAACTTTTAAATTTGAGCCCGTATCTCTGTTCCTGTGAAAATTATCCCACAATAGTCAATTGACAAAATAATTTCGATATTATGATAAACAATTTGTTAGTTGAAAACTTTTTGATATCTTTTACAGAAACCGACATATACGGGCTCAAAGTTGGCGGCTTGGGATCATTCTATTAACGGGTTTACGGTAATATTACTCGTGAACTTGCAGTCAGTGACATAGATCGAGTGGAAAATATTGCAAGAAAAACAAGAATTTTTTATATTTTCAAACTTTTTAGTGTGACCTCCGTGAAAGCCTAATTAAGGGTGGTAAAATACAGGATTCAGAAAATTGAAGGGAAATCAGTACATAGTTTTCAACGTTAAAGTTGCAGGATTTTCCAGGATCTTCCAGGTTATTCAGATCTACCGACTTCCAGGACTTCTCGCCATCTTCCAGCACAGCTTCCGGGATTGGTCGGATTTCAATCGAGATGACAGAAGCAGCAGAATGGAATGAAAGGTAAGGAAAGGGTACAGTTTCAAAACTTTAACATTTTAGTTGCAGGAGCTGTTTGGTTTCCAAATGCAAATCTTCGAGGACTACTTCCAGAGCACTTGGAAGGAGTGGCAGGACGGTTGGCAGGACTTCGGGGCAGTTGGCAGGATGGACCGGAGTTCAATTCAGTTGGCAGGAGAAGTTGAACAAAAAAAGGTGAGGAATGGGATTTTTTTAAGTTTCGGGTTCAAACTTGCCGCTTTCCTTGGTTCATGGAGTCTGTAGGGTCTGTGGTAGTTTCCAAGTTTTCCAGTTTTTGAAAAAAAAAATCGTGGATATTTGATATTTCTGAAACCACGTTTCGCAAAATCCACGAATAAGAAAAATAACGAAAATCAAAACTTGCTTTTCCAACGTTAAAGTTGCAGGAGCTGTTTGGTCTTCGGGATGTGCCAGCTTCCAGGACTGCGAGGAAAGATTACAAGGCAGTTTCCACGTTCACAGGTTTACAATCCAGAGGAGAGATGGTGTACCGGAATAGTAAAAAAGGTGAGGAAACGGGAATTTTCAAAAAAATTGGGATGCTATGGAGTTGAAAGAAAATTTTTCATTTTGACGCGATTTCTTTGATTTTGAGATTTTTTACTTTTT
This sequence comes from Caenorhabditis nigoni, assembly GCA_027920645.1. NCBI lineage: Eukaryota > Metazoa > Nematoda > Chromadorea > Rhabditida > Rhabditidae > Caenorhabditis > Caenorhabditis nigoni. The sequence continues at coordinate 11,268,390 of CP115867.1, read as the reverse complement.
AGAAGTTTTGAGTGTCAGATTTATTTTTTGGAACTTTTAGAAGAAATACTTCCGCGAAACTGTTCTATTTTTCGTGAATTTTTGCATTATTTTCTCCGATTTTTTATACATTTTCACCTAAAAAGAGCCTCCTAGAAGTCATTTCGTCCCTCAAAAAGTAGGCTTAGCCTGTAAATGTAGGCATAGAATCCTAAAAATTTGAAAAAAATTCACGAGAATATATCATTTTCACGGAAATATTTATTTTCCAATAAGTCGAATAATCTAACTAATCCGGTCACTCAATTAGGTTTTGCAAACAATGATCTATAGGAGATGCATGAACATTCAAATGTGAAAATCGATGTAAGCAAGTTTCAGATTTCAAACGACAGCGTACAAGATGTCAGCGGTGGAGACAGTGGTCGAGCGGTTGGTCGAGCGGTCTAACGGTGGAGACGGTCATGAGGTGGAGACTGCGGACCAAGTCGCCGTCGGGACGCAGTAGTGAACTTGATTTCATTTTTGTCTTTTTTTTTTTGCTTTTCTTGCGCGTATTTTTTTTCGGCGGTGGTTTTTCGGGATATCTTTCAGATTCGGTGTCGTTGTTGTTCTCAGCGTTTGTAGTGGTCCTTCCGGTTATGTCTTGAACACAGACAGTCTGTTATCCGTCCGGTCATTTTGGGTCGTCCGTTGTCATTTGATATATTATATTTCTCTCCGTCCGGCAGTTAAAAGTGGTGAATGTGCTTCGTTTTCTTTTCTGTCAATATTTTCCATCGTTAGTTATCCGTTGGTCGTCGTCACTACATTTCTCTTTTTTGGCTGTCCGTCGGAAACTTCCCTTTGAAAACTTTTCCGTTGTCCACACAGAATATTTTCGCTGTCCGTCCATTTCTGGTTTCGAATTCGTGTTAATATCACGATTGAAACATTGGGTCTGGAAGAAGTTATTAGAGGCCCGGGAAAATTATCAGAAGAATGAGAGTAAAGACTGGTTTTAAAACTTCATTAATAAAATTTCTCAAAAGTGCTCCATAAATGATGTTGCCTGAATTTTTTGGTTTCTTGTTTTATGATTTCAAGAGAGCTTGTTCGAACAGAAACTAGACAGGACAAAAGGCGACCAATCTGAAAAAAATCAGAAATTCAAATTTTCGAATCTCAAGTTTAGAATATTTCTGAAGGTTTCGATTTTGTCTTTGGTCCAAAGCTTTAAAAACTCGAAATGTCAGAATGTTTTCGGAATCTGATATTTGTGTTTTTTCGTAAATATAATTTCAAAATTTTGGATTTTCAGGTTTTGAGAAATAATGCAGGAAATCTAAAAATTTTCAAACCCACGGTATCAACAAATCTCAAGAGTCTGAACATTTCAGAATTCAAAAGTTTTGTAAAAATGAACTAAAAATGACCAAGTATAGTCTCTGCAAAATTTGAAATGATGACAATGTTTCAAACATGTTTTGTATTTCTCTTTTTTGCTTTAAATGTTTTTCTTTCTTTTCAAGTTACAAAATTAATAAAGTTTATTGTTGTGAACAAAGTTTAGGAAATAAATAAATCAAAATCTATAGGATTAAGTCCCGTTTTCAGACCATAACATCTCCTCTCTTGCTCATTTCTTCGCTAGCGATAGCCAAAAGAGAACGTCTCTTTCTGGAACATCCTCCTCGAGTGCATCCACAAGAGCATCCTCCTCCCTTTAAATTAATGATTTTTTGGTGTCATGAATCTCAAAACTTACATTGGTACAAGCATTCGTGCAGACTGGCTGACAACATTTACAACAGGTTGTGGTGGTGACTGGAACCAATACAGTCTGTTGGACACATTGCATACATCCCGGAGTTCCACAGGTGCATGGAGGTGGAGCAGATGGGCAACATGTCTGAAAAAGTTTGACGATTATTGAAATTATAGTAGTTGAAAATGAATAACAGTAAACAATTAAAGACATACCTGTCCACACATTCCCATTGATCCACATCCACATCCACTCATTCCTCCGCAACATCCACCCATTCCACCACATTGTCGTTTAGCTCGAATGGCAACTGCTGTTGTGCTACTTGGTAATTCAGATGACGTGTCATCAGAACTTGAGAAAATGGATGCAGAAGAGAATGCAACATTCAATAGAAGAAGAAGGGCAAAAAGTTTAGTGTTCTGTTTTGGATATTGCATGATTATTTGAAAGTATTATGCTCTAGTGATCAGTCCAGAAACACTTTTATAGATTTACCGTCCCACGGATGTTTGCATTGCGGTCTCCACTCGCGGGCAGCAATCAAGATTTTTTTCTCTAGGTGCCAGCGCGAATTAATCGAGAAAACACTTGAAAGAGGCTCGATTTCCGCATTGGTCAAGCGATCATTACTCGGCACAGATTGGAACGTGGAAAAAAAGTTGCAGAGGGAACGAAAAGAAATCAACTAGAGACTATGCACATAATTCTAAATTTTTTAGGAACTATAGGAATTGCTCAGCTGGTTCTTCAACTTCTAGCGTTTTTACACTTTTCCCACTTTTGTAGCTTTTGATGTCTATAGTAACTCTTTTGACTTCCAAATATTTTCCTCTACAGTAATCCCTTTGATTTTCGAATATTATCCCTACAGTAATCATTTTCATTTCGAATGTTTTTTCCTACAGTAATCAGTAATAATATCTCACTGTTAAATATTTTCCATAAAGTATTTTTTTGTTTTCGAATATTTTCCCCCTACAGTAACCCTATTCAATTTACAATATTTTTCCTACAGTAATCTATTTCACTTTCGAATATTTTTCTCTACAGTAATCCCTTTGATTTTCAAATATTTTCTCGCTATAGCCATCCCTTTGATTTTCGATTGTTGTCCCTACAGTAATCTTTTTTCATTTTCTAGTTTTTTTGTCATACAGTAACCCTCTCCATTTTTGAATATGTTTCCTACAGTAGTCCTTTTGGTTTGCGAATATTTTTCTCTACAGTAATTCCTACAATAATGATTACTGTAAGGAAAAATATTGGAAAATAAAATTGTAGATTACATAAGGATTCTTTCCAGATTGACCAACGAAGAAGCTCTGATCAAGTTATTCAAATTCTTGAGTTTTATATAGTTTTTTCAAATAATAAAGTTGGCAACTGTTCGAGTTTTTTAACATAAATTATTTTTTACAATCCTTATCCAATGTTGCTCTGGTTATCAAATTTCTGAATAACATGAAAAACAAAAAACAAAATTCAAAACCAATTATGAAATTTCATTTCAACGAAACCCCTTTTTCTTATCACAATTCCATGTTCTTCTCACTATCTTCCAATTGTCACTCACACCATTTATTCAGTTATTCCCAAATATATTCCAGAATTTTCCCCTGTTTTACCTAAAGTTTTTCATTAAGATAGCCTTTCGTGTCCTGCGGAAATCTGATGAAAATTCTACGATGACCCTGATCAGTTTCACCTCTCCATCTGTGGTGTCGTTTGCGAGTTTTCTGCGGTTGTCAGAAAGAAATAAAATTCAAATAAAACAACGCTTTCTTTTCCGTTTTCCCCTTTTTAAGAGAATACTTCTTCTCATTAAAAAGAAGAGTACTACAAAATGGTTTAACTCTGAATCAAACTACCTTAATAGAGACAGAACGGATGACAAAGAGATAATGCAATAAGTCTTGACAGTCAAGTTGACACTACCATAAATATTATTGTTTTAGGGTGAGGAGGTAATAATCCACGTCACAAATTTTGAGATAAGATGGTAGTCGGTGGTCAACAATCGGTGTACCACCAGTACATATTGTTTTATCTCATCAGATGTCAACTAGGCACGATTAGAGTATGTGTGTCGTTCATAATGACAGACTCAGAAATCGGATTTTTGTAACAACGTTTTTTCAACTTTTTTGAGTATCTTTTTCTAATTTTTCTATTGATTCCAAGGCAGAACTAGCGGTGCATTATTCTCAAATTAATTTTCGAAATTCTAATTTTTACTATGACAGGGCCATGTAATCAGTTACTATAGATAATAATGGTTCTCTTGCAGTTCATTTTTGCTCAATCATTTTTTCTGAATAGCAACCTCTCGATTATGATGAACTAAGGGCCTTGTCATAGTTTATTTAGGAATCAATGTCTTTGGAGAAACTAAAGTTGATATGATATAACTCAACGAGTACTACAAAATGATACCATTGAAAAAACTGTGGTTTGTCTATGAATAAAGCTACCAAAGACACCGGCTGAAAAAGAATAGGGCCCGGATCAGCCACTTTATGGCTGACAACTCTGTCCATTGACAATATACAGTTTTCCAAATAATATCATTTTGTAGTACTCATCGAGTTCTGTATATCTAATTCAGTTTATCAAAAAATACTATGACAGGGCCATGCAATCAGTTACATCTAATTGCTCGGTCCCCGTCTCTTTCTTCTAACCTCAATCAACTATTTTCAGTTGCACAGTTACTCTTTCACGCCACACTGTCTAGTTTCAAAGCACCACGCCACTCTAATTACATCCAAGTGCATCACTCCTCGTGGTTTTTTTTGTTAAACAGCTGATAACTATAACTACAACCGCAGACCACCCCCTATGACCTTTTATCATCGAATCTCTCTTCTCTCTCATCTAGTCACGTGGTGATTTGAAGACGTGGAAACAGTAACAGATACATATTCAGAAGGCAAGACGCCACTCTACAAATTTCTGTCCATTTTACATCTGTCTCTCTACTCCCTCCTCCCATTTAATTGGCTGTCAGCCATATCATTATATCAATTTTCACTGTGTTCTCTCTCCCTCTCTCTTGTTTCTACAGTATCTTTGAACACTCTCTTATCGCTGCTATCATCCCTAATTCCTCTCCATTTTTCACTCTATTATCAATATTTTCTTTCGTCTCATCAATGTATGAATTCCAGTTGGGCGTCTAACCAAAACTAAAGAAAGCATCGGATCTTTTTTCTGTATATTTCCGCTTGCATATCAGCTTCACTTCCAAAACTCACACAGTCCCGGATCTACAGTAATCCTAATTGGAACCTTCGAATTTCCTTTTTTAATATTACAAAACCTACATTCTCATCTAAACTGTTTTCAATAACAATTTTTTTCAGCCATCTCATTTTTAGACTTCTCAATTTTTCTCAATTTCAAGAGCCTCTTTGTATTTTTAATCATAATAATTGTATCTACTCATCACTACCATCAAGGCTGAGCAAATAGCGGTAGTTGGTAGGACCTATCAATCTGTTTTTATTTTCGAAACTACCCCCAGCGACCCTAAAACCACTAAGGACGGCTTAACCCCCGTATCCTATCTATCCCAGAAGTGCTTTTTCAAAATGCTGCGGCCATTCGTGGTATAGCCTTGATTACCATATAACTTCCTTGTCTAGTTATCAGCTGGTCATATATAGACACTGATGTTTTTGGAGTTGTTCCTAATTATTATCATTACATCATCAAATGAAAGAACTATTGAGTAACCAAACAGAGTTTCACTTTGTTAACCAAATTCAAATCGAAAATTCCTGCCCTAATAGAGGTTCTATAGTTTTCGTCTAAAAGCTTTTTCCTTAAAATCTAATTCCCATCAATTCTGTTTCTGCCTCTCCTATTATTTTCCATCTTTTTTTAATTTCTTATCAGTTTGTTATTCTTTTTTCAGGCTATGATAGAATGTCCCAACTTGTGAAACAAATATCTGTGTTTACCACCGCTGAACAGTATCAGAAGATAATCCATCAATTGGTATCTTATTAACAATCCTTTTTGTACTTTTCAAAGTTTGAATTCCAGCTTGGACAACTTTCCAGAACTCGAGAAACCGTTGCTGATGAGGCAGCTGTCGAGAACAATATCCTGATAATAAGAAACCACATTGAACAACTTTTGGAAAAACGATTCGTAGGTAAGAGATATATGTTCTAACATTCCGAGTTTTGATCTGTTCGACGCATTCACCCACGTGGTGGGGGACAAATTCTATCTGAAGGCGTTGATAATCTGGGAAGAAGAAACAAGAAGGAGTAGGGGGGAAGATAATGCAGATAGAAAAGATGACACTGACAACGATGCGCTTTTGATTTACGACCACATCCAAAACGACAAATTGATAACGATGAAGATAGAATCATCTGTCCACAAACTATGGATACAGATGATAAGTGGGGGGAAAATAGACCAACAGCAAAAAAACATTAGATGGACATTAGGAAGATCAGAAATTTTTGAAAGGGTTTGAAAATATTCAATTCCTCAAAGTTAAGAAGGAATATAATCTTGACAAAGGGGGATAAAAAGAGCGGTGACATAAGGAAGAATCAACAAAATTGAACAAATGTTTAAGAACTCTAAACCGGTCTACAAAAATCCTTTCTTTCAGTTTTGGCATCCCCGGAACTTGGGGACGATGAGTTTGAAGACGAGTGGAATGTTCTTGTTTGGGGTCTTTTGGTATGCATTGTCCGTCTACCACAAACAGTCGAAAAAGATTCAACAACTGAAAGTCTGAACCTTTACTTGATTCGCCTGATCAATATGGCTCGTCCTCTGCGACTTCCAAAAGTGTCAACAGAGAGAGAACAATGGTGGAATCAATTTTTCGATCAATTCAACAACCTCTTGCATTTTTTGCACGGATTGCTCTCCCAGTTGCAAAATCCAAATAGCAATGTTGAAATCAAGATGAGAGCTTTTTTCACGAGACAGGTATTCTGATAGCTGGAAGCGAACTTTATCAAACAATTTCAAATTTCAGCTCCAACCATGTTTGGCCGCATTTCGCCGAGGATGTGTGGAAAATTCACCGTTACTTCATACGGAACTCAGAAGAGTTCAAGTTGAACATCTGTCAAATCATGGAAAACTTCTAGAAGATGACTTACGAGAAATCAAAAAGTACTACTCAAGTTTAACATACATTTTGGGTATTCTGGCAGTCAGAATTCAAGGTCTCCGATTTGAATGTCAAAGTTCTTCAACGAATATGTATGCTACACCAGATACTTTATGGCAATTATTGCAAGAAGTAATGATGACTTATGAGCAAGTTATGAATGATGCTTTGATGTGTAATGAGCCGAGTGGCTCACCAATTATGGTTACAAATAATCTCTTCACATTCACATGTTACTCTTTAAATAAGGTAAGGATAGAAACGGCCTCCTTTTAGACATCCTATTTTCAATGTTTCAGACTCTCTTTTACAACTCCTTCGATATTCAAATAGTCAGTGAAGAGACAGCATCGGTAATTCAGAATGAGATAATTCAGTGCAGAATGGGATCAAGTTCTCCGAAAGAACCAAAATTATTTCCTTCTGCTGCTCTGATTGCGATGAAGCCAACAACAGGAGTGAAAAGGAACAATGCAACTGCAAATCAAAAAGGAACTGGAGGAAATACTGCACACAAAAAATCAGATGTTAATAGTCAGGAATTTGTCACAATTCCTGCCTTGTTCAGTGAGCCAGACCGAGCATTTCAAACTACTTATCCGCACTTATTATGCACAACCAGACAAAAAGTTAGAACTATTTTTTGACTAAAAAATACGAATTTCATTTCAGGATGCCGTTCTTCTGGACACAAAATCTGGTGCAACTGGAAAACGGCCTCTGTTCTATTTCTACATTCGTGCTAAAACTTGGTCTCCATCTGGTGATGATTTTTATGTCCGAACGTTATCACTTCCATTTACAATCAGTACGAGAAGAAATCAAGATTGTCAAGTACAAAGAATGAATTCATCGTATACGGCAACTTGCTTTTGGATGTACGGAACTTGTTCCTTCAATGGATTACTTTTGAACTGGAATGAAAATCGTAAGTCATATTTTATGGTTCACAATAGTCAGACCTGTGGAAGAGAAACGCCGGGGTGGCCGTAGCGACAACTACAGTAACTTAAAAATAGTTGTATTTTCCGGATTTATTTTTTCGATTTACGTCCGTTTTCAACTTTGTTACTGTCAAAAATTTATATTTTCCAATTTGTTTGGGAAAAAACTGAGAACTCGACGCACGAAAATCGAGAAAATAAATCCGGAAGTAAACGTTTGTTCAGTTTAGGTTACTGTAGTTGTCATTGTGAGACCTTCGGACACGGTCACCGGCCTTTCTCTTCCACAGTTTCTGAACAATAGTGCCGAGGGACAAAAAACTAAAACCACTGATTTCAGCATTGACATGGACACAATTCAAAGAACTCACACGCCGGTACTTCATGGTTAACGGAGAAGTCAAACGTACAATGGAGGAATCAGATTATGCTCTGTTGGAAGACAAAATGCATTGTGAACAGTGTGGAGACGATACCGATGATCAACATGGAGAGAACTGCATTAGTTTCAAGAATATTCTCTGTTCCCACTTGAGATTTGACACTGACACCGTCCAAATGCGATTCAGTGTTTGGAGAGGAATTCTCGAAGTTCTTCAGATATTTCAAGATCCAAAAGCAGCTGTCAAAACCCTTTGGGAAAACTATCTAATGCACGGATTCTTGGATACGCAGGCAGTTATGAACCTCTTGATTCCACGTCACAACTGCATGGTCATTAGGTTGACCTACATTCTGGGTGGAAGTGTTTGTGTGAGCTACCGTACCCTTTGCGGAGAAATCGTTCATCTAGAGCCATTGGAACTGAAGAAACTTCAGGCGAAAAGCATTCTGGAGTACATTTCAGATATCGCAGAAACAGCCAAAGTGAGTCCGTGGAAGATGGAAAATAATATAGAAAAGTGTTCAGATTGACTATCTTCTCACATACAATTTGGATTATATGCCAGTCTCCAGTGTCATTGAGAAGTACTTCAAAGTGGATGATGTGAAAAGAGTCAGAGGAGTTTCTTCTAATATAACGGACAAAGGACCATTGAATCATGTTACTCATGTCAAGTGAGTTCAAGCCCAAAATTATGTTAATACAATGAAATATAATTTCAGATTCACACCTCTCCGTGTAGCAGTTGTTGCTTGTCGAGAACATACTCCTCGTCCATCACCACGTCCTTCTGAATCTCATGATATTCCGTCGTCATCATCTGCATCTGACTGTCTGTTCAATGTTCCAAGTCTGCCACAGAGATATGAGCATCACCATAATCAGAATCACGATCCAATGACTTCAATGTCTCATATGATGCCTTCGTCTTCATCCACGTCGTCGCCTATCAATACAACTCCAACAATGATGCCTCCGTTACCAATGAATCAATCGTTTGAAATGCAATTGGAAGCCCTGATGAAACAATACGGAAAGACTCCCCAAGAGGTAAAACTAGAATTCGTATCACGCTTGTACAAAAAATCGGAGTAGTGGAAGATAAAAGCTTGTGGGCGGGGCTAACGGTTCCCGTAACGAAAGGCACCGTAACCTAAAATTTCTTTTCGGCAACCTTTGTGTTGAAAACCCCAAACAATTCGGAGAAAAACTGTTTCCTAAATCTGAAAAATTCCTGGACTTCCGTGTGGATTTACGGAGCCTCGCCCAAATATCACTACAGTAGTAAACGAAACTTATTTCTGTGAATTTAGTGGGATTTACTGGATAAAATATAGATTTCTTTGTATGAAAATGATCGCTAGTATCGCGCTTTCTCGTAGGTCAAAAAGCGAAGGTTTTAAAATTCTCAGGTCCCAGTTTTTTTAAATTCAAAAATAGCTAATTACGGTAGTTCAGCCGTGGCGCAGCTATCAGGTTTTCTCTTCCACAACTTCGGTTTATGCATATCAGCATAATAAATAATTTGAATCATATTCTCAGGTGGTTGAAACTGTATCCTTCGCTGCGAGACCCAGTCATCATCATCTCGAAATGCTTCCACCGCACAATCCAAATCTTCGTTCGGCTTCTTCCCTTGTTCCACATCATAACGCTAGTTTCGAGGAATTCATGGATGATCTGACGAACAGCTCAAATGATGATTACATTCCATGCCTTGACTTCTCACATACTAATCACTTTCTTCGCGTTTAGTTTTTCGAAATTCTCTTAATGTTCTCACATTGTAGTCCAACTTTATTCTCAATTTGCTGGTCAAAAAGTTTTTGTTTTTTTTTCAAATTTTATACACATCCTATTCAATTCTACACAACTACATTCAGATTTATAGGATCTCGTTATTGTTTCTTTTTTGTAACTGTTTTTTCTTCACATCAATAAATAATAAAACGATCTTCATATAAATAAAAGCATGCAAATAAATAATAAATTAAATGATACTATCATTCCATCCACAACTCGACTTGCCGATGAATTGTTTCGTATATTCTGGAGCGCTCCTAGAAAAAGAAAGAAATTATTCAGATGTAATTAAGATTTGCAGATACTTCTTCTGGAATGCAATCGGCCAAGTTCACAATCTCGGTATCTTCATAGTATGCACCAGGTTGTATATCCTCTCGTAGAACTGTGTGCAGAACAAGAATAGCTGCCATTTCTGGTTTTCGAAGAATCCACGGAAGAATCGTGGCATTCAGGTATCGGACCAACGGATTTGCATTGTGATAGAGGTGACCTGGAACTGTTCCAGGATGAAGGCTCACTGCAGTCACATGTCTGAAAAAATAAACATATCGAGGGACCGAGTAGCATTTAAAGAAATACCTTTTTCTTGAAACTTCATTTACGTAAACTGCGAGATTCAGTTTTGACGATGCGTATGCCTGATATGGTCCAGCGTAGACACTCAAGAAATTCGAATCTCTCGAGTAGCATGCCATTCTGGCTGTAGCTGATGAGAGGAATATAGATCTTTTGATCTCATTCTGCAACAATTCATATAGCATCACTTGTCCAACTACGTTGACTGCGTTGTGAAATTCAACGCCATCTGCTGTTCGGATCTCTGGAGACAACATAACTCCGGCAGCGAAAATCGCGAGATCGAAATGATGGTGTTTCAATTGATTGGCAAGGAGGAGAATCTGAATACATCAGTGAAAATAAGGAAACTTCCAAACATGAATTTCATTACCTGTTCTTTATCTGTAAGGTCTAACTCATAGTACATGTTGTTATCCTCACTTCTCAGAAGTTGTCTAGCAGAGAATTTGTGATGAACTGTAACGTGCGTCTCGAATTCCGGGTTCTGTCGGAGAATTTTGACAATCTGGGAAATATATGACTGTTTCGATTTAATAAACTTTCTTCCTAACCTGACTACCAATGGTTCCATCTCCCCCAATAACGAGAATTTTCCGAATTTGTTTGTTTTTCGAAGACCACAATCTGGACAAGAACACTTCCGTTTTCAAATCCTGCAATAACAATTTTTGGAATAAAACAATTTATGAGTTTTCTATACATTGATTTTTTCCCATTTGTCAAACCAAGCTTCTCGGAGAGCAAGCCATGCAGCTAGCAGATAAATGTGAATAAAAACGAGTAATTCAACGAAGAAATCCGATGCGGGAAGTAAAGACAGTGGCTGAAATCGATTTTTGGTTTTATCATTTATTCAATTTAGATTAATAACCTGGTAGAACGTCCACATGTGTTTCAGTACTCCCCAGCCACGTCTTCCGTTCTCTCCCCTCATTTGAATACTGCAGAATTCAGTAAATTGTGTTGTCCGCTGATGTTCTTCACATCCTCACAATCAGATATTTTCAGCTATGCAATGAAATGTGTGACGAGCAATTTGTATTTTTAACTTTGGAATGCTTTATTCATAACTTTTGATTGAATAGTAATGGACATGGAATTGGGTGGGTTGAGACGAATAGGGGTATTTCGGTTCCTCAGTTTTCATAAGGTATCCGTAATTTTTAGAAAAAAGCGTCACGAAAAAGGAAAGTCACATCTATTTCATAGAAAAGAAAGTTTGTGACGAAAGTGAATTTAACATTTGGAAAGGGGGAAATTACAATGCAAAAAGGGAAAAACGGGTAAAGCATGACAATCGGTTGATGGAGGAGGAATGGCTCAAATAAATGATTGGAAAAAAGGCACTTTTTTGATACTAGATTTCTGATGCAAGTTGTTAGCAGATCCTACGAAACAGGACGAGGTGACATCGGCGGTGTCTGAGCAGGAGTTGTGATACGTGATGATGAGAATCCGCTGCGGGGTGGTGTGTAGTTCTTTCCTGCGTGAAGCGATTCGCGTAGACGACCAAGTCTTTCGAGGACCGCTGCTTGACGATCTGTAGTTTTCTTCATCGCTGACAAGGATTGACGGGCCGGAGAATTCTGAAAAAAGAACATTGTTGTCGACTCAGCCTTCACGAAGTACTTACCACACTGGCGAATTTTGACAGATTTGGAGGCAACTCTCCCGAGGTGCCTGCCAAATTCAAATGACTTCCACGTAGAGAAAGATTCTGAATGGATCCTCGGAGCGACGCCAAAGAAGGACTGCGAGAGAGATTAGTTTCTGCAACGCGTCTGATTTCCTGCGATATTATTTCATCGTCTCTGCGGATTGTTCCCTTCTGCTCGAGTCGCTGCATAAGACGAGAGGCCGGTCGCGAAGTCGGAGAATCGTGGTCGCCTCCGTTCAAGAAATTATTCATTGGTGAGCTGAGAGCGCTACGAGCGCGAGACGGTGTCTGAAACATACTTCTTAAAATTTTTCGAGTAAACGGCTGTTACCTTGAACTCAAATGTTTCTGTCGATTTGTTTGGTGGTGAGCAGGGTGCAGGATGTACATTTTCAGTAGAAGAAGGAAGAGGTGATTCAAAATTTCTGAAAATTCGTATATAAAATTGGTGAATTTCAGAAGGATACTCACTTATGATTCAAATCTGGCGAAATGCTACCTCCATCTTCGCCTCCGCTGCTGCTTTCTTCGAAACTCGAAGTTCTAATCTGATTTTTATGAGTTTGCGTCATTCTAACGGAAGGTGGCGATGATAGTCCAGTTCCTCTCATTGTTCCTCGTCGGATACTGCTTCTAGTGGCGATTGGACCGAATAGGGCGGATTGCTGCAAAAAAAAACCGATTTTATTTTCGAAAAAGTGGCGGATGCGACTCGAAATCTATGTTCGCGCAGACGTTAAAAAATGTGTCGTGAGATATCGTGTATCGTACGCAATCAAGCACACCACACCGATACCGTAGGATGACAAAAATGAGATTCAGAAAAATTGTTCTAATGAAGAATCGTTCTTGAAAATCAGATGAGAGGAGTGAAGAAGAAATTAAAAGTTGTGAAATCGCGCACATCTGCCGCGCAGATGTTCCCCAACTCAGGGTTTCGCCGAAAATAATGCGAGGTATCGGGTAGAGAAAAATACAAGAATCGGAGATAAAACGGCACATAATATTGCTCGTTGGGCTATAAAACCGCGGGTTTGTTTAATACGAAACACACTGTTCATTCCAAAGGAGATGCAGAATAGGATAAATATCTGTGCATTAAAAATCTACGGAGACCTTTTCACAAAGAAGCCGGGGCTAGTTAGAGATGCAACACTTGTTTTGCTGGAACAGGTATAGCTACTGGTCACTCAAGTGGTGATGTTTAGCACAAAACATTGTTGCCCTCTATCAATGTAGTATTACACACAAGCACAGAAAGAAGCGGGAAGAGGGAAAAGCAGCTATCTTTCTTATTTCTGTTCTTTTCTCTTCTCTTATTATTCACACACCGGTGTTGTGAGCGTCTGTTGTGTCCATCCGGATGATGATGGTGGACAAAACACAAGAGAAGACACCGACACTACCACCACCGTTTAGCGTGCCTTATAATTTACGACCCACTCTCAAATCATTTCTAAAGTATATATGCATTTTGATGATTCTGATTGCGATATATTCTTTCTGATGCAAATGACCACTTTGAAATGCCTTTGACAAAAAGAAAAGGATTTAGTTTAATTTCTGCCAGATCTCACAATCACAAAAAAGTTCTAGAGCTCACTGTCATATGAAAATCGGGAAAAATTAGGGAAAATAATTAGATCAACAAGAAAAATGTTTGTTCCAACAGTGTCCAAAACACAACTCGGAATCAACTAAAAAAACGGAAAATGAGGGGAAAGATAGAAGAACCGAGAAAAATTCGGCGCTGTCATCATCAATGTTGTGATAACCCCTGCAAAAAAGTGTCTCGGAAGGTGGTGGGTTAGCTGATGGTTTTTGATAAGAGGGGAATTCCGTTTTGTTGCCGAATCATACATTCTATTTTTGAACCGAAGGTCTCTACGACATATGAGAGCTTAAACGGAATAATGTCAGCTAGATTCTTTTTTAGAAACGATATTTAGATGAGGCTTCTAGTACTAATCACTGTTCAGTAGATGTTTCATAAAACACACGCTGCCTAGAATATATGAATTTTTCGCATAAAAAATGGACGAGAAAACAATCGCATAGGAAAGGTAAACATGAATCAAACGAATGAAACTTGATATGCACTAGCTCATGGCCTCCATCTCTTCCACGTGTATTTTTTATATGATAAAATTTGAAAACTGGATTCATGAAGGCTATAGCCGCGCGCTGAGATTTTGAAATGTGCACTTTCGAAACACAAGTGGATGGAGGAAAGTGTATGACCCAATGAGAACATTAAATGAAATGAGTGAAAAAGGAGGGGAAATTTTTGGATAAGCGTTGCTGGCCTATTCTTTCGGTTAAAAAGGATGATAATCAAAAGATGTCCCAGTTAGAGGGGTTGGAGCTATAAGCCTATTAGTGTGACCTGATGCTCCAGGAAAGACGTCATGAATGATGTGAAACACCTAGTAGAAACCCATAACACACTGGGTGTGGTAGTCACTGTCGAGAAAGGTTGTGACATCAAACAAGGTTAACAAAAATATGTCAAATATGGAAGAAGGGGGAGGAAGAAGCTCTCTTATCGTCTTACCGAAACGACTGATTCGGGGCGTCCATGGAATTTTAACACAGCAACACAAGGCAACAATATATGAGGTCATTGGAAATAAAAAAAGAATCAGCAATAGAGTTTTGGAAAGAAAGCTATACAAAAGCTCTGAATAAGTGATGATTCATGCTTGATAGTAACCGTACGGGAACACGACGAGACAAAAAAAAACTACTTATTCCATCAATGACCAAGTGTTCTTTTCTTCTCCTCGGCGTTTCTTTCAAGCTTACGCAAACAGTGTCTGCAGAGAGTTTGGCGGACAACCGGGGGTGGAAGGCGGAAGAATAGAAAAGAGAGAGGGAGAGGAGAGAGATATTATGAAAAAAAAACAAGGGAAATGATAGAGAAAGTGGAGAGGATTGGCAGGAAAGAACAGTGCTTGATAGTGTGATGTTCACTAGCTTATTGCCTTTTCAACACATTTTTCGCTCGCTTGAACATATATAGGTGTGCCAGCGAAGCATTGCTTCTCCAAACCATGTTTGTAAACACCTACCGTAGTCTCGTTGGATCTACGACCAACGCCGTCGAATTTGAAATTATTGTTGTTGTAGTAAGCACCCGAAGAGTTTGTCGGCTGAAAATTACTGATTTCTTGAGTGTGTGTGTGCGGAAAGGATTAAACTGAAACACGAAGTTCACAACGAATACATACTAGAAAATAATACGACCTACGAGTTAAGTAAGCTTAAAATGACATTTCCATACGATTAATCTTTGGTAAAACACTACTACAAACACAGGGATGTTCGGAATGACATTTTCGGAGTTTTTCAAAAAATGTCGGATTTCGTAAACTTCATAATGTTTTAAAATTCAAATTTCAATGTAGAAAGCTCATTTTCTCATCATAAATGGGCAAAAAAATGGTGAAAAATTAGCAAACAGATTGCGAAAACGAGGGAAAATATACTGTAAGTGTTTCCTCTCGATACCCGCAGCAAAACTTTTGTGTGCACCTTTGAAACACCGTAGTCCTAAACACTCTGATTCCGAAAAATGCTTCGGAAATAAATATGTTCCGATCGGAACGTTCGTTTCGAACATCCCTCCATCAAAATTTTTCGAAACTTTGGTTAATAAAAAAATGACCCCTTTAAAGGTATAAATGATTAAAAACTCCTTGAAAAATGAAGCACCTTCTGAATAGCCCGTGATTCCTCTCGATGAGATAATGGATCCCGATTCATTGGACAATAATAGCTACCCGATTTGAGCATCATTTCCGATGGAGATGGAAGCTCTCTATTTCCTGGAAGAGCTCCTTGAACTGGAGACGACACTGCCACGTGGCACTCGCTTTGACGAGGTAGAGCTAATGGCCGAGATTCCAGAGAAACCGGAGCCGCTGGCGATTGTTGAGGAGGAGGAAGTGGATCTGATCTGAAAAAAAAAGACTGATATTAAAAAAAGGAACGGAGAATTCATGGAAGTTCAACGACTCGTTGACGATTACATGATCATATGGAAATAGAGAAGAAAACGGGAACTGACACTTGGATTATGCAAAATTAGCATGAATATATGATGAGAGACCACCACCGACATACTACCACTAAACACTCCTCACAAATATGTAGATATTCATGCAAAATGAGCTCTTCCCTACTATTATTATTATTATTTCTACTCCCAACAAGAGGAAGGGCTGACCGAATAGCATGGAATTGAGAGAGACTCAGACTCATTAGCTCTATAGAAGAAGAGAACGTCGTTCGGTTTCGTTTTTACTGTTGGTCTGACCCTATTCTGAATTCTAAATTCTGGTATTGAGGAGAAAAAAGATCTCACACATACTAGGAATTGTTCACATAAAAAGGGGAGGTTGAGAACATAGAACTATGAAAAGAGTGGGAATGGAGGATTAACCCAAGAATCCCGTCGAATACTTTAATGTGATTGCCTAGTCTCCATCTCCATCAAATTTAGGGGTGGGATTAGGAGAAACAAGAGGGAATCAGACACAAGGAGTTCGACGTAAAGTGGAAGTTCTTCTTGAACATGAAAAAGGAGAAAAAAAAATACCACTTCTATTCTGTGGTTCTTAGTACCTGCTCAAAAAATGGAACGAACTTTCAAAACTAAAATCTAAAAACCTCAATTTGCTCACAATTCCTAAAAGGTCATAAAGTTCCCGGAAACCCTCTTTCGACCCTCAAAAATGCTTCATCCGTTGAAGCCAGTCTGCTGGCCATTTGTCACTTCAAATCTACATAAAATGCGCCATTTTTGGCGTATTGGTGGTTGTAGGAGGGCGCAGTGAGCTAAAATAAAGTGGAAGACATAAAAAAGGGAGAGTGGAATACGTCTATTTCTAGCTGGCACATTTGCATACCAAATTCACTTTCGGTGGTTCCCACGGCAAAGAAGGAGAAACGCGTTTCTCTCTTGGTGGTATAGTAGTTGTAAATAGAGAAAAAAAAAGGATATTTATCTATGCACAACAAACGTTAATACATTTGTGTGTTTTCAGTCAATAAAATAACTGAAAAGGAAGAATTTATCAAGTGAATATGCTGAAAGTTTTCGAAGAAAAAGTGATTCTTGTGTGGGTGGGAGAAGAAAATGTTTGCATAGAAAAAACCCATAAACTGGACGTTCTACACAAATTTTTATTGTCAATATTCGGTCTAAAAACTAAGAAACACACCGAAGATTCCTATAGCAACAGAAAACCAAAACAGGAAAAAAAAACACAAACTCCAAAGCTATGTTACCTGGCAGTCTGGTTCTGATCCTTTCCAACAGAATATCCTTGCTTTTCTCGACTTGTAGTTCGAACTGACCGCCGTCCTATAGAATTTCGAGTAAATGAACTGTCCTGTTTGCTTGGAGAGCTCTGTAAGGGCACACATAGAAGCTTTTACAACATCAAAAAGCATTGGAACCGAAAATAACTTATTCTAAAAAGACAACTTACAATTGAAGAAGATCTTCCTCGACTCGACTGGTTTCCAATGCTCATTGAAGAACTGTTATGAGATTGCTTCTCTGACTGTGGAGCGTTTTTCCTCATCTCAACTTCGTCCTGCTTTTTGTGCCATTCAACTTCAGACACTTCTTTTAGAAGACGCCTTCCTGTCTCGATGTCAACACCTAGTAATTTTTGCTCAAGCTCGCTGAGTTGTTCAGTTCCACCTTCTTCTTCAGCACCGCGGAGAACATGTTTATAGAGCTTGGCTCTTTTCAAAAGTTCTGCTTCTTTTTTAGCTTTCTCCATTGCTGCAGCGAACTGATCCGCACGACGTTGTTCTTCCTGAATATATGGTCTAGATGAGTTAAAAACGTAACTACCGTATTCCCTCTAATAAAAGAATAGAACCGTCAATTTTGAGCTCAATTAACTCGATTCTTGTCAAAGATATCAAAATTTTTTCAACTGGTAAAATATGTATCATTTTATCACCTATATTTTATCAGTTGACAAAATTTCGATACCTTTTACGGGAATCGAGATAATTGAGCTCAAAGTTTACGGGTTGGATGGACTACTATTAGAGGAAATACGGTACTCGATTCCTTACTTCAATTCTCTCTCTATCAGCTCTTTTTCTTGTTTCTTCTTCCGAGTTCCGTCTATCCTCCAGAATACGACGTTGCCGTTCAACTTCAAGTAATTCTTGACGCTCTCGATCTTCCTGTTCTTGCTCGAATTTCCGTCGCTCGGCGATTTGATCAGCGTAATTGTAAGTAATAGATCCAGTAGTACTACGACGGGTCAATGGGATTGGGTCGTCATCTGAAAAGATTCTATTAGAACTGAACTTCGATTGACTTTTCTCACCAGTGTAATCTGAAGTCGACTGTCTTTCTTCTCGATGGATCTTCTGATCTGCTTCAACGTTTTCCTTCTTCTTTTTCTTGTCTTCTTTTGACTCTTTGACTCCACTCACTCCAGATTCTGATGACGAATCATTCGATGATGTGGACGATGTCATAGCATTCAGAATAGTGTTATTCATAGAAGACGTCATTTTAGAAGATTCCATCATAGACGCAGTGATCTGTGGCACCAGTGGCGCAGGAATCGGTATCCCGTACCGCACTGAAAAAAGGAAAACATTTTGGTGAGGTAAGAAAATCTTCTCTTACTTCCATTTGGTCCAGTTGGAGGTGGTAAAGTCCACAAGCCCATCTGATCAACAGGACAAATCTGTGATGGATCGATGCTCTGAACTTTAGAATAAGGTGTGTATTGGCGAGGATCACTTACTATTGTGCTCACAGGAATTGCTCCAGCTGGTATGACCTGATAATGTGGGGCGAAAACCTGGGGATGTTGGTTAGTATGTTGCTCTCCACCCGATGATACAGAAGACGTCATCTGATGGTGGAAAGGAGCAATTGGATAGGGGAATGTGTACATAGGATACGAGTAGGGATGATGGGGATGACTATGTGGTACAGGCCCAGCTGGAGGAGCATGAAAATACTGATTCTGGTTCTGTTGAGGAGAGTTGACATCCTCCGACTGTTTTCTGTCTGGAGACGTCGTTGTTTCGATGGAATGCATACTCGTAGATGCCTCTTCACTGATCTTGGGGGTTGTGGATTCCTAAAAATTGATATTCTTATGATAACCTAGAAAGATTTTCGTGATATTTTATGAGAATCGTGAATGTTTGAAAAAAAAAGCAAAAGTTGGTAACTTCAAAATCTCAAAGGTCAATATTTTCCGAGCCACTAAAACGAATATTGCTATTTTGATCGCTTATCAAACAAAAAATAGTTGAATCAAGAATCATAACGTCTTCAGAAGATTTCCCTTAAACCGGATGAAGGCTCATGAAAACAAATGAGAATTATGTGTGGTTTCTGTGGCGAAGAAGCAAAAAACCCGCGAAAAAGCGAGAGAGAATTTCGACGAAGCGTGAAGAAAGGAAAGTGAGAAGAACGAGAAGGAGAACTTAATCGGATTACGGTGTGTGTGTGTGTGTGACTGTCAGAGATTCAATGAAAAGATGCAATCGTGCTTACATTTGAATACTGTGCCGGAGAGAGAAATGGAAAAAAAAGGAAGAAAAACATCATGGCTGTTGTAGAACATTTTGCTTTGTGACAGTTTTTTTAAACTGTAAGGTACTCTAGGGTTCTGGAATTATTAATTTAGGACTAATATTATTCGGGTACAAAATATCGGAGATGTAGACGAGAAACGCCGGTGGCCGTGGCCGAAGGTCCCACAACGAAAAATACCGTAACCCAAAAATATTTTTTCCGGACTTTATTTCATTTTCGTGCGTTTTCTGAATCTTTCCACTAAAAACTTCGATTTTTTGCAAAAAAAATTACAGAAAAAAACACATATTTTAGGTTATGATAGTTGTCGTGGTGGGACCTTCGGCCACCGCCGTTTCTCCTTCACAACTCCGATTTTTTGTGCCAGAATAATACTATACTTTTGACACAGCTGAAAAGAACAATTCTAAGGGAACCGATGATTCAAATGATTACTCATCAGTTTTTGCGTCGGAATGCAGAGATACGGCGAGATAGGAGCAAGAAAACTACTAAACCATCTAGATTGGCACTTTCTGAGAAACTTCTTATTAATCGAACCAGATCGGAACATCTGTCGAATGAATCTTGTAGATAGAAACTGACTCGTAGTGTTCGCAGTCATCAGGAAAAGAAGGAAAAAAAAGAGTCCATCTGGTGCATTGAATCGAAAAAAAGGGGACAAGAATTCGGAAAGAAGAAGAGAAAGTATTACGAAATTGTTCCGGGAGTCATGTTGAGCCCAATTGATGAGCCTCCAGAATAGAACCTCTTCTTTAGAATCCAGCTGCTTCCACGATCGATTTTTTGAAAAAAAAGTATTTGCTGAGAATGACAGAAACTTAAAAAAATAATCAATGATTGTCTCCCAACGAGATTCTTCTGATTGACATGCTCCATGCACTCAGATAAGGATTCATTTACTTTTAATTCGAATTCCGGTTGACACCTGAGGGAGGTCATAAAATAAAAAAGAAGGTCGTTAACCTAGGGGAGTTGTTGGTGATTCTAAAATCGCAACATTTCGAGTGTCAATTGATAAGCTATCACATGCTCTTCGCCCCCTATTTCGAATAAGAAAAAACGATAAACCAGGAGACCAAATGGAGGGAGAATTCTAGGTCAGCAGCAATACAAACCAGTGGCAAATTGGTCGGAAAAGCTTCAGAATTGTGTTGAATGGTGGAAGAAGAAGGGCTTCTGGATGATGAATCATATGGTTTATAACAATCACGATCAATGGGTTGGAAATTTGAACGGGCGGCTTTTGAAAATGAAAGGATGGAATTTCAGAAAAAAAACTTACTACAGGCTCTTTTGGTACAAATTTTCGGAGGGGAGAACCGCCTCCAGGTGTCAGATTCTCTCCAAACGGAAACCATTCTGGACGACTTTCGGACTCTGCTGAAACGAGAAAAATTGGTTGAAAATACAAAAGAAAAGTTTTTGATTAAAAAACCTTTTTCTTTTTCCCATTGTGCTTGCTTCTGTCGTAGGTAGTCTGAGCTTTCCTGGCGGATCATTGAATTTTGACTGAAAATAAAAAATAGAGTAAAAGATAGTGAGGGAAGTGCAAAAGTGTTTTTTCAACAAAAAAAGGAAGGGAAAATACGATAAGAGGCACTTGCAGAAAGAAAACATGTGACTTAAATAATGTAAGCGACCAACAGGGCATACTGTAGTTTATGAATATTATGCTGATACAAGAGAAAGGCCCACAACGAAAACTACAGTAACCTGAAAATATTTGTATTTTCCGGATTTATTTTCTCTTTTTTCGTTAATTTTCGTCGAGGATTTTCGTGAAAAAAAAACCGAGATAATAAATCCGAAAAATAAAAATAATTTTTAGGTTACTGTAGTTTTCGTTGTGGGACCTTTCTTCTACTAGAATAATAGAAACAGTGGTTCAGAGATTTCCTGGCGTGTTTCTAAACATCGAAGAAATGGTTTCATCCGAATTTCAATGAAAGAAGAAGTCGTTAAAATGTCACATTTCGGATTTGGAAACTAAATTGGTTTTAGCCGAATTCAGATTTCTAATTAGAACTAGGACCGAACTATTATGACCTAGTTATCTAATTTGAAGTTGGAAAAAGAGAGCAAAACCATTTGGAACTATAACACATGAGACATGTCGTGAAATGAAATTGGTTGTTTTTGTTTCAGGTCATTCTTAAAACCAGTCTTTTTTAACCGAACCTATCTATGGAAAGAATCAAAAAATTCTAAAAATCGTACAACATCTATACCAGAACAACTAATAGTAACATTCGAGGAAAAGAAGAGGAAAAACGGATGAGAAAAAAGAGATAGGTACAGGAGAGAAGAGAAAAGAGAGTTAGACGGTAATAAAATTATGCGCCCTCCGAAAACTGTTCTTCTTCTTCTTTTGTCACCTCTTGTCGTCGTTTGGCATTGTCGTTGGGCACTTTGAATAATTTTATTTATAACCTCAAACAAGGAGGTCACGAAACACTTTACACTGATGTTAACGACTTTGAAATCGAGCTGCTGATGAGAAAGAAAATGGCACGTAAGAACAAGACCTATTTGTATATATCTCTTCTTGTCAAAATGGAGAATGTAAACTTATGTTTGACATTGAGCAAATAGAACTTCTTGAGTGATTTATCTCGTTGCTCAAGAGATACAAAATGTGACCGTATTTTTTATACAACTTGAACGTTGCCAGTCTTCCTGAATACAGAAAAAAAATCGTAAAAAACTAAAGCAAACAGTCATTTTTGTTTCATGCGCAAAGTGTCAAATTGTATTATTTTTTCCGTACGGAAATGCCTGATATATGCGGAAACTAGGGAAGAAAAAAATATCATTTGTGCGCATGAATATATTTGAAAGAAGAAGTCCGAGAGAGCACATGAAGTCGAAGAGACGCAGACAGATGAAGAGGGAATGATTCGAATATGTACAGCCGGCAGGTGGCTTCTGAAAGGGAAAAGAAGGGGGACACTGAGGATGCGGCCATTGAGAGCACCAGATGTTGGTTGGCACACAATGGTTATTTATCGGGAGACAAGTGACCCGTAATTCATGTTACCAGTAAGAGAGACACGTGTTTCTTAAGACTCCGGAATCTTCTAAATTGAGACTTAAGTAGTGAAAGTTGTTCCTAAATGGCAACTAGGGGTACTGTTTGGTAACAGAATGTAAATGAAGACGAGGAGAAGGAGAAGAAAACATCAACGAAGTAGGAAAAAGGGAAAATGAATGAAGACATCTCCCGCTGGGAAAACGTCGGTGACTTTTGGCGGATTGAGAAAACGGAACGAGCGGAATTGGAGAAAAGAAAACAGAGAGAAGAACGATGAGATAATAGGCACTTCTCATGAGTCAGATGGATTCTTAAATCAAATGAAAATTTAGACTATTGATGTGGATCTGAAGAGACAACGCCATCTATGATAGTAAAACTTTTATACCATAATCTGAGCTATTAATTTTGTTCGGAACGTTCGGAACAAAAGTAGAAAAAGGGATGTTCGGAACGGAATTCCCAAATTATCGAAAATTCAGGGCATTTTTTGAATGAAATTCTGAAGAATAAGTTTGGAATGAAATTCCGGTCGGAATATTTACGAAAAATATCTTTTCGAATGGAATCCCGACCGGAATATTCATTTCAGAAGTTTTTTTTTCATTTCCGTAATTTTTTTCAGAATCAGAGCTTTTAAGACTACGGTATATCAAAGGCGCACACAAAAAGTTTGCTTGCGGGTCTCGAGAGGAATTACTTTTACTGTTTTTTTTTTGCATTTTTGACATTTGTTTTTGTGGTTTTTCGCGCTTTTGTGTGGGGAAAGTGGGAATCCAAAATTCGAGCTAAAAATGAAGTTGTGAGAACTGATCGTATAGGCGACGTTCTTTTAAAACTCATGTCCTCCAGATTCGCGCCACCTCTTCCCTTTCCTGGTTATTGCAAGTTCTCTCATCGAAAATTTATGAAAAAAACGCCAATCTCACTAATCAAAAAGACCTAGAACACAAATGTTTTCCTTTCTTTCTCTCATTTACCCGAAACTGGACACTGACACCGATACACACCACTTCGCAGAGAAAAGTTCATAAATTGATAAGAAATCGGATTGCAGAAGGCGTCGCGGCGATTTTAAGTTTCCTTTGAAGTATGCCGACAATCTGTGACAACGTTCGGTAGAAAATTTCAATGAGTGAAAAAGAAAAAAATTGAAAAGCCCGCGCTAATGCGACGAAAATGCCTCGGGGGACTCCAGAATTCTCCTCGGGGACTAGAAAACCACATGCGGGAAAATTTGTTTCAAACTTCTTTTTTCGAACTGTTCTGACTGCGTTTTTCGTGTTTCTGCTGGTTTATCTTTCAAATTGCCTGCTTCTCATATAAAAATTTGTTCTTAACGACGAATAAAGCAAAAAGCATTGAATTTAGTTTCAGATGAGTGACACATCGGGGGAACAAGGGCAATTTTTCTCAATGGAAATCGCCAATAAGGCGCTGGTCGATGGTAATTTCGAGGAAGCGCTGAAACACTTCTTCGTCTGTATTAAGATGTTGCCAGTCGAACGGCGTGGGCGATATGAAGATCAGTTCGCTGCAGCAATACACGGTATTTCCTTTTTTCAGTCCTTCATAATTGAACCATTCAAATAATTTCAGGTTGGATTACTCAATCTTCGGAGCATGCCGCTCGCGCAGTCAATCTTTATCCACAAATTCGCGACTTGTTTCCAGAAACAGTACGAACGAAAATAGCTATAGTGAAAGCTGTTCAAATTTCGGGACAAGGAAAATGGCTGTTAAACTGTCTGCCAATTGTTAAAGAAGCGATGGCTTTGACCACAAACCCCGAAGACAGAGCCATTTTGAGAATCGCAAGAGTTAATTTGACAACTGTTCCGTTCCCACAATGGCACATTCGGATGGTCAATGATACAGTAAGAACAGGTGACGTGGTTTCGAAAAATATGAATACTTCAGATGCGGAACGAATTCTTCCTTCAAGCATTGACGGCCAGTATCAAAAGTAAGAGTTCTGTGGTATTCGATATTGGTTCGGGAACAGGACTTTTATCGGTTATGGCTGCTAGGTAAGTATATTATTAAAGTGAATGATCCAACTGATATTTTAAGAATGTCCAACCTGGTTATCGCATTGGAGGAAGATGTTTGTCTTGCGATGATTTCCAAAGAAGTTTTGAAGCGCAACAGAGTTGCAGATCGTGTTACTGTACATGCTAAAAACTCAATGCAGTTCGAAACAAGCCAAAAAGCTGATGTGATTGTGTCGGAAACAATGGATTGTTGTTGCTTCGGTGAACGGATAATTGAAACTTTCATCGATGCTCATGTCCGATTTGCTCATGAAAATACCATCTTCATTCCTCAAAAAGCTACTGTTTATGTTCGACTCTTCCAGTGCCGTGAAATTTTCGATATTCATTGTCAAGACTACAGTGGAATCAGATATCGTTCGGAGTATGTCAAAATCAACGATGAACCCACGGAACAACCGTACTGGTGCGCTGCCAGAGAAGATTACGCCGAGTTTGAATTCCTTTCTCCACCGCAAGAACTTCACACGGCAGACTTTTCGAGGCTAGACGTGCTGCAGAAATCGCTGAGATGTGAGGGATCGACAAAACTGAAGCCAAAGAAGAAAGGTGTCGCGCACGGATTCACTATTCATTTTGTGTGAGTATTTTGCTTTCAAACACTTTTCTATCTAAATTTTTTGAAGTGCCGACTTGACGGGAACTGGAGTTTTGGTAGACTCAGGCGACTGTCATGCTTGGGATTATGGTGTCGTTCCGTTCAAAGAGCCTTGTGTGGTGGATTTTGGCCAAGAATTGGATGTTTCTTGGAAACTAGTAAATAACCGGCTGGACGTATACAATAATTTCGTGAGTATATTGATGAGCTTTAAAGAATAACTGGATTTTTGTTTCAGTACTCTGAAAAGTTGCAAAAGGCCGGTCCGTTAATCCAATATCAAACAATCAGTATGGATAGGCTCCACAAGATTCGCGACGACAGTTATTTCAAGCAAATGATGGCTGAAATCACAGTCAATGAGCTTCCATTCACAGAAGATATTTCCTTCTGTGTACCAGCAGAGTGCGTGTTGAAGACATATCCGCACAAGGAGCCAACAGGAACTATTATTGGTGAGCCTAATTTTCCTTTAATTCCATCTGATATCAATTTTCTTAAGCCGGATTCATTCGTCACGATGGATCTCTGAATCAGGATAACATGTTCCGCATCGAACAGTGCGTCGGTCATCGTGACTTCGTCAAGAAAATCGTTCCTTCTCAAGTACGCATCTATGGTCACCTATTCTATTCTGACTATATTCACTTCGACGCCCGTCCTGATCCAACTGCACATTGCAAAGTTGATTTAGCAACAGTTCGAAACTTCAATCTGCGAGAGATGCGTGATATCAGATTGACACAGAGAAATGACATCGTTTTGGCATCAGAGGAATTTGAAATGATTTTCTTCGACAATGATCCAAACAACTACAGAAACGACCTATATGAAACGGTTACCAAAGAAATTACTGTGAGTTACTAAAAGTATCGAAGACCTCAAAAATAATGTGTGTTTTCTCAGGTCCAACCAAATTTGGGAGCTGCCGATGGAGTTCTATACGAGTTCGAAGTATTAGGAGTACGGAATAGCAAGCTTCGCCCTGTCGCCGCATTTCTGTTCCAAGACAGAATCCGAACTGGTGACCAACCGGTAAGTATTTCAAAAAAAAATCCAGAAAATTATATTATTCCATTATAGATAACTCTGTATTTCGATTACCACCTCGGTGAGATGCTCATCTCGCTCAAGGAAGATTAGAAATCACGACAATCTCGCAATCTCAACCCCTATGAAGGTTACTAATCTATCAGCAAACAATTCTTCGCCTCTGATAATCACTGAACGGTCCTCATCATTTTTCTATTTTGTTATATGATCACCAAGAAACTAGGTTCATCAAGCTTGTTTTTGAAATTCACCCATTTACTCAAAATTCTAGCACCGCCCATTTTTCTGTCGTTTTTGTTACATGGTTTTTACTTCGATATGCACGATTGATACATTACATTTATTGCGGTTATTTTCAAATTGCCCAGTTTTGTTCCATATGAAATAAACATTTTTATCCGTGCTAAAAAAGTTTATTCTTCAATATTCTTCTCTTCCAATTCCTTCTTGAAGACTTCCTTCTCTCTTCTAGCTTGATCTCTTTTCTTATTCGCCTTCACTTCTTTTGCTTGTTGCAGTCTCTGAAAATGTTATTCTGTTTTGAACTGATTTACCGAGTCAAACTCACTTTCAGTTGCTCCTCGTAACAATTTTCTCCATTTATTTGCCGGTCTAACACGAATTTCATCCTATCAAATGCAATTTCGATATTCTTTGGCAACAGGCGGGATTCGTGAACCTAGAAAGATGATGATGCAATTTCATTGTACGGTCCGTAATACCTTCACAACGGTACCAGTAGGACGATGTGTCAATTGTACCGCATTCTGAGCAGTATTCACTTTCTGACCGCCAGGTCCCCATCCAGAAATGTACTTTTGTTCACAGTCGTCTTTCTTCACTTCTGGAAATTTGTAGCCTTTCAATTTCTGTTTCGGCGTAGCAAACGTTCTTCGAAACATTGCCCATTTGAGAATCATTTTTCTGGAAAATAGGTCATCAAAACTTCAATTTGACGATTCAAAAAATATTCGAGTTTTTATGAAGAAAAAACGATAAAGCAACAATCGAAAGTAATGCAATTTAGAATTAAAACTGAATTTGAAAGTGAAAGCGCAAGACTAGGTGAATATCGGCAATAAATAATTTAAAGAGTTCAAACAAAACTGAAATGAAAAAAATAATCATTAAATTAGCCTACGAATAAGTATTAATTAAATAAATTAAACAAATTAAGAAGGCAGTACCCGATTTTGAAGAAAAAGAATCATTATGCATGAAAAAAGTATAAAAATAATACACTGAACATATGAAAGAAAGGAAAGAAAATGTGTATTTACAAAAAAAATGGTATAAAGAAATTATGAAAAATCAATAAATTTAGGTTTTATGAAGACTGTTGTAGCCGTAAGAAGCATTTTCGACACACCCGTACTGGCCGAGAAATATTCATTCGAGTAATGTGGGACTCGAATCGAGAGCACCTGGAAGAAATGTACTTTTTATGCTTTTTTTTAATCGGAGCTGTGGAAGAGAAACGCCTTTGTCAAAGATCCCACAGCGATAACTACCGTAACCTAAAAGTATAATCATTCTCAGGATTTATCTTCTCGTTTTGTAATGATTTTTAGTCGATTTTCGGTTAAAAACTCGGAAAATCAAAATTTTTGTTCGCGAAAAAATTCGACTGAAAACTCACGAAAAGCGAGATAAAAAGTTCGGTAAACAAAAGTATTTTAGGTTACGGTAGTTGTCGTTTTGAGATCTTAGACCACAGAGCTCAAATTTTTGTACCAGATTAATAGTTTTGGTTCTACATATGAGAAATTACTTACGTTGAACAAAATATTTGACCACAGTTCCTGCAATGATGCTTCCGATCTGCTAAAGTGAATTTGTGTTCACAATCATCACATCGCTGTCTCATAACATCCTGAACCCAATGATCAGCTCTTCCACCTCCTTCGCCTCCTTGCCAACACCAAACACGACCTATTCCATCACCAACATAAAGTGAACGATGATCTCTACTGGGAGCGATTGCGGTGATGGGAGCTGGATGAACATTGTCCGGTCGATTAAACGCAGTGTGCATTGTTAAGGCTGTTCTTTGAACGAGAACTCGCACAAACTGGGATCCACCATCTTCACTTTTCGTTGCTTTGTTTCCAGAAGAAGGACTTGCAGGACCTGATGACGTCACTGAAACAGATCCTGATCCAGAAATACTTGAAGAAGTTGCAGTAGTGGAACTATTCTTCAGTCGTTTCCGCTGTTTTTCAAGACGTGCTGCAATTATAGCACTTCCTGATGATCGATCTTCCATATTCATAATCATGTTTGTGCTTTCCAAAACTGGTTTTTCACTGACGCTTCCGTCGTTTTCAAACACAACACAAGAGTATATCTTCACTATTCCATCGGATGTTCCACACATGATAACATTATCATTGTCCCATTCATTCATCTGAAAATCAATCCTATTATTAGTTCTGGACCTCGAATCTTACCGTTGAAAATGCAAGGGAAATGATCATCTGTTGAGGATCAATAGCCGGTGCCACATCACAAGTATTCAGAACAGCCAACAGTTCTCCGTTCAGTGTCCAAACATGTAAAAGTGTAGAGCAAGCAGTTGCGATATCTCCAGTAGCATCGTTGATGGCAACAGCCAGCACGGCATGTGGATGTTTTGGAAGTTGACGGATTAGGAACATTTCAGATAGATGCCAAACTAGAACAGTTAGATCTCGAGAAGCAGAAACTAGAACTGCATGAGATTGGCTGGAAACCAAGCAAGTGATTGCATCAGAATGGCCATTCAGAACAGAGAGTTTCTTCATGGATAATGGCTTACTGTTCACTTTCCAGACCCTGCAAACGTTATTTTAGTGAGTGAACCTGTGAAGATCTGAGATCAAACTTACGTTATACATCCAGAAGTGTTTCCACAGAATAACGTCGTTTCATCTCCAGCAGCTGCACAAGTCATCTCATCAACTTCGCACATTTCATGGACACAAACTGATTTATCCGTATCAATCTGTCCCATTCTCACACTTCGATCCGGTAATCCCCAAGTGATGTATCGATTCGTTCCGATGAAAACCTTGTTCTGTTCCAAAGCGACAACTCCAATCTTGTCATTCTGATGGATTGATCCCACTGCAGATCGTAATTCTTTGAATGGCGTTTGTGGAGGTGTCATATTATGAATCGCATGATAGAACAATCGAGATGTTGTGACTCCTGGAGTATTACTGAATCCTTCCAAAATGTTGACCTTCTTCTGTGGATGTGGTTTCTTGAATAGTTGAGTTGGAATCTGTCCAAAGTTATTCACAAATCCAATCGTCGCATTTCTGGTCAGTGGATCGTCAATTCTCTCAAAGTCGACCGATCCTTCATAGAAAAGATGATGGAACAGATTGTTATTCTGAAATTCAGATAATAATTTCTCATTTTAAATTCAGCCTAAGCACCTTAACCGATTCCTCTCCATTTTGCTTGAATCCAAAAATCAGATCAATCCATTCATGAAGATGTGACGAAACGTAGTCACTTTCCAAAGCTTGACGATGTAATCGTACGAATTCTCGTGGATCTCCATGACACCAGGCAGGAAGAAGAACATCGTTGACAGCGATTCCATTCTGTTTGACACCCAAATCAAAACGATTCGAATTTGTGAACATTTCTGGAAGAGTGAAAAACTCTGGGATCAGTTCCTTAACATCTGCCATATTGTTCCGAGAAGCCGATGTCCATGCATCTCCAACACTGTGGAACATCCGATCAGCTAAATCGAAATGGCCTCCTTGAAGTGACAAAAACTGTTGAGTGAAAGGTTCCAATCGAACCAAATACGAAACAACAATCATTGCAGAAGAGTAGTGAGTTCCATACATATACGGAGGCGTTTCTCCAGATGGATCATCCCATTCTCTGAATCTCTTCAGAAACTGTTCCAGCCGATCCGGTGATTGTGCTCCCATTGGTTTCGAGAAATCACGGAAAGTTGAGATGTCTGTGAAATCTAGCTGAGGACTAGTGTAATCAGCCAACACCCATGGGAATATTGGATATTGGGACAAATCATTGTAGCATCTTCCAGCCAAAGTGTTCAAATGCATCAAGTATTGGAAATTGGATATGTTCCCATTCAACCATCTCTGAGTAACAGATTGTTGACCAATCAAAGATGATAGAAGTGATGCACCACGTCCTGTTGTCTCAATCGCCACATTCGATTTCTGTCCACCCAGAGAATCGGATCCACCAGAAGACAAGTTGATAGCCATTGATGTTAGTCTGTAAATTGGTTGTTCTTATATTGTTCAAAATCCATTCAAACTAACTTATCAAAAACTCGATCTCGAATTTTCTTTGGGAACGCCAACAAGTAATTTCTTCCATCAGAACTGAATACTTCCAGAGCAATCGGTTGAAGAAGATATCTTCTTTTATGAACTTCTCGTATCATATTATAACTGAACTTTGAACAAAGTCTCGAAGACTTCGGTGGTTGTGTAGCTCCAGTTGCTGGATAGGGTACAATTGGATCGTGCATTTCTTGACTCAAAAAGTCCAAATCACGGATTTCTTTAGTCTTCAGAAGAGTAAACCCATCAACCACATAGAAATGATCTCTTCCAAACAGAAGCAATCCTTCTGCAGTTTCTAATCCCTGTATCCTTGCACATCTGAACATCGAATGAAGTTGTTCTCCCTGTTCCAACAGCCTGAGAAGTGTCTGATTGTCTGGTCCAGCCTTCTTTTCCTCCTTCCTCTCTTCTTTTTTGTGTGTTGTTCCAGAATTATTAGAAGCCGAAGCGCTTGATTGGTTTGATGGTTGTGGGGAGACACCGTTGGCTTCAGATGGCAGTTTTTCAGAAATGGAAGACGTTGAATCGTCATCATCTTTTCTTTCTGAAGTTTCACATTCCTCTTCATTCAATTCTATACTTGTTCCAGTTGTATTCTGAGAACTTGTTGTTGCTGCCGTTGTGGAGAGCCTTCTGATAAGCGAAGAATTGATTTCTGAAAAAGTCACTGTTTGAAAATCATCGGATAGTTTGAAACATACGTGATAGATCTGTAAATGAGTAACCCAGTAGATTCGAAGAAGATCCGGATCCATCATCCGGAGATAAAATAGAAACAGATGACGAATCGATGATCCGAGTGTCAAGAGTCCGCCTCCGATGTATCAGACATGCTTCATAGTACAACTTTGAATCGAGAGAAATCGCAACTTTGGCTCTTTGAGCTTTAGCTGTAGGAGCTTCCAAGTGGGGACGGAATGGGTAGACATGATAGAAATTCCTATTTGGAATTAACTTTCTCCGCATCCTGGTTGTTGGTCCCTCAGTCAGATCCAATTTGAACTTTTCGAGTTTTGATGCTCGTTCTGGTCCCCAAATTCCTCGTTCTCGAGTCAATTCAGCTTCCCACTGATGCCAGTCGTGAAGACACCATTTTCGAACATGAGCATGCCATTCCGTGTATCTCGTACTTTGTGCTCTCACCAATTCTTTTATCAGACTGACATGAACTCGAAGCCACATAAATATCACTTGTTTATCAGCCGACGAATTCTTCCATGCGGCCACTGATCCAGGTCCTGTCGAGGGTAGAGCTGTAGTTGTGCTCATAGATCTCTTGGCCGCAAATCGAGTAATCCCAGATGCAACACGATTGAACTTCTGAAAAGTTAACAAATTAAAGAACCCCTATGAGTGTTTCGGAACATACCGAACTGATCTGTTGCTGAATGATATCCTTTGCTGTGTATGATCCACTCTGGGCTGCTGATCCTCCTGTTTGAATAGCTCTGAGTTGTGAATCCACAAACTGTTGCCAATAGACTCCAGCAGAATGGGACAGAAGAGCTCGAGCGGCATTGATATCAGTTACTGATTGTTTTTTGAAAGTTTCTTCAATCAATCCCTGTTTCGCACATATCACATCAGACCACACACGACAGGCACACATGGCGACTTGAGCACTGGTACGATCCAAATCAGAAGAGTTGTCCTGAAATTATGAGAATGAGAGGGGAGCCTGTTTCTAAAGAAACTGACCTGGAACAATACATCTGGCGTTACGGAAAGCATAAAGATCAGATGAGTGAGTGATGCGAAAAACCAGGCCTCGTTGGATGCCAAAAACAAGTATCGTTTTGATACCAAACTGCTCAGAGCATCCAAAACTGACAACTGAACAGGAACCGAATCAATGGGACGACTCAAAATGAAGAGAGTCATTCTCATTATGCATCCGGTGATTGGTTCTGCATTCACCGCCTTGTTCACTTTTTTACTCGCAATCACTTGAAGATGATAAAGAGTTGAGAGCATCCGCATGGATTCACTTCCAAACACCAATCCATTCCAAAATGCGTCGACTGCTCTTGAAGACAATACAGAAATATTGGATACAATTTGAACAAGATTTTGAGGTAGAGTGTTGGGAGGAAGGGCCGACGATGCTAGTAAATCAGTGCTAACGGTGTGTTCCAGAACCGAATGAAGAAGAGAAGTCAAACAGGCTACTTGAGTTTTTCGGGTGATTCCACTTTCAGATATATTCTGAAATTCAAAAATCAGCATTAGGGATTTTTCATTAGAACTTACATCCAGAATCACATCGATAATAGTATCATTCTTTGAAGAGTTCACTTGCAAGTTATCACTGCATATCTTTTTGAGCAAATCCATCACTATTTTAACATTTGGTTGGGTAAGGACTAAAAATTAGAAATAATATCGGATTATATTAATTATGAAACTCACAAGCTTGAAAATATTCGGAATCTGGCGAACCATCTTGACTTCTACGATTCGCTACTTCTGACTTCACTCCCATTGCATTTGTATCCTCAATCAACGTTGAAAACAAGGCGAGAACGAATTCATCGGAATGAGCAATGTTGAAGAATGCTGGAGAGTTTTGATACATGAAAGTGATCATCTGAATAACAGTCGATGGATTTGTGATGGTCCATTGTTGATGAATTGTTGATTGGTGATAGATGGAAGTCCGAATCATAGCGAACAATGGAATCAGAGCATCGAAACAGAAATTAGCAGAGTTGATGGCTTCAAAAACAGAACTAGTGGAACTGAGACCAAAGACATGGGTCCACACAAGTTCCATATTGAACTGATCACAGAACCTAAAAAATAATCTTTTTTAATTTGAAACTATCCAAAAACAATACCTCAAAGCTGGAATAGGCTGTCCAACAAGAACCGAAAGCATTGCATAGTATGGGTATGGTTTATCAGCATGAGCACCCATCAAATGTTCCAAAGCTGCAAATCCTCCACAGTTGGATAGTTCTGGATTAATGTCAATTTTGGATCCAACAGCTCCTCCGTGAGCTGAAACTGAGAAACCCAAAACTACAGCTGCTCGATTTCGGACAACAGAATCAGCTTCAGATAACCATCCTCCATTGGCAGATCCTTCTTTGAAACGAGTAAGAAGAGACGGTTGATTCAGAATGAGCAAAAGAATCCGAAGAGCGAGGTAGATTGTTCCAGAGTGGACTCCGGGGGACATTAATGCAAAGAGCCAATCGAATCCAAGAGTTCGGACTATCTGCTCACACATTTGTTGCTGAACTTGTGCATTCGAATTTGATAGGAAGTTGGCAATGATATTCAGAAGACGATTTCTGATATAAACATTGTGAAGTGCTTCCGATGGATCTTCTGTCAATTCTAGGTACATCTTCTGGATTTCAGCAATGTGGAATGGCAAATGAGAATCTTCGTAGCATTCAGCTTCACTTGTTGGAAGTGTTGCTGCGATACATTGTCCCACTTTCAGAATACTTCGACTATCACATTGCGGTTGAATGATTGCAGAAATCAAATTGAATACTATTTCATCCGTGTTTCGAATCATTGATGGTTCGTCATGAATGATCAGAAGAAGTCGTGATAGGAGAGAAGATCGTCGGACAACTTGAAGATTATTCAATTGATGACTGAAAAATAACACTACAGTTTTTAATTTTTGACTAGAATTCTCACTCTGTAATTAACTCATAAAAGTGCTCCAAAAGCATTTTATGCAGTTCACTTGGTGCTTCTTTCCACACTTTGAGATCACACAATAGATCTTCGAAAGCAGACGGATTGGAAATGGTGGGAGCGTGTTCTCGAGACGTATCAGCTGTTCCTGTCACATTGAATACCATGTGCATGATATGAGAATTGAGCATGTTTGCTTTGTCTTCCAGAAGAACTGCGAGAATTTGATACGATCTGTTATTGTTCCACGTGGCAAGTAGACGAGGTTGAGAGCGAATCGCAGAAACGAGAGATTTCAGAGATGCGTAAAGTCCTTCAGAATCAACAGCCATTGCAATGAGACCATAAACACTAGCAAATCCTCCAATCGAATCCAAAAGAGATGGAACAGGACGAGGAGTGAATGTTCTCATTCCAAGATATCCAACAATGACTCCACCAAATGTTCGACCAGCTCCAGGAGCATGAGAAATTGTATTGCATAGTACGCGAAGAGGAGTACTGTGATCGTTTGAGGAGATTCCAAGCTGAAAATTAAGAAAAGAAAAGTCAATAAAACCTTCAAAATAGTTTCTTACATGTTGCGACAGAATCT
The DNA here is from genome assembly GCA_027920645.1 of Caenorhabditis nigoni. Taxonomy (NCBI): domain Eukaryota; kingdom Metazoa; phylum Nematoda; class Chromadorea; order Rhabditida; family Rhabditidae; genus Caenorhabditis; species Caenorhabditis nigoni. The sequence continues at coordinate 11,233,234 of CP115867.1, read as the reverse complement.
CGGCATCCATTTTCCCATACATTGTCCTAATCTTGGCAAGTGTCAGTTCTTGAGTAGCTGCTGCCGAAAGAGAAAACACAATCTGAAAAAAGAAAAAATGTAAGTTTTATTCAAATTATAAAGACCAACCTTTTCTTCATGAAACAGTGGAGTTCTCTCGGCACTGGCAGTTTGGAAGTTACCAATATAATGTGGCTGAAGTTGGACGACAGCTCGGACTGTTTCAGCTGTCATTGGCTCTTCTGCCAAAAAGATGGAAGCAAGACGGAATCTGGACAACGATATTGCTCATACAGTTTCTCGATTTCCTTACTTACCGTAACCGACTAGGTCTTCGGAGTGCCGGTAGAGTTCCTACAGCTGCGTTTACTGAATAGGTTTGTGCCAACTGTGTAGCTGCTCCTCCCGCGTTTTGTGCGACATACATCAATTTCTGGGTGGAGATGTGACGTCCATTCAGGTATACAGAAACCTAAAATATACAGAATAGCTTGCAAACTGTCAACGAGGGATTCTCTAATATTTCGCATTCAGAACAAGAATAGAGGGGACGCTAGAGGAGAAATCAGTAGGATTAGGAGAAGGGGAACATAACCCAGAGAGAAACTACATATTCTTCTGAAACCTACACGCCTGTGTGTGTTTTCAGGCACTGTTCTTGGAGTCATTGTGAAGATCTGCAGGCTTTCTTACGATTAGAAAGTGGGTTACGCAAATTAAATTCATGAGAATTCACCAAAAACCTACTTGAGAAGATTTGAGAACCGATCGATTGAAAACTACTGCCAAATGAAACCATTCTCCACACCGAACTTGGTCAGCCAGTGTTATTCGAATCAACTGAAAAATAGCTTTCATTGAAAATTATCCCATTTTTGCTTACTTTGTCTGTTTGGAAATTTGCAATCTTTTCCAAATCGGCTCCTGGTTGATCACTCTCTTCAGTTGAAATTAATAAACTTCGATCAATCGCTGAGAACTGACATTGGAAACATGCCAAATGAGCTGGCTGGGGAGCTTTCTTTGAAGATAGCTCTGCTGCTGGAGCAACCGCTCGGGTTATTGTTATGAGACGAATCGGATGAGCATCTGCTTTTTTGTCTGATAGAGAATCCAGATAGATCCACGTGCAGAATGAGAAACCATTGAGTGGTGGGAAGATACGTTCTGTTTTTGTTGTTGAGAACATTGGAGCTAATGATGGAAGATAGAGAGCAGCAAATCCTTCCACTGACATATCAAATTCTACGAAACTTGGCGCAGTTCCAACATATTGATCTCTAGGTGTCATCATTGAAACAAGAGCTTTAACCCTTTGAAGTGGCACTGGACCTCCTTCATTGTTGGCAACTTCATTTCCATTCTCATCTTCATCGTCATCATCCAAACTTCTACAACATAATGGACTATCGAGACGGAGGAAGCTTCTTAGTTGATTTGGAGTCAACGATTGATAACTGAGTCTTTCCAAGAGATAATAAAACGATTGTAGAAGAACATGATTCTCCATGAGGAATAGTTTTCCAGCTATCCGAAGAAGATGCTTTGGCATATCCACCTGACACATTATCTGTTGATTTCTTTCAGATTTCAAAATAGCTTTCAGCAAAAGAGACACATAGTACTGTGCAGCAACTGTCCATTTTGTGGCTTCTGGTGACGGAGAAGATGTTGAAGACGGGGATGAAGAAATGGATGGAAGAAGGCATAACATCGATATAATAGCTCCAGGATGAACTAAAAGTGAAGACGTCCAAGAGACAATTGACTCTTCCAGTGATGCTCCATCATCATTCCATCGGATGTCTGTTGTCATTTTCTCGTAGTTGTCCAGGGCCATGTTGAAGATCAATCGGCATACATAGCAGCCAAAATAAATAGAGAATGGCATTCCTTTCGGAACATTTCCCGCCTCGATACTATCATCCAATCGGAAAACTTCATGACATGCCAAAATTTCAGAAGCAAGATCCGTATGAGTCAACGTCTTCCATTCGGGTTCTTCAATCGAAATGACGGTAGACTCATTGAAAATGCATGTCAGTCGAAGGAGAGATGTGATACTATCCCATGTGATCTGTAAATTCAGAAAGTTAAAATTTTATTTAGCTTCCAAATTCCTACCTCCGTTGAAAAATACTTTGCGTTTGATGGTTCAAATCGCATACTCAAAGTGAACACTTTGAAAATAATATGAACAAATTCTAGCATTTGACAATGTTCCATTGGAATTCTACCATCATCCGTTTGTTGAACATCTGCGAACCGCTTCTCTAGACCCAATAAAAGTGCAGAGAGAGCCAAGAATCCTCCAGACTTTCGGAATTGTATTCGAACTTTGTGAGACTCACGAACAACGCCGAGCAGTGCCTGAATGTTGAGGATAAACTAGAAACCTAGAGTTGAATCATACCTTGAGAAGGCTAAACATCACTTCCAAGTTTTCTATTGGGATCCGATCTTGAAGAGTCTGGAATTTTAATCAATTACTATACTGTAGAAATAAATTCAGAACTCACATTAACCAAATGTACAATATACTGGTCTGAAGGAGCTACAATCAGTAATTGTTTGACTAATTGCAATAAAGAACTTCTCCATTCCTCGTTGACTTCTGAAACAGAATGTTTGGAATATGATTTATGATATTTCGGCCAAAACTCACCACAGACAATTTCCACCAAAAGTTTGGCACCAAAGCATTCTGTGAACAATTTCCCATTCTCCGTATTGTTCTTGATGATGATCGTCAAAAGATCCGTGGTCAGAAGTGACAATTTCAGTTGATCTTGAGTCCGAGAGCTGGTTGATGTGGCAGTGAATGATGAAGCTTGCACACTTTTCTCATACATTTCATACATTCTACGAATGATATAACAGAGGGCATCCAGAAGTCCAACTTCTCGGAACGCATCCTTCAAAATTACAAAAATAGAAAAAGAACATCGTAAAACTCTTACTTTTATAATTGCATCTACCGTAATCAATTTGAAACACATCTGTACAATAATTGTGCACATTGCAGTTTTTCCAGCCGAAATTTCGGTTTTTAGTAGCACACAAAGACTGAAAAAATGCTGAATTGGACAAAAAAAATTAAGAAGCCTTTTACCTGATCAACTCTCGACATGGAATATGATTTAATTGGAAAACAGCCAATTCGACAAGTTCCAAAAGTTTCACTCTCACAGAATGTTGTTTTCTTTCCAATTGGTCGATGAATATTGATAGAGGATATTCACGATCCAAAATGAAATAGTTGGCAGGATCACATGTATAAATTGAATGAAGAATGTCGATTACTGTACATGATGTTGCTTCGGAAGAGCTCTGAAAGTGAGCGATAAATTGGGAGAATTGGAAAACTACAAACCTCTAAAAAGACATGATAGAGAAGTGCAAATGCATTGAGATTCCGTACGCTAAGTCCATTTCCAGCTGGAATCGGAAGTTGAAAAGATGGAAGTTGAACAAGTCCAGATGTATACTGTAATGGGATTCTCATTTTCAGAGTCAACTGAAATTGCAACTAACCTGTGGTGTTATTTCAAATTTCCCACTATTCACTAATGAGATGGTCATGATTAGAATGTTTCTGACTATTTCATTATCTGCTTCATTTCTAAAAATACAAAATTAATTAGGATACACTTCTTCAAATAAAGCAAACCGTAATAGGAAATCCTTGATGACCGTATACCCATCAGCTTCGTAGAATTCGTCCAAAAGCTGATCTGTCAGATAAGCAGAGTTCTGGAATTGAAAATATTTCGTTTTGAATGGAGATTTGAAGTTCCAACCTTCAAAAAACAAGCTAGACAAATTATTGATTCCGCAGTTTTTTGAGAGTCCGAATGCGATGTTGCAGGTGCCGATGAAAGATTTTTGACGAATATCCGAACGCATTTTTTGACAATTACATACTTGATGACAGCATTTGTGATTGACTGAAATTACAGAAAGCTATCTTCACCTTAACTTTTGAAGATAAATTACCTTATCAGCTATAACTTCCAATAGTCTCGAGCACAGTTTTCGCCAACAATTATTTGCATCTGCCACTTGTGATGTTGTTCCAACAAATAATAATAGAAGATCATCTTTTCGAACTAACTCTTCACTAACACATCTGAAACTATTTCTCTTTGGTTGATCCGAATTATTTGGATAAAACTGTTTTTAGTTTTGTTCCTTAAATGGTTCAAAATCACTTGGTTGATAGCCATTTTGATTGAAGAGGTTGGAATTTTCAAAGCTGTTTTATTATGTTTTTTTTTCCGGAGATGTGGAAGAAAAATCTGGTGGCAGTGGCCGAATGTCCCAAAACGACAACTACCGTGACCTAAAAATACTTTCCTGTACTTATTTTCCAGCTGAAAATTCGGAAAAGAAACATTTTCAGGATTACGGTAGTTTTCGTTGTGGGATCTTTGGCCACGACCACCAGATTTTTTTCCACAGCTCCAATTTTTTCGTACCAGAATCGCTTTGTCTTTCTTGAAAACTAAATCAGTAACTCACTTAAACTTGCAGAGTCCTTCCATGATTTGAGAAATCATAACGAACAATTTCTCATTATTGATCCTTATACTGTCTTCAGATTCTGAACTACTCTCGGAGTTTTCTGGAGTTACAGTAGCCACATTTGGTAAATCGAAAAACAAATAAATTGTTTTTACAAGTGTGGATGGAAGTGAAACTTTACATGCCGCATCAATCATCACTTCATCGTCTCTGCAATAGTTTTTTGAAGATTTCAATTGGAAATTGAAATTTTTAAAAGATTCAAATAACAAAACTTACGAAGATAGAAGAAATCGAATCGCATCTAAAATCGAGAATCCTTTCAGATCAGTTCCTGGACGAAGGAACTCTGCAATACTCTGAGAAGCTTCTATGGTTCCTGTACTTGCTGCTCTTTGCCGGACTTCTTTAACTAGAACACTGCATAAAAATGTTGCAAAATGGACTACTTCTTTGAATTCTGCTACGAGTTGTTGGGGTGTATACATGGACATGACCTGAAAAGTTATTGCTAGAAATTAAGATTCGAAAACTTTTAAAAAAAATTTCTGCTATTTTATGCACACATTTAAACGGGGCCCTGGCGGGCCTTCGCAGGCCCTTCCCTAGTTTCTTTTAGAATCAATATTTTTGAATCATCCAATTTAGATATGATAGAACTTTATGAGTACTACAAAGTGATATTGTTTTGAAAACTTTTGTCTATGTCTCATCTTGTCTATGGACAGATTCGTACCATAGGTGAAGAGGGACGGCCCAACGGCGAACAAGCGGCGGCTGGGGGTTTAAGAGTTGACTATAACTTTCGCACTTGAGCTAACGGGAAATATTTTTGACAAAAGTTATAAAAAGCAAGCAATAGTAATCAAATTATTGTGGACAAACTATATTTTTCAGGAAAAAAAATATAAGGAAAATTTTTTTTGGACTGATTGTGAACCGTTTTTTCAGTTTTCTAAAAACATTTTAACAAAAATCATGAATGTTTTTTATAATGGTCCGATTACTGATTTTCGCTTTTTGAATAATTTTGCCAAAAAAGAGTTATAGCGACTTCTGAAACTTTCAGCCGCCATTCGTTTGTCTTTGGGCAACCCCGCTTTACCTGTGCCTGGCCCGTTTTGTCTGAAACTTTGTTCGTGGACATGATACCGTTTTTCAAATAATATCGTTTCGTAGTGTTTGTCGAGTTCTAGCATATCGAATTTGGACTATGGCACTGCCCGGTTTTCAAGTACGGTTTTATGAAATTAAAAAAACACTCACCTTGTGAAAAAGAGGTAGTAACCGTGACGGATCATTACTTCGACTGCCTGACACTGGGATTTTCAAGTACTCGGAAAACGTTTTCCGTAAATGGAGCAGCGAAAGAGTTCGCTCATCGCGAGACTCCATTTCTTTAGTATAACAATTTCTCTTTTTTGCTCATTCGTTGAATATCAATATGACTTTCGAATAGTCAGAGATCGGACCCAATAGTTTTTTATTCTGTAATGAATCAATATTTAAAACTGGTATTTAGAGACTTATCCGCGGATAATGAAATCGGCTAAAAAGTATGTAGATCAAGTACATGGAGGGGTCGCAAAAATTATCGACTGGCCTAGGAATACAAACAACTGAGGCCATAGAGCAAGTGCGCTCTATTGGCGAGGGTTTGGGGAAGAAGAAGAAGGGTGGATGGGAAAAAAGAGGTTGAGGGAAGGTTGGGGAACCTTCAGAAGAAGAACAGAAGGGTTCATTATCATTATCTGTTTTAGAATCCAAAGTTCATAGTTCCTGGCAAACCATTGATCATATGCTTCAATATTAAATACAGTAATTTTTTGAATATTGTTTGGAAATTAAGAATACGACTTTGAATTTAAATGCTTTTAAACCAGAAAATTTATATGCTAGCTACCAGGTCTATTGGTGTAGTCTCAGATACTAAATCCAAGTAGCTCAATAGACGGGGCCCACACTGTCAAGTTTGAGCTCAATTATCTCGACTCCTATGAGAGATATCAAAAATTGTCAGTTTGTGATAAAATATCGTTGATATTATGATAAAGAATTTATCAGTTGGCAACTTTTTAAAATCTTTGATAGGAACCTAGATAAATTGGCACAAAGTTAGAAGTTAGAACCCGTATTACATATTTTACGGTAGCTCATAAGTTCTGTTTCCTATAGAATATCCCAAAAATGATAGAATAGAAAAGAGAAAGCCAGAGCGAGAAGGAATTCCGTTTCTTTTTTTCTATCTGAATGTCAGTGTGTGTCCTTTTTTCTCCTCTCTTCTACTTGTTTTCCTTCTCTTACTCCGATGGATGCTGCACGCCTTCAAAACAAGAGGAAGAGAAACAGGAAAACAATTTTTGTCTGTTTTCTCTTATTCCTCTCCGAAGAGCATTCGCTTCTTCTTCTTCTCTTTCGTTGATTTCCCTAGTTCACTACATTTTCATCATCTTCTTCTTTTTCTTCTTCTTCGATGTCTTCTTCTTCTTTGAAAGAGAGAGAAAAAACCCGAATTGAGGCGATTTTGAGAAAGTATTCATTTCTGTGAGAGAGCTAGAGAAAAATAGAATACAATTAATTTTCTTGGTTTGTTGAAAAGAACGAAAAAAGCACTAAAAAAGAACATCGAGTCTTATTATAAAAAATTGGAAGGTCCAACAACGAAAACTACAGTAACCTACAAATATGTTTATTTTCAAAATTTTTTTCTCGATTTTCGTGCGCTTTCAGTCAATTTTTACTCATCAAAATTTTTTATTCTCCAACTTTGTTGGGGGAGAAATAACAGAAAACTTGGCGGAATTCAGTGAAAAACAAGAAAATAAGCTCGAAAATAATAAAAACATTTTTAGGCTACGGTAGTTTTCGTTGTGGGACCTTCAGCGACGGCCACCGGCGTTTCTCTCGCACAGCTCCGATTTGTTGTATTAGTCTAATCGAAAGAAGCAATCTGAAAAACTCGGAGGCAAAAATCATGTGCCATCCAAGAGGATGCCTAATTTCCATTCTCTCGGAACTTTCATTCTCTTTTTTAGACTTTTTGTGATTCAACAATGCTAAAAAAACGAAATATGAAAACCTCATTCAATAGAAAACATATATAATACAACAATCACAATTTCTCCATTCTGGAAACAACTCAAAAAGCAAAAAAAACATCCTAAAATATGTAAAATCACAGATCGAAACAAAAAACGCTTGGCAATAGAAATTTGGGTGAATTAGAAAAGGTAAAAAGATGGTTAAAAACGTTAGTGTTGTCCTCGGGATATATCAGCGAGACGATCGGTTTCCTCGGTGATAAGCTGAGCATTCTCGAGGCTTTCTTTGAGATAAAATGCATGGAATGGATGTCCGGTTCCCAGGTAGAACTTTGATTGGAATTCCACCCAGTGAAGACGAAGAGCGTGAAGAAATGCGGAAAGACCTTCCATCATGATCAAAATTGAAAGCGATAAAATGGCGAATATTAAGAACGACTGAAATGATAATTTGAAAATTTGTATTAAATCTGAAAATCTTACAATTGAAGCAACCACTGGTTGAAGAAATGATACAACTCTCTCGCTTCCGATATGATCAGCTGCATGCATTCCTTGCATTAGAACCATATGCCACATTACCTCCGACAGCTCTGAAACTTGAATATTAAGAAAACACAATGAATATATGTTACTAACGAGCATGAGCTAGAGAAAGAGCCCATAGACGAAGATAAGAAGCAGTATGAGAAACACATCCTAGCACGAATTCAATAGTGTGAATCGCTTGATGCACGAAAATATCGGTGAGAGAATGATGGATATCATCTCCGATATCGAGTTCATCAGCCAGCAACAGCTCAGCGTCCTCCTGCACAAATTTCGGTGGTCCTATCTCGGCTACTGGACTCGTTGGAGCACTGACTGTTGTTCCGTTCCTTCGGAGACCTTTCACACTTCTCGTTTCTTGAAGACGTCTTCGTTTAGATGTGACAAATCTAACCCAAAGAGGCTTTCCGAGAAGCATTACTGGAACACAAGCTATGGCGATTGAAATCAAGACCGTTTCCACAAGCCGCTGAAATAATTCGATATCGAAGACCTTTTTTCTTATACTATTTTTACCTGATTTGGATACCAATAACCAAGATGGCAGTTTCTGAACACTTCTCCATTCTCATCATAATATCCCTCGTTTCTTTTCTTGAACATGAACATATTTATCAAACCAATGAGCAGAGATGGAGCACAGTGGGATCCAGGATATTCGTAGCCAAGAACATTTTCAGCATTCACAGTGAAAAATAGCCATTTCACGACTATTTGGATACAGAGATAAATGAAAATGCACGAAAGAAATATGACTTGAGGTATGAAGTTGGCGACGATATCAATGTATGACTTGAAATGACTGGAAAACCGACAACTTATAGGTACCACTGATTGTTAACTTACGTATGATTAAGAACTGACAGAAATACTCCAAAAGTCATCTGAGTTATTCCAATAATAACCGACGCTTTCATTTTCATTGAGTTCAAGAACGATAGTCGATTATCAGCAACATTCCAGATGGGATCCACTCCAAACGGGTATGTATTCTCTTTTTCAAATGCCAATTCTGGAACTAGCTCCAATGCGAATTCGCGTTTTGATTCATTAGAGCGTTTCATCCACGAGTCTAACGTCGTCTCACTGAAACTCTTTATTTTATGAAATCCTGTTAAAAGTGAGCTCACTTGTACGAATTGGTCCATCCACTTCCAAAAACATTAAACGACTTGGCGAAGGCGTCGTTGTACAGGAATCCAGTATAGATAGAGAATATACCCATCAACATCATAATATAACGACCACCATAGAAAGTGTTGAAAATCTGAAAGATCATAATATTAGGTAAAGCTAGTGCGAAGTAAAATTACCTCATCTCTAATCTTTTTGGCCTCAATCGTTCTTTCGTTTCTTATGAAGAACAGTGCCGTTAGAAGAAGAATCAATCCATGAGCAGCATCTCCAAACATCACAGCAAACAGAAATGGGAACGTTATTATCGTATAGGGCGCTGAAAAGAAAACTCTGTTTTTCACATTTTTAAAGAATCTGGAATTTAAGAATTTTTAACGAGACTCCTGGTTCACTGGAAGGGATATCGTTTCAATTTTTATTGATCCGTACATTTTTTTCGAAAAAATCAGGGAAAAAAATTACTGGAAACCTGACCCTGCTTGTTGAAAGTATGCTTTTTAGTCATAAAGTAAAACCGAACACCCACCTGGATTCACTTCACGATACTGTCCAACACCGTACGAATCGACAATACTTTGGAAGACATTTGTGAATTTGTTGGTTTTATGTAAAGTTGGTGGTGGTGCATTTGTCCAAAGCTCGTTGAGAATTGGCTCAACTTCTGTTCCACTTGCTTTCTATACAACGTACAAGATTAATCTAATTAGAACATTCTTAAAATCTTACAAATCCATCGTGGAGAGCTGTCCTCACGTCTTCTTCAGCAGCAGCAGGAATCCAGCATTCCCCAGCCAAAAAACCATTTGTATCGACCTAAAATTAATATATTTTATTTATGAAATTTGAATGTTTGTTAAAGTACCGTAAACATATTCATAACTGCAAAAACAGACTTCTGAATCTGAATGTTTTTCAACCAAACCGGGAGTTCGTACGACAAATCCTTCAGGATCTAAAATGAACTTTGAAATAATTAAGCATATTTCAAGCCAAGGTTACTGTATATCGATGAGTTTGAGTTGTATCGATAACCACTGTCAAATCGTTCATTCTGCCTTCTGTTTCTGACATTTTCATTTTTCTTTCCTTCGAAGTTTTTGGGCATGGGTATTGAGTTGCGTTAAATCTGAAAAAAACAGTGTTTCGACTGTAGAATTCTCAGAAATTGCCCTACCCATCACACACTTTTTCCACAATCAAACGAAGCGAATCTCCTTTGAAGAAAACGATGAACACACATTTTTGAAGAGGTTCAAGCTGAATGTGTTCAAAAAGTTATTAACCCAAAAGATGCTGAAACTTACAGTAACAGGGTCATTCACCACAAACGACGTTTCAGAAGTTCGAACAAAAGCTGTACGACGACAAGCACGCCAAAGAACCCGTTCAAATGACTCCTTCTTATCGAGCGGAAGCACACCAGCGACGAACCTTGAATTATAGAATTGGTGTATCTTTCAGCATACTTTAAAACTCACCATGCATTATCATCAGTTCCAATCAAAGGAGTCATTGGCATATCGTTGCTGGGCAAGCCACCGAATCCAAATGATTTCGAAAACAAATCCTGGAACTCTACACATAAGACTATCATAGTTTTCGGAAACGAACCATATCATCAGTTGTTGCCGATCTTTCGAATCGTGCTTTTGCTTCCTCTTCTTTGTGCTGAAAAAATCGAACCAACTTTTTTCAAGTTAACTGGAATATAATACTTACCACTTGGAAAAAGTCGTCAACAAGTCTCATGACATTAAGGAATTCCTTGGAAAAGTTTAAATTCTTTCGTAGAGCATAATCATTGTTGTTCAAATCCAGAAACTCTTTTTCCAATTGATCTAGTTTATGTTCTAATTGAATCATTTCAGCTTGGGTTGGAGCTGTCAAATCGGAGAAATCGATTGATTTCGGATCGAGACCAGGTTTGCATGTGATGACTTGCTTTTCCAAGAAACGAAGCTTCCGTTCCATTTCTTCACATCGACGCATTTGTTTTACAAAACTGCGCGAGTAGAGAGACAACTTTGCATTCAGCTGAAAATCAAGATTTTACATTTTGAACTCAAAAAATGAACACTCACATCAATAAACTGTACATTTCCTTGTTTTCCAAGTTCTGCTACACATTCAAAAGCAGCTTCTTTCACCAAAATCATCTGATAAAGTTTCATTGGTTCTGACCGAAACATTGAAGCTGCGTCTGTTTTCTTCTCTGTCATTGTTATTTTCAGACCATTCACAGGATTCTGTCCGGGTGGTGTCATGGTTACTTTTGTGGATTGGTGAAGTATTGGTTCAGAAATTGATGTCGTCGTTGACATATCTCTGAGCCAAATGACGTCGTGAGCCGATTGTGGTGTGGAATCGAAATCGAGATGATCGTGTTCTATGAGGGACTTATCGAAGTTGAGACTGTAAACCAAAAATTTCGCTTTTTTTTCCGATTAGTGGTAGATGAAATATGTCGCTTAAACCTACTTGGAAACTCCTAGTCCTCCAGCCAACTCCTGACTATTTACAATTTGATTATCGTCGTTGAATATTTCTGATAAATCAATGTGTTCTCGTCGGTCGTCCTGGCCTTGTCGAGCCTCTTCAATGCTGAGATCCTCGTCTTCTGCTGAAGCAGAACCGAAGGTTGGTAACGTTTCCCGAACTCTAGCTGGAAATTTTTAAAAACTTTAAAATTTTAAAGTGTCAAGCGTTACCTAAGACTCGTCTAGAAAAGTTAGAAACTTTCGGAATGACGTCGAAGTTAAGATGATGCCAATTACGGTAGGAATGGCGTGAGAAGGGCTCCTAAAACATCAAAACTTTCTATTCAAGGATGGAAAATGGAATGGCAGAAGTGGGGACAGAAAAACCATTCATTGCTATTGTAAACCTTTTATTGGCACAGCGATGGTAGTGTTTTTTATTCAGAACTTTTATAGAAAAAATAGAAGAAGGAAGAAGCAGCAGTGTTTGATTTTCAGACTTCAGACCTATGATGAATACAGCTTCCGAGCAGTGGAAACCATCAGGAAAGCCAAAATTCGAAACGAAAAAAAAACCGAAAAGCAAAACTGTGTTTATCATACATCATGCGACAGATTCTCTTCAATGGTCGATATTGATGTAAAATTAGAAATTAGCGTTTCCCATCAGAGTGATATCAGGGCTATCAGCAACATCTTCTTGAAAAGTGATAGAGATGGAGATAGAGAAAAAAGCGGACGGATATACACAAATCAGTCATTTTGTGTAATCAATGCAACCTGCGCAGTTCTCGAGAAGAAGTCTAGAGATTGATGACAGTTGAAAGACGCAGTGAATGGGAACCGAAAGAAAACTACACTGATTGCCATCTAATCTTTCCTTTTCTGTCATGTATCATTTTCTTTTTTACCCACACAACACTGGGTTTCAGGTAGTTTATCATGGGCGGAACATGCGGAAGGGTCGATTGAGATACTACTCGACGGTTTTATGATTTATAATGGGTGACTGACCAGTTGTATAAGAAAACAACGACCACAGGGTAGATATTTGTGTTTTTTATTTAATTGGGAAAGGAAGGAAGATTCTTAGGCTCAGCTTCAGCTATTCTTATAAGGAGCTTCTTCTGATAGATATACTGTGAACTAAATAAATATCTGTCATTGAAAAAATCGAAATTTCTCCTCTCACGAACTTCAAAGTACACAGAAATAAATAGATCTCAATGAGGGAAGCAAAATGTTTCATCGAAAATAGAATGATATATATCATTTCCGATGTCTTATTGACAAGAAGATAGTTTTGTGTCTTCTTTTGGTTTGAAAAAAGAGAGAATAGTTGAAAAAGTTAGTCTCAACTGTTTATGTTTCAATTCAGATTGTTTAACTAACCTTGGTATTGAAGAAACGGTATCCTTGCGAATTTTCACTGAAAAAATGCCCAGGATTTTCAGATCAGTCTGGCTAAAACTTACGAAACATCGTTGAAATTATCAGACATCTCTATGAATTCTGGAATCGGTTCGAACATTGGCTCCCGAGTGAAGTATGGTAGAATGCTGAAATATAACCTTTATAGCTAAGACAAAACCAAATAAAACAAACCTGTTGGTTCGTTGAATTCGACAAATCACACGAGGAGTCGAAGCAAGTAGCGGAGCTCGCATTTTACTTTTTTTCTGGGAACATCTGAAGAGATTTTTGCCTTATATTTTCTTTTTATTTAGCAAAAACTAACTGTATGTTGCTCCGATGGTCAGGCGATCCATCCGTGAAAGAATCTTCTGCCGAATACGATTCGCTACTTCTTTGTCTCATTGTGACGATGTCATCGTCTCCGTCCGGTGGTACGAAACCCAAGTTAGAGAAAGAACTCATAGAGCTGCAAACAGAAAATACATTTACCGAGTTTATTTTACTGTTCAGGAGAAAAACGGAAACATTCCGGGTATTACAGACAATGAAACAGAAAATTTCACTTTTTGAAAAATTATTTTAGCTGAAAAAAATTTTTTAAAGCTAAAATTTCACCGGAAAACTCGAAATTTGTCGCGACATGTCGAAAAGAATTTTTATTTCAAATTCCTGCTACCGTACTCTTTGTTAAAGGCGCAGAGTAAAACGACAACTACAGTAACCTAAGAAATTTTTATTTTCAGGAGTTTCAATGTTTTTTCTCGTTCTTACCGATTTTCGTCGATTTTTCTCTTATGTTTTACAAAACAAGTCGGAGAATAAAATTTTTGCTAGTGGAAAATTAACTTAAAACGCACGAAAATCAAGAAAATAAATCCGGAAAAACTTTTTTTTGAGTTACGGTAGTTGCTATCGTGGGACCTTCGGCAACAGAAACAGCTATTTATGATTTTTGTACCAGAATTATTTGCAAAATTTATTTACAACATTATTTAACCTTTATAGACGATGGGAACAAAAAATGAGATCAGAATATTTCCTACATGATAAGCCCCTAATAAACTACTTGAAAATTCACAACAAGATAAATAAAGGTTCAAGCTTTGGAGATTTTCGGCTCCAGAAAAATTGTTGACGAATTCCACAGCATCTTCCAGCGAATCTGTACTGTAGAAAGCCTTGAAATGTTTCGTTCTGAAAAAAAATAGTCCAACTAATTCATCCTTTTGAGCTGTATACATCAGAATTTCAGAATTTTATAGAAAGAGAGTTTCAGAGCTTCGGAGTTTCAGATTTTCGGAATTTCAAAATCAGAATTTCATAATACCAGTATATCAGACTTTCCGATTCTTAGATTTTCCTATTTTCAGAATTTCAGACTTTCCGAATAAGAACTTCGAAATTTCAGAGTTATACATTTTCACCCAAAAAAGATTGTTGTTCTTTTTTTTAATGACAGAATTAAAAGGATTACGATCCAGTTGTCAGTCCAAAAGAACATCAATTAAAATCACAAAATCGAATGGAGACCAGAACGAATTTACGATCTAAAGATAAGGGAATGAAACTATTTGACATACAAGGTCAATTTTTTTTGAAATTGACGATTTCTAAACTAATCTTACCCGGAGGAACGAAGAAGATCCAAATAAAAGTCCTTTGGAAGACGTTCTCCGGTTGGGATGTCCAAATGGAGATTTGGGATTCCAGACTTCAAAGTTTGGAATGCTTCTCCAGGAGAGAATGCCCATTTTTTGTGGAGTTGTTTTAAAGATCTAAATAATTTTTAACTAATATTAATTTTTGAGAATTTATAAGAGTAGTTTAGATTATTAGTTTTTTTTATGGAATACACCCATTTTTCAAGCTCAAAACCAAAAGGTTACCTCGAGTTGATTGAGGCAATATTTTGCCAATATTCAATCAAAACTTTTCCTTTCGAAACTCTCTCCACATTCTCAAATAACGATCTTTGTAAGGAACAGTTGGGTTGGAAGTCGATGAAGGTCACCGTCTTAAAATCGAGATCAAATCTAGCAAGCCATCTGTAATCAAAGATTTCGGATAGGAAAACGAGGTTTATAGCTAGTAAATTAACTTACTCCAAAAATGAAACAACATCAAAAATATTAAATTTCTGATCATTGATATCGAGCTCTAGATCATTCAAAAACTTGAATTTGAGATTCTCAAAATGACTTTGTATCCGTTGATGACAAGACGATTGAATCAATTCTGCCATAACCTGAAATGAGAATCTTTGAATAATACAACAAATCAAAACATACAGAAAAATCCATAATTTCAGCTATAGTCATCATAGATTGCACTGTAATGGTCAATTGGCTCATCGTTTGTCTCCATGTGGCTCCTTCTGTCATCTTCTTCGTCTTCTTCGTCTTTCTCATTTGGTTTCCGGTTGTTGTCTTCTTCATTGCCATTTTTGGAAGTAATTGGAACTTTTTCGGAATCAGTCACCACGGAAAATCGGAATGCGAATGTGTTGGACTTTGTATCACTTCGCTTCCCTTCACACATTAAAAAAACGCACGGCGGTCTCATTATCAACCTAGATGATCTGATTCTTCTACACTTGTTGAAACGACAAAAAAAAGAAAAGGGTAAGAGAACAGAAAGTGTAGATAAGCGAACAACTGTCCATCTGAATATTTATCGCATTCATTGACATTTCATTTCGTTCAAGATCAATTATTTTGTAATTCTATTTGATTTTGAATTAAACTACTCATAATTAAAGTTTTAAAGGAATTTCCAAGCTTTCTGGATTGTTTGGAACTTCTTTGAATTTCAAACTTTTTTTCAAAAAAATAAATTTTATGTTGAGTTTTTGAGCAGTTTTGTAGATGTTTTCTGTTTTCTTAATTTCGGAAGCATCATAAAAATTTGAATTTTTTAGAATTTCACATTTTCCTAAAAACTGGAATTTTTTTGAATTTTGCTCTGGGACTCTTGGATTGTCTGGAAATTCTGGAAGTTTTTTGGAATTTAATAATTTTTTGATTTCTTTGAATATCCAGAAATTTCGGAATTTTTAGATATTTGGATTTTCTGACTCTCTGGAAATTTCGAATTTTTTTTTCTAAATTTGAAAAAAAACCGAGAAATTTAAATCTGTTGGAGTTTTGGAAGTTTTGGAGTTTCGAATTTTTAAGTTCTGGATTTTTAGGAAGTTTTAGAATTCGTTTATCACAAACGTTTCAAATGTTTGGAGACTTTTGAAATTTAAAATTTTCAAATTATATGTTTCTGCTCTCTGTGATGTTGGTTTGTAGAAGAAATAGAATATTTAAAATTTTATAAATAAGTGAATTAAATGGCAAAAATAAATAACACAGAAAATAAATTATGAGTTTCGGATTTTGGGTTAAATTTTAAAATTTGAAATTCTACAAAGTGTTCAATAAATGTTCCATAATTACATACATATGTTTATATATAGTTAAATACATTGTTTTATGCTGCTCCTACTTCCATTGGAGTCGGGCTGACCGCAGAAGACGCTTCTTTGTCATCACTGTATGGAGGTGGTCGGCGTGGGTTGACAAGCTTCGGAATAGGAATACGGAATTGGGGAAGAGGTTCTACTACTTGTCGGAGCATCGCAAATAGAATCAGATCCACATTGTAGATAGCTGAAAAACAAACTCGTAATCCTTGAGTAGCATAGATAAAACAACTAACGCAGTTTGGCATCGCCTAAATAGCTCAAAAATCGAGCATCATCCTGACAGGAAATAATGATAAACGGCTGTTCTGTCTCCACACAATGCGCTGAAAAAGAGTTGCATTTTTCTTGTGATTTTATATAAGAAAGATACCTAAATATTTTGGATCCGGCCTGTCCAGATGTATCTTTCCACCACCCAGCTCAATCAATCGAATTAAATCCTTCTGACTTGGCTCAACAAATCGGGTCACATGAAACTCAATGTCTTCGAAAACAGGCTTATGACGTGCTCGTAGAACGCTTCGTTTACAATTGTAGGCGAACTCTTTTTCCAGATCTCTGTCTCGAAGAAAGTATTCCATTGTATCTGAAATTCACAATTCGCATTTCCAAACATTCCCATTTTCTCTCCTTACCCAACCAATTCTTATATTTATAACTGTCAACTATCCATTCAGGAACAACAATATTTTTTCCTCTCATAATCGATTCCAAAAGTGCTAAACTTCTTCGACCAGAAATCATTACCACATGAGTAGCATGTTCAATTTTATCGACACATTTGCCACCGAGAAATTTGACTTTCTTTTTCAAAATTTCCAAGTTTTCCTCATCGATTGCATCTCCAAACCATGCAGATACACGAGCAGACGGTTTAGGGACTAGATGAAGATCTTTGTGGGATGGGTGCTCTTTCAGTTTATCCATATGATCTTTCCATTCCTGCTCTTTTTTCTCAATACTCGTCACCGACGCTTCTATTTCTTCGTCTGTTGGAGCGGCTGCTTGGGTCCTGAAGAGAACAACAGTAATATCTATCGTAAAACCTGTATTAGAAGGGCCGGCCTTTCTATCGTTCCAAGGTACCTCCGGAGGGCCCTTCAATTTGAGGGAGCCCTTATATTTTACCGGCCATTTTTTTCCCGAAATTTTGCATCGAAAAATTCGACTTTTCAAAATTCATGAAAATCTGCTGATTTCACCAAAATTCAGCAAGATTTTCATCGAGAAATAGAGTTTCAACAAATTCCTATTAAAATGTGGAGCTCCCGAAACATTTTCCACTGAAAAAGTACGGAAATTTTCTGATTTAAAAACACATTGTGAAGGGTCCTTTTTTCACAGAGGGCCCTTATATTTTTCCAAGACCCTCTCGGAGGGCCCTTCTATTAGAGGGACCCTTCTATTAAAGGGGCCCGTCTAATACAGGTTTTACGGTAAACTAAACAAAATGAGCAACTTACGATAGTTTTTGAGAAGGGAAGAAATATGGATTGCTTTGTAATTCCTTCCGATATACTTGCGCTTTTTCATAATCCTGATCTCCAACTATAAATGCCTGTTTCCAACAACCTGAAAATGAATTTCAATTTTGAATCTTACTATTAGAACCTCCGGAGCTTACATATCATTGCTGCAAATTCATTACTGGATATTTCAATTTGAGTAGGACTTCCATTAACGTTTTGGCACTCCTGTCCGACTTGGTATCGAGGGTTTTCGACGTGCGGAAGTCCATTTTTACAGACGTAAGCGTCGACCAACCATTCGAAGTTTACCACAGGAACTTTCCATTCTTGAGCTTTCGTCACTTTTTCAGATGGTCTATAAATATTTCGTATTTACTATGTTTGAAACTATGAGATATTACTCACGATTTGGCAATTAGTAAATCGTTTTTTCTCGAGAAGAAAGGAGTGACCTTAGCTCCCATTGCTTCAACCATAAATGAAATCGCTCCTCGCTCAGATTCATCATATCCAGATAATGCGAAAAGCTGAAATAGAAATAATAGTTCTCACAGATTACCAGAATACTACAGTACTTTTCCCAGGTATGGTATGAAAGTGCCATAGAAAGGAGGTGGTATATGAGCCAATTTCCATGGAATGTCTGCTTTTTCTTTTTCTAATACATCTGCTATCCACTGCATCGTTATAAGTCGTTTCCTAAGTTCTAGTGGCTGTCGGGCATTCGGATTACGGCAGGAGTCGATGAGGACATGAGTGACTTGGTGAATTTTTTCAGAGAATTTAGATGGCTCAAACTCGATTTCACCTCCATGGAACTGAAATTTTAAATGATATATTTTATTTACGTAATGATTTCAAACTTGCATACCCTGATCATAAATTCAAGATTCTTCCGATCCAGTTTGTCTTGAAACATCCTATCCGAATCGAAACAGTGAAAATGAAATCCGGCGAAGAAAAGTTCAGGATCCGAATTCATTTGAACTGGGAATGGATCGTGATGCATTTGACCTGGTGGAGGTCCTTGTCGATAAACGAATTGATTGACTGATTGTGGAGGAACAGATGTAGCAGAAAGCGGTGGTTGAGGAGTTCCTTGAGGAAGTGGAAGCGGCTGAGATGGTAGGGCAACCGGACGCATTGGATGTGGAGGCATTTCATCTGAATTAAGGAGATAAATAGATTCAGAAGACTCTCTGAAGAACTCACTGTGTATTGCCCTCGGTAATACTGGAGTATGTTGTTGGGATTGCTGTTGGTTTGGAGACATCAGTGATGGAGATCTGAGATCATTTCCTGGAGCGGGAGCAAAATGTGGAGATGCAGTGGCAGCAACCTGAGGAGCGAATCTATCTGAAAATCATCGAGTAAAAAAAAACAGAAATCTTTGTAAAAACAGTACGGGGCGTTCCAGGTGGCACTTGCTGCTGTTGTGGAGAAATGTACTGTTGTCGCATTCCTGGCATTCCTGCTGGAGCCGTCGGGGGTCCCTGGCGATACATCTGATGAGCTGGAGATGGAAAAGTAGGAGTTCCAGGAACTCCAGGATATCCTGGAGGTTGGCCAGTGGGTGTCATCTGCTGTGCTGGTGGATAGGTAAACTGTGGCTGCGGTGGTGGTTGGGGATTCGTTCCTTGTGGATATTGTGGCCTTTGAGGCGTTCCAGGTGGTCCGGATACTGGTCCTGCGGATCCTGGAGTTGTTCGATTGGCAGTAGGTGTTGGTGGAGGGTATACTGGCGTCATGGGACCCGGTGGTCCTGGCATCCCAGCTGGATAGGCTAAAAATGAAGTTGAGTAGATGTATGTTTTGAGAAACTAGAGCCCTCTGGCTGATTCGCTAGATTATTCTAAATCCGCTTACCTCCTTGTGGATAAGGCACTCTCTGAGCTGCTGCTCTTTGCTGAGCGGCTTGTCTTGCGTACATTTGTTGTTGCCACTGAGCATTAGGAGGATATCCAGGTGGATACTGGGCCGGATGACCAGGATGTTGATGCATTCCCATCATTGGATGCTGACGAAACGGGGAGTCGTGCATTTGTTGAGGATTTGGCTGTCCTACATATTGTTGCTGTTGAGCCTGTTGAGCCTGTTGTGCAGCCTGTTGTTGAGCAGCTTGTTGTTGAGCAGCAGCTACTGCCATTGCCTGAGATGAACGGTAAATTTTTCAGACTTCCAACAAGCAGGTTCGGGACTTTTTTTTAGAGTAATAGACTTGGCTTGGCACTCGGAAAACCAGGTTTTGAAAGAAGAACATTTCATACGAGTTTTTTGTATATTTCTCGAGAAAAAAAAACTCAGGGAATTCTGGGGAGAGGTTTGGGGACTAATCGGAGATGATGTGGGAGTTACCCGTGAAGCTTGGGAGTTACCCAATCGAAACGGGAGTTACCCAGGTGATTTGGGAGTTACCCAGGTGATTTGGGAGTTACCCAGGTGATATGGGAGTTACCCGTTGTGGGGGCTATATGGGGGCGAAACAGGGAATGCTGAATTTTAGGTTCTTCTTTTTCACAAGCGAGGGCTATGTGGGGAGTAAGTGGGGATTCCCCTGCCCACTAGAAAGAGGTGAACGGGGAGTTGATGGGGGCAAAATGGGGAGCGCCAACAGAGAATACTGGCACAAGCGGATCCTCGATGACGCAAAATTTTGTTCCAAGTTTTTTTTGTGATAATTTGTTTTATAATAACCCCTATTCTTTCATTTCCGTACCCAAAGCATCCGCGGAAAAAAACGAAAATGCGACTGGTGAGTGCTCTTCCTTGTTTCTATCGAATTTTATTTTATCTGTTCAGGACTGGAACCAGAAAAAAAGAGAAAGACAATTTTAGTGAAAAAACGAATCGAAAGACTTCAGAGATAGCTTAACGAATCATGAAGAGAAAAATTGGGAATGTAAGTGACATGAAAGGTTGTTCCCCCTATAATCTTTATTTTTTAGCGAACTCAGCGAAAAACCGGACAGCTGCCCGACAACTCCAACGACATGTCATTTTTCTCAACTTTCAATTCTACCGGAATCATTTGATTTTAACTGATTTTTTCATATTGTCTTTACTCTGTTATTCATTTAGGGTATTTTATTGTAAAAGACTGTTTCGCATTTTTGTGTAATAAATAAAATTGGTTTCGAAACGTATATGTTATTTGGAAATCGGGGGATAAATGGGGAATAAATGGGGCTGATGTGGGGTCGATATGGGGATTTCCACCGCGCGCCGCCGACTGCCCAAACGGGAGTTACCCGTCGAAAACGGGAGTTACCCGTGCGATTCGGGGCGTCCCCCATTAACATATGGGGGACGCCCCGAATCGCTCGGGTAACTCCCGTTTTCGACGGGTAACTCCCTGAGAATTCCCTGAGAAGAATTTAGTCGCTCTATAAATCACAAGTCTGCAATTAAAAAGAAAAGTTTACCTGTGCATGTTGCTGTTGTTGCATCTGTGCAGCTTGATAATCGTAAGGGGCTCCTCCAGAGTTTGGAGCGCCTGCACTTTGCGGAGTTCCACAGTTTGATCCAGGTGGGGGACCAGCGCTTTGAGGAGTCATTGGAGCCCCTTGGGATTGAATCGGGCTTTCGCCATGGAAAAACTGCTGTTGTGGAGGACAACCCATCGGATGATTCGGTGTTCCTGTCGAGCTTCGTTGGCTTCCCGGAGTTACGGATCCTATTTTTTTTTATTAGTGTATTTGTGGGATTTATCATAATATTCTTACCTGCTTGAAAAATGTTGGCCGGGCTCATGGTCGGAGTTCGTTGCCAATTTTGTGGTGGAGGTTGTTGTCTTGGTTGTTCTGGCATCACAAATCCAGATGGATGTGGCATTTGCTGTTGTGACATTTGTTGCTGCGGAATCTGATGAATTTGTTCATTTGCTAGTGGATTCTGTATTCTAGACGGATCCAGTAGGCCCAGCGGTGGGGATTCCGGCCGATGTTGCATATCCTCTTCTTTTGCCAGCGGATCCGACATTTCTGTCCTGCAATTCATAGTTTAGGTTCACAAGCACACCGTTATACGGAAATTAGGTATCGAAAAGCGTTCTCTGCTTGTTTTCGTGAAAGAAAAGAACACAAGACAGATTGACAGAATTTATTCAGACAGTGTAGTCAGACAGTAGTGAGATGTTTTAACAGGTGAAAACCGGTGGTAACCGGCAACAGTGACAATGGAAATGGGAATGAGAAAATGATAAAATGAACACAACAACAATTTTGAA
Organism: Caenorhabditis nigoni; assembly: GCA_027920645.1. NCBI lineage: Eukaryota > Metazoa > Nematoda > Chromadorea > Rhabditida > Rhabditidae > Caenorhabditis > Caenorhabditis nigoni. The sequence goes on along the minus strand of CP115867.1, from coordinate 11,210,927 downwards.
TTATAGTTTCTTGTCGATTTCTGGAATGAGATCCTTCAAGTTCGCCCACTGAGCCTTGCTCAACGAGATTCCTTTGCGACTTGGCTGCATCTTTTGTGTCTCCTAAAATTTTCAACTGTTTTTTTTTGTAAAACAGATTTGAAACCCACTTTGTCGATGTAATACTCTCTGATGTTAACGTACTCTTTTCCCTTGAACTTGCTGACAGTTGCATAACGAAGATTTCCGATTTCGAACATCTGCAATGACAACACTGCCGTTTATTAACTGGGAAATCAATAAAACCTCGTTTCCATCAGAGTCCTTCAATCTTCCAGTCGTTTTTTCTTTTTTCGCCTTCTTTTGTTCCGGCTCATCGACAGCCTCGGACTTTCTCTTCTGAAAATATGGGAATTATATTGAAATTGAAATAAGAGCTGAATAGTCACATTTTTCTTCTCTTGCTCCTTCACTTTCTTTGGAAGCTCATCTTCAGAAGACGACGAGGACGACATGCTGCAGAATTATCGATTTTTTGTAACCAATGTGTATAGGAATATTTTGTTTAGGAAAAAACAACATAAATCGTTAGTAAACAGGTGAAAGTAATGGAAAAACTGTTCGGAAAAAGTTTTAAAAATTGCCGCGGACTAATCGTTTGAAAGAAAAACCTCGGCCATCTGTGGGTTACTCTCGGCCACCACCATTTTTTTGCGGTTTTTTTTGAATTGCCTCGATTTATAAACCCTTTCCAGTTTCTTTTTTATCCGTTTTTCAGCATAATTGTTTCTTTTATCTAGAAGTTTTTAGTATGTTTCATATTTCTTGTTTTTTAAGTAATATGTATCATCATCATTTGAAGTAGAATATAGCAGTAACCTAGGGAAAGTCAGAGGATTCCTAATTTCAACCTCATCGAAATTTTTTAAAAAGATTGGTTGCTTTTCTACAATATTTTAAAAGTTGATTTCCTATTATACTTTATTCTTAATCCAGGTTAATAGTCAACATTCCATTTCCATAGTTTTCTGTTCTTTGTTCTCATGTTTTTCAAAAATCAGAAATGTTTATAAAGACGGAACAATACATTTCAGTGTCATATTCTCATCGTTTCCGTCGATTCTTCTCTCCCTCTGTCTTTCTCTCCCCGAACTTTTTTTTTGCAAAATCCTTCCATCCGTCAGTTGAGAGATGACCTTCGATTGGTTTTCGTCTAAACCTTCCACTCGAACTGTGTGTATTATATTTTACTCGGTTAAAACACTACCGTATCTGAACTGAAACTTAAATTTATCCTTCTTTTAAATCACACAGTTAAATTCACATTTCCCTAGAAAAAAATTGTTAACGAGTGGAAATGCCGATCAAAATGTAAGAGGCAACATGTCAAATTGAATTTAGCTAAGTGCATGTAGAATCTAATTTCCCTTCTTTTTCCCTCGTTTTCTGTCGCTTCAATCGCCTCTTTTTTTCGCTGTCTCATCAGTTCCTTGACCGTTGTGCTCTTTCGCGGAAGCAAGAGCAATATTAATGGGCGCGACTGTCATGAATGATGCCTATGAGGAAAACGTCGTTTTTTCCGCATTTCCTATGAGGATACATCTTCTTTCCCTCGAGATATTGCAACACAAAAAATATTTTTTTGCGACATTCATGCTCAAAGTTAGAGCCGCAAAGGCTATTTAATCTTTGTAGCTAGCTTTCAATGTTGACACAGCAGTCTTTCTCGTCCTTTATTTTTGAAAAACCTCTGGATCACACGTTCTCAACATCTGACAAATCACCTCATTCTTTTAGAGATTCAGATCTTTGTTCTCCGTTAATACAGAAAACTGGTTTCAACTTGAATCGTTCGCTCTTTCCCTCCTCCGTTTTTATGTTCCTTTTCTGGCTCGAAAATTCCACATTTCCTCTTTTTTCAGAAATTCTCCTTGGGCCCTTCTGAGGAATGGTGTTACGAGAGCAAGAGCATGAGCCATTTTACATCAAAATCGATGGAAAATGGTGTCAAATCGACGATGCGGTTCTGAGAGCACATCCAGGTGGAAGTGCGATAACCACCTACAAGAATATGGATGTAAGTATTAATCTTCATCATTTGAATTCTGTTTTCTAATATATCAAATCTGAATCCTTTCTGTATACGTGCCCCGGAGTCTGTTTCGTGAAATTTTGCTAACTACGGAAACTCGTATTTCGAACAAAGTACATGTAACAGATTCACGTGCGATGCATGTGACCTATTTTTAGACCAAACCAGTAGTATGCTTAAAGCATAATTTAACACATCTGGGCCCGGGTTTTTATATTTGAAAAGAATTTTGAAATTTCAGAAATTTTAGTAAAAAAATTTTTTGATAACACTCCGTTCTTGGCAAGCTGACCCCGAGGTTTTTTTTTGAAAAGACAAAAAATAAATTACTGAAAACCTGAGTTGGGTCTTGAAAATACTGAAAAAAAAACCCGGCCCGTTGTAATTATAGTTTAAACAGTGGTTTTTCATGTTACTGCTCTTAAAAAAAGAGAAAAGACTGAAAATAGTGTTCAAGTTCTCATTAGTTTTTCAGGCAACTACCGTATTTCATACATTCCACACCGGATCGAAAGAAGCATACAAATGGCTGACGGAATTGAAAAGAGATTGTCCTACACAGGATCCAGATATTCCAGATTTTAAGGTAACTAATAAATCAAGCGTTGCAAAAATGAATGGGGACCCATTTCCAGGAAGACCTTATAAAGGGAATCGATGACGTCAACATGGGTTCGTTCAATATATCCGATCAACGATCAGCTCAAATCAACAAAAATTTCGATAGTCTACGAATGCGAGTCCGCGCGGAAGGACTTATGAATGGTTCACCATTGTTTTATACTCGAAAAATCCTTGAAACCATATTCACCATTCTTCTCGCATTCTATCTTCAATACAACACCTATTATTTCACTGCTGCTGTTCTCATGGGAATCGCATGGCAACAGTTGGGATGGTTGATCCACGAATTCGCACATCATCAGTTGTTCAAAAACCGTTATTACAATGATCTGGCCAGCTACTTCGTTGGAAACTTTTTGCAGGTTAGATTGCGAGCCAACAAGGACAAAAATGACGTTTCTATGTTTTCAGGGATTCTCATCCGGCGGTTGGAAAGAACAGCACAACGTGCATCACGCTGCCACAAACGTCGTTGGCCGTGATGGAGATCTTGACTTGGTTCCATTCTATGCCACAGTTGCCGAGCATCTAAACAACTACTCACAAGACTCATGGATCATGATTCTCTTCCGCTGGCAACACGTTCACTGGGCCTTCATGCTGCCGTTCCTTCGTCTCTCGTGGCTTCTTCAATCCATTATTTTCGTCAGTCAGATGCCAACACACTACTACGACTACTACAGAAAAACTGCCATCTATGAACAAGTAGGACTTTCTCTTCACTGGGCCTGGTCACTGGGACAACTCTATTTCCTTCCTGATTGGTCCACCAGGTATTAGCTAACTGCTAAAAAATGTTATTCAATCTATTTCAATTACAGAATCATGTTCTTCTTTGTTTCTCATCTGGTAGGAGGATTCCTGTTGGCTCATGTCGTCACTTTCAACCATTACTCAGTGGAGAAGTTTGCACGTTCGTTCAAGTTTTCAGAATAGCTGGAAGACAAACCAATTTTCAGTTTCCTCCAACATTATGTCCAACTATGCGTGTCTCCAAATAATGACTACCAGAAATATGCGTCCTGGACGATTCATTGACTGGCTCTGGGGTGGACTCAACTACCAGGTAACATCTTTCAAAAATTGGTCCTGAAAAGCTAAAAATAATTATTATCAAAGTAACAACAGCGCCTTCTGCATCTATGTATCATAACCCTCGCGTTTTTACCATGTTCACTTTTCTATGATAGTTCATTGAAGCCTATTTACATCACAGCTCTATAACACCCCCTGGTTCATTAAACTTTGATCTGAAACTCCAGCTGCCCTTTTTTGCCTCCAGTCCCGTGATGAGGAGTTCAGAACTGTCAGTTTCGTGACATTTTTCATTTCTTGGTGACTGATAACGTATATGGGGTGATATGTAGTCTGTGATTCCGATGATAACGCCAAAACCGACTCTTTTGAGAAGCGAATGAATGATAATGATAGATTGATGGGTTTCTAGCGCGTCAACCGGAACACTGGGTTTTTCTTAAGTTCTGCAGAGAAACAACTACGATAGAATTTCTGATAGTGGTCTAGAACAAAATATACAAATTAGAACAAAGAACACCGTCAACTTCAGATTGAACATCATCTGTTCCCAACAATGCCACGTCACAATCTGAATGCTGTGATGCCTCTCGTCAAGGAATTCGCCGCTGACAACGGCCTCCCATATATGGTCGACGACTATTTCACAGGATTCTGGCTCGAGATCGAACAGTTCCGTAATATTGCTAATGTGGCAGCGAAGCTGACCAAAAAGATTGCTTAATTTATTTATACTCGCACCCCCCGGTTTCACATTGTTCCATGTTTCTTTTTATGTTCATAATTATATTGTAACAGTTTGCTTTCCACAGGTGGATCCCTTTTCTTGTGATATGAACCTTTTCTTTGGTTAGTGAACAATGAAGCTTTTGAATTAAATGTTGTGCCTTTCCTGAAATTTCAGATTTAGAAAAAAACCAGGGTGTTCCGACTGGTCGTTTCGGAATGTCGAAAATTCCCAATTTCGAAGTTTCGGAATTCAATTTATAAAGTAAATAGAAATTTCACTCTCCCAATACAGGAAAAAAAAGTTTGGAAATATTCCGAAAGTGGTCGGAATATTTGGGATTCCGAACATCTCTAGAAAAATCCATGGCGTGACTGGGATCTGGAATCTTACTGGATCCTAAAAGTCTCTGTCTTCCACCACAGTTCAACTGTTCAAGGTGCATTATCAAGTTCAATTCCAACACTTCGAGTATCGGAAACTCCATTCGCTCATTATCATTTATCAACTGATCGTTTCATTTTTTCAGAATTTTTTATGGAATTAAATGTGGAACTTTCACCTCTTCTTTTCATTATCTTTGCATTTGGCGCCCTCTCCAGCAGTCTCGGCACAATGGCGAGATAGTATTGATTATGAGGAGGGTGGTAGAGAATCGAAAAAAGAAACGAAACAGATAGAGAGACTCTACTGGCGTATTTCGGTCATTTTCACGACCTCACCAGTTCGGAATGGTCGTCAACAAGGATGCCTCCGGTATTCGAATGAGAGTAAGTACTTTTTTGAATTACAACTTCTAATTAGGATGGATATATTAGATTACATATAGGTATACTGTAGTTAGCTTTAGGATCAACGATCCAGGATCCAGTAGGAGAAAATATTGGTGTCAAAAAGTAAAATGGCAGTTGAAATTATAGACATAGAAGAAGATTTGAATTTCTATAATGTGCAACCAATTCGTGGTATACTGTAGGTTGAAACCTATAGCTAACAATTAGAAAATGGTCACAGAAGATTTCCAACTTTGTGCCAATTTATCTCAGTTTCTGTAAAAAATATCAAAAAGTCGTCAACTAGTAAAATGTTGCTGATAATATGATAAACATTTTGTCAGTTGATCACTTTTTGATATCTTTTACAGGAAATGAGATATATGGGTTCAAAGTTTGAAGTTAGTAGACGTTCTACTAGAGTGTTTAGGGTATACTGTATTTCCTCTAAAATACACTTCCCCATATTTTGATTTATGAAAAAAAGTTCTAAATAAAACATCACAAGAATTTTGTCATTTAATCAAAACTTAATCTTTGGTAATTGCATTCAATCTACGGTAACTATTCAAAAGAGACAATTTTGGAAAAGCATGCCCTCGTTTCCCGTTCTCCACAGTAGCCCCAGATTTCTAGATTCCAGAATACTACCATTATTTCACCATAGTTCCCATACCACCTCCAACAGTCTCACCAAAGTACAAACATTTACCAATTGCACTTCTCGTTCTCTCCTTTGTGTCTCGTTCTCCTCTATCTATCACAATTTCCTTCAAAAATCACACCACTTTTTGCAATTTTCTCTTCCCAGTCTCACTGCGTCTCTTCATCTTACACACTATTTTGTCCTACCTCTAGTTTATCGGTCATTTCTCTAAGAAACTCTTGATTATCAACACTATTTCTTTACAACGAAAAAAAAAGTGTAGATAGAGATACGGGGCAAAGTGCAATTGCAAACAATCAGATAACAATTGAGAATAGGGACTAGATAAAGTTGAAAAAAAAGTTTAGAATACCTCACACTGTGAAGTTTGAGCTTCATTATCTCGGCTCCTTTGTGAGATATCGAAAAGTGACTAACTGATAAAATGTTTGTGATATCACGAGAAACAATTTATCAGTAGACACATTTTCGATATATCCCATACAGACCGAGATAGTCGATCTCAAACTTGACAGTGTGGTCAATTACAGGCTTACGATAGATATTGGGTATTTTGTGATCAGATCAAAATAAATGTAATTTCAGATTGGAAACAAATGGGTTTATATGAACGAGGAAGCTGTGAAAAATCATCCAGGAGGAGCAGTAATTGAGCAATACCGGTATGTCCTCTTGCATATACAATGGAACTTGTCGAACTTTAATTTCAGAAATTCCGACGCCACTCACATCTTCCACGCTTTCCACGAGGGCTCTTCTAAAGCCTACAAACAAGTCGAACTTCTGAAGAAAAATGGAGAACACGATGAGAAATTGGAAAGAGAGCTCGAGAAAAGATTGGATAAAGGAGATGTGAATGTTTCTGTCTACGACATCACCGTGGAACAGGAAAAGAAAATGGTTGAATCTTTCGAAAGACTTCGACAGAAACTTCATGACGACGGATTGATGACTGCCAACGAGACATATTTCATCTTCAAGTCTCTCAGTACACTTTCCATTATGGCATTTGCTTTCTATCTTCAATACTTGGGATGGTACATGACTTCTGCTTGTGTTCTTGCTTTGGCATGGCAACAATTCGGATGGTTGACTCATGAATTCTGTCACCAACAGCCAACTAAAAACCGACCACTTAACGACACCGTCTCCCTGTTCTTTGGAAACTTCCTCCAAGGATTCTCTAGAGATTGGTGGAAGGACAAGGTAAGACATCTGTGCTACAGTATATCAGATCATAATTCCAATGTTTTTAGCACAACACTCATCATGCTGCTACAAACGTCATCGACCATGATGGAGACATTGATTTGGCACCTCTGTTTGCCTTCATCCCAGGAGATCTTACCAAATACAAAGCTACCGTTGAGAAAGCCATTCTTCAGGTATACAATCATCTCAATTTTAAAGTTATCATCAACTGATTTCAGATAATTCCATACCAACATCTCTACTTCACTGCCATGCTTCCAATGCTTCGTTTTTCATGGACATCCCAATCAGTTCAATGGGTCTTCAATGAGAACAATATGGAGTACAAAGTATACAAGAAGAACGCCTTCTGGGAGCAAGCCACTATCATCGGACACTGGGCTTGGGTATTCTACCAGCTCTTCCTTCTTCCATCTTGGCCAATCCGCATTGCCTATTTCTTGATTTCCCAATTGGGAGGAGGCTTCTTGATTGCTCACGTCGTCACTTTCAACCATAACAGTGTTGATAAGTACCCAGCTGATTCCCGAATCCTCAACAACTTCGCTGCTCTCCAAATCCTCACCACCCGTAATATGACTCCTTCTCCTTTCATTGACTGGCTCTGGGGTGGACTCAACTACCAGGTAAACTTTTTTCTGATAATAATGCTTTCAAAAATTATATTTTCAGATCGAGCACCATCTTTTCCCAACTATGCCAAGATGTAATTTGAACAGATGTATGAAGTATGTCAAGGAATGGTGCGCTGAGAACAATCTTCCATATCTTGTTGACGACTACTTTGTCGGATATAATCTGAACCTTCAACAATTGAAAAACATGGCCGAGCTAGTCCAGGCCAAGGCTGCCTAAGCTATCCGGGTTTCCCAACCAATTCGGTACCATTTCCTATTCTGATTTCTCCCATTCTTCCGTTTATTTTGTAATGGAAATAAAACTTGATTTTAAAACCAAATACATTGTGTTTCATTCGAAAAATACATATTTACAATCAATTAAAAGAGATCAGATTCTTTCTTAAAGGGAGGACTCCGACAAAATTTTTATCTCAATGATGCTTTTCTTAGATTTCGGACTTTATTGAATTTTCTCTGTAATAATATTAGGAAAGTTAAGAAAATCGGGAACATTTTGGTGCAATAAAAATTTTTGGTCGGTGTCCCCCCTTTAAAAAAAACATAATCCATTAGATTAAATCGTATTGTTTCTTAAATTATCAGAGAATTAAACTCTCGTAGGCATAAGCATTGACCCTGATCGAATCTCTTTTGGCTCATTCAATCTGCTCAGCTCATCTGTTCCAACGGAGACTTCCGTAGAATGAGGAACTGCTGGTGATGGACTTCTTGTGTTCAGACCACGTCGATTGGCGAATCTTCTGTATGAATTTGGACGGAGACGTGAAATGAGAGGGCGAATAGATCGAGTCCTTTTGAGAAGAGATTCTCCAGATAGGAAACGAGAGACGAAGAGGTTCAGACCACTTTGAGATGCTGAAAAAATAATTTAAATGCACAAATATGATCTTCAAAAAGTGTCACCTTGCATTCTCTCAATTTGAGCATGAAGACTCAAAATCGAGACTAAAATAATAACCAAAATGACAATCGCCACAAAGTTGAAAGCAATGAAAAGTCTTGAATTCGAGGAGGTTGTTAAAGTTAGTAGGAGAGGAAAGATCAGGTGTCCCGAGCAATGTCCGGAGAGCAAAGTAAATGTGTTATTTGCTGAAAGTGAATGGTTTCTGATTAGTTATTTGCAAACTTTTGCAAAAAAATCCTACATTTGAGAGACAAGCTCTGGTTGATATAAATAACAAGCGCTGGAAGGAGAGGTGCCAGGAAGAACCCAAAAATTATGGATCCAATGAGAAGGAACTGTTCTGACGCGATACAGCAACATCCGATTCCACAACCGAACTGCAAAGTTTTCAGTTTGAAAGTGGTATGCTATCGAGATCTAGCTTACAATTGACACTCCGACAAGGAAGTATGGGGCCATATAATCGGAGAAAATCAGAGAAACACCACGTCCCCACATGAAGAAAATTGCAAAGAGTTGGTAATAGAAAATGGATGCTGATGGTTGAGCCAGAATCAGAAATGGGAACAAGGTGTACATTATATTAGCGATGCAAGCAACCACAGAGCAGAGAAGAACCAATTTCAGACTGCTTACGTCACTTTGTTGGGTGAGACCTGGAAGTTGGGAATTGGAGGAAATTGAAAGATCCGGAATAAGGCTTCTTATTATTGTTTCAAGGTCAGAAATTCAAAGATCGAATGTGTTTATAACCAAAAGAGTCTTACTGTGGCAGTTCTCTTGATGGAGATTACTGTTATTGTGTTCAATGTCGTCGTATTCGGTTCTTCTGATTGAAATTGATGTCTTCATGCACACGTTGAATTCAGTTCTCCAGCAAATTAGAATCAGAGGGATTTGTAGAATTGCAGTTGCGTAGTAGATGTAATCCTGTCGGAGAGAAGGGTTCAGGTAAAACTTTTCGAGACTTGGAATGTGAGGTCCAGTTGGAAGAACTGGGTTTCTTTTGGAATTACAATCATCTTGATGAGTAGAAGGAGCCGATTGGTAGAATGTGATTGCAACAACAGCTCCGATGGCACCGGTGAGGTGGAGTAGCTGGAAGAGAGAATTTTTTTTGAATTATTTGGAATCGAAATGCATCAGAGATGTCCGGAATGACTTTTTCGAGAAACCTAATCCGGAGAATAATTATTTTATGATCCGGAATTCGGAATCCGGAAAAATTCACGGAATCTGAAAAAATATCTCGGAATCTGGAATCCGGAATTCGGAATAAATAACTTTTTTGGAATCCGGAATACGGGATCCCTAAAAAAATTACGAAATCCGGAATCCGAAACCCGGAATCAGGAATGAAAAAAAACACAAAACGATCCTTGAAACGCACATTCTCATATCATTCTTAACACTTCGTTTTCCTACCGTACCTGTACAAGCAAGTAGTTCTGCTGCTTGAACACAACTCCAAAGTTGGACGTCACAGCCGATAACGATATTCCCAAAACGGTGCCAAAGACGATAAACACGATACAAAGGAGCAAGATAACATGTTCAGCATGTGGAAGAGACGAATAACAAGCGCAGATCAAAACCAAGCAGGTGATGAAGACGTATTTCAGTGGGAGACGTCGAGAGAGATTTGAATGGAACACGGCGCCGAGGAAAATGGACCCATTGAATGCAAAATGCAAGTTGAAGAGATGAGCAGAGGAGATCATGGAAAAACAAGCAGAGTGTGAGTAACTCAACGAGATGAAAGCAATCTGGAAATAGGAGATAGAAAGAAGGAAAAGGAAAGAATTGAATACCGAGAATCCGATCAATGCATAGATCCACAAATGAATAAGAAAAAGCGACGGATGTTTGGATGCAGTTTCCTTGGCTTCCACAATCCGATCGAATATCGGTTTCTAAATATAAACGAAACATTTAAAAAATTGTAAAACCTCTAATAGAAAGGCCCAAACTTTCAATTTTTATCAAATTTTTCTCGGTTCCTGTGAAAGATATCAAAAAATTGTAAACTGATAGAACATTTCTGATATTATGATAAACAATTTATTAGTTAACAACTTTTTCATATCTCTCACAAAAACTGAGAAAAATTGGCTCAAAATTGGTAGTGTGAGGGCCCTTCTATTACAGGTTATACGGTATTAAATAAGGGGAAAAGCTCAACTGTATCAAGAGGAACATTCTCACAATTGTCAGCAAAACCCAACTCTTCAATAGACATTTTTTGGGAACTTTAGTAGTGAATCCTTTTTTGGTGAAGGTAAAATCAAACTACTAATCGCTATAATTTTCTCTTCACTCAAAAAAAAAATACAAAAACAAAAATATGAAATAACCGAAATCTCCTCCTATTATCAGAATTGTATGTTATTCCTGTCTATGAAAAGAGGACTCAAGAGACTTACCATCGCTGAAGATATCTTCGTAAACGCCATTCACATGAAATATTTTCAGATGAGGATGAAGTCTGAAAGTTTTGAATTCACAAGTCTTTCAAGCAGAAAAGTACATATTATTAGGTTAATGAGGTTACAAATAATACGAGAAAAAAAAGGAAAAAATGTGACGAGATTAGAGAAAAATAAGTTGTTTTTTGTCCTTTCCATGAAAAGTGCGCATATGACTACTTTTTGCAAAAAAAAAATCCCCACAACTCATCTGATGATAAAATTGTAACTGAGTCACTCTCGAGTTTTTAGGGATTATAAAGGTAAACGATTTTGCACCGCCCATGGAATATGGAAACGAGGAAGTTTCATTGTTCTAGAGGTCTGGAAAGCTAATAACGAATACGAGTCACTAGTCTATTAAGTATTGTGTTGAATGAAAAACATAATATTGTTATCCAAAAGAAACTTGAACCTAACAAAAAACTATCCGAATCATGTCTGGAAGAAGACAATGTTTCAATTTGAAAATCGAAAATGTGAGATAGAGTGTGGATACCTCATAATATCTTCTCTAGGTTGAGCATAAAAGTTAAGAATTTCAGAAAATCGAGGAAATGGCTTAAAAACAGTGAAAAAAAGTTAGAGCTTCCCTAGAACTCCCCCAGAGCTGTCACTCTGATTCATAAATAGTGGAATATTCGTTTTTAGGAATCTTATAGGTCTTCCCAGTGCATACTATTTCAGGGTTACCATCAAACCTGTATTAGAAGCGCCGGCCTTTATATTTTTCGTGGGGATCGCTGAGGAGGGCACTTCTATTAGAGGGAGATCGGTTTTCGGTGAAATTTTGGTTTTTCTACTCAACTTCTATCAACCATTTCTTTATAAAGAACAAAAACTGCTCGTAGAGTCTCTAGGAGAGCACTTCAATTAGGGGCACCTTCAATTTTCGGGGGCCCTTCTAATACAGGTTTTACAGTAACTAAAAAACAAAGCACATGACAGTATTTCAACTTCTGAGCTCACATAAAATTTTGATCTTCCGAGCAAAGGATCAAAATTTCAATCTGAAAGTATCAAAGTCTTTCAGCCCACGGAAGCTTTTCCGATCATAGCTTATCGTGTGTGAGCCGTAAGTCCGGAACACTTTTAATCTACGACAGGAAATTAAAATGCGAAAAATGAGAAATCAGGAGTGGGGAAAACGAAGGGAAATGCGCAACAAATTGAATTGTGAGGAAAAAAGGATTACCGATGCGTAATTGTTTTCCATCCGTTTTTTTCCAATCATTTGGTGTCTACTATGTGACCTATGAATCTCATAAAAATGTCGGTGATTTATGACTCTGATTGAGTTACTGGAACTGCTCAATGATTTGAAAAAGAAATGGTAGAGCATAAACGACAACATAAATGGGCAGATACTCAAGGAAAAATTGTGAAGAGGGTTGTTTTCGAAGTGGTGCCCAACTTCCAAAAATACTGCAATATCCAAAAATGGAGAATTTGAAAAAATTTTGTGAAGCGATCCTTACAACCACTATTTTCAGATACTGTGAACGTAATAAGATGGAGAGCCACTCTGTAAAGTTTGAGCTCAATTATCTCGGTTCCTCCAATAGATAGCAGGAATCCTTCAAATAGAGGGGGCCCTTCTATTTTTCCGGCCAGTTTTTTTCCCCGAAAATCAGCATCAAAAAATTCGACTAAATTTCGTTCTAAATTCATGAAAATCTGCCAATTTCACCAAAATTTAGCAAGATTTTCATCGAAAAATAGAGTTTTAACAAATTTCTATTAAATTGTGGAGTCCCTGGAATATTTTCCACTGAAAAAGTACGGAAATTTTCTGATTTCAAAACACATTTTTAAGGGATTTTTTTTCACAGAGGGCCCTTCTATTACGGGGCCCCTTCTATTACAGGGGCCCCTTCTGAAAGGTTTTACGGTATAAACTTTGTCTGGTACGATTCACCAAGGTACGATTGTACTAGACGGCCACCTTGCAATTCGAGTTCTATTATCTCGATTCCTATCAAAAACATGAAAAAGTTGTCAACTGATAAAATGTTCATGATAAAATCATAAATGTTTTTTCAGTTGACACCTTTTTGATATCTTGCATAAGAGCCGAGATAACAGCTCAACAGTATGGGGCCCTTCTATTACAGGCTTTACGTTACGATAAACTTTGTTTGAATTTTTATGTTAGGATTTATATTGCACCGGGATACGAGAAAGATTATCTCACACAAAGTTCAAAAAAATTGTCAATGAACTAAGCCTGAAATTTTAATCCCAGCAGGAATATTCTTTGGTTTTCAATAAGAAGTGATGATGTATCAATGTCTTGAACAGAAAAATCAATTTATCTAAAAGTTCAAAATAGGAAAAAATCAGAAAAAAGGCATATAGGAAGAGAGCAAATGTTCTCAGGAATTAATTAGTTTATCCCAAAGCCGAAGGATTCGGGGGAAATAGGCAAAAAGATGGAAAAGATGAAGAAGCCAAAAAAGAACTGGACAAACAAATTGAAAAGGGTATGTGGAGTGAGGATTAGATTAACATAAGAAATGGGCGGAGCCTCTGGGTGAAGATATTCTGATAATATAATATTTGGATAATCCGGGGAAGTGTTTGTAAAAAAAGGGAGAGAGGGATGGAAAATAGGAGAAGAGAGAAGGGGGCTGATTGGTGACGTGGAAAGAGACCCGTATTCGAGAACAAAACTACTGGATTCAAAAAAAAAAATGGAAAATGAGAAGTACAAAAAGATTTAAATGCACAAGAAGAAGTTATAGTTTCAACTTTTTTGTAGCAGTTTCTTCTAGCGCGAAAAATCTCTCTGTATAATTGAAAGAAAAACGAAATTCAATGAACAAAATAGAGTCGAGGTGTTTGATGTTGTTTATGGTGGTCTGCGGAGAAAAATAAGCTCTGAAATGAATGCATTTATATATTTATTGATGTGGTAGGAGGTGTCACCTGGAACGTCTTCCTATTTTTCAGATTATTCGTTTTTATTTTCAGACGTCATAATATTCTATTTGCATGTGTGAACTGCCACTTCTTCTGTGCATGTCTTGCATTTCACTTCGCAACACCATACGAATTTACATTCGCATTGTGTTTGACGGATCTGAAATTAGTTGCGGAAGACTTGTAAACGGGCCAATAGCGGACCATCGCGGGCCCTTCCATAGTTTCTTTTAGAATCAATATTATTGAATGAAATAAATTAGATATGATAGAACTCGGCGAGCACTATAAAATGATACTGTAAGAAAAATTGTATCTCGTTTATGAACCAAGTTACAGAAGAAATGAATTAAAAAAACAAGCAGAAACCGGCTCATCCCGCATTAGTCACTTGATGGTTTGTAACTTTGCTCATAAACAAGATACAATTTCCCAAACAGTACTCATGTGGTACCATATCTAGTTTTGTCAATCCAAAAAACAGAGATGTCCGGAATGACTTTTTTGAGAAACAGAATCCGGAATAAAATAATTTTCACGGAATCCGGACAAATAAAAGTTTCACGGAATCCAAAATGAAACCATTTTTCCGGAATCCGGAATAAAAAATTTTGGAATCCGGAATACAGAATTCGGAATTTGAGGGATCCGATGGGCATTAAAAAATGTTAAAAAATACATTTTGTGTTTTATTTTTGCAGTTCAAATCGCTGAAGTTCAAAGACGGCTGAGAATTAATGCAGATTAACACATTTTCTGAAAAATCCGGAATAAAAAATTTTCTCGGAATCGGGAATTCGGAATCCGGACAAATGAAAATTTTCCGGAATCCGAAATCCGGACAAAAATATTTTTCACGGAATCCAGAATCAGGAATCCGGAATTCGGATTTTTTAAAAAAATCCCGGAATCGGGAAACGGGACATCTTTGCCAAAAATATCGATTCTAAAAGAAACTATGATAGCTCCCGGTTTACAAGTGTGGTTTCAACTCACTTCCAGTCTTGTGTTGTATCCTCGTCCACAGCAAAGTAGGTCACAACTCTCGGAGCTGTATGAATTATGAATACATTCGCGTCCAGAAGTTCCCAATATTCCTGAAACTATCTTTCTGGAACTCCCACAATTTCCTCTTGAATTACCAGCTGTTAAATTCCGTTCGCAATAAGACGGAGATCTATGAACATAAGCCATTTCGTTTCCTCTTAATGGAATTTTCCTCTCCGTTCTCTCCTTCCTTCTCAATCTCTTCGTTGCTTTTCTTGTCACCTGAAATGGTTCTCAAATTCATTTCCATGCATATCAGTCGTTCCTATGAGTTATGCTACGAATGTCATTTTCCTAATTGCATGACATTGACTACTGTATTAATTACATCTTCGAGCTCGACCTGGACTGCGAAATGATCGTATCGCTTTTTGAGCAAATCGGACACTTGAGAGAACTTTTGCATCTGGAGCCAACACGTTTTGAACTCGCACGAACCGGATACTCCATGACAGCGACACTGACGACGAATGTTTTGAGCGATCGCCTGAAACTTTCTGTATACAGAGTGAGAGGTTCAATTTCAGGATACCTCTCTTCCCACAAAATTATTGTGTCTTCGAACCAGATGAGCAACATTTTTTGTTTCTTCGAATTGTTGTACCTCCCATTCATCTAGGAATCGTCTGGCATACCGTATTCCATAGGGCACATTATCCGAGCATCCACCCCATGAAAACTGATCACGACTCATTGCAGAATCCTGGGAAAGGTTGGTTATAAGCTTAGCGATCAGAATTTTTGAAACACTCACTGAATCTGCTTGATATCTCTGCATTCCTGGTTTACTATCGCATCCACACTCCGTCAAATTTCCCGTATTACATCCTTTTGTAATGGAATGAACGATACTTGCTGCCATTATGACACTTAGAAACGCAGCTTCTTTGTTAGCTGAAATTCGGGTTGTACGAAAAAAAAAAATAGAAAAATACACTTACATGATCTCAAAGTTTTACCCAGAATATCCTGAAATTTTCCATGCCGAGTCTCTGTTACCTCATCTCGAGAAGAACAATTCCATCTGAAAGAACGTCTCAACTGATTCTATCCTTTGTATAGTTATCTCACCTCTCAAACTTGAATTTATTTTCACATTCTCGAATCGCTTCCCGAACACCTCTAGCCACAAATGGAATAGAAAAAGGGTTCTCAGCACACATTGCCTGTTGATTCGGATTCAATCCATCCAATCGACGACACAGTTCTTTGAAATGGTCTCGATCGGATGAATGGTAATGAGGACGTGGTAGGTAATCATTGGAACCCACAAATGCCAATGTTCTGAAAGCAATATGAGAGTTTTCAGCCATCTAACATAATGATTTGTGTTTCCTCATGTATAAATTACCTGGACTGACAACTAGTGAGGAATATTTATTCCGAATAAAACATTGAATCATACTAGTAGAAGCCTTCGCGAACTCTGTGATAGTTTCCTTAACAAATAGTATTTTTGGACCAACTAAATTAGCCATGACAGCACTCAACGAGTACTACAAAATATTTTTCAAATAGCTCTATATTGTCTATGTTGTTAAAGTTGCTGAACCGGACCTGGCCGGGATTTAGAATTCCACCCAAACTGTCAACGTTGAGCTCATTCATCTTACTTTATGTGAAAGATATCAAAAAGTTTTCAACTGGCAAAATGCTTATCATAATATCAAAAACATTTTGTCAGCTGATCACTTTTCGATATCTTTCACAAGAATCGAGATAAATTGGTTCAAAGTTGAAAGTTAGGGGTGGCATTCTATCAGAGTGTTCACGGTCAAGTTTGAGCTAATTTTTCTTGGATCGTATGCACTATGGCTAAAATATATTAACTGACAAAACACTTATGATATCATGAAAAACATTTTGTCAGTTGGTCACTTTGATATATTTTACAGTAGCCGAGAAAAAACGACTCAAAGTTACAAGTTAGGACCCTTCTTTTACTGATTTTATGGTAATGTGAGGACGGATTGAAGAAACTTACAGCCAATTATATGGTACTTGAGGTGAGTTTTGATTTCCAGAAAGTGGTGTGTGCTGAGCATAAACAAGAAGCACAAACAGGAATAGTTGAAAAATTGAAAACTGCATTGCCTGTCAAATTTAAAGATTTTCACAACAAATCAGATAATTGAGATTGAACGAAAGTGTTAAGATGGAGGTCAATCAGATTCCTCAAAATTCTACAGTATCCTAAAAATTTTTTAAAAATGTAAGAAAAAAGCGATGGAATAGAAAAATGAAGGAAGAGAAAATGTGTTTGGAGAATTCGAAGGTCGAATTGATCGTTGCCTGGATGTGGTATATTCTCTTTTTCTTCCCCAATTCATGCTTTATGGCCCGTGGATCTATTCAGACGATGGGAAGAAGAAGAAGACATCTTCGGTATGCAAATAGAAGACGTCAAAATGGGGAAAAAGAGAGAAAAGAGAAAGAAAAGAAACGAATAGAGTCAATATTGAAGAAAAATCGAGAAAATTTGGACGAAGAAGTTTTAAGACGGTTCGGAAAACACTGAAAACTTTTCGAAGGCTATTTACTGTACTTCATCTAACAGAACACCATTCGAGCTGTCAACTTTAAGCCCAATTATCTTGATTCCTGTGAAAGATATCAAAACTTTATCAACTGATAAATTGTTCATCATAATATCACAAACATTTTATCAATTAACAAATTTTCCATATCCTTTACAGCAATTGAGATAATTGAGCTCAAAGCTGACAGTTTGAGTGATCTTCTAATAGTGAAAGTACGGTATACGAAATTTTGAACTTAATCAATCCTATTTTCTTCAGATCCTTTTAGAAGAATCTTCTGGATTTGAAAATTGTTGAAATAGAAAACAAGAAATGCGAGAAAAGTAAAACAGAAGCTTTGTGTTGAAGGGCGAGTCTCTGGATCCTAAGACACCTATTCGACACAGTTTTACGATCTCCTCACTGCCTCCAACCATCTGTCTCTGAGCATTTTATTGGGGGGAATTAATCGGAAGAAAAGATTCAAAGGAGAGCAGCTTCTGGTGGTGAACAACCATTTTATGATTGGGGCGTATGACGCAGAGACTATGTTACACATTGAAATCACTTGTATGGGGATTCTGGAATCATCACTGATTCCAAATTTACCATTAAACCTGTAATAGAAGGGACCCAGCATTGTCAAATTAAAGCTCAATTATCTCAATTCCAATTCGCGATATAAAAAATGTGTCAACTGATAATATGTTTGTGATATTATGATAAACAATTTATCAGTTGACAATTTTTTTTATATCTTTGACAGGGACCGAGAAAAACTGGTTCAAAGTTAAAAGTTAGGGTGCCCTTCTATTAAAGGTTTTACGACAGCCACGTTTGTACTCAATAGACTTACTGTTTTAGCTCAAACTTTCTATGTTTTGATAGCTTTAAGTACATAGCCATCACAGCAAAAGGGGCGGAGCCTATTTTTTTTCACGCAGGGGGTTTTGGATCTTTGATTGACTGTAACTACAGCTTGAATAGAAGGAAAAATATGAACATTTTTGTTCTATTTACTGTAATTGATTCCAAACTCAAACCAAAACTTTGGAAAACTAGTTTTCGTGCCTTTAAAGTTTCGAGCAAACTACAGCAAAGAGCTCCAACTCTCGAAAAAAAGAAATTTTATACTAAAAATTCTTTTCGAAAAGTCGAAAGGTCGTCTGTAGAATGTTCTAGTTGTCTTCCCAAAATTCCATCTGGTTTCAATATTAAACTCCCGTTCATGTTTTCCGGGTGCCGGGGCGTCACATTGTTAGTTTGAGTTAGTCAGCTTTCGAAAAGAGGATGGAGAGTAGCTAAAAATATTTTTTTTCTCTAAACTTTTTCTTCGTAAAACAATACGGGGAACAATTTAAAACTTCTTTGACACGGGGGGAATTGAGCAGGTGGGGGTGATATATTATGCGAAAAGAAGGTTCTGAAAGCGAAAACAAGATAAAGAACCGAGAAAAAGAGAAAAAAAACATATAAAGCGAAGGTTCAAAATGAAGAAGTTAATAAGAGTCATGGGGGAATGTTCTCAAAAAAAAAACATAAAAACCAACAAAAAACAATCAAAAATTGGAAAAATTATTAAAAATTCAATATCCCTAAAGGACTCCTAAAAAGTACGATCAAGATGTTCTGGTTCTGTGATGTCCGGAGAAGAGCTTTGTGGAATGGAGGAAGTTATCCACGCAGGCTCGCCACCGATTCGAGAGATTATCCGTTCGAAAAGAGAACTGGATTGTTGACTGAAAATGTATTGTTATAGTTTTTTCTTGAAACAATTAACGAACCCTTCATCTGTTTTTGGAGTCTTCGTCATATGAAGCTGTTGACCTTCTCCCGATAGAAGAGTTGTTTCTGTTCTAGAAGACGTCAATCCATTCATCGAAGGACGGCGGATATGATCAGATGGAACGTAGTCAACGATCGTCTCGAGGCTTCGTTTCTTTTTGTAGCTGAAAAAAAAACATGACGATAAGACCTGAGTTTTCGTTCTATACCGTTCCCAATATCCCAACAGGAAGTAATCCACAAAGCCTTTCTCGAAAGCAAAAGAAACTAATGCGTTGATAAAAGCTACACCGAGGATGAAGAGTCGGAAATAGATGTCAGGAAGATCAACGTTTCCAAGGGTCAGCAGAACCAGCTCGGTTGGCCAAATTACGATGAACAAGCACAGCTGAAAAATGAAGAGGTATACTAAATATCAGCTAAAAAGAAAAACATACCAAAGTTGCGAATACTGTCAGCGCACACATCGGTTTGTTCGATAAAAGACTTCCACGGTATGGCTTTCCTTTTGAATAGACAATCGCGAGAATGATGTACTGGAACATGGAAACACAAAAGAGAGCAGTTCCTTGCATACTTCTTTTGTCCTCAACTTCATCATCGACTGGTGGTTTGTATGGAGTGAACCATGATTGTTGGGCTGTTAAAATGAAGACTGTAAACTGAGCAATACCAATGATAATGAGCTGTCCGATCACAGAAGTCATTGAAGCGATAGAGAGAAGACGAGTTGGTGGAGACGTGTGGGCTAGGCGATGAAAAGCTGGCGTATTTCCGAAAAGCAGAGCGAACATTGTGATAAGGAACATGTCGATGAACATGAATTGACCGTCTGTGAGGATGTTGGAAATCCAATACAAGTGCATGACTGTGACAAATTGAGTTAGTGAGTATCCTGCCATATATTTGAAAATTCCAAACGAGGTGACAAGTGCAGCTCTTCCTTCGCTGATTACGGTAGGCACACAACGAATGTCTGGCACTTTTGAGGTGAATGGAGCTGCAATGGAAGCTTCGGCATCGGACAGCGAAATTCCTGCGTGGGCAGCTTTTAATGCAGCGCAATCGTTAGCTCCGTCTCCACACATAGCGACCGTGTAATCGACTGCTTGAAGTTGCTCAACAAGCAATTGCTTCTGATCAGGTGCCATTCTAGCGAACACGTCACAGACGCAACACAGTTGATCAACCAGTTCGGGATATTCGTGCACAATTACAGCGAAAGTTGGTCCAGATATAGCCAAATGATAGCTGCTAGCAATCAAGTGATCAAGATTTTCAGTTGTGACTGCGTTTGGCATTTCCACTTCAGTGTTTGTTGGTGAAAATCCATCATTCTCTGACGATCCCTTCCATGTTGAAGAACCCATCGAAACAGAAACGGATTCATCATCTTCTATTACTTCGTCCGATGAGGAAACCGACTGGAAATATATGAATTTTGGTTATTCTGTAGGATTTCAAAAAAAGTACCTGTTTGATTATGAGCTTTGTTCGTCCATACTGATCGAGTTCTCCAGGAACGTGTTCAACCAGGAACGCTCGTTTTTGGGGTCTTATGATTCCACACTCGCGAGCAACCGAAAGTCCAGTTAGTAGATTATCTCCAGTCACCATTACAGTTCGAATATTCGCTCTGTTCAGCTGATTGATTACTCCTAATGTCACTGGCTTCACTCTGTTTTCCATGACCACTAATCCCAGCATTTCAAGATCACATTCCACCGAGTCGCGCTTCACTTTTGATGCTTTATTGAAGTTCATATCGAGCGGACGACGGGCGACGGCAATCAGACGGAAACCATGTTGAGCGTATGCATTCACTTGGGTCTGAAAATTAGAATCGATTCTGATCTCTAAATATATCAGTAACTTACTAGATAATCTTCTGGAACAGTTTTGGGGTCACAGAGTGAAAGAATCATTTCAGGACTGCCCTTCGAGTACAGCATCATATTATCAGGTCTATCTTCACTTGGATCGAACACAATCACAGACATTCTCTGTAGAGAAGAAGAAAATGTGAACTGTCGTATCACAGAGAATTCAGCTTCTTCATCATCCGAAGGCTTGATTATGGACGGTTGAACATTATCGAATCGTTGAGTTTCTTCTTCTATATCTCCAACACCTTCTTCCATTGTCCATCCGGTTTTTTGAAATAGAATCAGATCAAGTGGATCGCCATGAAGAACTCCGTTGATTCTGAAATATTGCATCAGAATCAGGAGCAGTTGATAATAGCATACCTTGTGAGTGAATGGCACGTTGCAATCGCTTTGACTAGATCTCCGTCGAAAGAGAGTCCATTTCGACTAGTTAGCTCAGTCATCTCTTCCATAAAACTTATTGATGATGTATTCTCGTCTTTTATTGAGGCCTTTACTGGCCGAACTACATGAAAATCGAGCCCGTCTTCGGTTAGTGTACCCGTTTTGTCGAAACAAACCTGAAAAGTTTAGTCTTGTGTAGGGATAGGGTAACTTTTGATATATACCACGTTAATAGCTCCACAAGTGTTAATGGTAGATGGAGAAATGCAAAAAATTTCCTTCTTTTTGAGCCTTAGCTGTGCATTGATGATTCCAACGGACATGGCAGCTGAAATCTATTGGTGTTAAATTGATATTCAGAGAGAATTTCTACCTGGAAGTGCTGGTGGTACTGTGATGGTGATGATGTCCAAAGAACGAACAATGATCCTCCGAAGTGTATTTCCTCGCATAATCATAACCACTATGGTGTAGAGAAAACCACAACCCGAAATGCATGCTAGAAAGAGAATGAACTGAAATTCAAATTTTGATCAAAAGACCTTTTTCTAAAAAATTACTTTGAATAAATCTTTGGTGAATCTGAAATCAACTGGTTTCGGGTACATGATGGATCTCACTAATTGTCCTTTCAGAGTGGAATATGCGGTTCGGAGAACGATGGCCTGAAAAACAATTCTCTGAAATTTTTGTTTCACTTCATTTTTGAGTATTTCAAGTTCTAAGGAATCCTATTCTTCATATTACTCAGTCATCATTAGTTCCAGGAAATCAAGCTTTTCCTTTATCATTATTCTACGAATCTCTCTTCCTTATCGTACTATTCCGTTTAATCACCTACTTACTACTCGTTCCCGATTTTACGAGCCTGCCGCCACCTTCTTTCACTTTTCTCCTAATCAGATTGATAAAAGGAGAAACCGGTTACAACTTAACAGTAATCAGGTCAGTAGTGTGTCCGAAAGTGGGTATAAAAGGGAGAAGAATGAGAATTATTTCAGAATCCAGTCTCCGGATTCTGAATACAATGCAAGTGTCGTCAGCGACGTTTGTGGCAAGTAGCCTTTCGGCGATCGCCCTTTTATCATGCCTCTTCGTCTTGTCTACAGTATACCAAAATGTTCAAGACTATTGGACAGAACTAGATGAGCAAATGGTGGAAGTCAGAGTAAGTTTTATATGACTTGGGATGTCTTTATATGTAATTTTACAGAAAGACATGGATGACATGTGGCGTGAGATCATGCACATTCAATCAAATGCTCTGGGATCAGTTTTCCGTGCTAGACGTCCAGCTCGTGGTGCTTATGAAGAAGGTGACTACAAGGAAGCTCCACAGCCTGCTGCCTACAACCCTGGATACGAAGAATCTGCTGCTCCAGCTCATGACGTAGGAGCTCAACCTCCCGCAGGACCAGCTCCAACGTCTCCAGAATCTTGCCAATGTCAAGCTGAGAACAAATGCAAAGCAGGTCCACCAGGCGCTAAAGGTTTCCCAGGACTTCCGGGACCGAATGGTGTACCAGGAGTTGATGGAAAACCTGGTCATGACTCTCAAGACGTGGAGCCTCAATCACAGAACACTGGTGCTTGCTTCCACTGTCCACAGGGACCACCAGGATCTCCAGGACCAATGGGTCACCCAGGACCACGTGGAATGAAGGGAGCCGACGGGCAACCAGGACAGCCAGGAAAGGATGGAGATCCAGGAAAACCTGGAGAGATCGGACCAAATGGGTTCCAAGGCAAACAAGGTCCAGATGGAATTCCGGGAGAGAAAGGAATGGACGGCCGGAAACCAATCGGAAGACCTGGACCAAAGGGACAAAGAGGAGAACAAGGGCATCCAGGACCACAAGGAACTCCAGGTCATAATGGACCAACTGGTGCAGCTGGTGAGCCGGGACCACAAGGAGGACCAGGACCACAAGGAGAGCATGGACCAGATGGAGGGCCAGGAGAAGAAGGAAAACTGGGTAGACCAGGCCCAGATGCGTGAGTATTCAAAACTTTCTAGTCAAATCTTGATAAAAAAATTTCAGCGAATACTGTCCATGCCCCGCCCGCGGATCTCATGGAGGATCGTCAGGAGGAGGTGGTGGATCTGCTGGAGGGGAATACAAAGCTACCGGAGGCGATTCTTACCGAAAGAAGAAACTTTAACTATAAGCTTTTCTCAAATTTATTTTTGCATTTTCAATATTACCTTTACTTTCTTTCCTCGATAAAAACGAGTTTGAAGCACTTGAGTTCCACAAAAAAGCACATTCTTCGAGTTTTTCTCCATGGTAAAAATTGCATCGTGTGTTTCATCTGTGAGTGCAACCTGGACAAAATAATGCCATTGATCTATAGTGATTTTTACTCACTTTTGTGATCGGAACAGATTCACCAGTAAGAACACTCTCATTGACGATTACTGTACCGTTCATCAAAACTGAATCACATTGCATGAGACATCCGTGTGGTGGAATGAGAAGAATATCGCCAGGAACAAGCTGAAAATGTAATGATCTGATGCCAAAAAAGGACTGTTTTTACCTGGTCACTCCCGATAGTCTGCTCCTTTCCATCTCGAATCACCTCAACGCTTTCTGTCGAATGTACCATGCTTCGGAGTCTAAAAACCGGAAATTAGCTAAGAATTACAAGAAAAAAAAAATAAAGTTTACCGTATTTCCTGGGTTCTAATTTGATAGACATCCATCACAATCGATCCAAGTGAGAGTGCAACAATCAGAGATGCATAGTACGCGTATTCGTCGTTGTACCAGACAGTGACACTGAAAATGACATCAGTTTTTACTTTTTCAAATAAAAATTACCTGAAAATCTGAAAAACGTAGAAAGGAGTGATGACTTCCATGAAGAGAAGGTACAAAATTGGACGTAATTGAACCACAATCTCATTTCTTCCGTAGAACTCCAAACGCTTAATGATTTCAGAAGACGTCAAGCCAACATTTGCTTCAGAGACTGCTAGAAATGATCGAGAAGGAATTTTGTCAGCAATATCAGACGATGGTTTCCAGCAGCAGTCTTCATCATCGTTATTTTGATTGAAGTCTTCATCGCCAATCCAAATGTATTCTAGTTTTCGGTAAAGGAACCAACGGAGCTCAGCAACCTTCCGCATTTCACCGTTTTCCGTAGGAATCATCTGGAAATTCCAGAAATTTCAGACTGCTTGAGAGTTTTTAGAAAACAACTCACAGTTTCCGTTTTTCTGAGGACCGGTTGAAGTTCGGTTACATTGTGGTTGTCTCTGAAAAAATCAATTATTTAAATACTTGGGGCTTCTGTAACTGGACTTACACGATGAATACATACTCTGCAGCTTCAAATGTGCATGGGACCATCCGTACTTTAACATTCCATTTTTGCTTCCAATGCAATATCAAGCGAAATATTCCGAGTGTTAAAAATGTCAGAGCATAGAACAAAACCTGGAAAACAGAAGGTATCTAATATAATTTTTTCACCGAACTCACCGTTTTTAATGGTCCCGTTCTATAGGCGAAGAGCGTTAATGTGTGATCTCCGGATTCGAGAGTCATTCGGTGGCGTCGTGCGCCACCCGCCTCCACCATGCCCAATAGTTTCTGTGGGGTCTCGCCGAAAAACCACACCAAAAGGCGAGACTCTGAAAATATTGAGATCAAGAAATTGAACTGAGAAAAGTGAATGAGGAATGTCGGAAAAACTAAAAGTCAAGGGAAAGATTGATATTTGTTTATTTTCGCCCACATACAACAAATCACAGAATTCAATTTATTTCAAATTCGAAACTTTGGATTTTTCTGCAACTGGGTTCGTGTGAACCGAGTATATTTTTGAAACAGTAACTGAGAAATCCATTTTTGGGGAAGACTTCAGGTGTTAAATTTAACGAAAGAAGATGGTTGAGAGAGGAGAGTAGAAGTGTCAGTGATTTGATGGATCACCACCTAAACAGGAATTTTTGAAGAGATAGAGAGAAAGAGATCTATATCGTTTTTCAAATGTTATGGGGAATTTCGAAAGTTCATTCAATGAAGCTTCATTTCGTATGAAGCTTCAAAATTAATCAGATATCATGTAGCTCATCTAAATAGACAATTTTTTGATTACTGCAAGAAAAAGTTGCGATAGCGATAAGACAATGAAAAGAAAAAAAAACGATATAAAAATGCCCGCATTTTCTGCCAGGTCGCTTGCAAATATTTAACGGAGAAAGTGAGGAGAGAAGCCTACGAGAAGAAGCATAGCAGGTTTATACAAAATGACGCAGACATGCAAACAGAAAGAGAGCTCGCCACCACTATTTTTACTGCGGACCTCTCCACGAAAATAAGAGAGTTCAAATCGGGAGACTCTGTTCAAATCGGAAGACAAATATGGAGTGTTCTATGAATTTTCCTTGATTTTTTTTAACACAAAAAATGTTGAACACATAAAACACATTTTTTACATGCATGAATAGGTTAAAAAACACAAAAGCACATTTTATTATGTCATGAATATGGAAAAAAACCCCACCAAAAATTCAAGGAAAAAAATCAAGTACTGTATTTGAAGGCGCATCTCTTATATTTTACAAAACTCTCAAAGCGTCTACCGTAGTTCTCGAAGCGGTTGTTCGCAAGTGCGCTCTAATGGTCACTTGAAAATTTTTTCGAAAAAATTTTCTTTTGGGTTTTCGTTGTGTTTTTCAAAGAGTTGCTCTAAAAGAAGAAGTTTTTCGGGCCCGTAAATTTTACTTTTCAGTCGGAATATCGGATTTATTTGTACTGAGCATAATTTTAGGTCCAAAATGGATTTCTTTGATGAGATGGCTGGTGATGGGAATGATCAAGTGGTTGAGGTAAGTTTTTAGCTGGAAGATTCTATTAAAAAATGTGTTTTCAAGATGGAAGCAGCGCCAGTGGATCCAATGAAGAAGGTATTTTTAAAAAAGGGGTATTCAAATGCCAACGATTGCATTTCAGCTCGAAGAAGATAAAAAACGGCAAGCCCGAGATCAAACTAAAAATCTACTGGCTAATATGAAAAGAGACGGAGGTGGTGTACATTTCGACGAATTTACTGCGAAACGAGCTCGAACTGAGGAAGCTAAAGAGGATGCTGTCGTTGAGCGCCCGATGGAAAATATTGTTGTTCATACGATCCAGACGAACAGCGAAAACTGTACGCACGAAGTTGCCATACCACCTAATGGCGAATTTACTCCATTAAAGGAGAGCTCTATTGAACCGGCAAAGTACTATCCATTCCAATTGGACGCATTCCAGGTAACTTTTGTTCGAAACCAGCAAATAAAATTTTGCATTTTCAGAAGCAAGCAATTCTATGCATTGAAAACAACGAATCAGTTCTCGTGTCGGCTCACACATCTGCTGGTAAAACTGTAGTTGCGACGTAAGTTGATTTTTTGAGAGCTGTCTTGTAGAAACACTGATTACAGCTATGCGATTGCACAATGTCTCCGAGAGAAACAGCGTGTGATTTATACTTCTCCAATCAAGGCACTCTCCAATCAGAAATATCGAGAATTGGAAGAAGAGTTCAAAGACGTTGGTCTTATGACAGGAGATGTCACCATTAATCCAGATGCTTCATGTCTTGTTATGACTACAGAAATTCTCAGATCCATGTTATACAGAGGATCGGAGATCATCAAAGAAGTCGGTTGGGTTGTTTATGACGAAATTCACTACATGCGAGATAAAGGTATTTTCAGAATTACTGTCAAAAGTTTAGCTTAACTGTTAAAAAATAGCAGTACATTATTCTCATATGTTATTTTTTGAGACAATTTAAATGTAGCTTTTACAGTCTCTGAAAAATTTCAAAACTGATTAAACTGATATTTCAGAGCGTGGAGTAGTTTGGGAAGAAACAATCATCTTGATGAGCAACCATGTGAAGCAAGCGTTCTTGTCAGCTACAATTCCAAACGCAAGAGAGTTTGCTCGTGAGTTTCTTCTTATAATTTCGTTATTATAACCTATTCCCTTTTCAGAATGGGTCTGCAGTTTAAAACAACAACCTGTGAATGTTGTCTACACAGATTACCGTCCGACTCCACTTCAGCATTTTATTTATCCAGTAAATGGAGAAGGAATGTATGAAGTTGTCAATGTTAAGGGTGAATTCCGTGAAGACAAGTTCCGCGATGCTATGAGTGGTTTGGCAACAGCTGGAGACTCAGCAGGAAGCTTCAATCAACGACGATCTGGAAAAGGAACTTCTGGAGACTCCAACGTGCTCAAAATTATCCGATCAGTTGCTGCTAACGATGGTCTCAACTGCATCGTGTTCTCATTTTCAAGAAAAGAATGCGAGGCGTATGCGCTGAGTCTGAAAGACATGGATTTTAATCAACCACAAGAAAAGTTGATGGTGAAATCGGTTTATGAAAGTGCGATTTCACAGCTGTCACCAGAAGATCAAAATCTGCCGCAGATCACAAATGTAACTTTATTCTTTGTGGTAATCTATAACTTTTTTTGGATTCCAGATTCTTCCAATCCTCAAACGTGGTATTGGAGTTCACCACTCTGGTTTGATGCCAATCCTGAAAGAAACCATTGAGATTCTGTTCGGCGAGGGACTTGTGAAAGTTCTTTTCGCAACTGAAACATTTTCGATGGGATTGAACATGCCTGCTCGTACAGTAGTCTTCACTTCTGCTCGAAAGTATGATGGTACTGAGAATCGTTATATTTCGTCCGGAGAATACATTCAAATGGCTGGAAGAGCTGGAAGAAGAGGAAAAGATGATCGAGGAACCGTTATTCTGATGGTAGACTCTGCAATGTCTGCGGTTGATGCCAAGCAAATTATTAAGGTTTGACATATATTCCCTATTGATATATTTATAGAAAACTGTTTGTAGGGAGCAACGGATCCTCTTAACTCTCAATTCCGTCTTACATACAATATGGTTCTCAATCTGATGAGAGTGGAGGGCATGGCTGTGTCACATATTATCAGTAGCAGTTTCCATCAATTCCAGAGCTACGCGAAAATTCCAGGCATCGACAAAAGTGATAACTGATTTTCAATTTTGAAGTAAACTGATTTTTTCTTCCAGAGTGTGCTGAAGCAGAAAAGAAAATCAACTCCTTCAAGTTCCCATGGGAAAATGAAATGCGAACTTATATGGACCTGGTAGATCAATTAGCAAGAGTCAAGCAGGAAATTGCCAAGACTCAACGGGAACCCAGATACATTGTTGGCTTTCTCGCCGCTGGACGCCTTCTAAGTGTACGAAAAACTAGAATAACATCTCAAACTTTATTATAAAAAATTACAGATCAAATCTGGCGACAGAGATTTCAAGTGGGGTATCCTGAATAACTTCAAAAAAGTTGTAAACCCAGAGGACAAAAATGATTCTATGTAGGTGCTTTTAAAATTCTTTGATGATTATTTTTAAATGTTCAGCTTCGTTTGCGATATGATTCTCGCTGTGGAAAAGAACGGAAAGTATGATCCTTCGAATCCTGCCACTCTTCTACCAGGATTCGATTCGAACAATGTATGATTTCAAACCAGACAATCCAGAAATCTCACCACTTAAAATTTCAGCGCACCTGGGAACGAGTTTCGATGACACTTGACAAAATCACTGGTATCTCAGCTCTTCGTCTGAAAATTCCAGAAGTCATCGATGATTCTGGAAAGAGACGTGTTGATGATGTGATGAGAAGTACATTGAGACGAACGGGCGGCGAAATTCCACTTCTTCATCCGATTGACGATATGAATGTGAGATTTTTCATTTGATAAAAAACAATTTCATCATTTCAGATCAAAACAGCGGAAATGAAAAAATTGGTTGAGAATGAGAAAGTTTATAAAGAACGAATTGAGAATCATACGATTAATAAGGCTGCCGACTTCGAGGATCGCAAGAAACAATTTGAGAAAAAATTGGAAGCTATCAAAGAGTTCAATGCATTGAAAGCAGAGAGACAGAGTCTCCAAAGTACATTGCATTTGGAGGAACTCACCAACAGAAAACGAGTTCTCAGACGATTGGAGTATCTTAATGCTGATGATTCCCTCCAAATCAAGGTAGCTTTAGATGTAAACACAGATCTTCTGTAATTGCTAGTGCTTCAGGGAAAAGTCGCTTGTGAACTTTCGGCATCTGATGAGTTAATTCTGACCGAAATGATTCTGAAAGGAGTATTCGGACCACTGGACGTAGCACAAACTGCATCTCTTCTCTCATGCTTTGTTTTCCAAGACAATTGTGCTGCACCAAAACTATCAGCTGAATTACAGACATGTTTGACCGAGCTCCATGTAAGTTTTCATGACACACAAAACGCATTGTTCAATTTTATGTTGTAGGAGCAAGCTCGTCACGTTGCAAAAGTGTCAAATGAATGCAAAATGGAAGTTATCGAGGACAAATATGTTAATAGTTTCAATCCAGGACTGATGGACGTTGTCTCTCAATGGGTGAGCGGAGCATCGTTCAATGATATTGTCAGAACCACCGACGTTTTTGAAGGTATCATTTTTGAAGATATTTCGAAACTCAAATCTTTATTTTAGGGTCAATCATTCGATGCCTTCGCCGTTTAGAAGAAGTTCTTCGTGAAATGATCAACGCGGCGAAAGCTCTTTCCAACAAAGAGCTAGAACAGAAATTCGAAGATGCTCGAAAGATGTTGAAGAGAGATATCGTTTTCGCTGCATCTCTTTATCTTTAATCTATTGTTGTTGCCTATTTTATTTTGTTGTTTTTTCTATGTCAGCAAGAAAATGACTCCCGTTTTTTTCATTGCAATACTAAACTTGTTCATTTACTACTACACAATTTGCGATGAAATCAAATTTTTGTGCATTCTTTTTCCTTCTCACTAGCAGGATTTGCAACCAGTTTGCGGATGAAAAATGATTCGAGTTTCGCAAATGGCATTTCGAAAACGAGTGTCCATATTACTGCGAAACCGCAAGCAGCTACAACGGATGGTATTACTTTCGTAATGTACTGTAATATTAGGGGATTGATTGAAGAGATCATATAGTTAACCTACAGTATGAAATGCACCCACGAAGTGAGGTGGAGATCTTTCCAGATTGAATAGACCGTTGACTATCAATATGTGGCACAAATAAGCGCAGAAAGTTAGTTTTCCAAGTGGAGTCCAAAACGGTAATGACATGAACTTCCCAATTAGACCTGGAAAGGGAACAACTTTATTATTCTGAAAAATTGCAGTTGTGGAAGAGAAACGTCGGTGGGAAGGCCCCTCAACGACAACTACAGTAACCAAAAAACTTTTTTACTTTCCGGATTTATTTTCTCGTTGAGTTTTCTGTTATTTCTTCCCTTAAAAAGTTGGAAAACAACAATTTTGATAGTGAAAAAATTGACTGAAAACGAGCGAAAATCAAGAAAATAAATCCGGAAAATCTAATTTTCTGATTACGGTAGTTGTCGTTGTGGGACCCTCAGTCTCATACAAAGGTCTAACTTTCTCAACTTAGATTTTTCAGGTCACTAAACAATTTGGCCTAGAAATGACATACTATTCACATGATGTGTTTTCCAGGCCAAAAAGTTAGGTGGCTTAGAAAATCATGCTTGGAAAGTTAGGCCATCAAAGTTTCTTTGTCAAAAAGGCACTGGTCCGAACTTACCAGATTGTCCTCGATTGACTGCGAAAATCAACCAACAGAGAGAAATGGACCAGGTTATTCGACTAAATCCATAATATGTTGCTTTTTGAAAGATCGTCCAACTGTCTCCTCGATTATAACTGTGAATTATGAAAATGGATGAAATTGATAGAATAGCGGACACTATCCAGAGGCAAAACACGGGTCCCTGAAACTTATAAACTGTAAGAGATATCGTTAGGATCCAAAAGTGTTACGTTGTTCATTTTAATCTTCATATTTCTAGTTTTCAACATCAAATATCCCATACAAATTCCAAATATGAATGGAGGAATTCTGATATAAGCCGCTTCATAAACTAGATCTTGGAGTACATGAATAATGTGATCATCGCCTGTCATGCTGAAATTATAGAATTTTTCTAGTTCTAAGATTCAGTATAACTCACTATGCTTGAATCAGGGTCAATGGAAGATCAAAATGGAAAAATAGCCAATAGTTGAGAAGAATTGAAAACAGAATAACTAAAGAGGAAATGATAATTCCAGGTACTGGTCCAAGAAGAAATGCAATTAGAAATAATGGAGAGACGAGATACATTTGAGTATCAGCTGCCATGTACCAGGAAATTGAGAGGCACTGAAATATTCCAGAAATTCGATATACTGTATTTCCCATAATATAAACCCCTAAACCATCAACCTTGAGTTGGCCACTTCTTGATATCTTTTAAGGGAATTAAAATTGTGAAATAGTTGAGGTTGGGGTGAGCTTCTATTAGAGGAGATACGGTAATTTCAGATCACCCAGAGTCTCAAAAAACTTTTCTCACATTTTTCCTTGGTTCATAAATATTGTTGATATATAGCAAATTCTTCCATCCATATTTTTTGCAGTTTTCCATGTCTTGTCTTCGTACGATTTCATTTGGTCCGAAATCAGTCTGAAAGTTGTGATATCCCCCAAATTTTATACAGTGCGTTGCAGGTTCTTACATCCACCCATGTTTAGGATCATAACATGAGAGCTGTTAGAGGTATCGGCCTAATTTTTAAAAAATCGGATTTGAGACAACAAATTAAATCTAGTGGACAATTTTTGTAATGAAACCTTAAAAAGTCCCCGAGTTATCTGGAAAAGTCGGAAAATATGCCTTTGAAACCGTTGCAAGTTTCTACGTCCACTCCAAAGATCAGTAGATCACGACCTCCAGCGAAGACGGAGGTGTCCAAAAAAAAAGAAACGGAAGATGTAAAAAAAACGATTTATAAAAAAAATTCAAATATTCTCGAACATATCAATGAAAATTATGTAAAATGACAAGATTCAAAAGTGTACTGATTAGCCAGACTTTCGTCTGTTGATCCCTTTCGCCACGTAGAGGCTCAGTACATGAAAGGGAAAATGGGTTTTCACTGGGGGAAAACACCAACACAAAACCCCTGTCTCCGAGGAGACAGTTTTCTAATTTTCAATAGTTCTTTTTCACTCCTAAGAAGCTATACGATCGCTATTTATTGTTTTTGTTCATTTGTTTCTTTTTTCTTTGATTGAGTCTTTTGCAAAAGGGGAAACGTTCAGTGAAAATGAATTCACCTAGCCATGAACCACCAAACATGGCGACCCAGAGGGTCTTTTGTAACTTTATTCGCATCCGACCAATCGAAAGAAAAAAGCAAATGAAACAATAAACAGCTCACGCAGGGAGCTTTAGAGCAGTCAAAAAGTGCTAGTGAAAATTATCAAACTAATTCAAAAAGTGGGATTTCCCAAAGAACTGTTTTTTGTTCAATACGTGGAATGTTTTCAACGTGGACAAAGGGAGAGGCGTGACCTAGAATTAAAATTCAATTTTCGAGTTTTTTTTAATTTTTCACACGCTACGCAATAAAAACTTAAATCAATCAATATTAGGTCACGCCCCCTCCCTTTGTCCACGCTGAAAAAATTCCACGTAATGAAAAAAACAGTGCTTTGGGAAATCCAACTTTTTGAATTAGTTTGATAATTTTCACTAGCACTTTTTGACTGCTCTAAAGCTCCCTGTGTGAGCTGTTTATTGTTTCATTTCCTTTTTTCTTTCGTTTAGTCGGATGCGAATAAAGTTACAAAAGACCCTCAGGGTCGCCATGTTTGGTGGTTCATGGCTAGGTGAATTCATTTTCACTGAACGTTTCCCCTTTTGCAAAAGACTCAATCAAAGAAAAAAGAAACAAATGAACAAAAACAATAAATGGCGATCGTATAGCTTCTTAGGAGTGAAAAAGAACTATTGAAAATTAGAAAACTGTCTCCTCGGAGACAGGGGTTTTGTGTTGGTGTTTTCCCCCAGTGAAAACCCATTTTCCCTTTCATGTACTGAGCCTCTACGTGGCGAAAGGGATCAACAGACGAAAGTCTGGCTAATCAGTACACTTTTGAATCTTGTCATTTTTCATAATTTTTGTTGATATGTTCGAGAATATTTGAATTTTTTTTTATAAATCGTTTTTTTTTTACATCTTCCGCTTCTTTTTTTTTGGACACCTCTGTCTTCGCTGGAGGTCGTGATCCACTGATCTTTGGAGTGGACGTATAAACTTGCAACGGTGGCAAAAGGCATATTTTCAGACTTTTTCAGATAACTCGGGTAGTTTTCAAGGTTTCCTTACAAAAAATTGTTCGTTAGATTTAATTTGTTGTTTCGAATCCGATTTTCCAAAAATTAGGCCGATATCTCTAACAGCTCTCAAGTTGTGGCCCTAAGCATGGATGGGCGTAAGAACCTGCAACGCACTGTATGCCGTAAACAATTTAATAGAATTTTGAAGCCATATATCTAGTTTCTTGTTGAAGATATCAAAAAGTAACCAACTGACAAAATGTTTATCGTAGCCTCCCTCTTCTTTTATACACAAGTTAACAGATTTTTGACATCTTTCACAGAAACCGAGATAAATTGGCTCAAAGTTGAAAGTTAGGGAGTCCTTCTATCAGATTGTTCAAATCAATTCTCTCACCAATGGTCCGTATGTGGCATAGAAAAGTATAAAAGTGAGATATGCAGGTGTCAAACGAAGGATTCGGTGCAAGTAAAAAATGACCCAAATCATTGGAGACTTTGCTTTTCGAATGGTTAGTTTCGGAAGGAAAGAGTAGGAAAGCATGAGTCCGGATAAGAAAAAGAATGTGTCAACAGAGAAAAACGCATTGATCCAGATTTCGTAACTTCTTGTTTTCAAAATATCAATCAATTGCATCGGATTATCAGCGTTCTTCCAATCACCCCAGATGTGTCCGGACACAACCCAAGTAAAGCTGATAAACCTGAACCAAATGAAATCATATCATTTATAAAATGAAAACATGTTTTTTTTACTCTACCTGATACACTCTACTCCTTTCAGATTGTTTGGATTGTTTGAAACTCTTAAGAGGGATCTTCCATTTGTGAGCATAGAGAATGCCAATAAGAATTTTAGTCTTCCATCATCTTCCTCATTTGATTTCTTCTTCAGTTCATTCATCTTCTCTTTGTCAAACGTTTCCCTATCAATTTCATGATAATAATCAAAAACAGTTGCAAAAAGACAAATGAGTACAATAGTTCCAAGTACTACTGTAACTATCCGAAATAGATAATCCGGTTGAAAATCCACTGGACGACAGGTGACGTCACAAACGAATTTATCCTGATTCATGGAATGATTTAGGTATTGGTTTGTCGTCATCGGCAGAATTCTTAAATGGTTCAGAGCCAATTTCAATTCAGATTCTGAGCAACTGCGAGGCACGCAAATGCTCACTTTTAGATCAGTTGGTTTTCCAGATCCACAAGTTGTTGACATTGTTTTCTGGAAACTTTCCTCATTTCCGGCCTAAATGTTTTAGTCTAAAATCTTATAATTAAAAACTCACAACAGAAGTTTCGGACTTTGCCATTATTTTTCCCACCGACAAGTTCAGATGCGCCCAACAAAATTGAGTTCTGAAATGATTTATTTAAATTTGGAGTAGAATTTTAAAAGAAACTGACTGATAAGTCTTATCATTTGGATTCACGACATCTAAACATTCATCATAATCACCCATCCAAACTTTATTAAAACCAAGTAGATTTGAAGGAATTTTACCGAAAGAGTCGAGTTCTTTTTAAAAAAATAGCAACCGAGATTAATGCAATGGAATCTGAATCTTACGGTATAATGAGTAGATGTTGTCGTGAAATAATTTCTTCTTTGAATCTTGACATGACTTGCTTGAATTGTCACAAGGTAATATTTTCGAAGATAGTGTCCTGAGACCTGAAAATTTTTATACCGTACTCCCGCCTATACCCGAACTGTCAACTTTGCGCCCAATTATCTCGATTCCTAAAAAAGATATCGGAAACTGGTCAACTGATAAAATGTTAATCATATTATTTCCAATATTTTGTCAGTTGACAAATGTTTAATAACTTTCACAGAAATCGAGATGATTGAGCTCAAAGTTGACGGTTTGGGTGGGCTTATTAACGAAAATACGGTAT
This sequence comes from Caenorhabditis nigoni, assembly GCA_027920645.1. NCBI lineage: Eukaryota > Metazoa > Nematoda > Chromadorea > Rhabditida > Rhabditidae > Caenorhabditis > Caenorhabditis nigoni. The sequence continues at coordinate 11,175,131 of CP115867.1, read as the reverse complement.
TTCTTAAATGTCTCCCCCTGAAAGATGTATTGAAAACCATAGTTCTCTGATTTGCAAAAGTGAAATTTACAAAAAAGAAATTAAGTACTCACTCGTCGTCCAAGAGTCAATATCCTTAATGCACTTTTCAGAAATCAAATTTCTCAGCGAATCTTCATTTCCATTAGTAAAATGAACAATCAAGAGGAGTAACAGATAAAATTTCATTTCGTTCTGTGTTTCAAACTGGTGGTTTCTTGTTTTTTGAAAGCTACAACTTGGTTATCATTTAAACTTTGTTTTGAATGAAAAATTAAGATGATATAGTCTCTAAAAAGTTGAAAAACAATCAGAACTTCCTTGTGAAACCAAACATTCAGCAACGGAAAACGGAGGGATTGCCAATTTTCCTTAAATGAGGAGGGACAGGAGATTTTTGTACTTTTATTGGAGTTACAGTATTCTGACGTAACGGTGTATGTACAGTGTTTAGTGTTCACATATACCGTAAAACCTGTATTAGAAGCGCCGGCCCTTCTATTGTTCCAACATACCTTCGGATAGCCCTTCTATTGCAGGGCCCTTCAATCAGAGGGGGCCCTTCTTCCGAAAGTTTTCTTAAAAAAGAATCGATCTATCAATTTCACCAAATCGGGCAAGTTTTTGAGCAAAAAAGAGTGTTTGAACGAAAAGTACGGAAAATTTTAAATGAACCACTTTGAAGGAGCCCTTTTTTCCAAGCCTCTCTTTGAGAGCCTTTTTATTAGAGAGGCCCTTCTAATACAGGTTTTATGGTATGTCACCACCGTAGCTCAGCTGGTAAGGGCGTTTGATCCACAAGTTCAACTCCTCAAGGGGCATATATGAACGGAATTTCGGGAAAGTTACTTTTTTTAGAAAAAAAAACCAACATTTCCAAATATTTACTTTCAAATTATTCTGCCAATTTTTCCATGCATTTTGAATTCGATTTAAACTGTGGGAACATTTCATCCCACCACTTTCTATTTCCATTCCAAAACTTCGAAAAGTCTGTGCCGTCCAGGATTTTTTACTTAATGTTTTCAACCTAGTTGATGTCTTATAGAAAAAAAAAACAAATGTTTTGAATATCAAAGAACATCATTCAACAATTTAGTTGGAAGAACTTCATGGCAAAAAGATCAAGTTGTCATAAAAATCGACTGATAAGGAAGTTGATGGATGGAAAACTTGATAATATCATTCTCAGATATTTTCCACTTATGATTTCCTTCTATTTTCGTTTGTTTTCTGAAAGTTGGCAAGCAGGCACAGCTTATGGAGAGTTGATTACAAAATTCAATTATTCTAGTTTTCTATTCCAGTGTTCCTCGAGGAGTTATCAGACGAAAAGGTGTTATAATGATGACGTTTGAATGATTAGAAAGTTTACATAAGTGATAAAAGAAAAGTGTGTATACTAAATATAACAAAAGAAGACAACCAGCGGTCATTTCTTTGTGAATCTATTGTCTTTCAAGTGACCCGAAACTCTCCGTTTTCCTTATTTGACTCCTCTTGTCTTCTGTCAGTTTGGAAGTTTGGTTTCTGAAAGATTATAGTTTCAAGCTTTGAGTTTTCAACGATTATTTTTAACCATTATCAAAGTGATAATAAAATATTTATTTTTTGATCTACCTTCGTTCCGAAAGTTTCTTCCATCAACATACCAGTTGGAATCATAAAACTTTCGTCTTCTTTTTCTATAATTCTTCTTCTCTATTCTCTTTTTTCTTCTTCTTTTATTTCCTGGTTATAAACATAGTTATTCTTGTTATTAGTACTATTCAGTCACTTTTTTCTCGATCAGACTGAATAATGACAGTGTCTCGGAGGTTCAATTGTCGTCGGTCTAGTCAGGCGGATTTCTCCCAATCCCCGGAAACCCCCGGATCCATTTTTCCTTCATACAGTACTATTGCTCATCTGCTTTATGAATCTTTGACTTTATCAACTTTTTATTTATTTATCAAGTTTCAGAACAACGAATGGAGTCATCCACAGCACCACCGGTGGATACCTCACTCCAAATTATTGGCTACGTGGCACTTCTTCTCTCATGTTGTGCTTTCGGAACAATGTTTGTTCCCTTGAGACGAAGGAATTGTAAAGATGGTATAACTGAAAAAAGAATAGTTCAAAAATCACCTCAATTTTCCAGGATTTTTCGTTCAGTGGATTGAATGTGGAGTGGTTTTTATTGTGGGATGCATCTTCTATGTGGCACGCGGCTTCCCGAAATTTGAGCCAATTGCATGTATCGGAGGTTTTTTGTATGCCACTGGTAAGAGATTCTGAAGTGGAGCGAAAGATCTTCATTTTCTCGATTCCTGTGAAAGATATCAAGAATGTGACAACTGATAACATTTTGGTGAAATTATGATAAACAGTTTATCAGTTTACAAAATGATATCTCTCACAGGAATCGAGATAGTTGAACTCAAAGTTGACAGTTTGGGTGGACTCCAGAGATGTTCGGAATGATTTCTTTTTGAGAAACGGAATCCGGAATCCGGAATAAAATAAGTTTCTCGGAATCCGAAATCCAGAATCCGGAATTAAACTAATTTCCCGGAATCCGGAATACGGAGTTTTGAGTTCTCCAAATGGGCAGAAATTTTCTAAAAACACATATCGTTCTATATTTTTGCATTTTTAGTCGCGGAGTTTCAAAAAAGTCAGCGAATTCTTGCAAATTAACAAATATTCGTAAAATCCGGAATAATAAATGTTCTCGGAATCCGGAATTCGGACAATTGAAAAATTTCCGGAATCCTGAATACGGAATCCGGAATCAGGAATACGGAATCCGGAATCCGGACATCTCCGGTGGACTCCTATAAGAGAAGATACGGTAAAATAATCTTCGTTTTTATAGGAAATGTGTTCAGTGTTCCGATTGTGGAAGGCATTGGGATGGGAGTAGGATTTCTGATCTGGACAAGTTTACAGGTACTGTTTTTATGCAGTTTTTAAAGAATCAATTCAGAAGACGTTTCCAGATTATTGTTGGCTGGGGAGTAGCTAGATTTGGACTTGGTCAATGGATCGCACCACAAAATGTGAAGAACGATGTGTTGAACTATATCGGCATAGCTCTAACCATTGTGAGTGGAGTTCTACTGATCTTTGTGAAGCATGTTGAGCCGGAACCGGAAAACGAATATGATGTGACAAGTAAAGAAATGGAACATCGAGATGAAATTGAACAGAGGACCAGTGACTCTGAACGTTCTTCATTAGACATGGCTGGATTGGCGAAAAAAGTCCCGTAAGGCTGAATAAAATTCTTCAGAACTTTGTTATCCAAATTTTCAGATTTATCCTTATGGCTATGGTGCTTGCGTGTCTCCATGGTCTCATGATGACTCCAATTGAATATCTGAAACAGAAGAATCCCCCAACTGATAATTTTCAAGGTAAGCAGTTGATTTTGTTTTTAATACATTTATCATTTATGTTTATAGTTTTCGACTACATCTTCCCATTCTACACATCCGTATTTCTTTTCTCAACGATCTACTTTCTTTCCTACTGTGTATTGCTCCGTCGGAGAGCCTACGTGGAAAGAAATCTGGTAATCCCTTCAATTGGATATGGTCTGCTGTGGACAGCAGGTATCTCACTGAATCCAATAATTTTGAATAAGACTCGTCAATTTTAGGAATGACACTGTGGTTTGTCTCAAGTGACAAGTTATCTCAAGTGGTTGCTTATCCGTGTACTGCTCGTCTTCCACCATTAATCAGTGGAGCGCTCGATGTTTTCGTATTCAAGAGTATTCAGGTAAAGATTATTGTTTGAGATGTCTATGTGCATTTATATATTTTTCAGGGAAGTCGATCATTCGCAGTATTGGCTATTTCATCAATCATTGGTGTTGTTTCAGTGATACTGATTGCTTTATCCAATCAAATATGATCGAAAATTCGAAACTGATTGCCCATTCTGATCTCAAAACTAATGTTGTATTCATCAAAGAATGAAGGTTTTCTATGTTTATAGTTTCTGCTTCGAAGTATTCAACTATTTATTTAATAAAAAAGAATCATCTTCCAACCTAATTTTGTATAACGTAAGGTTGAGTACCGAAGAACTTGTAATAGAAGGACCCCGGACTGTCACCTTTTAGTAAATTTATCTCGGTTACTGTAAAAGATATCGCAAAGCTGTCAACTGAAAAATTGTTTATCATAATTTCCCAAACATGTTATCAGTCGACTCATTTTTGATAGCTTGAATAGAAATTGAGATAATTGAGTTGAAACTCGACAGTGTGGGGGGGGGGCGTTCTATTACAGGTTTTACGGCACTTTAATTTTAACATAGTCTATGTAACAGGACATGATCGAGCCGCGGCTTCTAAAATTCCAAGAAAAAAATGTTCTTGCAAAAAGTGGGAGGTGCTTAAATTGCAAGCTTCGCACGGTCTTGCCGCACAGTTTGTATCATGACCGAATGAAAACCTGCGAGAAAACTGTGCGGAGAAATTGTGCACAGCTTGCAATTTAGACTCCGCCCATTTTCTCAGTGTTTTTTTCCCGGAATGTTTTTTTCCTTGGAATTTGAAGGTTTTTTTTGTTTTGAACGCGAGATGAAAGTGCGCTCGCTCGCACTCCGACAGAATTCGAAAAAAATTTTCAAGAATAACCCAAAATCGATCGTTTTGCGGTTTTATTTATTTATTAATTGTATCTCCAACTAAAAAAATGTGCTGAATATTTTATCGTCTCTTAATCAACTTTTATATTCACCAATTCATTGACTTTCCTCCGTTTTCAGAACATGTCACTCTTCGGGTCTTCAACTCCACAAAAAACTGCTTTCACCTTTCCCACACCAGGTGCTCCAGCAACTTCTTCTGGCTCGTTGTTTGGAAGCACGTATGTTTTCTTGAATATTTTGATATAAAATCAAATGATACCGCTTTTAGAACTCCATCAAAGCCACTGTTCGGGTCAACAACTCAAGCATCGTCCACTCCTTCACTTTTTGGTACTACAACTACTTCCACACCCTCCGGAGGATTGTTTGGAAGTATGCGAATAATCACTGAAAGATTTTATATGACAATAATTACTAATCTACTAAATTTCAGAAAGTACTACATCGACAACCACAACTTCTTCTGCTGGAACTCTTTTCGGAGCTGCCCCCACTACCACTACTACTCCTAGCTTATTTGGATCATCTAACACTGGTGAGTTATAATAAATTACCATCATCATCACCACTTCTCTTCAGTTCATAGTGTAGTTTCCAAGTGTTGTGTGGTATTGTTGAGAGAAAAAGGATTTTGGGAGGAGGGAGTCGTTATGAATACGGAATAGTTGTTATTCAAGGAGCTCAGTTTGTAACTCTCAATTGAAATGTTATGGTTGAAACACACTAATAGAACTATTCTGATTTAAGGAATCTTTTGATCTACCGATGATCTATCTGCTTGCGCTTATTGGGCGCTATCCATTTGTCAATTTCTTTCTCTCCTATCGCTCTTATTCTCTCGTCGATATTGTGTCGTCCTTTTTCCTTCACTTTTATGTCGTGATATTGTGATCGCTGTTATTTTCTGCTGATTTTCATTGCATTCTCAAGCCGTTAGCATACACATCAGGGTCTATTTTTTCGAACGGGGTGCAAATGAGCAGCAAGCGACGGAATGCATTGCTTACCATTGACTTGAGCCTCGTTCCCCCGGATTCTGAGTTTGGACGGAAGTTAGTAGAAGAACGAGAAGAAAAACCGCAAACGGATGCCGAATCCACTCATGGAGGTAAATGTGTTGAAGCTTCGGGATCCCGTAGAGAAATCACTCCTTTCAAGGATTTTTTGCCGTTTTGACGCTGCTTATAACCGCATGATTTTCACAATATGTTCAGTGTTAATAGTAATTGGACGTTCAACTACTTTAGGGGTCTTCGGAATGTCGGGAACGAATACAGGAACTTCCACCGGAGAACCGGTAGCAAAATCTCCTGTCATGACAAGAATGGCAGCGTTCAGATCAGGAGCTGTCGGCTCTGGTAGCGTTGGAGCCGCGACAACTCTCGGTTCTCTGTCGGTGGCGACAACAACTCCATCTTCATCCTTTTTGACACCGAGTACATCGAATTTGACTTCAGCAGCCTCGCGGCCAGCCTCAATTTTCAACCCGGGAGGTTGGTTCTGTGTTCAACTTTTGCCTGGGAGTTTTCGTGATAGCTTTCATACTTTCTTGATAGGTGGTGGATCTTGGTAGATCAACTATTTTGCTCCTAAACGCCTTGGACTTTATAAAAAATAGTGTAGCATTCGTTATCAAAATTAGGTCAAAGCGGAGATTAGTATTCATTTGTGAACATCACGCTTTTCGCGACAAGGGCTCTCCAAGTTTCTCCTTCAGTAGAATTTCGGAGTTCTATTGTTGCGACAACCGCGATGGTTGCAATCAATCCGAAATTATAACATTTGAATTTATGTTTTTAATTAATTTTGAGGTACCACTGGATTTGGATCCACGACAAATACCACTACCGGAGGTTCACTTTTTGGATCAACGCTTTCAAAACCCACCACTGGTGGACTATTCGGATCTAGTACTTCAACATTCGGTGGACTTGGAACAACTCAGCAGCAACAGCAGCAGCAGTCGGTTGTCCAGCAACAACAAGTTGTTCAGGTCAGTTTTAGAAATTAAATCAGAAAACTAATTAGCATTTCTTTCAGCAATACCACCCATTCGTGAAAGCATGCGGAGATCCAAAAATTCTTGGAAACGACAACGATGGAATGATTGCGAAGCTGAATCAAGTCGCAGCATCTCTCGGCGTTGGAAAGGCTCCATATAAAGACGGAAATCAGATTCAAACGTTCACAATGGAAGGCAACTTATTCGAGAAGTTCAAAGGAATCGGATATAACAAAATTTCGGAACGAACAGACGATGAGGGACATGTCACTTTAGTTTTGAAACATCCGATCGCTAACTTGAACACAGAAGAGCGAAAAGATAAGATTCTAGAGGTCATCAAGACAATTCTGGCCAGTGGACCTAATGTCGAAGTTCGTTATGCCCCGGGAACCTCTATGCGATCTCTTCCGGACGGATTTACTGAGATTTGTATAATTGCCAAAGAAGGAGGTTTCGTGGCGAGTGCGATCAAACTAGCCCAAGCTCTCAATGACACTCCCAAGCTGACACAACTCGAAACACAATTGCAAGTAGATAAAGCAAGAGTTCTTCCGAAAGTTGGAATGTCGAAAGCACAACGTGATCGTTATTTGGAGACTGTCCCAGATGGTTTGTTGATGATTTTGAGATCTTCCAATTGTTTAATGTCGTTATATTTAGGTTATGATGAGCAAATTTGGAAACAGGCAATCCGGGAAAATCCAGCGCCAAAAAAGTTACTTCCGGTTCCAGTTCGTGGATGGGAAGCCCTGAGAGAGCGACAAAGAGCTCAAGTCGGAGAATCGAAACTGTTCAATGAAGCAATTCAATCTCTTGTTGATCGAGTTGAATTCACTTCGGTAATTATTTGATTGAAGTTATCCAGAAAACTTATTGTTTGAATTCCAGAATGAGCATGCGCGAGCACTTATTTCAATGGAGAATATTCGTAATCGGCACAAAACACTTTCTTATCGAATCATTCGCATTCTTCTCGCTCAATGGATTGCTGCCCGTTTCTCTCGTAATGTCGACGCCGATGAATGTGCTATCGAAGGAAGATGCGACACGCTTGCCCAAAAAATCAACCGCGAATATCAAGTCCAGGTCAGTATACTGCGGTTTTTCAGTTTCCATCGCAATACATGTTTTTTTTTCAGTTCTTCGTCGATCAGTTTTACCAAATTTTGGAAACGAAACCTGATAAATTACAAGAATCGATGTGGACGATGTTTGATATGACAATGGAGGATGAACATTATGCTCGTAAAGTGCTCACAAAGTTTGTCAACATTTGCTGCGGGCTCTTCGAAAAGTCAAACGAACAAATTGAGAGTCTCGAAGCCTGTCGACGTGCTCTTGAAGGATAATTAATGCATAGAAAGCTTAAAATGATCTTCAATTGTTTTCTTCTCATGTCAATCACTTTGTTTCGATTCTTCGTTGTTTTGAATGATATTTTTCTTGCGATTCTCTATTTGTGGGCACAGAACAGTATTTTCTCGATTTCGAACTATTTAAATATTTTCCAAGAAACTGTACTATTACGGGACCATTTTTCTTCAGTTTTCAACCATCCCGATTTCGGCTTTCGTTTGTTAGTCCACAAGATTCTCATAAATTATACTTTAAATTTATGTACTTTTTAATACTCTAACTCCTTTTTCCTCATTCTCAATGAATTCTATCTTTGACTTCTTCGAAGTTTCCAGCATCTGTTATTTTTCTGTAAAAATATTTTATCCTTCTCCTTTTTTCAACTTCTGGGGATTAATTGTTTTTTTAGAACATGGATGAAGAGGATTCGGTGGAGAAGCGCCGGCAGCGCTCAGAGGAAGCTCGACGAGCCGCTCTGAAGCTGAAAGAACAACAAAAGAAAGAAAGAGAACGTCAAATAGCCGCTGATATCGCTAATGTGGACAAAAAAGCAACGAAACGAATTGTTTTCGATGATTCAGACGGAGAAGACGACGAAGCACAGACCGCGGAATCAGACGATAAGAAATCTTCGTCCAGCTCTTCTTCTAAACGTCCAAAGCTTTTTGATTCCGAAGATGAAAAAGATGAAGATGAAGATGGGACCACATTCGAAATCAAAAACCGACATTCTGGACCAAAGGGAGAGCAGCTGATGAAATTGGAATCGCGATTCAATAGTGACCCACGTTTCAAGCTAGATGATAAATTCGCTGAAAGTGATTCCGATGATGACATGAATGGAGAAGAGACTGCCGAGAAACAAGAAATGCAACTGGAGAAGGACAAAAATCGCGAACTTCTTTCCAAGATTCTAGGAAAAAGTGTTGAGGAGAAGAAACCGAAAACAGCTGAAAGCGCTACACTGAAAGCTCGTCCCTTCACTCGTTTCGATCCTGAAAATCCGGAACACGTGGAATGGATGAAACAGTTTGATGCTGCGAAAAATCCCCAGAAGTCGTCGAAAAAATCAGCAGATGTAGAAGAGAAACCTCAGGATTCTGAAGACAATGACGATGATGAAGAAAAGGAAAAAGATGCGGAGCAGAAAGAGGATGATGAAGAAAGCGGAAACGAAGAATTTGAAAACGCTGAGATCTACTTCAAAATGGATGAAACGTTTTCAGCAGAGGTTTGTGATAATTGGGAAGTGTTCTTTTCACGGTTTTCAATTACAGATGAAAGGACGGAAAGAGACTGGAGAACCATCTTCAGGCGGTTTTTCTTTCCTATCAATGATGGGAAGAACTTATGACAAAGATCCTGAAGAAGAAGAAATAGAGGATAGTACAAGTGCTGAGAAGGAAGAGAAGAACACCAAAGAGAAAGTAAAAGTAGAAAAACAGATGAAGAATGTTGAGAAGGGATTATTAAAAGTGAAAGTGAGCACAAAGTTTTTCGTCGATCCTCTTGCTGATGAGAAGTTGAGAAGTATTGCTGCGAATTTCCGAAGAACTCAAACTCTTGAGAAAGTTATCGATAATTGGGCACCTCATCGTGATGCTATTTTTAAGGTGAGTATCACATCTTCATATCCACGCAAGCGACACGTCTCCGTTGTCTTTGTTTGGTCAAAACATTCTAACCGTCTGCACATCCATCTTTCTATGCTATCTCAGTCTTATGCCTACATTCCATACGCAGACCCATAAAACTATTTCTAAATACTTCCTGATTTTGGGCCTCGTGATATAATTTTAAAAACGAATCTCCTTCAAGACCTAGTATTTTACCGAGAAAACTATTATTTAATTTCTTTTTTCAGTTATGGAAAAAGCAACGTCGTGACGCCGTCAAAAAACAGAAAGAATCGTTTTTGACAAACGGAAGAAGGAAGAGAAAAGCGGAAGATGCTAATGGAACTGTGAATAACGAATAGTCATCTGATTTTAGTTATTTTGAAATTGTTGTTTGTTTTTTGTTGGAATTTACATTGTTTTCATAAAATATTCACTATGAAATCTGAATCTTGAAATCTCAGTTGTTATGGCCTCAATCCATATTCATGTTTCTTCCGTTTTCTTCTAAATTCAGGTTAAATTTCTTTTCGCAGATGTCTTTCGCTGATATTCTTGATGCGAAACCCAAGGAACCAAAGCTCTATCAAATACTTGGATGTGATGAAAGAGCAACAGTGAGTTTTCAGGGATTGTATCCATTCTGATATTATGAGTCCCAGACTGATCAAATCACCGCTGAGTACCGATCAAGAGTAAGAGATTGTCACCCGGACAAAGTCTTGAAGGGAGAGGAATCTACTGCCACAACAGATAAGTTCGTGGAACTTCAGAATGCCTACTCAATTTTGACAAGTGAGACGAGTCGGAAGTCTTACGATTCCTGGCTCCATTCCCCATTTCCAGTCACTTTTGAAGAATTCGCAAAGTCTCAGGATAAGTTTCAAATGGTAATTGACTTCTTTGGTTGATTTAAGTTTTTCCGTTCTTCCTTGGTTATCTTTGCTTCCAAAAGGAGCGAAAATTAAAATTTCAGTCAACACATTGGGCGGTTCCAAAAACTCAACCATCTATCAAGGCTGTGCCATCTGAATCATTAACAGAAAAATTGTCGGAAGATTCAGATAAAACTAGTTCTCGTTGGGCTGATGGTGATCGATATCAATCATCGACTGCTTCGGCTTTTCGAAACTACAAAGTTTGAATCAAAATTAATGTTTATATTATGCACAAATCAAAATTCAAAGATTCCAATTACGATACTCTGAAAATATGCCTAAATATGTGTTGTGAATAGCTGGAAATAAAGTTTTATATATTCTAGTGTATAATTTTGTTTTTCTTTTTTTGGTAATCGTCATTTTCGATTCTTCCTCTATTTGATTGCATTCTCCAGGAGTTGAAGGTACTCATGGTTTCAGATTTCCCACACTTGTAGGCCGATTCTACAGTCTTTGTATGAACGGTGAGTTGCGCTTGGAAATCTGGGAGACAGTAGCCATTCATTTTGAAAGTCTGAAAATCTGGAATCTGAAAATTTGAAATTACGAAGTTCTGAAATTATGGTAGTCCGAAAGCCTAAAAATTAAAATTACGAAGTTCTGAACTATTGAAATTATGAAATTCTGAAAATCTGACTCCATCTTCTTAATTTCATAAAAATGTGTTTTTTAGCCTACTCGTTTGACGGTCTTGTTGTTGCTGCTCTTCTATTCATTTGCACCTGTGCTTATCTGAAACGCGTTCCACGTGTCAGTAGCTGGTTGCTGTCCGAAAAGAAAGGATTCTTCGGAGTATTCTATAAAGTAGCACTACAATCAGCTTGAACTTCAAAATGATACATATTTTCCAGGCCGCTGTCATCGGTATCCGTCTTCATTCATTCGTAGCTCTCTCCTGCCTCTCTGCTGCAGTCTACGTTTTATTTGTCCGCTAAAAAAATGGTTCAAGGAAAGCTGAAGCAAAAGACCGTTCTCCCAAAGGGTGTCAAACAGAAGGTCAAGAAAGCCAAGAAAGAAGGACCAAAGAAGGGAAAGTTCTTGCATATTGCTCCAAAGAAGGCACATATCATTGAAGCTGTAAGTGTGATATCAACCAAATCTTCTGATTCAGCTTTTCCGTTTTCAGGAAAAAGTTTCGGCACACGTCACAAAGATCATCAACGACAAGAACGAAGAGATGGTGAAGGGACGGGCCGATACCGCTGTTGGTAAAAACAAAAAATAATTAACTGCTCCTGGGTTTTCTATTGTCTGATTTTATTGTTTTTCTGAAAATAAACTGTTAACCGAAAATGTGTATTAGGCATGGATAAATGACATTGGAGAGGTATTTCAGGAAGATGATAGTCTGAGAGTTTTCAAGCTCAAAGTAGCAGAATTGCGGATGTCAAAAGCGGATGTGTTCCGAACGAATCAGACAACGTGGCACTTTCAGGCCAACTTTTGATCCTGGATGAATGCCGATTGATTGAACCTCAAATTCCTTTCCTAGAATTTTTCTTCAATTTTTTTCCACTTGAAAAAAAGTAGGTAGATATTTATGTACCAAGAAGATCACACTTTCAAAAAGTGCGCGGCGTCTCCCACAAATCAACAATACAATTCAAATATACTCTGGTCAACCGTCTCTCCCTTAACTTTTTGCTGATTTTCTCTGCTCGACGCCCACGAAATCGTTTTTTAATGCTCTTTCGCACTTTGTACCCTACCAAAAATGAGCACCGATCGTCTATCCCATCATTTTTTTTCTTCTGAGACTCCTCTAAATTTTTCTTTATAACTGGTGAGTTATGTAATACTGTAAGACCTGTAATAGAAGGGCCCCCATACTGTAAAGCTTGGGCCCATTTTGTTTGACTCTTAAGTTATCAAAAATGTGTCAGCTAGGAAAATGTTTGTGATATTATGAAAAATTTATCAGTTGTCAACTTTTGAAAACTTTGACAGGTACCGAGATACAAAGAAACGGGACCATTCTACTACAGTTTGTACCTTAATTCAAAAAGTTTGTCAAAGTTTTCCAGAATAGGCTCGATTTTTTATGAAAAAAGTTTTCAAAGTTAATATTTTGGTCCCAAACTTTGAAAAAATGTTACCTATACTTTTCTAAAGTTTTCCCCGAAGATTCCGCCAGATTGGTTCAGTTTCCGAGTTTTCGAAACTTCGGTGGGTACCGTAACCCAAAATATTGTTGTGTGGCCCACAATTTTTTTCCGGAAATTTGTCCATGAAATATATGGAACATCTATTTTTGGCTTGTTTGGGGTCGATAACCAGAAAAATCTATGAAACTATGAGAGAGTCAGATTCTCTGAGATTGGAAAATTCAGTAAAACATCGAATAGTTCTACTGATTGAAAAGAAGAATCGCATCAATCATAAATACGCTGTTCAAAAGAAACATTGCATAGATTGTTGTTCCCGAAATAGGTAACCTACAAACTATAATCGGACAATGATCAATTCAAATTGGAAGATCAAAATGACGTTTTTCTTCCCCGGGGATAGAAAAGAGTATCTACAATAGATATGACTGAGCTACCGTACATGTAGGAGAGTCGAACATTTTCATTTGGTTTGTCAAATTTGAAATTTTCAGTCAAATGCTTCTTCTGATCTTCTCTACATAACTTTTTCAGTATGCATTGATACCTGTTTCAATTAACAAATACCGTAGAGCTTATTATACATAGAAGCCAACCTTCTTTGTTTCAGCAAGTTTTTCTGGGCTCCTATGGAAATATCAAAAATTTGTCACACTTCTGATGTTATGACAAAAATTGATCAGTTAACCACTTTTTGGTATCTTTGAGAAAAAATTCGAGTTCAATTAGGTCAAAGTTAACAGTTAAGGGGACCTTCTGTTACAGGTTTTATGGTACGTTATTATCGCTGATAGTTTGAAAAACTCATATTTCTGTACCCCGTCTGCAAATCGAGTTACAAATAGGAAATCCCTTTTTGATAGCAATTGATAGTAATGGTGATATCAGAGAGTTGTGTCCGCAGTGCAAATCATTGTTCGCACACATTGGAAACACGTTTAGTTTCCCATGGGGGAGGAGCGTCGTTTCGAGGTCATAATCTATCTCTTTTCTTCTCGAAATCTCCATGAAAAACAGCACAAAGTTGAACGCCATCAGAGTGATAATCACATGAGGGAATATCGGAAAACGGAATAAGAGAAGCAACACAAACACGCTGTCGACACGCTTCTTGATCATTCTGTGTAGCTGATTGGAATGATATCTTGTGATAGATTGAAACCGACTCTTCTGTAAAAAGGAAGGGTGGATCGAAAAGGAGAAGGAGATACTCAATGACATGTGACTTCTTTTTTTGCAAATATAGAATATCTCTTTTGGAAAACAAAATCAGAGAACGAGTGCAAAGAAACATCAAGGCCCTGCGCCTACATCGAAACAGTTCAATGAGCAGAAGAGATATCAATAAAAAACGAGTACTGGAGACGGGCATTTATGGTATTTCCGCTTTCATTGTAACAATAAGAAAATATCCTATTAGCATTTTTTGAAACTGTTTTAAAATGGAAATAGAGAGAAGAAACTACCGTAAAAACTCTAATAGAACCCTGACTTTTAAACTTGAGCCAATTTAACTGGCCTTTCGGAATGATATCAAAAATTGGTCAATTAACAAAACATTTTTATATCATAATGAATTTTGTCAGTTGACTACTTCTTGCTATCTTTTACAGAAGATGAGACATACGGGCTCAAAGTTGACCGATTGGGTAGTATTCCGTTAGAGTGTTTATGGTACATCGGTGATCTTCGAAGAATTTTCAAACTGAATATTTTCTACTTCCACAAGGTAAAACTTTTTTATTTACTTCCTAAATCATGAATTATTCCAACTTAATAAGACTTCTTAGGATTTCACTCCCTCAGCTGAACCTCTTCTCCTCCTAAATTCTCTTAATATGATCCTTGAGATATGCGACTGTGGTGTCTTATTATCCAGGTTACTGTAGGTTGGCCGAAATGGCTGACACTACAAAAGTTAAAGCTTAGAATCAGCATCCTCTGTCTATTGAAATGATCCAACCATTTGAAAGTTTCAAGTTTTCAAATTTTGCATTCTAGTCAGACCCCAGAACCCTCCGATTGTGAGGATGACAAACTTACTCTCTTCTTCGGTCCATTCTATCCATTTTCTTTTATCTATGGTTTTTCTAGTCCCTGAATAAACTCCTTTATTCGTCCACTTCATCTATTATGCCCCCACAACATGCAACAGGAAACAATAGCTACCTTAACCACTCTAATAGAAAACCGAGCAAATCGCCAACATTGAGCTCAAACATCTCGGTTCCCGTGAAAGATATCCAGAAGTTGTCAACTAGCAAAATGTTAACCATAACTTCAAAAATATGTTGTCTACTTTTTGATATCTTTTACAGGGACCGAGATATATGAGCTCAAATCCTACCTTTTGTGCGCTTTTCGTATTAATTACTGTAAAAATATGAAAGAGCGGGAAAACTGTTTTGATTCGTTCTTCTACAATTCTTCACTGGAAAATCAACGAAACAAACTTTTCACACCCATTTCCTGACACCCGGACTTTTGTCTCAATAGCAGGTCACAAAACAGTTTCGCGCAAAAACTGACCCCAACGGTTTGAGAAAGTGAGCAAACATTGACCTAAATATTTTATTATTTGATTGAAAAGGCTAAGATGAGGACACAAATGAATAGAGAACAAAGTACTCGGCAATGAAACTTTTCTTAATTCAAAGAGGTACAGGGAGCGTCATAGATCTTTTCGGAGGAAACATATTTGGTAAAAATAGAAGAAAGAGCTAATTCAAGCATATTTCAGAAGTGAGGTCATTTTCCTGCTTCATTAGTATAGACCGTAAAACCAATTTTAACTTTGAACCCATGTTTCTTTGTTCCTGTAAATGATATCCAAAAGTTGTCAACGGATAAAGTTTTCATCATAATATCATCAATATTTTAACAGCTGACAAATTTTTTATATCTTGCCTAGGAATTAAGATAATTGAGCTCAAAATTGGCAGTATGGGGCCTTTCTATTACAGGTTTAACGGCAGGTAAGACGGGGTTACCAAAAAGCGTACGAATGGCGGCCGAAGATCTAAGATTTGGCTATAACTTGATTTTTCCCAGAAACCAAATTCTGAATTAAAACTCAAAAGATTTATTTTTCTCTTCCCATTCCTTCTTCCAAAACGAAACTTTGATCGTTAGAAAAAGTCTATTTTATCCTCTATTTGGCTCCGCACCGTTTCGTTGATTTGTTGACATTTCTCGCTTTTCTTTCTTTCGGGTTTTTCTGTTCTCATTGGTCCACATTTTTCTTCTTATGTCCGTATTTTATTTGTCAATGGATGAAAGATCAGCAAAAAATGATCTTGCTCTTTTTTTCTTGATTAAAGTTTGCAATGAACTATTTGGACATGTGTTGCAAAGATGACCGAGACTGACTGATAGTATTCTGTAGTCTTTGATAACAATATTTGTATTATCGAGCGAAAATCAAAAATTCACATCGCAGAAACCCTTCGACTCATTGTTCTATATATTAGACACGAAATTGTGATAACTGATATTTTTAGGTCTGAAACTATAAATTCAACCAAAAGTCACATTTTAAAAACAGTCCGATTTTCTAATCTTGTTTCTAAAACTACTGTCTAGTTGATATTTTTCTATAAAATGTCCTGTTCCACACACATTTCCTTTTAGCGATCATATATCCGAACATTCTTAATCTACCGTAGAGATCTTTGTGAATCTTGTCTCGAAGGCCACCGTATTCTGAAGGCACATCTGATTTTATCGAAATTCTTTCACTCGTTTTACACCGGGTCTAGGCTATTTTGAGGTCAAAGTTTTCGAATTTTCCATCTGTCTTTCGTTTGGTTTCGAGAATAGGTATCTTGATCGATTGATTTATTCTTTGGATAAAAATAGTTGAAGTTACAGTAGTCCCTATTTATTTTCTGACTCAAAAGAAAAAGCAGAAAAACAGCCTCATGATCTCTGGCCTTTTTCTCTCCTCCTCTCTCTATTCTTGCACTTCTTTTCTCTGAATTCCTCTCTTCGCTGGAATGCTATTTTTCAAGACTTGCACTTTTTGTTTTCGAGTTTTTGCACTCTTTCTTTTTTCGTTTGCCTTGAATGTCATTCCCTGACGATATTGTCCTTTTGGTCGTCGCCGGAAGAGAGCACTGAAAATATTATTGGAACACTGGAGAGAAAAGAAAAAATAGATTGGAGACGAGGGAGAGAAAAGTACAATTTTCAGACGAGGAATGGGAAAAACGTCCTTATTTTTTGCGGCGAATGGAGCAGAGTGTACCAACAGTGTGCTCCGAAAACTTTGGTCTATTTTATTTTGTTCTGGAAGTTTTTCTTCTCGAAATCGGAATTTTACTAAATTCTCGAGACTTTAGTATAAATTTGGCTTAAAATGTTGGAGGTTACAGACTCATTCAGAGCGTTTTCAGAGGAAAAAAAATACAATGTACTAAATTAATTCTTAAATTCAAGGGGACTAAAAATTTTCGGTTTTTTTGCATTAAAATGTTCCAAATTCAATTTTTCTTAAAACACAGAAAACGGAAATGAGAGCATGTAACTTTTAAAAAAACATATAACTTTGGGAATATTTCAGTACGAAAAATTTCAAAATGTAAAATTTTGTCTGAGTTCCTACATTTCTAGTTCTAATTCTGAAAAAAAGTAATGTCAAAGAAATTAGATTAGATCCCTTCGTGGAGGTTCCGGATTAGGATGAGTAAGGCATGAAAACCGAGAGCTTTGTATTTCCCACTTTATATGAGAGATCATTGAACAGTGAATAACAATTTGTACTCACTGAGTTAGCTCTGTTTTCTGATTTAAGCGAATAGAATGTAGTTGTTGTCCCCCCTAGAAGCATGAGTAATACAAGGAGGTGGCTTCTTCTCAGAACTCTTACTCATTCCTTACTCACTCCCAGTAGCCACAACTTAATCCACTTCATCATCATTTCTTTCTTTTTTTATTTCCTCTTTTCGGGTTTTATGCTCAAATGGTAATATGGCATTTCAAAATTTAATGAATAGAGTATTATCCAGGAGTCTTCTCGTTCTCGTTCTCTCTCTTTCCCGTATATGTACTCTTTATCTCTGGCATCTCTCAACTTCCCGTGGTATTTGACAATCACCTACATTATTTTCCAAGTCTGCGTCGCTTCCGTTTCAACACTATTTCACCCTAATTCCTCTTACTTTTGCTCCTCTTTCTCTCACTTTTTCGATGGAAACGACGTGTCAGAGGAAGAGGGAGAGAATGAGTGCTCGTATTTCACCACCTCAAACATATGTCTCTTTTTTCTTTTTCGGCCTTTTTTATTTTCTTTCCAAAAAAGGTCATTAAACTAGGATTGTAGTAGTCAAAACTTTTAAAAAAGATTTTTTTTATTCCAGAAGTGAACTTTAAAAGATTATGGAAAGACTTGGAGAAGGTGTCAGTTATTAGTATTGTCGTAGTACAAACAACTGCAACTACCGTACCCTAATGATATCTCTTTTTTTCAAATTTATTATCTCGTTTTTACTGATTTTCGCCATGTTTCTGTTACTGTAAAAACTCCAGTAGAACACCCACCAAACAGTCAAATTTGAGCCTATATACCTCCTTTTCTGGGAAAGATAACAAAAAAATGGTCAACTGACAAAATATTGGTGATATTTTGGTAAACATTTTATCAGTTGACTACTTTCTGATATCTTTTACAGAAAACGAGATAAACTTGCTCAAAGCTGGAAGTTAGGGGTGGCATTCAATAAGAGTGTTTACGGTATTTTTACTTGAACAAGGTGGAAAATTACAGCTTTTAATAGTGAAACAATCAACTGAAAACGTACAATAAAAAGCCCCGAAAATGAAAATATTCTTAGGTTACTGTAGTTGTGGTTGTGGGACCGTCGACCACTGCCACAGGCGTTTCTCATCCACAGTTCGGATTTTTTGTACCAGAATAATAATACCAATATCAATTTTTTCGAATTTGAAATCGAATTCTTATTATATTTATACTCAATTCGGACTATTTCACCAAATTCAACTTTTTGGCTCACAGTATTCCCTATCATGCGTCACAACACCATCCAACCGTCGTCATTTTGTTTTTGATAATGGTCCCCGATCGTCAAAAGAAAAGGAAAAAAAAACGCATGTATTCTTCTTCCTTTTTCATTCATCTTCATATATGCACGCAGAAGGCTTTGTGAATAATTTTCAGAGCCATCCTATTGTGTGCTCTTTTCACTTTCTCTTCCAAAAATTCTTCTTTTCAACCAAAATCCTGATTTTTTTCCAAAAATTTTCAGCTGCTCATTAAAAAAAGGATGATAAAAAATGTGGGAGCAAAGATTAAATTTGTCTTGATCTAACGAAATTTCCGCTAGTCTATGATTCTGTAGTTCGTCATTCAGCTAATATTAGCTCGTGAGAAAATGAGTGAGCCTCCTCAGATGTGAGGTGGAACATGATGTGTGCTTCTAATCCGACGTCATTGCATCTAAGTATTCTGATTCTCTTTTCGGCAACATATAATATCTGAAATCTCTTTTTTCATGTTTTGTAGCCGAAATATAAATTAGTACAACTTCGTCTTTGAAAATCGGGCAGAAGAAATTCCTCTGTCTTGCCAGCCGTGAGAAATATTTCCCTGGCTTCCGCCTTGGCTCTTTTAGACTTGATTTCATGAAAAGCTACTAATCCATGAGAACTTATGATCTTGGAATATGTACTTTGGTGGGATTTGTTTTGACACATCTTTTTTACAATTTTCTTCCGGTATAGGTTTTACTTGAAATTTAATAAATACCGTAAAACCTGTATTAGAAGGGCCCCTCACTTTGAGCCAATTTGTCTAGGTCAAAAATATGAAAAGTTGCCAACTGATAAAGTGATTAACATAATCTCGAAATTCCTTCATCTGTTGACACATTTTTGAAATCTTCTTTTACAGATTTCCCGGAATCCAGAACATTTTGAACAATGAAACTGAAATTCAGCCCAAAAATGAAAATGTATCTATTTCATTAGTCAGTCTTCTAATATCTGAAGCACCAGTTTTACATGAATCTAGCATCTTTTCCCACGACTACAATCAAAACTCCACCCTATCCCATGAAGTTGACCAAACTAAAAACTCCACCCCTTTTCTTTTATTCCCATCTCATTTTCTGCATTTTTCTGACAAAACGTGGTTGATATGAAAACAGTCTTTTCTCGAACAAAAACGGCAATCAAAAGGGGAGAAGATTGTCGTTTCTTTTCGATCACTGTTTTACACAAACACGTGGTCTCTCTCTCTCTCTCTCTCTCTCTCTCTCTCTCTCTCTCTCTCTCTCTCTCTCTCTCTCTCTCTCTCTCTCTCTCACTCTCTTTCTCTTTTCTCCTTTTTTGTATCTTTTTTCCTGTCCAAGTTTCGGTACGAATTTTATCATTTTGACATCGTTTTCTGCTTTTTTCCACCTGTTCCATTCTCAGGAAACCCCTTCTTCTTCTTTCGTTCGCTCTCTGATTCTCGATCGTTTCACTAAAAAAATCTATTTAGTACTTTAGTTTTCTAGTTGTGCACTTGTTGTTTTTGTGCACTATCTGTTGTCCCAATTGCACTTCTCATGTTCAAAAACTGCATTTGTTCTACAGTAACCCCTTCAAGACTTTGTAAATTGTGAACACTTGTTTTTAGTCCAGATTTTTTAATCGCAAATGTTTTTGCTTTTTTACTGGGGCTGATCATCGAAACAGAAACGGAGTTGAAAAATATACAACCTACAGGCCAAGCTCCGCCCCTTTTTTTGGACAAGTCCAAAATCTTTCAGATATCCATACTTGTAAACGGGCCTCTGGCGGACCAACGCGGGCCCTGTCATAGTTTCTCTTCTGAATTAGATTTGACAGAACTCGATGGGTACTACAAAGCGATACTATTAAAAATACCTAATCTTGCCTATGAGCACAGTTACAGACAAAACGAGTCGAGTCCATAGACAAAATACAGTATTTCAAATAATATCACATTATAGCGTTGAGTTCTATTATAACTAATTTAGCCGGTTTAAAAATTTTGTTCCTAAAAGAAACTATGACAGGCCCCGGTTTACAATTCATTATGATAGCAAAGTTTCCGTGTATCATTTCTACCATAAACTACAGAAAGTTGTAGAAGAATCTGTTTATAGAATGACCATTCTGAAGATCAACTACGACATTTAAGTTGTGCCAAAAGCAAAAGGTCTTGTGGTTTGATAATAATTTATCTCTTGAAATTCAATGTTCTAGTATATTCGTTCTGAAGTTGAAGTATAGCTTCAAATTGTTAAAAGGTTATTCTTTATGAATGCTCTTTTGCAATAATTCGAACTCACTGTTTAAAATTTCCATTAAATAAGCAAAACCTGAACCGTAAACCATTGATCAAAATTACGCGCTTTGGAACTACTATGTCACACTTTTTCTCATCAATTCATCACATTTTCTCACTACAGTCCTTCTGTTATCTCTCTTCCTTTTCTCCTTCTTTTTCTTCTTTTTTCATCTATATCCATTTATCCGTTTTGGAAAAATTTTGACATGTTTGTTCAGACTTTTCTCACCCACTCATTATCCAACTCAATTCTGTCTTCGTTTTTTTAGAATCAGAGTTCTCAATGACTCATTGAGTTACACCAAAAAATCCCTTACAAGTTTTGTCATCTCCCTTTGGGAGGGAAATCGAGTTCTACGTCAATATCACCCAAATGAGCTCCCGCCGTCGTCGTTTCCAATAGAAACGGGCGGCTCATAATGAAATGCAGAGAGCAATTTCTAAATAGACTACAACCTACATATCCTTCTTTTTTCTTCTTCTTCTTCTTATTCTTTTTCTCTTCAGACTTTATATCAAATGCTTGAAATCATCCGAAAGATAACTTTCTGATTTTGTGAACTTTTGGGTTTCTGCTCTTATTACTCATTTTGTTCTTTGCACTTTTTTTTGTCCTATTCTTGGAAATATGAGCTCATAACTTTTTTTTCAGAATTAATGAATGAACAAGGAATGCTAGTGGACCCTAGATTTGATGTTTTCTTCAAGATGGAGCAAATTGACGACTACAAATATGATGGAGGTTTGGTTTTTACCTTCTTGTTTTTAAATACTTTTATTAATCATAAACCTTTCTAAAAAACCTCAAATAGAAAGGCTCTCCTTAATTTTTTCAGCCCAAATATCTCGCTTCCTGTAAAAGATATCAAAACGTTGTCAAGTGATAAAATGGTAATCAGAATATTACCAATACTTTATCAGTTAATCATTTTTTGATATCTTTTACATAAACCGAGATATATGAGCTCAAAGTTGTCTTACAAGGGAACCACAACACCTCGTCAATTCAGATTTTGATGAAAATTTCAGGATATGTCAGGGATAGCCTATCTAGACGCCCCTGAAAATTTTAGAACACGCTCGCCAGTTTCAGCCGAGATATTTCAGTTTCAGTGCCAAAAGTCACATTTTCAGTGCAAAAACAGCGATTCTCCATGTCGATTTTCTCAGCTTCTAGGAGGTTCTAGGACGTAAAATTTGTTGTGTTATACTTAGAATTCAATAAAATTTCATATTTCAGACTTTTTCTCGAAAAAAATTTTTTGAAAAAATTTGAGAATTTTGTCCACCACTTGGGTGGGAGATTTTCATCGAGTTTTTGTGTTTTGGAAATTTTTCTTTTAAAAAGTAGTGACAATCGTTTGAAAATATTATGAAACAACTGATAGATATTATGTTTCTTGGTTGTTTAATTTGAATTTTTCAATCATGGTCCGCATAGGCCCCAAAACAGCGCTTCAAAAATCCTACATTCCAGTGATTGAGGAGGACTTCCAAAAATTTTCGGAAATTTTTTCAAAATTTTTTTTCAAAATTTTGTCTCTACTCTTAAGGATCGATGAAAACTTGAAAAATATGCCAGAAAGATCTATAACGTCGTAAAATCAGGAAAAAAATAAAGAAAAAAAGAAAAACCACGAGAGGGTGCGAACCCACAACCCTGTGATCACTGGCGCACACCACATCCCCAACACCACGCCGCCGACATTATCCGCAGGTTGGAAAGGCGGCTACATGTTAGGCGCTCTCTGAACTTCTCTCGTGGGGATTTCCGTGATGAAATGAGTGGTAAAGCATGCAAATTAACTGAATTCAGTACTAAAACTTTGGACTGAAATAACTCGGCTGAAACTGGTGAGCGTGTTCTAAAATTTTCAGGGATGTCTAGATAGGCTATCCTTGACCTATCTTGAAAATTTCATCAAAATCTGAATTGACGAGGTGTTGTGGTTCCCTTGTTATAGTGTTCATGGTAGTTCGAGACTTCTTGAAATCAAGTCTCTCTCCTACAAATTTTATTCCAAAACAGAAGTTTAAAAAACATTTTTCAGTGGATGCATCACCATCTACATCCAATGGAATACCAGATTCCACCATTGGAGGTCGTCTGATATGCGATGTTTGTGGTGACGTGGCATTTGGAAAACATTATGGAATCAATGCATGTAATGGATGTAAAGGATTCTTCAGAAGAAGGTAATTTACTTTGAAAAAGGAATCTAGATAAATTAATTATATTCCAGTGTGTGGTCTCGACGACAGTACTCCTGCCGTTTCGGTGGAGATTGTCCAGTTGTGAAGGAGCATCGGAATGTCTGTAGATCGTGTAGATTAAAAAAATGTTTCGAGGTTGGAATGAATCCTGATTGTAAGTTTATAGGAACTAGATTTGAATAAAAATTTTTTTGAAATTTTCAGCCGTACAAAATGAGCGGGACCGAAACGCAAAGAATGGAGGTGGAATGGGAATGGGGCCGATGCAATCACCGATCCAGAACACACCATCCAAAGAATCAATGATTTCAAATGGGCAAACAAAAAGAAAACGAATTCGTCCCGACACCACTGATAAAATGACACAGGTTAGAAAACTGAAAAAGGATATTTTAGAATACAAAGATTATTTTTTTAGACCGATGGAAAAATGGAAATCGAGGATTATGACTATGAAATGGCTGAAAACTCGACGCCACCTGGATTGCTGCCTCTGAAACAGGAAAGAATCTCAACTCCACCGTCGGACTTGCCAGTTCCAATAGATTACCTCATTCCTTCAATGCTTATGGATATAGAGCATAAAGTGTTTTTCAATCATCTAGTAACTGTTGGAGACTCAATTAATGAAACTAAGACCCCGATCACTTTGCCGTTTGAGGTTGGTTTTTCCTTTTTCTTAAAAAAATTATTCACTCAAAAGTATTATTTCAGACAGTCTTCCGTCAACCACATCTCGTTTGTAACCGATATCCCATGAATTTTGTCAACAATCGTGTGCTTACTCCAGAAGAGTTAATTGATGGATGGCGTCGTCATTTCACTTACTATTCTGACTGGTGTCATGCAATGGACGAATTTTGTGCATTGTCTCCAGAAGATCAAGTTGTATTAGCCAAAAAGAAGATTATTCTTCATGGATGGTTGGTTCACGCCTACTATTCATACAAAAGTGGAGTCGATGGTATCTGTTTTGCAAATGGGGCCGCCCATCTTCCAGAAGGAGGTCATCCAAGGTAAAATTTTGTTCGAATGAATTACACAAAAATTACTGTTTCAGTATAACCGAATTCTATAAGGAATGCATGCCTCGATACTTGAACTATGTCATTTATCCTATGAAGAACTTCCAAATGGACGATAACGAAATGGTTCTTGTCAAATGTATCATGTTCTTTTCAAACGGTAAAATATAGCATCTATTCAGGATATTTGTTTTAAACTATCGAAAGTTTCAGAATCCGGTCTATCACCTGCTGGGAAGGCAATCGTCTCCGCTGCTCGTGAAAAATATCTATCTGCTTTGTACAATTATGCGAGATCAAACAAATGCTCAACTTCTGCTCAAGCTACTCTTCGAATTGCCAAATTTATGATTATGTTGTCTGCGGTTACGGTATGTGATTTTTACAGTACTTTTTTCAGAAAAATATCGTTTTTTTCCAGAGTTTGACTCATTTGATGAATGAAGGAGTCCACGTAACATCTCTTTTCAACATCATTGAATTCGACCAACTGATCCAAGCCACTCATAAAACGACACCTCCACAACATTCTCCTCACCCTCCTACGTCTTAAATTACGCTGATAATTGCTTGCATCTACCTCAATGATCTCTTACTACACAATCATATCAAAACTTTTCGACGTTTCATTATTTCAATGGAGTTTATATATGGAAACAAATTTTTTTTTGAAAACTTGGACACACTGTGATATAATCAACCTGTATTCATAGTTGAATGTATATAAATAGTTTACCATTATGTTGAATGAATCTGTAAAAAAGAACAAAAACAAAAAAATGATTATGAAAGAGTTAGACGGCTTTTCTGACAAACTCAACACTTTTCGATGGATCTGTTGGGAAATACTCTTGCAGTTTGGTCATCAAACGCTTGAACGCCTGCAAATTGGAAATGATAAGATATCCTTAATCATTTCTCACCTGAATATACTTCCTCTGGGTTTCGTCGTTCAGCACATGAGCAATATTACTAACGTAGGCTTTTGCTGATCCTGGACGTTGATGGATACCGGAACGGGTGACTCCGACTGGCCATGGTGCATTACCAATTGCCATTTCCATGTAGGCGTTGTTGGCTTCCAGATAGTTTCTATCGATTACCAAAAGTCTGAAATCGAATTTTGTTTATTCTGAAAACTTGTGTAGCAAAAAATACCTGCAAATTTTCGCCAAGTGGTGTCGAATATCATTGTTCACATTGTATTTTTCCATTGAAGTCATTAAACTTTTCAAATGCATTGTCGTCTGTTTGTGATGTGCAGCTTCGTGCATTCCTGAAATTTTGAACGTTTTATCTAATTATTTTGGATTTCAACAACTTACCTTGCGCGGTTTTCTTCACATCCAAAGGTCTATCGTTCAAATCTCGAGCCCATCTGGCAAGAATGTAACGGCATATCGATAGGATGATATCGCAATCTCGCTTCATTTCATCGCCTGAAACTTTGAATAAATTCATTAGTTGTTCTATGATAGGTTTTTAATGAAAATTATAGATATTTTACTCACCAACACCAAGAAGCGTTGAAGACTGCTCGATAATCTTCCAGTTATCTTCTTCATATCCTTTAGGAAGTGCAATGTCATGACGAGTAGCACTATCAGCGGTACCTTCCACAACTGCCTAGAAATATATTATGAAGATAACTACTGTATAAATTTTATTCATACCTTGTCCATTTCTTTTCCAATGAACTTCATCGCAGTTTGTAATTCATTTTCCCATCCTTCGTTCAACTCCGGTTGTTCTAGTTCTAATTGATGAAGCCGCTTACGAACTTCGAGCTCCGACTCTCCTGGGAAATAAAATTGAGGTCGCGCCATTCATTTCATAGTTTTCAGTTTTATCATTCACTTGTGATATCAGCTTTTATGCTTTCTTATTGACAGATTCACATACCGAAGAGCAGAATGGGATGTCCACGTTGTCTCAGACGAAAATGGATGTCTGACATAGGTGCCTTCTCATCGAATTCAGCGACATTTTCTTCTGGGACCACTTTTGTTTTACTGGATGATTCTTGAAGGATTTCGTCGTCAATTTTCTTAAAATTGAAATTATTTAAATTTCATCTTAAATTTTCTAAATCTTACCCGCTTTTTGCTCGCCAATTCCTGTTGTTTTGCTTCATATTCTTGAGTCCTTTTCGATTCCAAATCAGCTCCGCGAACAAATTTTGCACCACCATCTTTCACTTCCAAACTGGACACTGCTTTTCGCTTTTTCGCCATTTCGGCGAGTAGTTTTGCTTTGAAGTCCATTTTTACTGCAAAAATAATTAACTTTTTAGAGAAAAAAAACTTCTGAAAACAGAAAGAAAATGAAAAAAAGAAGGAAAAGGAAGAATTCGAAAAGCGACAGATGCGAGAGTGAATGAGGAACCATGAGAAACGCAGACAGGCAGAGAGAAAGTGCGCCCGTCGGTGAAAAGTTTTATTATCAAGCTTCTCGTCTGTCTTTTTTGCTCTTTTTTTACGATTTTGACATAGAAAGCAGATTTTAAATCGGACATGTTCGGAATGGCCTTCTGGGAATATCCGGAATGTTGAAAATCCAGAGCTTTCCCTCTCGGAATTTTCCGATTTTTAAATATCGGATCTTCGAAATTTTTTAACCATCAAACTTTCATCATTTCTTAACCATCAAACTTTCATCCGTCCGCCTTTGATATACAGTAGTCGAAAAACTAATTCCGGAAAAAGAAATCAGAAAAATTCCGGCCGGTCTTTACTGATTTCTGAGGTCCTTTCAGAATATCCTCGTTTCTTAGTATCGTTTTAACCTTAAAACACGAACTTATAATACTTTCTTTCTAGATGCTTCGGGCAGTGCAGAAGCGATGTGCCTCGACGGCTCCTTTGATCCGTCCGATCCAACGAGTATTGGTAGCAAACCGAGGAGAGATTGCTATTCGAGTTCAGAATACAGCTAGGAAGATGGGAATCGAGACCGTCGCTGTATTTTCCGACGCCGACCGTAATTCTCTTTTTGTCAAAAAGGCTGATAAGGTGTCATGAATAGAAGAGCTCTTGTCATAAACTAAATCGGTTTCCAGGCTTACCATATTGGTCCACCACTTGCTTCTGAAAGCTATCTCAACATGGATAAGATCATTAACACAGCTCTCCGTTCTGGTGCCCAAGCCATTCATCCTGGATACGGTTTCCTGTCTGAGAATGCTGGATTTGCTGAGCGATGTGCTCAAGCGGGTCTGGTATTCATCGGACCACCAGCCCAAGCAATTAGAGATATGGGAGCAAAGAATGTATCTAAGCAAATCATGGAAGACGCTAAAGTTCCAGTTGTCAAAGGTTTCCATGGAGAGGATCAATCTGATGCCAACTTGAAAAAGAAGTCCCAAGAGATTGGTAAGTAGTTTAAAACTATTTAGATATTTTTAATTAAGAAAATTATTTTCAGGCTACCCAGTTATGCTAAAAGCAGTATATGGAGGTGGTGGAAAAGGAATGAGAATCGCGTGGAACGAAGGAGAATTCGATGAGAAATTGGCTTCAGCTCGTAACGAAGCAAAGAAGTCGTTCGGAAACGATGAGATGTTGGTTGAGAAGTTTGTTGAGAGACCAAGACACGTGGAAGTCCAAGTGTTCGGAGATCATCATGGAAACTACGTTCACCTCTGGGAAAGAGATTGTTCAGTCCAAAGACGCCATCAGAAAATTATCGAAGAAGCGCCAGCTCCGAATATGAGTGAGATAAACTGTCCACTATAAACCGTCCACTAAAAATGCATATTCTAGCTCACGAGAATCGTCTCAAACTTGGAGAATCAGCTGTCCGTGCAGCTGCTGCCGTTGGATATGTTGGAGCCGGAACCGTCGAATTCATCATGGATCCACGTGGAGAGTTCTATTTCATGGAGATGAACACTCGTCTTCAAGTAGAGCATCCAGTCAGTGAGGCTATCACAGGAACTGACTTGGTTGAGTGGCAACTTCGTGTTGCTCAAGGAGAGAAGCTTCCATTGAAACAATCCGAAATTCCATTGAACGGGCACGCTTTCGAATGTCGTGTCTACGCGGAAGACACCCGAAAAGGAGCATTTATGCCAACTGCAGGCCGTCTCAACTATGTTGATTTCCCAGAAGATGCTAGAATCGATACAGGTGTCGTTTCAGGAGACGAAGTTTCTATTCATTACGATCCTATGATCGCCAAGGTAAATGAATTTTATGAAAAAACAAATAATCCTGTTATCATATTCAGGTTGTTGTTTGGGGTAAAGATCGTAATGTTGCTGCTGCCAAGCTGGAAAGCGCACTGGCCCGTACCCGTATTTCTGGCCTTCCAACCAACATCGATTTCGTCCGACGTGTTCTTGCTCATCCAGAATTCGCTGCCGGAAACGTGTACACTGATTTCATCCCAGATCATCATGAAGAACTTTTCGCTGAAGCAGAGACACCAGCCGAGATTTATGTCGAATCCGCTGTTGCTCACGCTTTGGCTGCACTCAAGAAATCGGATGCTGGAGTTTTCCAAAATCTCTCATTCTTCAGAATCAACTTGGCTCCAAAATATGTGTACAAAATTGGTAGGCATACTTATTTATATCGTAATGCTACCATTTCAATAATTTTTCAGAAGGAAAAGATGTCACCGTCCAATTTGATTCCGATCGTCGCCTCACTGTCTCTTACGACGGAAATAGTTATGAAACTCTTCTCAATGACGTCCAAGCTCTCGGAGACAATGAATTCAAATTCACAGTAGAAGCGAACGGAAGACGTTGGTCTACGATTGTCAAGGATCTTCCAGAAACACTTATGGTATGAAGGAAGTAGTTTCACTTTGTACTATGATTCTAATATTTAGGTTAACGGAGTTGGTCAAAATGAATACGAAACTCCTGCAGTCCACGAGGCATTCGATTCGCTTGCTGGAGGAGCTGCGAGCCATTCAGCTGTCGCACCTATGCCAGGAATCATCGAAAAGATCTTAGTGAAGCCAGGAGATCAGGTAAAACAAATAATTATTTGGTTCCTTTCTTATTTTCAAGTTTTCAGGTCACCACCGGACAAGCTTTAGTGGTCATGACAGCAATGAAAATGGAATACATTATTCGGGCACCAGAAGATTCGACAATCGAACACATCAAATGTCAAGCTGGGAAGAATGTTCCAAAGAACGCCGTTCTTGTGCAATTCGCCTAATAAATTTTAGCTTTTTTTTTGTTTCGTAGGACCTCCGGTTATTCAAGAGCTTTTCTTTTTTTGTTATTGCTTTTTTCGAAAATATCAAGTGTAATTAATTTTGAGTACGGCTGTGAAGCTCAGACTTTTATGTGCCTTTTTAGATAAAAAATTATGTGAATAGTTGAATTCTTTATTCAATAAGTTCTCTACGGACCATCCTGATCCAAGGATGCGTCGTCGATCGGTGGACTGCCCTCGAATTTCATTTCCTCTCCGGTATTGAGCATCTCTCGGTAAGCCAGCGATCTTTTCTTGATATCCAAATGTTCGCCAATTGGAATATTTTCTTCTTTCTCGTTTTTGTGCTTCTCTCCTCTCTCCCGAAGAGATTCACATGCCATGTATTCGCCTTCTTTTTTCTTTTTTCCTCCGAAAATCTTTTCCTTTTCCCGCTTCAAATCATGGTCAGCTCGGAGCTGATTTGCAGCTCGACGATGTTCGTATTTCTCTTCTCCGTTGGTCTGAATCATTTTTACTTTGATTATAATACTGTTACATAGAAGTTGGAGCTGTGGAAGAGAAACTCCGGTGGCCGTGGCCGAAGGTCCCACAACGACAGCTACCGTAACTTGAATAATCATCTTTCCGCATATTTTTTCTCGTATTTCACTGCTTTTTTAGTTACTTTTCTCCAAAAAGTCGGAAATAAAAAATTGGTAATCAAAAAATTACCTGAAACGCACAAAAATCGAGAAAATAAATCCGGAAAATCAGAATAAAAATTTTCAAATGATGCTTACAGGTTTGAACTCATACAGTAGTTTGGTTCTGTCCTTTTCCCTTTCTATCTGAAATATTTGATTTTTTTAACTTCTCTCCAATTTTCCCTTTTATTTCACCTTTGCCATATATTTTACATCTCTTTTCTTTTTCTTCTCATAATCTTCTCGCTCTGCTGGAAGCTTACGATATTCTTTCATCTCTTCATCGATAACCAAATCTCTGGCTGACACAAATTCGTCCAAATTCGGAGTCTTCCATTCTTTCTTCTTTCTCAGACACTTTTCAGGACCATTGATTTCGATGAAATCTTTCTGGAAAAAATTATTATAAAATTATCAATTATTAAAAAAAAAACGAATCTCACCTCGAAAAATGTTCCTGTTATTTCTTCCCACTCTTCTTTTTTTCGAATTCTCAACTCTTCATAAGTTAGATCCTCGCTTTCAAAAATGTATTTACACTCTGGAATTTGACCGGATTCAAACATCAATGTTCTTAGCACATTGAAAAACATGCTGAAATATTACTAATATTATTATAATAGTACTGCAACAACGGCTTACTAATAATCTGGTCTTTCCCAAGGTTTCAGCTCAATCAAATGCTTCATTACTTTGTCGAAACTCTGCGGCATATCGGCAAGAACTATTTCTGGGTTGAGTTTTTTCTTTGCCAAAATGGAATGGTCTCGTTCTCCAGCCCATGGTAAACTACCATTCAGATCAATCAATGTGAACAAAAGTGACCATAAATCATCCCGACGACTCAAATCACATCCAAGATGAGCATTAGGAGAAGAGAATTTCAGAGATCCACGGAATCGAACCTTTTTTCTCAGTGGACGAGGATGCATTTTTGTTGGATCGGATTTATCCTATAAATTAAAAATGCTTCAACTATATTGAATATCATTCTGATTGACTGTATTGAATATCATTCTGATTTCTAAATCTTCTCAACCTGATTATAAGCCCATTGTCTTGCAAACCCAAAACCAATCACATGGACAAGACGCCATCTTTTAACATCTTCTTCATGTCCCATCATCAATTTCGATGGTTTTATATTACGGTGGATGATTCCTTTTTCGTGTATTGATTTGAGAGCATGAAGCACTTGAAGTCCAATACGGCTCATCGTTCCACTTGGAAAACGTTGTTCTGGAGATTCGAGTTTCAAATCACTGATATTTCTTCCGAGAAGAGTCATTGCAAAGTAGGCTGAATTAAGTTATAAAATGCATAAGTTTTGAAACTTTTCCTTACAAATCGAAGGGGTTTTGACATATGCAAGAGGTTTTGGAATGTGAGGGACTTCTTTTGGATACATGATAGTTCTCAATATTGAGACTTCGTGAGATGCATAGCTGGCTTTCCTCTGACTATTTTCCACTTTCACAGCGTGCCACAGTCCATTTGGGTGACTTCTTCCCCTATATATTTTAGAATACTTTCCTTTTCCAAGCACAGATGCGAGAAACCATTCGTCTAATCTGAATTAAAATTCAACAAAATGCTGGTCAAATGATACTCACTTATATGGTACACTTATCATTAATGCAAGATCCGGTACTTTCATTTTTCGGACCATTTCTTCATATTTGTTTTCTTTTTCTGAACACTGCTTCACTTTTTTGCCAGACATTTGGTTTTCTTTGGCAATTTGCCCAGGCATTGGACCATCTTCATCCTATAATAAAGAATTTCGAATTTATATTTATTTGCTCAGTTCTGAAACATACAAATTGAAGGAGCTCGGTCGAATCCATTGGAAAAACTGAACAAACTGTTTGGATTTCAAGAAATGCGGTTTGCAAAAAAGTGTCTAGCGGTCAAAGGGATGAGATCACGCTAGTAGGGATTCTGAAGTTGATAGTTTTAGTGATGCTATCATCCTGATGTAACTATGTGACCTGATTTCAGAATTCCTTTGACAATTGTGTATCTTCCTAGATATCTTCAGCTTTGTTTTTACGCAGTTCTAAAATACCGTATTTCCTCTTGAAGAGAACCTACCTTAACCGCCAATTTTGAGCTCAATTATCTCGATTCCTGTGTAAGACATCGAACATTTTTCAACTGATAAAACTATGACTGATTTATTATTGTGAATACTCTAATAAACTTTGAGCCCATATATCTACTTTCCTGTGAAAGGTATCAAAAAGTGGTCAACTAACAAAATGTTTATCATAATTTCAAATACATTTTGTTAGTTGACAACATTTTGTTATCTCTTACAAGGAAGTTACTCGAGGGAGCAGGTTAAACTTTTTTTGAAATTTCGGGAGCAGATAGAAGAGCTCATGAGGATTCCAAATCTGTAAAAAAAATCAGCAAAATGCTCACGCGAGCTGAGTTATGACCTAGAAAAGTTTCCCTATGATTAAGCAATTTCTCGTGAAATTTTTTTCACGGAATAGTGTATTTCTTTTAAAACAATAGATTTCAATCAGCAGTGTGGTAAAGTGGTAAGATGGCAAGTTCAGAGGAGGAAGGTTGTGGGTTCGATTCCCCCTATCCCCAAAAATTTTGCAAAATTTTTTTGTTTTATTTTAAGCTGCCATAACTGGCTCGGAATAGAATTTACGCAATTTGAACATGTTTTTCGGGAGTTTCTCGTTATGAATAGGCATTTTCCAGAATAATAACAGACATTTAATTTTTGAAGAAATTCACAAATATGCTCATGGGTTCATCGAAGATTAAAAAAAAAAAATTTTCGATTTTTTTTGTTTTTATTGAAAAAAACAGTTGAGGATTCTAAACACATCGGTGGCATTCGATGACAAACTGCTGGAAACATATGTTCTTGGCACAATATCTTTTGCACCCAGATCATTGACACTTTCCATAAACTTTCCGGTCGAAGCAATATTGAATTGGTCTGTCACATTTCGGAGCGCAACTGTCCACATAACCGCCAGAATATCAGGCATACTGTCTCCATTCTTGGAAGATGGGAGAGCACATCTGACAATATGCTTGGCTGTGAGTGATTCCAGTAGCTGACCTTGAGGGGAGAGATACCTGTCTCCGCCAATGTTCTCCTCAACTGTTTTTTCAATTAAAAAAAAAACAATATAATTAAAAATTTTTTTTGAAAAATCTTCGATGAACCCATGAGCATATTTGTGAATTTCTTCAAAAATTAAATTTCTGTTTTTATTCTGGAAAATGCCTATTCATAACGAGAAACTCCCGAAAAACATGTTTAAACTGCGTAATTTTTATTCCGGAGCCAGTTATGGCAGCTTAAAATGAAACAAAAAAATTTTGCAAAATTTTTGGGGATAGGGGGAATCGAACCTAGAACCTTCCTCCTCTGAACTTGCCATCTTACCACTTTACCACACTGCTGATTGAAATCTATTGTTTTAAAAGAAATACACTATTCCGTGAAAAAAATTTCACGAGAAATCGCTAAATCATAGGGAAACTTTTCTAGGTCATAACTCAGCTCGCGTGAGCATTTTGCTGATTTTTTTTACAGATTTGGAATCCTCATAAGCTCTTCTATCTGCTCCCAAAATTTCAAAAAAAGTTTAACCCGCTCCCTCGAGTAACTTCCTTGTTACAGTAGCCGAGATAGATCGGCTCGAAGTACGGATTTTTTTTCTGTTTTAGCTCAAAGCTGAAAGTTAAAGGGATCTTTTATTATCGGTTCTACGGTAATTGCGATTTCCTTTGAAAAATTACAGATTATCTGAGTTTTCTATAAATAAAAAATCTGAAAAATTGCAAAGTCTCAAATCCCGAAACACAAAAATCCTCTGAAATTTCCCAAAGATTCCTATTCGCACCAAAAAAAATACGAAAAATGCTCAATTTCCACGTGACCTTTTATACCGACATAGTTTCGTTTTTGTGATGTGTCGCCACGCTTGCCACGTGGCACCTCTCCAGGCGGCTCAAAGTCAGTCAGTCTAAACTGAAATTTCTCAACAAATCAACTTCTCATCTCACTGTTTTTTTAGTTTCCGATACGAACAATTCAAATGATTCGAGGTGGGTTTTCATTTTTAGCAGGATTTTTCGAGTTTCAGCATCAGCCTATTTCAAATATTAATTTCTCAATTTTCAAACTATTTTCATAGTTTCTATTTGAGCTAAAATGACTCAAAATCCAGAAAATCATCAAGGAAATTGTGAAAATAGGCTCGATTTTCCAAATTTTTTTCTGAAATCCTTGAAATCAAAAGCAATACGAAAAATAGCTCAATAGTCAAAAAAATCAAATTTTGAACTATTTTTTTCAGTTGTCAATAAATGGATGCTTCTCGCTCTCCTTATCATCATTCTGGCCGCAATAGCAGCTGACACAGAAGACGTGGAACTTCTAGAAGATGGACAATCGAATGTGCAGTTTTCTGAAGATGCTGTGGAAGGAATTCGTCGTGCTCGAGCAGGAAGAACCAATAACAAAAATGGAAAGAAAAACAACAATAAAGTGGGAGGCCCAAACCCGGCAGGAAGCCCGAAATCTACCACGATGACTACAACAAAAGCACCACTACCAGCTAAAACTACTACTACTGCTCCAGGTAACTTAATTTCATGAAATTTGAAAATTCTAGAAATTCTGAAAATCAGGAATCCAAAAAATTAGAAAATGTATTAGGAATTCGCAAACTATTTTTGAAAAATTAGGGATTCCAAATCAGAAAACATAAGCCCATGTATCTCATTTTCTGTAAGAGGTATCAAAAAGTAGTCAACTGATAAAATGTTACTGATATTGTGATAGACGTTTTAATAGTTGACAACTTGTTGATATCTTCCAGAAGAAGTGAGATATATAGCCTCAAAGTGGACGGTCCGGCTGGCGTTCTATTATAGTGTTTACGGTATCTAATACGTTTATCATCACTGATTCAATTTTCCAGCAGCACCTCTCCCAATCCAGCCTACAAAAGTTTACGAGCCTCCACACGAAGATCTCCCTGAAGATTTTTCATGCCAAAATCTTGGAGAAAAATACAAGGGATGCGAGTACCTGTGCAAGCAGTTGGCGTCGATGGGAGACCCCCCGAAGCCTGCAAAAGAGTACAGATATCTAATTGGACTTGTTCTAATTGTGACCTGCACACCTACTATCATCATTCTCTACATTTCAACAAGAAGAATGAAAAGAGAACTGGACGAGTTGAACAAGCAGGTGCCACCGATCACAGATGATATAAATGAGAAACTGAAAATAGCTTATGCTGCTGCTCTGGAGGTTCAGGCTCCGAAGAATCCGGAGAAGATAGAGGAAATTGGCGAGGAAGTTGCAGGTGGACCAACGGAGAGCAAGCAGAATAAGGATGCTATGAGGGCAAAGCTGTTGGAAACCCAGCAAAATCTACAAAAGCTCCGGACGCATGCGAAGAAATGTGTCGAGGAACACAAAGCAGATGCGGCAAGCAGCAAGTTCCAGAAGCGAGGAGCCATCTGGATTCCCAATAGACCTGAGGTAAGAATTTGAATTTTTAAAAAATCTGATTTTGAAGTTAAAAAAAACCATATTTTTGGAATTCAGAATTATCATAAAACCTATAATAGAAGGGCCCCTACACTGTCAAGTCTATTACAGGTTTTACGATATTATAATTCTGGATTACTGAAGTTCTAAATTTTCGAAAATTTTGAATCTAAAAAACTAAACTTCAGTTTAAAATTCTAAAGTATTTAGAATTGAAAAAAATTAAAAATTAAATTCCAGATTCCGCCACCCGCTCCACTTCCCGAGAACATTCAACTGGACAAAGTCGAGTGGTGCTCGGACCTTAACGAGCAGTGGATTATAGGATCAGATGTGGATGATATCGAATTGGATTCTGACTACGTCATGAATCCAGATTCTATCACGACGGATGACGACGAAAGCAC
Organism: Caenorhabditis nigoni; assembly: GCA_027920645.1. Lineage (NCBI taxonomy): Eukaryota > Metazoa > Nematoda > Chromadorea > Rhabditida > Rhabditidae > Caenorhabditis > Caenorhabditis nigoni. The sequence goes on along the minus strand of CP115867.1, from coordinate 11,139,081 downwards.
GAAGTCGAAGAAGAGCAAAAAGGATAGTTCTACGGCTCCTGGAATCCCAACTCCTGTGGTTCCTTTGGCTCCACCACCTGCTGCTCCACCGGCACCTGCTCCACCAACTGCCCCTCAACCTGCTGCTCCTTTAAAACGCTTCCCATCTACTCCATCTGCAGCGGCCAAACAGGGAAAATGAACTCACAATTACTTTTTTTTCTAATATTTTTTGTTGTTTCTTTTTGATTAATCCCTTAATGCTTGTATACTATTCTAAGATCCATTCAAATAGATTTTTGATTTTTTCTAACACAGTTTCCAATAAATATTTTTGACTTTTTTTTCTTTTTTTTAAATTCAGGTTTAACGCCGCCGAAAAAGGAAGAAAAGGAAAAAAAAAACGAATTGAGAAAAAAAATCAAAATTTGGAACTTCTTAATTTTGAATTCCGAGATTTCAGAATTAATTATTTCTGAAACTTTAAATTTTTAAATTTCAGATTCTTAGAATTTCAGAATCTCAACATTTCAGAAACTCAGAATTTCAGAATTTTAGCATTCCAAAATTTCAGAACTTCAAATTTCTAGAATCCCAGAATCTCAGAATCTCAGAATCTCAGAATCTCAGAATCTCAGAATCTCAGAATCTCAGAATCTCAGAATCTCAGAATCTCAGAATCTCAGAATCTCAGAATCTCAGAATCTCAGAATCTCAGAATCTCAGAATCTCAGAATCTCAGAATCTCAGAATCTCAGAATCTCAGAATCTCAGAATCTCAGAATCTCAGAATCTCAGAATCTCAGAATCTCAGAATCTCAGAATCTCAGAATCTCAGAATCTCAGAATCTCAGAATCTCAGAATCTCAGAATCTCAGAATCTCAGAATCTCAGAATCTCAGAATCTCAGAATCTCAGAATCTCAGAATCTCAGAATCTCAGAATCTCAGAATCTCAGAATCTCAGAATCTCAGAATCTCAGAATCTCAGAATCTCAGAATCTCAGAATCTCAGAATCTCAGAATCTCAGAATCTCAGAATCTCAGAATCTCAGAATCTCAGAATCTCAGAATCTCAGAATCTCAGAATCTCAGAATCTCAGAATCTCAGAATCTCAGAATCTCAGAATCTCAGAATCTCAAAATCTCAAAATCTCAGAATCTCAGAATCTCAGAATCTCAGAATCTCAGAATCTCAGAACCTCAGAATCTCAAAATCTCAGAATCTCAGAATCCCGGAATCTCGAAATCTGAGAATCTGGGAATTGAGGAACTCGGAATCTCATAACCTCTGAATTTCATAAATTTAGAATCAAAATTTTTTTGAATTCAATGATCTCAGGATTTCAGATTCTATAAATGTTCGAAATTTCAGAATCATAGATTTAAAAATTGTGGTATAATAAACAATTTTCCTATTTGATGACCCAAAAGAATGGATGCAAAGATTTCAACTTTATAACTTCTCACTTGTTACTTTGAACGATTCACTTTTCTTCAAAAAATAAAAATAAAAACATCTTCCATAGTTTCCTGATATTGAAACTGTATCATGAAAATTAACCCCTACTGTATGAGAATGAACACATATCTCTGTATATATTTTTGTTGTACGCGAGATAGTTTTTTTTGCTTTTGGTTTTTCGTGTGTGTGTAAACAGTCTCTTTCCCTTTTCCTCGTAGTGTCCATTCTGTCCATTTGAGCCCCAGTGGAGACTAACATCATATTCCTTGGGCGCCGCGCCCGCGCGAACCACCGCGCACTCACGATTCTTCACCATCTTTTCTCTTCTCTCGATTCGCTTTTTTTTTATTTTTCCTCTTCTTCCTTTTTCGGCGACGTTTTTGTTTGTATTAGGTTCGGCTATGTGTTCAGGAGGGCCAGTCATCATTCTGTCCGGGCTCCTCCTAGTTTTCCGTTTTGCCGGCCATTTTCGTCTCATTTCTCGGAGAACAGATTTATTGTTTGTGTTGTGCCATTTTCCACGTCATGAATGGCAGAAGAAATCTACAGTACCCCAAAATATGTTCATGGATCTCAAATTATTTTTCATATTTTCTATGACCTTTTTTTTCTTTTCAGTTTCAGGAATCTAATGACCTATCAGAAACCTAGTGATTTTGAAAGTCTTATCATTTTGCAACTATTACCCAAAACAAGTTTATTGAAGATCCTTCATATCTTGTCAGCTCAAAAATTCTCCATTTTCCATATTGGGACACCCAGTATACTGTATTTTCATTGAAGTATTTTGTATTTTCATTGAACTTATGCCGCGTCCAAAACTCCCAATTCTGGGTTCTCTGGACCCAGAAAGCAGTCCAACGTGGCGTCCAGATTCCCAAGATTTTTGATTCGCACATTCGGAACTAGAGCGACCGTAATACAACTTACTGAGCCCAAAAATACCTGGTTTGAGAAATTTGGAGCTACCGTAAACATTCTAATAGAACGCTCTCTAACATTAAATTTTAGCTAATTTATCTTGGTTTCTGTAAAAGATATGAATAAGGGGTTTGGTTGCGTTCTAATAGAGTGTTTTCGGTGTGCACTACGAACAAAAAATTTTGGATTTCATTCATACTCCTCAAAACCATTGTAATCCTTTTTTTTTTAATTCAAATGAGTCGAAACCCAAGTTCTCTTAAACATCTATTATCAACTCCATCACTACTACTTTTCCTTTTCTCCTTCTGAATATTTGCCCTTTTTCCCCTTCTTTGACGGTGATACACTAACAGTTCAAACTGAGAAAAAAAATCAGTGTGTGCACGAGAAGTGAGCCGGACATTCAGTCGTTTTCGCTGGCGACCGTCCGTACCAGTTTACACAGTTTTCCTACCAAAACGCCTGCATCTCTAACTATTGTGCTGTCTATCTCGGTGCTTATTGTTCATTGTTTAGCATCACATACAACCAAATCCATTGTGTCAGCGGAGAGAAAAGAGAGGGAACACAGAGAATTCATTTTGTGCTTTCCTTTTGGAATTGGTTATAGTAATTGAGAAGGGGGTTACTGTAGCAAAGAACAAATAATAAAGAATGGGACCAAAGAAATACATGTTACTTTTGAAAAACTAAAATTAAATCCTAGTCTTCTGAGGTGCAGGGTTACTGTAGATCTATTACTGTAACCTTCCAGACCTAAAAGCCAGAGTCAGCTGTTGAGTCGTAAATGCAATATTCTTTGGGATTTTTCTGCCAAGAGTTTCTTGATTCTTTTTACCTTTTTTCGCTTCCACCACTCTACAAATAGTGAAGGTTTAAAAACCCTAATTTCCAGATGCTGTTGTGCACCAACTTGTGTTTCAAGAGGCTGGATCAGTTTTCAGCTGGGAAAATTGACCACGAAATTAACAACAACGAGTAGGTTTCATCTTAATTTGTTATGACGTGACGAATAAGCTGGCGCGCGCAGGTAGCATATTTGCACAATAGCTGCAGCTCGATTTTCCGTGAGCTGAATCGCCGGAAAAACTGTTTTTCTCTATTTACTCACAGACCACAACAGAATGAGTGGACAGCTAGCCAAGCGATGGATATGTCTTCGACAAAAGTAAGTCTATAAATTTTATCGATCCCTTTTATAGATTCTTCTCATTTTATTTTCACCCAATTTCGTTTTCAATTTCCCCCATCCTAAATTGAATTTGGACATTCGCCATTGTGCCTAGTCTGCGTCTCTTCATTTCACACACTCTTTCTCCTTTTTTGTCCAGGGGGCGCATTTGCACAAATAGACTCGTCGAGTTGGCAAACAACAGGTTTTTAGCTGTTGTTCGTCGATTCCAGCCGTTTTTCAGCTGAAATTCGAACAATTACAGCGAGTTTGATCGAATGAGTCGATGGTCAGCCGGGTCAACACCGGGGAGGTAACATCCTTGAAGAAATTGATCATAAATTCAATAGTCAAATGATTTTTCAGCGTCAAACCGGTCTATGGCGCTCGATACCCACCACTTCAGCATGCAAGTCCAACGAAAGGAGCTGATATTCCAGGACGGATAAGCAAATTTCAAGATTATGAAAATAGGTCATTATAAAATGCTATCTGTGCGCTAAAGCCATTCGTCACGTCAAACTTATAAAAATTAGACTCACTGCACACCTAGATTTGGTTTTTTCAGTGTATCGGATGCTTGGGACACAAGAGTAAAGGTGGATGAGACCCTGGCTTCAGCGTCGGCTGCAAAAGTTTTAGCTGCTCATGCGGCTGGGAAAACGACTCGGGATGAAGAAATTATGCCGCCAGTCAGTGCGGCACCAACAAAAAACAGTAGACAACAAGCATTACAAAGGCTTGCAATACAAAAAGGTAATAATAATGTAAATATTTTCTGATTGGAATGAGCTCCATTATCTTTTTGACTAAAACCAGTATAACATTTAACTTCTTACAGAACCACTCCCTTCCTCAGTATCAGCTACACCTCAAACTTCAAATCCAATTTATCCAAAGCTACCTGAAATATCGGATCAACCTCGGTCTACAGCACCTATAGCTAGCGCTCCTCCATACGGTAACGATAAGATGCTAAAAACGATTATTTTTCTTTTCTTTTCAGGTGGAGATCGGGACCAGACCAGATTTGCACGTCTTCGACGTCTGTTTTCGAATGGAAAATCATCCGGAAGAAGTTCACCACCAGTGGATGTAGATTTAGATAAATTAAGAGAAGACTGTTGGATGGGAATCCCACATAAACTGAGACCACAAGCTTGGAGGCTTCTTTCCGTAAGCTTTATACTAAATTACATTACGATATCTGCATTTTTAAAGGGATATCTTCCAACCAATGCGGAACGTCGCGAAGTGACACTTCAATGTAAAAGAGATGAATATTGGCATTATGTGGAACAGTATTTCCATTCTAGGTTCGACGATCAAAACGCGGATACATTCAGACAGGTATACAGAAACTGTTCCGAACATTAAAAAAACTATAAATTACAGATTAATATCGACATTCCGAGAATGTGTCCACTTATTCCCCTGTTTCAACAGAAAATGGTTCAAGAGGTAATTATTTTCTAACGTTACTAAAAACTTTCTTCTGATTGATTCTGAATCAATTTTTACAGATGTTCGAAAGAATACTGTACATCTGGGCTATTCGCCATCCAGCAAGTGGGTACGTGCAAGGAATCAACGATCTTGTTACACCATTCTTCGTCGTCTTCCTTTCTGAATTCATTCCACAAGATGTTGAAGTCGGCTCATTCGACGTTTCTCAACTTCCTCTTGAGCAATGTCAACTTATTGAGGCTGATTCATTTTGGTGTGTTTCAGCGCTACTAGATTCGATTCAGGTATGGTCCTAGAATATTATGGTAAAAAATTTAAGTTTACGCTTGCAGGATAATTATACATTCGCCCAACCTGGAATACAGAGGAAAGTTCTTCAACTTCGCCATCTGATGAGCCGCGTAGATCGTACGTATATTTAAGAAGAAATGTTACGTGGTAAAAATTTACAGGGCCCCTGCATAAACACCTCGAATCAAATGGAATCGAATACCTACAATTCGCTTTCCGTTGGATGAACAATCTGTTGATGAGAGAAATCCCACTTCGAGCTACGATACGTTTGTGGGATACTTATTTGGTTAGTTTTAATTGAAACTAAATTATCGAATAACAAACATGCGTTTCAGAGTGAGCCAGATGGTTTCATGCAATTCCACAACTACGTATGCGCCGCATTTTTGAGAACTTGGTCTAAACAGTTACAGGCTGAAAAAGATTTCCAGGTATTCATTTTTTTCTGAAAAACAGTTATATTTCAGTGAAAGTATGTTCATTATGTTTTACAGGGTGTCATGATACTCCTTCAAAATTTGCCAACCCAGTCATGGGGTGACAGAGAAATCTGCGAGCTCACTGCTGATGCGTTCTCCCTCCAATCAGTTTTCGATGGAGCACGACGTCATCTATCGGCGCAAGCCGCCTCACCATAAATCTGAATATTCCTCATAACCCAGTTTGTGTCTTTTGATCCTGTGATTTTCTATTACTGAAACTAATCATAATTTTCAATACTAGTTCCTTGGGTTTTTATGTGTTTGTCTGTACATTTTCCCCCACTCGTCCCCTACTCCCGTCGTTTTTCAAAAGATAGTCACTCACTCCATTGTATGAAAATCGGTAAATTATTTTTCAAATACTAGTGTCTATCCGTTTTCCTCAATGCTCTAATTGTAAAATAATTATTTTCTTCGCACCCGGAAAAACCACTTGTACCGTTTGCCTATACCCAATTTTTACTCCTCTCATTCATCCAATAAATATTTCAACTCGAGAGAAATTTTCTCCCGACCGCTAGTTCGTGGAATTAACATAATTTCTATTCTGCGACTGCAGTTCACTGAAGAGGCCAACTGCTGGTTTGGAAAAAAAGACCGAAAGAATTTTGAAGTTCCGAAATGACCTTCATTTGGAATTCGAAGGTTTTGTCGTGCTGCGATTTACCTCATTCTTCCATATGAGGAAAACAGATCATTGGTTGTATTAACCGATTTATACACTGAAGGTTTTCCATGTTTCTTTTTCGCATACTCTGCAAGAAATATTTCCAGAAAAGTAAACATGAAAAAATTCAAAATACACAAATGCTATTAACGGTGCGAGACCTATCACTATCCCATTAGTGTTGCACCTTCAATGCGAGTTACTGTATTTAACGATTTTTTCCATTTTTAAAAAGAATTCTTGCAACGAGCCGGTTTTTTTAAAGAATTTTCTTGGAGTTCCGGAAATTCCAAAAATTCTGAACATTTTCGAAATAAAATTCGGATCAGATTTTTTTCTTGTATTCCTTTCCGAAGCCATTTTACGAAATTAGAGCGTTTTGGACTACAGTATTTCAAAGGCGCACACAAAAAGTTCCTTTCGGGATTTGAGTGGAATTATTTCTAGTTTTTCTTGCGATTCAAAATCGTTTTGTCAATTTTTCACCAATTTTATGATCTTTCTGTCAATTTTCCTCTAATTTCCAACTTCTTTTTGTTTTTATCAATTTTTCGAACTTTTTTGATGGGAAATTCCGAAATTGTGAAAAACGGAATTTTCGAAAATTTCCGAAAAAGGAACATCCTTGCAGAAAACTTTTAAAACTGTTTTTTATTCATCAATTTCTAGAATTTGTCTGTTCAAAACCGAATATTTGCCAGTATTCGCAAACACAACAGTGTATATTACTTACTTACTGTGTGAGTAACCACAATATTTATCAGTCACATTTCTTTTTACTCTCTATTCCTCTTCCAGTTTGTTTCTATTTTTCACTTCAAACTCTACCAATATTTTCCTACAACTCTCCATTGTTCACGATCTCCCTTGTGTTGACCCGTGAAATTGAATGGTTTCTGTCTATGCCTCTAGAACTTCAACACTATTCAGCAAAAATCTTTTTCCACATTTCCACTCCTACAATCAAAGGAAAAAAATTTACTACCACAGTGACCGACATTCTGCCAAAAAAGTAGTCAACATGATTGGTGAAGACTAAAATGATTGCCAATTATCACTTCATTTTTTTGTTGTTGTTGTTTTCAAAATTTGATCAAAGACTAGAGATTCAAATTCAATTCAATTCAACTGCCCACCTAGACAAAAACACAAAAAATTGTTCACTTTTGATTTTTCTTATCTTTGACACAATTCGAAAATGATTCACTTTTCATTTATGTTGCAATTTTCCGACTTTCTCGTTCACAGTTGATTGAATATTTCAACATGAACGACGATTTTTGCTCAGTGAAGAATGTCGTTTCTTATTTATAACTAGCTTCAAAGAAGTGTTAGAGTCTTAGAATTTTTAATATTCTAGTTTTTTTTCTCCATCCCCTGTTGGTTCCGTTAATCTCCGTGGCAACCAAATCTGTTTTCCAATATCCGTGCATATTTTTCTTTGTTTTCAGCTGCCACCGACTTTTTCTATTAAATTGTTTCTGGATTCGTAAACATCTTTTTTTCCAGGCAAATGACGATTTCCTACAGTGGAAATGTGATCCGTTTGCTGTTACGGTGGAAAGGATCTATTTGGAGGTTAGACTCAAATTGAAAATTGATTAGTAAGGTTTTAATTTTCAGAACAGTCTGGAGAGAACTTCTCATTTATCTATTCTTCTTCTATTCAATTCGTTTGTTCTACCTAAAAGGAATAGATTTCATTGATGACGATGACGACGACAGAAACAAAATTCGACGTAAGATTCTTGGTGTTCTTTGTTTAATTCAACCGATTTAATTGAAGGAATGTTTGAATCATTCTGTCGACAGTGTGATTCATATACTCGTTTGATTCCTCTCACATTCCTTCTTGGATTCTACGTATCCAACGTTGTTGCTCGTTGGTGGCGTCAATTTGAAACCCTTTACTGGCCAGAAGACATTTTATCCGTTCTTTGTACCGTACTCCATCAACATGATGATAAAAGTAAACGGAGACGACATACTATTGCCAGATATCTTAACCTTTCGAACGCATTGGCTTGGTAAGATTATCAAAAATTCTATCTGAGAAATCTTCTGAATCCCATCTTTTTAGGCGCGACATTTCATCTAAAATCCGTCTTCGTTTCCCGACTGTTCACAGTTTGATAGAAGGAGGACTTTTGACTGAGAAGGAATATCAAATTCTTGAAACTATGCATGTATGATTCACACTAGCAAGAAATCATTATAAATTCTGTATTTCCAGACAGAGAACGAGTCCAGTCGCTGGATGACACCTCTTCATTGGGTCCAACAGATTATGAGACAAGTTGAAGAAGAAACCAAACCAACAGCTTCTCTCCTCAACCAATTCGTTGCTGAACTCCGGATCTTCCGGCAATCGCTTCGCAAATTGTACTCATACGATTGGGTTTGTGTTCCACTTGTGTATACTCAAGTGGCAGCTCTTGCCACGTATGCATTCTTCTTTTTCTCACTCTTTGGACGTCAGCCACTGCTCCCCGAAATTGAATCAGGAAAGGAAATCGATCTGAAGGTTCCGATATTCACTATAGTCCAGTTTCTATTCTTTGTCGGATGGTTCAAGGTGACCTATTTTCAAAATTTTCATACGAGCAAAATTAGTTTTGAAGGTTGGTCAAGATTTGATGCGACCGTTCGGTTTGGATGATGATGATATCGAGTTGAACTACATTTTGGATAGAAACGTTCGCATTTCATTTGCCATTGTCAATCATCTCCAAGAAGCTCCAATTCGTTAGTTTCTCGTGACTTCTGATTCCCCAAAAAGAAACTTTTTCCAGCTGATTTTGAAAACGACGACGACAAGATGTGGGAAGAAATGCACCCGCCTGTCAAGGATGGAGAAACTTCACCTTCGTTACGCATACCACAACTTCCGCACTCAAAATACTCAAGCCAACTTTCCGAGCATCCGCCACGTCTTCATGCCTATGTTCCTATAGACGATGACAGAGCCAGTATCAAGGATATGGAAAGTCATCACGGATGTTATTCAGTCAAAAAAGACAAGAAGCATCTGAATTGGTAGATGGTCAAGATCAGCTATTGTACAATTGTTCCCATAATTGCATAATTTTCATTTTTCTATTTTTATTCTACTTACTTCCAATTTTGTCCCATTCGTCGAATCGAGACCACGAGATCAATTTTTCCTTTAAAAGTATTTCTCTATTTCTATGCATATCTCGCCACTAATAATTTGGTTTTGTTGTGTTTAGACTAATAATAATCGGCTCTTACTTCCAATAAACTGTACCATTCGAACATCCACTTCCAATAAACTGTACCATTCGAACATCCCTATCATCTCCACTTTCTCCAAACCTTCCTTCCTGCGCACCTCAATATTTTGTTCCGTTTTGATATCGGATTTCAAGTGACACCAAATCGTAAAAGCCCTCTCTGATGTTACCTCTTCTCTCCCACTCGGATCGACAAAACTCGGAAAACCTGTAAATCACGAGAAGACATCCTCGTCGCCAACATGAAAAGCTTCAGGGAAAGGTTATTAGTCTTATACTGTCCTTCTCCTCCGAAATTCCTTCTGTTCCCCTTCTTCTTTTTTCTCCCTTATGATGAATTAGGGAAGAGACGAGTGTGCGTGTGTGTGAGCCAACACAAAAGAGAGCCAACACACATGTTTTACGAGCTCTCCAAATAGTTTATGAACTTGCCGACGACGGAATGAAACCAAGAAAAGGAGAGTATCATAATGTGATTTCCCATTTTCGGAATGTGGTTTCAACACTCAAAAGGCGGTCGAAAGCTTTTGATTTATAGTTCACTTCAGTTGACTTTCCTTTTCCGGTCAGTAAACACTGTGAGGAGGAAATGCCGATTTATCAGTGAAATACAACTGAAAATGTTACCGACCATGGTGAAGACGGTGGAGAAGTACACCATGTTTACAGAGGAGATTTTCACATGTGAAGCTAGAATTAAAAGAAAAATATTTGATAGATATTAAATATTCTGATACAAAATAAGATAAGCTGTGAACCGTGGTCGAAGGTCCCACAACGATAACTACAGTAACCTAAAAATATGTTCACTTTCCGGATTTATTGGAAATGAAAATTGCCTTTTTCTCAGTTTTTTTTGCAAAATTTTCAGACCTTTTTAGATTTTCAGCGATTTTTGAAGATTATTTTCCTATTTTTTCGAATCTTTTGCCTGAAATTTTACGGGATGGTGTTTTCTTGATTACTGTAGAAAACTCTGTATTTTGCAGTTTTTTTTTTCATAATCTGCAGTTTGACGTCATTTTGTTTACAACAAAATATACTGAAAAAATATATTCGTTTTCTACAGTAATCTACAGTAACCTACAGTAATCAAACAGCGTTCCATCTAATTTCCTACGAACAAGACAGGGAAAATCGAAAAAGAATTTCTGAAAATAGTTGAAAAACCTAAAAAGGTCTAAAATTTTTTTCCAAAATTCACAAAAAATCGCTAAATTTTCAAGATACGGTAGTTGTCGCTGTGGGACCTCCGGTCAAGGCAACCGGCGCTTCCCTTTCACAATTCCTTTTTTTTTCGTAATAGAATAATAATAATACTGAATCAGTTGATGTATCTACAAATACAAAATGGATAATCCGATCTTCGAAAGTTTCAGTTTTAGAGTTCCCATAGACACAATTTACTTTTTTTCTCAATAAACCCTCTCGTGGTCCCTTGTCTCCATGATACATTTCCCGCACACTATAAAATGAATATATGCCATTGCCAATTGACTATTTCCTCTAAAAAGGTTGGTTCTAATGGATGCCTTCTCCGAGTTAATAGTCAATCGACTTTTCTCATTCAAAACCGCAACAATATCGGTTCCGATCCTCCCTTTCTTTTCTTTCTTTTCGCAACACAACCTTATTGTTGCATCTTATTAATAATTAACTCGTTTGTAGTAGGAATCTAATGGGGTTTGGAGTGAACTACAGTAATCTGAACCCCTCAATTGAAAACTCTTCTTTTTTCAAATCTGAGATTCTTGAATTCATTTGAAAACTTCAGATTGACCTTGAAGACTTTGGTGGCTCATAAAATGACAACTACGGGTAAGGAAAGAAAGAATGTTTGCATTTTACGATATTTTTGAAACGAAGAAACCGTTTTGATGGTTTTCGATGATTTCTCGAAATGATAACAGAATTTGAAAAATCTTATAAAGTAGTACTGTATTCCATCAAGAGCTACCGTATTTCTTTTGATATTACAGGTTTTAGTACAGTACTCCATGAATAGCTATCTCGTAGCAAGTAACTTTCTCTTTTCCCTCAGTCTTCAGATTCCCTTCTCGTGTTGAATTCTAAATCAAGATTCTTCTGGTCTTTTTGCTCCCGTGATCCATTCCGTCAGATGCTCACCAAGTGCGCAATCTTCTCTCCGGCTCCTGGACCCATACACTATTTTTTCACCTATTTTCGATATATACTCGTTTTCTTTACTGCTTCGGCGAACTCCTGACTCGAGGAACACTTTTTTGTGCTTGCTCTTTTTTTTGCTCGGCTCGTTGGGAATCCGGGTGCGCAGATCGGTGTAATATAATGAGCATATGTGAAATGAGATAATAGTATTGGAAAAGAAGAAACACAGAGATAAATTATGGTGAAAAGTATAGGAGAAGAGAGTGGAATAAAGAAGTAAAATAAAAGTGCACAAGAACAAAATATGCATCTCGGTGATCGGCAAAAAGGATCAATGAGTCACATGAAGACTCGTTGTAATGTTATTCTGGTACAAAAATTGGATCTGTGAAAGAGCAACACCGGTAGCCGTGGCCGAAAGTCCCACAACGACAACTACAGTAACCGAAAAATTCCACAGCTTTGATTTTTTGTACCAGAATAATATTTCAAATGTTTCTGTTCCTATGGATGTCGAGAACTTCTGAGAAAGTATGCAGTTTGACGTTATTGTGTTTTCAAAAATATCTACAAGAGGAAATTTTTTTACAGTAATCTACAGTAACCTACAGTAGCCGAACACCGTTTCATCGAATTTCAGACAAGAAAAAACTGGAAATATCGAAAAAGAATCTTCGAAAACAGCTGAAAAACCTAAAAAGGTCTAAAAATTTTCCAAAAATTGAATAATAATTAATTATGTATTTCTCTCGAAAAATAGCAAAAAATCGCTAAATTTCAAATTTATGGCAGTTGTCCGATGTTTTTGTACGAGAATTAAGTTTCCCATTTTCTTTTCGGAGGTTGAGAACTTCTGAAAATACGTGGGGAGATCTTTTCCAACGAGAACGAGGATCTACAAGACTCAAAAACCCTACAATCCAGTCAAAGTTCAAAACTCATGAGTTCAACTTGACCCAGGATCACCGTTCCCAGTTGATGGCTCTAAATCTTCATCCGGATTCCAAGAATGAATGTTCCTTTGTCTTTGTATGCTTCTCCCCAGTGGGGTGCTTTCTTTCCATCTCATCACATCCAAAAAAAACACCTGGGGAACACAAAAAAGTATGTCAACCGGCTGGGAAAGGTGTGAAATGTGCGACGAGTGACCTAGTAGCCAACACAAAGCTCATTTAGCATCATTGGTGCCCAGTGTCGAGTCAGGAGGACATATACAACCGGTATTCCTCTTCTTCTTGCCCTTTGTCTTTCTCTACTCGTTCAACGTACCGCCCGGAGAATCCATGACAATCCATCCGGTCATATAACTGTGTTGGTGTAACCCAGTTCTTCTCATTTTGACTAAAGGGAAAAGTCATGCATCGATGAGTTTCGTCACCCCCTAGGTAGTGGACTCGAATGAAAACAAAGGACAGGTGTTCGTGTGATGCAGCGGTGTTTCTTAAGATATCACAAGTAAAAGTGAACATGATTGCTTAATGAGTTGTTCATTTTGAGAGGAATACACAGGAATCTGGGTCAATCAGTGGAGAGCGGGAAGAATTTCGAATATCTCATTATGGCAGGTGTTTCTACTGGAAATGAAATGGGCTACAAGATAAAGAGGAGTATGATTTAGTGGGGAAGAAATATATTATTTTGAAATTTGGAAAAGGATTTGAAACAGGGTCTTCATGATTGGGCATCGAGACCTACCGTATTGCCTCTATTATTTAGAAGTCTACCCAGACCATCAAGCTCGATTATCTCAATTCCTGTAAAAGATATCATAAAGTAGTCAATTGATCAAATGCTTATCATAATATAACCAATATTTTATCAGTTGCCAACTTTTTTATATCTTTCACAGGAATCGAGATAATTGAGCTCATAATTTAAGTTCACCGTGGCCTTCTATTAGAGGAAATATGGTCACACCCAAGGATTGTTTTTCAAAATTTTATTGAATCTGCGCATGGAACTCGTAAACATCCAAGTATCAAAACCATCGGAAAACCCAATTTCAGACCAAAGAAAGTACCACGCTTTGCAGAAGCTTGCCGCAATCCTGGTGGTCTCTTCTCCCCCTACCGTAATCTCGTCGCCAGTCCCTCAACACTCTTGCCTCACGCCATTTCTCACAATGACTCAACTCACTAGACCCCCATGTTGACTCGTAGAAAGCTTTTAAAGTAAGCGACACCCTCTCCCTCTTCCACCAATGAGGTTGACGCAACAGGCGGCTCCTCCTTTATGATCCCTTTTCAGATGGATAGGTCATTTTAGATTACGGCATCATCGGGAATTTTTTCTGAGCTAGATTCTCTTTGAAGGACCGATTGTGCAAAATTTCTAGGAAAGGTCCCATGAGAAACCTTAATGGAGTGACAAATATTTCAATTAATTTGTTTTTTTACCAGTTGACAACAAACTCATATTCAGTTTTTGTGAGAGTTTTTCCTGAGAACAACTCAACCAAACAATAACCGGAATGGAATCCTTAACTAGATATAACCGAACTGACCAGTCCCGCATCCCCTCCCTTTCCCGATGGTCATCATCATCATCATCACCGAAATCACCAATTTTTCATCATAATCGGATTTCAAATCGGCATCTCTCTCCGGAAGCTCGTCGTCCCGACTGTTTTATGCCTAAAAGTTTTGAAAATCACGAGCGTGACCTAGTTTGACTCAAAGCGCACGGAAATCCGCTCTCGATTTCGATTTTGGATGTGTGTAAATGGACACACGGGGTGAAAATCCAAAAATGAACTCTTTTGATGTTCCATTCTCACTTTTTGTTTTGGGTCTCAATGTCTACTTGATTTATATAAGATTCAGTTTTTATAATTTGTTGTAGGTACAGTAGATACCGTATCTTGAAGTTCTTTTCAACGTTTCAACTAGCTGAATCCAGTCTTATGTTACTGTATTTCCTCTAACAGAAGCCCACCTAACTTTGAGCTCAGTTATCTCAATTCCTGTGAAAGATAACATAATTTTTTCAACTGATAAATCATTTATCGTAATATCACTAATATTTTATCAGTTGACAAACTTTTCATATCCTTAACATGATTCGAGATAACTAAACTCAACGTTGACAGTTTGGGTAGGCTTCTATACCATCGGCCGCTATAGCTTGGCCCAGATGGCTCAGCCGGTAGCGGCATAACATTTTCAATACTCGTCCCACAAGTTCAACTACTCGAGAGGCGTATTTAAACAAAATTTCAAAACAATTTTTATTCTCATGCCCCTTTAATTGTAAGAGTATGCTCATCTTCTTCAGTCCGATTCTTCCATTCAGATTGTTCGCAAACTCTCAATATCTTCTTCACTTGTTCATAACCTCCAACTCTCGATGTTTCCATGAAAACCATTTCTAAAATTGAATTCTCAAAACGCTTGATTGACCACACAAAGAAATTGAGACACAACAATCGTTCCATTAACCATCTCTGCAACATTTCCATCCCGACCTGAACATACCAATTAGGTGTCCGGTAGGGGTGACGAGAAAAGTGACCGGTACTATTCGCTTTCTACTTGTTTCTGATGGATAGATGATGTTAGTAGGGTGGTGTTGGCGGAGAGTGAAAGAGAGAGAGACTTGGTAAATGCACCACCGCTCCCAATTATCGTGTTCATGTTATGTTTGTGGAAGGAATATAGAAGGGACGACGGTCCGAGAATCATCATTATCGTTTTGGAAGAAAAAGAAGAAGGCGACGGGCTGCAAATGGTATTGTTATACTCTTCTCCGTTTTTCATTTACGGTTTGATGGGTTCTTGGGAACATTTTCTGTTTTGTTATCCAAGAATTCTCGAATTATTGAATCTTTCTTGACTGGAAATCATTATTCAGCTTAATCAAGCTCAGATCTTTTATTGCCCTCTGATATTATTCTGTAAATTTAACATCATTTTTAAACGAATAATAGTTTCCTAAAGATCTGACAACTACCGTAACCTAAAAATTTAGCAATTTTTCGAGAGAAAAACTTATTTTTTATTCGATTTTTTGGCAAAATTTTTAGACCTTTTTAGATTTTTCGGCTATTTTCAAAAATTCTTTTTTTGATTTTTCCTGTTTTTTTTTGTCTGAAATTTGATGGAACGGTGTTTGATTACTGTAGGTTACTGTATATTACTGTAGAAAACGAATTTCCTTTTGTACTTTTTTGCAAACGCAATCACGTCTGACTATACATAAGAACTGCGTTTTTTCTGAAAAAAAAAATACAAAATACAAAGTTTTCTACAGTAATCTACAGTAATCATCCGTTTCAAGAACACCATCAAAATTTCAGAAGAAGATTCGAAAAAATTGGAAAAGATTCTTTAAAAATAGCTGGAAAACCGAAAAAGGTCTAACAATTTTGCAAAAAAAATCGAAGAATAAAAAAAGAGAAACGAACAAAAATTTAGATTACGGTAGTTGTCGTTGTGGGACTTTCGACCACGTTCACCGGCTTTTCTCTTCTACAGCACCAAGTTTTTGTTCGAGAATAATAGCGCTCATTGAAAACCTTTTTACGCCTCGAAACCACTATTGTTCCAGTTTCTGAATTTCTCTGAAAGTACCAAATATCTGGAATTTCGAACTGCTGAATCCTTTTTTTCCCATTTCCCTCCGGAAGTTCTTCCTGTGATCCCGAAAGATCTCCAATTTCTTCTTCTCATTTTCCATTGAATTGTTACACTTCGAGAAGAGATTATACTACTACAGTATTCGTGCCTCTTTATTTTCCGTTTTTCCGTTTCTTCCCGATCATAATTGTCGGTTTTCGCTCATTCTCAAATACACACAAACGGAGTGAAGGGATTGAGGACAAGAAGAAGTAGAAGAAGAACAGGAAGTGGTTGCGAAGAGAATGGAGAAGGATAAGCTTACTCGGAAACAGAAGAAACTGAAAGTCGAGATCACAATGACCGGAGGAGATTCCGGTGAATCTAGATTTAAGTTGCGAAGAAGAAGTTGCCAGTTTTAGAAGCTTTTAGATAGTATGGACCTAGGCTTATACTAGAGAATCCATATCCTTCCCAACTAGGTTTTCCGGAAATTTATTTTTGAGCAAACCAAAATATGTTCCAATAATTTCACATTCCAGTATAAAACTAAAATACCGTACTTCCTGTCAGCTAGTCATCGTATTCTGCTGTTGAACTTTATCTATCTCTTACTGGAGTTGGTGCTGGTTCATCGCGATATTTCCGAACCCCGCCTGGGTCCTCTTGTCCTCTTTGTGATTTTGAACTTTTGAAAATCTCATTTTCAATCCGCTAACCCAATGACCGTAAGATACCGCAACATGACCACTTTGTACTAGTAACTTCTTCCTCTTTTTCATCAAAATGTTATTCTTGTCGGTATGTGCAACGATCCGTTTCCTGTCCCGTTTCCTCTCTCTCTCTCTCTTTTTCATTTCTTCGAGGCTAATTACCTACATGTGCTGTGTACCGTATCAAAATACCCTTCTTTCCTCCCGTTTCCGTGGCGTTCTTCAAGAAAATGACACTTTTTGAATATTCATCCCGATCCTTGTTGGGCTGAATACATGTTGCATCTCTCCTGAATCGAAAAATGGTACGTTGTTGGACCACACGCAGCACAGCTGTCTCTCGAGGAGCGCGGCGCCTGT
This sequence comes from Caenorhabditis nigoni, assembly GCA_027920645.1. NCBI lineage: Eukaryota > Metazoa > Nematoda > Chromadorea > Rhabditida > Rhabditidae > Caenorhabditis > Caenorhabditis nigoni. The sequence continues at coordinate 11,121,626 of CP115867.1, read as the reverse complement.
CTTGTTGTGGTTAGTGCCCCCAAATGTCACCTGTTTGTACCATTCATCACTTTGACACCCCCTTCCCATCTCTAGAAGAACAGAATACTCTTCTCTTGTCTCGGTGCCTACTAGTACCTACTAATTTACGACTCGATTCGGATTCGCACTCTTTTGATGGTCACCATGTTTTTGATGATGTGACATCGGATTCAAGGTCTTGGGTTTCCAGATTTTTCATTTTTTGTTTCATTATTATGGGGTTTCTTATTCTGATTCACATTCAAAATGTTTTTGTGCATGATTGGGCAACTTAGGAATCGGATCTACCGTAATTCCTCTCATAGAAGCTCCCTAAACCGTTAACTTTCAGTTCAACTATTTCGATTCCGGTAAAAGATGCCAAAAAGTAATTAACTTAAAAATATACTGATGGCATGTTAAACTTTTTACAGTTGATCACTTTTGAAAATCTTTCACAGGAATCAAGATAATTGAGTTCAAAGCTGACGGTTCAAGTGGGGTTCTATATGAGGAAATACGGTATTAGGGTAACCCATCGATTTGAATGGAACAACAATCAAAAGTTCCAATGAAACACTTAGCTCTACAAAATATTTTCCAACTTTTAGCCATATTCTAATTTTCTATGGTTCCGACCTGATTCCGACCTTACAGAACTTCCCTAGCTAACCTCCGAAAAACAACTTCACACTGACCATTTGATACGTTGAAACACTTCTAGAATCAACTATGTTCTTATCTTCTTTCCACCTTCTCTTCTTTTTTTTTCTTCGATTATGTCATGTTGTGATGTTCGTTTCATCCATCTCATCATCGTCCATCATCACCATTAACAGGAGCGTCCTCCTCTTCCTTTCCATTCATCCTCATTTTTTTTGCTTAGTGTGTTTGGTATTGCATCTTTTTTCTTTGATTCTCCAACTTCTTCGGCTTCTTTTCTGATTCCTGCCAACTCGTCTTCGATCATCCATCGGCATAGAGTGTCCACTCCTCCCACTTCTTCCAAGAGGGCGATGCTTCTGTCCTGTTGCGCAATCGAGTCTTGCTTCTTCTCTTTTTTTCTTGGTTGTTGAAGACGTCGGAGGATCTACGATGTCTCCCCCACGTCGTATATCCAGTTTTGTGTCAGAGGATGTGGTGGTTGTCTACGAGAAATCGGAAGAAGTGCGGAGGGTTCAGAGAAGTGGTGTTAAACGGATCGGAAGAACTTAACTATCAGGTAGAATGGCATCTGATCTTGGTTTAAAGATCAGAAGGATCTGATAATAAGAAACTGATGGTTTGGGAATCAAATGATAGGATTGTAGTTGCCATGGAAACGGGTAGTTATTTTTCAGAAGGTGGTGCAGTTTCGAGATTCCAGTGTTTCAAGCTGAATGATATTTTTTCCAAAGAGAGGTCGTCCTTAGGTTTCGCTCCAACGAAAGTTTCCTACTCACCGTAAAGCCTTTATCAGAAGGATCAGCCCTTCTATTGTACCAAGGTTCTTCCGGAGAGCCCTTCTCGGAGGGCCCTTCTATTAGAGGGGCGCTTCTATTACAGATTTTATGGTATTCTACCAGCTCCCTCTCCGAAAACCTTTCCGCGATTCTCGTTCTGTTTGGCATCCATTTTTTTAGTCTGATTCAATTGTCCATTCATTTTTTTCGACATAAAAAAGTGTCTCATCCCGTCTCGAAATTCGCATAAAAAAGCCTCCGTAGGTGTGTGGGGTGGATCTCGTTTTTGTCAATTTTCCTCCAGGCTTCTTCATTCTTTTCTTTAGCTTTTTCTCGCACTTTACCATCATTGCAAAAACGAGATTCCACCTGGGTGATCTTGTCTCGGGGGGATGAAAAGAGGGACCGAGAAGGCGATTAAATGCCCCTGTTTTCTCGATCTTCGGTACTTTTCCAAAAAGGGCAACAACGTCTTCTGAATCTGGCGCAACATTTTACGGATGACGAACGTGAAGGGGGATAGATTACTTTACGACACGCTTAGTCGGAGAGTAGAAGCTGAAGCAGAAGAGACTATGAAGCCGTTGACCACTACCATTCGATATTCGGGTTTTTGTTGGTTCGACCGATTACAACGACGCCATCGTCGTTGACGGTGTGTGTGTGTGTCAGAAGGGTTTCGAGAGAGGAGACGCAGAATTACAGGAAAAAGCTAAAATTGCGTAGTTGCGTAATCGTAATAACGCCGCCGTGATGGCGTCGTCAAGGGTAAGAAAAAATGAAGAGGAGGAGGAGAGGATCGGATATTGATAAGATATGAGAAAAATGAAAAAGAGAAGAGAAGCATACTTATGTGATATTTTTGGAAGAAAAAAAAAGGGAAAAGCCAAGTGATGCAGAAACGAACAGGAAGGGACCGACATGGGTAGCTTGGTGAGCGATCAAGAACTTTTGAAAACTGCTCCAGAGAAGAGTTCAAACAGGAGCATCTACCTCGATATTAGTTGTGAGAGATCCCTTTTAGACTATAGTCAGTACAACAGCACCATTTTAGTTTCAATATCAGTCAGACTGCGTCCAATCAACCCCATAGGTTAGGCGGACATCGACTCTTGCGAATTTTCTGCTACAGGTCCGCGGCCAGCCGCTGCCGAGCGCTGCTCGGATCGTCCTGTCGGTAGGTTGCCGTGGACCAATCTGTCTGTTTGTTCGAAATTAAGCTCAGCTACCCAGAAACTACTTTGTCCGCTAGGACGCTGTATCCCTACTATCCCTGAAGTATCCATGACGTGGCACAGCCTCGGTCCAATCAACCCCGATCTTGGCTAGAAGGACATCGACTCATGTAATGTGCATTTTTGCAGTTTGCATTGAAGAAGTGTGAAGAATCAATCTCAGTCCCATCTTGTAACTCTAGAAATGACCCCAATGATTGCTCCTGATTTTTTTGGTTTCTTTTTTCAAACTTTGACCATCGCCTACTAACATCCAGCCTTCCTACAGTAACCCATTACGACTTAACTTCTGGACCCTTAAACCAGTAGATGTGAAGCTTAGACAAACTTATGTTGTGGTCATTGTCTATCTCATAATCATATAATGATCACATGGCAATCTTGCATTTTGCTGCCATCTTTATTCTGGCATACAGTCTTCAAGTTCTTTTCCACTTATTATGCATGCTTCTTCTTGCTTTTTTACTACAATAACAACATAAGCAGAAGATGTTCCACTCTCATCCTCTACTACGTTCACGTCTTCTTCTTCTTCTTCTTCTTTCGTTTTTTTCTTCTTTCTGTATACTTTTACGTTGTTTCTTGTCTGAGACGAAGAGAGGGACCCCGAACGGTACGGCAAAAAGCCGGTTTATCCATCTGCCCATTGGCTGCCAAAAGCCGATGGTCAGTTGGAAAATTGAGGAAGAAAGATAGGCGGAGTCGAGAGAAATGAGATGGCAACGCGAGGGAAGGACGGGGGGCGACTTCTTTTTCGTGTCGCGCCGCGCGGAAAGAAGACGTCCGATTGGGGAGGCACGGATCGCGTCACACCTTGTCTAGAAGCGCTGACGCAACCGGTGTGTATCTAAGGATGCGCAATCCTTGTGATGCGTCTTCTTGATGGCAGATATTCAAGATATTTATGAAGTTTTTGGAAATGCGACACATTCGACTGTTTTTTCGTGGCTCTTGCAAGTGTCAAATGTTGCTCCTGCTCCGGGGACGGTTACTAGTTGACCTGATGAGCCTACTTGTTTGTTCATTTTCGACACTTCGAGACTATAATCCTAGTTCTAAATTCAACATCTCTTCTATTCATTCTAGGATGAGCTTTCATTTAGTAGGGACCATCTCTAGCGTCTGCTCTTTTTATGATCCTTTTTTCATGGTTCTTTTAGTATCCAGAATGAAGCTAAAGTAATCATGCTCATTTTCTTTGTTCCAACTCTCGTGACACTTCTCAACCATTTCCCATCTTTCCTGACCTCATTAATCGCCACCCACACATTGACCCATTCCCTTCCTGAACTCTCTGTCCTCTCTTGACTCCGCCCCCATTCTCTTGCTCTCTATTGTCTCACCTCCTTCTTCTACACCAATCACCCATCGTTCGCCCGCCGCTCCCCTTCCCATCCTTCCACCATCACCAATGTCTTGACTCCGCCCCTTTTGTTCACCCTCGCCCATCACCATAAAGCCTCGAGCGGAGGGGTGACCACCAGTGGACGTTCCGCTCTCTTGATCCGATTTTCAATTTCACTTTTTTTTCTACCGGATTCATTCGAAACACAATAAACTCTTGAGACTGAATCCTAATCCCTTCCGTCTTGACTGTTTCTGAAAAGATCCTCACAACTCGATCGCTTTTTTTTGTCTTCGTTTCCTTCATGGGTCATAAAAAACTGAGAAAGAATCGAGACACAAATCTAAAAGTGCACCACCTCCCATACAACCACCCTCGTTTCAAAAAAGATCCTTATCGATCTCTTTGTTTGCAAGAATCGGCGCGTGCCGAGACTCATCCACACCTCCTTCTTGGGTGTCATTTGTCCGGTCTAAACGATTTTTTTTTCGAAAAAAAGCGAACATGATTAACCTACCCAATGAATTTCAATACTTACCTTAAACTCTCTCTCACTCGTCTTGTATTCAACTATTTGTCCTATTCCTATATATTCCAGGTTCCGCAGATCCTGGTATGCAGACACAGAGTCCATTTGGTCCGCTGATTGCTCTGCCGCCAGCACTTCTGCAATCTCCAGCTACGGTAGCAGCAGCTGCAGCAAATGGACATGCTCCGCCGGTTTCTTTGGCGACGTTCCCGTCTGCATTCGCCGCTTTCGCCTCACAAATCAGAAGCACTCAACTGCAGTCACTGCTCCAATCGCAGTTACAAGCATTGAATGGGGATATGGGATCTACAGGGAATGGACCTGGTACTCCACTGTCCAGAAACAACTATGGGCATCATATGCAGAATCAGCAACATCCGCAGCATGTAGGGAAGATTCGTGGAGTAAGTGGGAACTTTTTTGAATGAGGGAGGAGGTACTAAGATCAGAAGTCTAACAGAATGTCGAAAGTTTTGAGAGCTTGAGCAAGGCGGTCAAAAGCAGGGCCGCTGCTTTTTAGTTAGAGTACTTCTGAGATGGGTATAATTCGGCGGCTTAGCGGGTCTGGAAGTTCATGGGAGGCTGAACATCTTTCCGGAAGAACGGACTATTTGGCACACGGCAACCTACCCATGGTCGAAGCCGCGGCAGGCCGCAGACTAGTTTCCGGCATCCTTGGGCTTGAGAATCTTAATCATATCTTTATCGGCACATAATCATACTTCAATTAAACCCATATTTATTTCAGACAACGGAGTACCCATTACGGAAAAGAGTCGGAGGGTCTACAGTTAAAACTGCCAAAGTCTGGAGGTATTTTGATGAGCTTCCGACTATTGAGCAAGCCGCAGAATGCCGAATTTGTCGGAAGAAAATCAAGGCGACTAATTCAAGGTAAGGACCTAGGTAACTCATTTTCTTCAAAAAGGGGGTTAGGAGATTTTTTGCTGTTCTAGCTTCGCCCGCTTGGCTCAGTCGGTAGCGGCGCCGTCCCTTCAATACTAGTTCCAAAAGTTCAACTCCTCGAGAGGCGTATATGAACAAAATTTCGAGACAGTTATTTTTTTTTCCTATCTCCTTCACCTTTGAACAATCTAAAAAAGCTTTCCATGGGTTGTGCTATGTTTTTTTTTTGAAGTTCTAACGCTAGTCAAGCTGGACTCCAGCTACAGTACCTCTGCTCCAAAATAAACATGTTTTCGACTTCAGAAGTCTTGAACACCGCTTCAAAAACACTGATTAACAATTCGTTATTTCCTCTTTTTTTCGCCGGAATTCGAAAAGACTCATTGTCCGAATTTCCATTCAAAATCAGTCGAGCGTCTCACCTACTCGTATCAATTTTCGCTGTTTTTCATCTGAAGCTTTTGTTTTTTTACTTAGATGGTGGTCCGAACAGGTGTCAAAACAATATGTAAATTCTAAAAGTTTTGTGGAAATTGGGGATCTTCTCCGAACTGGGGAAAAGATAAATTGAGATCTCTGATTTTTCAGTACTACTGGAATGATTCGTCATCTGAGAAGCTGTCACGTGCAAGAGTATCAACTGGTTCAGGAAGCTCGTCAGAACAGTATGATCGTCAAAATGGGTAAGTAGAGGTCCACATGGATTTTCTCAAGAGTTCAAGCTTTGATCTATATGCGATTATTTCCCTTTCGATCGGATATCTCAGTTCAGAAGTGGTTGCGCAACGATTTGTATTTATGTACATATGTCTGTCTGGCTAGATGCCAGTCTCCAGAACCCCCATAGCGACTAAAAAACGAAGAAAATGAAGGGGGGAGGAAGAAGAAACTGGTTCGTCCAGTTATTCTCATCTTACAGGACGGTGGTCAGCGACTAAGACAGACATAACAACACGGTAGAAAAAAGAAAAATCTCTCTTTTGCATTATGTTTTCGAAGAGGAAGAAGCTGGTTGCGCAATAGATAGCCGGAGCGCTTTGTAGACGAATTGCGCGATGGGCAGAAAAGACACCGATTTGAGAAATGACACCCAAAAAACTTGTGAGAAAATAGCAGGTGTGAGGAAGAAGAGAACGTTTAGTCTGCTAAAATAATAAACTAGTAATGGACTACCAATAATATAAGGTCAATACTGTAAAGCTCTCATATTGTGAAGTTCGAACTGATTTTTCTTGGCTCCTATGCAAGGTAGCAAAAATGTATCAACTGATAAAATGCTTTTGATATTATGATAAATAGGTTGTTAGTGGACAACGTTTTTATATCTCCTATAGAGGCCGAGATAATTGTGCTCAAATTTGACAGTGTGGGGCCTTTCTATTATAGGTATTACGGTAACTATCAATTGACTATATGAAGTACGCCTGCAATGATTGAAACAGTTTCGTTGGTTTTTTCATTCGAAAGGATCTAGGATCCAGCCATATATCCTATATCCTCTAATAGAGCGGCACCCTCACACAAATATCTTATTTCTGTGAGTCCAAATTAGATACCGCAAAAGCCTGTAATAATACAAGGACTTAAAAACTAACTTTTAAATTTTATCCAATCTTTCTCGGTTCCTATCAAAGATATAAAAAACATCTCAATTGATAAATTGCTTACCACAATATCAAAAGCTTTTTATCAGTTGACAAATGTTTGATATCTTGGACGAGTTGAGATAATTGAGCTCAAACTTGCCAGTGTGGCCCTTCTATTATAAGTTGTACGGTAGGTTCCAATAATGGATTAGATGCCCTGAATTTTGAATACACTACTACCGTAGTTCAAGTAATTCTGAATTCAGAATTACCTTTTTAAAACTGACACCTTCCGAAATACGGTGTCCTATGATCCGAATACCTTTCCAAAAACAAGTTCCTTTTCGAATTCAAACCATCTGGTGCCATACTTCATGATGTTCTTCCTCTTATCCACCAAGAGAATCTTCATTCCGTTTCAACCTTTCTCGCTTCCCCCGTTATCTGAATCTTAATTACCGATATTTAATTTCTCAAGGCTTCTCAAGGATGCGCGTTCAAGGGGGATGGATCGGAGAACCATCTGGAACATCGTCCGAAAATTAAAATTGAAAATTTACCTTGAATTCGTATTAATGAAAATATGATTCAAGGTTCTTGTTTTCAGAAGAGAAAGCTCGTGCAAAACTACTGCGAGAGATGAACGAAAAAGTGATTAGCAACGGAATCGAGAACCATCCAATGGTCGTCAAGAAAGAGAGTCCAGCTTCAGAATCTCAGAAGTCTCCGTCTGCATCTTCATCCGCTTCTGATACTGCGTCATCTGCTTCTTCTTCTCATTTCTCAACGAATCCCCTCATTGGACTACCTGCTCCAGTAGCCATCAATCCTACTGCTCCTCAAACACCTACATCGACAATTCTAAATTTGAGCCAAAGCCAGAACCAGTGCCAGAATCAGAATCCAATGTTCAAAATGCAAAATATCAAAATTGAAGCAACCGAAGTGGAAGAAGAAGAGATTGAGCAAAAGTGTCCAACAGAAATTCATCGTCCAACCGATTTGAGTGGAAAGACAATGTTGCTGTCTCCAAAATCTGCCAACTTATCATCCGCTTTCTCAAGTATCGCCTCGTTTGTGGATAAGAAACACGAGAAGAAAGTGGAAAATGATCATAAAATTCATATGCAGGTATTTTCAGATTAGTCTCTCTGCCTCTCAATATTTCGCTAATTTTCAGATTGCTCTAATGCTTTTGCTTGATCAACAACCCTCTCATATTATTGATCGACCTGGATTCCGATCCCTTTTCAAATTTCTGCTCCCCGATTACCATCTGCCCAGTGGTGACATCTTCCAAGCCACTATAGTTCCTCAGTTGTTGGATCATATGAAGCTTCAAATTGGAGCAATATTCAACAACATGAATTGTAGTTCATCTGGAAGGTATGTCTCTACATTTTCTGATTCAAATAATGCTCTGATTGCCTTTGAAACCATTCCCAAATTGACCTATATCTTTGCAATTTTCTCCTATAAAATTGTGATAAATGGCACAAACAGGGTCTCCCGCCGAGTGGAAGGTGTCCTATGGGTTAGGATGTCTCAACCCAAAACGATTGATGGGTTTTCGGGTTGGGGCGAGGCGAGAATTTGAACAACAAGACAGACACATTTACATGCCGACGGACGACTATTTTTGAAACAAAGAGAATTGGTAATGTGGGGAAATTCAGTGGAAGAGAAGGGAAGAACGGGAGTTTGTATTGGGAATAGGGAGAGAGAGGGTACTGTAGTTTATGGAAATTGAGAGCTTAGGAATGACCTAGTTTACCGGGGAGCAGCAGGTATCGAAAATTAGCCCCGGATGAGCAAGAAATCGTTTCAACGTAGAAAGAGAATATTAATTTCTTACAGGGGGCTCACAGTTACCCGGACTGATAAAAACGGGTATATCTCTAGACATAGGTATCTTTGATGCAATAAAATTGGTAAAAATATAATTTTACGTTTACTTAACTTTACGTATACAAAGCTACTGAAACTTTCAAAGCGATTCCTCGAGTCCAGGTTTAGTTATAATTGTCCAAAGATGTAAGGTTTCTGATTTGAGATGAAGCAACTTTGACAAGCGATAACTCAGCTCAAAGTTGATAAAATTATTTGAAAGTTGACAGTTTACTGATGAAATATTTGAATTTTCGAACTACAAACTTGAACCTAGTACAACGTTTTACTAAAATTTTATGCTAGTACAAACTTGAGTCCGGGTAATTATGCGCCGGTAAGATTACAGTATCGCCGGTTCCAGTTTGAGTTTACCGTTTTTATGGAAAATTGAAAACTTGGAGCATAATCCCCCGAACCATTTCAAATTAATCCGACTCTTTTCAAAAAAAATAGTCAAATCAATTTGTCTCCGAAGGTCTGGTACGTTGTTCGTTTCCTTGTCCTCCTCTCTTCCCGGCCTTCTTCTCAGTTCTCCCCAATGAAAATTTATTGTCTTTGTTTGAATCTCAAGACTTCTTACATCAAATTCGACCTCTTCATTTTCCCGGAACTCTTTTCCCGGTATTCAAAGTACACTCCTTCTTTTCAGTATCCCTGACCAAGTGATGACGTCATCATCTGCCACATCATCATATGAAGATAATTCAGTGAACGAATCACAAACGGCTGAACCACATATAGCAGATGAAGAAGGAGAACTATTGGAGGAAGAACTGGAAGAGGAAGAGAACGTTGAGGTGATAATACAACTGGTTTTCAAGTATAGAATCTTCTGGAAAGTACAAATTTCAGATCGAAGATGACACATCATCAGCTTCATCTTCTATGGACAACGACACGTGTGATGCAATTGCTTCGTTCATCCATTACATTGGAAATGACTCGTTTCCCCATGTAAGACTAACCCCCAGAGACTTTTTGAGAAATTAACTTTTATCAGTTATTTCGTAGAATTTTCGTTTAGTATCATAATATCTAGTAGTAGTGACTAACAGTTTTTTTATACAAATGCAGGATAAGATTACAGTATTCTGAGATTCAAGTCATTCGTTTCTAAGTTTCCCCATAACCCCCTGTGCCAATCTAACTCCAAAAACTTCAACCTACCATTTCAGGACGAACTTATCTCTCTGCTTTCCGTTGTCACCAACATCTTCACCTACTTTTCAACACGACCACATGTCCAAACCCATCTACAGATGACAGTTTCTCAACCAACCACCTCTCAACCATTAGTTCAACAAGTTCGATTTGTTGCCTCCAATTTATCCATTATTTCTGATTATATTCGTCATACACCCGACATGCAACTACTTCCATTGGCTGTCAATCAAGAGACAATGCTGGAAAAACTTGTCGATCATATTGATCAGCTCTAGAGATTACCGTAGTCCCACTACAAAACTTCTTATTTAACCCGTTGTCCCCCAATCGAACCCCAGTGAAAAACATCGATCAATTTTCAGTGTATTTTGGTATTTGACCCCTGAATATTTTTGCTTCTGAAGCTTTACTCTTTCCTCATCCTGTAAACCGATTTCTCTTCTCTCCTCACAGTTCTTTCATTTTGTAAACCCCGAAAACTACAGTAATCGTTCCGATGATGATGGTCTCTTTGCTTTATTTAGATCTACTGTAATCTTAATATTTATCGAATTCCGTCAATCTGTAAATTATTTTTTTTGTTAATCTTCATTCTTCCGACCTCTTTTTCCATAAATATCAAGTAGACTTTTCCAGTTGAATGTCTTTTCAATAAATTGCCATCTCCTTAATTTGAATTTTTAACTAATTATCTACAGAAACTTTATTTACAGCAGATAGGTACAATAGGTACAAAAAGATGTGAGAAAAATATCATGGAATTGGAAAATAGAGACAAGGTTTCATAGCATACAATATTATGTTTGTTATTCTGATGCCTTGACAGCAGATCCAGCAGATTTCAGTGCATCTCCAGTAGCATCTCTTCCAGAATTGAAAGTGTCCGCCACGAATCCTCCGACTGCTTTCGCTCCTCCCACGACAGCTCCACCTGCAGCGGCTGCTCCATCTACCACTGCTCCTCCGACGGCTTCTGAAAAATGTAGAGCGTGTTTTTGAACAGATAGGGAAATCATTAAATGCCTTGGTCAGGTTTGGGATAATTATAGTTTACAATAGTTTACTTAATATAAGAACTTACTAGCTCCATCGACAACAGCTCCTCCAGCAGCTTCTGGAAGTCAAAAAATTAGGAATCGAAAGTTCAGAATTCAAACTCACTGGCTCCATCAACGACAGCTTCTCCAGCGCCAACTGAAATATTAATAGTCTCTTAAACAGTATCACTTGTAAACATACCAACTCCTCCGGCAACAACTCCAGCTCCGTGAGCAACATTCTCGCCAACAAATCGGGCTCCATCAGCAATTCCGCTACCGACAGCCTCTGAAAATATAAGCATCGAAATCTTGTGGGAACACCGAGTTTTTCTCACTGGCTCCACCCACAACAGCTCCACCAGCAGCAGCGACTCCATCAACGACAGTGCTTCCAAGAGATTCTGAATAATCAATAACTTTCAAACAGAAATTTCTGAATATCAAGTTTACTAGCGCCATCAGCAACTGTTTCAGCGCCTTCTAATGTTTTGTTTCCTACGTAATTTGCTCCTTCTTCTGTAATGAAACACTAAACATAATCTAATAAAATCTAAAACTGACTAGTTTCCTCGACTGCCGTTTTACCGCCCTCTACGACAGTTTCTCCGGCAGACTCTATAATGGGATACGCATAAATTTTAGTGATTAATATATTAGACACAGATCTAACTAATCATAAGAGCTATTATACGCAACTACAGTATCTATTACCAGTAAGTAGAAAAAAGTACTGCTACAATAGTTAAATTCCCCATAAATTATTCAAAGACCACACATAACTTTGGACTCAATTATCTCAATATCTATAGGGTAAACATGGCTTATTCACATGCAAACTGATAAGGTCATTCACAACACACAGTTAAGATAACAGGATCATGCACGCACGCAATGACTAACTTGCTCCATCAACGGCAGCTTCTCCAGCACCCACTGAAGTATTAAAATATTGTTTGAGCACTATTGATCAGAAACTCACCTGCTCCACCAGCAACAACTCCAGCTCCATGAGCTACATTGTCACCGACGAATCTTACTCCTTCCTTGGTCTTGTTCCCGACAGTCACTAAAAATAAAGAATGACAACTGAGAAAACTTAAAAGAATGCATACGAGCTCCATCAACAACAGCATTTCCTGCGGCTTTGGCTCCATCAACGACAGCTTCTCCAGCACCCACTGAAGTTTCAAAAGGTTCCTTCAGCACAATGGATATCAAACTTACCAGCTCCACCTGCCACAACTCCAGCTCCATGAGCAACATTTTCTCCAACGAATCTCATTCCTTCCTTGGTCTTGTTTCCGACAGTCACTAAAAATTCAAAATGATAACTGAGCGAACTTAAAAGAATGCGTACGAGCTCCATCAACAACTGCGTTTCCTGCAGCTTTTGCTCCATCGACTGCGGCTTCTCCAGCACCCACTGAAGTTTCAAAAAAGCTCCTGAGCGCTATCGATCTTAAACTTACCAGCTCCACCAGCAACAACTCCAGCTCCGTGAGCGACGTTTTCTCCTACGAAACGCATTCCTTCCTTGGTCTTATTTCCGACGGTTACTGTAGAAATTAGGTTTAAAAACATAGAGAACTAAAATAGCCATACATGCTCCATCAACAACAGCGTTTCCTGCAGCCTTAGCTCCATCTACCGCAGCTTCTCCAGCGCCCACTGAAGTTTATAAAGATACCCAACACGCTCTTGATCTACCACTTACCAACTCCACCAGCAACCATTCCGGCTCCCTGAGCGGTTCCGTTAACGAGCTTTCCTCCTGCGTATTCTGAAGAATACAACGTTCCTGCTACATCTTCAATGTGTAACTTTGAACTCACTAGCTCCTCCATAAACAGCTCCAGCTCCGTAGGCAACGTTCTTGCCGAGAACAGTGGCTCCATCAGCGGCTCCTTGTGCAACAGATTCTGAAAGACAATTTGGGGCTAGAAAATGGATTCATTTTTTCCTTAGAATCCTCTTTTAGCATTCTTTTTTTTTGTTGTCCCAAACCTAACCATAGCTCTACTAATAAATCCTAATTCAGACCACTTACTAGCTCCATCGACAACAACGGCGGCTCCATGTTGAAATTTATCTCCAACCCATCCGGCTCCATCTCTGACGGCTTCTCCGGCAGCTTCTGAAATTTATTCCCATTCGAAAGTCTTTTAATGAAAAAGGTGAAGTGACAACTTAAAGGATGCATTTCCTCATGCTCTATCAAACATACCAGCTCCTCCAACAAAAGCATCTCCAGCAGATTTTCCAGCATCATGCATAGACTGAGCCATGTTACCTGAAACAGAACACCTAGAAACTGAAAAGAATGCTCAATCATACTTGCTCCTTCGGCAGCAGTATCGTAGACAACTCCAGCTCCATGCTTTGTTTTTTCAATTGCAGAGTCTGCGAAAGTCGAACTAGAATTCCAGACCTATCTATTCTAAACTTACTGGCGGTATCCTTTGCAGCTTCTTTTGTTTCTTCAGCCTTTCTCGATGCAGCATCTATCGCTTCATCACCCTTTCTTGCTGCGGCTTCTGAGAATTCCATCTTTTTCAAAAAAATTTCGAAAAAAGGAAAAAATCTCGTTTCTAGATACTATTTCACCCTCTAAATATGTATCAAGAATGTCTTCAAAAAAGCGAATTCAAACCCAATAAAAGAAACAATAACTTCATTCGATGCATACAGAAAAACAATAGGTTTCCTATATTGGTAATACCTAGGAATAAAGTGTAAGCATGCAAAATCCCTGATTCTAGAAAAGTCATAAAAAGAAAATAAGAAGAAGAAGAGGTGGAAGAAGAAATTATAATCATGCAGGAATAGAAAAACAAAAAAAATGAAACAAAAATTGGAAAAGTGGATATAAATAGTGGGGGAAAATTCAAAAGAAACAAGGGAAAAAATAGGTCAAAAACTAACTGGATCCTTCGACGACGGATTCTGGAAAGAAGTCAGGAATTACAAAAAAAAGTTAGAAATGGATGGAATAGTTACAGTATGGGTCAATAAGGTATACAAAAAAGATTTTTTTCAGTTGATTTTGGGAGTTTGGAGCTCGGCTGTCAAGATTCCGAATGCTTTGAAAATTATGGAAAAAGATTTGGAGGATGTAAAAAAGACATAGATTGGAAATTTTGCATCTAAAGAATTTTTTAAAAATTTCTAGTTTTCCTAATTCCCGTTTCCGAATTTTTCGAATTTCTCAAGTTTGCACTTTTTGATATTAGGCCTGAGTTAAATGCTTCAGAATTTCCTTATTTTCCCAATTAAAAAACTAGAATTTTTAATTTGAAATTTTAGAAAGGAATTATTTGACACCTGTTTTTACGTTATCAATACAAGAGCAGGCCAAAAATAGATTTCTTTCAGAATTTGGCTAATCTGAAAAACTAGGTTTTCAAAAAAAAAACATGTGAATGCAAATGTTTTTGATCTAAGGTCTGTTTTACACCCTCCATAATTTTGACAGTGAACAGAAATTTAAGCCCCAAGTTCCAGACTCTTGAAAATGGTCAAGATGGCTGAAAATCAACTGAAAAAAATGTGTTTGTATATCTCTTGCTACTGTAGTGGATTATTTCTGCTCCTCACCCTCGATTTCATGTCCAGTCTCCTCAAGTTTCTCTCTCATATCAGCAACTCCATCCCGTCCGTGTTCATATCCATCATGTGCAGCCTCATTCAGTGTCGATCCAGCTTCTCCTAAAGTGGTTTATTTCTTCTATCCTTCTATTTTTCCAAACTTACTAGCTCTATCTCCGGCCCAGTGCATTCCTTGTTGAGCAGTTTCAGATGCCTGATTAGCAGCATTACCTAAATTTTTTGCATTGAAATTCGAATATGAAAAACAAAAAACAAAAAAACAAAGAAAGACATAGAAAACAGTAATTGAATGACGACGCGGAAAATGGACAGGATAACGAAACGAACAGAAAAACTGATGAAAAAAAAGTAAAAAGGAAATGTCTAGCGCCTATTACTCACTGAATTTTCGTTTCGCTTCTTCGAATTGCTCTTTTATGGCCGACGATACAGTTGCTTCAATTTAAACTTCAGTTTTCTTCAAATAATCGGACTACTACCTAGAATCTTCACACAAAATTTGATAGATAAGATCTATTTCTGGCTTTGGCTACTCTTATTAAAACTATCACTCTTCTAAAGAACACAACCAAGGGATAGATTCTAAATTTTGGGTATTACATCTAGTATAAGGAACGCGACACTTCACAAATCAACAAATCACAGTCACACAGTCACTGATTGCCACGTGGCACATATATCTCTCACCAATGACATCTCCTGCTTGCTTCTTGGTCTCATACAAATAATGATCAACTTTTCCCGCTGCGTCAACTGAAACTATATTCACTTTTCCGACGCATGGATCCTCTTGTTGCGGTTGGGAATTGCATGGATCTTGTCCATTTCCATGACATTCAACAGTTGGGGCACGGAACTCATTGGTTCTCGGGTATTGGGGTTGGGGTTGTGGGGCTCTTTGACGGCAACCGCCGGATCTTTGTTGTGGGTAAGGCTGTTGGGGTTGTGGTGGGGGCATGGTGTTTGGTGGGTAATAAGGGCCTGGAAGACATCCTCCAGTTTGACGTGGAGGCTCTGGCTGAGGCTGATAACATGGGGGTTGTGGTTGAGGTTGTGGTTGTGGTTGACTGTAAGTACATCCACCACGCTGTTGCTGAGGTTGAGGGTACTGTTGTTGTGGTTGTGGTTGATTCTCATAACCTCTTGGAGATGGCAAGCATCCTCCAGTTCTCTGTGGCTGTGGCTGTGGCTGTGGCTGTGGGGGTTGGGGTTGTCTTTGTTGGCATGGGGATGGTGGTTGATATTGTTGCTGACATGGGGGTGGGGGTCCTGGTGGAGGAAGACAGTTGTTTCTTGGTGGTGGGGGTCCTGGGGTTGGTTGGGGACGGCGGTTGCGACAGCGTTCACGACGACGAGCGTCGGCTTCGGCGCGAGCGCGTTCCTCGGCGCTCTGCTGACGCTTCAATCTATCGGTTTGAGTTTCTAGTCTAGCTGCTACTCGAAGAGTATGTTTCTCTGCTGCAAACTATCTGACTATTCTGATAAATGAGTTATTTATATTAGTAAGGGGAAACAACATATCATAAATAGAAGTTCATATGAGTAGAACTGATCTTTTGAACTGAAAAAAAAACAATGATCCATATCCAAATCCACGTTTCAAACAATTAAAGTTCACATGTGTCAATCTGAATCAACATCACCGCAAACCTAATTGAGTCACGAATTCTCCAGTCGCAGTGTACACATAAGTTTTGACAGGTTGTAGCATATGAACTGAATGTTAGAAATGTTTAGTCAAAAACACACACACAAAGATGGTTAAGCCTCGTTTTGAGCCACGATATTTTTCCATGGGACAATGTTTCAAATAGGGACATTTACTTTGCGTTTTGCATGTAACAGTAAACTGTTGAGGGTGAAATAGACAAGATTCAATTGGACTTGAATTTAAGACAAAAAAAGAACTAACCGACTGCCTCGGCTCCACTACTAGCTGCTTCTTCAAGATTGCGTTTAGCTCGGAGTCCAGAAGCCTGAAAAATGTCATTCAGAGAAGATTACTGTAGTTATTCTAATAGAAGCGCACCAAAATCGTCAAGTTTGAGCCTAATAATTTCAATTTCTATAAGAGATATCAGAAAGTAGCCAACATATAAAATGTTTATCATAATATGACATTTTATCAATTGATTAATTTTCGATATCTCATGCTTGAAGCGAGAGAAATCATATCAAAGTTTATGCATTACGGTATTTCCTCTGATAGACTGCCACCACAGCCGTCATTTTTGAGTTCAATTATCTCGATTCCTGTGGCAGGTATAAGGAATTCTTCAATTGATAAAATACTGGTAATGCTATGGTAAATAATTCCACAATTGAAAAGTTTTTGATATCTCACACTTGAATCGAGATAAAAAGGCTCAAAGTTGAAGGATTAGAGGAAATACAGTAATTTGTGTTATGGCTACTATAAAAGGATCACTCACTTGTCCTGATACCGGAGCAGTAAAGCAGAGTACAGCGCACAACGAAACAAGGATTAAAAGAGTTCGCATTCTGAAATTGGAAGAAAAATCTTGAAGCTTAAAAACTGAAAAATGTAAGGAAGCAAGAGATAATAGTAGGAAAAATGTTTGAAATGACCGAGCCTGATGGGTCCTGGGTGCAGTATATAAAGGATGAAGCTAGCTATGACGCTAGATCTTTGAGATTTAAAGATTTTTAGAGAGCATGTGGAAAAGTATCAAAAAACGATAACATTACTAACACAAAAAGAACTCTGATTGTTATTGAGTTTGATGATGATGATGATGCACAAACACCCCTTCCTCATCTCTCTGATCGTCTCTCTTATCAAAAGCAATTTAGAAGATATTGGGAGTAGTTTTAGAAAAGAAACGAAAAAAGAAACAACTGTTTTCCTCAATGGTCCTCTTCTCTGATAAAAAGAGAATCAGAGAAAACACGTCTCTTGTTGTCTTGATGCTCCTCCAAATTGCTCGGAAGATTGATGATAGCCCAAAGGATTTTTGTTTTTACTACTCCAACAGGGCTCAATTGTGACAATCACAGATCGTTCAAATTGTTATTTTCATCTGGAAAAAGTCGCCATGTGATTGGGGTCCTGTCTCCGGATATTCAGATTTGAAGGTTTCGAAGATCAGAGACACAACATGATAACAAATAAACAAGGATCAGATTTCATGAGGTTGTTTTTGAAAATCTGAAAGATCAGAAGTGAACGGGGGAAAGAAAAAGAAAAAAGCATAATCTTTGATAAATGATGTTTATCGTTGACAAATCGAGGAATATGAATATATAAATAGACAGGTAAACAATCAGTTTTTGGTGATTGGGACTTTTCGAAATTCATATCATGTCTAAAATTTTGACATACTGGTATTGTCCTAGTACGAAAAATTGGAGATGTGGACGAGAAACGCCTGTTCCCGCGGCCCCGAAGTTCCCGCAGCGAAAACTATCGTAACCTAGAAACATTTTTGTTCTGGGGGCTTATTTTCTCTTTTTTCACTGCTGAGTTTTGTGTTATTTTCCTTCGAAAAATAAACATTTTTGATAGTAAAAAAACAGTGACTAAAAACGCACGAAAATTGATAAAATAAACATATCTTTAGGTTACGGTAGTTGTCGCTGTGGGACCTCCCGCTACGGCCATCGATGTTTCTCTTCCACAACTCCGATTTTCCCTACTAGAATAATATGAGAAACCTACAGTACTCTTCTCATACAGTAAGATAAAAAATCGCGATTGGCATCTCCTATCAACTCCAAACGTTGTCTCTTTTGAAGAATGTCACTAAAATTAGAAAAGAGAAAAAAGTGATCCAGAAGAGATGTGTGAGTTGTGTGTAATGAGCGGTCACTCCCTTACTCCTCCTGGTACCAAATGGCTCCGAGAGCAAACGGGAGCCCCTGGCGCCGCTACCATGAGAGCACCGGATATAAGACGAATGGGGCGCCAGGGCCATCTTGATGTTTCAAAACTTCCTCCAAAAAGTGCAAATTTATTGATGATATGAGAAGAAGAAGAAAAAGTGGGAAGAGATAATTTTTTGCACAACGTATTACACCTCCCACAAAAATCAGAGATATTCAAAAAATAGTGTAATTTTTTTCGGCTCCAACTGATTCCAGGATTTTCGCATGAGTCACTGATAAGATTGGTGTTTTTGCAACATTACACCGACTATTATTCAGGTTCAAAAAATCGGAAATGTGGAAGGGAAAAGCTGGTGGGCGTGGCCAATGGTTCCTGTAGCAAAAACCACCGTAACCTAAAAATTTCTGTCTTTTTTTCTTTTTGCTTTTCGACAACTTTTGTATTGAAAACCTCCGACAAAATCGGAAAATAAAAATTTTCCATTTCGAAAAAATAACCGGAAAACGGACGAATATCGAGAAAAAATAAATGAATATAACGAATATTTGCTAGCTACGGCAGGTCGGCTTACTCAGAATAAATGAAAAAGAGGAAAACTATCGGAACGGAACACAAAATGAATGCCGATCTGAATATTTCGAGTGATTCCTGCCAAAATGGATATGGATAACTGGATCCGGAAAGTGAATGATGCCATCGGAAACGGGGCGAAATTGGTCTATAATTGCTGTGTGGTTGTGTTGAAACGAGTCAGATTTAAAATAGAAATTTATTGAAAAAAAACAAAGCAACAAGAAAAATCAACAATCTGAACCTGTATGAAACCAAAATGATTATCAATGCAATAATTAACTTTCTGTTTTGGGAACTACTGCAGATGGTTCTTCTTTAGGTGTCTTCACTGTCTCCGGTTTAATTTTTTTTTCTTCTTCTTTGGGTGCCTCCACCGCCTCTGATGTATCTTCTTTGAGTTGAGCATTCTTTCGTTCTGGGATGATCGACAATAGAGCTGCTTTCCAATCCTTGTGCACTGACCAATGAACCAGAATTTCGTAAACTTGGTTAATGGTCAGAACCTGTAATGGAGAATACATGCTATGAGATATTGAATTATCAATTAACGGATTCTTTAGTGAGCCTAGAACTGTTTGCTTACCCTTCTTGTTTTCATGAGCAAATGTTCATCCAATGGCAGTCTTGCATGTCCGAAACCTTTCTCTTTGGCAATTCGATGACAGAGTCCTTTCTGCGAATTATGGTCCACGATTCCACCGATAACATAAACTTTGGTATCATCCAACTCGCTGAGGATATTTTCAGATTCAGAGGTCAGATAGATTATTTCTTCCGGTTTGAATACTGTTTCCAATTTTTCATGATGAAGGAAAATGTCTTGATTCAAGTTATGTTCGTTTCCATTATAGATCTGAAAGTATGTCAGCATTATTAGAATCTCATGAAAAAAAACTCACCTTTCTGGATGGGCCATCAAATCCAACCACATGAAACTGGAATGGGTCTGGACTGTGCCGATTAGCAGTATAACACCATCCGATTTGTTGAACAGTCCTTTTCTGATCTTTCTCAATCATCAAGTCATCAAAGGACATGTCAAGAGCGATGCGTTGCTGTAAGTTTTTCAATTAATGTATTTTTTATCTCAGAAATTGCAATAAAAGTGACAAGTCTAGTTTTCCTTTGCTAACCTTGCTATTAGACTGTGCCATCGTTCGAAAATCTTTCCTCTTTCTGAGTTTAGAAAGATCTCCAGCTTCTTTCAACGCTGCTCGTTTTTCCTTCTTCCGAATTCTTTCTGCTGCTCGTTTCTCAAGTTTCTTCTCTTCCCATTTCTTTTTGTATTTTAGACGACGTAACTGTTTCTTTGACATTCCTTCTGCATCTGCTGAAAAGTGATAAATGTTTATTTATTTTAAACTATTTTAGATGTTTTTCTCAACATGTGTAACAGAAAATATTTAAATATTCGAATATGTTTCACTTCCATTAAGATTTTTTTCCCGTTTCTTGTCCGTTTTCCGGCATTTTTTTAGATTTAGGAACATTTTATTTCCCGACTTGCTTCGAGATTTTCAACACAAAAATTGTCGAAACTGAAGATCTCAAAAGAAATTAATGTTTCAATGGGGACAAGAAAAACTTACGCAGTTCTTCATCCTGGGAACATTCGATCTCAACAGCACCTTCAATATCATCCTTGCTTCTCTTTGAAGCTGCTGAAAAATTTATATAAATTCAGAAGTCTTGCAAATGGCTAACGCTCGTCGTCGTCATCATCTTGGTGCTCTACCGACTCATCCATGATTTCCACAATATCTTCCGCAGTATCTTCAGACATTTTCTGAAAACTTAATTGATAAAAATCATTCAGATATTCAAAAAGAACGGGGTCTTTATTGAAGTTATTTATCGAAAACCATTGAAAACTTCAGTTGAAGAGATTGGAGACGCAGGCAAACGTTTTGCGCATTTCTTGATTTTCTGGCGCACTTGATGTGTCGAAAAAGTTGAAAAAGTGAGATTTTTAGGTGAATATTAAACAAAAATGGCTGAAAAAACTATAAAAGAAGAAATCGAAGAAGATTTTATGGTAAGTCATTTCTATTTTAACGGCGAAAAATTCCTTGTTCCAGACAGTTGATCGAAATCCTGTTCCACTCGCTTTCTGTGCTCGCCCGACTCCGATTGCACCAGGAAACATAAAACAGGAAGATAACATTGTCGATCAGATTCTGGAGCTCGTCGATCCGATCGTCGTTTCCAATCAGAATGAAACTCGTCAAGCGTCGTCTATCAAAAGCTACGGAGGCGATACAGAAAGCGAATTCGAGTTGTCTGAAGACGATAGTGACTTTGAGAATTTGAAAGATGTCCGTGCAGGAGCTTTAGATTCAGACGAGGAGTTCGATCGGTTAGTTAAATACTCGGCTAAGGTTATTGAGAAGACACACAAATCGGAGTATCCCGGGGAGAACGACACAAGAAAGAATAGAAAGGCGAAGAACTCCCAGAAAACTGTAAGCAAAATTTTTATCGAATTAAAACTAGAACATTGATTTTCACAGGCAAATATCCGCGAGTATGATGATCTTCCTCCTCTCGAAAATCTAAGCATCGAGTGCAAAAGTCAGTTGATTGAGTTTGGATATGTAAGCAAGGTTGTCGATTGTCAAGGTATTTCTATTTTCACCCGATCACCATAACTTGAAGTTTTCCAGTTGTTATCGTATCAACGTGCAATGAAGTTCTCGATTTCGACTCATTTTTGTTCGACGAAAAACGCAATGCAATCGGTCAAGTGTATGACATTTTCGGTCAAGTAAAGTCGCCACAATATGTCATTCGATTCAATTCGAGTGAAGAGGTATTATACGAAACAATATTCATATTCTCAAGAATCTATAACTTTCAGGCTGCTCTCATCCCAATTAATATGAAAGTGTTTTATGCACCAACTGAGGAAGAATTCTCCAAGACACCATTCAAAGGTCTCAATCTTGCTGCTGCCAATCGTGACACAATTCAATCTTTAAATCGTCAACTTGATCATCAAGCCGCAGTTCAAAAAGCCAACGATCGCTCCTATGTGCCAGAAGTTGACAGTGATGTGGAGTTTAGCGATGACGAAGCAGAGAAAGAGTATAGAAGAAATACGCGTAAGTGCAACTTGGTAGTTCTCATAAGAGGTTCAAATCGTTTTAGAGCCCCAATCAGCAAGTGGGAGACAAAGTTTTGATCATAACAGAGGTGGACGGAAGCGGGATCGTCGTGGTGGGCAGAGAGTTCAGTTCGCATCAAACGCTCCAGCACCAAAACCTTATCGTCGTGATCATGATGGTCCGATTGTTGCCTCATCAGTCTTCCCTTCACCCACACCTGCTCCACCATCTCGCCCACCACAATCCACCGAATCAAATCCGTATGCAGAGTTCGGCTGCTATTCGGGATTCGGGAGACGTTTCGGAATTTGATTAATTGTTGCCTTTTGACCCATTGAACATTTTGTTGAAATACTTTGTTGATTTTTCTTTCCTAATAACCTTGTTAAATTTCATTGTTGAGGTTCTCCCATAAAGCTCATTTTATAATAACGTGAGTCATCTAACAAGCTATCCGTCAACCACGTTTGTCTTCACTTTACCATGTCTGCATCCTATGGAGTGAGCCGTATCTGGCTGGTTTGTAGCTGGGAGAAAGGTCCCGTATGCTATGGGATGGCACTGTAAGAACTGGAAAAGTACAAAATATATTGTAACTTGTTTAGGGATATAATTGGAGCTATTTGTTTTCTTTGTTTTATCTTCCTCGTGATTGTGGTTGTCTTTTTCGGCTGGTTTGGAATCTTTCCAAAAGTCATTCGGGTTTGGTTTTCGAATATTTTATATGACTTTTTTTCGATTTCAGCGCAAACTTCACGATTGAAAGATGTTTCAGTTTATTGTAACTCAGAAGAGATCTGATTTTCTAACAAAATAAGTGCTTGATCAATTGATTACTTTATTAATTCAATAAACATTTATTTTTAAAAATCTTTTGGTAGATTATAAGATTGAAATAAAGTACATTCTAAAATAGAACGAAAAAAAACGATTTCCGGAATGCAGAGTAATTGAACGGAAATAAAGTATTTCTTCTAGAATCTTCTAGACAACAAGAATTCTAGAAAGCATCAGAAAAGTGGAAGAGCGATTGTTTGAAAATTGTATCGAAATAGAAGAATTTATTTATATTTACATTCATAAACTCAAAGAGTTGAAAACTTTCTCTTCTCCAAATACTCCTTCAACTTTGGAGTTTCCAGAACTTTCTGATGGAATGAAGCCAAACTTTTTTCTTCTTCTGGATGGAAGAACTCCGTATTTTTCAGCGTAGTCAGATTCTCAGCAACCGCAATATCAGCATACGTCAATTCAGACCCAACGAGAAATCCAGTTTTGGTTTTCTCCAATTGTTTCTTTAGAATCGAAAAGTAGACTTGCGCTGCTGGTTCCACGATTTCTTTGCGAGCCCGATCCTGAATTCAAAATATAAATTCAACGGAATAGGTCACAGTATTTTACCAATTCTTCCTGAGTCTTTCCAAAGAAGAGACCAGCTCCGTAGTGCTTGAAGCTGTTTAGAAAATCCCTGAAATGGTCCACAATCGAGTCAGCAGTTGCCTCTTCTTCTGGAGTTTTTCCAGCATAACCGAACTTTCGTGCCAAGTATCTCCAAATCGTAGCAGATTGAGAGATTTCAAATCCATCAACTGTCAATATTGGAACTTGACCAGCTGGGAGAGCTGAAATACTGTAGTTTAGATGATTGACTCGTTCTCTTGATCTTAGGATCCTTACTAGGTTTCAATTTCTGGAACTCCTCTACTGTCAATCGATTGTCTTCAAACTCAACGTCAGCGAGAACAAATAGTTGACGAGCTGTTTCAGCCAATCCACGAGCGTCAAAATATGTTAGTTTGTAGTGAACCATTCTGGAATAACAGTCTATAGATATTGTATCAAATCGTTGAGTTTCAAGAAAGGAAAAGATTTAAAGAGTAACGAGAAATTCGAAATCATGAGAGTTGAGCTGTTTCGTTGGTGTCTAGAGCAGAGAAGAACAAATAGAGGCGGAAAAGAAAAAATGTTATCTAACAGAAATTAAACTAGGAAAGAAATTCTTAAGCATTTACTTTATTTAAAATCCTCCGAAAAATAATTTTGAAACATATCTGTGGCATATTTTCGTCTTACCGTACTTGTCTAAAAAAGGCCAACCTATACGTGCACTTTGAGCTTAATTGACTCCGCTCCTATAAGATATATGAAAAAGTTGTTCACTAATAAATTGTATATCATAATATCAGTAGTGTTTTGTCAGTTGACACATTTTTGATGTCTGTTACAGGATCCGAGATAATGGAGATCAAAATGAACGCATAGAGTTGGCGTCTTTCAAAGAAAAACAGTATTAATTGTACAGTGGAATTTATCGCTTGAGATTTTTTTGTAATCTATAAACTTCTGAAAACGTCTTGGTGAATTCATAGTTAGAATTAGTTTTTCCCTAAATTTTTATCTGAAAATGAGCAGCGTCTTATGAAAAGAGCCTACTCGCCTGAATGGTTCTAAAATTTCTTTAATACTGAAACAATGCAACTTGAAATCTCTTCATAATGGTCAGTTTTGTAAGAGAGAACTCATTTTATATTATTTGGATTCTGCTACACATGTATCAACACCATTTCAATTGTCATCATTTTTACTATCGAATTAGAAGAAATTGAACTTTGGTGAAGGATCAACAAAAAGAATGAGAATTGATTGATAAGACAAACTATAAATATGGAAACCAACTACAAAATATCAGAACAACATCTTCAAAAATGCCAGCTTACAAACTTTCGTACTTTGATGTTCGAGCTCTCGCCGAGCCTGCTCGATTAATTTTTGCTCTGTTTGATGTGCCATTTGAAGATCACCGAGTTTCAGTTGAAGAATGGAATGAGTTGAAGAAAAGTGAGCATTTGTGAACTTGGAGAATATTGTAATTATTAATGCCTCTTTCAGAAACTCATTATGGTCAACTACCGGTTTTGGAGGTAGATGGAGTTGGAATCGGACAGTCCATGTCTATTACTAGGTATTTGGCGAGAAAATTTGGTACGTTAATATTTTGTGGGCTGATTTTTTTTCAATTTTTGCTTTCAGAAATTGCGGGGGAAAAGTCCGGAGGAGGAGGCTATTGCGGATTCAATTGTGGATCAATATAGAGATTTCATTTTCTCTTTCCGCCAGTTCACTTCAGCTACTTTTTATGGAAAAGATGCTGAACATATTGTTAGTTAAAGTCCTATATTTAAAATGTAATTTATGGTATTTCAGAACAAAATACGAAAAGAAGTAGTGGAGCCTGCTCGAGATCTATTCCTAGAAATCATTAACAAGATTTTGAATAAGAGCCAATCTGGATATCTCGTCGGAAATTCGCTAACTTGGGCGGATATTGTTATTGCCGACAATTTAACCAGTCTTCTGAAGAATGGTTTCGTGGACTTCACAAAAGAGAAGAAATTGGGAGAATTCTACAACAAAATTCACTCAATTCCAAAAATAAAGGAGTATGTTGCCAAGAGAAAGGATACTAATATTTGATATATTTTTCCGTTTTCATGATTGATTTGTTTGACCTATAAAATGTTGTATCTTTGTTTGCGTGACTATTGTCAACCTATAAAAGTTTCGCATGAAATATCGTACAGCCCATGAGAGAATCATCTTCAACAGGTTGTTGCAGTTATACTTGCATTATCGCTCCGCTATGATTCAATACAAACTAATATATTTTGATGTTCGTGGTCTTGGTGAAGTATCCCGTCAGTTGTTTCATTTGGCCGGATGTGAATTCGAAGATGTAAAAATTCCAAGAAACGATGAACAAGCGTGGCTAGAACTGAAAAAGTCAACACCTTTTGGACAACTTCCAATTTTGAAAATTCTGGATGCAGAGTCCCAAAACGAAATCGAGATTCCTCAATCATCAGCTATTGGAAGGTATTTGGCAAACCAATTTGGTTGTTTTTTTTCCAAAATCTGACTGGGCAATGAAACTAATAATTTCAGGTTACGCTGGAAAAACTCCAGAGGAGAAGGCAATGGTCGACGCTGTTATAGATCAATTCAAAGACTTTTTGGTTTCTCAAAAACGACTAACTCTTGCGGTTCGGACAAAGAAATCGGAAGAAGAAATTGTGAGTTATATTTTTTATAGATTGAATTGAAAAGTGTTGAATAATTTGCAGAATAGAGTGAAAGAAGATATCGTAACTCCCGCAAAAGATACGTATTTCAAAATTTTGAAGAAACTATTGGAGAACAATTCATCTGGATTCTTGGTTGGAAATGATATAACTTGGGCTGATCTTCAAATATCGGATAACTTGACAACTCTTGATGGACTTGGAATATTCGTACCGTCAGAAGAGCCAATTCTAGCAAAGTTTCATGAAAAAATCATGAATACTCCAAGTTTGAAGACCTATTTCGAACAGAGGCCAGCTTCTCTTCTCTGATTAACTCTATACTTTCTTGATACATCTTTGCAATACACTTTGAATGTTACCAAACTTCTTTACTTCTAGTGGCCTACTAATTGTCGGCCAAACATCAATAAAAACAAAAAATGATGACAAACTGCGCTGTCGAGAAAAGAGAAAGAGAAACTAGAGAAACAGGAAAAAGGTGTTATAAATACACAACTTGTTTATCGAGCAGAGTTCAGTTTCTTTTTTGGGGGTTTTTTTTTCAAACGGCTGAACATTACGACTGTAATCTGTGCATTTTAAGAGCTATTATAAGAGGATTACGGTATATTTTTCATCGGTTCTAAACAATGATATCTCTAAATGTCTGCGTCTCCGCATCCACTACTATTTCTGCGGTCTCTTTCCGGCATCCATTCTATTCTGCTCACAGCACCGTGAGCTTTCAGAAGTCACCTGGCGCGCGGAATATTGAACACGCGAGTCGCGCCTCTAGGCTTAACCTGTGTCAGTTGGCGCACTTCTGTTAGCCAAATGTGTTGAGCTGAAATTTCAGTTTTCAGCAAAAACAAACAGTGTTTTGAATTTTTTCGGCGCACTCGTGTTCCTCTCTTTGTTGAAGATAAACGCAGGTTTCATGCCTGCCAAATTCAAAAAAAAATACAGTAACCGACTACCGTAATCTTAAAAAGATTTTTCCTTCCGATTTTTTTTCGAGTTTTGTCCGTTTCCCGGCAGCTTTTTCGCTTAACAAACAGTTTATTTTCCGTCTTTTTTGAAAGGAAAATTGCCGGGAAATTGTCGCAAGCAGTGTAACTCGAAAAAGTTGGACAAAAAACATGAATATCTTTGTAAGAATGGCGGCTGTGGTTATTTTTCCACAACTTTTTCAATTTACTCTCATAAAATACGAATTCACTCTTTCTTTGTCTTTTTGTTTATTTATCGTCAATGTTTCTTTTTGCAGAAATGGCCCCAAAAACTATTTTCATCACCGGAGCAAACCGCGGAATCGGACTCGGACTCGTCAAAGAGCTTCTCAAAGTTTCAGGAGTTGAAACGATTGTAGCAGGAGCCAGAAACATTGATGGAGCAAAGGTTTGAAACAGTTCTGATCGTTATTTTATCGAGTTTTATTTCAGGAACTGCAATCGCTGGCGAAATCGGACTCGCGCGTTCATCTCCTTGCTGTTGACGTTGCGAATGATGAGAGCATCACAAACTCAGTGAATTCCGTTGCTGGACTCGTCGGAGAACGCGGATTGAATTTGTTGATCAACAACGCAGGAGTCATTGAGCCATATGGCACTAGCTCTACACCGAATCGGGCTACCGTTCTCAAATGTATCGATGTGAATGCTGTGAGTGCTCTCCTGGTTTCCCAACACTTCCTTCCACTTCTTCAAAAAGCTGCTGCAAAAGAAGATGGAGATGCGCTGTCGGCTGATCGTGCAGCAATCGTGAACATTGGATCGGATTGCGCCTCGCAAGCATTGAATCTCCGCGGATCAGGACCCGGAAATTCTCTTCTCGCCTACAAAATGAGCAAAGTGGCAATGGTCAGCTTCTCTCGATCAATGGCGGCAGACTTCAAGAATCTCAACATTCCGGTTCTCATCACCAACATTCATCCAGGATGGGTTCAGACAGACATGGGAGGATCCAACGCAGAAATTTCGGTAAATTTCGATTAAAAACATTAATAGTTAATTTATTCTTTTTTTTCTTTCAGGTGGACGAATCGGTCACAAAGATCGTAGCGAGTATCGGCAAACTGAATGCTGCTCACCACGCAGGACTCTTCAACCGGGAGCTCGAAACAATGCCCTTCTAGAATCTGCATTTCTCTCATATTTTTTTCAAAATTGTATTTTGATTCATATTCATCTAAATATTCCAAAATGAAACAAGCCCGACAGAATGTTTTGAAAAAATCCCCAGACAGACATCTGCAGATTGAGTTATTTCACATTTTTGCGGCCTCTTGCCTTGCCGGCATCCATTCTATTCTTCTCACAGCACCGTGAGGTTTCAGAAGTCACCTGGCGCTCGCAATATTCAACACGCGAATAGTTCCTCTAGGCTTCATCTATGTCAGTTGGCGTATTTCTGTTAGCCAATTGCGTTGAGCTGAAATTTCATTTTTCAGCGAAAAAAAACCGCTTTTTAAAAATTTTTTCGGCACACTCGCGCGATGTTCCTCCCTGTTTGGAAGATAAAGGAAGACGATGTGGAAGACACTTGTTAGGTTCCATGCTTGCCAAATTCAAAACAAAAAACTACAGTAACCGTTTTTTTTTCGAAGATAGAAGAGAAATCGTCGCAAAGAAGCGAAATCTGAAAAAAAGAACCATTGGAAAATGTGTGTTCCTTCTCGTTGTGAGAACTGCGATCACGGACAACGACATTTTACTTCTACAATTTTCTCAATCATCACTGGAGCGAACCGCGGAGTCGGACTCGTCAAAAAAACGATTAAAAACGAAGAAAAAGGATGGAGGGGGTCATCTGGAGAACACTTATTGCCATGGATACCTGTTTGATACGAACCTGGTTAATGATAGGAAACTAATGATTTTGGGTGTGTGGGGTGCTCGCCGATTTATTTAACAAAATTTAAAACTTCAGGGTATCGTTGAGCATGCAAATAAATCAGATTATTATGACAACATGAAAAGTTAGGGGGAATGGGTGCTAAATAATTGGAGGTATAGATCCTGTGGTAGGGATCAGAATGCAATCACGTTAGTACATAGATAAGATTAGACTAGCTTGTGGGATGGGGCGGGGTGTTTAGAACAATTATCAATATCCCAAGTTATCATCGTTGTACGAGGAAGAAGCACCGTAGGAGCTGTCGTCGCCGGCTGGTGGAGCGGCACCACACGATGGAACGGCGCTCGGCCAATCGCAAACTGACAGTGCTGGATTGAAGACAGTGCCTGAGGGGCATCTCATCACTACTTTACGTCCCCACACACAGCGATAGAATACTGAGCAATTGTTGACGTCGGCGATGAAGGCTCCGTGTTCCGAGCACACTCCCTCTGTTCTTCCGTGACTCTCGCATCCGCTGACCTTCTGTGGGTAATCGCATTTGCCTGTCAACTCGTTGAAAGCAAGATTTGATGGGCATGATGCATGCTCAAACAGTTCTCCTCCGAAGCACTGAAAAAGACAAATTAAGTCACTGTATATTTCATTTAAAAATGTTACCTGAAGAATTGCGGAGCAGTCCTTCTTGTTTCCGTAGAGACCATCCGACTTTCCGTCACAGTATGCCGATTGTTCGTTGTTGTTGTAATAGCTCTTGACAGGTGCATTCTGTGGAGTACTGCACTCGGTAGCGGCTTCACGGGAAATACAGGTAGATTGGGTGTGGGAGAAGACTTGCTGTCCAGGGCAGTTCTCAAGCTTGGCAGCGCCATATATGCAGCGAACGTAGTTGCTACTGCATGCTCCCAAAGCGAAAACACCTTCTCCTTCGACATGAGCACATCGGCCGTCAACCTTCTTTGTTGTAGCAGGAGTTGTGGCGATGATCTGGAAAACAGAGGCATACACTAAAACATACGTGGATAACTTACATCCTTAATGGCGTCCCGAATAGCCTCCTTTCCACAAGCGATTCTGGCAACACATCTGTTCGAATTGGAATCGAAAAGCTTTCCAACTCTGCAGGACTTCTCGACGTAGCCGGTGGCAGTGCATTCCAAGTAGTTCTTCACACAGAAACCGGTGGAAGCACGGGATCCAGGTGTACACTTTTGTTCGTAGCCTGCGTCTTCCTCTTCCTCACTCTCGTCATCAGCACGGTTGTAGGAATCAGTGAAAGCTACAACAGTCGTGTCTTCTTGAGCAGGGGCATCCGAAGCTGGCTTCTCGTCTCCGTATGCTGCTGTGGTGATGTACTCATCAGATGGAGCAGTCTTTTCGTCACCATAAACAGTTGTGGTACTGACTTGGGTGGTAGTGGTGGAGAGAACATCTTCCAAAGTTACATAAGGCAGAGGTCGAACGAGTCCGGCATCTAAAAATATACATCAAGGATTGTTCTATTATCAGTTATAAAATACCTGTGGTAGTCTCTTCTTGATCACAAGCTTGTGATGGGATTTGGCTGAAAGCGCGACAGTTCTGAATTGATGGATCATAGCCTTGTCCCAATGGGCATGTGATCGAGTTGACAAGACGTCCGTAGGTGCAGACAATGAAGGATGAAGAGCAACCTTGACCATGAGTTCCGTCAGACAATCCAGTACAAGCGTCTACTGGCTTATCTTGATCGTCTTCCGAAACTGATACACGATATGGAGCAATAGAAGGAGCATATGTAGTTGGTTGATCTTCAGCGGGCTGAGTGGAGGTCTTATATGCAGAAGTGGTGGTTGAAGATGAATCATCTGATATCCCATAATTGTACCCGGATGTAGTGGATGGTAGGTCCTCTGATGGGTTGTATGGAGATCTATAGCCAGAGGTAGTGGAAGATGCATACTCAGAAGTTGTGGATCGTTGGTCGTCCGACAATCCGTATCCGATGGTTTGGTCCTGTCCTGGTGCGTTGGTTGAGGAGAAGCCAGATTCACCTGAAACATAGATTTGCCCGAGGTTCGAGATCTCAAACTCACATTCTGGAATCACATCTTGGAAGGTGCATGCCTCCGTGGCCTGATTGAAGTACAAGTTAGCAGAGCACAGTCTAACGATAGCAGCACCGTTTGAGCACTGAATGTACTTTTGAGAGCAACCCATCGCAAAGAGTCCGGAAGAAACATATGCGCAACGATCTCCAACTGGAGCACGAGTGGTGGATGGAGTATCGTCTGATGGTGTTCCATATGTATCGGTTGTTTGGTCATCTGCTGGCACAATGACGATCGGGGAGTAAGTAGTCGTTGCCTGGGCTCCACCTGAATAAAAAGTTAGCTGAAAACAACTGAGTTCATAAACTTACACTCTGTCACTTCATCTCTGAAACTACACTGTTGTTGGGGTTGGTTGAAGTACAATGATCCGCCGCATTGACGAACGATAGCGGCACCATTCGAGCATTGAATGTACTTTTGAGAACATCCGAGAGAGAACAGACCAGATGGCACAGATTGGCAACGATCTCCGACAGGAGTGGAAGTAGTCGTCGTTGCTGGTTGCTCGTTCCAGGACTGAGTTGTAGTGTAAGACTCGTAAGTGGAAGGAGCTTGAGTTGTGAAAGTGTCATCCCAAGACGAACCGTCAGAAGATTGAGTTGCAGCAGTAGCAGTCACAACAGGAGTAACGACTCCACAGGTTTCCGAGCAAGCGCGAAGAGCCTTGTTGAATGTCTCTCCAATTGGACAAGCCGCCATTCGGTTAACACCATTGCCAGAACAGTAAATGAACTGATCGAAGCAATCTCCG
This sequence comes from Caenorhabditis nigoni, assembly GCA_027920645.1. Taxonomy (NCBI): domain Eukaryota; kingdom Metazoa; phylum Nematoda; class Chromadorea; order Rhabditida; family Rhabditidae; genus Caenorhabditis; species Caenorhabditis nigoni. The sequence continues at coordinate 11,089,598 of CP115867.1, read as the reverse complement.
AAAGTGAGGAATGTTGGGGTTGTGTATGGCTGGCAATCTCTGTTTACTTGTTCTTGACGAGCGGTGATTTGGGTGTTCTGTTGTCCGTATCCGGATTGTTGTGGTCCATACGAGACAGAACGCTTTCTTCTCTCGGTAGATCCGAACAAGTCCTTTGGATCAAAGTTCTTGTCATCCTTGTAGCCATCTGGGTCTTCGCGTGGTCCCAAACTTCTCTTCGAGTGCCGATCTTCTGGGAAGACTCTCTGAATATCGGACTGAACAAATCTGGCCTTTGGTCCTTCGAACTCGTCGTCAAGGATGAAACGTTTGTTGCCCTCGACCTTTCTGGCTTCTCCATACCGAAGCTTTCCCATTTTTGCTCGACGGTAATCCTTGAACTGGTCGTCAAGAGCCGCACGTCCACGGAAGGCAGTAGAGAATGGAGAATCGATGGCTGCTAAAAATGTTAGTGAATAACCAGAATGACTCAGATTCAAACGTACGTCTGTAATAACCACGACGGTGTCCTCTTCCTCTGTGACGATCTCCTCCATGCCGGTAAGGATGGTGACGTGGAATGAAGAATGGGTTCTCAATAAGTGTGTTTCCGTATCCCTGGTTTCCATATCCTGGCTGTCTGTATGGTCCATAGTGGTACTTTGGTCTTCTGTCGAACTTTGGCTTCAGACGAACATTCTCATCAAATGGACTGACAATAGTATCGGATGGAGGTCCTCCGTAGGTGTTGTAGGTTGGGTTAGAAGGATAGGTGACTGGCTGGCACTGTGGAAGGTCGAAAACGCACAAAACGAGAGCTGACTCAAAGAGTGTGTTGACTGGACACTGCTTTGAGCGGACCGAGTTGTTCTGGCACCGATTGAAACGTGATGAGCACATTCCAAAGCTAGTGATTTGTCCTTCGTTGCAAACGATTGGAGCCTGAGTGGTGGTAGTGGGGACAGTGACGATTGGTGCTTGAGTAGTTGTGACATCATCGAAACCTGGTGTCGTTGTGTACACTGGCTCATCGTCTTGTGGAATAGGTGTGTACTCTGAAGTGGTTGTCGATGGAACATCAGCATCAGTGATTGGCACGTAGGCTTGAGTAGTAGTGATAACTGCCTCAGTGCAATCGTAATCACAAGCTTCTGAAAATAAGAAAAATGATTACCATTAACTAATTATAGCTCCTTACGTTGACTGGGGTTGAAAACGGTTTCCTGTGGACAGTATCTTCTGAACACTACGCCATTGTTGCAGGTGTAGAAGACATCGGAGCAGCCATCGGCGTAGTTTCCGTTCTCCAGACCATTGCAGTCAAAGTCGATTGGCTCTTCGGTGGTTGCCTCAGGCTCGTAGTAGCCTTCAGTCTCGCCAGATCCCTCCTCGTAACCCTCATCATCGTCTTCGTTTCTGTACACAACTGGAGAAGAAGTGGTGGCGTCCTCTTCAACGTCATCGCAAGATTCCTGGCATTCTCGAGTCTTTCCGTGGAAAACCAAGTCATCGGGACAGTACATCAGATAGGCTTGTCCTGATACACAATTGACAAACTGGTTTACGCAGCCGATCGAGTAAAGTCCGTCTTGTTTCGATGAACAGTCGAATCTATCGTATGAGTCTTCTTCGGTGTCGTCCGCCAGTTGGCATTCTGGAGAGTCCTCGATTGGAACGCATCCATCCTCGTAGAAAACGTAGCCATCGCTACATGTCGCTGCTTGTCGGATTCCATTGACACATATGGAATACTGAAAAAACGGGTTATAGGAATCCAATAAACTTCAAGCTGTACCTCTCGACTGCAAGAGCTTCCTGCGATGCTTCCATTGTAATATGCTGGGCATTCTGGTGTTGATGAGTATTGGGATTGCAAACTGTTCGTCACTAAAAGGAAGGAACTATTTGAAAGTAGGTGGAGAAGCATAAACTTACAAAATGTTAGTAATACTAGCGACACGGCGGCTAGCTTTGGCCCCATCGCCTGAAAATAGGAAATTTGAAGGGAAATAATCGGGAAATTAGTTGAGAAATCGGACAAAAATTGTGAGCAGAAATGATAAAATAAGTGGTTTTGAAGGGGAAATGGACAAAAAAACAGGGAGACGGATGGCGCAAGAAGGCTCTGGAATGACGATCGAGAAGAAAACCTCTGAAATTCCGCGCCAGTAACACGAATTGTTACCGCCAGCGCCGGAAACGGAAGATCAAAAATTCTAGAATTAAAAACAAATTAAATTTAGGTCTAATCGTCGCAAAATCAACAGAACATTAGGATAATCTGAAAAAAATGACGAAAAAAAAACAGAAAAAACTCGTTCCCCGGCCTAAAATTGAATTTATAGCGCGCGGGCTACTGTAACTACTGTAAGCGTTGCGAAACTCAATGGCTTTTTCGAGTAATGTTCCTTTAAAAATTCGTTTTTTTTGTTGTTTTTTTCGCTATTTTTTGCAGAAAAAAAGAGTTTTTAGTGAATAGAAAAGTTTTTTTTGCCGAACAATGTATCCTCTGAGGGAAACAAAAAACCTTCCGATATATTTAATTCTGAAAATAAAGTATTTCTACGGGCCTCGAGCGGAATTGCTTTTTTTTGCGTTTTCGACATCTGTATGCTGAATATTCAAAAAATGTCTCAGCTTTTGTGATGGGAAAGTGGGATTTCAACTTTTAAAATTGAATGCTGAAAAATTCCAAAGTTTTTGAAATCGGAATTGTCCGAAATTTCGAAGTTTTGAAATTCGGAATTTTCGTTTTTTCGAGAAGGCCATTCCGAACATTTCTGCCAAGCCATTCGGTGTTGTTTCTCGAATGCATTCCTAATTTTTTCAACTTCACCATGGAAAGATGTTTAATTTTTATTATAAATCAGAACAGCAGTAGCCTAATAATCTAAAAAAAGAAGGACTGAATGGATTGATTATTCTAGTACAATAAATATTATGCAGACTTGTGAAAAACGTTTGGGTGATTAGAACTTTGGAAAATAGGGTAGCGAAGGCTTAAGAAGCTGGCAGCTAGAAAAAAAAGAATTGAACATTTAATAAAACAATTTTGGGAATATTAATTGAAAGGAAAGAAAGCAGCGGGTGGGATCGGAAAGTGAAAAAGTAAACGGCAGTATAGAAAAAAAAACAATGATTTTGAAAACATAGAAAACAAGGAAAGAAGCAAGAAAACAACAGGGAAAAATTAAAGCTTTTTGGCTAGAAGAAAGAATAAAAAAGAGAATAAATACCTGGTGTGGGAAACGAGGGGAATGACAAAAATGAAGATTCAAACACAAATGCAACCAAAAATGGAAAATAAAAACTATTTAGAAAGCAAAAGAGACCAGAAGAAGAGAGATTCAAAACAAAAATATTGTCGTTGTCGAGATTCAGTAACGACGTTTATCTTCATCAAAGTCCATGTCACCGGAGAATCCGTCGTCGTCCAGTTCGTCATCTATCGATCCGCCATTTTTTACATGATTCAGGAGTCTGGTGTTCACTTCGAAGATGAGTCCTTTGTACTTTTCTGGCACACATTTACCACAAAAACCACCACATCGACCCACCACTTTGGCGTTATTCTGTAAAAATTTAAAAAATGTTGAAATCCGAACCATTACCTAAAGAACTCACATAGTAGCGGTCAATTCTAGAGGATGTACGGTGTCCCTGATCTTCCCAATTCAAGTCATCAACTAGTTTGAGTCCAGCCTTCTTCAAATCAATCGAAAATTGTCCTTGTGGACACTCTTTCATACTGTAGCAGTCACCAGCTGTACCGTATGGAACGTGGACTCCATACTCTCGTTGAGCGAAAGTATAATCGGAAACTGAAAGAAAAACAGTACATGGAATATAAACGGAATTATAAGGTGCTTACGATGAAATTTCCGATTCAACAAATCGATTCGAACTTTGCTGAATCTCGTCAATCCAGCACTCGCATCACCGACGTCCGAACAGTGACATGAATCGTTTCTGTCTCCATTGAATGGACAAGTATGTGGGTAGATCAGTCTGAAAAAAAACCCATTTATGCTTCTTTCTGAATTCATCAAATCTCTCACTTCTTTCCGTAAACTTCAGCGAAATTTGTTCTTGGATTCACATTCAAATATGCTTTTGGAATGGTTGAATTCATCTGATGACAATAAACTTCAATCGTGAATCCATCAAGAAGAACAGTGTAGTTTCCGTCTCTAGCCTTTCCACTCAATGATTTGAGTTCTTGACAAGTGGATGGAAGACCTGAAAATAACTAGTGGAACCTATCCAATATTCTCAGATCTACTTACAATTTCTTTCGAAACAATACTGGGTACGACGTGGTTTCTTTGTGGTACACTTGACTCGTTCCACTCGACGACCATCATTGGCCACACACTTAACACGACGACGTCTGATACCTTGTCCACAGTTCTTTGAACATTCTCCCCATGGACCAAAACTCCATTTGAACTCAGAATCACATGGATTGAGTTCACATACTTGGGATTCAATTGGTTTTGGGAACATTTCACACTTTTCTTTTGGAACTGCTGGCTCATCTTCCAACATGAAAATGATAGGAACTGTCGTATTGAAGTTATCTTTTCGACGACATCTGACATCTCTTGTTTGAACTCCTTCTCCACAGGACTTTGAGCACTAAAAGAGCTAATCAATTCAAGAATCCCAAAAGCGAAACTCACAGTTTGCCAATCCCCTGGAACCCACTCATATGGACAATTTGATGTATCACACTCCCTGACTGAAATCGGTGCTCGAGACATATCACACATTCTCGGAGCAGCCCGTTTTCCAGAAGTGCTCACGCAGTGCACCCGACGAGTTTGCTTTTGTCCCCGAGCACACTCATCTTTGCACTGAAAAATATATCAATCCTTTTAAGATCTTTGCAGAACAACAATCAGGGAGGAAAATATAGAATCTGGATAGAGAATCTAAAGGGTCACCAGCACAATATATGTGACACGATTCTTACCAAATCCACTTGAAAACGAATGATGGTGCCTGAACGCGAGCGATTAGGTTTGATATACTAGGATCGCGCATAACACAACGATTGATCTCAAACAAACCTTGCTCCATGGAGTTATATTCCATTTGTAAGCAGGACAAGCCACTGGGAAGCAATTGGCCACCGAATGCAATTTGGCTTTCGCATTACATTCAGAATCAGCCACGTGGTTTTTCCTTCCTCGGTAGCATTGAACATCTCGTCGACGGACACCTCGTCCACATGTTACAGAACACTGAAAATTAATCAAGATCCGTTGACGAAGTCTGAGATTACGATACATACCGAACTCCATGCGGTAGCCTTCCATTTCGGACAATGCTTGGTTCGACAGCGAATTTCTTCCACCGGTTTTTTGGTTTGATCACATTCAGTACTGGCGATCGTTACGTTCAGAGATGGATTGACACATTCAACCACTCTTCGTTTTGTTCCACGACCGCATTTGGCAGAACACTGGAAATGGATTGGTTAGATATTTTCGGGATGGAACTCGACTTCAATTTTAGTCTAGTCTTCATTTTTGATTTCAAATTAAATAGTAATTTCTGGTTGAAAAATCTGGTATGTGACTTAGCTTTTTTGTAAATGCTGTCCCATCAGTCATTGTTTTTTCATCATTACAAGAGCACACTATCACAAAATATCTTGTGTAAGAGATACTGTAAGATGCCCTCTATTCAAATACCGTAAACGCGATAATAGACTGTCACCCAAAATTTCATCTTTGAGCTCATATATCTCATTCCCTGCAATAGATATCAAAAACTGATAAACCGACAAAATGTTTTCGATATTTTGATAAAAATTGTAACAGTTGACTAGTATTTGGTATCTTTTAAAAGAAATGAGATATATAGTCTCAAAGTTAACGGTTTGGGTAGCACCCTATTAGGTTTCTTCATCATACCGTAACAAACATTTTTTAGTTCGGAAATGTTTCCCGTTATCCCTAGCAAAAACCATGATACATGAATATCCAAGTTTTGGAATGAGGTCCTGGTCTATCATAATACATACAGTACGCTACAATAATCCAAAATCATGCAACTACTGTAAACACTCTAATAGAGCGGAACCCAAGCTTTCAAATTTGACTCAATATATCTTGGTTCATGTAGAAGATATCAAAAAGTTGTCAACTGATTGAATGTTGGTGATATTATGATAAACATTTTGTCAGTTGATCGCTTTTTGACATCTTACACAGGAAACGAGATATATGTGCTCAAAGTTGACGGTTTGAATAGCCTTCTATTGGAGAGTTTACGGTAACTCCACTAAATCTACAGAATTCTAATCTACTTATAGACACAAATGGCAACCAAAAATTGCAGTGAAATGAAAAATTGAAAAGTGCTGCTGTGCAAAAAGCCTCACCTATATATATTCACAACCTCACTTTGAAACGGACAATTGAGCAAATCATGCAACACGTAGAAAGAAGCGACATAGATAGAGACACATTTATTTGGATTTTCATATGCTTGTGTGGTTTTTTTTTGGAAAGGCAAAGATCATAAGAACATAGAGAGAAGAAGAAAACAACTGAAATCTGTGGCATTCTTTTGAGAAAGAAAACATAATGGGAAATAATTGAACTGTTTTTGGGGAACTTCTTTGAAGCAGCAGTGAAAAAATAGTTTTTTTTTGAAAGTTGAAAATGATATAACCCGTAATTGAAATGAAAACAAAAAAGAACGACAACGACATTGAAAAAGCGAAGAAAACATGCAAAAAAGGACATGGACATGGCACATAAAGACACAGAAAACAAAGACAGACTAGACCTTATTCACTTGATACGTATAATAATTGTTATTACGATAATAGGTTTTTGGCCGATTCCTCCTCGTCTTCTTTCGACGACGTGGAGGAGGTGGCAAAAGCGAAGTAGACGAAGAAGAAGAAGATGGGTGAGAATTGATATGATTAACTCTGTTGTTACGTACCGCGCTCCATGCTGACGATTGCCAGGAGACGACGGGCGGAAGGATAGGAAGCAAAGAAGCAGAAGCGGAAGACGTCGAATCGGAAGAGATAGACGACGAAGATGTCTTGTTAATTGGACGAGAACGACATGGTGGCATTTCACAATCTCTTTGTTCTCGTGGTTTCACTTCGGAACACTCGGTATCATCTTGTTTTCGACCGGAAAGCACGTCTTCACACCAGATTCTACGACGTTGGACACCTCCTCCACAAGATACGGAGCACTGGAAGCTTGTATTAGAACAATTAAAAGGGATAAAAAACTTACATGAGTCCATGGAGAAATCTGCCAAGAATTATTAGTGAGCGGAGGACAAAGTTCTTCGTTGCACTTATCGAACATCTTGGGTTTTCGAGTTTCATCACAAGAAGCAGAAGTGCAGGACACACTGCGACGACGCCATCCGCCACCACAGGATGCAGAACACTAGAAGAATGATTTAATTAAACAGTTATAGAAAAAATAAATCTCACTTTTGACCAATCTCCAATAATCCAGGATCCAATATGCTCTTCTCCTTTTGGACATGGTTCCAGACGACAGTTTCTGGTACTTGTCGGTCTTTTCTGAACGTCACAATCCGTATCTCTTAATATCGTTTTTCCGCTGTCTTCTGCACTGACACACGATACATTTCTACTCTGTTGGACATGGGTTCCACATGTGGCTGGACAATCCTCCCATTCTCCTGACTTCCAGAATGAGCAATCACGCAGGTGACAGTTTCGTGTTGAGACTTCTTTCTCCAAATGGCTACAGTACTCATCAGGTAGATCACGAACATGATCTCTGCATTTGAGAAGGCGACGTTGAGTTCCGTTTCCACACGTGGCAGAGCAAGCTGTCCATGGTCCGGTTGCCCATCGAATTGGAGGAACGTCTGCTTGAAGTTTCTGAAGAACTCTTGGTCCTTCACATGTATCCTTCTCACAGCTCTTCTTTTCTCGGGGTCGTGTATTCTGAAGGTTCAGATTTTCAGAAAATACAAATGAAGATCTTTGACTCACTCTATCACAGAAGTATTCATCAACAACATTTCCTTCGGATCCACGGATACATGACACACTTCTTGTCTGAATTCCAGATCCACAAGTGACTGAACATGGGGACCAATGACTTGGTTTCCACGATGTGCAGGGAAGAAGATGACAAGTTTGACGGGTCTCTGGCAATTTCGAATCTCCACAGAATGAGGAATCAACTGATTGGTCGCGATAAATGCATTCGATAGTTCGTTCACGATGACCGATTCCACAGGAGACGGAGCACTGAAAGGAATAGTTGTATTCAGTTTAAATTATAAGTATAACTTACGGCACTCCAGTCAGTGGTTCTCCAGAATGGACATGTTCCTAGATTACACGTTTGATGAGAAGCAGGACGATCAGAAGCAGGTCCACAAAGAGAGATATCAACTTCGGTTCCATTTCCAGCAACACAAGAAACTCTTCTTGATGACCATCCATCTTCACAAGATACACTACATTGAGACCATTCTCCAAGTTTATATTTGGGACATGGCTCTCTGTGACATTGTTTCGTAAGAATCTTTTCCATTTTGTTGCATCGATGTTCCTGGAGAACTGATCCATGACGATCTGTACAGTTGGCATCTCGATACTGTACTCCATCTCCACATTTCACTGAACATTCTGACCAAACTCCGAATTGCCACCAAGTGCACGCATGTTCGTTGCATGCTTCGTGGGTATGGGCTGGTCCGCATCTAGAGTTGTGAGTCTCTCGATCGGCGGCATCCAAACACTGAGCGTGTCGCATTCTGACTCCCCCATCACAACTTCTGGAGCATTCTGACCAGTGACCGTATACCCATCTTGGACATGGAATCCTGTTGCATTCTCTTTCGGTTCCTTCCTTCTGTTCTCTTCCACAAAGCGATTCATCAACTCGTCGGTTCGATCCATCCACGCAATACGATTTTCGGTGCATTTTTCCATTGGAACCACACGTTTCCGAGCAAGTCGTCCATTCTCCGTAACTCCACCTTCTGCCAGAACAATCAACATAACAACTTGTGATTTCTGCGGGTTTTGTGTTTCGATCACAAAGATGTTCGGAAACTGGAGTTTGCCGATCTCCTTCCATTTTGACACAGGAAACTCGTTGACGTTTCTGACCAGATCCACACTTCGCGTTACATGTAGAAACGTCTTCCGTCATCCATCTGAAAAAAATAATAGTGAAGATAAGCACGTTTGAAATTGAGCATACCTTGTGGAGCAGTCGATATTGCACATTCTGGTTGCTTGTTTCGGTTTGAGAACATTCTGACAGTTTCTATCGTGACTCTGTCGATGAGTTGACATATCCACACACATCAGCTTCTGAGTTTGTTGTCCACGACAAGCTCTGTCACAATCAGACCACGATTCGGTAGGTCTCCATAGATACAATGCACTGGAAATCGGCCGAACAACTGCGTTGGGCACAGCAGCAGTCATATATTCATAAGAGATATCAGGTGGATGACTTCCAACGGAAAGAACATGAACATAGATGTCACTTCGAATTGGTCCAGTTCCATTGATTCGTTCAATCACCGCGTCAGATCCGGAATATTCGAGAACAGTATCTTGGAATGCAATTTGTTGACGAGCCAAAGAAACTTGGAAGTGTCCGTTGAGAAGGAATTCTCCATTAGCAGCACGGAGGGAGAGATAGTTATCATCTTCCTTCATGTTATTGTATCCCTTTTGTCGGATATCAATGTTAGCTGATCCTGCTGGGATCTTCATGACTTCATTGTATCCGAAGGTTCCTTGCTCATTGAATGTTCCTTTAACAACCTTGCAAGACGAATCGTTACCACCACAAACTCCACACTTGTCTCTTCGGAGAGTCGAATGAAGTTGATGATCACATCCTGAAACAAATAATTTTGAGTTTAATTTCAACAAAAAAGCAGTTTTACCTGCTGGCATGCAAGCTCCAGCTACACAGATATCATCCCCATTCCGATCACATGGAGTTCCATCGACAACTTTATCCTTGAGCAGGTAGAATGCTGCAGATCCACTCAATCTACAGTACAGTTTGCAGCGTTCATTGGGAGCGACATTGGCATATTTCGGAACCCATATCGTGTTTGTAGAAGCGACTCCTTGAATTCCAATGTCTTTGTTGTTGAATTCAGCACATTGAAGTTCTCGGTACGGTTGAGTATCCCATGGACATTCTTGAGTGTTACATGACCGATATCTTTCTCGTTGGCCAACACAATACTTTCCACCATTACGAGGTCTGAAATAATGGATTGGAAAAAGCGAATGGTGAGAAGCTAGAAGCCCTGAAAACTAGCTTTGGGTGCTCTATTCTCAAGTTTGGGTGTATATAGCTATCATGATTTAAGAAGCTTGGTAGAATTTTCGAAGCGGCCCAGAAAGCCCGAAAAGCAGATACGGACAAACATGAAAGGTGCTTTGGTATATATCCTTTTTTACCTTGATGGATCGTTTGACCTCCTAGAATCGATCTCATTATCTTCTCTGAATTCACAATTTGGTCTATACATTACCAACTCCCAATTTTCCCAAAAACTCACTTTGGACTGTCACAATCTCGCAACGCCTTCTGAACACCACCGCCACAAGTCCGACTACAAGTTCCCCAATCCATCCAATCTCCCCATTGACCATCAACTTTGGTGAGAGATTCGGCTGCAAGACGGACGCAGGCTCCATGATGACAAAACTGGAAATCAAGGAAGGTAAATATGAGCAATATAAAAAGCCCTCACCATATTCCTCGACTCGTCGCATGGCGTTCCGTCGGCCCATGGCATATGCTGAGTTCGACACCCCATCTGGCTTCCGTAGAATGTAGCACACCAAAGACGGCGGCATGTCGGCTGAAATTTAAATGTCAGCTAAACGATCAACAATACAGTAGCCCTACCATATAAGGGCACAACTCTGAAGCAGGTCCGAAGACGAACTTGCACTGTTGATGGGCATCGTACTTTTTTCCAGGTTCATCCCGTACAAACACATCTTCGTAATAGCGACGTTCGACCGGTTGATCGAATAGACACTGGGTTTGACCTCGATTGTTTCTGGAAACTGGAACTATGTAGGGGTCTCAGATTTAGAATACGTACTCGAGGAATCGTTCGAGCATTCCAGCTGAACAAGGTGACCAGCTCCATGGATGCGTGTTATATTCCAGTGTGGGTGCCATGATATGGAAGTTGTTCTGAATAAATCCCAATTATTTCATTGTCTCATATTCATCTACCGTACCTTGTTAACCTGCATATAACTAGAGCACTTTCGTTCGTCATCATGAGGTATTGAAAAGACGTGACCTAGTTCGTGAGCAATAGTAAATGCAGCACTCAATCCGTTGTCTTCGATGATAGCACAACTTTTTTGTAGATCACACATCGTTCCCAGTTCAGCAAGTCCCAAGGTATCGCACTTTCCCTGTGATCTACAGATATCTTTTCGTGTCAAGAGAATCGCCACATCATGATGCTGAACACTCGAATCATCTGGATCGTTGTAGTACTGTTGCCATTTGCAAAAGTCTTGAAGTGTTTGCTGAGCATTCTGAGTGATCCGTGGACCAGCGTTCTCCGTTTTCAGCACGATCAACTTGACGACAACGACATTGATAGAAGCTTTGAGAGACTGATGACGATAGATTGAGGCAACTGTAGAGAAGAGAGTGAGAACGTAGTCTTCCAGTGATCTTCCATGGTATTCATACATCTTGGTGTCAGCCACCACAAGTACTTCCACGTAGTGATCCCATGAATTCGCTGCTCTTCGTGAACGCGCTTTTCGCTCTGAAAATTTTTCTTCTCAAAATTCTGAATATCCCGAAGTGCCAAAAATCATTTTCTCTGATTGGCGGCGCATTCGACCACACTCTAACTATCACCCATTATCTTCCTTTGCTCGTTTACTCCGTTTAACTACCATTATCCATTGGTGCCCAGGATCCTATAGTTTGCGTGTGTTAGGGTGTTTTAATGGGCTATTACACACACCCGATGGGAGCAGAAGCAGCTAATATTTGAGGTCTACTCTCTGGGAGCGCATCAAAAACTTTTTTATGTCTTCTAGTTAGTAACGAATCCAGAATCTGACTCCAGATGGCAAAGAATGCATATCCGCCTACTCAAAAAAAAAAGTGTCGTTTCCGAACTGATTGTTTCGTGTGTTTGTTCTCTATTTTTCTTCTTCCCGGACGTATACGCAACACAAAACCGTTTGCGGGGACGTACACAAAACGTAAACGTTCTGCTACTGCTGCGCAATCTTTTTTCTTTTTTCTCTATCTCTCCGTACGTGCTTCTTCTCCATAAATCATCATTCCATTCTCTCTCTCATACAAGCTCAACTCCCAATGAGTTCTTGTGTCTTCTCTGACCTTTACACGTCGACGGGGAGCAGCTCTCGAGCAGACACTCGAGCGCCAGTTTCAAAAAAAAGAGAACGAACTATCTTTTGGGGATTTTGAAAAACTAGGCATGACACATGAAAACAAGCTAGAAGGCCCCTTACCAACGACATCTTCCCACTTGTCTTGCCACGTGGCAACCGTCGTATCCGTATCGTTGACACTGGTGGAATTGAGATGGTCGAATGATTTGAAGTGCATCGGATCAAACTTTCTGACGAGATGTTGTCTATGTCGACCTGCTCCGTCATCTGGAATATCTCATTAAAATCTGAATTTGTTTTTATTGAATACCTGTTCCGTTTCCACTAATGATCGGCTCAACTGTATGGATTCCACTGGGCAAAGCGAGCATTCCGTACTGAAATTGGACGTTTTGAGATTTCACACAAATACAAACTAGAAATTTACCAATCCGTCATCGGAGTCACACAAATTGACGATGCTATGCTGGTGGACACCTTTGACGTGAGCACGGTAGATGCAATCGGGATCTGTTCGGCCCATTCCACCTCGTACTTCCTCCTCCGAGTCCAGATAGAGGACCATCGGTTGGTAGTTCGAGTTGGCAAAGTGGGGTACACTTCTGAAAAAGGGAGTTGATGTAAAAGTTACTTCAGAATTCATACTTGTTATGTGAGTCTGGAATTTGATTCCATCTGTGCAAATGGACAATATAGACGGCATCATCGGATCGTAATCGTAGATGACATGCGTGTCCACAGTCTTTGGCGACTCCATGTAGTCTGGGTCCTGATGTTCGGACATCTCGTTTTCCACGTCGTCCATATGAATCTCTTCGGACGATGTGATGAGAGTCGATGATGTGGATTCCCGCATCGTGACGCCATCGAGAATGATGCACTGGCACGCCTGAAAAATGGTTCGAATAGATTTGGACTACCGGATTGCAACCATACCCGAGTACTTGGCCCTGGAGAACAGCACATCTGGTGAAGATCGTGTTGTCGAGCCACTCCCTGCTGAAAAAACGAAAATATTGAAAAATCTGAAACTTAATTTAAAAAACGAACATTGCAACGCATATACGAGGCAGACGACGAGGAGTAGGAGAGCGGCGACGAAAGGCTGCAGCAGATGGAATGAGCCGCCGATGGAGCGCATACCAACAGCTCCGTGATGATGATTATGATGGAGGTTTGAAGAAGGAGAAGAAGTTAGAAGAAGCAGGAAGACTCCGATGAAGTGCGTCGTCCGTCTCTTCTGTACCTTCCAAACACTACCTACTAACGGTAGAGAAAGTGGACGAAGGTTCTGCGACTATTGTACTTCTGGAGTTGTTGCTTCGATGGTTATCCGAGTTTGTGACGTCGTCAAGTTGAAGAATGAATAGAGGAGATTGTAGAAGGAGCACTTGAGATGGGGAACAGAGCATCACAGTCTTAAAATGTATAACGCTTTGAATATACCGTAAGACTATAATAGAGTGTCATTTATACCATCAACGTTGAGCCCATATATCTCATTCCGTGTGAAAGATATTGTAAGGTGATCAACTGATAAAATGTTACCCATAACATCAAAAATATTTGTCAGTTGACAACTTTTTTATATCTTTGACAGGAATTAAGGAAAATTGGCTCAAATTTGAAAGTTCGATTTTTCGGTAAAATCAAGATTGTAACTCACAAATCGCATTTAGTTTTAAACCATAGCTACACTGTTAAAAAATACTAGTATACCAATATATCAAGCAATACATTATGTCTTGGTTCTCTCAAATCCTATAAATCAAAATCCAACTGACCACCACTACCAGTAGTTGTTGTACTACATATAAATATTTCAAAAAAAAAGTCATTTCTCATCAAACGAACCTCATAAAAATCAGCTTTAAACGGGCACAATTTCAATAAACTCTGTGTGCTCTCTTGCTCCTTTTTGTCCTTTTCTTCTTCTTATTATTCTTCGTCTAGTTGTTCGTCTCTCTCCGTTCTTGACGAAATCTGTAAATTGTTTTCACTCATCATTTTTGATTTATATGAATGCGTGTCGGCTCTCTCGGTGGAGCTATTTACAGGGTGCGGCAAAAGTATGGTAACAAAAGTTTGACGCAAGCTGGCGCGCGCTGTCTCAGTTTTCATGTCTTGGTTTTATGTTTTTATTGTTCCCTGTTTCTTTATTAGTATACGTGAGAAGTTTCGTATTCCTATCTAAATTTTTACAAAAATGGCACCGCTTTCTGTAGACCTACTTTGCTTTTTTCATGTTTTTGGCCGATTCTTGTGAGCAAGCAACTGAGCCAGGAATACTATTAATAGTGAAAATCATGCTTTCAAAGTTACGGTGCCATACAGCTCGCAATATTAGACTACCCAAAAACATGTAAAATCTGCTCATACAGAAAAACATGTTCGGCAGGAAGTGCCAAAACCAGCTGATCCAACTTGATCCCCCATAAAAGATGGCATGTCTCGAGTCAGGTCACAATCCGATGGGGATTTCAGTATGCGGAACTTTTAAAGCACGTGTTCAAGTTTATTTTCACATATTTTTGGGTGCTCTCAGATTTTTTTTACCTGCGGAACGGCACAATTTTACTAAAGACCACCCCCGTGCCACAGTAGACGCTACCCGAAGATGTTGAGCTCCGCCATCAGAAACAGAGCAACCAGAAACAAACAAATGTAATCAACGTTTGTTACACATCTCTTTGATAAAGTCCTGTTAAAATTTGAAGATAATTCGACTATTTTTCGAGAAGTTATGACGTCTTCTTTTTGTTACCATACTTTTGCCGCACCCTGTAGTTTCGGAAGCTCTCACTCCCCCTAATAGTTCCATAGTACTAAATCAAAACAAGGAAGAAGCGAGAAGGTGTCATAAACTACTGATAACAATCATTTGCAGGTGGAACAAGAGAGATTTAGAGAAGAAGGAAAAGCAGCAAAAAAAGAAATAAATAAAGTAGCCAATGTAGGGAACAGGACCAATGTTGATGTGTATCCGAAGGGATCCGTTTTGTGTAGTGATGGTAGTAAACACTTGAGAAAAGAAGGGAACTTCCACCCCCGACAGGAGCCCAATTGATGATAGAAAAAAGAAATAGATGAAGGAGAAGGAGGACCTACTAATGATCTGATTGAGATTTACTGATAAGAGGAGTACAACATGCAAAAAAAAGAAAACGAAGAAGAACATAGAAATATTGAACTGATGATCGCAGGGAACTTTTCGGAAGATCACGGATTGAAAAGATCTGTTGCAGAGCTTCTCACTATGTAATACAAAAAACTATTTGAATCTAGTTGACAACTATAGTAGGAGAATTTAATTTTTGGAGCCGAAATACAGTAAGACACAGTAACCAGGGTTAGACTTTTATACAGTAACTGCTCTTATAGAAGCCTACCCTATACGTAAACTTTGAGCTAAATTATCTTGGTTCCTATAAGAGATATAAAAAATTTGTCAATTAATCAAATATAGGTTGTATTATGACAAACGTTTTATCAGTTGGCAACTTTTTGATATCTTTTCGGCAACTTTATGATATCAAAGAGCTGAGATATTTGAGATCAAAGTGCGCCTATATGAGTGAGCCTCTATTAGAGCATTTACGATAGAATTTTGCAACTTCTTACTATTCGGAACTTATTACCAAAGAACGACTGACATTCTGAGATCCCACCTTTTTGACCTCTCACTCTCAAAAACGTGCAATTGACAAGTTCAGTGAGAAGAACAAGAAGAAGAAGAAGGAACGGAGGCAAAAAGTAAACAAAAACCGAGATAGTTCATTCATTCGGGTTCTTTCGAGAAAGAAACACTTAAAAGTTGCACATGGAACTTCTGGGACATTCTTCTACATAACGAATGAACTCATCCCACTCCACTCCATCTCTCAATACACACAAAAATCAAAAAGGACGGAAATTAGGAGCAGATGTGGTGAAAGGGTGGAGCCATTTGGGAAAGAAGAGAGCTAGAATTTAGAATTCTCAAAAGTTTAGATTTGAGAGAAAATCTTCAGAGGTGTTTTTTGCAGGACGTTTTTTCAAACTTTTAAAGAAGAGTCTGAATTTGCTAAATCAAAAAAGAGACAAGTATCGAAGTTTGTCTATCATATCAAATAGAAAACAAGGTGACCAAACAAGAGATGGTGATGTCAAAAAGTTTTTGGATTGGAGCCAAAAAAGGGAACACAAAACACAAAACATTCATACCGTGTGCTGGGAAAGTGCTCCTCATGGATTGAAAGTTTTCAGTTTTGTTGATATTATGATTATTTATTTGGCACCCAGCCAACCAGTCTGTTGGATTGACCTAGTAAAAAGAGGGAGGAGCCTAAGAGAGAAAGTAAGACGAAGCGACGCAGACATGTTGGGTAAGAGAGGTAAAAGGAAGTGATACTAACCTATAGAAAGCGGAGAAAAAACCAGAGAGAGGACGATAAGAGATAAAAGATTCAGAGAGTGTGCTCTTCTCGGCGAGAGCATATTCTCCTTCTTCTTTGAGGGGACCTGGGGCAACTGACGCAATTGAAACATGGTCGAGCGATCGGCGGGAAGACAAAACGTGAAGAAGGATGGGCAAGAAAAAAGAGCAAGAGAAATGGCACCCCGTGTGGAACATGATGATGATGATTGAGAGTGAAAAAATGGAGAGATTTTGGTGAGATGGTAGATTTTGAATGTTGTAAAAAAATAGGTTCGAACATTTTAAAATACTTTCCCCCAGGGGTGGTCTTAAGGATTTGAAACTTTCTGATGGATGTCTTCAGATACTCCTGAGATCAATGAGATCAAAAAGCTATTTTTCCTATACAGTACCGGTCCAAAAAATGTTTTTAAAATGTATTTTTCGTTTGATTTCCGGCCACTTTGAAGATTTGGTTACAGTAAACACTCTAATAAAGCGTCTCCTTAACTTTCAACATAGATCAAATTTATCTCGGTTCCTGTTAAAAATATCAAATAGTAGTCAACTGATAAAATATTTTTGAAATTATGATAAACATTTTGTCAGTTAATTACTTTCAGATATCTTTCACAGGAAACAAGATAAATATGTTCAAAGTTAACGGTTTGGATAGCCTTCTATTAGAGTGTAGTAGTTTTCAAACTGAAACCGTGAAAATACATCTGTCTTTCAGAAATCGGCAATTAGCTGAAAAAAACAAGAAGATTCCAAAAAAATTCTGTGAATGCAAACTTTTCAATCTAGGTCTGTTTTATACTCTCCAAAAATTTCAGGCTCCAGATTCTTGAAAATCCTCAGAATGGCCGCAAATTAACGGAAAAATATGTTTTTGTATATCTTATTGACCGACACTGTATCCAAAGAAAAGTTTTTTAACCTCAAGCCAAAATGCAAATAAATTCTTAGATTAGAGTATTTGGATTCTACAGATCTCTCATCTGATTGCGGATGGATTAATAGTATTAGTATGAGTTTCTACCGAACACTAAACAAATAAAGTTCTTCTTTAGGAGATTCCTTCCATTTTATGCCCCCCCCCCCATAACTACAGTAATCCTTCTTCAATGACCCGCGACTGCCAAACTAACTTAACGTCAAATTTTCTCTTGAGTAACAATAAAAAAACAGCAAGTAAAAACTCGAATAGAGGGAATACCACATAAAATTGGTGACATGCATGATAAATTACTTTCGGGTTTCCGGTTTTTCAGGTAAAAAAAAACAAATTTCAGAGAAAAGAGGAAAAAGAAGTTGATGATGATACGGTATGACTTTTACTTACCTGACTAATAGTGTGTAGATTTAGGTAGATTATAAAAGAAAGGGAAGTTGTTGAATTTGAGAAGTTGAATCGAATTTCACGATGTCTGAAAATAAAAATTCCGATGATAGATGCACATGAAAAAGATAAATATACAAGAATTTTGAAGAGACTAGAGATTGGTTTTGCGGTGGCGAAGAAACCCCACACATTTTTTTCGTCTATGTTATCTCTAATTTTGTCTCTCCCCTCAAAAACCGTTCTCTATTTACTGTCCAGAAGAATGAAGAAAAAGTGGAAAAAGTGCGCGGGAAAATCTAAGAGAGGGAGAGAGAGAGAGGAAGGAAAAGCTCAGTGGTTTTGCAAAACTTTTTCGGGCAATAATCCGCCGGCGAGTACTACGAGAAGCACACACGAGTAAGCAAAAAATGACTGTCGAGTTGGGTTAAAAATTTTTGGTTCAAAATTTTTGGGCTCTTTGGTTTCAGAGGGACCTTTTGGGTTCAGGGCTCAAGTTTCGGAAAGATTTGTCTAAAAAAAAGTGTGGCCCACTGGGAACGGGTTTGGTAAAAACTTAGTTTAAAACCTTCAAAAATGTTCAAAAATCTTGAAAACTGAAAAGCAGCACTTTAATCACCAATAACAGATTGACTCAACTCAATTTGAAGGTTTAGATTATAGAACTTCCATCTACAGTATCCCTACTAAACAAAACTACAGTGCTCAGCAAATTTTTGGCAGTCTAAGGCACCGTGCTCCTAGCTCCCAGGAACATGTGCCAAAAATCACAAATTAATTAAATGACTCAATTAAAACTCAAGTTACAAATTATAGAACTTATCCATCTACAGTATCCCTACTACATAGAACTACAGCTTTTTGAATCAAAGCTCTCTCCACCAAAAAGAACCAAGAAGTTCATTATATCTCTCTCCAAAGTCTCCCACTCAAAAATAATAAAGCGATGAGTCTAAATCTCTTGTTGTGTTTTTTTCTCCTGTCGTACTGTTAGTTTTATACCACTTGAACAAGGGCAAAGAGTACATAATAAAGCGTGTCTGATGACGAATGAAAAAAAGATAGAAGTGACCTCATTGGAAGGATAAAAACGATAGAAGAAGAGGAACACGAATTGGTTTTAGAATCCAAATCCACGGGTAGAAGATATTCATGGCCTCGAGAATAGCAAATTGGCGGAATTAATTATCCGTAAGAGTGTGAATTGGAGAAGAATTGAAATACTGAATGAAAAATGAATGACGAACAAAAAAAAAGAAGAAAAAGAATATCATTTTCTAGATCATATATTATCACAGACAAAGAAGGAAAATGTAAGAAGAAACTAGAATGATCCATGGAAACCTCTTTAAAGGAAAAGAAATATGCACTTTCTGTGCTAAAAAGCGGAGAGAGTACAGTTCGATGGAGACGCAGAGAAGGAACAGGAAACGGTTCAGGGCTCTTCTCTGCGCAACTGAGTGCTTGATTTCTGTGCTTTTGCATGATGTTCCGATGGAATTTTAGGAACTTTTCAAGTAGGTTCGAGGATGATGAGATGATAACCCAATGTTATGGGCCTGATCTTTGGATGGATCAAATCTTTTGGAGAACAATCAAATTTAGTTGAGGTCTAGAATTTTCATTTCAACTAGTTTGATAATTGAACCATCCAGTACTACTATGAATTGTCCATTCATATCATCTTGTTATCCAAAATGTACAAATTTCACTCATGTACAGTATCCCTACTACATAGAAAAAGAAGATTAACAAGATCTTCAGAAATAAGAACCTTGAAATCTCGGAAATCGAATTTTTAGTGACTTCCCAATTTTCAATTACTGCCAATCTAAGCTGAGCACAAAAGTTCAGTTTCATTTCTCGCGAGAACGATTGACCACTCGGGTAAATATAGGCTCAAAAAAACGCTCCCAGAGGGGGCAAATCTTCCACCGAGTCTACTCCGTTCATACTAAATGATGACAAAAATGACGTGGTAGAAGAAATCAAGAAAATGAGCAAATGAGAAGAAAAAGATGAAAAAGAACAGGAAACGAGCGAAAAAGAGGAGGCTCCTCTTGATTTCTGTGCTCACTCCTTGTTCGGATGAGCTCACACTGTATGCAACATTTGTGTTGGCGCCCTCCGAATCGCCCCTGGGAAAGAGAGAGTAAAGAGCAGGAGCAGAGAGACAGAACGTTTCGATTTTTGAAGAAAAAAGAGGAGAAAGAGGAAAGACTGTGACGCATGTTGAGATAAAAAATGAACATGGATACTTGAACTTGAACATGCAAAAAGTTTGAGTACAGTAATCAAAAATCCTAAATATGAGACCCAAAAGATTCCTACTGTGATTCTTCGCACTTCCTAAAATTTTAGATGACGTCATCCCATCTGTAGATATTCTGAAGACCAGCTGAACTCCAGATGTCAAACTCTTTCGGTCAGATGAGGTCATCCTATTTTATGATTTTATACTTCTCAAAATGGGAATAGTGCACTTTATTTAGTTCAATGTCAAGTTGTTGACCGTCTCCCATTCCTCAGCTGATAATGGAACAGGTCAACCCGAGGAGAATGAGAAGAAAGGGATGTAAAAGATATGCGCCGAAGCTGTTTTATGGCACATATTGGTCAGAAGAAAAATCTACGAAAAGTAAACGGTCAAATTTCGTATAGGTTTTTATGGCTTTTTGATCCAAAATCTATGGATGTCTTTGAGTGTTCCAAATATTCTCAAGCTTCTTCAGAATACATTACTTTTAGAAAAGAAAAAGGTTGCATGCACAGGGTTCCAATAGGCATGGTCAGAAATCGCACCCCAGCGAATAAGAGAATGGGACTTCTTTTTTTATTGGCTGAGTATCAAACGTACAACGATGAGAAAAACAACGCGCGTTTATTAAAAATACATACTGTAAAACCTGTATTTGAAGGGCCCTCTAAAATTGGCTTTTTGGTGAAATTGATCGATTTGCATGAGTTTTTGGGAAAAATGGG
The DNA here is from genome assembly GCA_027920645.1 of Caenorhabditis nigoni. NCBI lineage: Eukaryota > Metazoa > Nematoda > Chromadorea > Rhabditida > Rhabditidae > Caenorhabditis > Caenorhabditis nigoni. The sequence continues at coordinate 11,068,487 of CP115867.1, read as the reverse complement.
AAAATAGAAGGACCCCCCCCCCCTAATTGAAGGGCCCTTGTAATAGAAGGGCCCTCCGGAGGTAACTTGGAACAATAGAAGGACCGGCCCTTCTAATACAGGTTTTACGGTAGACGCCCACTTTGAAATTATTAAATTTCGTCTGGGCTAAAATCTATCTGGGGGTCAATTCCAAACCTTCTGGAACCCTGTGTGCATGTTTCATTTGAAAAATGAAGAAATACATGTAATAGATCAAAAAACCAGACCAATTATTCTATGTTGTACACATTTTATTTCAAAATTGCACCTAATTTGTCACTCCCACATATTCAGAGGGCATTTTTCATCTCTCTGAATCTTCGATCAAAAATTTTCTCTTTTTTAATGGATCTGTTTCAAAAATACGAGCAGCTGGAAGGATTGGTATCTGTTTTCACCTACAGCTATACTTTTTAAAAGTGGCTCGAAAAACAGGTGCAGAAACGAAGAGGTCGCACCTGTTTGACCAGGTCGAGAGAAGGATGGGTTGAAAAAGTATAGATGTTCTTCTATAGTTAAGAGCAAGAGTAATTTCTAGACTGAAACATTCAGAAATGGACAGAAAAGAGTGGAATTTAAAATTGAGAAATTTCAAGTTGCATTTTTTGGATTCTGAACATTTACAGCCAGTTTCCTTACAACAAAATTGGCAGGAATTGATTTTGAGCATTTCATTGAGGCACAGAAAATGCCAAAAATGGGAGTTTTCAGACAAGAAGACTCTAATCTGATCTTGAAATCTAAGCCAAGCTAAAGTATAATAAAGAGAGCACCGAATCTCGAAGAAACATCGTTCTGCTAAAAAAAACAAAGTGATCAGTCAGAAAACTTTGACAAGACCAGACAAGTTGAAATCGTAAAATCGTATAGATCCTCACAAGAAGGGCACCGCGGGGGCACACGGGGAGCAACTACTGCACTGAGAGAAAAGGAGCACAAGAAGAAACATCGTTTTTCCAGGACCACTGGCCAGTAGTGCTCTCGGATCTTTTCTCTTGTCTTCTGATTTGTCTGCGTCTTGTAAAATCTCTATCAGAACTTATCCCCTTCTTTTTTCTTCTGTTTGATACCTCAGAACAACACAGACATGTATCATCTTCTTTTTTCATTTTAATTCAACCCATTCATTTTTCGAGCCTCCCCCACTGACTTGAACCTTGGATCCTTCCCCGAAAACTTACATTTATTCCAGTATAGGTCAATAAAAGTTAGAATGAGGTAGGTATAGGTGATGTCAATAGGCCTGAAATATTTCAAATTCATCGGAACGTCAAAACTAGAAGAAAGGAAACAAAAGGAGAAGGAGCAAAAAATATAATTGTCTGAAGAGTGTCTACCATCTGTCTTCCGTAACAGTCGGTACCGTTTTTTGTAGATCAAGAAATGATCTTGACCATTCAAACAATCAGAACACAAACTTGGAAGTCAGGATATTAACAAGTTGGTCAGAGCTTATTTCTGATCCAGGTTGCGAGACAGATCAAGAAGACAAAGATAAAGAAAATCAGGAAGAAAAAAGAAAACGTGCGAAAAAGATACGAAATGAGATGATGAGCTTCTGATTGCACTTTTCGAGAGACCCTCCCTGGTCACTTGGTCAGTTGCGAATCGAACGAAAAAGCTGTGAAAATGATACATCGTGTGTCGGCAGCTCTCGGTGGAGAGAAAAATCAGCCACATGGTGTTTTGTGCAAAATTCTGTTGTAACGGGGAGGAATACAATAGGTGCCCCGATTTTTTACTAGTTATGCCATTTTATTTTTTTTGCAAAACTCTATTTTTCTAGGCCATTTTCGAAGTGTTCGGAAAAATATCAAACTTTATCAAACTGAAAGCGCTCTTTGAAACCAGAGAGGATTATCAAAATGATTTGTCTAATGTTATATTCTTGAATCATACAATATTGTTGAGAAAAAAAAACAAGAATGAGAAAAGAACTAAAATTTAGGATCTTCCACAAGAATACACAAGGCTCCTTAAAAATTCACCGTACTTATTCCAATAGAAGCCAACCAAAACTGTCAACTTTGAGCTTAATTATCTCAAATATTATAACAGGTATCAAACGTTTGTAAACCGATCAAAAATTGATGATGTCATGAAAATTAATTGGTCAGTTGGAAGATTTTTGATATCTTTCAAAGGAATCAAGATACTTGAGCTCAAAATTGACGGCATGGGCTTCCAGAGGAAATGCGGTATGCCGCGGAACTTTTTGAATCGTATGAGAATTTTCTCAGAATTTTCTAAACTTTCCGATCTGGTAGCTTCTCTGAATTGTCTTTATTTCATAGTCAAAAATCACTGAAGGTGCGAAATGTTACAATTGGGGAGATGACGAAAAGTGTAGAAAAACGGAAGCGGATATTACACATTCTATCACACATTTAGCGTTCGGACACCACACACATTTAGTCGCGCTTTCTCGAAAAAAGTTTATTTAACCTAAAAGATTACGCTAAACTAACCTACTCTAAAATTCAAAATTTTTGGGCTGAGAACTTCTGAATCCTAGTTGAAATTCTCTCATATTTCTGTTATATTCCCCATAAAACAACAGAGGTGAAAAAAACAATAAAGTCAATGTGAATGTCCATGAGAACATTACTTTTTGTTGTAAAGTTGAAAAATCCGTTTTCCCAGTGAGGGAAAGGATTTATCAGAAAACTTTTGTTGGAAAATGTAGGAGGAGGAGGAGGAGGTAGATGCGAGAATTCAGAAGCTTTTAAGATAAGACACCGACGAAGAAGACTTTCCAGGAGACAAATACATATAAAAGCGGAGGCGGAGGTGATGGTAATCCTACTAAAAGTCCAAGAGCAAGAGCGGCAAACGTTTCAGACGAAAAGAGCCATTCAGACATGTTTCAAAACCATTTTGGTGGTATTTTAAAGGTGTGAAAAAGGGAAAGTTTATGACGGGAAGTGTCCATCAACATAACTTTCTGGGTTTTGACCTTATCAGTGGGACACAGGAAACACGTCATTAGGAACGTTAAAAAATGGGTGGCACCTGACAGTATGAATAAGAATTTGGCCTACGGAGTTGAAAAATCTAAAGTTTAGAATTATGAAAACTCAAATATACCGGATTTTTAAAATTCGAATGTCTGAACTTTTGGAATCCAGAAACTTTGGAAAGTCTGGAAATTTAGAATTTAAAATACTTAGAAATTTCGGGACTCGGAAACTCTGAAATTCGAAAATCAAGTGTAAGATACAGTAAGCGGAAGCCTACTGGTAGGTTCCCTACTCGTCCAAATTGGGGGATTTTTATGGAAGTTTGAAATCTCAAAAATGTGTATTTCATGAACTTGCTAGTTATGTATAGAATCATAGTCTGGGTAGCTCAACAAAAAACCCGATCTCAAAAACACAATTTTTTGATTCACTTCCCGATTTCTGAGTTGGCTTTTCTCAATAGACACCTATCATATGTTGTTTATTTGAACAGTCTCGATTTCTTGGTCACTCGTTCCTTCAATTCTAGATAATGGGAGAAGAAAGAGCAAAAAATATTTGGAGAAAATGTATATCAAAAGATATAAAAATGATAATAATGATGAGAGAAAACCGAGGGAAGAGGTTATCTATGAGGAACGGAAATGTGTGTGTGTTATCTCTGATCGCCATCTTACTATTATTATGAGAAGACAAGAAGATGTCAGTTTTCGTTTCTTTATATACAGAACATAAAAAAAAAATTTATTTGAAGAGATTTATCCCTTTCTTTTTGGATTCCATTAAACAGTCAATCACTCGAACAGGTGTTTCTTTTTTTGAAAATATGTCAGTATTCCAAATACTGACACAAGTAGAAGGGGAAATGGTCGATGAGTTTATGGTGAATCAACGAAAAAGACACGATTTGGAATAAAAATATAAAATTTGCATAGATAATAAAAATGGAAAAATATGATGAATAAAATGAATATAAATCGATCATAAAATATCGAAAAACGGGGTCGTAATGAAGACAAATGGAGGGAAATACAGTATACTGTAAATCCTGTATTAGAAGGCCCCCCTTCTTTGACCTCCGTTATCTCGATTTATATGAAATGTTTCAAGAATATGACAATTGACAAAATGCTTCTAACAGTATGATAAAAAATGTACCAGTTGTCAACTTTTTATATCTTTGACAGGAACCGAGAAAAATTGGCTCAAAATTCAAGGTTAGGAGGCCCTTTTATTACAGATTTTAGGATAGTTTCAAAGAGGGAACTGGTGAGGTTTCTATAGATAACTGCTGGATTATTTTCTCAAAATAAAAAATAATGGTCCTCTTGAAATGGGAAATATTTTCCGGAACCCCAATCCTCCCGGGATTACTGTAGTTTCTAGAAACCAACGAATGGAATACCCGAAGACGCTTCAATACAAAATGCTCAGTGAGCTTCAAAAAAAGGGGTTGGTGCCCATAGAAAGTACATTGGTGTAAATGACGTGTCCTTGGGACAGATGGCCTCTTCATCGAGATGCGGGTGATGAGCGACGACGATTGGGTTTTTGTGTGCAGAAAACGGAAATTCGGTACACCTGCTAGGGTGTCAAATCGAATTTACACCCCAATTCTTCGAAATAGTCTTGTCCAACACTTCTGGGGCCCAGTAATGAGTCCCATGAAAAGCAATAGGAACTGTCAATGATGGATTCTGGGAATTCATGAAACTGACTCTCAAATTTCCGAATTTTCCAAATTGAGAATAATCTGATTTACCCAAACAGCTGAGTGAACAGTAAAAGGGAAAGTGAAACGAAAAGTGCAACATTTGAAATCGAGGAGAAGGATCATTGAAGCAGAAAGCATTCGGGGCGCCAAAACGACAGTCAGGCGCCGGGCGTAGAAAATTAATGAGGGTTCGGAAGGTTGAAACAACACAAAGAATAGTGAAAAATTAGATTGGACAAGCGGAAAAAAATTACTGGGAAGAAGAAGAAAAGAGGGACAAGTTTACTCAGATGGAGAATCTAAAGTAACTGCATCTCCTATGTATTCTGAGACTCTCTTCCAGGAAGGTATGAAAAAATTTATGGTTGTTTCTATTATCGTCCTTTTTACATCATCACAAATCCATATCACAAATCTGTGTGTGACAGAAATCTACCGTAATAGAAAAAACCAAAAAAAAAGAAGAGAGACTTGGAGAATTAGAGAGAGGAGAACGCCGAATATGTAGAAGAAACACAGCAGGAGAGAGAGAGAGAGAGACAGAAAAATACAATGTACAATATGTGTATTATCAGGGCACCTCCAACAGCTTTTGATTAAAACCATGGAAAGCGGGGAGATATAATTAGGAATGAGGATACGCAGAGAGAAGAAAATGAGAAAATGATGGAAGTACGGAAGGCGAGGTGATTGTACAATAAGACAGGTAGCAAGCACCATTCTATTGTCACACAAAAATAATAAACGGGAGACGACGAGATTTTTGAATAACTTTCCTCCCGCCTATTCATATATTGGGAGGCTGCAAAAAATAGTTTTATTCAATAATCATGCCATTCAACATTATGAATAGAGTTGACTTTTAAAGGGAGGTACCCGAAATTTAGCATCAAAATGATTTTAAAGTTATGTATCTTCCTAATATTGTTGCTTAAAAAATCAGAAAAAATCACGAAATCCTCTAGAAACGCTGTTGAAAAATAGGATTTGAATTCCCGCGCAGTGAGAAACCTAGGCCACACAGCGGGACGTCTTTTTTTAAAGTGCCGGAGATATAAAAATCAGGAACGTTTTCAATGTGAAAAAAGGCGTCCCGTGGCCGTGGCCGAGGTTTCTCACTGGGCGGGATCTCAAATCCTCGTCCCTATTCGCCACTTTTTAAAGCAAAATTGCCCCTTTCAACGGCGTTTTCCGGGGATTTAGGAGTTTTGAAAATTTTTCGAAATTATATTAGGAAGATAAGTTAGTTTTTAAACTTTTCAATGTAATAAAATTTCTTGATCCGAGTACTCTTTTAGTCTTTTTTGGGATTGAGGTAGTCCAGATTCGACCATTTAATGATCAAAAAAACTTCCAATAACCGCGAGAGAGACCAATGAGGTTTACAAAAGAAAAATATATTTTTTGATAGACAGGAAACTGATATCACAGAAGCTAAAAATGTCTTATCTGTTAGACATTTTCAGTGGTGCAAGTTGAAAGATAAAACCTAAATTTATGAATTTTACTGATCAAAAGTTCTAGAAAAGTCACGAATCGTAGTCGTAGTATTTAGTAGTAGTAATTTTTGGAGTGGCTCCACTACTGATAATTTTACGAAAAGTTTCCGTGTCGTTTTCGCTGATAAATTTGCTTTCGTTTCGTAATTTTGGTTGATTTGTGTACAGTTTTCAAATAAAATGGATAAGGAACCTAGAACAATAGCAAAGGAGGTTCAGATTTACAGGAAAATTCAGAATAGGAAGTTAGAAAGAACAGTTAGAACTCTCAAATTTGCTCGAAGGAGATTTTAAGAAAAAACTACATATCAAGAAGTTTGCAAAATAGAGAGCAAAAAAGTTCAAAAAGAACATCAAAAACTGTATAAAATCAAGTTAATCCATGTGAAACTTTTCTCAGAAAGTCCAAAACTTTCATTTTGCTGGCCTAAAAACCGATGAGTGGACAGCTGCGCCCTCCGAGAATTCGTAGATAAACAGAGGCGCCGTTTCGCTTATCATCATGCCATTTTTCGAATTTTCAGTCGGACTTTGATAAAAAGAAATAGTAGAGAACCTGTAGAGAGACGCAGACGAGAGAGGAAAAGCGGGAAGTTCGAAAATACAAAAAATAATAATACTGGTGTCTACTGTAGTTTCTATATGTTCAAAAAACCTTGAAAGTCAACAAAAAGCAAAGAAGGTTCATGGACCAATGGACATGGAAAAAACATGAAAAGGAGACTCACTTTTTTCCACATTTTTCTCTTTTTTTCTCAAAACACTAATCCCAAACTGAGAACCGAACATGGATTAAACCGCTTCCGATTCTCCTTTTCACCCTTTCTACTTTTTGTGCAAAAATAGAAAAAATGTTTCGAAATATTGTTGTTTCTTGACCAATTCGGTTTAATCAACTCCTTTGCTCCTGACTGAGGGCGGTGAGATCCATTAAGAATCCCAAGAGACAAAAAAAGAGCTTCATGATTAAAATTAGTAGATGGTCAACGAAAAAATAAGAGAAAATTCAAAGTTGGGATGTGCAAAAATTGGAGAAGAGGGACACTGGAAAAGTTTCGGACAGTTAAGAACGATAAGAAGCGGAAATTTGGGTTTTATTTAGTGATGGGCGGAAAGTGATAAGGTCAAGAATAAAAAACGAGGAACACTAGTTTGTTTGAACTTATATGGTCTACTTTGTAGGGTGCTTTCCAAGGACTAGAATAGATTTTTATGCTGAAAAAAATCTTAAAATCTGGAAATTTTAAATTTTTGAGTCTCGAATTTCAAAATTTCAAAAGAAATTATTATCATTTTTTGAAAAGTTTGAAAATTCTAAAAATTTGAAAATTTCAAGTTTTCGACAAGTTTCAGAAAATGTTTAAATTCTAAAAACTCTAAACCTCGGATTCGATTTGCAGTTTTTTTCCGATTTGTCGGATTTCTGTGGAAAGTGGTTCAAAATCATTGAGATGTATTAGAAAATCAAAAAATGGGCCAGAAAATAATTACAAAAATACATGCTCTTCTAAATGCGCCTTTAAGGATTTTGCTGCCGGACCTGAGCTCCGCCGACTCTCGAATTTTCGCCGCAATTGAAATTTGACCAGAATAATGAAAGCAATAAGAAAGGAACAAAATTTCCAAAACGAAGATATGAAATCTTAAATTCTAAAAATCTCTAGATCTCTAAATTCAAACCTTCGAAAAGAATCCCACATACACCGCACCACTAAAATATTTTAAAACTTGGAAATTTCAATAAATTTCAATTCATACACTATGTTTTAATGTTTAAATAAACCAGCATGCTAATCATCATCCAGTGATCAACCTACTCGTCTTGGTTTTGAAAAAAATATCATAAAATTATCAGAAATTGTCAGAAATCTCACAATAATTAAAAAAAAAACATGTTCTTGCATTTATTTTAAATTTATCACAAAAATTAGTGGGTCAAATGAACAGTACCCCAAATACCCGTACCCAAAAATTTCGAAAACGTATGTTTCGCGGGTATCCAAATGTCCTTCGGGATGTTTTCCTAGACTACCTCTCCCTGTTTTCTTTCTTACTAGCTTGCTTTTTATGTTCGCTTTATTTTGACCAGCCTTCTTTTGAAGATTCAAGCTTTCCAGATTCTTTAAAACCTAAAATCTAAAACACAATTTTAGAAAATGTAGCTTTGAATCCTAAAAGATTCTGCAAAACTACAAACTCAGAGATAACCTAGATATGGCAGAACGGGCAAACAAACTTCCAAGAAATAGGAAGTTCCAAAAAACACATTAGAGATGCCACAACTCCTCATTGAATTGAAATGATTCCCCGGAGAAATAGTAGTAAAAGTGACCCCCCTATCCCTCCGTTACAAACAAAAAAACTCGACCCCCTGTCTAACCCAAACATACAACAATATATCGTTCCGTTTCCTTCTCCTTTTTCTCGTTTTTATCTTTGACACTCTGCGTCTGTAATTCTATATGCAGGGCTCTCAGAGCTCCTCTCGGAGCAGCTTGTGCTTGCTCCTTGTACGGTACACTGTCCTCCTCCTCCTTCGTTTTTTGTGTATTTAGGTGTTGTTTGAACAAATAAGTTTTTGGGTCCTCTCGTTTCTCCTTCTTATTCTTGTGCATCTTGTTGTTGCCTTCTTGGCTCCGAGAGAACAGAGAAGCTCCGTGTGAGCTCGAGTCCTAGACAACGCGGCGACTTTGATTATATCAGGAGTAGATGGAAAAGGACCATCAGGAATAACATTATCAGAATTGAAAAAATATTGTCTCTCAAGTTTGGGTTAATACACAAAGCACAGTACCCCTATGGTCGAATTTCAATGCGCGCTGCGTCCGAAAATTCGAGGGTGTGCGGAGCTTAGGTCCGGTAGCCAACAATTTTAAAGGCGCATTTGAAGGGGCATGTATTGTCGTAATTTTTTACTGACATATTTTTGGGTTTGTTCAATAGTTTTCATTCCGTTAATCCAGTTTTTCCGATTTTTTGAAGTTTTGTTTTGAAAAAAGTTCAGAATCATTGAAATATACATATGAAAAAGCGAAAAAATTGTCATTGTTTTAATGCAATGTTTTGTGATTTTCCAGATTTTTGATTAATAAAATAGTTCAAATTAATCGGAATTTTTTTAAAAATAGGCCAGAAAATAAATACCAAAAACATGCTCCTTTTAAGGCGCCTTAAAAAATTTCGCTACCAGGACTAAGCTCCGCCCACTCTCGAATTCTCTGCTGCAATTAAAATCAGACAGACCAGAGTAATAGAAGCAATGGAAAAAATAACATTTTTAAAGGAACACATTAAAATGACGAAAAATTTCGACAAATTGTCGAGGGCAATTGGAAAAAGCCTTCTGGATACTAGCGAAAAAAACGCGGGATGGATATGAGTCATATCTACTAGAATTCAGTTTGATCGAAAATTCTACTATAAAAATTAAAAGCATATGAAACGAATCAGTTTTTTATCAATTAATACGATTTGCCGTGTCGAAAGTGCCACCCGGTATCGAAACAGAAAAATTGAAACTTTAAAAACTGGAAAAAAAAACTGAAAATTGAGACAGAACGGTATTCTCCAAATAATAATGAAATCACTGGAGAAGTACACAAATGAATCATTTTTTTTAACAAAAGGGGAAGTGCAACGGTATCCGATTACTTTCTCTCTTCCTACACAAACCGGAAAGTAAGCAGAGAGTCCAGAAAAAAGAGAACGGAATAAAATATATACAAAATCGTAATAAATTTAGAACAATTGAACGATTTTATGATTTTATGTATGACACATCGACACCATGCAAAATTTTGAAAATTTTCATGAGTTTCTTGGACGAATCGGGAGACCCCAAAGTACTGAAAAAAAAACTACTCCATGGGTTTTGTAATTTTTTTTTCTAATTCAATTAACAGAAAAAGCACGATCTTCCGTTTTACTCTTCCCTCTTTTTTCCACTTTTTTCGTTGCAAACTTTGGTTTAAAAGTTGCGCAAACAAATAAACAATGGACATTGTGTGAACAGAAAAGCAAAAAAAGAAGACGAGTAAAAAGAAACCATTGAGAGCAACAAAAATAATCAATGCAACAAGAATACAATTGGGAAAAAGTTTAAAGGTTATCCCGAAATCGGATTGAGGTGGATTTTAGGAAGTGTTTGATTTCGATTTTCGAGAAAAAATCTGAGCGGATGATTTACCAAGAACAAGGCTTTTTATGAAAGGCAGAAAATTTGACATAAATAAATAAATACCATCTCTTCTTATATTAGTCCGCCCAGACTGTCAACGTTGAGCTCAATTATCTCGATTCCTATTTAAAATATCAAAAACTTGTCAACTGGTGAAATATTGGTGTTATTATGATAATTAATTTATCAGTTGACAAAATTTTAATATCTTTTACAGGAATAGAGATAATTAAGCTCAAACTTGACAGCATGGATGGGCTACTGTTCGAGGAAATGCGGTACTGAAAAAGAACAATAATGAGCAGTTTAGCTCCAATGGGAGAACAATCAACAATTCTATTAAAACAGAGAGGTCCATTGAAATGAAATAATTCATATAAATGAACTATGTTCATACCCGAGCAGCTGGTCAGTGAGATTTATACTTTGACAGCCGTGAGAAATAAAAACATCCTTCATTACGGAAGCGCGGGTAACTTATCAAAACCTAGGTGTCCAGATGTTTCTACATAGTAGCACTTAATTACCCGAAAAGATAACAGTTTCAAATAAGAACCGAGATGTTCACAACTCCAAATCTTTCCTTAGAATCAAAGAATCACCAAGACTGTAGTGCCACATCATAGTATGGTTTTTTCTAGAGGATCAATGATCCTGGGTATTTGAAATGCGATATGAGTTCCTTTAGAATCTGATCATAGACAAAACAAGGGCGTCTCTCTCATACTTGAGTCACCACTAAACCCTCCCTTCCGAAAATTTTTATTTGTTTTTATTCCGTACGCTCAGAAACTTATTGAGGTATTTTTGATCCGCAAGTGGGTGGAGGAAATGGAATGAAGATGCTCCTAGTAAATAATAGAGAGAGGCAGAGAACGAACGGATTACATGGAGAAGAATGACGTGATGGAGGTACGAGTTACAGTATGACAATTGGTTAAAAACTGGATTTGAGTTTCAAAGAGCTGAATTGATTTCTAAAAGAAAAAGAAAACTAGCTTTTGAAAATTCAAGGGAAGAGAAAAAAGCTCAATGTTCATGAAGTCGTACTTAAATATTTAGAAATTAAAATAACATTTTTAAATTCAAATTAGTTCGCCATAAAAGATAAATGTGAATCTTTGAACATTTTCAAACGGAAATCGGAATAAAGAAAGGAACAAGAGACGACACAGGAAGGTCATATAGTGAACACAGACAAAGACAATTCCTAACTTTGAGATCTTCTAGAATCTCTTTTTTTGTTCTTCTTTCTTATTGTTTCGTAATCAATCATTCCTAGTAGGTTATGAAGTATTGATATGGGTGTCAATGACGAATGAATGACCATCCTTCTGATCGTGTGAAAAAATTGCTAACAGTTTGTGACACTGTTTTCCAGGGTTTAAAGTCATACATGAGGGGTTTTCGTAAAGTTTGGGTTTTTAAGGTGGCTAAAAATTTGTCGAATTTTTAAATTTTGATAAATTAGCTCGCGATTTGTTGTTTTACAGTAAAACAAGTACGAGAATCACATTGGTTCTAAAATGCAAGATGAGCAAGTTTTAGTTTTCGAAATATAATATATAACACAATTTCCCTTACTGGTAAAAGCGGCGAAATCTTTAGATAATTATTTTCAAATATAATTTTAAGTTTAATTCAAAGCTACTAAAAAACCCAACGCGATCACTCAATTCTAGGAATAGTCATGATAGTCCCAAGATGAATTTTTCTTGCACGTCGTTGTGATTTTCATCAGATGAAGCAGCTTTGACAAGCGATACAACTCGGCGAACACAAAGCGAACTCAGCTACCAGTGTATCAAATAACTTGAAACTTAGCCAGTTTACTGATGAAGTATTTGAACTTTTGCACTCCCAATTTGGGCCCATTACAATAGTTCACTCGAATTTTATGCTGGTATAAACTTTTGTCTATGCGTCACCCTGTCGACACCCAAAGACTGTCAGATATACCAGATATAAATCTTCCTAGATCTTCAAAAAATAATGTTTTCATTCTGGAGTGCTTTTGAATATAGTCATTATTTATTATCAGGCCTAAAAAGACCCTGAATATCCAGAAATCCTTTCTGAAGTTCAACAATCACACAAGATCTAGTCATAGTTCCAGGTTCCGGTATTTAATTAATCCATTTTCCAGTTGACATATCGTAACTTTTCGTGATGGTTTTTGATCCAGTCCTCTTCGTGTTTTGTGTTATGTAACCATTTTGGTTACCCCTAACACAGTGTGAAAGTTTTGGTTGCACTGCTTTATTGGTTTCGATTTTCAAAAAACAGGATATTATCCATCGATTTCTAGAGATGAATGCTTCAGATACCCAGAAAGACACCTAGATTTGTCTTCCCCCATTTTATCTACTGTTTCATCTTCTTTTCGTCTAATTTTCTGAACACACTTCTTCTCCATCCCTATCCCTCTCCTTCTTTTAAATCTCGATTCAAAATGTTTTCTGCCACGTCATCATCTTCTTCGATGCCCCCTTCTTCCTATAATTCATATGAGAAGCTGCCACGTCATCAACTTCATCGTCCGGGGAACAACTCATTCTATATTCCGATTCATACTCTTAACTATTTTCAATGTGTTATCCTTCTCTATTTTTTTGTTTTCACTGTTTACTACCACGATCGTTATGGAGGGAAAATTGAAAATGTTCAAGTCACTTCGGCAGTTTTTGATTCGAATTCCAAAGAACTCATACTCATTTTTCTATTTGATTCTCCTTACACTCCGAGAGAACTATTTTTGGGATTCGGATCGAGTGATGCAGAAACATTGAGAAATGAGACGCAGATTGAATTGAAACCACCGCCCGGATTCGCATCGAATCGACAGATTTTTGTAAGATTTTCTGTAATTTTCGAGATTTTTGACTTCTCAAAAACATTTTATCCGGGGTTGATTGAATTGATTCAGACCGGAGTCTGTGAAGAGTTCTTCTCTTGTTTTTGGATTTTTGAAATTCGACTTTCAAAAATTTGGTGACTGCATTTCGATTTTAACTATTGTACTCGAAAATTGAGTATAGAAAAACGAGAAGTTCTGTGATAAAAGTAATTTTCCTTTGTTATTTTCCTCTTGAATTCCAAATTACTGTATTTTCTGAATATAAAAAAACTTGTTATTTATCAAAATTATAGATTATGAATGAACAACATCAAAGAGTCTAATAAAATTGTGTTTTTTATTCTTCCAACGTTTCTTTATTCTAGATGTGGTCTTCAATTGAAAACGAGAAACCAGAATCTCTTACGGTAAATGCTGAACATCCAAAATCTTTACTTCTCAGGGATCACACGGGTCATCCATTTTTAGAGGTAATTTTTTTTTGAAAGAAATTCGTACCTAAATTAATAAAATTTACAGTTATCACTTCAAGAACCATATTCTGATTTTCGAGATGTCGTTAGTTGTTTCAGTCCGATATCTGGCGATTTTGAAATGGTTTTAACATGTAAGTGTCATCAATTATCTGGCTCTTGTGAATTATGTTGGTCCTTACATTCTTTTTCATTTTTATTATATTTTTGGACTTTGTAAATTTGTTGAAATCAAAAGTTGTAATGAGTTTTGCATTGTGAAGACAAAAAGTTAAGAACCAAAGTTCGAAGGTCCCGAACAACCCACAAGAGCCAATAATTCTTCAAAAACTGAGAGAAACGAAACTTTTTCAGCATTAACTTCGTCTATAGCAATGGGCTCATTTGTGAGCATTCCATATGAAGAACTTACCGGAGAGCTTTATAAATTTTTACGGATATTTGAGAAATCTGGAAATCTCCGACTGACAGCTTTTCCATTGATTCGTCACGAACCACATCTAGATTCAACGGAAAACTACTACTCAAAAATGCTGAAACTCAAAACGGATTTGGCATTTTTACATTGTTGGCTGATGCATAAAAACCGAGCAAAATTCATGGTCTTCCAAAACTCGGCAGAAATAGTTCTTCCTCTTTCGACAACATTAGAGAATCCTGTTTATATTTCTGAATTCACTACAATGTTTGAAGCACATCGAGTCGAAGGATATTCAATTTTGGAATATAATGCGAGGATAACAACTGATAAAAGATTGGGAGATTTTCTAGATTTCTCAATACGACAAGCCATCGAATCTTCAAAAATTGAAGAATTGAATGGAAACTCAAGGGCATTGGTTATGAAAATGGTTCGTCCTGATTTTTCATTTCATAGTTTTTTCACATTTATTTTGTTTCAGCACCCTTCAAACTCTCAGAATCTCTATCAACGCGGGAAAATGTATCCGTTTTTCAAAAATGTTCCATCTCCTCCAAAAGTAATTCCAAAGAAAACAGTGAACAAAATCAACAGGATAATTGAAATCATCGAAGAAAATGACGCCTTTTGGACACTTATCAAAGAATGTTCGGAGAATTCAAAAGTGTGGAAATGTTCATCCGGTAAATGTGTGAGGCCCTCATTGAGGCATCAATCGCTTCATGGATGGTATTCGTATGATATTCATTTTTCAATATTTTTAAATGTCGAAAGTTTTGATTGTCCAGATTGAAAATGAATTAGTTCAAAAATTATTCAAAGTTTCTCAATTGTTGAAAACCAGTCTGTTTCCGCCCGTGCCGAAGGCTTAACCTCCTGGTTTCCGCTTTCTGTATCTTACACTCAAATTTCTATTTGAGAATTTCGGAGTTTCAGAGTCTCCAAATTTTCTGAACATTCGAATTTCCTTTTTTTATATTCTCACATTTCCCAAAATTTTGAGTTCTGGTTTTCTGAATTTTTAAAATCTCAAATCTGGACTGTTTATATTCCGGTTTTTTTTCTGAATACTTGAACGCTATTTGAAAATCAGGATGCTGATTTTTTCAGATTTTAGGATTCTGAAAGTTCCGATTATCTACATAAGTTTACGAACAAGTTTTAACATTTCGGATTTTCTAATGTTCCGATGTTTCTAAACTTCAAAGTTTCGAATTTTAGAACTTCAAGATTTTAGTATTTTCTGATTGTCGCATTTCCCGAGTCTTCCAAATCTTCCGAATTTCCTGAATACCACAATTTTAGGATTTTCTAAATATCCAAAATTGCTGAGTTGGAGGGATTCTGAACTCCCAACACTTAGAATTATGAAATTCTCATAACGGTTTGGTTTTAAATCAAATAAGAAAAACCGATAACTTGAAAACAGAAAACAAAACGTGGAGTTTCCTGAAGGCCCGGATAAAGATGCGATGTCGGAAAGTGAGAATGAGTTCGGTGAAACCTCTATGAGCGCGAAAAAATGACACGAGCGTTGCTGAAAATGTGTATTTAATGTTGGTGTGTCTTCCCAAACTGAACTCGTAATCTTTAAACTGCCACTAAAACATTTAAACTCGATACACGATCCGATCTTTTGGCCTTTTTTGGTTTGAAAAGTCAGTGAATGGTATGAACTGAATCCTTTAAATCCTCTTAATCCCACCGTAGTGTTTTTTGTCACGTTCGTTCAAAAACTATGTTATTCAAAGTTTGAATTCAAACTAACGATGCTGAAACAATTGTGCTGGTTCTCAGTTGCTCTCCTCTTTTTTGAGCCTAGTTTAGCATCAGATCAAGTTATGGTTCCCACTTTTGAAACGGTTTTACGAGATTATGGAAAGCAATGGATTGTTGAGGTGGGACATTCCGAACCCAAGAATAATATTATAATTAAAGAGATTTTTAGTTAACGTATAACTTCAATGAACTTGAAACAGTCGAAGAAGCAAGAAGATTGACGATGGAAACTATTGATAACAATTGGGTAAGAATTTCCTATTCTTTAATTAAAAAAATATTTTTTTTCAGGCGCCAGTCCTGTTAAATCCAGTTTGCGCAGGAAAAGATTCTCAGCCAACGCTAATGAATCCCATTGATAAAGTGAAAGAGAACGCTGAGAACTTCATTCTTCAACGAGAAGCCCTGAAAATGTACATTTCTGAGTTACTGCAACGTGCTACAAGTTCTGGAGTAATCAATTCCACAGAAGCAGAATCGGTAAACTTGTATGATCACTTTTATGCTCTAAAAATTAGTATTTCCAGATTCGGGAGAAGTTTTGGGAAGTTGAATTACGACAACAAATTGGTTTCGATGTTCTAAAAGAAAAATTCTTCAAAAAAGTGAGCGAAGACTATTCAGATGAAGTTTCTCGAAAACTGGAAACAATTTCAACAGATATTTTGGAAACTGATACTTTGTTGAACTCCCGTTTATATTGGACATATTATTAATAATGAACATTTCTTTATCGATTTTCATTCAGCAATTAGAGTCCAGTTAAGTCTCTCAGCACTGGAGAAATGATAGTAATAGTAATCTCCAGTTAGTTTTTCGAATTTCGTTCCAAAGTCCTTGTGAGTTTTGGCAAACTCAGTGACAGTTCTGTTCTTGAAAATGGGACGCATCAAGGTGAAGTTCGATTTACAGTCTCTGTCGGATTTCCACCAGATATCACGCATCTGGAATCGTTTAAAAAATACTTTCTTACAATAAATACAACATACTCGAATTGCATCCTTCTCTGTGAAATACTTGGTATCGATGGTAGCTCTGAACATATATCTCACAAATTTTCTCATTGCATCACGCTGAAGCAAAAACGACCAGGCCTGTTCTTCTGCATAAGTTCTATTGGAAAGTTTGTTGTTTTTATTGAGGTAAGCGTCTTTGGTTTTCTGAAACTCCGAAAATGTTGAAAATGAAATCAGAAACTGAGGACATACCCAGTAAGTAGGAGTCCAATCGGTTACCACCTTGTAAGCTTGAAGTGTTGTATCTTTATGGTTCACATCAAAAGTCAGCTGAAATCTCTTTATAAAAATTGAAACGAAAATTCGTCCTTACCTTCCACACAGCCGTCTGATTAGCGTAAAGAAAGATAGATCTGAATCCCCAGGTCGTTATCTGATCCCATGCATCATGTCCGACGAAACACGAACAAATCAAAAAGAGGAAAGTGACACTTTTTGAAACAGACATGGTTTGGAAAACGATTTCAATTCTCAATTTACGTCATTATATACCAAGTGCAGGGATGAATAAAACTTTGAACACACTCTCACAACAGGTTAAATCTGTAGGTCAAAGAATGGTAAAATATGGTGTGAATCATAAAATAATTCGCCTACAAATTGTTGATTATGCGGATGTGTGGTGTTATACACTCTATTTGAAAGGATTATACTATTAGATCTGAAACTAAGTTTTGAGGATGATATGTTAAAATCACAAAAACGATTTTACTATCAGATGTACCGAGAAACAGAACAATTACAATCATTGATTGCAGTGCAAAAAACATTCCATTTTTTAATCGGTAGATTCCGAAATTCCAAAATTTTGAAACTCGGAATTTTCGACATTTCAAAAAATTACAAAAGGCCATCCCGAACACCACTGGGACGGAAGTCAGATTTTCAGCGCATAATGTTTTTTTTCTAATTTTGTATACCCCTCAAAATTGAAACCCCTTCAATCTCCCGGTTGACCCTTGATTGTCCGTTTGTTTTTGGATCGTTATCCGAAATCACTGGACTCTTCTTCCTGAGTCGATCTTCGTCAGTGTAAACCACATCTATCAAAGTTTCAATTTTCCGAAGTCTTGCTTTGCAAAAACTTTCCAAAAATCAAAAAACCATATCTTCTATTCTCTAAAAGTTAAGGAAGGGATGTTTCAAAGATCCAATGTCTACCTCTTTTCAAGGTTATCCTAAAAGGATTTCGATCTGATGTAATTTCTAGAAACATTTCGTTCGTTCTATGATTTAGCATCAGTGATTGTGAGATTTCGTGATAAGTCTTCTCGCGCAAAATGTAGAGACCGCCTGTAGAAAATGATAAGGGAGTGAGAAAGAAAAAGGGGGATACCCCCCACACAAAGGATCTGAAAAATGATAAATGATAAAAATCGGGGTGGTAGAATATTTCAAAGGTATACCGCCAAAAATTGATGTGATTTTGCAAGAAAACTAGGTGAACTGGTCGAAAAAAGCGTGAAAGGTGTTTCGTATTTTGATTAGATCGAAGAATCAAAACAGGGAATACTGTAGTTTAGTGGCTGCACTAAAGAGATGTCCGGAATGGATTCTTTGGGAAACGAAAACTTGAAATAAAAGATGAAAGCCGGAAAATAGAGTACGCAATCCGGAATTGGGAATAAATAACTGTTCACCGAATCCTGAAGCAAAAATATGAACGTTTCTTAAAACTTTTTTCGAGATATGCTCACCACAACATAAAGATAAGGGTTTGAACTTCAGCTGTAACTTGACTGAAATTTATTCAAACTTACGCTAGTTTTTAGAGAACGGGTGTTTTGAATTGTTTTACAAACTAGAAACATGAAATCCGGAATTTAAATAAAGGAGAATACGTTTGTATGTAGTTCTTGGAACTGTTACACAGATTTTGAAACAAGAAAAATGATTTCAAATTTCTTCATTATTACAGTTCTGCTATAGATCTGGAAAAAACTGGGCCGCTTTCCCCATAATTCAGTTTACATCTAGAGATGTCCGGATTCCGAATCCTGTTTAATATGTTTATGACTCGGTTTTGAATTCCAGATATGCCGCTTTCCGAAATCCGTGAATATTTTTATTTGTCCAGATTCCGAATTCTGTATTTCGAGAAAATTATTTCGCTTCTCAAAAAGTAATTCCGGGCATTTCTGGTCTACATATCAAACCTAACGATCCATATGTGATCCGCAAATCTGCCAATCACCGGTTACCTTTTTCAAGTGTTTTCGATTTCATAGACAAGACAGTAGTTGTAAACACAACTTATTCTCTTTACAACCTACATCTGTCCACCAGAAGGTTGCTCTATTTCTCGAGGAGGTTGGCTCACAGGAAGAAAAAGACAACTGGTGTAGATACACACACCTCCGATGAGATGGGACCTTTTCTCTATCTCTTTCTGTTATGTTTTTTCGTTGATTCAAAAGAAATTGAGTTTATTTTTAACACTGTCTCAATAGTCTAAAAATTAACTGTAATTACTGTATTTCATTTATTGCCTACCAAACCCGTTAACTTTGAGCTCATTTATCTCAGTTCCTGTGAAAGATATAAAAGATGTGTCAACTATAAATGTGTTAATCATAATATCGTCAATATTTTATCAGTTGACAAGTTTCTGATATCTTTTACAGAAATCGAGATAATTGAGCTCATAGTTGACGGTTTGTTTTTTTATAGGTAGGGGAAATACGGTATGTTTTCATTGTCTTCATCCTCATAGATGTAGATCTATTTTTTGTCATCTAAAAACTGAGGTGTCTAAATTATCATATCAGTTAAGAAACACAGGCACTTTTCAATGATTTATCTCTCTCACTTCTAAAGTTTCTCATTTCTGACTCCGCCTATATTCTCATACTATTTGTCACCTTTTCTGACACTGATAATTAATCTAATATCCGTTTTTGGCTACTATAAAAGCACTCTCAACATTAACGAAATCATAGTTCAATTCAGACGAAATGTCTCTTCTTATCAAGAACGGAACCATTGTCAATGATGATGCCATGTTCAAGTCGGATGTGTTGGTGCACGATGGAAAGATTGTGTAAGTTTCAGTTCTCCCATCTTGTCCTTAAACTTTAAGATTCGATTTTCAGCGAGATAGCACCATCTATCGATCCAACTCCAGGACTTGAAGTGGTCGATGCCACTGATCGTTTTGTGATTCCCGGAGGAATCGATCCTCACACTCATATGCAACTTCCATTTATGGGAGAAGTTGCCAAAGATGATTTCCACCGAGGAACTGAAGCTGCTGTCGCGGGAGGAACTACTATGATTATCGACTTTGTGATTCCAACCAAAGGAGAATCCCTTTTGGTGGCTTATGATCGTTGGAGAGGATGGGCTGATCCAAAAGTTGTTTGCGATTATGGATTGTCAATGGCAATTACCAGTTGGGGACCAGAAATCGCCAAGGAAATGGAGATGGTGACTAAGGCGGATTACGGTAGCAAACAGAATCTGATTTTAAAACTTTCACTGAACTTTAGGCATCAATTCCTTCAAATTCTTCCTGGCCTACGCTGGAGTATTCATGGTTCGAGATGAAGAATTCTATCAAGGAATGCTCCAATGCGCCAAACTCCGTGCACTGGCTCGTGTGCACGCGGAGAACGGAGCTGTCATTGCTGAAAGATGCGAGCATCTTCTCTCATCTGGAATCACGGGACCAGAAGGACACACTCAGTCACGACCAGAAGAGTTGGAGGCAGAAGCCACGTTCCGTGCATGCACTATGGCTTCGCAGGTTCGCTTTACAGTAATGGAACAGTGATTTTATATTCAGATTTCAGGCAAACTGCCCATTGTATGTTGTCCATGTTATGTCCAAGGGAGCTGCCGCCGCCATTGCTCATCACCGAAAGAAGGGAGCTGTAGTGTTTGGAGAACCAATTGCTGCAGGATTAGCAACTGATGGAAGTCACTATTATAATGAAGATTGGCTCCATGCTGCTAGATATGTCATGTCTCCACCACTCTCTCGTGATCCATCCACTCCAAATGCTCTCATGAAGCTCTTGGCTGCGTAAGTTCCAGCTCAGAGTTTTTGAATTTATGGAATTCGCTCTATTTTCAGAGGTGAACTTCACTTGACAGCTACTGACAATTGTACATTCGACTGCCACCAAAAATCACTGGGAAAAGATGATTTCACAAAAATTCCAAATGGAGTAAACGGTGTTGAAGACAGAATGTCAGTGGTTTGGGATAAGGGAGTCCATGCTGGAATCATTGATCCAATGAAGTTCGTAGCTGTCACTTCCACAATGGCTGCCAAAATCTTTAATTGTTATCCACAAAAAGGAAGAATCGCCGTTGGATCCGATGCGGATATTGTTATTTGGAATGCGAACGCTACTAGAACTATTTCGAAGGATACCCATCATCATGTGGGTTCGAAAACTTGAGAAATAATAATTATTAATATTCTCAGGCCATCGACTTCAATATTTTCGAAGGAATGCAGGTCCATGGAGTTCCAGAAACTACAATCTGCCGTGGTCGTATCGTTTGGGCTGATGGACAATTGAGAACTGTTCAGGGAGCTGGAAGATTCGTTCCTCTTCCTCCAGATTCTCAAATCGTCTTCTCCGCTGTCGACAACCGTGGGAAAGCTTTGGAACCAGTGAAGGTGGAACGTGCTCCATATGTTGCAACGACGCTTGAGGCTCCTGATGCTAATGCTAACATTGTTGTTAAAACTAGAAGTGCTGTTCCTCCAGGAGGAATCAGCAGTATTCAATTCTAAACTCTTTCTGTAAATAAAGAACTTCTCATAGTTGGTATTATTAATTGAAAAGAAAAAAAAACAAGAAAAAACAATAAAATCATAACAAAAACGTAACAAAGAAGAAAATTATTTTTCAAATCAATTTTTCTTTCCTCCTTTCTTCTTCTTCTGACCCAACATCTGTTTCTTCCCGACTCCTTTAGCTTTCAGTAGTGGCTTTCCCTTTTTCACTTTAGGAATCGCCGTCGTCTTTCCACTCTTCTTCTTAACTTCGGAGATCTCGTCTTCTGGAACCTCCACATCGCCACTTTCTTTCTGTGCTGCTTCGGCAGCTTCACGAGCTCGTTTCTTGATAAGACTGGAAAATTACAGTATATTAAAAAGCACAAATTTGGAGGACTGTTATACCTTTTCACTTTTCTAGCTTTTTTCTTCTCCTCTTTGAAACTTTTGGCTAGTTCAACTGCCTTCTTCTCGGCTTCTTCATAATCGTTCTTTGTCAGCTTCTCTGCTGGTGCAGGAGCCTCAAAATGTAGTGGATCTTGGCCACGAGCACATTTGTCGAATTTCTTCACCAAATCGTAAATCTTCTTTCTTCTCTTGGCATTCAGATGCTCTTTCTTTCCAACCTCAAACAGCATCGCTCCAATTTCTTTATAACTGAACTCGATTCCAGCTTCTTGCTCCATTTCTTCTCCTTCCTCGGCCGCTGACACCATGTCACTCTTTTGTTGCAGAATAGTTTTGAAGATTTCATCGTAGAGAGATGTGAAAAGGTATTCACTGATGTCTTTATCGCCGATGAGTTCGATGTACGGTTTTAGACAAGCAGTCACTTGTTTCTTCGTCAAACCACCAGCTGCGTCTAGCTCATCGAGAAGAATCGAAGCGAAATGGAATTTGAGTGCTTCATTGAAAGATTTTTCTGAAATTAATATGATGTTGAGAACTAAACGCCGATTATCTAACTGTGTAACTGAATATAACCAAGTATACAACTGACCTGCAGAGATAGTAGTCTTTTGGAAAACGTTCCAATACTGATCACGAATCTCTTTCTTCCATTTCAAACCGGCAAGATGAGCGAAGCAAGAACGGACCATACGACGAACTTCCTGTAAAACAAGAAATAATTTGATATGGGCAATGAGTCTTTATACCATAAGGAACTTGTCCATTCTCCACCGATCAATATGTGGCCACTCGTTCGACAGACTTTTCAAGAAGCAGGCAACAAATCGAACTTTTTCATCTTCCGATGTGAAAATATTGATGAGTCCTCCGATTCGGTCGGCTAGTTCTTCCTGGAGCATCATCTTATCTTGCATCCACATCACATAATGAAGTCCTTTGCACAAACGCATCAAATCGGCTTCGTCGAATGCTGAAAATATGCATTCAATTTAAAACAACTGCAATTAGACAGACAGACACTTACGTTTCTTTGCGGACTGATCACGAATCCAATCGTGCAGGACACGAAGAGCTCGTTGACGAGTGGCTGGTTCTCCACATGCTAACTTCTGAGCGAAGACAACTTCGACACTTGCCAAGTCGACATCCATCTTAGGAAGACTGAAAGAAACATTTTTTATCAGTTCTCACTGCAACTCGATAGCTCGAGAGGCTCGCAAGAAGGCAAACTATTGGAAAATCGAAAATAGGCGATTTAACTTTTCAAAACTGTTGTATTTCTGAAATTTTTTGAACAGAAGGAATGTACAATTTTTTATTTACGATAATTTTAACACCAATTTGCTGAGAACCCAGTATTCACAGAGAAAAAGAGGAAAATGAAGAGAAAATCGCAGAAAAATCCGTTTTTTTTTTCGGTGCGGCGGAGCGCGCTTGCATTGCTAGTGTTGGGAAGGGGGAGACCCCGCAAATTCCGAGGAAAAAAAACTCCGGGGAAAAGTGGGCGGAGCCTAAATTGCAACCCTGGCACGGTTTTGCCGCACGGTTTTTTTGCACATTTGGACACGGTCATGAGGAGGTGGAGCCTAAATTGCAACCCTGGCACGGTTTTGCCGCACGGTTTTTCTCGACTCCGCCCATTTTTCCCCGGAGTTTTTTTTCCTCGGAATTTGCGGGGTCTCGGGATGGGGGGAGGCCGGCCTAGGCCCCACAAATTCCGTTAAAAAATCCTGAAAAAAATAACTGAATTAGTCAAACAAAAAATTCCGTTAAAAATCCTGAAAAAAATAACTGAATTAGTCAAACAAAAAATTCCGTTAAAAAATCCTGAAAAAAATAACTGAATTAGTCAAACTGATATTTGGAGTTGCTCATGCATCGTTATTGTTTATACATTTGTTACTGTAAATGAAACAAAGAGCAAATGAGTGAATACTCTAAAAACAGCAGTATTTTTATCACCCCTAAAATCAAAGGGTATCTCAAATCTCAATGGAACGATTTATTCGCCTTTACAGCTTTACAACCCAATTCTTTTCAATATTCGGAAAAATCGGAGCTGTGGAAAGGTGGTAACACTTTTTTTAGGGTACGGTAGTTATCGTGACAGGACCTTTGGCCACGGCCACCGGCGTTTTTCTTCCAGAGTTCCAATGTTTCTGTTCCAGAATAATATATTTCGTATCTAATAAAACAATTTTCAAAACTAGATTTCCTGAAACTGAATGTTTATCTCCCGTTATTCTTCCCCGTCGAGAAGCAGCTTTCATTCTTTTCCGCCTCTTCCCGTTTTTCAGAATTACAATGAATTGCCTCAATTGTTTTTGCATCCAGAAGTATCTGTCCTTCTCCTGCCTTTTCCCTCCTCCTTCCCGCCTCTTCCATTGACGCAACAAGATCGGTCTTCTATTTATGCATTTATATCAGAAATGAACATGGAAAAGAATCGAAAGAGAAATAGAGAGACAGAGAGTACCTGATGCTTGCTTCTTCTCCCTCTTCAAGCTTATTCAATCCGAGGCAAATGGAGGCGGAGCTTGTTTTTTGTACAGGGCAGGAAACGATAACATTGGCTTCGTCTCATCCCCCTATCCTGCCAAACCACCGAAGATTTCAGAAGAGCTTCCTAGATCTGTCTAATTCTCTTACTAGATGACAATACTATTACTTCTTATAGCTTTTATTGGGTTCATACCATTTCCAGGTATTACCTTTTACTTTTAAAATCGTTATCCTAAATGTGTTATAGATGTGGAAGCATGTATGCCTGGTTACGAAGCAGAAAGAGATCGATTGCGAGAGCATTTAGGAATCGAATGGATACAGAATGGTCTTGCGAAGTCAGGTTAGAAGTTATTCAGTTGGAATAAGTCTTTATTCTTGGGACACTAGAATTCTGTTTGATATGGTAGGCTCTTGATTGATCTGGGTCTCTTTTATAACTAGAAAAATGCTCTTGCAGTTGTTTTTATTTGTGCATTTATCAAAAGTTTCCAGCTACTTTTATGAATTCTACGTGCAAAAAGTATTGAATAACTACTGTATTTTCTCTAATAGAAGCCATCAACTTTGAGCTCATTTATCTTGATTCCTGGGAACGATATGAAAAATGTGTCCACTGATAAATTATTTACCATAAAACCATAAATATTTTACCAGTTAACAAATTTTTGATATCTTTTCCAGGAATCGAGATAATTGAGCTCAAAGTTGTAGCTCAAAGTTCTACTAATTGTAACTCCATCAATTCATGTCTTCCCTAAAAGCCTCTTCGAACTCTCCAGACGGTCCAGAACCTCAATACCTCAATAATCGTTCCAATGTCCTTCTGTGTCTCATTTCTCACTGATAGTGAGTGATAACGATTATCCTTGAACAAACACGTTTTTTTTGGTTCCTACCCTTCGTAATCCATATCAACGTTATATCATCGGAAGGCAGATGTTACGCCATCGGGCGATGAGTGAAAAAATAGGAGAAAGCCTAATTCGGGGAGGCAAAGAAAAGATAAGGATCGGGTGGATGTCTGAGTCAGAGACAAGAAAGAACAGAATAAGCATATAGACAATACTAACAAGCAAGAATTAGGATATGTTTTGATCAGATTAGTTTAGTACAGCAGCAACAACAACACTGTAATAATTAGAAGTAGAACATAAATAGAAGAAGCACTCAATCGGAACATTTTTAATTCTGGAAAGTTCTATTTTATACTATTATTCTGGGAGAAAAAAAATCGGGACAGGTGGCCGTGGCCGAAGATCCTACAACGACATCTACCTTAATCTAACTAGAATGAGTAAGAATGATTTTTTTTCCGGATTTATCAACAATTTGCGGCTTTTAGTTTTGTTTTTCCTCAAATAAGACGGTGAAAAATTGACTGAAAACGAACAAAAATCGAGAGAAACAATCTGGACGTTAAACATATATCAGAGGTTACGGTATTTGTCGTTGTAGGACCTTCTGTCAATTTTTGTACCAGAATAATAACTATAATTTGAAACCTGAAATGCTGTGAACCCTGTAACTGATAGAATTATGGATGCTTAAAAATAGCACATTTCCTTTGTTGTTATTTGATAATTTTGAATACTGTAACCCCTCTAATAAAAGGCCACCCAAACCGCCTACTTTGAGCTCATATATCTCGGTTTTCGTAAAAGTTATCGAAAAGTCGTCAACTGATAGAATGTTTATCATAATATCAGAAATATATAGTCAGTTGACCACTTTTTGACATCTTTCATAGGAACAGACTTTTTAACTTCTTTCATAGGAACAGACATAAGCTCAAAGTTGACGGCTCGGGCGGCCATCTATCAGAGTGTTTACGGTAATATTCCCAGTTAACAGTAGTTGAAAGGATTTATTTTCTT
The DNA here is from genome assembly GCA_027920645.1 of Caenorhabditis nigoni. NCBI lineage: Eukaryota > Metazoa > Nematoda > Chromadorea > Rhabditida > Rhabditidae > Caenorhabditis > Caenorhabditis nigoni. Next base: position 11,042,048 of record CP115867.1, on the reverse strand, counting down.
TTTTTTTTGAATTTCAGGACACAATAATTCCATCTCTAATAAATCCGGAAACAAAACTTTTTTGTTCCCAAACCAAAACATAAAAGCCGAAAGATTATCCCCTAATCGTTGAACACAATAATGATGAATAGAATCCAATTAACAAGAAGATACCATCAACTGCCACTTTCATATTCTCTCGAGAATCTCATTCGAATTTCCTCCCAATTTAGGTCTATATTAATGTCTTCTTCGTTTCCTCTTCTTCTTCTTCTCCTCTCGCCTACTTTTTCGCCTATTGGCAATTCTAAAATGAACCGAACCTGTCGCTTGAAACCAGCTTCTCTCTCTTCTTCTTCATGACGCCAATTGTGTTGTATATGGTCAAGAGAAGGACCTGGGAAGATGAAATTGACACGTCTTTTTGGCTTTTTTCGGGAAATAAGATTGGTGTGTGTACACAGAGAACATGAATCAAAGAGTGGAAGGTGTTGGGTAATAGATGCGTCATCTGAAGAATGAAGTCATAGGGGGAAACGATTGGGAAAAATTATAATATGAACAATTGATAAGTGACAATGACAAAGAGATTACTATATACGAGTAAAATCGGTGGAAAATGAAACTGCGGTGGATTCTTGAAAATTCGCTGCGAGACCCCAAAAAACAGAAAATTTCAAACCCATTCAATGATAAGATTATCACTTGAGTCAAACCAAAACTGGTGGAGTTACAGTATTGGACCCAATATTTTTAAAACTTCCAAACCTAGTCAAGTTTATGCTTTATGCTCATTATGAGGCTCTTGACAATAAAAATCGAACAATTAATTTTTTGAAAAAAAATTTGAACATATCAACAACATTGTCAAAAACCACGGAACGTGGTTAAAAATGAGCCGAGCGTCGATGGATTTTCAAAATTCCGTTGTTAGACCCAAAAAACCTAGGCATGAGTATGCTCTCCTTCAAGGCTTTTCAAAGTTACTTTAAACCATTTAGTTTTCAACCAAATTCCATCTAGACATGATTTTTGATAGTATTATAAAATTTTATCAGTTGAAAAATTTTTAATATCTGTCACAGGGACCGAGATGGGCTCACAGCGCTGGTATAGGATGACCTACTATTAGAATACTTACAGTATTTCATTTTTTAAACAATTTTGCATTTCGGAATATAACCTATGTAATCTGGAAACTGTATTTACAGGATGGACACCAAAGAAACCAATTCGACACTCATCTGACTTGAACTGTGACTTCTCTCATCCGGAAAAATGTCAATGGAAGAATATGGCCGATGAGAACCAAATGGATTCAAGAGTAATTAATTCTTCAAATTATCAGATCTCCCCAAAACCCCTTAATTTCAGGATTTCTATCTTTTCGAGAAAATCGATTACACAGAATTCCCAGTTCTTCGTGTTGGTCCGGGACCATCGAAAATTCAACAAGGAGACAAAATGATATTTGTGGGAGATAAGAAACGAGAAGAGCAACATGCAATCTTCTACTCATCACCTATCAATTGTCAGAATTCGACTGGAAATTTGACATTTACGTAAGAACAGAAACTTTTAACTTTGAGCCAATTCATCTCGGTTCCTGTCAAAGATATCAAAAAAGTTGTCAACTGATAAAGTGTTTATCATAATATCCCCAACACTTTATCTGACGACAAACTTCTGATAATTTGCATACGAATTGAGATAATTAAGCTCAAACTTGACAGTGTAGGGGCACTTCTATTACAGGTTATACATTTCAAAAATACTTGAATTACAGATACTGGGTGTACAACAGCGCACGAGTCGAAGTGATTCTATTAGAAGATGATGGTAGAGGAGGATATAAAATGATTTTCGATGATCCTTCCGAAGAGAAACCATACGTGGATTGTGGAACTATTCAATTGAATACAGAATGCCATGCTGAAATTCCACCGAGAGAAAAACCATTCAGGTACTTTTCCTGTAAAAATATTCTAAAAGTCAAGTTCAACTTCAGAATTGGAATCCGTGCATACGAAATTTCGAATACAGATGGATCGTTTGTGATGATCGACAATATTTTGTACTCGGCTAGTTTGTGTAAAGTTGGAAGTGAGTTATCAAGTTTTCGATTTTTGAATATTGTTTGAATTCAGTTGACGTTGGCGATACTTTTAAATCAAATGCATTGGAAACGGGAGCGAGTGGAAAACATATCGATACTGCTGCGGAGCTCAAATGTGATAACTTCGACTCAAAGTGTCGATGGAGATCTGGAGGTGATGCTATGGTGGTAAGTTGTTTCGAAAGTCTTGATTACGGTAAAACCTGTAATAGACGGTCCCCTAACTTTGAACTTCGGGTAAGCAATTTTTTATTTTCAAATATATCAGAGAAGGGTTAACTGATCAATTGTTTATCATAGTACCAGAAGAGTTTCGTCAGTTGTCACATTTTTTATATCTCTTACAGAAACCGAGATAGTTGAGCTTAAAAATTGAAAGTGCAGGGCCCTTCTATTGGTTTTACGGTGTGTTCCGTTGAACCCAAACTTGAATACTTCTTCAAAAATGAAATATTCAGATGTGGCGCCGTTCATCATCTGCTCTCCCAAGTCCTCTTCTCCTGAATGCCACCGGGACTACAGTAGGACCACGTGGCGGATATGCGGTTCTGTATGTTGAGCAAGGAACACAAAAGAAATCACTGGATATTCTGAGATCTGACCCTATCACTTGTCAGAGTCTAACCGAAAATGAATTCACTTTTAGGTGAGTTTTCAGTTTTATAGTACCTATAATTTTCCATGTAATTTCAGATTCTGGGAGTTTGGACAAATTGAGCTGGAAGCATGTGCTGTCGACCTTATGTTGAAAGATATTGAATGCGTCCCTATTCCACGTGGAAGCTCACCGGCAAATGTTAAATTGACATTCAGAAAAGCAACGAAAAATTTCATGGTGAGCAAGAATTTCAGAAGCCCTCCGAAGTCGTCAGCTTTCTGCTCAATTAACTCGATCCCTGTGAAAGATATTCAAAAGTTGTCAACTGGTGAATTAGTGATCATAATATTGTCACTATTTTATCCGCGGAGAAAATGTTTGTATCTTTCACAGGAATCAAGATAATTGTGGTTAAAGTTGATGGTTTGAGTGGCTTCTATTAGAGGAAGTACGGTAGTTTACAATCCCAGTTTTTCAGATCATCATCAGAGTTTCTTCTTTGAATTCTGATTTTGATAACATGGTGATTGTTGATGACATCTCCTATCGAGCAACCCTTTGCACTGATGCACTGTCTGTATTTGATATCGGAGATTCTTTCGTTTCTACTCCAATGCTTTCTCTTCTTCTGAGCCGAAATGTGCATACAGCTCAAGATCTATCTTGTGATTTCTCAAAGAGAGCATCTGCATGTCTTTGGGGAATGTTGAATCAGGACGAGGAATCATCTGATATTGCATCAAACACTTGGACAGTTGGACATGGACCATTGAACGATGAGAAGTTGTATTCATTGACTGGAATATCTGAGATTCCAGAAGGAGAATTCGGATTAGCAAAATTCGAAACTGGAGGCAGCGCAGTTCTGCTCTCAGAAGTCGTCAGATGTGCTCTTGATAATGTGCACGTTCAATTCAAATTGTGGACTACTGGAACTGCTAAAATTAAAGTAATTCGTGTGGAAAACTATTCAAAATAGATTAATATCCCAAATTCTTTCAGGTGTGCCTTGTCGAAGAATCGTCCCCATCCCTTCTAGATTGTCAAGATGCCAGCAGTGGTGATGTGGTGGTAGATCTTCCACGCATCCGTCGTCCATTCCGAGTTGCATTCTCCGCAGAAGCCGAAGATCAAGGAATGGTTCTGATTGATGATATCGTTGTGACTGGGCAAATCTGTCCACCAACAGCTGCCAAGCAATTCTCATCTAAAACGTTCCGACCGACTGCTGATATTCCAGACCCGAATGTTTGTAGACTACTGTCATGTGATTTCCATTTGGGACATGCTTGCCTCTATGAAAGTTCACAAGTGTCCAATTCAGCCATGCACGGAGTATGTCAATTTTTAAAAATGTCCATTTTTGAAAAACGAATTTTCAGGTAGCCAATAGAAAATTGAATGCATTCTTGACTCGATCAAAGCGAGTTTTCATTCTGGAGTCGCCACAATTCCGTCTGAATACTGTTGCGCGGCTTCATTTTGATTATAGACTACAGGTAATTTTAGAATATTCCTATTTTTTACATTTTCTCTGATTTGTGATTCCAGGGAGACGCCAATTTGTTCATTTGCAATGACAGTGGAACGAAAGAATTGGAGAGTTGTTTCAAGGTAGAAGGGCGAGAAGGAAACGATTATATTGAGCTTTTGGCCAGTGATACAAAGGTATTAATCATAGAAAGAGATTGTTGGAAGTCAGTTTTCTTGCAGGTATACATAATTTCGCGGCTCTCTGAAACTGGAAAATCAGGATCTCTTGAAGTTTCGAAAATCGTTTTTACTGACACAAGTGATCAGGCCATTTGTTAAATACTTTTGTTTTTTTTTTGTATTTCCACAATGCCATAATTGCAGAAGAGCCAATCTCTGCACCTTTCCTTCTCAATTTCTGTTGTGCAATTTGAAAGAATTCCCCCCTCTCAAAAACCGGTTGTAAACTTGAATATCATTAACTGGCTTAATAAAAGTGATTTCATTTAGTTAATCAAAAAAGTGGTATTTTTTCAAACGGATCAAGTGGAAAGAGATGATGAGGTACGGGGACATTGTGTGTGGGAATCTATCAGAAACCCACACAGTTTAAATTAAAACCATAAATAAATACGATTTCCGTTTACGAATGAAACGGAAATCAGAAGTGATAAAAATAAATAAAACTTTTACAGGATGGGGAGGGAGATGGGGGTGCGAGAGAGAGAAACATATTAACATCTTGTTGAATGCAATTTAGAAAGCATAACGGATATACGGAACTTCGACGTCTTCATCATTGGGGTCAGTCATCATTGGCTCCAGAACAATAGCGCGAACCGACTCGTGAAGTTTTTTCTTGAGCAATTCTTCGTAGACAGCTCTCACCCTGAAATAAAGAAAATAAAAATCAACACGATGTAAAGGAAAACTGACTCAGTCTTCAGTCTCTCTTCTTTCTTAGCACCATTCATGAAGAACGAGAAAAGAAGGCACTGTCCAGCGGACAACATCGACATCTCACAGCCTCCAGTCTGTTTTTGAACTTCGTCAATGAATTCCTTCAAAGTGAGCGGCCCTTGAATGTCGATTCTATCCCAAAGAGTGAACTCTTTGTCCATGTACTTCTTCTTTGGAGCGAGAATTGGCTCTGCGGAAGAGAAGAATGGCATCGACAGATTGAGGAAAGTGTTCTTGAAGCGTTCGACTGGCGTTTTTGGAACTCCGTTAGCGTCAACGACCTGAAAATATATCGTGAAATTTTGAAGTCAATGGAAAAAGAAAAACCTACCTTATAAAGTTCGACACAAACTAGACCAGCAACTGCGGCAGTAGTTGTTGCGATGGCTGGGATGATTTTTCCAGCAATCTGCTTGGTTTTCATGCGATCGGCTGGCAAGATATCGTAATTTTCGGCACGAAGATTAGATGCAGCAGTAATGAACTCCATATGATGATTGGAATCGTCATCCTTCTCGAAATCAAGACAATTCAACTTGTTGGTGGCTTGCACGTTCAAAGTTGCCAGTTTCAACTTCAGTGATTCAATGGCCGTATCATCATCAAGTCCAAGTCCGGAAGAGCCTCCTCTCTCGTTCTGTTCCTTAGCCTCAGCGTCAGTTACAGCAATCTTGACACCCGAACGTGGTTCAAATGGTTCAGGGTTGATGGACAATGCAATTCGAATGACTTCTTCACGATCGAGAATTGGCTTAACACCATACATTTCCGCTCTGAGAATAGAAGCTGCGTAGACAAAGTTGAAATGTTCTTCCTTCGATGGATCGAAATTCAAAACATGTGGGCAACGTTTGGCTCCTGACCAGAACTTGGCTCCAGAATCAGTAAGTTGATCTGGTGGGAACGAGTGAAGCATTTGAGCGATTGCGTTGTGATACAGTTCCTGGAACTGATTACGAGCCCAATGAATGCATTCTTCGGCGGATGATGGGCGTCCATCGATAAGAGCGTCTTTCACTTTCTGAAGAATATCAATCTGTTGTCCAGAGATAAGCTTGTTGATGTGATCATTGAAAGCTCTCTCGTCCGACAGGAACTTGTTAGCCATTTCTCCAGGTTGGGCGAAGAAAGTTTCGAACTGTTCACGGGCCCATTGAATGGTGTGTTGAATTTCGTTAGGGAAGTTCTTCAACGTGCAGACTGGAATCTCCTTCTCTGGGGGATCACTTGAAGAGGAGTATGACTCGGTAAGGTAAGGATAAACGACTTGAGTGTTTCCTTTAGTACCCATAGTTCCAGACTCGAGGAGTGGAAGACGATAATACACGCAACGACGGTCCATGTATCTTCTAGCATCGACATTATCGAGGGCATTAGCAACTCCGTTCAACTCTCCAAAGAAGTCATCGTTGAAAATGTGCTCGGTGTCGACGCCGACACGTTCAGCAAGAGCCTCAATTCGAACATCGGAGTTGAATGAAGTGACAGCACGAGCAGCGCATTCAGATTTTTTGCCCTGAAAAAAATATTTAAGTTATTCCAAACAAACAGATATCAAAAAACTAACCCCAACATCTTTGCGTCTGAAAAGGAATTGTCTGTTGAGATTGGAGATCTCAATTTGATCCATATCAGTGATTTTAATGAGACCGCCTTCTCCACAAGCAACTCCCATCATTGCCAAGTTCTTCAGCAACTCGCATCCAATAGCTCCTGCTCCAACGACAAACCATCTTTGACGGAAGAGGCATTCTTGATAAGGCCAACCGAAAACTGCAGCTTGACCATCGTAACGCGACTGCCGTGGTTGACAGTCCGTCTCAGACAGCTTTGTGTTGTCGAAGGAGGTCCAGTCTCCTGGCAGAGCTTCGACATGATCCAAGTGCAACCATTGCTTGAGAGGAGTCATGTGGTGAGTGACTCCCTTCATTGCTTCTTGTGCGGCTATTCCTCCAACAACAGAAGAAACAGTGACGAGATTTCCAGCAGCAGAATAGGAGAACAACTCGATCAATTTCTCTGGAATTTCTTCAGTTCCGGCTGGGATGAACGACTTCAACAGTGCAACATCTTCCGCCGAACGAGGAGCTGGAGAGCGACCATTCTTCTCCTCGAATGCATAGAGAGCAGTCCAGAGAGCATGAAGCTGTGCTGGATATTCGAACTTAGCGTAATCCCATATTCCGAATTCCGGTTCTTCCAAAGATTTCTTGAATGGAGTATGCGTTACAGAAATCGGAACTTTCACTTGACGGCATCTTCCTCCTTCAATGTAATCGGGGAAAGAAGCAGCGAACTCTCCGATATTGAATTTTGAAGCATTCTTGACTGTGATTTTGATTGGTTCACATCCATTAATTCCGTCGAGACCTTTCACTTCGGAGAAAGTAACATGATCTCCGTCTTCCAACCCGTGGAACAAGTTTTCCAGTGTGGTAACTTCACCCGTTGTTCGATCAATGTGCTCAATGAAGAACTCGCGAACTTGTTCTCCAGTTGCATCGTCAATTCGGAAGTTGTCTCCAAAGTCGTTGAAAATGTAGGAGAAAACACCACGAGCATCAGCAATGAGGATTCTGCGGTTATGAGATCGGGTCCAACTAGATACTTGGAGCTGTTGAGTGCGCGTAGCATCCGTAAGCACAACGAGCTGAAAACAGAAATTTGAATTACACAAATGAAAAAGAATATCTTACATCAAAATTTTTCACAAAGTCTTCGGTGAGATCGGCGGTGGATACTTCAACGTTGACACTATCATTAAGCTCAGCGAGCCGTTCATAGCAAGCAGTTGCTCGATTGTGTCCGACATCAGCTTCTCGGAGATAATACTGTGCCGAAAGATCGGTCCATTTTGCAAGCTTGGTATCGTGGATAGTAACGTGTCTAACTCCACCGAGAACGAGATTCTTGGCAATCTCCACTCCGACAGATCCAAGACCCGAGATCAGCACTGAGGCTGTTCGGAGATTGACCATTGCAGATTCTCCCAAAGTGTAGCTGAAAGAACCTCATAAAACATTCCCCATGCTTTCAAAAACTCACATTTGGCGAGAATAAAGGTTTTTGTCAAGAAGTTCATCTGCGTTGCCTCCAGTTCCGCCTGCATTATTGCTGGTATCCATCTTCTCGTCTTGGCCTCCGTTATCGGTAGATTTAACAGTGACTTTTCCGGATTGCTGCAAAAAACTACAGTTAGACATACACGTAGCAATCTATGCTATCATGACACCATCATGGATGGTACATATCCTATGAGAACGTGGATTGAGCGAAAACAAAGGATTACAAGATATATATGTCAAAACTATCTCAAACTACTCATGAATCGAAAGGAAAGTACGCGAAAAAAGGGTGAGAAATAAGACCTACAGCACGAAGAGGCATCGTTGCGAAATGAAAAAGGGAAGCGCAGGAATGAAAAGTGTGAGAGACGCAGACGACGGCCAGCTGGACAGTTGAACCGCCCATTGGTGTTCTAATACAAACCCTCACCTAACAGGGAAGAAACACAAAGTATCCACATTCCCAGAAGAACTGTTGACTGAATATATTCGATATTCCAATTCTTTCGTCAGAAATCTATAATTTTATTCGTTATCCTAAAAAATAGAAAGCCTATCAAAATTGCAATAACGAAATGCTTAAAACAGATCGAGAGTAGGAAAAGAACATCTTCCGTAAACAAGCAAAAAATTCAAGTATGAGTGGACGAACGAGAAATGATGACTATGAGACCCATAGAGTGGAAGAGAAAACCAAGAATTGACAAACACACAAACTCACAAATAGAGAGAAATTGAGAAGACAACAATGGCTCAAAAAACCTATCCGAATCACTGAAGCTAAATGGAATATCACTGGGAATCCATGATTGTACAGAAAAATTGGCCCCATATTCCTACTTTAAACCCACCTTTCTTAGCTTGCGCCGATCTGGATAGAATTGCCTCAAATAAGCCGTATACATTGCGAAGAAACAAGTTCCAATAAACAAAATGCGTTGATGATTTCAAAAAGCAGTTGTTTTCATATCAGTTTTTAGAATCACATCTACTAGTATTATTCCCCCGTTAGGAATGAAGCAGCATATCTGCTATTGCCCCGTTGCCACAGCAACATCTCCCCTAATTTTCTGGGTGGATGGAGATCAAAATAGAAAGCAATGGAGAAATATCGAAGTTTTTCCTAATGAGAGTCATCCTCTAGATGAACAACTATTGTGGTCTCATTCTGGCTACAACAAAATGTTCTAAAACAGCATGGCCTTTCATAAGTTAAAATTCTCGTTGGTCTCATACGATCGAAATTTCGAGAACTTTATATTGTCATGGGTCCACCTTTGAATACTCATAACATACACTAATAACAAATGGATAACACCCTAATAAACAGTTTGGTAGTTAAATTCGCATCAATCCAAATTCAGAAAAAACAAATCTGTTCTGAGAACGAATCTGTCTATTTTTCAACTACGGATGTGCTCCACTTACATCGTGTCCAGACAGCGTTTGTTGCTTAGAGGAATCAACGGACTGCCCGTTTCCGTTTTTCACAGTCTCGTCTTCTTCCCCTCCCTTGGATCTCTTCGCTGGAGGATAATCACTATCTCCGTGACGCTGCTTGCTAATTGAAGCCTTCGTAGAGGCACTGTTGGGGGACGGTTGCTCAAGGATAGTAGTCATTAATGCAGCAAGATTCGAATCACTGAAAATAGTCCAAATTGAAGATGCCCGAAGATCGAAAGATTTGAATGAAAAGTTTGAGAAATCATACCCCCAGAAGCAAAATACTAAACTATTCGATGATCCTATTCTAAATAGAACTGAACATTCTTACATTTGAGTCAGAAGGTTGCTTACAAGTAACATGAAAATCGATAGACAATGATTCTGGAAAACTGCGGTTACGAAACAAAACGAAACTGGCGGAAATTGTACGATTTGATAGAGTTTTGAAACGGATGAGATAATCGAGATAAATTAACAGAATTCGTAAGATATTTTCCTCTCAAAGTCAATGAATGATCAGACAAACTCAAAGCAGGCAAACGAAAACGAACGAAAAAGAAAATCGCGCCGAGGACCCTAAAAAATACCAGTTCGTCAGAGCGCTCTTGCATAGATCAACTGCGGTTCGTGTTCTAGATTAACAAGTCTATACAGGAAAAACGGAAGAAGCAATTTTTTAAAGAAAAACCCGAGAACACAACATTTTTACTTCTTCGAAAATCAATACATGTGCAGCTCAAGTTCTACATCTATTTAAAACAGCGATGAAGTATGATAACCTCTATTTGAGGCTGGAACATAACAGGAGAAACAATATCCATTTTTTGTGTTGAAAAACAAATCTTCTACAGTATGCTTTTTCAGAGGAACACATGTGTGAGTTGAAGAGAAGATTACGGTAGAATTATGGTCTCGCCGCGAATAATACTAAAACATGCATCAATTTTTCAGCAACCAATTTCAACGAGAAACAGTTTCATACTAACAGTGGGCGGAGTTTAAATTGCAAGCTGCGCACGGTTTTGCCGCAGTTTTTCTCAGGACCGTATTAAAATTTTGAAAGAAAGCTGTGCGGCGAAACCGTGCGCAGCTTGCATTTTAAGCTTCGCTCGCTTTTCCCCCGGAAAGTTTTATTCGGAATTAGAGGAGAATTTCGAGAATCGTATCAAATATTCGTCAAAAGCGCAACCGGCTATGAAGCAATATTAATTTTTTTGAACCACATTCAGATCTTCAGGCGCCAGTTTTCGAAAAAAAAAACACTGTTTTAAAATCTCCTTTTCTAGTGAGAAACATATAAGCGCGGAGAATAAGATATTGGTAGATTTGGGCTTAACACCGAAGAGATTATATCCTGAAATTATTGAAAAGTGTCTTATTGAAGTAAAAAATACGAACGATGGAATGAAAATATATTCTGAGGAGAAACATGAAAAAGAATTTAGTTGCAATAGTTAATTACGAAAGTGCAATAAATTTAGAGTTTTGCCGAAGCCGGACGGTCATCGACGCGTGCTAGTCATCCCTGAACGAAATGCCACTTGTCGACGTCTCCTGGAAGAGCAACGGACGGTCCATGCTCAGGAGTTGCTGCGATAGCGGAAGCGGCGGAGTCATCTGTTGCTTGATGAACAGCTTCAGGAACACGAGAAACGCTGGAAATAAAATATTTTAACAACTGCCAATCGTCATTATCATTACGTGTTAAGAGCTGGAGTGGCCTCCTTCATCAGAGCCTTCCAGAACTCATTAGTTTCGGCGATGACTTTCTCTGCGTACTCGCGATTTTTGAATTCACCATTGAAAGCGAATTCGTTAGCTGGCTTTCCGGCTGGAATTTTGTAGTTTCTGAACCATTCAACGGAGGCCTGAAAACAAAATATACATTCAGATCCAATGATAAAAGTTTAAATACCGCCAAAAGTCCAGGGTAGATTTTCTCGACGTCGTTGATATCATTCAATTTGTCAGCGTTCTCGTCGTTGACATCGATAGCAACCAACTTCCAATCAGTCTCTCCCTCATCAATCAGTGCCAATGTTCCGAGGACTTTCACCTGGAGAACAGCTCCACGCCCGGCGACCTTTGATCCAATCTCAATAACATCAATTGGATCATTATCTCCCTTAGCTCCGGTGTCTGGAACAACGTGGTTTGGGTCTTCCCAGGTTTGTGGGAGAGCTCCGTAGTTCCAGATGTATCCCTTGTGTGGGAAAATGTTGTGAACGAAACGGGCAACTCCTTTCTTCTCGTCTTGTTTGATTGGTGAGAATGGTTCTTTGGTGGCCATTTCCATTTTGGCATTAGTCCAGCGAGGAATTTCAACAATCATGTTGTAGACTGACTTTTCTTTGTCAGCGAACAATGGAATGTCATGCCATGGAGAAACGATTCCTTGTGGTCCCTCTGAAAATTTAAATGGAAAATCGGATTGATGAACTGAGCTAGCTTACTAATGAATACTCTATAATCCAAGCTGTACAAGGATCCACGCTCGACGGCTTGATAGACTGGGGAATCTCCGGCTCCAGTGCTCATTTTGGATGATTGAGTCTTATGGATGACAGCAGTATCCGCCAAGGGCCTGAAAGAGAAAACTTTTAAAGTGACAGTGGATAGGGGAAATATATAGTGGTTTATATAAATAATTAGATGCGATTAAGGATGGGAGCACAATGAACCTAATTGAAAGGGAAACGAACTTGTTTGGATTACGAAAACAGCGTCCACAGAAAAGCCAAGAAAACATTTTCTATCTCAAATTCGTATTTTAGCTAATTTTGATTCAAATATTTGAATTTTATATTATGACCTGAACGTGGATACAACATGCAAATTTTTTGTCTAAAAAATACGTTTGACACGTTCGGAGGCAGAAAAACCTACTTCACGGTGTTAGGTCAGCAATACCTAGGTAAGTAAATCTTGCTCTAAATTGTCACTTTTATAACACCAAACAGCAACATTTAAAATTCGTAGAAAGAGTGGGTTGTTGCATAAGTATAGGCAACCTTTCCCCATAATTTTTCTTATTTCGTGTCTATATGCACCTTATCAGCTGACACCGCCCGTTTGTCAAAAAGGGAAATTCGGGGAATGTGCAAAGTTCAGTACGCCTACACTTCGTATTTGTTCTGCTAGGGAGTTGGCCATTGAAAGACTCTCGGTTAAAAAAGTCGGCCTCAAAAAAATGGCGGGAAACTATTTGTTCACAATGTCTCAACTCATAGTTTTTAGTCTTCTCGCTGTGACGATACAAAGTAGGATTATCTGAATATATCCCCCAAAGTGAGAAAAACAAGAGAGCCACAACATCATCACGCAACCTGGTGTGCAAACTCCTCTCCGAGTTTGCCGACATTTTTCGTTGCGCTCCAGAAGACGAGGAAGAGAAAGCAGTTGTCAAGCTGCCGCGAGGCGACGAAAATTGCACTGTTTCACTGCCAGAATCCATTGATGAGGTGTGTATTGCTGCTACCTACACATAACAAAATAAAGACTGAAACTACACAACGATCATATCTTGCCTGTGTTAAGTTACTATTGATCGGATGAGAGGCTTGAATTGCTCGGGGTGTCGCCCATTTTTGTGAGTTTGCTGTGGTGGAGGTTGTAGTGGTGTTGGAAGACGAGGAAACGGTGGCGATGGCATTCTCTTGGCTTGCTGCACAGCCCATAAGGAAACGAGTTGAGGATAACAGAAATCCCTTGGACACAGAGACACTTCGACCGCCCAGTATCATCTAGGAAGAGATGAGGACAACTACAGACATTTGTGAGATATATGAGAAGGCACGAGAGACGCTGTTGCGCATGCACATTTTCATGCAGTTGGTGATAGTGTGTGTGGATTTATGTCTGTCGTCACGAAAAGAGGATTAGACTAAAATTGAAACAAAGGATAAAAAGATTAACAAATTAATTTAGTGTTTAATTTTTCGTTTCAAATAAAATCAGGGAGCAGGGGTATTCGAAATACTAGCTCTCACCTGGAAATTGCGGAATTATCTCGATCGGTTATAAAGCTTTTGAACATTTCAGATTCACACGAAACGAACTACTATCATTTGATAGTGATAATCTCACATAACATTCGGAAACCACGAGATATGAATTCGCGGCTATAAGCTTAGCATTGAAGGTCTTCAAATCGAGTTGGGCATTTGTCGAAAATAGCGATCATAAAGATTATTTTCAAGCATATATTCGTTCTCGAAGGAATTCTATATAAGAAGTAATTTTCAGTTTTAGGAACGACAACTTTTTCTTTCTGATCTGGTAGCTACATGAAAGAAGAAAGCTCTCCAAGACGTCAATGATTCACTAAAAATGTCACTATTATTATTTTCTACAAAAAATTACATTTACAGATGTGAAAAAAACAAAAAAGAAATGGAAATTGAACAAAAAACTGTGTTGGTGAAGAACTAATTTTGCGAGAAAGCAAATCCACTGGTGTTTACACACTAAACGTTAGAAACTACATGAAAATGCGTACGAGCTAAGCTTGAATACGGTAGGGGTAGAAAACCAAATCAAGGGAATCTGGATCTGAATAAATAGCTGAACAAATATACTCTGCATATGAATACCATGAATAGAATAGATAAAACATACCTCGTGGCAAAATACAGAGCGGCAGTGAGAAGTATCGCAGACATCATCGCGATCAACGGCTTGTTTCGTTTGGCAATCAACACGAGGCCCATCAAAAAGCGATCATCACTGAAAGATCAATCAAAGAACATTCGTGGGGAGGAGAATCTTAAATTGCGAATCGCTCGGACATGTTTTGCTCACCGAGCATTCTCTTCTCTTATCATTTTGTCTGCGTATCTCGGCTTGGAGAAGAGTATCGTCGTTTTGATAGTTTTACAAAACTATGTGTCATTGTTATTCGGCCTCTGATTGATTTTTGTTTAAGTCCGCAGAAATCAACATAGGTGATTCAGTTTTAAAAACAACTACGACAATGTATAGAAAACTTGAAATACTGTACTGGGGGTTGAGGTTTCATTTTCTGATTTTTAATGAAACCGTTTTATTGATGGAATTCAGTGTTGGAAGTGGACGGAGCATCATGAAACATGAAACATCATATAACTTATTTTATTTTATTAACCGGCTTAAAAAACAGCTATCACAGTTCGCTATCACAGCTATCACAGCAAAACACGATATTTAAAAATTAAGGCACCCAATTGTCAGATATGAAAGCATGAAGAGGTTTTGTTTATACCCAATTGTGAAGATTTGAATTCACTCCAACGACTTTGAATAGCTGATTCATTTGAGGATGGCGAAGCGGAGGGACTCCTGCGGAAAACTCGTATCCAGTTTCACAGTACGAGGCGTTCCCACGTGGCAATGTAGAAAGTGGAGGATCAAGAATAGAAGGCGGACTAGATGGCGAGTTGAATAATGAGGAAATCGGGAACAAATGCCCCTGAAAAGATTCAATATTCTCAATAATCAGCATCAGACTCTTGAATCTTACCTCTGTAGAAAATAAAACTCTTTCTTGTTCTTTTTTGTTGATCGGATGATTGTCATCGAATAGCAAGTAGAGATACTTCAAGGTTTCCGATAAGAAGAAAGATTCCATTCGGTCTTCAAGACTTCTATCCGCCACATCGTGTACTGTAGCAAAACCACATTTGACTCGTGTTATCGTTTCCAGTGATTCCAGAATTTCAAGACCAACATGCTGATAGAATGGATTTTTGGTAGCTGTGTACAATAGATATGTCGATTCAACGAATTCTGGCCGTAGAGGATAAAAAGAAACGTCAGGCGCTTGAAGTTGCCAATTGAATCTTTCAGGGAGAACACCGTACTTTTTCCAAATCGCGTAGTAGAGAGCATGATGACAAACGGCTTCGTCTACTTGCCCGGCAAGCACGAGTACTCCTGCGAAGCTTGCCTGGAAGAACCTTTTTCTGAGTGACTTTTGCAGCCTGAACGCACCTGCAATGAATCAATCCACGTGTTGGATGTGCTTCCATCTCTTGCATCCACATTCACATAAATTGGAGAATCTCCGTTCGTATCAGCACAAACATTTCGACCTCGTCTCATATAGGTCACAATTTGTTGGAATGATTCGTTGTACATATCGAGGTCTCTTTCGTTACCAAATAAAATATACGACTTCAGCATATACTCATAGAATGAGTCGATTCCAGCCCCAAGACCAGCAAGATGCCCAACCCATTCTCCTGTTTGAATATCGATCAAGTTTCCGTGTAACCCAGTTGCCTGATTCCTCAGAGTCCAAAGCTTTTCGTTGACCCGTCGTGCTAATCTTTCATACGAATCGTCTCCGAGTAGCTTCGAGAGGACACCTGAAAACTGTCTGTTTTGAAAGACTTGGTTTTAAATGTAAACTACCGAATTCCAACAACAAGGATCCAGCTCCAGATGTACATGTGAAATTGGTAGTTCCTGGAAGTACTCCCTTTTGAAGGTTGACTCTTGTGAAGGGAATCCCAGTAGCAGTTCCTTCGAATGCAGGAAGTAAACGACCAGCAAGATCATGGGCAAGTGTCAGAAGTTCTCCTCCATATTCCGACATGTAAAATGGTCCAAAACGATTTGTCTTGTCTACAGCAATCATGTGAGCAGCTAGAAGACCGCCCATAACTCGGATAGTGGATTCGAAGACTTGGATCGTGGTGTTCTTTTCGAACGATACAGTTTTGACTACCAAATTCACAGCTCGTTTGAATTCATCGACATCTCCTGAAATATATTTTATAGGGAAGACATGAATATATTATGCATCTATAAAAATGGGAGCTGTGAAAGAGAAATACAACAAAAACTATAGTAACCTAAAAATATTTATTTTTCGATTTCGTGAGTTTTCAGTGAATGTTTCAAACGGAAAATGAAAATGTTTTCAGGTTACTGTAGTTGTCGCTGTGAGAATTTTGGCTAGATCTACCATGTTATCTACCGGCGATTCTTTTCTACAGCTCCAATTTTTCTACTAGATTAGTATTAAACTCACCAAAGACAACAAGCGAGTCAAGAGTATCAATTAGTCCCAATGAATAATCCCCAAGTACATCATTTATGTTGATGTTGTCCCTGAAACGTTTAGCTTCTTTTAAACTCAACTCAGTTCAATCATGCTTACGGATTATCATGATCATGCCCACGCCCACGACAATGAATCGGATCTAGTTCATCAGCTGGAAATGCGAATTCCATGTAATTTCTCCATCCGAATTCAAACATTTCCCGCGTTTTTGATCGACCATATTCGATATCCTCCTGAGTTCAAACACATTTGAAAATGAATTTCAAACTCATATTTCTCTCACTTTTGAGATAGATGAATACCGAATTTCCTCATCAGTGAGCAAAAAAATGTTACCAGTTGATTTCCGGGAGAAGGAATTGACGAACAGAGCAACGAATATCAGAGCATTTTTCGTTAATAACTGAAATTTTTTACATGAAAAGACTGAAACCCGCTAAAAAGAGCTTACCATACTATCACCATACTGTTTTCAATGTTTTTATCCTGAACAATCCTTTTATTGTTTTCGTTTTTATTATAGAGTTTGATGGCTGAGAAAATATCAAAAATCGATGAAACGAGTCGAATAGTGCATGCATGCGACAAGTGTCTGATGTACCACGTCACACTACTGTTGCAGAAAGGCTTTATTGATAGCTGAATTGAATAGAAAAGAAAAAACAAAAACAGACCTGCTGGGCAGATGGCAACCGGTTAATAACAAGAAAAAAGTCTAATTTGTTCCTAATAATCGTAAAAAATGAAACAAGAATTTCAATCGCTAGCTGAGAATCTACATGAGAGAAATGCGGTTATAAATTGTCAAAAATTAATAAAATTGTTACATATGCTTGTGAATTTCTTCATAGAGAGCCATGACAAGTGCACCACCAGCGCTTCTGAAAAAAACCTCATCTTTTTTATTTTTCCAGAATGATTCCTTACCTAAAAATGTTGGCTAATGCTCCTTTGTATAATCCTCGGAATCCTTCCTCATGAACAATTTTCCTTGCAGCTGCAAATGCTTTCGATGTGCTCAGCTGTCCTTTGACCATCATTCGACGCCGTACAGTATCCCATGGATAAGTCAAATATGAGGAAAGCACAGTTACACCCTGTAATACGGAATTGTTGTAATTACCAAGTTTGAGATCAGTTATTTTACCTGAGCAATAGCGAAAGAAGCGTAAAATGGTAGCTTTTTCTTGTCGGTATTTATGGTATTCCTAACTGCATCATACAAACCAAAGTACACTGATCGATAAATAAAATAGGTCTGAAAAATATTGTAGCTTTAGAATAACAAGAGCAGAAGCTACCTGAAGAGAAATTGCAAATCCTCTGTAGAGAGCACCGACACCTTCGTTTCGAACGGTTTTCACAGTGCAATCCACCAGACCCTTATATTCTCTATTGGTGTGGTGATTGATATCGGCAGATAGACGTGTTCTGATAAAATCCAATGGATAAACAATGCAAAGAGATGAGCAACCGGCAAGTCCTCCAGAAACGAGTGTTCGGATACTGTAGGATAGAACATTCTGAAACCAAATCCATTTTTATGTTAAATTTGAAAAAAAAAACTTACATTTTCTCGCTTGATATTTTTTAGTAAAATCGATTTGTACAAATCGTTGAAAGCGAAATTGAATGCTTGGGTTGGAAAATAGCGGATCACATTTGTAAGGTTTCCTCTCCAAAACGAAGAAAATCCTTGCTCTCTAGGGACTCTGATAAATGCATCAATGATACCGTTGAACCTTTTATCGGGAGGAATATCTTTATGAGAATATTGAACCTGAAATCATATTTACAGCAATTTTGATTAGAAACAAACTATCTAATACCTGAAGCAAGATTTTGACACGTTCGATTGGAGCAACCGCAGTTTTCGAGACGGAGGCAGAAACTCCACCAATTAGTAAATCTATTGCAAATTTTTCCGCATCTGTCCGTTTCTTGAAGCCGATGGGTGCATGAGTCGTGTTTGTGCTCATCTGGAGCTCTGTAAAATGACGCAATTACTTGTTCACTACTTATGATAGCCCGTATTCGACGGAAATTTGAGCGTTTCGGTAGAAATATTTGACTCTTTAAAGTTCTTACCTATTTTTTATTGAAAAAGACTGTCTGGGCCTGATAAATAAATATTTAAATGTATTATTTAATGTTTAATGTGCGTATAATGAAATGCTTCATCGTAGCTGATTCCACACAGCCGGCATTACATCTTACGGACAATTGCGGTCAGTGTGTAAATTTCTAAATTTCTAGGCCTCAAAATAAATCTTGCGAAATTTTTCCAAATCTCTCCCACATTTCCGACTTTTTTCTTATGAAAATTCTGAATACCTGTCTTGTTGAAAAGTTTCAAAACACAACACTTTTCTTACTTCAGGGTAATTCACATTTTCCGGAACTTCCAAAATGGTTCTCGACATTGACCTGTTCCGCGTGGAGAGAGGTAGGTGTCAATTTCGAACGAGGTTTCGTCTTATTCTTGAATTTTGTAGGAGGAAACCCGGATGTAATCCGGAAATCTCAACGTGATCGTTACAAGGATGTTACTTTGGTGGATCAAGTCATCGAGTGGGATGAGAAATGGAGAAAGGAGAAATTCCTAGCTGACCGGCTTAATCGTCAAAAAAATGCCATTTCAAAGGCAATCGGAGAGAAAATGAAGGCAAGCAATTCATTAAAAATGTATATTCTAATCCAAAAAATAACTGTTCACCCACAATCAGAATAGCCCAGTTACCTGAAATAGTTTTCGACTAATTTTCAATGAAACCAATTTGCAGAAGAAAGAGCCTCAAGGAAATGATGATTCCGTCGCTGAGGACATTGTCGCTCGTCTTTCCGAGTTGAAGCTTGACGAACTCTCCACGCTCACCGTTGTTCAGCTGAAAAAGTTGCGTCTTCTTGTTGACGAAAAATCTGTAGAAACCGCAGCTGCAGCGGTTGCTTGTGAAACTGCACGTCATGAGAAGCTCATTCAAATCGGAAACTTGCTCCATGATTCGGTCGTTGTTTCAGACAATGAAGATAATAACAAAGTGGAAAGAACTTTTGGAGACTTGACAACAAGAAAGAAGTATTCCCATGTAGATTTGGTGGTGATGGTGGATGGATTCGACGGTGAGCGAGGAACCGTTGTTGCTGGAGGCCGCGGATACTTCTTGAAGGGCCCATTGGTATTCCTGGAGCAAGCTATAATCCAACTCGCTCTACAGCGGTTGAACCTTAAAGGATACACACCACTTTACACTCCATTCTTCATGCGCAAAGAAGTAATGCAAGAGGTTGCTCAGCTCAGTCAATTCGACGACGAGCTCTACAAAGTTAGTTCAAAAGGATCCGAGGTTGCTGGAGATACCACAGTCGATGAGAAATATTTGATTGCAACTTCTGAACAACCAATTGCCGCATATCATCGCAACGAGTGGATCAAGGAGACGGAACTCCCCATCAAATACGCTGGAGTCTCTACTTGCTTCCGTCAAGAAGTTGGAAGCCATGGAAGAGATACTCGTGGTATCTTCCGTGTTCATCAATTCGAGAAGATCGAACAATTTGTTCTATGCAGTCCAAATGACAACGAATCGTGGACCTTGTTCGATGAGATGATCGGAAACGCAGAGAGCTATTACCAAGAACTTCAAATTCCATACCATGTCGTGAACATCGTTTCTGGAGAACTTAACAACGCTGCTGCCAAGAAGTTCGATCTCGAGGCTTGGTTCCCAGGATCTGGAGCAATGCGCGAGCTCGTCTCCTGCTCAAATTGCCTTGACTACCAATCTCGCAGACTGAAGGTCCGTTACGGACAAACCAAGAAATTGAACGGAGAGGTAAATTTGTCAAAACTCGAATGATAACGGCAAAACATGTTTTATCAGGTTCCATTTGTGCATATGCTCAATGCTACAATGTGTGCAACTACTCGTGTCATTTGCGCCATCCTTGAAAACAATCAAACGGAAGAGGGAATCAACGTTCCAACTGTAAGATTCAGAGATCATCAGTTATCAGCTTAAGAGTTAATTAATTTGCAGGCTATTCAACAATGGATGCCTGAGCAATACCGTACTTTCATTCCATTCGTAAAGCCAGCCCCAATCGATGTGGACGCCAAAAAGGCAGCTGCTAAAAACTGATTTATCTACCAACGGAAAAATGTTCTTATTGCATTCTATTTGTTTTTTTTTTGCTGGGATTCTCTGTTTTAGTAATTTATGCTTGTTATCAAACCCTCGTTTATCTTCATTTTTGAACACAATTTTTTTGGTTTCTTCGTCAGTTTTATATAATAAGATCTTTTTCTCTAATAAAAGGTTGAAAAGCATCAAACAGCAGTTTCAGTAGAGAACATTAAACGTTGAGCAAACTTTTTGTTAGGAATTAGTGGACGGAGATGTCTGGGAACGAAATGGAAGCGATAAACGTTGTCCAAGCCATGGACCTGAATTATTTGCTCTTATCTGAAAGCCAAAAAAAGAGACTAACCTTTCTGAAAAATCGGGTTCCTTCATTCAAAACACGATTGAAATCCTTTCCCGTTCTCACATAGAATCGTCTTTTCAAATCCATCTCATTCGTAATTTCAAACTCCAATGCGTCAAGATTTCTCCATCGAATAGATCCTTCTTCTCCGCTTTTCAGAAGATCCAGAAGATAGTTTCGACACATTTCAGCAGGAGTTGAATGCGTATTCTGTTGCGAATAAAGAGCAAGAAGTCGATCCATTCTGAAACTGGAAGAGATACAGTACTTGTTCAAATAGACCGAGATCCAGAATGGACCAAAATTTAACTTTTTTTTTGACGTCTCCCCAAAAATTTTGAAATATGGGTTTAAAGTTAACGGTTTGAATGGAACTCTGTTAGAGTGTTTACGGTAATTTTGAAAGCGACGAATATGAATGTCAAATAGGAAGTGAAACAAAAAAAACTCTAATTCTACGAAGTACAAAGTGTAATTATACAAACTGAAGACAAAGTAAATGAGAAGAAAGTAAGTATAGGGTCCGCCGAAGGATCGGCATATCGAGATAAGTGTCCTTGTGATCCGCGGTGTTCGAATATTAGATTGTTATGGGTGATAAAGGATCAGATGTTGTTATTTGATTAAATTTTGAAAGTTTACAGGGAATTTACAGAGGTTTTCAGTGATCTAGTAGAGTGCCACCCGAACCGTCAACTTCGAGCCCATTTATTTCACTTCATGTCGAAGATATCAAAAAGGTGTCAACTGATAAAATGTTTATCATAAAATCAAAAACATTTTGTCAGTTGCCAAATTTTGATATCTTTTACAGCAGCCGAGATATGCGGGCTCAAAACTGGGTGGCATTTTATCGGAGTGTTCACAGTAATTGTATAATATGCACATGATTCGGAGGGTATAAAGATTGAGGGGTACAAGGAAGGAACAAGGTGATTTAGCGGTACAAATTCCACAATTCGCGGAAGAAAAATCCGAAATTTTCAGGTGTTTTGTACCCCCGAATGTTTGTATCCTTGAATTGTTCTGTGCATCAAAGACCCCAAAAAAAACTTTGTACCCTTCGAATTAGTCTACTCAATTTGAGAATCTTTTGAAAGTTTCCATTCCTGGACCATCCGTTCTAAACATTCACCATGGTTCCCAATTTTTTCCAGTTTTCTGTTTCATTGCATTCTCCTAACACTATCATGCGTGTATAAAAATAAATTGTAGCTGTGGAAGAGGAAATCTTGTGGGAGTGGCGAAGGATCCCTATAACAAAAACCACCGTAACCTAAAATTTTTGGACCTTTTTTCTCAATTACTCTTGCTTTTCGACCACTTTTGTGCTGAAAACATCCAACAAGTCGAAAAAAAATATTTTTCTGAATTGAAAACGTTTCCGAAAAACGGAAAAAACTGCTAGCTACGGTAGTTCGGCAGTGACCGCAGCTTTAGACATTCTCTTCTACAGCTCTGATTTTTGCATACCATAATAACAAGGCATAAATATTATAGATAACACTAAGTGGTCTTGTTTTATGCTTTTTTCGTTCTCCCCTTCTCTCCTGTTCCTATAAAACAAACACGATGGTCAAGTAAAAGATTCCAGGCGAAGAAGAAGCCACAGAGAAACGAGCGTGTTTGTCTCCATGCGTCCATATAGTACAGTTTCTTCTCTGGTTGTCCTGTCTCTAAACTCTCTCTCTAATACTTCAACATTCTGTCTCTTCTCTTTTCATTTCTTCTCTTTTCCCGTACTCTTCTCTTTTCACCGGTAGCGTAGGAACTGTTCGTTTTCGGCGAGAGAGCGCCTCCATAGCAGCAACCGACCTGTATCCTCTTTTCTCTCTGATAACCTACTTCTCTTCAATTTAATCTACTCGGAAAGGAAGAAGAAGAAAAGGATAATGAAGTGGTGTATGTTACTGGACATATTCTCGAATCTTTATTTTTTAAATTCTATTACATCTGTGAATGTTTTCGACTTAAGTTTGAGTTCAAAAGTTTTGAAAACTCTTGTTCAGAATCTTTTCATCGTTTGTCGAAAGAAGTAATGTTTGATTCGTTTTCCCCCTTTACTATTTGATTTCAATTCAATTCGAACTAACTTCAAATAATTCGATTCGCACATCTCAAACATTGTAAATACACAGAAATTGTAGGTGAAAAAAGTCATGTGGTTTGGGGGTTCTGAAATTCATTTTAGCCAAACTCTTATAGCTAAAAACCCACGCATTCAGCAATTTCGATATACAGTAATAGCTCAAATATCTCATTTCTTCTGCAAGATATCAAAAATAAGTCAGCTGACAAAATAATTCTGATATTATGATGAAAAATAGGAACCGAGACAAATTGGCTCGAAAATTAAATTTAAAAAGTCCTTTTATTACAGGTTTTACTGTGATAAGTACCTCATTTTTTCACCATTTTTCCGTACAAAACAGTTAACCTAAATGTATTCACTAAAATAATTAGAAATTAAGTGAATTGATCTAAAACTTTTTATAAATATCAAACTTTTTTAAAACCAGAAAATGTTAAGCCTTTTCCAGCTCTTCAAGACTAGCCAATTCCTATCAAAAGTCTGAAACTGTATCTCTAAAAGTGCCTCAGACTAACTACAGACTGAATTTATGATTGGAAAGACGTCTGTTTTCTTCTTTTTAGTGTTTATTCTTTTTCTTTTCCTTCAAACTACCACTCCTTCTTCAGAGGATTATTGCGGACCCATGCAACGCCCACTATCAACGCATTTAGCAACTTTCCGTGTGAATTGTCATTTATTTTTTGGGTTGTTTTCTGGATTTTATCATGAATACAACATCTTTAACGAAAATGTGCTCGTTATCGAAATTTTCTCTGATTTGAGTTCTTGTGATTGTCCCCCCATAATCTCTGAAAACAGGAAGTTTTGTTTCAGTTTCAACTTATGATTACCGTATGACCTGTAATAAAATGACCCTTTACTTATAACTTTGAGCCAATTTTTCTCCTTTTCTCTCATAGATATTAAAAAGTTGCAACCGATAAAATGTTTCTGATATTACGATAAGCATTTTGTTAATTGATTACTTTTTGATAAAATGACTGAAAGATAAAAGTTAGCATCCTTTAAGCTTTGAAAGTTTGCAAGGATTTTAAAATCTCAAAGATCGGCTACGTTATTCGCATCTATTTTTGTCAAGAGTACTAGACATTTTTTTTCTGTCGGTCTTAACCGTAACCTTCAAATTTCAACCAATTCTGTTAATTGAAGAAATTTCCGAATTCGTTGTTTCTTTTTTTTTCAACACGAACGAACAAATCAATGTGATATTAGTCTTCGTTTGTCTTCTTTTCTCCGACCGGTTTCTATCTTTTCTCTCCTATAATTAGTTCTTTTCCGTCGTCGAATTCGTCTTGTTTCGTCCGTCCGCCAGTTGACCCATTTATTCTCGTCTTTTTCTTCAGAATTCTATATGGTAGAAGTGGACGGAAAACCGTCGTTGTCAGTTGAAGAGGATGAAAATGAGAATGAAGAAAAATATGAAAATGAAGAGAAGGAAAAGTTGGTGAAGCAATTGAGGTTCGAGAAATCAGAAAGGAAACGAATAGAAGAAGAAATGGAGAAGGAAATAAGAGAAGTGGAAGGAAAATGGATGGAAAAAGTGAGGAAAGCAACAGAAGAACGAGATGAAATTGCAAGGAAAATTGATGAGTTTGAGGAGAAAATTGATAGTATGCAGATACAAGTACACAGGTATTTAGTTCACATTTTTTGAAAATCAACAAAAAGGAATTTCAGAAGTGAAACATACAAAATGGAAATAGAAGAAGCGAATAAACGATTGCGGTTACAGTATGAAGCACTTCAACGGGATTACGAAGAAACGATGCAGGAGAGAAGTATCGTTTTAGAAGAGAACTCTCGGCAGTTGGAAGAAAGAGAACGTCTTCAGAAGCAGATTGAAAAAATGAAAGAGGTATGATGCTCGTATGAAAACGAGAAAACAACAGAAACCGAAAATTTTCGGTCCATTTTTATTTTAAAAATTTGCTAATAACGGTAATTCGACATTCCGATTTTCTGTAACAAAATAATATAAGAAACAAAAGGATTTGAGCTCAATTATAAATATTTTGTAGGAGTCAGAAGAAGTGGCAGCTTTAAAGAAGAAATTGGAAAACACCCGACGTCTTCTGCAAGTCAACGTGGAAGAAACTGTAACTGCAAATGCAAGAAGAGATGCAGCACTTGCGAGACTATCTGAGGTAGAACAAAATGGAATCAGACTGGCAGAAGAGAGGGATGAAGCACTTATGAGATGCAAACAAACTTCAGTTGATGCTATTGTTGATATTTGGAATACTCATTCAGTTCAAGTTAACTTGGTAGGAGTTTCGGTTGTTTTTTTGTTAATTTTTCACTTTATTTTCAGCCATTCAATAAGCCGAATCTCGGAATAATGTTAGGTGGAGGTCGTACAGATGATGGATCAATCGTCCATGGACCCATTTATGTTCGCCATATTGCCCATGGATCTCCTTTCGAAAATCTGTTGAAAAAGCTGGATCATATTATGATGGTCAATGATATTTCTGTGACCGATATGGATGAGAGAAGCGTCATGGGAATGTTATCAAACTCACATCATATTCATCTAGTCATTAGAAGAAGATCCAATTGTAACAAAATCAGTGATGTGTGCCTACCTTTAAATTATGGTGAGTGTTTTGTTGATTCATTTTCAGTATCTCTGAAATTCCAGGAGTAGGTCTTGAACTGGCAAACGGAGTGTTCATCAACTCGTGTGAACCAAATGGAGCTGCTTCTAGAAGTGGATTGGCCCCAGGCCAGAGAGTGGTTCATGTGATGCACACTCCTGTTTATGATGCTAAACATGCTGAAATTTTGATTAAAAACGCTCGTGAACCACTTGTCATTGGAATCCTTCAGTCAACAAAACGAGGAGATCAGAATGGAAAAGATAAAAGTAGACCTACAATTTTCTCAAGGGTAAGGAACTTTCCAAATACTCAAAAGACTATAATTTCTGTTATTTTAGTGGTTCAGTCGGAATGGTGGAGCCGATAAAGAGCGTACTGTAGTTGCAAAAGCCAATATCGACCGCTCAAATGATCAAGTTTTGCTTCGTCAAGGATCTCTCCGAATGCCACAAGCGTCTCCTGCATCAGTGAGCCCATTAGTCCGATATGGGTCACTAAGAGCTCCTACATACTCAAATAGTGTAGCAGATCACTCGAAACTAATGTTGGACACACTGGACAAACGATTCAATGGAGCGTACGTGTCTATTTTAAAGTTCTTCTTTACAAAATCTTTATTTTTAGGTCAACCGCCCATTCAGAAATTAGTTCTTCTTCAACTGCAGCTCCATCTGTTCCATGGAGCCCGTCTTCAGTTAATGAGAAAAGTCTCGTCTTCGCTGGAACTAACATTGAAGGCGTCCCAGTTTATGTTCCGAAGAACACAATATTCAGTACGCCTACTTCTCCTGTCACGTAAGTTACCTGAACTTGTTTTTCTTCTATCCAAAAGTTATAATTTCAGACGACTGATTCGCCAGAATAGTGAACAGAAACGAACCATGTCCCAAATATCATCGCCACACCGGGGGAGCGGTTGGGATGGGCGGAGCTTCTCTTCGAATACAACAACCTCAGATGCTAGACCATATTCAATGCATTTTACACCTACATCATCTACCATTATGGAAGGAAAACCACACAGAAGATCACAGGTGTACAGTCCAGCTCATCCCCCAGCCTATCCGACAATCCGAGATGATTCATTATCCTCCGTAATGTCATCGAGTAACTCGATACGTCTTCCTAGTACCAGTTTCTCGAATCAGTATCCTAATAATTGTAAGTTTTCCCCTAAAAGTGAGCAAAATCTTTTATTGAGTCTCTTTTCAGCTGCATGCAGTTTAACTGGAGGAAATGGTGCACCTCCACGTCATTGCATCAGTAAAGATGGAAGTGATTTTTCGATTTCAACAACTGGAAGTGCGATGCACAGCTACGCAGAAGGAGGAAGATCTACGAAGAAATACCATCATATGCCACGTGGGAACCATCATTCGGAATCTCTACTTGTCAATCGATCATCTCAACCGAGACTTGTAGAAGTTCCGAGGTGTGATGTGAAGTTGTGCGGAGGAAATGCAATAGGAATTCTAGCTGAGAAATCACTTGGATCCGAACTTTTGGAAGGTGATCTTATTCTTTCGATTGACGGAAATTGTGTTCGGAATACAACATTGGAGTGTGCAGTGAACACATTATTAGCTGATGACACTGAACTTACAAGCCTACTTGTCCAAGATGGAGGAGATCGTCTGAACCGTTTAAGATTAGGTGCTGATGGAGACAGCTTCTTCCTTCGAGTCAATATAGATAGACCGATGGAGAATAAGGATGAACTGGAATTAAAATGTGGAGACGTTGTCTTCGTAGACAATACATGGATACTGGGCAAGACGGGAAGATGGATGGCATGGAAAGTGGATAAGGAGGGTAGGCAGAGAGATCATGGAGCTATTCCAAGTTCTACAACCGTTTATCAAGCGATTCGTGCCAATAAATATGCGAATCCATTCCCAAAGAAAGCATACGAATGGGTGGAGAAGTTGGATACAAAGGTGAAGAGACCTGTTCTGTTGTTCGGAGCAGTTGTAGAACCATTCCTTCAAATGTTGGTTGATGAATCTGACAAGTTCTCGATTGTGGCAAGAGAATCTCTGACTGCAAGTTTCGATGAAGTATCCGCATTGTTGAAGGATAAAGTTTTGATTGATTCAAAACAAAATGATGATGTCTACGATCTGTATCATGTCATATCAACAGCTCATATTATGGATATCACTGCTCAAGGGTTAGTATTATTTCAGAGAAGAAAACCTTAATCAAAGGGAATTATTCCAGACTTCACTGTGTTCTACAAGTAGACCAAACTGCAATTGATAGATTGAAGAGGTGTCGAATGTTCCCAATTCTAGTCAAGATTCGTTTCAAGTCAGTGAAACAGTTGAAGGATGTGAATGAGCACATTTGTGGAGAGAAAATTAGTTCGAAGGAAGCAAAGCAGCTTATTGAAAAGGTAATCAGTTTTTTCAATACTTCAGAAATCATTTTCTTTTTTTTCAGGATCTGAAAATCGAGAAAGATCTAGATGGATCTGTAACTCTGGTGGTTCCAAGTCATAATAATGTCAGTTTCATGATGACTCATGCTGTTTTGCAGGTAAGCCCAAAATAAAATTTATTCTCTTCTAAATATATTTTTCAGCTGAAAAAACTCATCGAAGAAGAACAAAAGAAAATAGTATGGGTTCAAAGAAAAATCGATGAAGAATGAAACAATGTGAGCAAAAAAGTCTCCGGTGCATTTTTATTGAATTGAAGTATAATTTGAAACATAATTAATAAATTTGTTCATAAGTGAAAGCATGGTTTTGGAAAGAGAGCAGAAAGAGATAACAGACAAGAATTTAAATCAATGGAAAAGACAATAATTAATCAGAAAAACGAGGGAAATGGCAAGAAAAATCGATGACGAGCTAGCGGCGTCGATGTAGAAAACATTGAACTCTCGGAGATTTGATATATTTCTGAAATTCGAGAAATTGATTTTCAGTTTTCAATAATCACAACCTGTATAAATATAACTCTGGTGGCCATGAAAGTTCAGCAGATTTCAAATCAGCATTACAGTAGGATTGATTGCAAATCCATTGTTCCAGACCAGTGTATGCACGGGTATAGCCAATCTGAAAACACATTTTTTTAGTTTAAAGGAGGGAAGAAAGAAAAATGCTATCTACCACAAGTAATACCTCAATAGCGGACGAAAAAGAGTCTAATTAGCCCCAAAAAATCAAATTCTAATGATAAATGTGATAAATGTCTCAAATTTTCATCAAAGCCTCTTTTTAATTTCGAACGGACAATTGGCGGCTGAACGGCGGCCCGTCACCATAGCGTCTACTTCCTCGAGGGGTTTATATGAACGACATTTTGAGAAAGTTTTTTTTAATGCCCTCAAACTAATTTTCAAAAATTAAACCTTCAATGGAATGGCACCCTCAACTGTCTGGCTGTTCACACATCCTCTGAATACTTCTCCTCTTGATGTTGCACTGATGAAACAGAACTGTCCCAAACACGATCCTGAAGACTTCGTATACGGAAGTCGTGGATTGAAGTAATCTACGTGGCATTCAGTAGTAGCTGTTGTTGTATCGAAAACTAATGTAGAATCGAGAGACTGGAATATTAAAAATATGGAAAATAGATTATTAAAGGTTTTACATCAGATCCATAGCAAGCATGTGTGTCAGGTTGACCTCCATAATTCAACCAAACGCATGTTCCTGGATAGAAATTGAACACAGTGAGAGTTGGGAAAAAATCGAATTCATTCTCCAAACTACAATCTTTAGTGGACCATGTGTAGTTAGCATTATCCACTTCCATGAGGGTCTCAAAGAAATTGTTGGATTACTGTATCTGAAAGGAACGATACCTTTGCAGCAATGAATGTGCAGTAGTTTGCTGCACAAGGCTTCGTCCATCTTGGTTTTGGCATGTTGTTCAGTTTCTCTGGTTGACAAGTTTGAACAGGAAGAATTGTGGTTGCGATTTCAGAAATTGATGTAAAATTCGAGTTACAGTAATCCGCACTGAAAATTGTTGTTTTATTTTCTTCGTTCTGTCATTTTCGGATTCTAATGGCTTGAACAAATTTGTCCCTTATTAAAATCTCCGAAATTTTTGGAAAATGTGCCCTAACTATGAAATTTCGAGTGCTGTGTCCATTTGTCCCGTTCTTTTAAAATTTTAAGGCTAGAGACGATATGCGCAGACGGTTCAAGAAGGGGTTTCGGCAACTCCACGGTAGAGGCACACCATCTGCGAGCTCGGGGCACTCTGAAAGGGACACGGTGGTGTTTGGACTCGTGTCCTGTGCCACTCTGTGCCCCATCGTGCCAAAAATTCACTGAGCAATCATAGTCCCTTCAGTCTAGACTAGTTTATAAGAAAAGGAAAACGACGCACTCGGAGCAGAAGCACATCACATTTCCATGGTGATTGACTCGGCATCCTTCTGGCGCAACCTCCCCAATTACACATCCTTTTTGTATAGTTGACATCGTTTCGCTTCCGTAATAATATTGTGCATGGTAACAGAAGTCACCACGGCATGTGCTTCTCGAGTAGTTGCATCTGAAGTTATCCTTTTTTACATTTTCTGGACAGGCTTCTGATCTTCCACTAACGCATTCTTTACCAAATTCAGAAGCTGGATAATAATATTATTCTTTTTGAAAATATAATATAATAATTTGAAAATTCGAAATCTTAGCTTCTAGAATATTTTTTTAACTCACTCTTCAGTTCCAGTTTCACATCTTGAACAAGTAACCAAAGTGGAAGCTTGACGAATCACAGACAGAACTATAATCAATTTAATCAGCATAGTCCTCTGTTCCTCTGACTGACTGATTCAGTTCTCCGTCCAAAATATATAAAAGTTGAATTGTTGAATTGAATTGAATACACACCGCCCATCGTCAGTCATATTTCGCATATTTTATTTTGTCCGTTTTGCAATGATACAAATACTCATTTTCATAAGCTCTCAATGCTCCTCTCATCGTCACGAATTGCGAAATGGTCAAAAAGAAGAGATACAGATGAATCAGAATGAAAACAAAATTGATATAACTCATCCTGAAAAAAGAGGAAGTGGAAGATACAGTTCCGGTAAAAAGATATACAAAAAAGTTTTCAGTTGGGTTGTGGTCATTTTGACCATTTTCAGCTGTCTGGATCTCGGCTGTGAGGTTTCCTATCAGTTTAAATTTTTCAGAGGGTCGTAAAACAGACTTAGCTTCAATACTTTGAAATTACAGGGTTTCTTGAAAATTTCCAGTTTTTCGGCTATTTGCCGATTCCTGAAAGACACCCCTTTTCGACACGGTTTTGTACTGAACCCGTAAAAAAGGTGTCTTTCAGAAATCGACAAAAAGCTGGAAAACTAGGAACTTTCAATGAATTCTGTGAATGCAAAGTTTTCAATCTAGGTCTGTTTTACATCCTCCAAAATGTTTAAAGTGATCGGAAAATTGACAGGGAAGCCGAGCTCCGGACTCCTGAAAATGGTAAAAAACAACTGAACAATTTTTTTCGTACATTATTGACCGGAAAATGCTATTTTAAATTCACATTTGAATAAATTACAAAGTTTATTCCAAAGGTATACTGTAAAGGTATACGGAAAATTTCATTCAAAGGTATACTGTAACCCTGCTTGATTGGCCCTGATATCATTATAAATCCAGTGTTCTTCACTTCAAGTTACGAAGTTTCTATTTTTTTCGCTTCTCGTTGAACTCATTTTGAAAAGTTCTTTTCTGTTTCAAAATCTCTTTCACTCCATAGTTCAACCATTTCTATTGCTCTTTCTTAACTGTTAGCAGTGGAGCGCAAATGCTGTGGAAGAAAAAACCAGACATACACACATACACCAAAAGTGCGGACGTCCGGACTTTTGAATTTGAACGGCTGAGAGTCAAGCAGAGAAAAAGAAGGTTTTCTTTTCCTTCTCCTTTCTTCTGTTCTTTTTTTCGTCTTCTTCCTCCGCGTAAGATTATCGGCCATTTCATCTACCCCTTCTTTTTTTAAATTTTCAAATCTTGTAAGGAAATTTTTTAGGCCAAAATTATAATTTTTTTGAATTCTGCATGATGCAAAAAAAGTTAGTAACTGATAAAAAAGAATGGATGTTCTAGACACACTCAACCTTTTCAAAGTGGTAGATCAAACGTTGCCGCTAGTCCCCTTCTTCTTCTTTTTTCGTCACAATAAAAAACGACTTGTCTGTTTGAATATGAATAGCCATCTTGGTCTTTTTTTCGCGCGACGACATGAAGAGGAGTCACTATGTACTAATTCCGGTCGTGTTCTTCCTGACACCCCCAGCTAATCGTCTACAGCTGTCTTTGGTGGCAGATGTTCGAAATTATCGAATAGTTTCGAAAAAGTACAATTTTCTCCAAAATCAATGACCGCGAAAAAGAAAGACATATATTCAATCTACTCAGAAAAGAGCAATGCGTTGGTTTTCGTTTTTTAATTAAATCTTTTTTTTTTCTTTTTCTCACCAATCCAAATTGGTATTTCACCCCATTTCAAATTCCTAATCAATCAGTAAGTATGAGTCCTTTTTCTCTAAAACTCCTTTTATTTTTCTTATCTTTTCTGTCAAAAGTGTATTCCCACTATCTCTTAGAAACGGAACTGCCGAATGATAAATCGTCCCTTCTGTCTTTTTTTCACTTTTTCAGCATGAATTGTGTGTTCTGTTCTTGACCTGTAGTAAATGGGAAATGACCCTCCCAGAGTTTATGTGAATGACTCATAAATTCACCAGCTATCCATTTCCCTCGTATTTTTCCTCGTTCCGTTTTCCTCCTTTTCCTCAGTCCTCCCATTTTTTCTTCTCTTTTTCTTTTTCATTCTCTTTTTTTTTAACCTTAGACCTTTATTCTTGCACTTTTTTGCAGATTCAATCTCAATGAATGGGAACCGAAATGGGGGATATGCTGCAAGTCAGAATCACCATCAGCACAGGTTGATTTGAATTCTCATTCTTTAAAAAACAGTTTTGTGATTTCAGAAATGACCCAAGAACCACTCCCACATTCTCTCAAAGGCACTTGAACTGTCCAACCTTTGTTCCTCGCCAGAGAACAGAAGAGCACAACAACAGAGAGCCGATTGAAATTCTTGTAGGAGAGGTTAGTTCTGGAAGAGGAATGTCTTGACTTTTTCACTTAACAGTTTCTAAATTAGATCAAAAATGTCAGATTGCTCTGAAATTTTATTTCCAAAAATGCTTTTAAGAAACATGTTTTGTTATTCTGAAATTGTTTGCATCCAAAAAATTCTGAAATAAAAAACAGACAAATTTCACCTATTTCTCAGTTTTTCAACTTTGTTTTTCCCATAATTGTTTCTTCTAGAAGTTTGACTTTATAGTGATATAGTATACCTCAATAGGTGTTTTCATTTATGTTAGATAGCATTTCTCGAAAAAAAAATCACAATTTCAAGGGAAGCATACCGTAAATGCTCTAATAGAAACCATCTACATGCATTTTGAGCTCAATTATCGCAGTTCCTTCAAAAGCTATCAAAAATTTGTCGACTGATAAAAAGTTTGTGAAGTTATGATTAAGAGTTTATCAGTTGACAATTTTTTTATATTTTTGACAGGAGCCGATATTAATTGGCTCAAAGTTTAAAGTTTAGGTGGTACTTTAATATGGGTTTTACGGTAGATTTTTTCTGTTAGAAAGTGGCTTTGAAAAAAATCAAAATTTTAAGGAACGCATGAGTCTAGTCTAGGTGCACTCATACAATCTATGAGATTCGTAATCAGCTCGAAGACAATTCTGATTCTTAAATTTTTTCAGGAGAAAGAACTCTTCGAGAAAATGCTCGCCGTTGAAACAAAGACTCATCCATTCACACCGTACTACCCAGACATACGGAAATCTTCAGAAGAATACAATCTCGCACTGAATATCAAAGCTCTTCTGGATAACTACACACACCACAAAGCTCTCCGATTCATTGCGAAGACTCATGTCTGGAACCTTCGACCACCACCTTTCGCTCAGCTTCCATTTGCTCCATACGGTATGGATGCGGTCCGACAATTCATCAAAATGGACGGAGACCATGCGATATACCGGGTCATTGCAGATAAAGGAGACAGATATATTTTACTTGCTTGCCATCTGAATGTTCATGCTTTTCATCGAGGAGATCTTCGTTTCTTGGAAGTCAACTCTCGAACCAGAACGAATGCATCGGAATATTCTTGTATTGGATATTTAGCATTGGGAGATCTTGTGGCTGTCAGTGAATTGGCAAAACAACCGTGGATACCAAGAGAGATGGGATGCTGGAAAACATCAGACATGAATCAGGAGTCACCATGCGTCTGGATGGTCGTGAGAATGACAGTTCTCATGAGACAGAGATTCGATAATGTTCCATTTGTATTTTTGAATAATGGAGCTGCAGTTGCACTCAAATGGCGGGAACCGTTAACTGTCAAAGCAGGATATAATGGAAATTTGGAAAACCGTGGGATATTTGTGTTTGTTGGAAGTGGATTCATTGCTATGCAAGTACCTGAATTGGCTTCAGGCCACTCGAAGATGCAGGAGACTCAGTTGCTGGGACTTTCAAAAGAAATCACGAGATATCCATGGTCCACTGGAACCATCTTTCATTATGAGTTCAGCCCATATTTCACAAATCAGATGCACATTGGTCATTGTGCATATTCCGTTGCTAATCCGGATCCAAATGGTGTCGTTGAGTTCTGTGCACTTATGGGAGCATCAGCAAGCTACGCGGTTTTAACTGGAAATTTTGATTGCCGCTCGTTCGCAATGATCAATCCACAAAAGCTCGAAGAAGTGGTCACTTTTAAGATTGAAAATATTTCGGAACCAAAACCAGAATCCCTGTGGAAACAAAATACAAGAATCTCGATTGGAAGCTCCAGAAGAGATGCCCACGCCGTGATTGAAAATGTGATTCCTCTCGGAGACATGCTCTACATATCTGCCAGATTATCCAGAGAATTTGCCTTCGAGTTCACCGACGAGGTGCATATGGTGTCACAGAGGGAAATGCCTGATGGAAAAGGACTTGTCGAAGGGTTCGTAGATAAGATGGAGCATGGATCAAATGGAGCAAGAATTCTAACGGCGTTGTATGGAGGACCATGTCTCCCACAAGAACAACACCTCTTTGGGGTTCATTACGAGTTTCCGGGAGCCAATCCGATTCGTTTGAACTTGGATCAAAATGAGTATGTGAATAGTATCATCCGAAAAGTTCCGATTACCATAGCCAACTCTCCATTCGGATGTGGAAAATCAATGACGATTGCGACAGCAGCCTACTACAGTGTTCTTCGATATCGCACTGTCGAGAGGGATCTGCATCAACAGCTTCTGGTTACGCAGAGTAACTATGCATCAGTCAACTTGGTCGACATCACAAATCGTTTCTCCGATTTGTGTACAGTTGTTCGATACGTGTCATTAAGCAGTTGGATGGAATTGCCAGATGAATCAAGAACTGAGCTCGATTTCCCAGTGCAAATGCAAAAGCATTTCATCCCGTACGTCACTGGAGAAAAAGAAATCAACGACACGATGCTGATGATTGAGATGGCAAAATATTTGAAAGAGTATCAAGTTCTCAAAGTCGACGAAATGGATCCTGTGTGCCAACATTTCTTCAGTAACTGCCCAGTTGTAGAAAGGCTCGATTTGGAAAGGCTCAGCGAATTTTTCTTCGAGTCGTTCAATCCGGAAATTGTTATCACAACTGCCGATTCCCTTCAATCTGTGATCCCATTTCTGAGCAAAGGAATCGACACAGTTCAGTTTGATGAAGCCAGTCAGATGCCAGAATCTGCATTGATCCAAGTGATTTCCAATTTCCCCAACGCAGACTTCGGACTCGTCGGAGATATCCAACAACTTCCTCCGTACTGTGACACATTGCTTACGACCAACTTGAAGAGATTCGGTATTGGAAACACTTTGGAGCGAGCAATCAAGAATCGATTATTCCCTCAATACGTTCTTCGCAATGTCTACCGATGTCATCCGTTTATCACTGCTATGCTTGGAGATCTCTTCTATGGAGGACGACTGGTTACCAATGTAAAACCGAATGAACGTGATGAATTCATGAGAAGCCGTCCTGACTTCTGGCCAAATCACGAATGCCCGATTATGGTTAGACACAATGGCACACCCAGTACCAGATACCATACATCCATGTTTAATGATGTCGAAATTCTGATGGTGAGCAGCATCATCGACCAAATTTTCTCGCATCCGAACTGCACTATCCAACCGAAGGACATCGGAATTATATCATTCTACAAAGCACAAACTACACGACTATTGGAAACGATTAAAAACAAAGATATCAAAATTGGAACTGTGGATTCTTTTCAAGGAATGGAGAGACAAGTGATGATCCTATGTTGCACAAATGAGATGATCAGCGGATTCTTGGCAAACCCGAACCGTATCAATGTGTCCATGTCAAGAGCCAAACAAGCTACAATCATTATTGGAAACGTGAATTCCCTCCGAAATGCACAATATTGGAGACGATTTGTTATGGAGGCAGATCGATATGGGTGTCTATTGTAATTTCCCAATGAAATACTTTCTTATTCTTTTCTTGCCAGTGATTTTGCAATTTTCATAGACCTGGTTTTTCTCTCTTTCGTTGTTTAATAAATTTTTTAATTAAATGAGTTTTACTTTTGTTTATATTCATTCATGAAGGGGATTCCTTTGGTTTCTTCTTGAAATTCAGGGTTTTAGGAACAGGTCAGAGAATGGAGCGTTTTTTCTCGGAACAAGAAGGATAGTGGAAATTGCTCATCACATTTTCCAGGATATTGTACTACGGTAACAATAAGAAATTAGGTTAGCAAAATTTCAAAAGATGAATTATGAAATACAGGATTCTGATAGAAGCCGACCGAAACCACAATTTTGAGCTCAATTATCTCGGTTTCTGTGAAAGATATCAAAATTACTGATAAAATTTTGGTGAAATTATGATAGATAATTTATCAGTTGACAACTTATTGATATCTTGCATAGGAATCGAGATAATTTAGCTCAAACTAGACAGTTGCTGGGGTCCTTTCTATTTTTATTTAGGTTTAACGGAAACTGTTCTTGTTTTCTGGCTTTCCAAAAAACGTCTATTGAGAAGCAACATGTCTATTTTATATTCAAATTATGAGAACCAGGAAATGCGGAAATATTTTCTTTTACCTAAAAGTCACACTCTCCTTTTCGTGTCATAACAATCCATTTAACCTTATTCAGATTTCCGGTTTTCACACTTCCACTTGAGCAACGACATCAAACCTATTTTGGTGCCTTCTATTCTCCAAATTTGTAAAATGGACCCAATGGAAATGAAACCACTAAACAGGTAAATATTTCAACTTTTCAAATACTTGTCTAAAGCGGAAAGAGAGGTGATAAGTCACACATTCTGATACGCCCCCTCTGAAAAATTTCAAAAAAAGCGGATTGGTGGTGCTTTTTGAGCTGATAACAATGCAAAAATTTCACACCTCTTCAACTATTCTTTATGGTTTTCTATGTGTTTTTTGTCTACGTTCTATATTCTTTAGACTAAAAGATAGTTTTTGTTTTTTTTAAAAGAAAAATAATAGGTCAATTGAAAAGAGAACTAGAGAAGTCAGAAATTTTGTGTAGATGAAGAGTCTGTGAACTTTGTGTTATCAGTTTTTCTCAAGACAATTGTGCACGAAATGTGCCCGTAGTTTGTTTTTTTTTCTTCAAGTTTCAACTATTCTAGTGGAATGATCTAGATTTTTTTAAATAAGAAATTTCGAAACTTTTTCACTCTCGAACTTTTCTGACTCATTTCGATTTTTGCTCTTCTATTAATATTTCCCCGTTCTATCTGTTTTAGAGTCAGAAAAAATGATCAGAATGAAAAAATAGAATTCGTTCAACTGTCTGCATCCTCTAGAACCTGTTCTCTCTAAATTGAATACCAACGAGAAGAACAGAAAACAATGGTGTAACTATTGTTCTTGTTATCACAGTTTGCCATTTTTGTTTTATGAGGTCAAATGACAGTACGAAAACCAAATAATTGCAGTTTATTTCACCGCAGAGTCTCGAGACGATTGACCCTAGAACTCCTTAATTGGCTCAAATTTTCAGCACAATGATCGATGAGACATCCGAAGAGTCATCAGTCAACAATTCAGAAAGTGGACTAGTGACACCTCGGGACACTTGGGGACGGAAAATCAGTAAACCAATTGATAGATGGTATTTGGTATACATCATATTCACAATGCATGGAATGGGAATGCTCATGTCATGGAACATGTTCATCACAATTGCTCCTCAATACTATCATGACTACTGGTTCAATAATACAAATTATCAAGATAGTTTTATGTCAATCATAGGAGTCACTTCTCAAATTCCAAATGTTGGAATCATGATTTTGAATACAATTGTTGTTATGGTGTAAGTCATTCCACAGGAAACATTCCGTAATATCTGTAATAGAATGGCGCCCACGGTGTCCAGTTGGAGCTGATTTTTCTCATTTTCTGTTTGAGATATCAAAAATGTTCCAACTATCAAAACCATACTTGTAAAATTCCGGGCCGGGCCGGGCCTGAGGAAATTTTCAAGGCCCGGGCCCGGCCCGGAGGGAAAAAAACCTGTATTTTTGAGCCAAATTTTGAGCCAAAATATAATTTTCTCCATTTTTTTTTCGTTTTTTGATTATTTGTATGTCTGATCACAAAAGATAGAAAAAACTCGAAAAAAATTTTTGATCGAAAAAAATCACATAAGGGTCCCCCCTTATGTGTTTTTTTGAAAATTTCAAAACTAGTGAAATGACGGGCCCGGGCCTTGAAATTCCGAAAAAAGCCCGGCCCGGCCCGGCCCGGCCCGGCCCGGCCCGTTACAAGTATGATCAAAACACTTTAAATATTATGAGAAAAAATTTATTAATTGACCACTTTTTTCTATCTTAATCAAAAACTCAGAAAAATTGGCTGAAACTTTAAAGTTGGGTGGCCCGTCTATCAAAGATTTCACTGTAGATTTCGATATGAAATTTCAGAGGATTCATGATGCTCCGAGTGGTTATCCCTTTGATAGTCAACTGTTTTCTAATTGCTGTAATTGTCATCCTGGCCATATTCGT
This sequence comes from Caenorhabditis nigoni, assembly GCA_027920645.1. Lineage (NCBI taxonomy): Eukaryota > Metazoa > Nematoda > Chromadorea > Rhabditida > Rhabditidae > Caenorhabditis > Caenorhabditis nigoni. The sequence goes on along the minus strand of CP115867.1, from coordinate 11,003,053 downwards.
AACCCCATCACCAGATACTGTCACTTGGTTTTATATCGTTACGCTTGTCATTATCATGGCGATGAACTTGGCAAATGGAATCTACCAGAATTCAGTATATGGAATAGTTGCTGATTTCCCAGATAACTATATCAATTCTCTGGTTATTGGAAACAATTTATGCGGAGTTTTCACATCCGTTCTCAGTATTATGACCATTTTGAGTGAGTTTAAAACGTGAAAATCGCCGTAAAACCTGTAGGAGAATGGGCATCATAACTTTCAACTTCAAGCCAATTTATCTCGGCTCCTGTGAAAAATATGAAAACGTTGTCAACTGATAAAATTCTTGTGATATTATGATAAAAAATTTATTAGTGACTACATTTTTGATATCTTGCACAGGAGCCAAGATAATTAGCTGAAACTTGGTTTTACGGTACCAAATGTAGAATTAACAACATTGCAGTCTCTCCAAACGACATCGAATTGAATGCACTTCTCTATTTCAGTATTTCTTTAGCTTTCATGATTGTTTGTCTATGCTCTCTTTACTTTTTAGTTCGATTGGTAAGGCCAATTATTTTCTCAAGTCTTTAGCCGAATCCAGAATTTCAGCCATTTTATCAATACTACATGGCAAAAGGAGTGGAAGCAAGGTCCGAAGATTCAGTGGATAATCCATCACTCAGACAGTATTGGGAATGCTTCAGATTGGTAATTTCTTATTTTTCAAATTAGTTTTCAATCCGTATCTTTCAGTGCTGGGTCCAATTATTCAACAACTTTTACGTTTATTTTGTTTCTCTTCTCATCTTTCCAGCAATGATGACTGACAGTGTCTATTCGGATCCCGCTCATAATAAGACTTCTGTTTTTGGAGGTTTAGAAGTTTTTTTTAATGTATAATACTTTTCCCATTATTCAGATAATCTGTTCTACCCTATCACTACTTTTCTCAACTTTAATCTCTTCGCTTGGATTGGATCCTCTCTAGCCAACTACGTTCAATTTGTGAGTTCCATATAACCATTAGTATTGAAAATAAAACATCCGTTTCCAGCCATCTGCCAAATATCTCTGGATAGGAGTTGTACTTCGAACTGTTTTCATTCCATATTATCTTTTCTGTAACTACCGTCCAGATACCCGATTATGGCCAGTTTTATTTGAAAACGAGTGGTGGTTCACGATTGGATGCACAATTATGGCTCTGACTTGTGGTTATATGAGCAGTTTAGCATTGATTTATACTCCAGTGTAAGTATTATTTTGTTTTTGATATCCCAGTTTTTTTGTTTCAGAGAAGTCCCTGCCAGATATCAAAAATTGAGTGGAATGCTTGCTTCAATTTTCTTAATGCTTGGAATTCTTGCTGGCGTTGCAAGTACACCAATTGCAGCTTGGGCTGTAGAAAACATTGGAACCAAAAAACATACTTGATGTCAAAAATTTATAGTTCCACTTATGTATTAATTGTGTATATTCGTCAATTGAAAAGTAATAAAAAATGTTTTAAAATCTTTGTTGTAGTTTGAGCAAGATGGCAGTCGATTAAAACGTCCTTGATTGGCTCAGGCTATCCAGGTTCATGAAATTTACTGTGGTCTTCAAATGTTTTTTGAACTTCAAAATTCGCATTATTTTTTCAATCACTTCCCACTTTCACCGGTCAGTAGCCCTCCAGCTTCTTCCCCCTATTAACCGCCGTTCAGCCGTCGTTCCTCCGTTTAGAATAACAGAGGGGTTTCTGAGAGAAACTAGAAAAAAATTCGTCAGAATTTAAGTTCTTATTGGTAGCTATTTTGAAAAAATGTCAAAAATTTGAATTTTTCCACATTCTTGAGCCGACGGACCATCATTGGCCCATCAACGGTCTTCAGCCACGACTCGTCCGCCCATTTTTGACACACCTACGGCCGTTTAGACTCCCCTCGCCCGCCTTGATCATACGGAACATTCACCGAAATCAGACGAAGAAGTGATTTGAAAGTAGAAAATTCTGAATTTATAATTCAATTTATTTTATCCAGTTCTTTCAAAATGGCTTTTTTATTTGTTACAGTTTAATTGAAAGAAATGGGAAAAAAGGAAAAACAACCGAGAAACAATTTAGAATGGTAAAGGTTTGAGTTGACGATCGAAAAGCCCTCCACAGTGAGATTGGTTTAGTTTGTCCAGACTATTCACAATTTTCGAAGCTGACTCCTCCACCTGAAAGAAAATGTTCATGATTGAATTCTAACAGAACTAAAAAAGCTTACAGTAATCTTGGCATTGGGTCCTCCCATATCAGTAAGCACCCATCCAGGATGGAAAGTTGTTACTAGAATTGGAATATTCAATGACTTGAAATCGGCAACAAGGGTTCGAGCAAAACTAAGCATGGCAGCTTTGCTCATCTTGTACGCTGTATGGGTGAATGCGTTGAATCCAGGGACATTTAATGTCTGCGAAGAGTTATCTGATCCAATGTTCACAATTGCAGCTCTTGAAACCGATAATTCGTCTCCCTGAGTTTGCTCTGCAGCTTTTTTAAGAAGAGGGAGGAAGTACTGTAATTTTCAGGGAACTACCATCATACATGTTCTAAATTAAGTTACTTGAGAAGCTATTAAAGGGCTAACTGCATTGACATCAATGGTTCTCAGAACAGTGGTTCTGTTCGGAGGATCAGTAGTACGGTAGGTTTCAAGAATTCCAGCATTGTTGATAAGAAGATTCAGACCACGATCGCCAACAAGACTCTCAACTTGTTTCACCGAATTTTTCAAACTTTCATCACACGAAACATCCACAGGTACGAGATTAAGACGGGAGTCAGATTGGGAAAGTGATTGGAGATCCTGAAAAAGTTTTTAGCGTTAAAATTCCAAAAAAAAAACTGCTGCAACGAAACTGACAAAGATGGCAGGAATGACTTTTTTGATAAACGGATTTTGATCGAAAACATAGATCATAGAATCTGAAATATGGAATCCGAAAGGAAAAAGGGCTCAGAATCAGGAATACGGGATACGAAACCCGGAATCCGCACATCTCTGGAAACCAACCTTGGCTGCTTCGACATTTCTAGCTCCAGCAATGATTGTTTCGATTCCAGAAACTTTCAAAAGCTCTCTCACAATTCCGAGCCCAATTCCTCGGTTTGCTCCGGTGATGAAAACTGTTTTGGGTGGCATTGAAATCTGAAACCTGGTCGGAACGATGTTAAAGGAGGGAGATAGCAAAAAATTTGGGAGACAGTTTAGGGAACAAAATGGCGGAAAATATCTGGAGAACTTTTTTTTGATGTCTTGCCTCTTTAATTTATATCGAGCGAAAAGTGTTCATCAGTAAATAAACAAACATTCCAAAAACCAATGCTTGTTTTTCTAGTTGTCTCTCTTCTTCTCATTTTCTGTTATGTTTTCGTCTCGCGTCTTCTACAATATTCTGGACCACAGATCATAGTTTCAATGATCTATGGGAAACAACAAATTGAAAACAAAAATAGAACACAGATTTTTCGTTGAATAAAAAGGATAGGATCGTCATCACAGTATATTATATGAGATTTGTAGGGCAATTCCAGGTTCGGAAGAGTGAATAAATAAGTTCAGTGCATCTCCTGAATAATGTTAGCTTCGAGTGCTTCTGGTTTCCAGGCAGAGATCAGTTGGCGAAATGAAATGGAGAAATAAGTGGAATAGACTTAAAAGATCTTGAATGTATATTTCATCCATTTCTTACGAAAGGATATTTTTAAATTTATCACAGTTCAATAAAAGAAACAGAAAATCCGAAACATATAAACCATTGGGAAATAATTTAGAATGGCAAAGCTGTTAATTGACGATCGAAAAGTCCTCCATTGTGAGATTGGTTCAGCTTATCCAGACTGCTCACAATTTTTGAAGCAGACTCCTCAATCTACAATTAATTTTTCTTGATTGAATTCAACCAAAACCAAAAAGACTTACAGAAATCTCGGCATGGGGCCCTCCCATATCAGTAAGTACCCATCCAGGATGGATAGTTGTCACTAGAACTGGAACATTCAATGTCTTGAAATCGGCAACAAGGGTTCTAGCAAAACTAAGCATGGCCGTTTTGCTCATTTTGTATGCCAAGAGAGTTTCGTTGCAGAATCCAGTGACATTCAATGTTTGAGAAGAGCAATCTGATCCAATGTTCACAATTGCAGCTCTTGAAACGGAGAGTTCGTCTCCCTGAGTATGATCAGCAGCTTTTTTGAGAAGAGGGAGGAAATACTGTAATTATCAGGCAATAATAATCAGCCATTTTTACAATTAAATACCTGAGAAGCTAGTAAAGCACTAACTGCATTGACATCAATGCATCTGAGAACAGCGGCTCTGTTTGGAGAATCCGTAGTACGGTAGACTTCAATCATTCCAGCATTGTTGATAAGGAGATTCAGACCACGATCGCCAACAAGACCCTCAACTTTTTTCACCGAATTTTTCAAACTTTCATCACACGAAACATCCACAGCAATGAGATGAAGACGGGAATCAGATTGGGAAAGTGATTGGAGCTCCTGCGAAAAGTTAAAATTCAAAAACTACTACAACAAAACTAACCTTGGCTGCTTCGACATTTCTAGCTCCAGCAATGATTGTTTCAATTCCCGAAACTTTCAAAAGTTCTCTAACAATTCCGAGTCCAATTCCTCGGTTTGCTCCGGTGATGAAAACTGTTTTCGGTGCCATTGAAACCTGAATCTGGTCGGAATGATCTTAACTTATATAGAGCAAAAAGTGTTCATTGGTAAACAAATAGTCGAAAAATCAATTCTTGTGTTTTCTAGTTGTCTCTATCTCTCTCATGTTCTGTTATCTCTCCTTCTCTCGTCTTCCAATATTCTGCACCACAGATCATGTTTCAATGATCTTTGGAGAACAACAAGTTGAACTTTAACACAAAAATAGAAGATAGATTATTTATTGAATAAAAGCACTCGGAAAGGATTACTATCACAATATATTATATGAGGTTTTATGAGGAACTCCAGGTTAGAAGAGGAAATGTGGATAGATGAATTCAGCACATCTCCAGAATAATGTCAGCTTCGAGGGCTTCTGGTCGCCAGGCAGAGATCAGTTGGCGAAGCTTCATCTCGATTTCGTTGAGTTCTTCGCAGAAATCTTGATCCGAATACTGAAAAAAAATTTTTTTTCAAAACTAATGTGAATAATGGAAAATCGTTACTCGAGCGTTCTCCAATCTCGGAACCATGGTTTCGAGAAAATCGAATGTGAAGACACGGATGGCATAACTTTCATCAGATTCTTGTATGTTCAGTGCATAATTGATAACTTTTTTGAACAATGCTAGTCTATTCTGGAATCGGTTTTTGAATTTTTTTTCGAAATTACCAGACTCACCTCCATTTGCTCCGCGTATTCACCGTTGTCATTGTTACCTTGTTTCATCTGAAAAAAGTACAAAAATTTATGAGAAAATGACTAATGGAAAATTACAAGTTTCGTCTCGCAGATCTGTTTCAACAGCTGTTCAAGGTCTCTTTGAGACCGAGCGATATCTTCTGCCGCCATTCGGAAAACTCAATTCACATTTACTTCTCCTGAAAAATTAAAAAATTAAAAAATTAAGAAAAAAATAGGGAAAAAAGAGAAAATTTGAACAAAAAAAAACTTTGTTTATGTTTGAAGAAAGTGAGGGGATTGGAAGAGAAAAGGCAACATTCTCGTCCACGGCCAATAGTTTTGCTCTTGAGAATGAGTGCAAAAGGTTTCGGAATGGGGTTATTGCAAAAAAAGAAATATATTGAAAGAGAAAAAGTAACTTAATTGTATAGTTTTCCAGGGATTTTCTGATGGCTCATCAAGAGCATGAACAGACGAAAAAATAATATTTTTTACAATTCGGTCGGTCGGAAGGTTATCAGTAAAAATGACTCATTTTCTCCGGAAACATTTAGATGCAAGACAACCCGAAAATTTGAACAATATTTCAATCTAGAAGGCTACATGATTTCAATGAACGATACAGTTCAGCATCACAGACAATGCTCAAACAGATATTTTGGATGTTTTCCTAAATACTTTAACAAGAAAGTCAGCTGATTATTCATGAATACGTTTTCGACCACAGTGTTCACTGTAATTTTTCCCGTATAGGATGTCTGATAGTGAGGCATGTAATGAGCATCGAAAAAAAAAATTGGATTGCAACCAGAAACTCTAAAATGTTCCCCAGAATCCTCCAGAATTTCCGTCTGTTTCCCCGAACCATTAAGAGAGAAACATGTTTTTGTCATGATTATTCGCTATCTCAACGTCGAAATCTGTTAAGTTTGACATCGAGATCAACTAGTCCAGGTTCAAAAAAACTGACTTTTACATGTAGCACAACACATCATTTTAAACCCAAATATTGCATGAAACAGGTGATTTTGAAGTGTTTCCCAAGAATACGGAACCTAGTAATTATGTTGTTTACTTTTGTTGAAAATGTTGAGAGCAGTGAATACATTTCAGTCACATCGGATTCTTCATTTCATTCCGCTAAAGCCAAAATCAAATGTCTTCTCTTCCTTCTGAATTCTGGAATCTTGAAATGGCGGATATCAACTATACAAGAACGGCAGAAGATGAGAAAATAGTAAGAACTGTCGAAAATATTCAATTCTGCGTTTTCTGTGTCACTCTGACAGTTCATTTTACAATTGTCTGGGCTCTATTTGAAGCTCATTATCGGAGATTTGAAGAACTGATGAGCCCATTTTTCAAGTTATGTCTAGCAACTGCCGGAGTTGATATTTGCAAGTTTATTGAAGTTTAGAACCAAAATAAATGATTCATTTTAAGGGACACTTCTCACCAACTATCTAGGAGCGATGTTTCCAAAATGGGGAATGTTCGTTCCCGTTTATATGTTCTTGGGAAAAGGATACGCTCATGTGTACTTGTATTTTGCTTGGAGTACAGGTTAGGAGATCCTGAAAAACCGATTCAGTCTTTTTTCAGGTATTTGTCAGGCAATGGGAGTCTCAATTCTAGCTGCAAATCGTCTTTCCGTTATGCTTTTTCCAACTAAATTCCACTTGGTACAACTTATAAAGTTAATTGTTTTCTTATCTTAAAAAATTTCCAGATGTGGCAAGGGTACCGTATCTGGGTTGCTATTTCAATTCAATACTTATCAGGACTTTCAGTTGGTCTTGCCACATTTTTCAATCCCACCCAACTTTTTCGCAATGAGCAAAATGGGATTGTACCGAAGTTTTTGAAGTAGGAGTTTTTGAAATCTGAAAATTTTGAAAAAATCTTATTGCAGTGTGACAATGACTAATACTTTTTTCGTGATTGGAGGTGTTTTCTTATTCACAAATTGTTTGTTTCTGGTCCTGACTTATTGCTATTTGTTCGCCGTTTTGCACAAAAGACATAAAAACGCTCCGGTAGGGAAATCACATAGAATTTTCTAAAAATCAGTGTTTTTTTCAGTCCCAACCAGTGAGATACCAATCAAAACGAAAAGAAAAAGCAAAAATGCGCGAAGCAAAGCTATTCACAATGAGCACGATTACTGTAGGAGTCCAGATGTCGGTTTTATTGCTCTTCATTTTTGGAGGATCTGACATTCTGGGATTCTCAACCGATCAATTTTATATGGTCTACAATGCATTGAGGTTTGTCTCTAAAAGTGCTTTCAGTAAGATTACGGTAAATCCTCTATTAAAAGAGACCCTGTAATAGAGGGGCCTCTCTCAAAATGGTCGAATTTTTTCAATGGAAAATATTCCGGAGCCGAGAATTTCAATGAAATTTGAGGAAACATTCTGGTTTGCTCAAAATTTTGCTCAGTTTTTGTGAAATTGATAGATTTTCATGAATTTTGAACGAGAATTTCCCTATTTTTCAAACTAACATTTTTGGAAAAAAAACCGAAAAAATATAAGTCCTCCTCTAATTGAAAGACCCCTGTAATAGAAGAGCACTCCAGAGGTGTCTTGGGACAATAGGGCCCTTCTAATGCAGGTATTATGATATCTCATTTCAGTGACTTGTATGCAAGTATAAATCCATATCTACTCTGGATATTCTCGGATTCCCTCCGTCGATACGTTCTTCAAAGATTTGGTTTGGTCAAGAAGGATATGAAGATGACATCTGTCACCCCAATTTTTGTACTTCCTTGAATTTTTATATTCAAACTCCCGCGCAACCATTTCTCATCCACGTATCTGACCAGTTTATATAAAACTAGTTTTTCTTCATTTCTAACAGTGCTCATGACTATTATTTCTTTGTACTTTTTCTCTTGTAGATAGAAAGAAAAGGACGAATATGAGTTCTCTCTTCGTCGGATTTGATTTTTTGAGCACTTGTTACCGTATGTCCATAGTTTTTTTGTTCCATGAATAAGAATTTTCCAGTCAATATTGTATTTTTGTTTGGCTTAATTGGGTATTTGGCATTGAGTTGTGGGGTGTGCGATACTTCAGCTCCAATTGATTTTCAAGAAACATAGTAAGATTATAATTATTTCATTGGGTTCATAGTTTGAAATTTCAGTGAACAGCGAGAAGCACATTCTCAAACAGAATCCGTTGGCTTCGATATCAATCCGGCGATGTCTCCAGTTTTCGCGAAGGGAGCAACAGAAAGGTACTTTCTTATTTTAGAAATTTCGTGAAATTTGAAGAAACAGGACTTTTTGAAATGTTGTTAGTTTCGGTATATGCAAACCATTCCCCTGCACCCAAAATTGAAAATATGTAGTTTAAAAATTCTCTAATGAGTTCTTTTTTTTCAGCAACTTTGATGTCAATGTTTTTGAAGAACCGAAGGAAGAGTTGAGTTGGTGGAAGTGAGTTCAAAAAGCCCATTCTTCTCAATAACTCATTTTTTGCAGTGTAAGAATTCTATGTGGTGGAGGAAGTAGCACAACTTCTCTTTGAACTTTTTTTTCTTTTTCTCAAATAAACTTCTTTGAACATTAAAGCATTTTTATTAAGCAAGAAAACACGAAAACAAAAATATCTACATAATAGTGCAACACTGTCTATCAGGTGCCTGTAAATCCGTGGCAATCACTACCGTATTCTTCCGAATCGCCTCTTGGAATTGTTGGAATCGCGATGGTTGTTCCACATCCGAGAGGCTCAGATCCTGGAAACACATTAGTATTAGCGGGTTTCGTATGAGTGACACTTACTTCACAAGTGTCAAAGTTATTGACAGTGATGTTTAGTCCTTCTAGAAAATCTTCCTCTTCCTCTGCTTCCTCGTCAAGCTGAAAAATGATTATTAGTGATTTTGTTTCAAGGGAATATTCAGATATTTTTGATCTAAAAACCTACATAAGCTTTCAATGCATCCTTATCAATCAAATGATTTGTGATTTTCTTTTTCTTCGGATCCATGGTAGCCAAATGGACATAAGGCGACACATTATTATCAATTTGCGGATATCCGTATCTCTGCTAAAACACATTCTTTCATCCTTCCGTATCTAACAGAATCCTACCGGTACTACTGGTTTTCTGAATGTCAACTCATTCATTTCCTGCTCCAACGTCTTCTCTGTACATCCATCGGAAATGTATGTATGATGATTCGCAAGTTTTCTCAGAACCATCGATGACGTCATCACATTTCCATTGATTTCCTGATCCAATTTCTGAAGCTCTTTATTGGAAGTTCCGGAGATTGTCTGAGCAGCAGTCTCCAGGATCCCGGGTGCGGCGCATTCGTAGACAGAAGAGCTCAAATCTTCGGATGTTCTTTCGCCAGTACTCTCATGAAGAATTCCATTTTCATTCACATTCTTAGCTGTTTCGTACTGGAAAATTTGATGCTTGAAAGATATCTCTCATTCTCATAAGCCTTACCAAATAGTCATCCCATTTTTGAATTTGTTGAGCTGTTAAATCCGGGCAAGATCCGCTGAAATTCTCAGCATCTGAATTCTTTTGGAACTCGTCGCAAGAGGAAATGTCTCCATTTGGATCCGATGGATGAGAGGAGGAACATGGAGATATCTGGAATGAAACATTCATAGAATCTTCCAGAACTGTATACTCACCGAATGTGTGTTGACCATCGAGTTAGTTGAATGTTTTGAGCGACGTTTTCTCTTTTTCCGAAGCAAAATGGCTGCTATCGGATGACCGTTGCCGGCTGAAATGGAGCAAATGGAGATAGAGAAGAGATGAAAAAGAGAAAAAGAAAACAGTAGTTTTTAGTTGGGCAGTTCCCGGTCTAGAGCCCCGAAGGATAAGAATGACCAAGGTTATGAGAGAAAGATAGGGGGGAAAGAGTCAAGGATTGCAAGAGGTGATAAGAGATACAGTATACGAGAAGAAGAGACGCAGAGAAAAGACGCGGAGGCGGAAAGGGATAAAGAAGATGAACATTTAGTACGGAAGGAGGCAAAAGTGAGTGGAAGAAAAGAGAAAGAATGGTTTGTGTAAAGGGGAAAATGAAGGCATGAAGTGATGAAAAGTTGAGGAACGCCCTTAGACCTTTTAATAAGCTGAACTCTAACTGACTCATGGAAAAGGCAAGTGTGAAAATCTACAATACCCCAAGAATCAAAAAAATTGCGAGAAATTTGTATCTTCACTTCAATTCATTCTAAACGAATGTTTTCAAAGTTATTGGTTTCAGCTGATGAAACCCTGGAACTCGGGCATACAGTAAGCCAGATACCGTAAAACCTGTAATAGAAGGACCCCCACACCGTTATTTGTGTGCACTTTTTCCTTGACTTTTATGCAAGATATCAAAAATGTGATAACTGACAGAACACACTTCTGATATCATGAACAAAAATGTATCATTTGACAACATTGTTATACCTTTGACCGAAATCGAGAAAAATTGGCTTAAATTTAGTAGTTTGGGCCCTTTTATTTCAGGTTTTACGCTAGGTTCAAAACAAAATCTGCCACACTTTCTGAGTCTAAAATACTCCACTCACGATTGATTGTTGTCATATTAGCTGTATAACCCGGTGGTATTCCATTGAATGGGGGTGGAACAGGCATTGTCTGTGGAACAAAAGGATTCTGAAGAGAGTAGTCGTAGTAATTTGGATCTGAAAATATTCTTAATTTCATTAAAAGTATTCGGAAAAATCCTTACCAAACGGGACAGATTCGGGAATATTTCTGTCAAAATCAGTTGTTGGGAATCCAAACGCGTCAGCTAGTTGCTTAGATCTTGGGACGAACTCCGGTGCGCTTATCCATTCTGAAATTTGTTCAGTTAGTTGTCTGAAATTCTATGAAAGAAACATCCAAGGAGTTCCGATGATCCGTCCACAGTCCGTCGACGGACCGTCGGCTCTCCTTCGGCTGCCAACTAACAGTCATTCGCAAGTTCGCGCTTTTTCAGCAGGGCAATGTCCCTTTACTTGTGTATTGAGTTTTAGTGGGTAAGGAAATATTAAAGGCTTTTGAAGAACTCCGTGTCAGTAACTCACTTTCGGGATCTGGCGTCTGGAATGGAACAATTTTCAGCGGTTTTTGTTCATCCAAATTGTTGTTCTGATAATATGCGGGAGGCGGACGATCAGCCTCCTCAAGGAATACTCTTGACATACTTGAGCAGCAGAAGAAAACCTCAAAAAAGGAAAATAATTGAGCGAGAGAATAAAACAAAAACAGCGTAAAAAACAGATAAAAGAAGAAGAAAGAAAAAAGAATAGAATAACAATGAGAAAGGGACTCTTGGACTACTAATTCGGCGCCGCGACTCTCCAAACCAAAAATGGAGCTAATGGAATCGAAAAAATAGGGAATGGGTGGAGGGAAAATGGGAGAAAAGAGGAAAGAGAATAGGGGAGTGACATCCTAATAGATGTTCTTAAAGTATCGTGTTTCCCCAAAAATGGGAATGGGAGTACATCGCATAAAGTTCGAAATGTCAAAGAAATGCAGAAAATGAAAAACAATGGAGAAAAGTGATAGCTAATATTACCGTAAAACCTATATTAGAAGGGCCCTTTAATAGAAAGGTACCTCTAATGTAAGGGCCCTCCGCGAGAGGCTTGAAAAAAAGAAGGGCCCCTTGTAATAGTACGGCCCCATTAGCTTAAAATGTTTCTGAAATTTTACAGTTTCACCGAAATTTTGCTGAAACACAGCTTTTTTGCTCAACACATTTGCTCAACTATGGAGAAATTGGTAGATTTTCATGAGTTCTGAACGAAAATTCGCCACTTTTCGATGAAAAATTTCAAAAAATGGAGGCAAAACATAAGGAATTCGGCCTGCTAGAAGATCTGGAGTCTGAAGTTTTACGAATTGGGCAGCTTGCGCATAGATTGGACAAGTTGCTCAAAAGAATCTAGCAAGTAATGATAGCGAAAAAAAGAATCCTAGTGTATCCAGATGAGAAACTCTTTAACTAAAATCAATTCAATTATATAATGCACAATAATGGCTCTCCATCTCCGAAACGGGCCAACACTAATATATCATTTTCCGGAAACATCGAAGATCTCATGAACATTTTTCTTCTTTTCCATGAATATATAAAAAGAACGGAAAGAGAGGAAAAAAAGAGGAAAATGAAATGGAAAACATATGTGATGGTGATTCGTTGACAAAAACTGCACTATTCTGTTTTGCAAAAAGGGATTCGAGTATCTTTTATCTCAAATTTCGCAATCATTTTACTCACGAATAACAAGGGAAAGGTTTTGAAGAAGAGAAAGAGCACAAAATGTATTACACACTGGTCAACCCGGACGGCAGGAAACACATTACTGCTGATGATGAAGAAGGCAGAGGTTGTGTAATCGTTGGACGATGAAGAGGAAGGTGATTTAGTGTGTGAGGCAAAATCAATTTATAATGTCCCGACTGGTCTGGAAAACGGAAGAAAACGGTTATGATCAATGACGATAAACCAAGCAGAAATCATAGAATTTCAGAAAAAAACGGAATCTGAAAAATAATTCGTGGGGCTTGAACATCTTCAAAACGGTTGCTAAGATTATTTCAGAAACTTGTTAGGATACAACGATCCGATTGCTAGAAGCGTTTTAAAGGATGTGGACAGTAGATTTTTTGGATTTTTTTTTGGAGTTATGGTATGCATTCTAACGTAATGGTGTACAATGCTCACTTCGAAACAACGACACTTCGAAAACAGTCATTTCGAAACCGGGTTAATACATGTGAATTGACAAGTTTCAGACTACAAAAACAACTTTAAGGTTTTCAAATGTGATTGAACACACATTCGGAAAATTGGAACCGTAAAATTTTTTTTGAAAAACTTTAATTTGGGATTTCAGAATGTGTTCTTTATTTGAGAACCCTAAATCCATTTTTGTAGTTTGAAAGTTATCCGTTCGCCTAAACTACCACGGTTTCGAAAGGTCCGGTTTCGAAATGACTGGTTTCGAATTGTCACGGTTTCGAAGTGACGAGGAGCCCATCGAGCGGACTGTTCTAGCTTCGCCCGCATGGCTCGGTCGGTAGCGACGCCGCACTTTCACTACTGGTTCCACAAGTTCAACTCCTACAGACCCTTTTGTGAACGAAATTTCAAGACTGTTATTTTTTCATGTCCGCACACCTTTAATATCCATTAGGATGTTATATAAAATCAAAATTAAACAGCATTTCATCCCCAAAACTTTTCATCCAGTTGATAGATCCCACTCCTTCTCTACTATCATCCAAAGTTCAAAAGATCAAAAAGTTTCAAAACTGTGTTCCGATGATTCATCTCCATATAAAACTCCATTGAACACCCACTGAAAAATTGAATTTTTCCTGCAATTCCCATGCATAAGAATCATTTTTCTGCATATTCCCATTCGGCTGACTCCTCCTTCAACTATCGATGGAAACAATTGGGACGGCAGATCATTCGTACCTCTGCAGTCATGCAGATACGTTGTCTTCTGATTCCTCTTCTTCTGGCTTCAGCCATTTCTTGTACAACAAGACGTGGACTGAAAATAGTCGCCGTGAATAAGGATGGAACATTCCCAGACCGTATTCAGGTAGACTAAATTCATATCAGTAAAAGAAATTAATATCAATTTCAGAAGTCGTTGGAATCTGCTTTGAAATGGTTTGAGAATGCTATTCTGATTGAGGATCCAAAATCGAGACTTACTTTTAAAAAACTCGAACAGGTCCTGGGATATAGACCCACTGATAACGTTGGTAAAGTCACAATCCAGGTACAGAAATGGTATCGAAACCGAACAAAAAGTAAGGTTTCAGACTCCTAATAAGCTATTTTCCCTGGATATCAAATCCCCGGAATTCCAAGAACTTTTCGATGCATCCGACATGTTAATCTTCATTCGCGAAAAGCAATGTGCCCCATCGAGTCGTCCATCTGCAACAGGATCTCATATGAAGAACTCATATGAAACATTCTCTAAACGCGGGATGATGCAATGGTGTTACCATGAAGAAGATCCAGAATTCCCATACTTTGACCTTATCCGTCACGAAATTCTCCACATTCTCGGCTTTGGTACGGAAAATTTGGATACTCCAGAAATGGAAAATTATCAATGGAAAAATGAAGACAATACGGTATCGCAAGCCAGGAGATATTTTTTCAAAACTAACGGATCGACGACGGCGTTAGATGAAGTCAAAAAGCATTTTGGATGTGATAACTTGAAGGGAGTTGAATCTGACATAGACGCACACCATTTGAATGAGTACATTTTCCATGTGAGTCATTTTTCCTATTCGACAGTACGATGTATGTATCAGTGATTGGAGGAATTTCAATTTCCGTTTTTTTTTCGGGAAAATGAGGTTTCTCCTATCACTGGTATCATCATAACAATTCAGAACGAACTGATGACGCCATTCATCCAAAACGGAAAGAATTATTTGAGCTGGATTTCTGTAGCACTCATCGAAAATATTTATAAAGGGTTATGAAGTAAAGTAGCTCAATCCTCCAAGGGATTTTTGATTTACAGACAAGTATACCATGTAGACAAGAAATTCGTAGCTGCTGAAGCCGACAGTTACACTTTCGGAAAAGGATTTGGATGTTCTTGGTTGCAGAAGTCGTGCCACGAATTCCTTGAAGAGAGAACCGATTCTCCACGTCCCGCTCCATTCTGTCCAAAAGAGGATAACAATTCTCCAACCATTAAATGCTTCAAAACCGGTCCAAAAACAGCTCATCTTCTCAATTGCCACGAAAAAATGGGCGTATCAGTTGATAACGGAATCGTAGGGATTTTAAGTCGATATCCCATTTAATAATTTCTTTTTTTCAGCCAGATCCTACTAACTCGAAGTACCAAAACCCGTTCACTCGTTTCTGTCCGATATACACGGTATGTTGAAATTGGATAAGCGTTTCTAAACCTCAATACAAATTCAGGATTACGAACGAATGCTCTCCAAATATCCACTCAGCGATTGCAACAAGAGCGAATATCCCGAATAATTGTTTGAATTTTCATTTTGTTCGAAATTTGTTTCATGGCATATAAAATTTTTTCGTTTCGAGACCTTGCCTCGTTCATTTCAATCTGTCTATTAAAGGGTTTAGTTGAACCAGAAACGAAAATTTCAAAATTTGAGCTATTTTGGTAGCCTACGGTTATTTCGGACCATAATTTATGTTATTCGCTGTGATTTCAACAATTTTTCTTCTCGTTGAAAATAGACAAATCTTGCAATTTTTCTGCAAAAAGTCGTTGATGACATTTGAGAACAGGAAGTCGAAAGTAAAGTGCGTTCTTTGGAAATCGGAATTCGGAAGTAAGAAGTGAAATTCGCTTTTCGGGAAAAGATCGGTCAGCTAGGTTCACTGTTGGTCGGCTGGGTCGGCGGTCGGTCGGTGATTTGAATTTCCCTACCAAATGGAAGCCGTAATCTGAACCAATTTTTTTCTTCCACTTGTGGTCCAAGACAAAAAAGATACCGAGAAATAAAAACTGTATTATTAGAAATCATCTTCAGCCAACGAAATGAATTAATACAAAAGGAAGATTTCCATGATTTCAGAAAAAAGAAAAGCAAATCAAAAAATCACATTGACATTCTAAACAAAAAGTGATGAATGGAAAAAAGGAAAGATGAAGACGGGAAAACTCTAATATTAGGAAAATGCTATCTGGATAGAGTTGATAAATGTCAATGAGTCAATGACCCCTGGAGAAAAGAACCGGAGGAATAATCGAGAGATGGAAACGACTAGAAACGAATAGAGGAAGAGAAAATTTGGGGTGGATTGGTGCCCGTTTGAAGGAAAGTAGAAACAAAAAAGATATAATCTAGGTTGCTTGGAAGAAAAATGATAATACAATTATTTAGTCTTCGATAAGAGCAAAAGAAAAACTATTCACAGAGAAAATGGATGGCAATGTTCTAATTTACATGCATTGGACAGGGAATGAAAAGTGACTACAGGGTGCGCATTAATTATTGACACCGATTCAGACCCCCATAACTTGGCGAAAACCTAAAGAAATACTTTGTAATTTTGGAATATGTAATTTCAGACGCAAAAATTTTATAATAATGCAAAAGTTTTCCAATCCACTTTCGTTCGCTCTGATGGCAGCCTTCAGAGACTTCGGAAAGGAGGCGACGACTGCACGCAGGTAGTTTTCGCCTATGTGTGCCCATATCTTTTGAAGAGTGGTCTCCAGATATGTGAAAATTCGTTAATTTCACGAGGAAACTGTCTGGGACCAATATCCTAGTATTGAATAATTTATTGGATTCAAGTCTGAGAAGAGAGCGATCCTTTCTTGTGCCTAGTCCAACTACGGAAAATTAAGTTTGAACCGCCCTGTGGTGTCTTTTGCCCTGTAAACCGTGACTGGATCTTGTCGGATCACCCTATAGTAACTTTTCGAGTAGGATTCAGGTTGTGTCAGCATTTTGATCACTTCGACCGGTTCGATATTAGATTTTGGTTCGGAAATCGTAGAAAATAAGGAATTTTCGCACTTTTTAGTGCTTCCACCAAAAATCATAAACAAATCGGAATGTGAAGCTCTATTTGGGAATTTTCTGATCTGACAGACAGATTTCATATTCTTGAATAAAATTCTGCAGTTTCGATTGATCTTGTTGTCTTCGACTATAAAAATTACCACCCGAAAGTAGTGTCCCCGAGTGAGTGCTAGGTGCGTGCCACTTAAAAAATTCCGGGCTTTTTGAGCCTCAATTCTTTGTTCTCTTACTCTCAAAGGGATGATTTAGTAATTTTAAAAAGGGAAAAACTCTTCTTTTCTGAAAATCATTTTCATCAAACATCGAGCCATTTCGAAGCCAACAGCGAGCTTTCTGTGAGTCTTGTCAGAATTTCAGCAAGTCCTCTTTTTCAAGGCTAGAACGATTGTATCTGATGTCACAGATATTCGAAAATACGTTTCTAAATAGTCCATGTCAGTGTGAATAAGGAAAAAATAATTGGCAGTACGGTCGACCAACATGCGGTCCACACTGACGGGTTTTGTTACATCACCCAAGAAGCTAATTTGAATTGAACCGTTGATTACGGAAACAAGGGTTGAAAAATGAGCCACCGTTCACTTCAGACTTAACGTTTTCTTATGAAATTTGGCAGGAATATTAACACTGAGTCGAGGAATTAAAAAAGTATAAAACAAACTGAATTAGTGCGCTTGGTGTGCATCATATCAGCCCCTCAATTTTGGTGTCAATAATTATTGCGCACCCTGTAGATATAGAAGAGTCTCAGAGAACCGTATTACTTCGACGTTTTCGTTCGGTTGGATCCGATTTCAGTTTGTAGATCATTTCACCCAGTTGATCGATTTCATGAACATTTTCAGTCTAAAAAATCATAAAATTGGATTCAAATTAATTTGGTTGGGAACATACTAAATACATAAGAGTGGTCCAAATCATCTCCATTAATTTGGCATCATCGATTTGATCGATTCTCACTGCGATTCCTTTTGGGCTCAATCGATTGAACGGAATATTGTGTGCGTGGCATCTTTCTTGAGCCATCTCGACAGCTGTCAGATCTTGACCCACTACTTGTTCCAGAATCAATGTTGACAAGTGTCCGATGTTCATTGCTTTCGCTTTGATACTTTTCCCACTTTTGTATTTTCTCTCTGCGAGAGCTGGTTCTCCTGTTCCAATCGAAAGAACTCCTGCTAGATGAAGAGGGTTTTGGTGTCTGGAGAAGCTGTCGTATTCCTGAAAATGAAGAAAAAGTTGTAAAAGTCAAGAGTTCAAGCAAATGTTACCTTGAACAAAACATTGAGTGGATAATTGGCGACAAAACTTCCATCAACCAAAACTTTGGTGCCATAAACAAACGGTTCAAAGTATGTCGGTGCAGCACTGCTTGCTCTTGCAGCTTCTCTGAACAAAATGTCCTGATCCTCGTTCAAAGAAACTCCGAATGGCTTTGTGAATGAGTAGTTTCGGAAGATATGAAGTCTAGCTGGTGCAGTACTGATATCCAATGCAGGGATTGTCAATCGAGTCGAGCAGGCTTGAAGTGTTTCTGTTGGGAAGCATTCCTCCAAAACTTTGTCGATGTTCTTTGTTTGAACAGCGACTTGATCACCAAGAAGACGTTTTACAGTACTTCCTCGGAGAAAAATTTGACTTTTCATGTCCCAATATTGGAAGAAACATTCACTGATTGACTTCTTGTTTACCATGGAGAGCGCTAGCATACTTCCAGTTGATGTTCCAATGAACCAATCAAATAGGTTCGGAAGTGATTCATCTCCCAGAAGACGTCGAGAAGCGTACAGCAGACACACAACTGAAAACTAGAGGTTATTGAGAATTAGAAAATATCATAATTCAGATTCAAGGCCCGGGCTGATGGTCTAGAGGATTTTTAGGCCCCGGTGGACCCGGGTTTTCGACTTTTGAAATATTTTGTAACTTTCAAAAATTAATTTTTAATGACTCCCTGTTTTTGGAAAGCTTATTATTTGACACAAAATCTGTTTATTTTTTCTATGAACCCCAAAATATATTTTCAAAAGATAGGGAACAAAATTCTGAAAACTCGGTCTTGAAATTTCTGAAAAAAAACCCGGCCCGTTGCAAGCATGTACAGTATAATTTCTCACCTGAAACCAATCCTCTCATTCCTCCGCCATCCAAACACAATGCCATAACTCCGTCCACCTTTTTGGTTTTATTGATTTGAATTGGAGTTCTTTCGAACATTTCCTCGAAAATAGTACCGGAAAACTCGAGGAATGCCTTGAATTTTGGTGCACACTCTTCACAAACACTTCCATTATCCATACGATCCGCCAGAATTTTCTCTCCAATATCGTCTTTTAATAAAGGTGCTGGATCAGCTCCAAGTGTCAAAAGAAGGCGCATTTCAGTGATTGTTGATTGAGGAACAGACCACAATTCCAGAAGCTTTGCTGTCATCTGAAAATACATATTCAAGACTTCCTGGTAAGTCAGAACTCTGTTTTCTGATCTTTAATTTGTATCATCAATGGCTACTAAATTGTGTTTACATTCATAGATAACACCTGTCTGTGACAGATGTATTTAAAGATCAAAGGTTATTTTACTTCTAACTTTTTGAAATTTGAATTTTGTAGACAACTAACCATTGCATTTCCAGGTGCCTGATCTGGTTGACCGCCTTTCTCTTTCTGTGATTGAACTGCAGATTTTAGGAATGTTATCATACTATCCACTCTTTCAGCCTTCTTCTTTGTGCTCATTTGATGAGCACACCGGTTGGACGGCATCTTGGAATTGAGTAATTTCACCGGTTCGGGGGACCCAAGTTTCAGAACGAAAGAGAGAAAACTTCTGAAAAAAACGGGAATGTAGGTCAAATCGATAGGACGGAAAAGGCGACGAAAAGTTGAAAAAAGGAAATGGATCGAGTGCGTGTGTGTGCTTCATGAAAAATAATCCGATGGAGGGTGAAATGTGATAAGAATTGATAAGGTAACACAACTCGGATGAAAAATTCATGTGAATGGCAAAGTCCAATTTGAAGAACGTTTCTCTTATCTCATTTATCATATTCAAATATTATTGGGGGACATAATTTGAAAACACGTGGCAACTGATAACTGTTTTGGTTCCGTGTCAGAGCAAATATTTAGCAGGTCAATGCTCTCGCGACTACTGTAAGTGCTCGAAAATAAAACACATTTTTTGAATATTGAGAAACGTTTTTGGGATCCTAAATTTTCCAAAAATCTCCAGAAACTTCTCCAGCCAAATTCGTGATTTTTGATGAACTTTCAGTTTTTTGCACCTCAATATTTCACAATTTTCCAGAGAAAATGCAAACTTGAAGTAATAAGTTCAAAAGTTTGAAGTAGATTATTTGTTTAATGATTCAACAATTTATCAAGAATCGAGCAAAGTTTGATTCAATACCCCAATCAAACTAGATACTCTGCATAAGAAAATTTTGATTAATTTTGGTTTCTTCTAATTTTTTGGAAATGTGGATTTCTGAACCAATTTTAAGATCACAATCAAGTACAATACAGTTGAAATCAGAATGTCCAGCGATGTTTCAGTTTCGAGTTTACCTAGTTTTGCTTTTATAGTCATTTTCAGATTTTTTACATATTCAATTATATTTCAGCGATTTTCTCTTTTCAAAAGTGAATTCAAAGCTATTTTTTCATCTCGAAACGTTGTATCCTAATGGACTTCACATCTCAGGTTCTCGAAAGTTTTAAAATGGAACGATAGCTAATAAAAATATAAATTTCCGAAAAAAAAGTTCCTGCTACATGCCGAGAAGCGCCGCGAAAAATAGGGTCACCGAGCCCGCGGCGCTCAAAAAATGATCAAGTTGGAGCGTGTTGATTAGAAAAGCAGTAGAGACAGACACAGATAGGGAAAGAGAGTATGTAGGAATAAGAGACGCAGACAAGGTAGACCAATTGTCGGAAAAAAGAGGAACCGAGTGCAAAACGGACGGAAGATGCTTTCGGAAATTGAGCGAAAGAAGAGAAGAACAAAGAAGAAGTCAATGGAGAAGAAAAAACTAGAAGATCAAAAAGGGCAAATGAAGAGTTCTTTTGAGAAAATTCTGAAAAAAACGACCATCAATTCGAAAGAGCCAATAAAAATTGTACAGGTGAATGATAAGAAAAGGGAAAAAAAGAAGTGCTAGACTGGAGGGAATCACAAGGGGTTTGAGAACATTTTAAAATTGCTCCAATTGGTGGTGTTAAATGGGCTGGAAAAGTCGGTTCGAGAGATTTGAAAAATGGAAGGATTGTCTGGTAAATTATATGCCTCTGAAGAATGTTCAGTCAACAATGAAAAGAAAAAAGTTTCAAAGGCTGGATACGGAAATTCAGGTTACAAATATTATGTGAGCAAAACACAATAGCATTGAAAAGCATGCCCAAAAAAAGGAATATCACATTCGCCTATTCAAATTGAATTTTTAAAAACTTCGTAGACAAGTACCGGTGTAGCTCCGGTAATAAATAAAAAGCCCATACTGTAAAATCTTTATTACAAGGCCCGGCTATGTTTTCAGCTATTTTTTTGAAAATTTTCAGCGAAAATTCAGTGATAACTCGTTCAAAGGTCTTTTTTTTTCGGTTCATATCATTTTGTGACCCAGAATGAAAAGTTTCGTTGACTTTTCAGGTATAAGCAGAAGAAGGAAGTTGGAGAGTAAGAGGGAGAAGAGAAAAAGTGTACATGTAACTATAAAATTCGAGGTTGTGAAGAGGAAAATCCGATTTGAAAATAGTACAAAATGAGAGGGAACGAGAGAGAGAAAGGGGGAAAGAGAGCGAAAGATGTACTGGATTATAGGTCAGAATCGTCTAAACTTTTGGTCAGAACTGGGAACTGAATCACGGCACTTTGAGCTGGAAAAGATGCTCGAGATGTCTGACACGGAGATTTGAAAAGAATATGTTGAAAATCCAAACGACACTCTATAATTTTTGCCTCGACGAGACTCGACCTTTGTATGTAATTGGCCTGCGGAAGGCTCAAAAATTCCCATGTAATGAAAAGCAGGTGAAAAATAGAATTATTGTAAAAGTGACATTCAACTTTTTTTCAGAATCAGGCAGCTGAAAATAAATGCTACCGTAATCTACCGTAATGTGTCCTTTTTTAAATTTTAGACTTTCAATCCATCGTTGGGAATTCTGAAAAATGCGTACGAAAAAATAGAAATAACGAGTATACAGGGTGGTTGCACAATTACCCGGACTGATAAAAACGGGTATATCTTCAGATATATTATAAGTGTCTTGGAAGCACAAAAGTTGGTATAAACATGATTTTACGTTTGATTCAATGTTATTGAAATCTTCAAAGCGATTCCTCAAGTCTAGGTATTGTTAAAGTTTCTCAAAGATGAACAGGGTTTTGTTTTCTGTGATTTTCATGAGATGAAGCAACTTTGATTCGCGATAACTCAGCTTAAAGTTGATGAAATAATTTGAAACTTTGCCAATTTACTGATGAATTGTTTGAATTTTTGCTCTCTAAATTTGAACATAATACAAAAAAATACTCAAGTTTTATTCTGATACAAACTTGAATCCAGGTAATTATGAGCTATGGTGTATAAGGTGAGAACAAAAACATGTCTGGGAATGAATCTGTCTGAAATTACTCATGCCTGGAACCGTTTGTCAGTGATCACAAAGTCAACGAATTCAGATTAGAAACAAAAGCTGTTATCTGAGTTTCCGGGGTTTTTTCAATGTTGAAATGTTGAGAAAGACTCAGACAACTACTGTAGTTGTTGTTGATGTAGTGTTATATTTCAGAAGGCTATACGATTTTCGACACCTTATTGTTTACATGTCCATGGTTTGAAACAAAATTAACGCTACCTAATTTGGGTTACAGTAGTTCTGAAACCAACAAGATTTTTGATTCTCTGCGTTCTGCTCCGATTATAAAATTGAAGCAATTCTAAAAGGACATTCTAGCGGAAGTAACCCATAATTTTTCCAATTCCAACCCACACAAAATCAATTTTTAAAAAACAGAAAAGAAGAGAAACATAAACGTCATTCTAGCCATCTCAATGCGAAATGCATAATAGGCAGACAGACTGACTCACATGAGTCATCGGATCTTCCAGTTTCCCTAAAATTTGTTTTTCGGAGTATGAAACACAGTAATATCCAGAATATTCCAGAAGATCCATCATGAGTCATTCTCCTCAAAACAACAAGACTTTTAAAGATGAAAAAGGGGAAGAAGACCAAAAAGAAAAAAGTGCAAGCGTCTTCCACATAAAAAGAGAATCGGGGAGCTCGCGGAAAAAAAAGAAAGAAAAATCGATGAGAGCCCAGAGTTGCTCCCTCTTTTTTTCCGTCTATGCGTGTCTGCGTGTTTCGAACCGAAAATGGAAAAATGAAAAAAAGAGAGCTAGAGAATGCAGCAGCAGCACCGCTTTTTTCTGCACCAACAGCGACGGTGGAAGCTCTTTGAAATTTCTCAGTCAGTCATTTTCAAAAAAAAAATTGAGAAGATGGAAAAGAGAACAAGAAAAGAAAAAGGGAAATTTAATTACATTGAATTGAGAAATTGAAAAAAAATGTATGAATAGAGAGATGGCACAACGCACATATTATGAATGTCGTCATTCAGAAAACCAACTGAAAATTGGTTGGAAAGTTGGATCTCTGGAAGTAAAAGTTGAAGTAATTTTCTAGAGTGCTAGACGAGAAGAAAGTTTTCTGAAAGTTTCCTGAAGGAAGATTGGTTTCAAGGGTTTTCTTCAGAAACCAAGAATAGAAAAATAGGAAATGCGTCAGTGCACCGGAAAAGCCAAACAACCAAATGGAATACAAGAGTACAGAAAAAAGAAAAAACACGAGGTTCCCTTGAATTTCGAAATAAAATCAGGGCACTACATGAGCATCTTCTGAAATCGGTTTTTAATATGAACTGACAGCAGAAAAACATTCAAGGAGGAAACTAGATGATGTTATTAAAACCACTTGAGACTAGACAGTGACGTTCTACTTCTTTGGAATTCATGGAAACAACGTCAACAGTTACCCTTCGAATATGAAGATAATGATTTGGTTGTATTGCTAGATTTGAGAATTTGGAGAACGATAAGACTTGAATCAAAATGTGCTCATTTGCTCTGAAAAAAAATTAAAACTGAAATAGTAAAATCTGTAATAGAAGAGCCCACATCCTAACGAAGTTGACGGGATTTGTGAGCTTCTATTAGAGGAAATACGGTTTTCAAAAAAATCTTCAAGGACCTTCCAGATGTGTCAAAAAATGGCGCTAGGATCTTTTTAAAAAATTTCGGACCGAGTCTCCCTTTCAGTTAGACAAAATTTGTATTTCAAACTTCTTTTTGGGTTCTGAAATGTAAACTTGTGAAACCGGAAGCAGAAAATTGTCACGGGGGCAAGAACAACTTGCCTGAAAACAAGTTTTAGTTCTTCTCATTTTCTGAACTCTTGAATCTCATATTCTCTATCTGTTGGGTAATGTCCGCTACTTTTCTTAAAGGTACATCTGAAATTCAGATCCTGAACCAGGTTTTGCAACTTTTAGATATTATTTCGGGGTGTGATCAGGCCATATTTATTGGTTTATAGGGGACCTTCTAATAATTTATTTTACAAATAAATATATGTGTGAAAACAAACACAAAAATAACATTTTTCCTTCAGATATTGTATCCTCTTATATTAGATAATAATCTGTTTCATAAACACGATCGTGTGTAATCCATCGTCGTCATCATCATCGCCCGTTTCCCATCCAAAGAGATGTAATCGTGGGCTCTTGAGAGACTAGAAGGTGCACCGCCAAATAAATCTGTCATCGAAGGAAAAAGAGAACGGGCGGCACGATATGAGAAAGAGAAGGATGGCGGTAGAATATGACAAGTGTGATTCATACACACCTTTTGGTGTTGACATAACAATAGAAAATGGTTTGTGGGATGAAGATGTCGCATGGTGTGCCACGTGGCGATTCAGATGATGTATTGGGTGTAGATGAGTTCAGAAAGGAACGTAATGAAAATTCTGGAAAATGTGAATAAGAAAAGAAATTTAAAAGATTTTTTTCTCCAGAATATCCAAACCTACAGTATCGGTCATTAATTAACTATTAAGATTTACAAAGATATATTTACAGTTGTTTTTCGGCCATTTTGACGATTTTCAGAAATCTGGGAATGGTCAGTCAGGTTTCGATTCACTTTTAACATTTTGGAGGATGTTAGACATACCTAGATTAAGAACTTTGCATTCCCAGAATTTTTGAAAATTATTTTTATTTTCGATTTCTGAAAGACACCTCTTCTTGGCTGATTTTTGTCCTGAAAACGTGAAAAACAGGTGTTATTCAGAAATCGGTGAATAGCTGAAAAACTAGGAATTTTCAAAAAATTATTTGAATGCAAAGTTTTGAATCTAGGTCTGTTGCACACCCTCCAAAATGTTCAAAGTGATCGGAAATCTGACAGACAAGCTACAGACTCCTGGAAATGGTCAAAGTCAACTGAAAACCACGGTTTTTATGAACAATGAAATTTGCGAAAAATTTTATTTAAAAAAAGAAAAATAACAAGTTCCAACAGTGTACTGATTAGCCAGACTCTCGTCTGTTGATCCCTTTCGCCACGTAGAGGCTCAGTACATGAAAGGGTCCCCCGCCCTTGGTCTCCGAGGACCATTGTTGGATAATTTCCAAAGTTCCTTTTCCCTTGTAAGAAACCATGCATAAGCTTTTGATTGTTATTTCATATTCTTTTAATCTTTGATTGAATCTTTTGCAAAAGGGGGACGTTCAGTGGATTCCACCTAGCCATGAACCCCAAAACATGGCGACCCTAAGGGTCTTTCAGTACTTTTTTCGCAATCGATCAATCAAAAGATCAAAAAGAAAATGAACCAAAAAATAAGCGTATGCAGAGAGCTTCTTACCAGGAAAAAGGGCTTGTGAAAAATTATTCAACAATAAAGTTCAAAGAGAGGGATTTCACAAAACCCCGAGTTTTTTTTTCAATATGGGAATATTTTCCAATAGGAGAGGACGTCACCTAATATTGATTGAATTATTAATTTAATGCGTTACGTGAATAAAACTGAAAATTTTCGAAAAGCTTGAAAATTAAATATAATATGACCTGACCTCTTGAAAACCAGAAATGAAAAAGTGAGGAGCGGAGCGACAAACAGTAAAATAAGTAGGTCAAATCGCGCCGAAGGCGCACCAGCCAGCACCGGAAGCGAGGAAAACAGGATGGTATTAGATAGTAATATTTTCTATCTAATCTCGAGTTCAATACATCCTTTGAAAGTGGACTCCAACTAGAACATTTATCGCATTACCCCTAGAACTCGAACAACTCAAAACGAATTGAAACGATCCCTATCTTATCTCGGATTGAAAAAAAAAAAGTGACCCACCTGTGTTACAATTGTTCGTCATTTCCATTAATTAGTCCTCTTTTCGACAATGCTCCTCCCTCTTGCCTTGGAATATATCTGCGTTTCTTCAAATCTTGATACTTTTCGAATATCTATCATCCAGCCTAGTCTGTCACCGATTTGACTGATTACCACCCCGTCCCCTGCCCGTCCTATTGAGCCCTCAACCCAACACACTCCTCCTTCATCTCGTCTTCTTTCTTCACCAATAGTCACAATATTGTCGTTTCATCTTCCCTCCTCCTCCTGACACAACATCTTGTCTCTTACTCTATTTTATTGAATTCAATAATCTTCCTTTTAGGAACTTCATAATTTTTCAAATTACCGTAATTCTTTGGAACTGATTTCATGCTCCAAACGTTGCATTCCCATACATGGTATCATCCAAAAACTTTGAAAGAAAAAAACAATCATGATATCCTCCCACGACGTCTTCTTCAAAGTAAATTTCCGAATGATTTCCGAAAGAATAGCCAGATACTTCTTTTAAAGTATCAAATTCCAAAAAGCAGAAATGACGTCTTCTTTTTCTCGAAAAATAAGAAATGACCCATTCGCCTGGTCACTTTTTCTTCTTTTGTCTTCTTCTTCTTCTTCTTCTTCTTTCCACTTTACGATTTCTCATTGTCTTCTAACAACAATCCAATCCCAACGTCCTTCAAACTTTTGGTGCTCCGAGAGCTAAACATGGAATTGTTCATTTCTCTTACTCTCTCTGTGATAATAGAGAGTGATAAGACGTTTGCATGTGTGCACTCATATGCATAATCATAATCTATAGGTCAAATTTGCGCATCTTTCTCTCTCTTGTTGACTCTCTCGGGAGTGTCTCCCAAGGAGCAGAGAGGGAGAACGTTCTAGGCCTCTTCTTTACTTTTCTTCAATCTTTTTTACAGTTTTTATCAGACTAGTTAGCTTCGCAGAACGCAACAATCTTTTTTAATGCAGTTCCTACCAGTTTATCGGATATAACAATTTCTGATTTGTCCGTTTATCAGGAACCTACAATTAATTCAAGGTGCACGGAGCCCGTCCTATTTATTTGGAACTCATTATATAGGCTATATTTTTACTGACTGGAACCATACTTTTCACGAACCGGCGCAGGTCAGATTCTGAAATTTCACGATTCTGAAGTTTTTACAAATTTTTGTAGTTTCGATACTTTTGCAAAGAGGGAATACTTTGGAAAGTTTTATTTGAGGTTGAATTCAAAAAATTTCTCACAAGAATTTTCGAAAAACCAGCTACCCTGGTCGACCGGACTGGAATTTACAAACATGCTATAAACCAATTATTCAAAAATATATGTTATCCAGCGGTCCCCTAAATTCCAGAAAAAACTTCAGATAAGCCAAAGTTTATTTAGTTTTTGATGCTTCTCTGTTACTTCTAAAAAACTCTCTTCCTTTTCTCTTAGTACCATATCAAATGTCTTTTTTTCCTTCTCCCTATTTTTCATTAATCCTAAAGCTAACATTCCCTCTTAATTTTCTGTTTTCCTTTGGTCTACTCAACCCCCATATCAAATATTTTGTTTTCTGTTTTGAATCTACTCCCGTCTCACTCAACTGATTTCATTTTGTTCTTTCTCGAATTCTTCTCAAACTCCTTTTGAGTGTGAATCTTGTAAATTCAATTCTTTGTCTTTTTCACGCCTGCACATCTTCTTCTTTTTTTCAGAATCGCCACAATTGATAGTGTCACGAACGACGTCTCCTCTCTTTTCACCGATGATTCCGAGGAGAAGTAATTGGATTCTAATTCTTCTCAATTTATCACAAATTCAATCTTTATTAGATGCTTCGTGGTGGTTCGTTTTTCAATTCGCAATCTTGAAAGTCAAGTTTTTAATGAAATTCCAGGTCAACAGTTGCACAACTATCCACCGCTTTAGCAGGACACAATGTAAAACCAGTGTGTGAATTACCTGGTCTTTCACCTGGTCAGGCTCAAGTCTGTGAACTATTCAAAGATCATATGCCAGCAGTTAGCATTGGAGCTCAGAATGCCATACAGGTCGGTGAATTTGAAAAACGTGCATTTCATTCGTCCACTCTGACCGTTAAATATGTATTAGAAGGAAAACGGTCCTTCTATTGTTCCAGGAGGGCCTTCCTATTAGAGGGGCCCTCCAATTACATCTTTCCGGTCATCTTTCCCAATTTTATAGCGAAAAATTCGGTTAATTCTCGCTCAAAATTGATAAAAATCTATCAATTTGCTCTGAAATAAGCAAGGTTTCGAGTGAGAAAAATGTTATAACAAATTTCTGTGAATTCGTGGAATTTCCGGAAACTGAAAATGTTCTGAAATTTTAAAATTCAAACAGCACATTTCGATGGGCCCCTCTATTGCAGGTGCCTACCTATTTTTTCAAGCCCCTCTGAAAGCCCTTCTAGTATTAAAGATGCCCTTCTAATATCGGTGTTACGGTAATTCATTAATAATTCCCAATTTTTCAGGAATGCCAACGACAGTTCACTGGTCACCGATGGAATTGTTCCACCCATTACAGCACCGGAATGTTAGGACCAATTCATAAAATGGCAACTCGAGAGGCAGCATTCACCTATGCGATTCTGTCGGCTGGAGTCACCCATGAAATCGGAAGACGTTGTAAACAAGGACTTCTTACATCGTGTGGATGTTCTGACGAGACTAAACCAAAGAATGTTCCGACGGATTGGAGTTGGGGCGGTTGTGGAGATAATGTCGAGTATGGATACAAGTTCTCAAGGGACTTTATTGATATTCGGGAGAAAGAACACGACCCAAAACGAAATCATGACAATGGAAGGAGTTTGATGAATAGACGTAATAATGAAGCTGGGAGAAAAATATTGAAACGGTGGGTAGTGCCTGGTTAAAATGAAGAATAGCTCCTGAACTATAAATTTTCAGTCATCGAAAACCGAAATGTAAGTGTCACGGAGTTTCCGGAGCATGTAATATGAAAACATGTTGGATGCAACTACCTTCAATGGAACAAGTAGGAAAAATCTTGAGGAATAAGTACGACAAAGCAATTCGAGTTCAGGTAGAAATTTCTGAATTTTAAGCACTTTGATAGTTTTTGGATATTCAGATCAATGATAGAGGAAATCTCCAATTATTGGCTGACGAAACGAGTAAAGAAAGAAAGACACGAGCACTTCCAACAGATTTAGTATTTATGGACGACTCGCCGGATTACTGTAGATTTGATCGGCATTCTGGAACATTGGGAACAGAAGGAAGAGTTTGCAAGTGAGTTTTTAATCTCAAGAAAAATCAAGAGTTATAGACCGTTTGTTTGTCCACATGGACTCCACGACCAGACAAGTGAGACTCTTGCAGGAAATTCCATGCGGCTTCTTTTGAGCTCTTTTGAGCATTAAAGGTGCATGGGATTTTTTGCAAGGGACTCGCTTGGCTGACCGTGGAGTCCACGTGGACAAGCATATGACCTAGAAAACTCAAGCATTATTGGCTGTCCGGCTGCAGCTAATTACTGATTTAGCTAAACTCTGAACAATTTTTTATTTATAAAACATGAAAACTCCAGACGCGGTTCAAGTGGAGCTGAAGGATGTGACAGTCTTTGTTGTGGTCGTGGATATAACACATACACCCAGGAGGTCAAATCAAAGTGTAACTGCAAATTCGAATGGTGCTGTAAAGTAGTATGCCAGACTTGTAATAACATGACACAAGTTGATATTTGTAAATAACTTCACTCTTCAAATCTCTCTTTTTTAAACTCAGGACCACCTTTTTAAAATCCCCGCCAAATCTTAGCCCGTTTGCTCAATGACACCTACTTAAACACCACATCAGACGACAAAAATCACAAATTTTGAATCACAACTATTTCCAGTCACATTCCTCCATTGCCCCAAAACTTTTCAAAACTTTTCATTTTCTCTCTGCATTCAAACTGAAACCAAAGTCAGTTGATTTCAAAACAATAAATGTATTTATTTCAACAAATAAAAACTTAAATACAACATGTTTTATCCAGTAAATGACTTCTACATTCTGTAGAATGTACCCAGTTTATAACGAGTTGCTTCTCCATGACTTGGTGTGATTTTTAAAGGAACAAGACGACGCCAAAGGAGAAGAGTTGAGATTATTGCGACTGTGACAATAGTCCAGTGATATACCATTATCCATTTATAACCACTCAATTCGAATAGACGACTGAAAACTTGAAGTGAAACTAATTTACTGTCTTTAACATGGTGGCCTAACAAGATGAGTTTTCTAGGCCACAGACTTTAATGACCTAGAATGATCTGATATACATCTGGTGGGTTCCTAGGCCACTTTAACGTGGTGGGCTAATTTTCGCAAGTTGAGTTTTCTAGGCCATCATGGTAAATAGCCGTAAAACCCACCATTTAAATATCAGGCCATTTTTAGGTCATAAAAGTTGATGGCCTAGAAAACTCAAATTGCAAAAGTTAGGTCACCATGCTAAAATGACCTAGAACGCACTGATCAGTGCCCAGTTTAGTGGTTCTAACGTTAATTTGAAAACGTTTTTTTTTCAAAATTAACCGTCTCCGAAAAGTGGCTTTTGAAAAGGACTACTTCCGAGTTACTTACGTTGAGAATAGGGAAACAACAAATTGAGAGAATGCTCCCGTAAATGCAAAGAATCCTTGAACGGTGCCCTGAAATTCTGCTTTTATTGGAGAACCAGTAAACTTAAAAAACCTGCTTCCTCGGACCAATTATCTGACTTAATAGTGAGCTTGAAGTAGACGAAATCAATGGAAATCCTAATCCAATGATTGCCGAAGAAATCAACAAATAAAGAGGAAGTGGAACTCTTGGCGTATCATCACACCAATCAAATTCACATCTTCCGATTTCTAAAACCGTAGAGTTCAGAGTTCCCGGACGATCGAGTGGTCCCGGATAGAATGGAAGTGGCATGTGCAACACGAAGAATAGTTTGAAGAAACCCAGACCAGCTAGGAGAAGAAGACGGTTGTCGACCTGAACATTTTGGTAATTTTGACAAATTTAGTAAATAAAAACTGACATTTTTCAGTTTGGTAGCAGCAAGACTGAAGTTAACGATGAAGGTAAAAACACAAGAAACCGTTTGAATGATTCCATTATAAAGTACAGCATCTTCTCGGCTCCAATTATACATTGCAATTGTGACAGGAGCTGCCATACTCTCCACACAGACAACTCCACACATCAGCCACCACATGTAAAACAGAAGAAGAACTGGTAATCTGTCGAACTTTGGAAGCACAAAATACGGATCTTGGCTCTTTTCCTCTTCACTGATTATTCCCACGTAGTTTTCTTCCAGGAAGAAATAGGTCAAAATTATTGAAATCGCACTGATAATTGTCATGAATAGAGCGGCAGATGTATACATGTTGATTATAAATGGACCGATGTTGAATCCATATTTTCCGAGTGGAATGAAACAAATCTGAAAAAATTGATCCATGAGAATAAAACCCTTTTATTTTTGGGACCTGGATAGTTGGTCCTAGAAAGAACCCGGCAGTAAATCCAGCATTGGTTATAGACACAGCCTTCATCCGATCTTCTTGAGTACTCGCTGTTCCAATAAAACTTCTGAGGACTCCGAGAGCACCAGGACTGAATCCAGTGAGAATTCTTGCGAACAACATGACCCATTTCACATATGGAGGTGCTAGATAAGCAAATGCATAGAGAAGATTTCCGAATCCTGCGATTGCACATGCACAGAATACTGGTTTTCTTGTGGACGTGGAAATTTGATTCCAATATCCAAAAAGAGGATTTGCAAATGCTGAAGACAGTGCTTGCAACGCTAGAAGCACTCCGAAGAAGTCGACTGTCACACTTTCATCATTCTGAAAATTACAATCTTTTTTTGGGATAAATTAAGAAAGTGGAACCTCTGATAGATATTGCCACGTGGAAGTGAAATATATACTCATCTGAATCCCGGTTAACAGGAGAAGAAAGGCGATGACATAGACTGATGCCCATGGTGTTTTGCGTTCTGATAGTTCTTTTCTGCAATATTGAAAATTAATTCTTAAAAACCGAAAATCTGAACTCACTCTCTTACAGAAATTTTTTTGACCGGAGCTGTCATGGCGTTGTCAGACGACGACCTCCAGATGCAATGAGTTTGAACAACTGACCCATCTTTTTTATGTTAAATTTGAAAAGTCGAACCTCCCGGATTAGGGAAATGATGGATGGAAGTTGAGGTTTTGCATATTTTCATATCATTTCGTTTTGAGGACATCATGGTGATGACAATTTTTTGTGATCAACTTATCAACTTCAGAAATCGGAAACAAAGAATGAAGAGGAGATCAAAGATTTTGATTTGTAAATGATTTCTGTTAATTGGAATCTAAATATCGTCCTCCAGTTTTTGGAGCTCCGGCTGGTCCGGCTGGTCTGGTGGTTCACCCTGACAATTTTCCAGAATAAACGCACAGGTTCGGAAAACAAGGATGAGTGATAGTGAAGTTATTAGTTTTCAAGGAACCTGAGAACTCGCAAATGTGTGAAAATTCTCAAATAATTTTCTGATATTTTCTGATTTTACGATGTTTAAAAATAATAAAAAAGAAATTGAATGAATGAATGATTTATTGAGCACAAACGGCACGCTTCTAAATTTAGCGGCGTCGGGTTCCGTCCTCGAAGAAGACTCCTCCGTCGATGGCGCAGTACTTGGGGCAGATTCCCTTCTCTCCCTCGCCTCCTGGCTTTCCGGCGGTTCCTGGTCCTCCTGGGTTTCCATCGGCTCCTGGGGCTCCAGCTGGTCCTGGTGGTCCCTTTGGTCCGGCTGGTCCTGGTCCTCCGGTTCCTGGAGCTCCGTCGTTTCCGGCTGGTCCGGCTGGTCCTGGTGGTCCAGCTGGTCCTGGCTCTCCTGGTCCTCCTTGCTCAGAGGCTGCTGCCTCTCCTGGTGCTCCTGGGGCTCCTGGGGCTCCGTCGTTTCCGGCTGGTCCTGCTGGTCCTGGTGGTCCGGCTGGTCCTGGGGATGATGGTCCGGCTGGGGATCCTGGGGCTCCGTCCTCTCCTGGTGGTCCTGGTGGTCCGGCTGGTCCGGCTGGTCCTGGTGGTCCTCCTGGGCATGGTTGGCATGGTGGTTGAGTGACTGGCTCACATGGGGCGGATGCTCCCTTTCCTGGATTTCCTGGGGCTCCTGGAGCTCCTGGCTTTCCTGGACGTCCTGGCTTTCCTGGAGATCCTCCTGGTCCTGGTGGTCCTGGGTTGCAGCATCCGTCGCAGCCTCCTCCTCCTCCTCCGCCTCCTCCAGCTCCTCCAGTGTTGTAGGCTTGACGAGCGACACGAGTGTTGTTGCTTGGTGCATCCTTGATAAGATGAACCTCGCTCCAGATGTCACGAGCCGAAACCTTGCAGAAGTTGACGTCAGTGTGAATCTGTTTCTTCACATTGTTGACGTAGTTGTAGACCATTGGCAACGTGATAAACACGGAGACAACAGCCACCACGGAGAAGGTGACAGCCGAATAGGCAACGAATTTGTATGCTTTGATGCGAGCGTCGATGTCCATGATTAGTTGGAGGAATGAGTGATGGACTGAGGAATTCCGAGTGAACAGATGTTTTTATAGTCAACGAATGGCTACTACTCGGAACTGGTATAATTGTTCTTGTTAAGGAGAAAAGAGGAAGGAGGAGAAGAGATCTAGTTTCCATGTTATCACTTCTCTTCCCATTGGTTTATGATACTGGTTTGTTATTGTAAAGTATCTCGGTTTCTTGAGGAATACAGGATGTGTTAATTGGGGAGGAAAATTAAAGGAAGTTCATATTCAATTATTGTCTTACGATCTGAAACTGGAACTGGAAATTGACTGAATCACTTTGTTCTGTTTCAGTCAAATCTTAGTTATTTCAATTTATTGAACATGGAGACTCATACAAAGCAAATGTTTATTTTCTTTTAAAATTAAATAAATATTTCAAGCATTTCTTGACTAGTAATTACCGAAAAAAAAAACCGAGAAGCAAACGAATCAAAATAGCATAATGAAAATTTCAAAGTTTCAATTTATCTTCCATCAATAGCAATGTTTCTCCTCCTTGTGTTTCACTCCAATCTCCATATTCGGCGCACCCAAATCAAACCATTTTTGGACCTGAAGAATCAATTATAGCCAATGAAGTACCCACTTCAAGTTACCTTTTCTCCTTTATTTATATAATTGTCTGGCACAGTGAAAGTGATCTTTCGACGACAACCTTTTGATGAGGAACGGCAGTTGTGATAGATTCTGAGTTGAGGATCAATGGAGGTGATTGAAATAACGAATCCGGACACTTGGAAAGTACCATTCTCGTGGACATGAGCCTCACCAATCAGGTCATCGGGGTCAACTGAAATTTAATATTTTCTGTGATGAGACTTTTGAAAAGTTCCTTACAGAAATCGTTATCCCACAATTTGACGGTGGCATTCCTAACCGGACGTCCTCCGCACATCAATGTTCCTTTGACTCCAATCGCTTGTTTTCTTCCAATGGCCCGAACTTTGTCAATGAAACGAGATGGGTTTTTATGGGGGATGCTGATTTCTTCGTTGGCAGCATTTTGGGCTGATCCTTCTTTATATAATTCAGTCGAGTTATCATCGCGGGTAATCAGGTCATCTTGATTCCCACAAATAATTATTGGGATAATTATTGGGAAGAAAAAGAAAATGAGATATTTCATGACTTCAAAAATTTCAGAAAATGGTAACAAAATGTGAAACAGGAGTTGTTTCCTTTTTCAAACTAAGCCTCGAATAATCCAAGTGAAATGAGTTATTGACGGTTTCAAGAGATTACCAAAAAAGAAACGATGCACTCCCATGCTCTTCAAGATGATGAGTGTCTTGAAAGAGAGCGATGAATCAAGTGAAGAAGAAGTGCCTGGTGTGTGAGCTATGGAGTTTTCCAGAAGCTTCCAAAAACTGAAGATCACGTAAAGATGATGTCTTGAGAGGAAAATAGGAAAAAAAATGTATTGCAAGTTTCAGAATTCAGGAAGGTACAGAAGAAAAAATTTATATAAGACATGGGATTTTTGAAGAATACATTTTCAAAGACATTTTTTAAAAAACGAGACTAAAAACTTTAAAATACAAGGACTCATTTGAGCAATGTTATTTTTCTTGGTTTTTTCCAAATTAAATATTCACATTTGCGTCTCCATTTCTAACTCTATCAGATGCCAGCTAAAAGTGCGAACGGATGAACGGCTGCTACCTGACTATCGGCTCCTGCGTCCCGCGCATGGCCGGCCAATAACCTCTGAAAACTTCATATTCATTCTCCAGAGATGAACAGAATTCCGTTTTCAAAATATCTTATTCGGTGATGCTACTAGCAGAAAATCGACAAATTGTCATAACAAAAAAAATTAGTATCGAAAATAATTCATGTTGCATTTTCGTTCCAGTAGTCGCATTTGCAAAAAAAATAATGAAATGAATGTTTCCAAAAATAAACAAATCGGTACGGGAATCAGAGCAAGTCGGATCCTGTAACTGGCATTCTAATCATCCCTTTGAAGTTTTTGACTCACTGCAATCATATTCCGAGTCAATTCCAATCACAGAAACATTAACAATTTGGTTTGCCAGAGTCTGACATAATGTTTCATCTTTTGTCAAATTCGCATTTCGAAAAAAATACATATTCTGATATGCCACTTTGAGATTCGGAAACGATACATTCTCAAGGAAATCATTTCTTCTGAACTTCATTACAGCTTTGTGTCCGACTCTATTTATGAATCCGTATCCAATTTCGTAGCTACCATCTGAAATTCGTATTTATAAAATTTATCTATAATAATATTTTTACCTGAAACTTGATATATTTCTCTTAAATTCGGCAAAGAAAAGTTTTTCAAAGTGCTTCCTTCAATTAAAATTGATCCGAAAATCATTTCAAATTGTTGAATTCTGAATTTAAATTTTTTTATAGAAAAGGGGATTGTTGCTACCGTAAAGATTCCAATAGAACGCCACTCCAGCTTTCAACTTTTAACCCACATATCTTGGTTCCTGTAAAAGCTCTCAAAAAGTGATCAACAGACAAAATATTTTTGATATTATGATAAACATTTTGTCTGTCGACCACTTTTTGATATCTTTTACAAGAAATTAGATATATGAGCTTGACAGTTCGAGGGCATTCCATAAGAATGTTTACGGTGTCTTGTACAAGAAAATCAATTGAGATTTTGAATCCTGAATTAAATTTCATAGTAGAGGAAAAACGAACTTTCTTATATCAGCTGCCGGAACTTTTGTATAATTTTGAATGTCATTATAGTCTCCGATATCATTATTATAGAGGATGTCTCCAATATAACGAGTGCATCTGTCATTCACTGCTGACAATTTTCCCCTACAATAAATCGAAGGATTGTTCATCTCTGCAAATTAAATTCATTCTTCTTTTTGTTTATCATTTCGGGTTACTGTCTGCTTCACAAAAGGTTTTTAAACCGTAATCTTGTATTTGTTTCATTTTGGATTGAGCTACAATTTGAACGAGTGCAGGGTCGACACAAAACACATCGTCGAATCGAACCATGGAATCCGCGTTTCGACTTTTAATAGATTGCAGTTTTATCAAGTCCAAACGTTTCAGATAATGATTGCTTTCGATATGGATAGTATATTCTGCTTCTGGTCCTGAAATTAAAAGTATCAAAAATGAACGAGCAATAATAGAAAAAAGCATTCTAAAATTCCAGTATGAAAGAGGGGTTCACACAATTACTCGGACTGATAAAAACGGGTATATCTTTGGACATAAGTACCATGGAAGCACGAGAATCGGTCGAAATATAGTTTTAAGGTTGGTTCAAAGCTTCAGAAATTTTCAAAACGAATCCTCAGAAGAAACTTTGACAAGCGATAATTCAGGTCTAAGTTGATCAAATAACTTGAAACTCGGCTATTTTACTGATGAGTTATTCGAAATTTTGCACTAAAAATTTGGGCCTAGTGCAAACTTTAGTTCGGGTAAATATGCGTCCCCTTTACCTGATTCGATAGCTTCCAAATTTTGAAGAAACCCTAACGTCTCCAAATTTGTGTTTCTCACACGAAGAAATCCATAAAGTTTGGTTAATGAAGCTAATCTATATAGGACTTTGAAAGGAGGTGGTGCCTCTTCCAGATCAAGATCTCCGTATAAAACAATACAGTTTTCTGGAAAATTTGCGACTTGAGGCCACTTGAAATTCCCATGAATTTCACATCCACAATCAAAAGAATTTCCGGTGATAACTCGATTATTAAACCAGACATCATGTATCACTGAACATGTTTTTTGTAAATTTAAATTTTGATTGTTTCGGATTTCAAGTTTTCCATTTGAATACAACAGGGATGAAAGATTCAGAGAAGTCATTTTAGTGTTGTTAACGATTGACAACACATTTTCTGAAGTTAATATTATTTTTATTATGTCTATAGATGTGTATTACCTAACGGATCTCCAGTAATACTTTTGATATTTTTTGTAAAACTGACAGAAGTCAACTGGGAATTCCAGATTTGTAAAACTCCTCGAATCTCCTGAACGTTTTCGAAAAGTTTTACGAGTTTATCATTCGTCAGATCAGTATTTTCATCGATTCGAAATCTTCCAAGCAATTGAGAACAATTGGATGGAAATTCACTTGATGACGTCAAATAGTGCACATTGAAATTGCAGTTTTCAGAAGAAAAAACATTGGAAATTAGGTTGAATAATAGAAGAAATTGGCCTAATCTCAACATCGAAATTGAGAGGAAATGAAGAAAAATATCGAAAAGTTGAGAAAAATAAATTATATGCTACACATCTCTACTAAAGGTTGTTATTCTAGAATTGAGATATGTCATCTTACCATTCATTATCCCCCAAATGCCTGGGAAAATGTTGGAATTTAAACAAATGACAGCTCTCGAAGAACTTTTCGTTATGGCAAAATGCCCTTTTCAAAAATGAAAATTATGAAATTCAAAAGGCTTTATTGAAGTGGAATGTGAATGATGATGAGATGAATGAAAAAACAATCAAAAATTCGTTCGAGTAATTTAGAATCAAAATTAGAAAATAGGATGAGTATTCACAGTAGAGTCAAAATGATAAAATAAATTACAACTCAATTACAATTCAATTTACGATTCTCCGAAAATTATCGAATCCAGCTGTTGAATCGTGACCTTCTTCTTCACAGCATTACTGTCTCCATCTTGATGTGTGAAAATGACATCGGAATGTTTTCCTTGTTCTTTCCGTTTCATGGCACCAGCTGAAAGACGCTTCTTCTTCTGGTTTTCTGTGTCAATGATCTCTTTGATTTTGTCCGTATTAGTCGTAATTCGTTCGGAAGACTGCTGCTGTGGAGTGTGATCAGCTAGTCGAACACGCGTCAGTGTAATCTGAAATTTGTTGTCTCACTCGGAAGCCTTTCGAAAAACCAGCATACCTTATGAGCAATCAACTGCCTTGTGGCGTTGGCGAGGTAGGGCCGTTTTGGTTCCTCCAATGGGAACATTGTGAGAACGTCAATAGCAGGAGTGAAGAGCCAGTTCACTTGATCCTTGGTCATAGTGGCCGTATATGTTAAACCATAATCACACATGACAGAAACTGTTTGATTGAAAATAGAGAGCTCCCGTTGGTTATACAGTGACTCATTCATCTGGAAAACATTTATTGAGCTAAATATAATGCAAGTTGAAACTTACAGGTTTGATGGGTGGCTGGACAACTTTGACAAGATATGGAAGTATATCCAAAACAAGCTCATTCCTCTGTGCTTGTCGTCCAAAATGTCCACAAGAGCGAACATCACTTATAGTCTCTTCCGATTCTTTAGACTTTTGATATATTGTCTGTTCTAACTGAGGATATGCAATCGGAACACGAGCATGTGTTGCGAGGCTCAGATGAAGAGAAACAAAAAAGGAAGACGCATACTTTTGAACGGACCAGTTTTGGAGGCTGTGAATCTGAACAGTGAAAATAAAGACGACTATCAATTAAAATTTTGGAATTACAATCTTCTGCATATCATCGTAGAACAAGAACCAACTGGAAGCTTTTCGAATAACTCCGATCGGAAGTGAGACCAAATAATTTGCATGTAGACCAGACACGAATCGGTCTTCTCCTCCATGTTCGGCTGCGATGCGTTCAATGGCAAAAACACGTTCTCGGGGACCTTTGATGCCTCCTTTCGCATCGACATGCTTTGAGAGTTCTAGAATTGAAGACCAGTGCTCGAAGATGGAGGCGGCACCGCCTTTCTCTTTTTCAACAACCTGTAAAAATCAATTTTGGCATTGGCATTTTTCAGATACTGATATACCTCATGAATCAGCTTCATAGTGATGGATCGTTTCGTTTTGTTTGAAGCAACAGCAGCCCATTGTAGTGTGTTGATGGAATGTCTCATATCGTTTGCACACAAATCACATAACTTCCTCAGTGTGCTCAAATCACAACGAAGATTCTCCATGTCACAAATCTGTTCGAGATGTTTGGCGAGTGCGTCTTGCTTGGTGGCACTCAGCTGAACACACCATGCAACTCCGCGCAAATCTCGAAGGGCTGGCGTGAATCTGTAATTAGAAATTTCAATTGTAACTTGAACTCTCATATAAAATCCAGCTGAAAGTACCCCACATTTTTTTTTGTCGTATAAAAGTAACAGGATTAAAGAAGAACGATCAGTTTAGTGCATATCGAAACAATTCGAAAAGCAAGAACGTCACTCGTCCAGACAACATGGGATCCGAGAAGATGATCGAAGTTAAAATCGACATGGAGGAAGGAGAACCTTTGGGAGCGACTCCTAACGACAAATTGGTCATCACTAAGATTCAAAGTGGAACCATCTCGGAAGGAAAATTGAGAGTCGGTGATCAAGTGAAGAAGGTGAACGACGTCGAGTGTAAGGATGCAAACGACTTCTTCCGTGCTCTTCGTTATGCTGCTCCACTTGCTCGTATTCTGGTCAACCGCGATGAAAAGAAGGCGGAGGAGTTGGAAGCACGTGTGCACATTCCAGAAGATCGTGCCAAGATCATTCAACGTCGTGAGGGATACGTCTACGAGATGGCTACATTGGTTTGGGTGCAGAACGGACCAAAGCTGGGTTTGGGAATCAAGCATTATCAGGTTACCAGAATTTCCAGCATTCTTCCAACAATCCAAAATCACTTCAGAATCGCGTTCTGGTTTCCCGTGTCGATCCAGGATCACTTGCGGAGAAATGCTTGGTTCTTGGTGACCACTTGTGCGATGTTGACGGAATTCCTGTCACCGATAAGGACGTCGCTCGTGATTTGCTCGTCAAAAACCTCCAGGAAAAAGGAAAAGTCTCGTTTGTCGTTGAACGCCCGGACTCGTTCGAGGCTAAGCAATGGGCTAAGCAAGCTCTGGCCGCCAATGTGAGGAGATTTCTTGCTGTTGCGATGATTGGATGATCCTTTTTTCAGATCCTTCAACCACCATCGGTTCAAATGAATGATGATGTTCGCACCATCGCTTCGAAGTACCGTGCTGCTCTGAAAGCTTTGAAGGCTCCGGAGAAAAGTGCGATGACAACAGCCGGAGCAACTGGCGGAAAGAAGGTTCAAATCATCGAGGAGACCGCGACACATGAAATCGGTCATGACCATGAAGGAAAGGCTCTTCGTAAAGTCAAATAAGATCCGAAAAGCGATCAAAGCAACGTCAGGATGGATGAACTTTCTTTAAAAACCGATTTTCTAATAAAACGGGTTTTTTAAATTTTTGTATTATGCTTGTATAAAAATAGGTGATATGAAAGAGAGAGCTTGTGGGCGTGGCCAACGGTCCTCATGATGACATCCACCGTAACCTATATTGATTTTGACAACTTTTTGGCTGTGGTCGCCAGTTTCT
Organism: Caenorhabditis nigoni; assembly: GCA_027920645.1. Taxonomy (NCBI): domain Eukaryota; kingdom Metazoa; phylum Nematoda; class Chromadorea; order Rhabditida; family Rhabditidae; genus Caenorhabditis; species Caenorhabditis nigoni. Next base: position 10,961,762 of record CP115867.1, on the reverse strand, counting down.
CATTCCATAGTTTTTTTGTATGCCGGAATAATAAAATTTGACCTACAAGTTATTGCAAATTCCGATAATTGGTCGTCGAACAGCTTTCTTCCCTGTAGCTTGAAGGCATCGAATCAAATGCCGAATTGTGTCAATTGGAGTTCCATCGATTTCATCCAGAATAAGACACGCTGGACGCTGATCACCGTCCAGCGTACGAGACGTTTTCACGGCTCCTTCCAGCACTTTGTTAAGATCCGCCACTGTTCTAGCATCACTAGCGTTGACATCAATAGTAGCATATCCAGCTTGGCTAGCCACAATACGAGCTAATGTACTTTTACCGAGACCTGCAGGACCCGAAAGGAGCAACATTTTCATAGAAGGTCTGCGAATTTTTCCGTTATCCATTTGAAGAACTTCTTTCTCTCGTTCTCCGAGACTGGCTAGCAGATTGTCGACTTTCCGTTGGAAGACACACTCATCCCACATTTTTAGCCAGGTCAGAATGTTCCGGTTAACCGTCTGCAATCAATTTTCGTATTTCCAAATTTTGAAGGATTTTTCTTACACTGTCTGACAGCAAATCTGCGAAATTTTTCGCCTCATATTTGTTAACCCATAAGGAAGACTCGGAATGGACAGGCACCGATTCTTCGTTCATCATTTGAGAGAACTCGGATTCTTGTTCTTTGATCCTATTTGCTTCTTTCATTTTTCTGAAAAAAACAACAATAAATCGACTGTTTCTTTTATTTCCAACCGGATATTCTCAGCTTCCTGACAAATCGTTTGAAATGCACGATACCCGACTCTGGATCGAGTGGCTTGCTGAGTGATACTTTCAACCAATGACGTAGCTGATTGGTTTTCCCGGAAAGTTCTGATATAGAAACGTTTTCCATCGATAACATCCCAGAGTCCGATCCAGTTTGATCCATCAACTGGAGGATTTTTCATGATTTCCTGAACATTTTGAATTCTATTTTAACAGAACTAGGGATATACTAGAACCTTTCTTCGTTGATATCTTCTTTGCAGTTCCCGTTCACAGAGAGAAGAAATCGTTTGTTCTCCATCTCGATCGCCTTCATCATCATCCCGGACATTGACCTTAGCTGCTTCAACAACTGTTTCGTTGATCTGCTGTTCTAAAACCTCGAGGGCTCTTCGCTTTGCTGCATTCCTTTGAGAATTTTGCAATACATCAATTGAAACTGTCTCTGATCTTTCGAACCAATCTGAATATATTTCAATGTTATTCTTAAATCCTAAAAGTACAAACCCATTGGATGTGATCGTCTTCCGTATTTATCGAATACATCTTCAACATCATTCAGACGTCTCTTACGGGTTCCTGAAACCATATTTTTCCTTGAATAAGATCATTTGAAGCCATTTTTTATTACCGTATCCAACTTCTTCAAGAGCATTTCTAACTTCTTGACCAATTTGATTTTCAGAATCTGTATTTGAAACGACTGCTAATTGCTCTCCTTCGTCATCTCTAGAATCAACTTTCATTTATACACAAAATTTAAAAATCATACGGGTAATGCAGTGCTCCATCGTCTTCATCAAATCCAGTGGACAAAACGTTGTAGTCGTCATCCATTTCTGTTGTGAGAGGTGCCAGTTAGGTCAGAAACAGAACAACATCAAATAACTTAAATACACACCACTGTCACCAAACACACTACAAACAAAAAACTGTGAACATCGATTTTGAAAGATACAACATTTTATTTTAATTCCAACATGCCAAAATGGATAGGAACTTGAGCACATCATGGTACTCGAGAACACCAAGGAAAGTAGGAAAATGAAAATGGGGGCTTGTAAATGGGGAAATGAGGAAGAAAAGTGATAATATTAAAACAACATTCAAATACGACTTGGATAGTCGGTGATGGGATGATGTCTGATTGCAACTTAGACTCTAAAAGAGCATGTTCAAGTGGGCCGTCAGTCACCGAAAACCGGGGATGGGATGAAGGAGCGGGGACAGATGGATGGGATTTTTTGAGAGATCTACTAAAACACTACACGCCATACAATTCAGATACCAGAATCTTCTTACTTAAATCATCATTATTAAAATGGGAGGAAGGAATAGACAAATAAATAGGAAAAAATGAAAGAAGGATAGGTACAGAACAATATGGGGGTGTAATTTTTTACAAGAAGGGTAAAGGAACATGTGAAGTGGATCTTTAATGTTGGCCTCCGTTTTGGAATCCAGCGCCGCGAAGTCCTCCACGAGGAGCTCCACCTGGACCTGCGCGACGGAAGAATGGTGCACCACCTCCCCGTTGGTAATTTCCACGGCCTCCTCTGAACCCTCCACCTGGTGGCTGATCGCGCTGCTCGCTGATCTGAGCATGTCCATCAAATCCGAACGCATCGAGTTTGAGTGGGAGCTTCCATGTTCCTTGTTCATCGCGCGTGGACGCAGCAAAAATGGCTTGAACTCCAGCTTTGGTTCTCATGGTGATGAAAGCGAATGCATGTTTCGATGTGTCATTCGGACTGTCGAGAACCTTGCGTGGCATGCGAACTTCTTCAACTTCTCCATACTCTGAAAATAATGAATATTTTCTTACAATTTGAAAAGCGACTTACTGTAGAACAGTTGCTTGATTTCGGTTTCAGCTTGAGACGTGTTGCTTGGAACGATTTCACGAGTGATTCCACCCAAGTAGATCTTGCGCTCATTGAGACTGGCATCAGAATTCTCTTGAGCTTGGCGCAAATCATTCGCTGGATGTTGTGACGACTGCTGAGCGTGCCTTTGCTGCTGATAAAGCTGAGCTGCTTGAGCTTGTTGCTGTTGATGCATGGCAGCTTGTTGCATGTTATGCATTTGCTGCTGCTGGTGGACTTCTGAAATTCGAATGTTCAGAATAAATCAAGCTTTCGCTTCCTTACGCTGTCCTTGTCCATAAGTTTGCTGCTGTGGCGGATGCTGCTTTGAACCACCTCCAACAAGATTCGCCCAAGTTTTAGGAACCTTTGGTTGCTCCTGAACTGGCTCTGGAGCTGGAACCGGGGCTTGAGCTGGCGGGTGAGCTCTTGGATGTTGTTGAGATGGAGCATGTTGCACATTCTCCTGCTTTTGTGGGGTCTTGACGACCTCTTTCTCCGCAGTTTTTGGCGTATCTTGTTTCACTTGACGAGTAACATCCTCCGCCTTCTTCGGTGTTTGTTGCTTAGGTGGCGCAGGTTTCGATTGTTCTTTTGGCTGCTCTGGAGTCTTCGGCACTGGTTTCGTCACTTTCCCGTTCGAGCTGTTCAAATGTCCATTTAATCCAGAAGATGAAACGGCCGCCTTGTCTTGCTCATGTTTGAAATCGAAATACTTATCGATATATTGGAAATGGTCAGTCTCCACGAAGTACTTCTTCTGTCCTTGCTGTCCGAGCAAGAAAGATTGAACGAATGGGCGGAAATTGACGGTTCCAATGACATTGATAATCACACCAGCTTTGTGGGGAGTTGGGTACCCCTAAAACAATGCTCACATAAGATTTAAAATTCGAGTCGAAAACGAACCTTGATAGAATGAATTTTGAAGTGCGTGCTTTCCGGAAGCTTCTTGTAAGCGTTTGCGATTTCCTGAAAACCTTATTAATCATTGACGATAAAAGCGTCAAGCAAACCTGGGCACCCGTGACGCTCTGTTCGTCGAAGTAAAACTTTGATTCGTGTCCGAAGAACTTAGTAAGCGCAGGACGGTTTTCTGACACAGTGGTGTAGAATTGGTGGCAGAAAGCAGCTCCCACTTCTGTAACTGAAAAAAATCGATAATTTTCTTGCATGGATATGATCGATGTAAATAACGAAGTCTTATAAACGATAAAACTCATAAAAACTTACGGTCTGCAGCAGCTGGAGGGGCTTGCTCGACTGTAGCAGAAGATGCCGACAAGTTACCATTGATTGGCTCCATTTTACTTTGAGTCAAGTTCGAGGTTATCTGCATTTAACAATTACCTGCAAAACTTGAAAAGAAATAAGATAACTAGTTTCTTTACAATGTTTAACAATAACGAGAGGAAAATAAGTCATTATTTTGAGAAAAGTATAGAGAACAATACTTTCAGCAAGAAATCAGAAGTTTTCTACGATCTGAAAACAAGAAAAAAACAAAAATTTCGAACGCGCGAAATTCGAAAGAGTCATTTTTTGGCAGCGAGCCAGTTTGATTCGCAGGCGCGTTCATTTGAATGCGGTAGAAGGTCTCGCAACGAAAACAATTGGCGCGGAAACTTGAAAAAAGATTTCTGTTCTGCGCACTCTCTTTTTCCACAGTGTCTCGCTTTCAGAAGTTGCCACAATTCTTCGTTTGCCAACTCATGGCTCCTCAACTATTTATTCATCATAAACATCTTCAGTTTCAGCGATTAAACGGTTCAATATGAAACTTATCATTCTGGTTTCTGCTTTTCTCGCAACAGTCAATGCTTCCGCGGTAACTTTTCCTGTAAAGTTCGTAAAAGATTACAATTACAAATTTCAGAGAGTTCTTGTTGGAAAGGAATTCGTTTCCATGTATCCGGTCGCCCAACAGGAAAATGTATTCGAGTACCAAATTATAAACATTGGAGATACTGCTGCTATCAATGTATGTTGTTACATTGATTCAACCAGAATCTACGGTTTGATGTTCCAGGTCGATTTCTCGGATCGTGATTCTTTCCCTACTGATAAATTCGATATCGTGAGCGGATCTTTGGACGCAAAATACGCAGTGATTCCCCCACACAGCAGTGTTTCCCATCATATTGTTGTTGTTCCTCGTGTTCCCCATGCGATTGAAGACAAGGATGTCCTTGTTGACTACACCGACTCTGAATCCAAAATTTCGTCTCGCGTATCCACACTCTGGTTCTCAAAGGGCAGATTCAGTAAGAAATTACAATCTTTTCAGTGGGAATATTATTCGTTTTCAGCCCACTTCTTCCACCAAGATGCTCTGAAACACATCACTGGTTCCAAGTATGCACATTTCTTCGTATTTGCTGCAATTGCAACACCAGTCACCGGATTGTCTGCTCTCCTCTACTGGGTTTCAAAGTCTCGATACACATTGCCAAAACGTAATTGAACTGTTTTTGTTGTCCCTTATTACTGGTTGTCTTTTTACGAGTACTGAAATTTATCGCTTTAAATTGTTCATATTAGTACCCGGTTAGAGTTTATAAAAGTTTTAGTATTTGTTCGACTTGGTGTTTTCAATTCTGACAAGTGCGTCAGAGGAATGCAAATTTTAGACGCCACTGAAAACTTTGCATAATCTACCATTCTGCCGTATTGCCTGGATAATTTTAACAGTTGACACTCGACTTGTCGAGACTGGCGGAAGCACGATGGGTATGAAGAAGGATCTCCTTCTCGTTCTCACCATCGAATCTGTTGTTCTTGGCGTAGTATTGGGCTTCGTCATCAGACCATTCAATCCGAGGTAAGATCTCAACTGATTGAGTATAAGTTTTGATAGACTGTTGGTTTGTTGTATTAGCTATCAACAAGGCTTTCGGAAACTTCTGGCTGTATCTGAAACTTCAGCCTTTATTTTGTCATTGTAGATATTCCTGAAAAAGACTCACTTGAATTTTTTCTAATCAAAAACAAAGGCGGAGGTTTTTATTTTTGGTAGAGAACATCGGCAAGACCACTGGAAAATTAATGATCCGTTTCTGGTACAAAAAGTCTGAGCTGTGGAAGAGAAACGCTAGTGGCCGAAGTTCCTAATAACGACAAGTACAGTAACCTAAAAACATTTTTTCTTTTCCGGATTCATATTCTCTACAATTTTTTGCGCTTTTAGTCAATCTTTTCATTGTCAAACTGTTTAATTTTTCGGCATAATTGGAGAAAAATCACAGACGAAACAAGAAAGCAAATCATGAAAAAGGAAATATTTTTGGGTCACTGTAGTTGTCGTTACGGAACCTTCGGCCACCAACTCTTCCACAGCTCCGAACTCGTACCAGTATAATTACAAAAATTATTGAAAACGGGCTCTGTGACTGATCCGGACCGGCCCGGCCCTGACTGTTTTTCGACCCCTTTTCGTCTATATTTTTTTCATGTACAAGATAAAATGTTCAAAACAGTATCATTCCGTAGTACTCGTCAAGGGCTCTCATATCTAATTTAGTTGGTCCAAAAATATTGATCTTGAAAGAAAATATGGCAAAGCCTGCAAAGGTCCGTTTTAGGCTCGTTTTCCAGTCTGAAAAAATGTAAGAATTTTCAGTAATGACACCATCAGTCTTATTGGATTTCCTGGTGAAATCTTTATGCAAATTGTGGAAATGATGATTTTGCCTCTAATCATGTCATCAGTTATTTCTGCTTTGGCTCAAGTACGTGCTCGCGATGCGCGTCGGATCGGAATAGTGACAATTATCTATTATATGACCACCACATTCCTGTCAACTTTCGTAAGCAAAAAGTATATGGATTCAGTTTGCATAATTAGTTTCAGACAGGAATTATTCTTGTATCTTCTATTCATCCAGGCGACCCAGAGTTGATTCACGAACTTGGAGAGGGAACTTTAGAGAATACAGCTCTTTCTACTTTGGATACATTCCTGGATCAAATCAGGTGAAAAGGAAAGATAGGTACAATGGAAACATCTCTTGATTTAGAAATATGTTTCCCGAAAATATCATTCAAGCAACATTCCAACAAGTTCAAACTGAATATATGCCAATAAAACCGGCTCGTGTTCGTAATTCTACATCAATGAATATAACAACAGAAGTACTACATAAGCAGACATTGACATACACAAATGAAATGAACGTTCTCGGTTTGTGAAAAACAGTTTTGAAGAAAAGTTTCGAGAATTTTGTCTTTTTAGGATTGATTGTTTTCTGTAGTGGATTTGGAATCATTTTGAGCATTCTGGGAGACCAAGCTCGCCTTATGATCAACTTTTTCATTGTCCTCGATGCTATCATCATGCGATGGATTAGTGCTCTCATGTGGTTTGTAATACCAGTTATAGGCACAAATCTAATCAATATTTCAGGTGTTACCCAATTGGAATCTTGTCTCTTGTCTGCAAAAATATTATTGACATTGACAATTTAACAGAAACTGCTCAAGCTTTGGCAATGTACGTGGTTACAGTAATCTGTGGACTTATGATCCACTCTCTTCTCACTCTACCCTTGCTGTATTTCCTTGTTACCAAAAAATCCCCATTTGCATTCATGACTGGAATGCTACAAGCACTGGCCACTGCATTCGGAACTGCATCTTCTGGTGCCACGTTGCCAGTCACCTTCCGTGCTTTAGAAGAAAATCTGAAAATTGATAGACGCGTCACTCGGTTTGTGCTTCCTTTAGGTGCTACAATTACTATGGATGGAACTGCTCTCTATGAAGCCGTTGCTGTTATTTTCATCGCTCAACTGCATAATATCAAATTGAGTTTAATGGATCTGGTCACAATTAGTATCACGACTACGGTAGCTTCCATTGGATCCGGATCCGTTCCAGCTGGATTGGACACGATTGTTATTGTTCTTACAACTGTTGGACTACCAGCTAAGGATCTCAGTTTGCTCTTGACTGTTGATTGGCTACTGTAAGCTATCACTTGGTTTTGTTTCACTTTGAAAGCTTTCAGGGATCGTATTCGTACATCTGTCAACGTTCTTGGAGACAGTTTTGGAGCAGGAATTATTCACCATTTGACACGTTCGTCTCTCCTGGAAGCTGACACTGATGAGCTAATTCGACAGATTCGTGAAGATATTGATATTTTGAATAACCCACATCAAGACACACTTCCTATTTCTCATCACAGTGTTCAGTCAACTATTCAGAATACTCAGAATTCAATGCAGGTGTGTTTAAAATGATTTCTGAAAAATAAGCCTTTAAAAATTTTTTCCAGGCTCCTCATATTTACTCAAAATCAGCCCGAGCCTCTTTCGCGCCAGTTCCCAACGAAGAAGAACGAAAAGCGTTGCTGAAAGAATCGATTGCATTGAACAAGTCTGAAACTCATATTGTCTGAAAAACCCCATCTCTCATATTCATCTGAATACCGTAGTCTCACTTTGCATGAGGAATATTGGATTACGGTTGTATATTTAATTTACTGAAAATTTTGTTTACAAATTTTATAAACATTTTTTCGATTTGCCTTTATTCAACCATAAAAGTATATTACTCTGATACAAAAAAAAATCAGAGCTGTGGAAGAGGAGCTTGTGGGCGTGGCCAAAGGTAGCACAACGACCACTACAGTAACCTAAAAATGTTTTATTTTCCCTATTTATTTCCTCAAATTTTCAGTAAATTTTTTAATGTCAAATATATTTATTTTCCGACATTTTTGAAAAAAAAAACAGAAAAACTCGAAAAGCAGTGAAAACGATAAATAAAAACAAATATTTATAGGTTACGGCCACCGGCGTTTCTCTTCCACAGCTCGGTCTAAAACATATACACAGAAGAAGTTGCATTCGAGGGGGCGTGTTTTTCTTTGTGAAGTTGGACAGCCCGTTCCAGAAGTGAAGACTTGATTTCGTCGGAAATGTCAAAATACAAATCCGACTTTTTCAGTTCCAGCAGAGATTTGACAGACTTGAACGTATGGAGACAATCGTTCTGAAATTCATGAAAGGTTTAGGATAAATTTTGGAAATTCAGACCAACCATTAAATTATGAAGTGAATACTTTTCAGCCCAAATCATTTTTTGGGCCTTTTCGACGGTTTCTGTTTTAATCAAAAACTCTTCACAATATTCCATCACTCTATCAGCCATGAACAAATCAGCCACTTCCATCAGTCCTTCCACAAAAGAAGAGTCAATTCGACGTCCTGTTGGATGAATAAAGTCGAGAAAAGTGACGAAAACCTCGTATGAAACTCCATGAATCTCCACAGTTGATTTGCCTTTCTCGTTGAAATCACCAAAGAACAGATTGTAAAAATATTTGGAATGCATAGCCAGAATTTGCTTATTGACATATATTTTCCTTTCATCAATCACGATGACTCCGTTGGAAAATCTCGGATGCTCGACGGTGTAATCGAGAACTTTTCTCTTTCGATATCCATAAATCCTTTTCAATTTAAGATTGACCTCCACTTCGAAATGATGATTGTCCAACTTTTCAGCTTCAAGACCCTCCAAAAGTTGATCTACTCCGATACTAACTTCCATATATTTATTCTTGTAATCGAAAGTCTTCTGATCATCTAGAACTTTCTCAATCTTCGAGTATTCTATTTTTCCATCCAGAATCGGTTTCACATAAATTTCCACATCTGCTTTGCAATTCCACATTGTGTTCGCCAAATTCTCATTACATGATAATTTTAAATTCAGTTTTTTGTCCGTTTCAGACACTTTCATGTTCCTGAAAAAAGTGTTTTTTTTTGTCTGAAAATCTGTTCTACAAACCATGGAATATTCAGAATAGATACCGACGATGTAGTTGATTTTCGAATTTCATTGAAATTTTCAGTAGAAAGTGTTATGGATCCACAAAAGATATCTTGACCATTTTCCAAGTTTGAATTCATTTTTTCTTGATCTAAAATTTCTATAAATATTGAGAATAACCTGGATTGTAAAAACTCACTTTTTATCCAGATGACACTCCAAAATGAGTTGTCATTAACTGCGCCGCAGTTAACCAATCAGCAGTGATAGTTGGAATTCACGTAACTCCGTTTCTTGACCCACAAAAGATGATACAAAACAATATTTACAAGAGAAAGTTTATAAGATACCGGTTGAGAATTTGCTTAAAATTTGTGCAAAAGTTTTTCGAACATGCTGAGAACGGATTCAACGGAATTGAAAAAAGAAACTTATGAGAAATTCCCAGAACCAGAAGTTTTGGTTTATTAACAATAGGATAATTTTTTAAAAGATAGGAAGCTGCCGTTCAGCCGCCATTCGTCCGTTTAGAATAACAGAAAGGTTTCTGATGAAAATTCGAAAAACGTATGGTTAGAATTTGATTTCTTAGCTGTTCTGGTAAACATCCTAAAAATTCAAACTATCCCACATTATTGAGTGGCTCACCGACGGATCATCGTTGTCTCTTCAGCGGTTTTCAGTCGCGCCTCGCCCATTTCTGAAATCGACCAAAACTTTCCAGACGAATTTTTCAGCATTCTGCTGAGAAAAACTTCTTTATCATCTTGAAGAGTATGCCTTAAAGTATAAGTATGCCAATTTTCAGCTTATTCTCAACAGGTCTCTGAAAAACGTTCTCTTGTTGAGTCAAGTTCTCTGAAACGAATTTCTATATTCGAGACATATTTTCTACGTCACAAGGTTTCTTGATTCCAATTTTCCCAGTTTAACATCATTATTCTTCACCCCGTCCGTCCCTTCAAATATTTACAGTTCAAACGTTCTTCGTCACACCATTCTCTTCCCCCATTCATCTCCTATTATATTTTTCTTCATATTCCATTGAAAATTCTCCCCATCAGAATGTGCTTTCATTGTCACTTCACCTCGGGGGCGTCAAACGGAAAAATATAAACATTTTTCACTTTTCTGTGTCGTCGTTTCAAATTGCAATTTCCACACCCAGCTTCTATTCCATAAGCTACAATTCCAACATCCCACACCGAGTTTTGGAGTTTTTCTGTTCCCCATTCTACAGAAATGTTTTGATGATTTCCCAAATTGTTCTGTTGTTATTCGAAATTCCGCTTCTGGAAGTTGTTGCAACAACACGTGTCATAACCTAAAAACATTGAATCTATAAAAACAGAATCAATCACTTCTATGATAAAAACGCTTGTGGAACATTGATATGTGGTACAGATGGATTACTCCTGAACTTTTTTCTACTTTTTAACTTCATCATCTTCATACTTTAGAACCTGTAATAGAAGGACTCCCATACTTTCAAGCTCGAACTAATTTTTCTTGGCTCCTCTGCAAGATATCAGAAATTTATCAATTGATAAAATGTGTATGATATTGTGATAAACAGTTTATCAGTTGACAACTTTTTGATATCTTCTACAGGAACCGAGATAAATTGGCTCAAAGTTAACGAGCCCTTCTATTACAGGTTTTAATGTAATCAGCATTCTTACCAGTCCATAATTAATCAATTGATTCCAAGGCAAACTGGTCATGATCTTAAGAGATATTTTTCTCGCAGATTCTTAGGTTTACATGTTCGATCAAGTCACGATACTATTCTAAAATTATTTTAAAATCCAGAAAAATCCACTTCCCTTATCACTCTTGTCACTTGTTTTGTCGGTACTCGAGACCTTTTTTATTCATCGATCACCCCATCCAAAAAAACTTCTCTGAAAATTCTGAAAATCGTCGCCTCATTTGCATAACCATAACTCCCTTCATCATGCCACCAAAAAATCAAACGTTGTCCATTTCCGTGCCCGAATTTCACCTACAAAAAAACCAGTATCTCACTCGTATTTTCAGCTCTCCGTGGTCATTTTCAGTCACTTTCTAGGTCATTTTAACGAAAAATCAAAGTCAGACAAGTGTGTTTTGACTGAAATTTCTATGATGAATTTGAATTTTAATGTCTGATACTACGCGATTAAAAATAGAATCCACCCTCCCTCTGTGTTTGCTCATAAAACGTTTGAGGGTATTCCCCAAATTTTCGACTATAAAACCCAACCATTTCGTATATTTAGGTCATCTTGTTTGTTGACTCGTTTACTATTTCAGCTCTTCGTTTTTGTTGAACTTTTATATTTCCTTGAAGGTATTCCTTTCTTTCCAGATAGCAAACCAGAATGACACGACCACGTAAAGTACAATGGGCTGATGATGATGACGTTGAGAATCAGAAGACGTCATCCAATTCTGAATGCCTTAAAAAGAAGTCGAACTACAAAGAAATCGCTTCAAAAAAGTTGGTACAAGTTAGAAACTACAGTGGATATGCTGAATCTCTTGCAATCGGTGGGTATTCATTTTTATGGGATTCATTTTTAAACTCCAGAATTTTTCCAGAGAAAATAGTGCAAACGTCTCCAACTCAAAGAAAAACGCAAAAATTTGATAGGAACTTATCAACAGTACACGAAGAAGAAGACGACGTTAGCGAAAGTGGAGAAGAGAATGTGTGAATTCTCAGAATTTCTCAATTTTTATATGTCTGAAAATATGTTTTCTCATTGTGAAAAAAAGTTTTTATTGAATTCATACGAACACTATCTGGAGGATTCCCAGAACGAAATAAAGATTTGAACATACTATAACTTTCAATAAAATTACACAATTTCAGGATTAGGTACAATCATAAAATAGTTTTGTTTGAGTAATAAATTCAAACATTTCAAAATCTGGTCACTGGTCTTTTCTCAATCCACTCCTTCAATTTTGGAGTTTCGATAATTTTCTCACGAAATTCGGCCAACATCTTCTCTTTCCCAACGTCCATGAATTCTGCGTTAATCAATGTTGTCAGATTATCTGCAACCACCAAATCAGCCCATGTGAGTTGAGATCCAACCAAAAATCCAGAATCACTCTTCTCCAAAATCTTGTTCAGGTATCGGAAGTAGGTTGCTACTGCTGGCTTCATTATATTTCCTCTGATTTCTTTCTGTAACTTTTCTAAATGTTATTAATCGCTGTTAAATACAAAAATCCACCATTTTATCTTCTCCTTCTCCTGTCAAAACTGCAACTACATATTTTCGGAAACTTTCAATGAAATCTTTGAATGTGTCAACAATCGAGTCTGCCAGCAACTCTTCTTCAGTTGTTTTGCCAACGAATCCTAAAATGGGTTCAATTTATTTTTTAAACAAGGAGGACTCACCGAATTTTCTAGCCAAATATCTTGCAATAGCAGTTGACTGCGAGAACGGAACATTGTCAATATAAAGAATGGGAACTTGTCCAGTAGGCAGATCTTAAAATCATATAACTCAAAAAAAAAAATTAAATCGATTTTTAAAAATCTCACTTGGTTTCAATTTGGCAAATCTTCATCCAGTCTCTCGTCTTCAAATTCCACTCCTGCCAGATAAAATAATTGCCGACAAATTTCAGCAAGACCGCGAGCATTGAAATATGTTAACTTATACTGAACCATTCCTCTTTCGAAAAAGAGAGCTATCTGCTACTAGAGAGAAAGAGAAATCTGCTCTTCGTTTTGTCACCAGAGATTACAATCGGCCAGTGAGCAACATTCATCCAAAGAGTAAATAACAAGATTTGTTTGTCAGGAGGACACTTTATTGCTTTTCTATTGATTCAAAACATTGAAAGTTCAAAAAAAAATTATAGACAAGAGATATCTTTTCCAAGCAATTCTTCAATCCTGGTGTTTTCAGAATTTTTGGTGAAAAACAGTCCAATAACTTTTGTTCTACACAATCCAAAAATGTGTTAATTCGGAAATTCTGGTTACCTGGAACGCGAAAAATCGAGAGATAGCAAAACTCGGGAAATAAAAAAAAATCGGCAAACCGAAAATTCAGAAGTTTCAGAACATTAGAAAATTGATAACTTTTCAGCTTCTCAATTCCTCTATTTTCAGAATTTAAGCGGTGTGAGAATTAGAAAATTGGAAATTTATCAAACTCAGAAATTGAATCCCTAAATTCGGAATAGTTGAAATTCCGACTTTCCGAATTTCTAAATTTCCGAGGTTCTGAATTTCTGAATTCAAGTTTTTTGGATTTCTGATTTTCCGAATGCCTAAGTTTCAGAATGTCTAAGTCTCTAAACATTTCAGTTTCTGTGATTTTTACAGTTTTTTAATGGCGAATTTTGGAGATCCAAATATCTGGATGTTCGAATATCGGAATTTCTAACTTTGAATTTTTTAATTTCAAAATTTCGAATTCCGGAGTTTGACACTCTTGCAATTGCAGTTTTGATATTTACGAAATTTTCGAATTTTTTTATAATTTTTCGAATTTCGGAATTTCCGGTTTTCAAACTTCTGAACTTCTGAACTTCTGAATTTCCGAATTGGAAATTTTGAGAGATTGAGAATTACAAAAAGAAACAAGTCAGACAGCATTCTTTATAATATAAATTTTTATTGGTATTCGAATCATGTGAACTAAGAATTTCAAATTCCAAGAACCGAAGACGTGTCGAAGCAATCGATCAAGCATCTACGAGGTGTCATCTCTTCTTGCAATGTCATCATTTGAATCCGTTTTTGTAGTTCTCTCTGGTTACTCAAAACTCTTGACGCTTCATCAGCTTCTGTAACAGGTCCGCGAACTGGACTGAACAGATGACATAGCGAGTGTTCGTGATAAGAATTGATTTTATGATTAGACGAGTGTTCAAGAATTGGCGAAGATGCAGTCATAGGGATCGGATGGGGTAGTCCTAGCAGTTCAGGCATCTCTTCAGCTATTTGTTTGAGTCCTGTGGGTCGCTGGTGGCAAAGAATCGAAGATGAAAGTTTGATCATCTGGAAATCAAGAATTTAACTGGGTCATCAAAAACTGCAACGAACCGTTTCACGCGAGTATTCCACTTTCAGAAAGAGGTGTTGATTTTCTTCATTCCGATAGCATACCAGTTCACCACCTTCCGGAACTTGAGTACGCTGACCTTCCTAAAAATGGTTTCCATACATGTTAAATATAGTTTCCACCTTACCCTGGAAGTAAGAAGGTTATTGCGTGAAGTAGGAGATTTCAACATAGTCCGAAGAGAAGCAAGAGGGCGATTAGTAGTGTAAAAATGCTCTTTGCTTTCGCTTGATTCGTATTTTGATGATATTTTTAAATTCGATCCACGTTTCAAGTTCACGAGTTTAAAAATTAAATATTTATTAAAATAATATTAACAGATCGACATAAATAAGTAAAACTAGTACATTTGTCACAATGATTTGTGTCCCGTAAAATATACAAACGAATTTAAAACTTTGGCCATCACAGAAATCCCCTGAATATCACCATACTGATTTCAAAAATAAGTTTACAGATAGGTAGAACGATTGGAACAGCAAGAGGAATGAGTACAGCTGTTCTCTGATCCATTGGGAAATATAACATAGCAAGAAGAGAATGATCATAATTTGCAGAATCTGCAAGACGACGTGCTTCGAGTAGACTTTCGAAATCAAGTCGTTTTCCTGGACGAACAACTTCATCCAGAATATTCACAGCTCGTGTAGCTCTGCCAGCAACGTCATCGTTGATTGCGATATTTGAAATTTTATGTGCAAGTTCATCTAGTGCACGAACAGCACTGGCAGCTCGCATGGCGTTGTCAACAGAAGCACGGAGTCTTGCACGAGCAACCTCCCATTGGCAGAGGGCAACTGAAGGACGATGCCATCCAATTGAGAGTTCAGCATCCATTCCCATTTGAATTCTGGAAGTTTCATATGCCATCAAAAACTTTTTTTTTCTATTTTACTTACCTCATAGCAGCTATGGCCTTCGATTCAGTTGCTTCGTTTCTTGGTAAAACAGCGCCCCATGAAGCAACAGCCACTCCATCAATATCTTCTCCGGTTTCATCAAGAACCACAACAGGTTCTGATGTTTCCAGAACTACAAACCGGAGTACTGTGCCTTGTTCTAAACTCGTTTGCATCTGAGCATCCACCTTCTTGATTAACTCTTCCATTGCAGAATGTGTCAATGTCCACCTCTCCTGAACGTCTTTTGCCAAGAATTGCGTAGTTGGTTCGAAATCCCACAAATGTTCAATCGAAACATCAACTCTGGTGACTCCTTGAACTTTCTCGGCGAATTTTCTCAAAGCAGCCGCTGTTCGTTTTGGTTGTTCCAGTGCTTCAGTTGGAATTTCAGTGTTCTGATGGAGATGGATCACTTGAATATGATAGTTGGTTGCTAAAGGTGCTGAGTCCCACACTAATCTTTTCTGAAATCAAAAAAACTGAAAAATGATAAGTTATGAGAGTCATCAAAACCTGATGTGATAGTGGGAGAGCAGCAATTTGCCATGGTTGCATTTTTTGACGAAGATCTCTCCTGACAATCGAATTTAAATGGGGTACATCTATAAGTGTGTCTGATACTAATTCCGTGATTCTACTGGATGCCTTTGCTTTCTCTTCCGACTTTTCTGGCCATTGAACGAAGTTCCATTTTCCAATTCCCAACTGAACACGCGTCGCCGAATAGTGCTTCCAGTCCTCAAAATCAAATTTTTTAAAATTAATCGAATAAAAGAGTGTTACTTTTTCAGAAACCAAACATATGAAGACATCGAAGAACTCTTCTTTTTCTTCAACTTTCAATGAATGATCTCGTTCAAGGTCATCAAACTTCCGTACTCCTATAAAACGAGTTCTCCATTGAAAATCCAACGGAGCCACAACTTCCTTCGTTGTCATGTTGTATTCTAACTCCGACATCACTTTTTGAACATCTTCACTCATTTCATCGGATGCTATTGCAAAGTTTATACGAACTTCAACAGTGATTGATCTATTTGCAGGGAACGTTGGAAACGGAGCACGATACGTCGACGTTGTGAGGTACCACATCGGCATTCCAATGAGAAAAACGAGAATCACAAAGGAAAGCGAAGCGGAGAGCTTGTAAAAACGTTCTGCTCGCACGTATTTGATGAAAGATTCCTTCAAAAATCGATTTATTTTTTAAATGAAATTCTGAAACCGTACCGTAATTTTTCCTTCATTCTCTTCTTCTGCATCTGTTTGTCGTCCTAATATAAAATTGAAAATTTTTTGCTTCAAACTCGTCGGCGGTTCATCCGTTGCTACTTTCTCTTCCGTCATTCTTTAAATGTTACTCATAACCAGCCATTCAAACAATTATAATATACTGACTGAGCTTCTAGGGACTACATTAGTACTATTAAATTTCTCAGAAATGAAAAGGAAAATGTTCTTTATTGAAATCTCACAAGTATGGTACCAGTAAAAATGTGGAGTTTGGAACAAGAATGGAACAAATTGATGAAATTGTGACATAAAAGAAAAATGAGAGAATCGTAATAGTATTTTGCAAAGTGTGCGATGATGTGTGACCGGCATTTTTTGGTAATTCGAAGCTGTGTAGAAGTGAATATCGTAGAGTATGTGCAAGAAATCGTTGATTAATTTATTAATGAGTGTAGTACCATTTCGCCCGTTGAGCCAGAATATCCGATTTGAGATTTTGAGCGAAACAAATACCAAGCACCTGAAATTTAGTTTTTTTGATTAACAGTTGAAAAATTGATGTTAACCTGTATTATTGCAATGATAACCATCGAAACAGCTACCAATAGCATATTGTTATTAAGCCAAAGTTGTAGTTTTGGTAGGCAACCTTCTGTATAGATTGACGATGTGTGAGCCATGACTCGTTGCGCGGCCAAATGTGCTGCCATGTGACTTTCGGGCTTTAATCGAACTCCGTGCCCACAAAAATAGTTCTTGAATTCCAGCTTGCTACTGTTGATGCAGCATGAGAAGGGTACTCCGCCAGCTTCTGGTGATGCCACTTCTCTAGCTTCAATCGAGAAATACGTGTTCCTATCCCAATCATCAGCTCCGTTAATTCCACAGCACATCCATGTTTCTTGCATTGAGTCAATCAGCAATTGAAGATCTGGATCGTCTCGATATCCAACCACTACATCGTTAAGGAGGTTTCTGATGTAGTTGTCTAGCTGGTCTCGACAAGCGTAGGCAAACACTCCGGCCGATATTTCAGCAATGAGCAGAAGTCCTAGTAGCGTTGAATAGAACGTGAGAAAAGAAGTGTTTTCTCGAAGCGATCCGACACATCCACTGAATCCTATGGTGAATGTCAGGAACCCAACGATCAGGAGAGGCCATGTAGGATCGAGATAAAGCTTAGAGGCTTTACTGAGAAGATTTACAAACGTATCTTTCTCAATTTGAGCCCACACTCCGAAGAGGAGTAGTCCGAAACCTAGAATACGATAATCGCAATATGATTTTTTCAAAGAGTCGACTCACCCAGTAAGAAAAATATTACATTGAAACTAAATACGGAGTACTTCACGCAGCAACTAATTTCAGATTCCCCTCCAGCGCCAGGAGCATATCGAATTTGCTGAAACTTCGGAATAATGAAATTGAAGGATAGCATGTTTACTCACAGATTGTCTATATACCCGTTGTTGTGCTCTTTGTGGTACTGGCTGGCGTCGATTCGCCATTTGTGGGGCAAGAAGTGGCCGTTGGTGTTCTGGCCGAAGAGCAATTTTGCTGAAAATTAATTATTCATATATAATTAGGATTTTGTAAAAGACAAACGAATTTTGTAAGAGACTCCTTCTGGGTGCAGGGAACCGGAAGAAAAAAAAAGTGACCGATGATTCACATAAAATGTCAATAGAGACGAAGAATGTGCAAACACAATGTTCCAAGAAAAATGTTCTTCTTAGCTTCCGCTCCTTTCCTTTCAGTAGTCTATACGAAATAATGGATTCAGGAATCTGAGAGACGGAGAGAAGCGTAATACGTTATCTTGTTACTAGTCGCCTCTTTCTCATTTTCTCCAGTGTGGCCTGGCAGGATTTGCAGAAATTATTTCGCCTACATCTTTTTCATCGATGCAGATGATAGAAGTGAGAAGATAGAAAGAAAGCCGATGGTAAAGTAAATCACATCAATCAATAGTTTGAATCATTTTGCCACCGGTTTTATTCTTTTCGAACAAAGCGACAGGAGGGAGTAGAAGAAGTAAGAAGAGGGTAATTATGTGAAGGGAAGCGAAAATACGTCCTTGAATTGGTGGAAAACGGATAGGTTAGAGTATTGAAAAGTTTGAAAGACGATACGAAGCCTTTACGGAAGAAAAGGAGTTCCTTAGGGAAAAAGTCACCTGGGAGAAATTGATACTTGCAGAATGGATATTATATATGAAGGTGTAACACGGAATATGCAGATATACCGATTCCAACGAAGTACGGATAATAGCGATACTTTAAATATAGAGAATTTGAGGGTGTTGCAACATATTTACAGAAAAAAAAACTCGGCTAGACAACACACTGCAATCGCGAAAAAACTAGCATCTTTGTTCGAGACCTCTGGGGAGCTTTGATGCAAATCTGATAAATGGTGGCGTACAACAGCTTGCAATGTGGTCTCTCCTCTCTGGGAATACGGGGAAACTTTTCAATAATTCATGAGACTTTTGAATTTAGAACGAATTGCACTTTGCACATGTGTGCATGCTTATAGGACCTAATTACATTGGTACTTGCAAGAGTTTTATTCGGGAAAAATATAAAATTAACGCTCAAAACGATAAAGCGAAGCCAAAAAGAAGAAAATCGAAGGTCCACAACTGAAACATATAAATGACTAATTTTCAACAAGATTACGGTCAGCAGCGAGTGTTTGCGTCCAAGACCCAACACACAACGTCACAGCACAGACATTACACGTAGCATCGGCGCTGCTTTTTCGATTAAAGTTTTGCCTTACATAGATAAAGTTCTTAGCAGGCCGATATTTTTCTTAATTGCCTACGATCTTTCCTGATTAACCTCAATTGAATGTGGTGATATTTATACCCGAACCTAATTACAGATAAATCTAGTTGAAATATCCTTTCACGTGAAAATGAGCGGAGCTCCAAAAAGTAAAGGAGGTAATCTAAAAAGTGTTGTCTCGTGGTTGGTCCCTGTCTGTCCTTCTATTATACCATTCAGTTAACCTATTCAATTTTCTGCATGACTCTCTTATCGCTCCTACACAACATTCATAGTTCGTTTTTACCCATTTAAGTTGACCCTTAAAATCGAGACACTGTTATATTAAACTTTCAACTATTCTATTCAGTAAATTTTTAGTATTCAGACTTCTATAGAGCTTCTATATTCTTTGATCATTTAAACATTCGTCTAAATCTACATCATTATCTTATTTGTTTCAGCTCAATCTTCTAGAATGAAGACAAACAAGAAAGACGAGGAGTCAGGCGGAAACGTCTACGCCCATCTAGACAAAACTTCGGTGCTGCAGGAATGCCGTGCTTTCAACGAAACACCGATTAATATCAAAAAATGCACCCATAGCCTTACTAAGTTGATCTACATCATTCAACAAGGAGAACCGATCGGAAGAACTGAGGCTACGGAAGCCTTTTTCGGAGTTACAAAATTATGGCAAAGCAAGGATGTGAATCTTCGTCGGATGATTTACTTGGCTGTGAAAGAGTTGGCTGAAGTCTCCGATGATGTTATCATTGTTACTTCTAGTCTCACCAAAGACATGACCGGAAGAGAAGATTTGTACAGAGCCGCAGCCATACGAGCTCTTTGCAAGATCACTGACACCGGAATGTTGCAAACTATCGAGCGATACATGAAACAGGCTATCGTCGATCGTAACAGCGCCATTTCATCATCAGCAATTGCTTCATCTATTCATCTTATGCGTAAATCTTCCGAAGTTGTTCGTCGCTGGGCCAACGAAGTTCAAGAAGCTGTCTCATCTGACAATCACATGGTTCAATATCATTCTCTTGCTCTTCTCTATCAAATCCGTGCCAATGATCGCCTTGCTGTTAACAAACTTGTACAAAAGTTCAGTAAGAACGCTCTTCGAAGTCCATACGCCGTGTGCTATCTCATCCGCATCGCCACCAGATGCCTTGTAGATGACGACCAGTAAGACTTTCAAAAAACTTCATGCTTTTCAGTTGGTAATTTTTCAGACCAGATTCTTCAGTCTTCACATTCATCGAGTCATGCCTCCGCCACAAAAGCGAGATGGTTGTCTATGAAGCTGCTAGAGCTATTGTATCTCTTCCTCAAACAACACCGTAAGATCAGTGTGTTGAATGTTTATCAATAAATTCATATTTTTTAGGTCAGAGATTCAACCAGCCATCACTGCTCTTCAGATGTGCTGCACATCGCCTAAAGCTGCCGTCCGTTTCGCCGCAGTTCGTACGCTCAACAAGGTGGCCATGGCTCATCCAAACGCTGTTATGAGTTGCAATGTGGACCTCGAAAAGTTCATCACTGATTCCAACAGATCTATTGCAACTCTTGCAATCACAACTCTGTTGAAGACTGGTGCCGAGTCCAGTGTGGAGAGACTGATGCAACAAATTTCTGGATTCGTCAACGAAATTTCTGACGAATTCAAGATTGTTGTTGTCGACGCCATTCGTTCTCTTTGTTCTCGCTATCCACGCAAGCATACAGTTATGATGCCATTCCTGGCTAAGATGCTTCGCAATGACGGCAGCTATGATTACAAAAAGGCTATCGTCGAGACTATCATTGCTATCATCGAGGAGAATCCAGACGCTAAAGTTGCTGGTTTGGCTCATTTGTGCGAGTTCATTGAGGATTGTGAGCACGATAATCTTTCTACTCGCGTTCTCCATCTATTGGGAAGAGAAGCACCAAAAACCCCTAACCCATCGAGCTACATCCGTTTTATCTACAATCGTGTGATTCTGGAGAGCACAAAGGTTCGAGCAGCTGCAGTTACGGCCCTTGCGAAGTTTGGAGCTCAATGCTCGGATCTCCGCCCTTCAATCCAGGTGCTCCTGAAGCGATGCCTTTTGGATTCTGATGATGAAGTTCGAGACCGTGCCACATTCTACCTGAAAATGCTGACAGAAGCATCTGAGCCTCTTATTCATAACTTCATTCTGGATGGCCTTCAAGTATCACCATCAGGTCTTGAGCTCAAAATTTTGGATTACCTCCGCTCTCAAACATATTCTTCACCATTCGATTTGCGAACGGTTCCAGTCACTCAACAAGCTCTTTCCCAACCAGAAAAACGTGTTCCACAACTTGTTGAAGAAGAGGAGAAGCCGAAAGCTCCGAAGGTCGAACCTTATGCTGCACAGCTCGCCGCTATCCCTCAATTCGCTGCTCTTGGTCCAGTTTTCAAATCATCCGCTAGAATCGCTCTCACCGAATCTATTGCTGAATACACTGTCCACATGATCAAACACACATTCGCCAACGCCATGGTCTTGCAGGTGATTAGTTGCTCTATTTTCAGAAAAAAAACGTTCAAATTTTCAGTTCGAATGCAAAAACACAATGAATGACCAACTTCTTCTTGACGTATCTGTTGAATTGGAAGATCCAGATGGCGAATGGGAGACCAAGGATACCATCCCAATCGAAAAGCTACCCTACGGCGAAGTAGTTTCCGCCTATTCTCTTCTTGAATTCCCGGATTCCGGAGCAATTGCTGGATCATTGGGAGCTATTTTGAAGTTTAAGGTGATGGATGTGGATCCGACGTCTGGAGAGCCAGATTCAGATGACACTTACGATCAGACCTATGTGGTAGGAAGCTGGGTGGCTATTCCATCTATAAAAAAAATATATTTCAGTTGGAAGAAGTCGATGTGAACGTGTCGGATTCTGTTCAGAGTGTTGCGAAAACAGCATTCGCTTCAGCCTGGGAAGCATTAGGAGATGATGCAACAAGGGAAGAGACATTCCAACTGTCAACCGTTGAAAACATCCCCGATGCTGTCAAGAAAATATCCGAAATTCTTGGTCTCGTTCCGTGTGAAAGATCAGACCGGGTACCTGAAGGAAAAACACAGCATACCGTTTATCTGTCCGGAGTTTTCCGTGGAGGATACGACGTTCTTTCCAAAGCAACTGTCGCCATTGACCCAAGTGATAACTCTATTGCAATGAACATTATAATCAAGTGAGTTCTTAACATTTTTAATCTTTCAGTGAATCCGCATTTTCAGATCGAATGAACCACTCGTGTCCGATCTGGTAATCTCTGCTGTCGTATAATCCCTTCTTAGAATATCCTGGCCTGTTGATGTTTGCTACGGAGTATTCGAAATGTCGCATGCTTAATTTAATGTTTATGGAGTTTTTATTGTGATGTGTGTTTCAATTGGTGTTTTGCCTATAATTTATTGTGCGTTTTCGTGTTCATAGCTATACTTGGGAAGAATAAATTGACCTCGAATGATGTTAACATTATTCTGATAGAAACCGTTTACAATATATTAAAAATTGAGCCCCAGAAGCAAGCGATTCGGTGGTGTTGAGAAAGGCATAGAGCAACTGTTCCCATTCTCTTTTTTTTGAGCGACCCGATGATCATCCTTGTGCCTCGTGTCTCCCAGAAGCTCGTGATATTTCGTTTCCGATTGAAAAAGTTTCCCACCACATATCTCCCATCAGGGCTCTAGAAAGACGTGACTGCTGGGCTCCCAGTCGACAAGATTGATTTTTAAAGTTCTCAGCCTGCAGTTCAACTTCGAATATATTAAATATGAATAGAATTTATCTAGTACAAATTTCTATGTTTCGTGAGACGACGACGAGGTGCTAAAAAGTGACCATTTGGTAACCCAAGAGCTTGGGTAAACAATGCTCGCCGGTCGTTTGTCTTGAGTCATTCCTTCTCTTTCTTGCTCACTGTTTTCATTTAATCTGGCTATTTCTTTCCTTGAAAATCGAAGAAAAAACTACTTCTGAATAGAACAGAAGTATACATTTTACAGAAATGCGAATCTTTTTGACTAGAGTTTTCTTCTTTTTCTCATTGGTTCTTTTGTGTTCGGCAGCCAACAACTGTGCGTGGTTCGTTGGAAAACTCCACTGCTCTGACCCAACGAAGTTAGAGAATGTTGTGGTTGAGATTTGGGACAAGGATCGTTCATTTGTAAGTCATTTACAGAACAAAAGACTGATTTGATGTTATATTTTCAGTTCCCAATAACTCTTTTTGTCGATGATGATTTGGCTGGAAGAACAATCACCTCTGCCGAAGATAATGGAACGTTCAAAGTGGAAGGATGTGCTTCTGATGTCGATTTTCTCTTCGTGAAGAACGAACCAGAATTCTATCTTAAAATTCGTCACTACTGTAAGGGAAGGTGAGTTTGGAAAGTAACAAAATTATAGTAAGACATAAAAAAATATTCAGAGCGGAAGTCACATATGCCCATCCAAGGAATATGAAGGTGTTCGTTCCAGAGACCAATGATTATTTTACTAAACATCCTATCATTTTGGGTTAAAATGTTTTACTGATTTTAAATTGAAATTGATTGTATTTAATAAATTTGTAATACTGATGATATTTTATCAAATCGTTGGTTGACTGGTTTGGACCGTAATATATTTGACCTCCTAATTTGAAATAAAATCGGAATTTTCTCAATTTCATCAATCAAAAAAAAATAGCTGTGACCTTCATTAAAAATGGGTCGAAATCACCAGAAACCAGTCAGTAATAGATCGCTTTTCGATGACTAATTCCTTCTTTCCCACAAGGTTTCTTATTCGTCTCGATCGATTTTCTCCACATCTTCTCATTCTGTCTGATTTCTGTTTTATCGGAGGAGTATCCAGTTTTTATCGATAGACTCGCTTCCGAAGATAATAAGGATAGAACACCATTTGACTATGGTTATTGGATCTTTCTTTCTTTTTTTTTGAAGAAATTCACTAACTTTCGTTATCTACTAAAAATCTTTCGTAGTTTTCCATCATTTGGCGAGGTCTATACCGACGTTTCGGTTTCAGAAAAGAAACTGGTTTCAGGAATACTTACAACTTTCTCTTTGTACATCTTAGTACAATTTCTTATTTTTTGTTTGTTTTGGCAATTTTAACCGTTTCAATTGAATCAAGAATTTCAATTAGGGTCTCGTAGTAGTTTTAGCTTCAGTTTTCGATTGATTGTTTTATGAGTTTGAAAACATTGTAGATGTCATCCAGGATTCTATTATTATCAGTTGGAAGCATCAATCATAAGAAATCAAAAAGTACTTATTTTCAATGTAGTTCGGTTGATCTTTTTCTCAGCGTACTACTGTAACTAAAGTAAATCTCGGTGACAAATTGATGATTCATTTTCACCTGAAATCTCTATTTTTAAGAGTTTAATGTTTCAAAATATCGACATGTCATTCGAAATAATAACATGTCCACAGTAAATCCTATCCTAATCCGCAAACGCATGTTTATGACAATCTAAATTGATTCATTCAAAGTGTTATATATCGAAAATATTATATGGTTTGTATTGATATATCTCTCCTTATCCGTTTACTACAGTTCCTATAACTTTTTCCAACAATTATATTATCCATTTCCAGGTTTAACCTACTAAAAACCATGCTAAAACATCTTATCTATCTCTGCGTCTCCATTTTCCCCTTATCTCTCGCCGGTAGAGAATGCGTTTGGGTACTTGGAAAAGTCGAATGTCAAAGTGATCCGACCAAGAATCTCAATGTGGAGGTTAGTTTTCTTATCTATGTGATGCTATACCAATTTGTTCTTTTTGTTCTTCCTATCACGTACTCATTTTCTCTCTTTTCTAGGTTCGTGTATGGGATCGAGATGGACCGGGACCACTTCAAATGATTGACCCAGATGATTTGATGGGGTATGAATATACTCTATCAGTTTTGTTTTCATCTGAAATTTTTTTTTTCAGAGTTACATTCTCGAATGACGACGGACGGTTCCAATTGGATGGGTGTGGAGACGATTTCGATTGGATTCCAGGAATCAAGAATGTTCCAGAACCATACATTGAGGTAACTTTTTTTGTAAGATAATCAACAATTTGATGTGATAATTTTTCATTTGGCTAAGGATTACCGTGAGCACTCTAATAGTAGGTCACCCAAACCGCCAACTTTGAGCTCGTATATCTGGATTACTGTTAAAGATATCAAAAAGTGGTCAACTGACAAAAAGTTTATCATAACATCAAAAATATTTTATCGTTGACTCATTTTTGATATCTTCTACAGAAACCGAGATATATGGGCTAAAAGTTTGCGGTACTTGTATTCTTCTGTTAGAATGTTTACGGTAGTTGCCTATAGGTGGATTCAGAAGAAACTACTGTAACTCCCGAAACATTTAGATAGAAGGATTCCTTACAATTAGACTTGCACTTTCAGCTCAATTATCTCAATTTCTATAAAAGATATCGGAAATTTGTCAACTGATAAAATGTTGATGACATTATAAAAAACAGTTTATCAGTTGACAGATTCCTGTTATCTCTAATAGAGATTGAGATAATTGAGCTCAAAGGGCAAGTGTAGGGTGATTTTCTATTTTTGATTTTTTGTTTCGTAATTCTGAAATGATTTGAAAGATTATCAATTAAAGAATTTGAAAAAGCCATGACATAAATGACATATCTTAATTTCAGATCCGTCACTATTGCAACAGCGAAAAAGGAGACATCTTCCAACTTCCGGAATTCAGCACCTTCGTTCCAAACACCTACGACATCGGAACAATCGTTCTAGACAAAGAGACACGTGGAACCAAAACCACACAAAAAACTGATCCTACTCAATAATCTATTTTATCCCCCCGTACTTTTTGCCATTCATTCCTATTCATTCCCAAATCGGATCTAAAAAATGCAAATCTTGTTTGACTTTCCAACATCTCCATATCTTACCATCTCCATATCTTCCATCTCTATTTGTACAGTTGGAATTATGAAACTATTCCCCTAAATTCTCACTGTAAATCGTTCCATCTTCAACCATTCTTTGTCTCTTGCCTTTCTACTTTTTGTGATTTCGTTGCTCTCTTGCATAACATTTTCGATTTTTTGAATTTCGATTTTTCTTTTCAGTTCAGCTTTGTTTGGTTTTTAACCAAAGTAACAAATATCTACTAACCACTTGATGACAGTATTTGTATTTCATTTTTTTGGGAAAAGTATACACCTTGCTTCTTTGCTTCTAACAATTAATGCGCTTGAATATGTAGTATACGACCGTAGGCTTTTGATTGGTAATACCAAAAAAACTCGAATAGAAGGCCGAACTGCCAACTTTGAGCCTATATATCTCGGTTCCTATAAAAGATACCAAAAAGTGGTCAATTGACAAAATGTTCATCATAATATCATAAATATTTGTCAGTTTACTAATTTTGATATCTATTACAGTAACCAAGATATATAGGCTCAAAGTTAGTGGTTACTTTTCTTTGCTTCTAACAATTAATGCGTTCGGATAGTACGAGACAAGGAAGTAGATTTTAAAATAGTTTGTCAAATTATCTGAATCAGCATTCGACAAAAAAGAGATCCAAGTTCATATTGCCCACACATACGACTTATGACCAATTGAGACCGTCCCTCTGTGAATGGAATTGCCTCAAAAAAGTAGAAAAAGATCAGTGCCAAATTGAGAGATGAAGAACACTTTCGAAAATCCGGATTAGCCGCCAGGGTGTTGGTTTGTAGCCTTTTTGATGAGAAGAGAATACAGAGAAACATAGAAACAGATCCCAGTGGATTTTCAATTCATTTTTGAATCGGTTCTCCATCCCTTTCCTCTCTTGATTCAATATATTTTGGGATATTGTTTGTAGCATAGTTGCAACGGGCCGGGCCGGGCCGGGCCGGGCCGGGCCGGAAGAGAAATTTTCTCGGCCCGGCCCGGCCCGGCCCGGGCCGGCCCGGCCCGACCCCGGGCCGGCCCGCCTACCACTGTTGAAAATTTTCCAATGAAAATTTTGGGAAATTTTTGAATTAAAAAAGAAAAAAGGTTGCATTTTTCAACAAAATTAACAAGGTATGATATAGTCGAAAAATAGGTCATTTTTGTCTAAATTTTTGGAAAATTTTCGAAAATTTCGAAAAAATTCAAAAAAAATCAACGTCTGTAGGTACCCCGGGCCGGCCGGGCCGGGCCGGGCCGGCACTTCATCGGCCCGGCCCGGCCCGGCCCGCCAAAATTCTCGACGGGCCGGCCCGCGGGCCGGCCCGTGATTTTGCAACTATGGTTTGTAGAGCTGTCCATTGTTTTTTTTTCTTTTCGAATCTTTGAAACCAAACGCATCTGAAACTGCTACCCTGTTTCATTTCTCTTCTTTTTTGTTTTTTAATCGCAATTTGCTTCGGCACGTTCTTCTTATCTAGAAACGCAAGGGATTCGAATTTAGATTGGCAGCGGAAAAATTGGATACGATAGACAGATAGAGAAGTATAAAAAGAATTATGCGCTTGATCTTCCGGCCGTTGTTGCGTTTTAAAAATTGTCCAGAAACCAGATTGATGAATTAATAGCTTCCTTCATGTTGCCTCATTCAGACCTATTTTTCAATTTTTATTTCATTTTTAGAAACCGTAAATGCGCTAATAGAAGGGTCACTGACATCCCCAATTTGAGCCCATATATCTCGGTTCTTTCAAAATATATCAAAAGATAGTCAACTGACAAAACAATTCTGATATTATGGAAAACATTTTGTTAGTTGACCACTTTTCGATATCTTTCAGAGCAACCGAGATATATAGGCTAAAAGTTGGAGGTTCGGGTGACCTTCTATGAGAGTGTATACGGTGATTGGAACACTCCCACGGTAGCAACTTTGACCTAATTTATATTAGTTCTAGCTAAAGATCGATCTAGATAATGTCTGTTATCTTTTACCAAAAAAAAAACTAAGGGGCTATTTAGCAATAAGTTGACAGCAGTGGAGCCTTTCCTTTTGAGGTCGTACAGTATAACTATGGAGCTACAGTAATCGGAGATCTCAATTCAAGCTTTTGATTTTGCAGAAAATGGAATATGATCAACGGTTCTTAGCTAAAGTTCGTACTTCCAGTAAACATCTTAAGAATCCCACGCATTTTGCAGCCATTTCAACAAGCCTAGCTATCAAAAATTAGTAGTTTCATACCGGAATTGGGATATTTACTAACTCGAAAACTGCTCACTGATCATCTGAAACCGATTTCCGCCTACTTCATTTTCATGTTAACTATCAATTAACTGCCCACACTTTCTCACATGCTCCACCATTTTATTCATAATTATAGACTGATGCCAACCAGTATAAAAATGCTCACTCAACGGGATGAGAATAACGAAGGCGACACGATGCCAATTCTCAAGAAACCAAGATATTCTGTAAGTTTTTCAAACTATTTTTTTTCTATTTTTCAAATCTCAATATTATGTTTTTCGTTGAAGAACGGAGAAAGAGGCGCGCTAGAGTTAAAGGCGCATAGACTTTCGGCGGCCTATGGTCTCGCAGCGAATACGGCCGCCCGGCGTGAAAACGAAGTTTTCAAGCCATTCTACGTAATTTTAACGACCTCGTTATTCTACCTTATTAATTGAACGTTAAACCTATGTGTAATGAACTTGTAATATCAAACCTCTCTTTCGAAGTGATGAAACAGAAAAACATATTCTCTTGGAGCGCAGAGGAAAGAGAATTCTAATTTTTCAGAGTCTCTCTGGTCAATCGACTAACATCACCTACCAGGAGCACACGATTAGCCGGGAGGAGCGAGCCGCTGCTGTTGGAAAACATGAAGGTTTTCGTGGATGCACCATCTGGTTCACAGGACTCTCTGGTGCTGGGAAAACCACGATCTCGTTTGCATTGGAACGTACTCTCAATAAGGTAACCGATATATCTTTTAAATGATTCAATTGTTGGAAATTTTCAGTTGGGAATCCCGTGTTACGGACTAGATGGAGATAACATTCGTCATGGATTGTGCAAAAATCTCGGATTTTCGAAAGAAGATCGTCAGGAAAACATTCGTCGTGTGGCCGAGGTTGCCAAACTGTTCGCAGATTCTGGAATGATCTGTCTCGCTGCATTCATCTCACCATTCCAAGAGGATCGTCTCGACGCACGGAAGATTCATGAATCGGAGAATGTGAAATACATCGAGGTCCATGTGAATACAAGTCTTGAAGTTTGTGAGCAGAGGGACCCAAAACGTCAGTTTTAGTCCTACAATACGTTTCAAAGCCTTTTTCAAAGTTTCAGAATTGTACAAAAAAGCACGGGCTGGCCAGATCCGCGGATTCACTGGAATCGACAGTGCCTATGAGCCACCAGAGAATGCTGAGATAGTATTGGATGCTGGAAAGGATGGAGTCCAAGAATGTGTTCAGAAAGTGCTGGATTATCTTGAGTCGGTTGGATTGCTTCCTGAGCAGATCCCAGAAGTTCCACCTGTCAGAGAACTCTTTGTAAATGACGAGTTGGCTGTTGCTGAGCTGTTGAAGGAGAGCCAGAATATGAAGTTTGTGGAGCTCTCAAAAGTCGATTTGCAATGGCTTCAAGTTCTTGCTGAAGGATGGGCAACCCCGTTGACAGGATTCATGCGAGAGAGACAATATCTCCAATGTATGCACTTTGGTCAACTACTCGATTTGAAGAACAAGGTGGCATTTGTTGGAGAGAAAGATGATGGAAAAGAAGATTCGTGGCCGTTGATGGAGGAAATTAATCAGTCGATTCCTATCGTCCTTCCAATCTCCGATGAAATCAAAACTTCTTTGGATGGTGTCAACAGAATCGCATTGAAATATAATGGCCAAATATTTGCAATTCTTTCGGATCCTGAAATTTTCGAGCATCGTAAAGACGAGCGTGTCTGCAGACAATTCGGTACCAATGATCCACGCCATCCAGCTGTTGCTCAAGTTTTAGAATCTGGAAATTGGTTGTTGGGTGGAGACGTGGCAGTAGTTCAGAAGATTCAATTCAACGATGGACTCGACAAGTACCGTAAGACTCCAAACGAACTGCGTGCAATTTTCCAAGAGAAGAACGCTGACGCAGTTTTCGCATTCCAACTTCGGAATCCAATTCATAACGGACACGCTCTCCTAATGAGAGATACTCGTGAGAAGCTTCTCGCCAAACATAAGAATCCAATTCTTCTGTTGCATCCGTTGGGAGGATGGACAAAGGATGATGATGTTCCATTGGATGTTAGAATAAAACAGCACGAGGCTGTTATTGCTGAAAGAGTTCTTGATCCAGAATGGACTGTTCTCTCAATCTTCCCATCACCAATGATGTATGCAGGACCAACTGAAGTTCAATGGCATGCAAGGTATTCTAATTTTAACTAGAAACATCCTCTCATTTATAAATTTAGATCTCGCATCGCCGCTGGAATCCAACATTACATTGTTGGCCGTGATCCAGCTGGTATTCAGAAACCAGGAAGTCCAGATGCTCTTTATGAAACTACACATGGAGCTAAGGTTCTATCAATGGCTCCAGGACTTTCGGCTCTTCACATTCTTCCATTCCGAGTTGCAGCATACGATAAAACAGCTAAGAAGATGACATTTTTCGATCCATCTAGAAAAGAGGATTTCGAAAATATCAGTGGAACTAAGATGCGTGGGTTGGCTAGGTAAATTTCAGGATATGACTATTAAACTTGAAAATCTCAATTCTTCAGAAGCGGTGAGACGCCTCCAGATGGATTCATGGCACCGACAGCGTGGGAAGTTCTGGCTAGCTACTACAAATCACTTCAAAATTCAAATTAAGCAATCGATCGTACAGCAGAGCTTCTGAGAAATACTAAATTACTTCAATTTTCTTAATTCAATTTTCTGTGAATATGCTTTTCTGTGAATATATTAATTCAATTTTCTGTGAATATACTAATCTATGTCATGATCATAATTCCGATCAACACAAATTCCATACAAATAAATAATTACATATCTTTTATACAGAAAAGAGGATATACAATAAATACAGCTGAAAAGGAATGGTATTCAAAAATGAGGAGGATTACTGTAGTGAAAATATTCGAAAATGAACAAGATTACAGTAGGGAAAAAATGTTTGGTATTGAAATGGATTACTGTAGGGAAAAATAATCAAAGGTGAGAAGCATTACTGTAGTCAAAAATGACCTCCGTGAAGGCCTCCCCAAAATGAGGACAAGTTAAGGATTCAAAATAATTCAGAAAGAATCAGTACTCAGTTGCAACGTTCAAGTTCCAGGATTTCCCAGGATTGCGGGCCCCGTTTCACAGGACATCGGACATCGACGACAACTTCCAGGATCGGCGACTCCAAAGGATCGGAATAGCAGAATCGAGTGAAAGGTGAGGATAGTTTCGAAATTAAAAGGTTTTTGAGGTCGAAATTCTTTCTTTTTCAGTTTTCCAATAAAGGAAATGATGACGGTCACAAGGATTGGCAGTAACTCGATGATGGGATTATGGAAGGATAGGTGAGGAAATAGGAACATAAAAATTTTGAGTTGAAAAAAAAAACAAAAAAAAAGACAAATTACAGAATCTTCCTGGCTACTAGGATTCAGAAGATTCGAGAAACCAGGAGTTCGACAACAACTTCCAGGATCTACGACTTCGAAGGATCGGAATAGCAGAATCAAGTGAAAGGTGAGGATAGTTTTTAATGTTTTAAATTTGGGTTCGGGAAGTCGGCCGCCTCTTTTCCGCTTGCCAAAATTTTTGAAGAACAACTTCGTTCCGGAGTAAAAATCTAGGAGAATGTTCTGAATTTCCAATATTAACTAACATCGCTAGAAGAGTAAAAAGTTTTAAGCTTTTCAAACAAAAATAAAGTGCCTAAATTTTTCATTTTTGGATCCTTGTTCTCCGACCACCAAAAGTAATAAATTACTGTAGTTTATGGCTGAAACGAGAAACCCCAGTTCAGAATAAATATTAACAGAAGTTCAAAAATTCTCAAACATTAAACAATAAACGATTTTAGGATGCTCGTAACAAGTTGCCAGTTGCAATTCAAGTTATGAAATCATCTGGTTTTTAATTTTAACAAGGTAATAAAAATGAATATTCAATTCAAAAGTTACTTTCGAGTTTTCAGTTTTCGGTTGTCACGGAACAACAAGTCAATATGCTCAAGGAGCATTCGTGATCGGTGCTATGGCAGTTGAAAGAACTTCGTGAACTTGATTGATTTTTTGGGATTCCACTATTTTTATTTTTGTGCGCGCGTTTGTCGTCGACCTTTGATTTTTTTCTTCTGATTCTGACTTCTTCGTTCCACTCGTTTTCAGTAGCTCTCAATTTTGAGCGAAATTCCGTCTTCCGTACACCGTATTCTGACGAAATAACTTTTTTGTCTTCTGTCTTCCGTTTTACAAATAAATATCCAAAAACGGAAGACTAGAAATTTCGTAGGAATGGATTTATTTTTTCAGTTTTTAGGTCATCACGCGTACGTTTCGAATACAGAATTTCTAGAGCTTCTTTCACGTGAAAATAAGTTTATATTTGAAAAAAAAAAACGCGTGATCTCGAGCTCAATAAGTGTCTCACCTATTTCCACGTATGCCACGCGGATGACTCTCCAACTCGATTTTTTTCTCACACTCGATGTTACATCTGTGTCTGATTCTTATCGGCATCCAATCGACTTCCGACAACACCCGTTGAGCAGATCGTTCCAGCCACAAGTTCAGTTTGTGAGTTTGTAGAATTAGGTGTAGACTGAATAGCCCAATTAGCTATTTACCGTTTCATCCGAACTTAGACTTTTTGAAAAAATTGCTTATGTGATGATGACAGCAACAGGTAGACCGTAGGTTCGTTAGTTTGGTGGCTGCTTCAAATAAGTACGATACAACTGACAATATGTGCGTACATTGTCGCAGCAAGTCGCATTTCATGTGCCTTGTTACGAGCTGAGTCCTGGTTCGTCAGTTGTATTGAAACTTTATTTGATGTAAGCGTCAGATTGACAGAAGAACCTGGTAAATCGCGTTGTTGCTTCTTTCCTGGCTTTTTCGATTACTCTGAATGAGGATAATAAACTGTAACGAGTTAATAAACGAAGGCCATTATCAGCTTCAAGCTGACATAGGGTTGATTGAGATTTAGATAGAGACTCATGTTAATTTAGCTACTGCTTTTACTCTGATTTATACTTTTTGAGTAGGTGGCGTAAGTGATGATGACAGCAACAGGTAGACCGTAGGTTCGTTAGCTTGATGGCTGCTTCAAATGGGTACGATGCAATTGACAATATGTGCGTACATTGTCGCAGCAAGTCACATTTCTTGTGCCTTGTTACGAGCTGAGTCCTGGTTCGTCAGTTGTATTGAAACCTTTTTTGAAGTAAGCGTCAGATTGACAAAAGAGCCTGGTAAATCGCGTTGTTGCTTCTTTCCTGGCTATACTCGCTGACTATGAATAAGAGTTTAAAGTTGGTATTAGATTAGCAAGGGTTGACATCTCTCACCTAGTTCTGTAGATTATCGCATTGCTTTTTTCCTGCCTTTTTCGATTACTCCGAATGCGGATAATAAACGGTAACGAGTTTATGAACAAGGACCATAATCGTCTTCAGGCTGACGAAGGGTTGATTGAGTTTTGAATAGGGACTCATGTTTATCTAATTACTGCTTGACTCTGGTTTATACTTTTCAAGTAGAGAGCGTATGTGATGATGACAGCAACAGGTAGACTGTAGGGCTCGGTTAATTTGATGGCTGCTTCTAATTGGTACGATACAACTGACAATATGTGCGTACATTGTCGCAGCAAGTCACATTTCTTGTGCCTTGCTACGAGCTGAGTCCTGGTTCGGCAGTTGTATTGACACCTCTTCTGATGTAACCGTAAGATTGACAGAAGAGCCTGGTTAATCGCGTTGTTGCTTCTTTCCTGGCTATACTCGTGAACTATGAATAAGAGTTTAAAGTTGGTATTGGATCAGCAAGGGTTAACACCGTTCTGACCTACATAGTTATTAGTGTTGATTTGAAATTACGAACTTACCTGAACTGGCTGGAACATTGGAATATGGAATTCGAGCAGTTGGAGGAAAGAAGATCCATTACGAATCCTTTAATCATCTGTGTTATTCTCTTTTGGTTGGTTAGCAGTTCAGTGATCTTGTTCATTTGAAAAAATTGAATGTTGGAAAAAAAAAGATTTCACTGAACTGTTGACCGTTAATAAATTTGTTTTTTCTTTGCATGATATAATTACGGTACTGAAAAGACCGCAATTATATCTAAATGTGTTAATTTCTTCGAAACTCAAAACATTTTCAAAGACTTTTTTTACTTCCAAGAAATTAGAGTTTCAGAAATTTCAGAAATTTCGAAATTTAGATTGTGAATTTTTAAGTTCTTTCTCGGAATCCCAAAAATCTCAAATATAGAATTTTGAAAATTTTAAAATGAACAAAAGAATAACCGAAAATTACAAAAAATTTAAAATTTAAAACATTTTTTAATCTAGAAATTCGAAAATTAGAATTACAGCGATTTCGAATGTCCTGAAGTTCGAATGCTCAGATTTCAGATTTTTTAGAATCCCAAAATTCTGAAATTTAGAAAAAATCGAAAGTTTTAGAAAATTCAAAATTTTGATTCCAAGAAGTTCGGAAACTACAATTTCGAAAATTCTGGCTGCTACAGCCCGAAATCTTCAACTGAACACTCAAATTCAGTTTCCCAGCTTTCGATTGGCATATGCCCATTTCAAATGTTTCAGATCAGCAAATAATACCATTTAACTTTATATATCACATCTTTCATATTTATGAACGAGAGGTTATTGAACAACAAGCAATAAGTAGATCACAGCCAGACAAATAAAAAGAACTATTCAAAAAATATGGCAAGTTGGAACTGAAATTGTACATATTCGGTGGAAAAATCAAGGGAGCAAATAGAAATATAAAACATACACATTTGGGGGGAATTAACAGAAATGATATAAAGGGAACCCATATTACAACAACCGTTTCAAGTGGCACATGGAAAATAAGATTATTACACTCGCGATACTTGCTCCGATGTCAGGAATGTGGCTGTAAAATGTGAGAGTATGAAAATGTTCTAGGAATCGTTCTTTCAAACCTTCTTTAATAGTTCCCATTCGAGACGAGGAAGAAGTAGCGTGTGATGATCCGGGAAGAATCGTTGGTCGAGATTTGGGTGGAAGACCTCGTGGTGACACGTGGCTTGGTAGTGTAGCAGATCCGCTGGTAACGATTGGCATCGGACGATGGCCAATCACGTGTCCACGGACTGTCTGGTGGTGGTGGTAAGGTCCGGAGACGAAGGCCGAAGGTGCGGCTGCCATGGAGGTAGCGGCGATTGAGGCAATGGTGGAGAGGGAAGAGCCGCCAGAAGAGGCCGGTGACCGCGAACGACAGCGCGGTGATGTTGTAGAGTGTCTGGAAAAGACCATCTCTTAAAACAAGAATCAGAAGGAATCACCAATATAAATAGTTTCCCATAGTTCCCAAAGAAACATACAACAAGCAACCCCTTTTAGAAACTCACCCATGAGGATGTGTCGGTATAACAACAGACAATGATTGTCTTGGAGAAACAGTGACCCCACCGGGAGTTAGATAGAAGGTTGACGATGGGATATTATCAAAGCGTCCCTCGGATCCAGATCGTTGCCGACGCCCGTTGTCTAGAAAATAGAAGATAAAGAAAGAAAAGAAATCTATTTGGTTAGAAATATTCGAAAACGAACACTCTTTAGGTTGAAAAGAGCATCCAAGTTAGTAGTTTAAAAATTCCAAAATTTAAAACCTGATTAAGAAAATACACGACGAGTTTACAACATCCGGGGGAGAAGAGAAGTGGTAACAAAAGGAAAGAAGAATGGGTTGGTAGAAGTTGTTTGAACAGGGTGCGCACCGGGATTGAAGACGTGATGGAAGTAGTTGACGATGACGTGGCAAGAAGGAGGTGTTTTAGATGAGAACGTCTGGAAATGCACTACACTCTACACGACAATTTTTTACAGAAAAGAAAAAAACAATGACATCGAAAAGTTGAGAGATGGAAGAAAGACAATATATTTGATACCTGACTGATAGTATGTGGTTACTGTAGACGTTTCTTCATTCAGCTGAACGGGACCCTGTGCCGGCGTTGATGAAGTGGCTTGTCGACCAGTAACACGAGGCATATTCCGCTGTAGAGAGGATCGTGCTGACGTGGAAGGAGAGGTGACAGGAGGTGGAGCACCTGAAACGGTGAAAAAGACAATGACAGATAGGGGGAGAAGGTGGAGAAGCTGACGACAGAGGAGTCAGAAGCACAGAAGCTGTGGAGATCATATCGCATACCTTTCACTTTCGAATTCTGTACCAGCGCAAGCATTTTCTGCACAGCTTGCGGTGATTCAACGCCAAACTTGGCTCCTCCACCTGCCGATGAAATCGATCCGTTTCCATTGAAAAGAAGGCGTTGGCGAGAAGATTGATCAGCTGAACCCGTGGATTGGGATGAAAGAGAAGATGGCGTTGGCGATGGAACACGACGAATGTTGGCAGTAGATGATGATCCCATGCCACGGTGAGCAGCTGAAATAAATTGAGTTCTTTACAGAGAAAAGTGATAAAACATACTCTGAACTTGTGGTTCAATGTCATAGCTCATTGCATCCAACTCCATTTCGTTATCCACAACATGTAATCCTTCCAAATAAGATTTCACCTTTCGTACCATAAGAGCTTGCTCATAAACCTTCTTTCTCGGTTGATTTTGTTTGCCACTGATCCCTTTTCTCATTGTTGCCACATTGGAATTCTCGAACGAATTCATGTGAAGAAGAGCGTCAATCACAATACCACCACTCTGAAACATTTGTAAAATTACACTTTTTGAGAAGTAATAACCGTACTCTTTCTGCCATACTCGCAATCTCATAAGGGGCACTACTGAGTTTCATGACTCCTCGAATTGACTTGGCTATCAGTCGAAGTTTCTCGAAATTGACAAGTTTCTCAGAATACGTGGGATTTCCATCATGAGCAAATGTGAGGTCTTTTTTGATCACAGGATAGATTGGAACCACCGGAGGCTCTTGAGCAACTTCAGCAAGATGTTGTCGATATTTTGACATATTGCGAGATGGATCTACTAGCTGATGAAATTCTTCGAGCATACGAGTGTATTTGCTGAAAGCATACAATTTATAGACTGTTGATGATATTGGAAGATAATCCTACCTTGAAACGCGTTCCCAACTAGAGTGTAACCGCCTAACTGCGGGCTTATCAAGACCACTCATTATAGCAAACATTGAGTTGAAGTTTCTCAAATCTCGACAGTATCTCGCCACCTTTATGAATTTTTTGATCAGCTTCGCACGCTTCTGCACATGACGTTCGGAACAGATTTCTGTCGCCACCCACCACATTTCCCGATTGAAAAGTTGCTCAAACTCTTCAAGCTTTGGAGAGCCATACCTAAAAAATGGACTTTGTATACAATTTTAAAAATTGTCTGTCTGTACTTTGAATCCAGTTTGAACAAGTTGTCTATAAATTCAGTCGGTTCGATGGCGGAGAAAACGGAGAAATCTTGAAGCGTCAATTGAGCAGCAATCACTTGAGCATTCAAATTCAAGAGTTGTGTTTGGGCTTCTTTCAGCAATTCTGGAGCAAGCTCGTCGGGTACCAGAGGTTCAGATCGGCTATTACTCTTCAGGTAATATCTGAAAAATACATGTTAAGAAATAATGGTGAAAAATAATAACGAACCTTGAATTTAAAGCTATTCTCTCTGCTAAATTCTCCATTTGTGGTGGCAATCGTCTCTGCTTGATAACTCCATCGATAGTTACAGTACACTCGCACAATGACCATTCCGGACTTCCTTCAGCTGTCATATTGAATTCCTGAAGTGCTAGTTGCACAACATTCTGAGCAGACGTCTCTTTATAAACGGGTAGATATTTGAATGTCTGATCGTTTCTATAGATCTTCAGTACGTGCTCCGGACATTCACTTCGAACCGGTCCGTAATACTGAGAAATGCTGGTGATGTCTGGATTCGAACGACTCGGCCGAAGATCCGCTGAGGATATCCGTGCTTCATCTGTGAAATCCATCGAGTCTTCTTTCGATGACTTGAGAATCGTCATCAATTTTTCCATCATTCCAGATTTACTACTGCTTGTTGACGACTTCTTTCCGGAAATCGAAGTTTTGTGAACAGGAATGACCATGGGTATTCCAGCCGCAGATCGTGCAGTTCCATTCTTCGGTTTGTTGTGCTCAATCTTTCCAATAGTC
Source organism: Caenorhabditis nigoni (assembly GCA_027920645.1). Lineage (NCBI taxonomy): Eukaryota > Metazoa > Nematoda > Chromadorea > Rhabditida > Rhabditidae > Caenorhabditis > Caenorhabditis nigoni. The sequence goes on along the minus strand of CP115867.1, from coordinate 10,923,011 downwards.
TCTTTGTACCCAAGTACATTGTTTTTAAGCATCAACGTCAGGGACAATGACCCAGTCAGAAGATCTTCAGCCTTCTTTCCAGACAAATACTTGGCAGACTGTTGATTGATTTCAAGCATCTCATCCGCACGTTTAACACCTTCTCTTGCAGCACTCGTCTCCGGATATACTTCAGCGACGAATACAGAATTGCCCGTTTCTTGACCTGAAATTTTGAAAATTGAAATAAGAGTGAACAATCAAGAAGCTCACCTCCAACTAATCTCATCATCATTCGATCATCTTTCTTCCTTGTCAATACTACTTGCCGAGGTTTCGCTTTTACAGAACATGCAATATTCAGTAAAGAAAGTTGAGAATGCATTCCGTCTCTTTCTAGTGCACCTTCAAATCTTTCTAATAAATTCCACATCTCGTCATTCGTCTCAAAATCATTAAAGTGATTGTTGACCCATAGCAAAACAAGACGTGCCACTTTGTCTCTGTACACGGATTCCGCAAACCACAGCATCAGCTTCTCAAAAATCGTTGTTGGGTCTCGGATGAAAACTCGATAAGTCAATAAGAAATCGTCGACATAATGAGGATCAACATTGTGTTCACGGTCATCTACCAAATGTTGTATCAGTTTGTCTGGCTTTCCTTTAATCAGCACTTGTCCACTCTGTGATCCAATTGTTCGTTTCTCTATTTCTTGTAACACTTCTCCAGTTATTCCATCACGATCCTTTTCAATGTGCTCTCCGATCGTCGACATGATAGCGCAGAAATCCCGATGTTCAACCAAAACGAATTCACAGTCATCTACGAGAGTACGCATTTCACCAACATGATGCTGTGTAGCTGTTGTTGGCTCCGCACCAAAAGAATCTCCTAACTTGTATTCCACTCTTTCTCCATTCGGTTTCACAACTTCCACGCATCCATTCACTATCACTGACCACGAATCTAACGGTTCATTGTGTTTGAGTACTGGTGTTCCAGCATCGTTAACCACCGCGAAAACCATTTTCAGACATAATTGCCGTTTGATAGACATTGGGAGTGCTGCGAACGCAGACATGTGTTGCATAAAATCAAGGAGGACTGCGAGATCTTCGGAGTTACGTTCGGAAGGTTCTTTTTCAAGACACTCTCGCACGGAATCGCGCAGATCTATGAATCCACCGTTGCTTGATTCTTGTGATGGCATGCTTCCCTCCTCTTCATCTGAATCCGCACCTTCGTTCGATGCAGTTTCACCTTCCGTTGTTGTTGAGGACGCTGTGCTGCGACCTCGCAATCTTCTAGCAGCAGATATACCATTCTGACCTGGTCCTCCAACTGAGTTACTCTTTTCTCTTCGATGTTTCACGCGGACCAGTGTATCATCATCAGCAGATAGACCATTGAGATAAACCTGACTTCTATGCTGATCATTATATGAAGCAGTAGACGATGAAGATGATGTTGTAGGAATATCGACTGGAAAATCCAATGGATATGTTCTTGGAAGTCCACGCGGAGGCAGAGGAGCCGGACCTTTTGCAGCTGTCGGGGGAAGTCGAAGAGGACGAGGAGGTACTGGAGGTGGTGGCATTGCAATTGAATCCAGTGACATGTTCGGAGCCTGTAAAAATAGATATAGTTAACAAGAGTTTAGGTAAATTTTCTGATGTCAACTACTGGAAGTAAAAAGTTTTTACTAAAATTTCTGATGTCAACTACTGGAAGTAAAAAGTTTTTACTAAAAACGTCAGGAAACATTTTCAGAGGCAACTGGTGATGAGATATAAGATTTAAATCCTGAAACTTTGCAAACTATATTGTAGGATCACGAAACGATTTTTCGATAATCCCAAAAACCGCTAAGGATTCTTGAAGTATACCACAGAAATGAAATGAAAAATGAGAAGGAATGCCATTGAAAATGAGTCAGAAATGGCAAACATAAATGGAAAAACACAGAGAAAGAAATGAGGAGGAATTGGGAATTAGATGAAAAAGACGAGCGAGAAGGAACGAAAAAATAATGAAACATGGCTTCGCAACACGCAATGGTTTTTGGTATGTTTCTGATATACGGCCAAAGCCAAGGAACTCGATAATACTTTTATATGAAATAAAACCTACCGATTTTCTGGGGGTTTGCTGATGAACTGGCTCTCCGGTAGAAATCACACGTGGATGTGTTCGTGGGGACATTCGATTTGATTGAGATTCGGTCGGATAATCGATCTGAAATTTAAGCTATTCTGATTATGAGAATCTTTCAAATATCTAATCTTTCAAATGAACTTTGTAGTATATAAATTTCCCCAAAAGCCTTTTCACACTTATACATTTTCGGAACAACACATTCGAGTGTCCAGCAGATGTGAAAAGAGATGAAGATGAGGGTCAATCAAATTTGTTCGGAAGGGTGCCACAAGTACGCTTTGCACAACACAAAATGAAGATTCTCCCAAAATTGAATAATCTTTAGCAAGAAGACTTTCTTTTGAGCTTTGAAGTAACACGATCGTTGATTCAGAAATTGAATTAAGTTTATTTCGATAATCACTCGAAAATTGCAAGAACAAGAAAGTTATCTAGGAGATTTTAGGAGCGCGGAGACAGATGCCTCCGAACATCTGTTGCAGATTGGAATTAAGAATTCTGAGAGAAGACCATGATATTCCCCCATGAAATATTATTTTAAAAAAAGAACTCACCACAATCATTTCAGATTCCTGTAACAGCAGGCAGTTGTGAGTCCGTCGATGATTTTGTCCGTTTCGTTTGCCAAAACTGCAATTCAATTGTTCATTGCCTTTTCATGAAGGATCTATTGTTTTTTTTTATGTTGTCTCGGTAACGGAAATAAGTAACCCGATACTTTCAAGCCCTATATATAAGAAAAGAAAAAGAAAATCTCGGGTAAAAAAGTGCGAGAAGTCAGCAAAAAAACACATCAATTCAGAAAAAAGCTAAAGAAAAAGGGTGTTGACCACACAAAATGGACAAAACGGAGGAAGAATGGAAGAATAAGAGAACTCTCTGCTCCCGAGGGAAGACGAAAGAAGAACAAGAGGATTTCGAGTGCAAACAGTCTATCCCCGCTTTCCACTTTGCTCTTTTTTCTCCAGCCGTTCATCATCTCTATAAAACGTCCTCACATGATGATTGATATTCATGTCAACAGGAGGAAAGAACATAAAAAAGGAAAAAAAATGGGATTCGAGAAATAATTCGTCATTCAGAAAGTCTAGAAAGGCAGTCGACACATATCATAATCATTTCAACTCTTGTTTTCAATAATGATCTATTATGCTGGTATGCAAAAATAGGAGCTGTGGAAGAGCAACTTCGGTGGCCGTGGCCGAAGATCCTACAACGACAACTACTGTAGCCAAAATATATTTATTTTCCGTATTTATTGTCTCGATTTTCACTGCTTTTCGTCTAGTTTTCAGCTATTTTTCCCGCAAAAAAAGGAAAATAGGAAATTTTGATAGTGACAAAATTACAAACGCATGAAATCCCAGACCGGAAAATTCAGATATTTTCAAATTACGGATTTGGAAATAGCTACAAAAAGCAAGCCAACATGTACGATTTCGGAAAATAGAAACAAGACGATATGATAAAAGTGTGTCAATAGTGAGAACATATAAAATCATCATTAGGTGATAATGTCTCTTATCAAATTCTGAGATCTACGTCTTCGCCATTCAAATCGCGGGAAATGATTTTGGGAAGAAAATATTAAAATTCGAAAAAAATAGAACCAAACGAGAAAAGGAGCAATAGCTAGTCAGATGGCCGCCTAATAGCCCACCTTCGTTTTTCACTACATTTCATATAGAATGGGTTTATATCGAAGGGACCGAATAGAAAATGAGCACGCAAGGACACCGGGTGTTCTTCTGTCGCTGAGCATTCAGAAAGCACATTTTACGACCTAGTACGAAATTCTTTTTCTGTGTCGTCGTCACCATCGTCTTCAGAAAAATGATGGGTGGAGAGAAGGAAATATGGAGAAATAAGGAGCGGGGGACCGACACAATCAACAAGGCAATAAAGGAATCGTACTGACTTGCAACTACTAATGATGACTCATTTTATCAAAAAATACATTTCTGTTTTAATGAATATTAATTTTTATTTCATAAGAATAATACTTACCATCCGTACGGCATGTAAATCTGGTTTTCGATGAAGACTGATCCAGAGAGCAAAATGTACCAACTTCTTGCCACGTCACCGTCTCTGAAAACATTCTGATGATCTACAGTAGATCATCTACTATTACGCTAACATTCTTATCCCATGTTCCGCTTGTTTGGACAATAAGAACTTTTTTTTTAGTTTTGGATCTTTCAAACAATCTAGCTTTAGATTCAGTGAAATATCTTTTTTAGCAGTTTTTAATCTATAAAAAAACTATTTATTTTTGATACTATTGTTTTAAAAATAGGTCAATTTGGTCAAAACTACAACTTTAATGCATTCTACTGGATAATTAATATATTGTTATAAAACGGTTCAAAATCCAGTCGGACCATTCGGAAAACAAAGTAAAAGCACTTTGTGTTTTTCAATAGTATTTTTTAAATTTTCTCTTTTGAAATACTTACCGAAAAAGAATATACTGTGCGGGGTGTCTTTCATAGCGAGCTGTTTTGCAAAGCGCTTTCAGTGGACCGATAAACAAATTGCTGAAAGTGTCGAGCTGTCGTAGTTGCTCATATACATTGCGGATGTCCTATAAAAATATAATCATTTCAGTGTAAAAAATATTTATTATTGACTTGAATGGATTAGTGTCATGCGATTAGTTGGGGATAAGTTAAAATTACAAAGAAAACTGACATCGGGTGTTCTTAAATGTGGTGGTTTGATTAGCGATTCGTAGAAGCGAGCATCATTTACTGGATCCTGCCTAGGTTTTCGAGGATCCATCTGATTCTCCTGCAAAAATGACAAATTTGTAACATTTAAGAATAACTGGGTCTTCAGATTCTTTCAAGAATAACAGAAATCAAGATAAAAATACATATCCGTGATGTCAAAGCCATGTGGTCTCCTACTTTAAAGACATTGAAGAGTGAGAGAAAGAGGACGAGCGTTCAGATAATCTCATAAATCAGCGTGTAATGGGGTGAATGGGGAAGAGGAGGAGCTCGCTTCTCTGTCTTCTTTTGTGTTTATTTATGTGAAAGAAGAAAAGAAGAATAAGAATATGTATATATTTATCCCCCAAGAGATGGGAGGATTTACAGATTACTTTTAAGATTATAATAATGAAGATACGACATGAAGACATTGAGTGCATAAAACTTTTATAACATTTTTCATGATATAAAAAAGTGCAAACGGAAGATTATAAGATAATGTTTTGCAAAATTCAAACCGGAAAAATCGAAATCCAAATAAATATGCTTGAGCATATTTTGAGCATTGAGCATTTCAATCAGTGAATTCATATATTTTTGGTTTTCCAAAACAGGAATCAGGTTATATTAAAAATTTTGAAACGCTATTATGGAGAACAATGTTTCTAAAAAAATCAAAACAAATCTTCCGACAAGGCTAATTCAACAGTTTTTTCGAGTAAACTCCCTATTTATGTATGGCATATATATGACCAAGTACAATCCGCCAACTTGATCAAGAAGCAGGATGGCACTTGCCAATTGGATTATAAAGCGATAATATGCAGTCGCATGCCGATAACATCTAATCACTACACGGGGTTCTTCTAATTGATAATAAACAACATACAGGCACAACAAGGAGAAGAAAAGGATGCGAAAGTTGTGAAGAGAATCAAAAGTGTGGGGCGATTAAACGGGCGGATAGTGAATGCGGCCACCGCACACACATGCCGGGCATTTGGAGGAATGTGACTAGGAACAACACAGAGGCGAAGAGGACAAGAAACGAATAAGACTGTATGTGTAGGATGCAAGAAATTGGAGAGAAAAAGGAGAGAGGGACGGTGCGGAAAAGTGCCCGAACCTATGCAATTCAATCAATAGATGATGCGGCGGAAACTTAGAGTCTAACGGAAAAGCAAGACGCAGGAAGCGCTACGAAATAGTACACTGATTGGAGAAGGGAAAAGGAGTTGGAAGATGCTCAAAATGGTTTTTTCTTTGTTTATAAGAACTTGAAGAACAAAAGGTTATCCTAGAAGAACATGCTGTCGCATAGTAATTGAAAAATAATCTCAGGAAAAATATGAAAGTTACTGAAATAAATAGTGACATTTTTCAACCTGAGATGCTGGTGCGCCGGTGACGGGTTTCAGGAATAGCAAAACCTCAAAGAATGCATTTTTTTCTGAAAAAAAAATGGACCAAAATTTACCACGATAATTTCCGATGCATGTGTAGGGTTGAAATCAACCTACATTATTCAAGTATTAGACTGCAACCATAGTTTTCTGGGCTTCGCAGTCAAAATGATTTTCGTGGTGCATTACTTTTCGGTATCCCGATAAAAAGTGATAATCCTACTTTGTAAGAGCAGAGCATTCTTTTCAAAAGGCTGAGACTATTGTGATATGCTTTAATTCTTTTCGGCACTGGAACCGTAACTCTGACACACCAAAAAAAGTATGCTCATCAAAAGCAATTGTGAAAGTAAGTTTCTGCACTTCCGAATAGATTTTAAACTCTGACTGAGCTGGGAAAACAAACTTGGAAGATTATTAACAACATGAACAGAAAAATAATGCACGTCTACAGTTCTATCGAATCCGAAGGATCTAAAAACTCATATATATATTCATGTAAACGAAAAAAGTTACATATTGACACATTCAAAAGGAAACAACATTGTATCGTAAATCCAAAAACCATAAAAGCATGACTAAACTAGCCGGAATACCAGAAGTTCTAAGGAATATGTGAACAACTAGTCTCGTCTGTCTTTGTCTTCGTTCCGACAGAATATCTTATTTCGGGAATCTATATGTGAAGCAGTTACGATGAAAAAGAAGTTATGACTTTTTAAAACATCCTTACAGAAGGAAGAAATGGAAAAGAAGGCCCTGGGCAACGAATCTTCATGTATAGATATTTTTGAATACCATTTAAGGACTAATATAGTTCGAGAACCTCTTATAAACTAAATTATACAATAACTTCGCTATTTATCAAGTAGATAAAAATTAGTAACGAAACTATTAACTGGGAAATCAGGATTCTGTATAGAAACATAAAGGAAAACCTCGCAGAAAAGTTCGAACACTTGTTGAAAACTATTAGAAAAAAAACAGAAAAAAAAATAACCGAGAATTTGGTTTTATTTTCCGAAAAACAAAAAAAAAGTCGCTTTTCCCCGTAAATCGTGCAGCTGGCCAAGTGCCAGTTTAAAGGCGCATCGAATTTCTCCGGCGGGTCTCGCCGCGAAAAAGACTTCAAGGGTTGCCTCTGGCTGGATAGTTTCACGCGAATTTTTAGGACAATTTTCTCTTTTTTTGAAGTTTTTATGTCAAGGATGGACTTTTTGTAGTGATTTCCGACTAAAAAATTAGAAAATTGTTCAAAATGTCGGATTTAAACTGCAAAAGTGTAGTTTTCTGTGTTTTTTGCTCATTTTTACTTTTTAAAACTTTGTCAAAAATATCTTCGATTCTATTTTCAGCAGATCGAACGGGGTTACACAGATAGCAACATGGTCCAAGAGCAAATGAAGCTTACCGGAACCCTTGAGGGTCACACCGGATGGGTTACCCAAATCGCCACCTACACCCGCAACGACAAGACCACCGTCTTGTCTTCCTCCCGCGGTAAGTGAATAATTTTTTGATTTTCTATAAATCTTTCTCTCCGGATTCAAAAAATTATTATTATTTACAGATAAGACTATCCTCGTCTGGGATGTCGACAGCGTCGCCCCAATCGATGGTGGAGCTATTGGACGACCAGTCCGCTCCCTCACCGGACACAATCACTTCGTCTCCGACGTCGTCATCTCTTCCGATGGTCAGTTCGCCCTCTCCGGATCCTGGGACAAGACTCTCCGCCTCTGGGACCTCAACCAGTAATTATTTTGTATTTAGAATCGTGCTCAAAATATTTTTCAGGGGAGTGAGCACCCGCCAATTCATCTCCCACACCAAGGACGTCCTTTCTGTTGCCTTCTCTGCTGACAACAGACAGATCGTTTCTGGATCCCGCGACAAGTCCATCAAGCTGTGGAACACTCTTGCTCAATGCAAATACACCATCACTGTGAGTTTTTATTCTCAAATACAGTTTTTATCAAAATATTTTTCAGGATGATTGCCACACTGACTGGGTTTCCACTGTCCGATTCTCACCATCCAACCGCGATCCAGTGATTGTCTCCGCTGGATGGGATAAGGTTGTCAAGGTCTGGAACCTCGGAAACTGCCGTCTGAAGACCAACCACATCGGTCACACCGGATACGTCAACACCGTTACCGTTTCCCCAGACGGTTCCCTTTGCGCTTCCGGAGGAAAAGACGGACAAGCTATGCTTTGGGACCTCAACGAGGGCAAGCACTTGTACACTCTTTCCGGAAACGATGTCATCAACGCTATGTCCTTCTCTCCAAACAGATACTGGCTCTGCGCTGCTGTCGGATCCTCCATCAAGATCTGGGACCTCGAGGACAAGAAGGAGATCGAAGAGCTCAAGCCAGAAATCGCCAGCTCTGGAAGCGGAAGAGGATCCAGCCCACAGTGTATCTCTTTGGCCTGGTCTCAAGATGGACAAACTCTCTTCGCCGGATACACCGACAACATCATCCGAGTGTACCAGGTTTCGATCCGTGCATCCAACTAATTTGTTACCTGTTAATTCAAAACCCTTCAATAAAATTGTTGATATAAATCTGTATTCAGCCATATCGGATAAATGTTCCAAGTTTGTAAAGCATAGATACCTAGTTCAGAATTCTGGTTTGGCTAGCAAGAACAGTAATGCTTCAGAGATGGACAGAAATGAGCTTATTGGGGTGGCCGTCAGGCTTGTAGCCGCAGCAGCTGTTTCTTACCTTTCATTACGGTATATGACAAAGTACCTGGATCCGAATTATGGGGTTAACGAAGATTGCAAAAAGAAGGTACGGGACATTCTGAATTATGACATACAAAAAGTCCCACATAAATATCAAATTAAAAGGAAAACTCCGTTCAGTGAACTGCCGTTCTAAAATTTCAAGAATATCGCACACTGAAGTGTTTTAGGTTGCAAAACTTTTCAAAGAGCTTGGAATAGATCGTGAGATCGAACTTTCGGAGCATGAAGTTCGAATTGCCACTCAGTTCGTTGGAGGAGAGGATGTTGGAGCTGATTGGGATGAAATTGGTATTAGTGATAAGATATCAATCATGTTCTTAAATAGAAATAGTTTTTCAGGAGGATGTGAAGAGCTTGTTGCGGAACTCAAAGATCGAATTATTCTGCCGTTGAGATTCGCTGCACAAAGTGGAAGCAACTTACTATCACCCCCGCGAGGGATTCTTCTTTATGGACCGCCAGGATGTGGAAAGACTTTGCTAGCCAAAGCTGTTGCTAGAGCCGCTGGGTGCAGGTAACATTATTGTTGGTCATAGGGGATGTTCGTAATGGCATTTTCAGAATTTTTAGGAATTCCTGAAATTTCGATTTCCGAAGTTTCGGAAGTTCGTAATATTCTGATTTTGAAAACTTCTTTTTAAGTAAAAATTTAATTTTTTGATCAAAAAAACGCCGAAATTGTTGAAAATTTTGACAAAAAGTATATGAAAAACTAAAAAAAAGAAAGCAATTCCGTTCGAAATCCGCAAGCAATTTTTTCGCATGCGCCTTTGACGTACCGTAACCCAAAAGTTTCGAATTCGGAAAAAGGGGGCGGTCACTGTTCGGAAAATTTGCGAAAACGAAACGCGACGGGAAAAATTTTTATACAAAACCGAAATGTTCGAAGAAGAACTGTTTCAAAACCGAAATGCGATGAAGACGAAGTGTTACGTTTATGAAGTGTTTTCTCAATAGAGCGCGTTTACAAGACTTAATACTTAAACCATTTTTCAGAACTTTTTGATGACTTTTTTTCAAATTAGTTCCGATTGTCAACTTTTTACTTTATAGTTCATCTTCTATATACGCCTTCCGTGATAAAACTTTCGTGTAAATGATAAAAAAAATGCTAATAAAATTTTTAAAAGAAGTACTGTATTAAAGGAACATTTGCAAAAAACACTTCATAAACGTAACACTTCGTCTTCATCGCATTTCGGTTTTGAAACAGTTCTTCTTCGAACATTTCGGTTTTGTATAAAAATTTTTCCCGTCGCGTTTCGTTTTCGCAATTTTTCCGAACAGTGACCGCCCCCGGAAAAAGCTCCGAAAACGAAAAAAAAAACTTCGGAATCAAATATTCCAATCAGAATTATATTCGGAAAAAGCTTCGGAAATATTCCAAACGGAATTTACAGACAAAAATTTTATTGAAAAATTTTGAAGAAATTTGTGATTCCTTTTCGATACACCTTCAGAATTTCAGGTTTTTAAAAGCACAAAGTTTTCAGGTTCATCAACCTTCAAGTTTCGATTCTCACAGACAAGTGGTATGGTGAATCTCAGAAACTTGCTGCCGCCGTGTTCTCAGTTGCTGCGAAATTCCAGCCAACAATCATTTTCATCGACGAAATCGACTCATTCCTTCGTGACAGACAATCACACGATCACGAATCGACCGCAATGATGAAGGCACAGTTCATGACTTTGTGGGACGGATTCGCCAGCTCAGGAGACCAAATCATTGTTATGGGAGCAACGAATCGACCACGCGACGTCGATGCTGCTATACTTCGAAGAATGACTGCTCGCTTCCAAGTTCCAGTGCCGAATGCTAAGCAAAGAAGTCAAATTCTGAATGTCATTCTCAAAAATGAAACTATCCAAAGTTCAGTTGACTTGGGTAAAATTGCACAAAAGGCAGAAGGGCTCAGTGGCAGTGATCTAAAAGAGGTTAGTAAATTTCTATCTAGCCTGCTGTTTCAAAACATTCAAATAAACCATTTCAGGTCTGCCGGCTCGCCTTACTCGCCCGTGCCAAAGCTACAGTAGCTTCTGGTGGCTCTGTGACACAACTTGAGCCACTTGAGCAATCAGATTTCGAATCTGCCGTTCAGAAATACATGAGAGCTGCACAATTGCTGGTCGAGGAGACTCTGGATTAATGTTGCTCCAGCTTTTTTTCTTAATTTATTGTGAATATACATCTCTATTGCTTTTCGCCAATTTCCCCCAGTTCCACTGTTTCTCATTCCTTTTCTCTTTTTCTTATGATCCATCCAGTTTACAATTTTATTTTTGATTAACATTCAGTCGAGCTCTTTTTCTAGTCACTCAATTCATTTCCCATCTTTCTCTTGTCTTTTCTGTATTAAGTAATATGCGTACACCCGGTTAGATTGTGAGTCTTCTTTTTATCTTCTTCTTCTCATTTCTCGATATCTCCAGAATCTGAAGAAACAATGAATCGATTGGCCAACACGTGACCCCATCTTTCCGTGTCAGTTGTCCTTCAGATTACACCCCCATTCACCTCCCTTCTTCTTCTTCCCCTTCTTGCTCAACGAGTCCTTTCCCTTGCACAATGTGGAGCAAGTTTACAGCATTCAGTTCAATATAAACGCCTTCATCCTTCGTCGTTTTCAGTTTATTTATTTCAAAAAAAATTTTTCTTTTCATAGAAAAGAAGAAGCATCGTCTCCTGCCAAAAAACCAAACTCCTCCCTTTCCCACCCGTCTGCGTCTCGTTTAACGCCCCAAAAAGGGGAAACGAGATAGAAATATATTCGGTTTTCTCTTCTGCCACTTCACATTTTACTCTTCTTTGTTTTCTCTTTCTATTTTTTCTTTTTTCGGTTTTTCAGAAGATAACTGAGAATTTTCAGGAAGACAATGCTTCCCAGACTGGCCAAATCGTCTGTACTTCAGCAGGGTAATGGTTTTCGATTCAGTGAACTAAATTTTCGATTGATCCAAAAATATTAACATAAGTCCAATCAAAATAAATGATTCATTATTAGGGTTCAGGTCTTTGGAAACATTTCAAAAATCTTCTATTTCATTTTTCAATCCAATTCGTTGCCCATCTAAATTAGTTCCTCTTTTTCACTTCGATAGTTGCAGTCAACAGAAACAAACAACACATTTTATTATCATTTACTTTTTTATCTTATCACTATCAGTGAAATTGTTGATTGACTTTTGTCGTCGAAGAGAAAAGATCAGAAAACTAAAAAAATAGAGTTTAACCTGAAGAAGGAAATATAATTTTTCAGTTCGAGGAGTGTCTGCAATTGCAAATGCTGAACCATCTGGACCGAGTATCAAGACGAGCATTCCAGGACCACGGTCCAAGGAATTGAGACAGGAAATGGATAAAGTTCATGTAAGCAATGAAGAGCTTACAGTAGTCGAAATATGGTTTGAAATGTTACTGTAGATTCAGAGAAATTCCAAAATGAGCAATCACTTTCAAAAAGTGTATTCTGTAGTCAGACGCACTTCGTTCTGCAGAGAAACTACTCGAAAATGTTACACTCTGCGAAGGACCATCTGACACTTTTGAGCTGTTAATTGATACTTTGATCTCAAAACGAGATCATGAATTGAACTGAATGGAAATTTTTTAGATTTTGATTTAAAAATTGAATTTTTAAATTTCAATTAAAGGATTTCAATTTTTCAGCAAACGACTTCTGTCCGCTTCCATGTTGACTACGAGAAGTCTTTCGGAAACTACGTGGTGGATGCTGATGGTAGGTGAAGTTCAAAAAAATCCTAAACATTCCAAACTTTTAATATTTACAAAAATCTAAATGGTATGCAAAAACCGCAGCTGTGGAAGAGAAACTCCTGTGACCGTGGCCGTAGGTCCAACAAAAACAGCTACCGTAACCTAAAAATATTGTTATTTTCCGAATCTATTTTCTCGATTTTCGTGCTTTTCCAGTCAATTTTTCCCTACCAGATATTTTATTCTATGACTATTTTGAGGAAAAATAACAGAACGAAAAACAGTGAAAAACGCGAAAATAAATACTGAAAATAAGAATATTTTTAGGATACGGTAGTTATCATTGTGGGACCATCGGCCACGGCCACCGGCGTTTCTCTTCCACAGCAACAATTTTTTGTACCAGAATAATAACGTTGAATTCCTAAAATTCCAAATTCCAATCAGAGAAATGGATTCATAATTGAATAATTCAGGAAACACTCTCCTCGATGTTTACACTCAAATCTCTTCTCTCCCACTTGGATACAACCATCCAGATTTGGTCAAAGTTGCCACTCAACCACATTTGATTGTTAGTTTTCATCAACATACATCCAGATAATTCTACTATTTTTCAGACTTCTCTTGTGTCTCGTCCAGCTTTGGGATCGTTCCCACGTACCGATTTCGCTGATGGAATCTCTCATGCTCTCACTTCAATTGCTCCAAAAGGATTGAAAGCTGTTCAAACCATGCTCTGCGGAACTTCTGCCAATGAAAACGCCATTAAGACGGCTTTCATTTGGTATCAAGCTCAGAGAAGAGGTGGTCTTGGACCAGATGCTCTTCATTTGGAAAGCTGCATGACTCAGCAAAAGCCAGGAACCCCTAATCTTTCTGTGATGGGATTCGAAGGAGCATTCCATGGAAGATCCCTCTGCATGCTTTCTGTAACCAGAAGTAAGCCAATTCATAAGGTCGATATCCCAGCATTCGATTGGCCAATTGCCAAGTTCCCAAGATACAAATACCCACTCGATCAGAATGCCGCCTACAACAAGAAACAAGATCAAGAATGCCTTGCTGACGTTGAAGCCAAGATTGCTGAGTGGAAGCGTCGTGATAATGACGTAGCAGCCATTATCGTTGAGCCAATTCAAGCCGAAGGAGGAGACCATTACGGTAGTCCAGCATTCTTCCAAGGACTTCGCGATATTACTGCCAAGAACGGAGTTGTCTTCATTGTTGATGAAGTTCAAACAGGAGGAGGAGCTACTGGAGACGTCTGGGCTCATGATCACTGGAACTTGTCCTCTCCACCAGATATGGTTACATTTTCAAAGAAGTTGTTGACTGGAGGATACTTCTATGGAGAACATTTGAGAGTAAAGGAAGCCTACCGTATCTACAACACCTGGATGGGAGATCCAACCAAATTGTTGCTTTTGGAGAAGGCTGTTGAAGTGATTAAGAGAGATGGGCTGATCGATCAGAGCAGACAAGTTGGAGCTGAATTCCAGAAGAGACTCGGAGAGCTTCAAGCATCATCTGGAGGAAAGTTGGATCAGGCCAGAGGAAGAGGAACATTTGCTGCTGTTGACTTCCCATCTGGAGCTCTCAGAGACAAATTTGTAGACTTGGTATGTTAAGAAAAATTAGAAACTAAATTTTCATATGGAAATTTGCAGGCTATCAGCAACGGACTTCACTGCGGAGGCTGCGGAGATCGTTCTCTTCGTTTCCGTCCATCTCTCGTTTACACCAAAAAACATTTGGATCTGACATTCGACCTTCTCGACAAGACATTGAAACAACTTTAATCGCTTTCCTGTTTTTTTCATTAATTCTGCTTTGAACATTTAGCATTTTGTTGATATTTTATAATTGAGAACTTTTTGATAATTTAAATAAACATTTATTTTCATATTTACACCGGAAATTTGATTTGTATTCTTTGTTTTTGCACGGAATCTTTAGTTTTTGGAGGAGGAGGAGTCTCTTGGTCCTTCAGACGCGAGTTCCTCCGACCAGCTGCGATATCTTTTCGTAAATTATCTCGATTTCTTGCTGCAAAAGAAGGAAATTAGCTCAAAATTAAACTATCTAAATTTTCTGAACCTACTTTTGAGGAGAAAATACCACATTGAATTTCAGTATAAGAAGAAAGCACTTGTACCACGTCAACACAACCCGTAGTTTCCAATTGGCACGCTAATGTTGTTGCTGCACAAATACTGAATGCAAGAGATGTATCATCTGGAAATTTTCAGATTTTCAAAATTCCGGATAAAGTTTTCTAACCATTAAATAACATTGAAAGGGATAGTGTGGATGTACTATCCGTTGGAGATGATGCATTTGGAGGGAATTTCTGAGCAAGGATGAGCAATGGAGCATCATGATAAGTGATTCTTTGTTTCTGCACATTCTCAATTTCCCTCCAAAAATCTGCATCTAGATCTGATCTCGCAACATTCACAATTCGAACACAAAGTTGTTGATCTTCTCTTTGCATCAAAACGAAATTGTCGCCATGTTGTAACTGAATATCTTCACACAAATGAAGTTTCCTCCAGAATGAATCCCGTTGATTCAGTACAACAATAGTCTGAACTTTTCGTTTCCAAATCAATTTCCATAGTTCTTCACATTCATGACTCCAAGATCCAACCATAAATTCGTCGGATCGATGGTATCCGGGAAGAGTGAGAACATCCGAATCTATAAGACATCGCGGCTGATGTTTGCATTCACATACATCCTGAAAAAATGAAATCAAAATTTAATTTATCAGAAATGTATCTCTTACCTCATATTGTAACTGCATTCTTGTCTTTCCATTCAGATTCTCTTCTGATAAATAATGCAAATATCTCATAAATAGATCCGAATGTACTCTTGTGATTCCATGCCGAATCAGTTGTCGAATCGCTTCATGACAGAAAATGTATTGCTCCAGAGTCTGAACTAATTTCGCTCGCTGCCTTCTCATATGAGTCAGATGTCCTTGTACATTGAGCCGACGGAAACTGATCAAATGTCTTCTCAAGCTGTCCACAAGAATATAAGAACCAGAACGACCAACTCCAGCACTGAAAACATTCCTATTTAAATATACAGATTCCTAAAGTTCAATTACCTGCAATGCACAACAACTGGACCAGTAGAATGTATGTCAGATGCGTAATGAATGAAATTCAAAAGTGGAAATACAGAAGAAGGGACTCCATGATCTGGCCATCCCATAAAATGTAACTGATGAATTTTTCTCTCCGCGGCAGGAACTGATTTCGCAATTTTAAGATCGAGTACTCGATGAGAGAAGTGTGCGTTAGTAGATTCAGATATCAGAGTCACTTGATAATTTCCAAAATTCTGTGGGGAATCTGGAATCGATGGCCAGTACTGATCACATTTTCTCTGAAAATTGGAAACTGTGAATTGGGAAATAAGACATGCCTTTTTTACCTTCCCATCTTCAACCATATTGGTGATACAGACAATAACATTACTTCTTTCTTGCCAAATCATACTCCAAAAATCAGAAAAAGTAGATGGAAGTGGTGCTTGTGTTGCAATGTAGGCGTTTCGTTCGTTGCATGACTGAAAATTAAAGTTCCGTAAAGCCCGTATTGAATAGAAGGGCTGGCTCTTCAATTAGAGAAGGCCCTTCTATTTTTCTGAAAAATTTGGTGAATCCTCGTTCACAAGTCATGTAAATATTTTCTGAACAACAAAAAACTGAACAAATTTTTATGAAAAAAAGGTGTTTCAAAACTTTTATGGAATTCTGTAAACTTCCCTAATTTTTGGTTTCAAGAAACACAAATTGAAAGGGGCTCCTCTTTTACAGGGGCTCTTTTATTTTTTCAAGTCTCTTTTTCGGAGAGCCCTTCTATTAAATGAGCCCTTCTAATACAGGTTTTACAGTATTCAGAATTCTCCTTTACAATGTAAAAACTCACATCCACATAGTTTGCATTGATATAGTCATTTCCTGTTGGTGAATTCAGTCGAATTCTCGTCGCTTCCATCGCCCCAATATTGTTGTATCTGTTCTTCTGTGAATTCTCATCTGCTGACGACGTTGATTCTCCAGAATCCGCCTGATCAATTTCTGAAGTCTGTGTTTCCAATATTTGAAACTGTGTTTTGAATTTCAACGCATCGTTTCGATTGAGATCTTCCACATATCCATAGAACAATTCAACTGGAATGTCTTCTTGACCAGCGGAATCTGAACAATTAAACTTTGCTGGAAACATGTCAGACTTGTAAAGCTTACCGTATACCAGAGGGCTGATCTCTTCCAAATAGACACATTTCTCTTTTTTCTTCAGAAGATGTTTGAAATTCATAGATCCACGTGCGAAGTGAACAATGATAAAACAGATGAATGCGAAAATTATGATAGCAAAAATCACAATCAGAACCGAAATGTACTGTGGATTCGCTGCAGATGATGTCAATTTTGCACATTTTTCTCCAGGAGAACAGAATGAACTCTGATAAGCGCATTTATCTAAAAATATCTTCTGATTTTTTGAGCGATTGTAAGACAGTTTACCTTTCAATATGAATCTATGATTGTCGCTGTATTTTCCAATCAGAATTGTGGTATTGTCGATTGTGCTCCTTTCCAAAACAATTATCCGCAGAGAATACTCGTCATAAAGGGATAGATCAATTATATCGAGCTAGAAATCATTGTATAAGAGAAGTGTGATCAGAAAAAGCTTACAGTTTGTCGGGTGGTATTGAATTGGAGAGATGTCGTCTGGTTTGTTACTTTTACAGTAAAGGTTGGCGACTTTTTCGAGCTGAAAAATTTTGTTTTTAAAGGAAGACTCTGACTAATTTTTTTTTAAAAACATTTTGTATTAAAATTTTCTCAAAGTTACCGTATTTCCTCTAATAGAAGGTCACCCAAACCTTCAACTTTGAGCTCACTTATTTCGGTTCCTCTGAAAGATATCAAAAAATTGGCAACGGATAAAATATTGGTTGTATTATGATGAGAAATTTATCAGTTGACATCATTTTGATCTCTTTCACAGAAAGTCAGATAACTGAGCTCAAAGTTGATGGCTTGGATGGGCTTCTATTAGTAGTAGAAATCCTAGTCCAAGGGTATTGTGTGCAATGTTTCTCATGCAGTTTTTCAGAATTTTTCGCCGTTAATGGTCGTTTTTTCTGCATGAATATTGTTGAGAACAAAAAAATCCATTTGATATCACAAAAGGCTGAAAATTTGCATGGAAACAACTTGGACGAGAATTGAGAGCTCTTGCATTTTCGACGGCGTTTTTCAAGAATTTTGAATTTTCTCTGTATTTTCAAACTTACTTGACGCTGGGTTCATAGTTCCAACTAAGCTTCACTCCATTTTTACAATCAAAGTTTAGATCCTTGAAAATGACAGTTCCAGGTTCTCCAACATCTGTTTGAGCGAGACTATCTGCACTTTGACTTCCTTCTCCTTTTGATGTTGAAGCAGATACACGAATACGATAAAGCGTATTAGGATCTGAATTCGAAGATTGGAGATTAAATTTATAAACTGATAGTAAAGACTTACTAAGATCCACTAGTCGATATTTGAACATTTTTGATTTCACTCCATTTGGATTCACATTCAGATGCTCTATCTTCCATTGATCTTCATTATTTGCCTTATAATACAAATGATATTTAACCACTTTCTCAGTTGCATTCATCGGTGGAGCTGGCCAAAGTACTACAATTTCAGGCTTCCCGACTACTGGCGTTGTTTTGATTGTACTCGGAGACCAATTCGGTACTGAATCTTCTGTACGAAATACCAATGTTGCTTGAGGACTTGTTCCAAATCCATTATCTGCTTCTATTGCCAATGCATATTCTGATGATGGTGACAGTGCACAAATTGTTAATGGAGTAGATGTTGGTTTATCGAATGTCATTTTTCTAGGATTTGTCTCATTGACAGCTTGAATCAAAACCAAATATTTCTCCAATTCTCCGTTCATTTCATCTGGAGGAGTTACTGTAACTTCAACGCATTCTGATGTCACATTTCGTATTTTCTGAATTTGTGGAGCTCTATTTGGAGGTTCTCCAAGTGTTCGGAATGTGGTTTCTGGTCCAAAATCGCTAGATCCAGCGGAATTTTCAGCGCGGACCGAGAATGCGTAAAGTGTATATGGAGATAAATTGTCAACAATTACAGTAGTGGCGTTGGAAGGAGCAGCCATTACGAATCTGAAATTAACTGGTTTTTGAGATAGCGTGAAGCATGAGGTACCTAGTGTTATCTGAAACCGTTCTAACTGATACGGAAAACCGGAGAATCGGCCGATGTGCTCTAGCAGCATTGTGAGTCCAGACGAGGGTGATTGAACGATTGGTAAAAGATTTGATTTCCGGAGAAGATGGTGCCACCGGTCGAACTGCAAAAATATTAAA
The DNA here is from genome assembly GCA_027920645.1 of Caenorhabditis nigoni. Lineage (NCBI taxonomy): Eukaryota > Metazoa > Nematoda > Chromadorea > Rhabditida > Rhabditidae > Caenorhabditis > Caenorhabditis nigoni. The sequence goes on along the minus strand of CP115867.1, from coordinate 10,903,852 downwards.
TTCGAGTCCCCGTTTCTCATTCCCATTTGAAATTCTTCGTATCTCAGCAGCACGAATTTCGAAATTTAAATGTCTTTGATAATCTCATGTCCAATCTCCATTCCTTTTCAATTCACCTGTCCCATTTTCCATATAAATCCTAATACAGCCGTCAGGCAATTACTAATTCCTCCAAGACGGCTTGTAAGGTCAAGAGCAAGCATGACCACACCTATCATTATTATTATACATGTATGTGAGAAGAAAAGGTGAGCGGATTTATGGCTCTTTTGATTTCTAAAGAGGGTCCCCGATTCGGTTGGTTACATTTGGGAAGGATGAATGAGAAGAGCTTTATACGGATTTTTCTCTAAAATTCTATAAAATCCTTGCAAGCCCTGAGGAACAATAAAAATTCAAAACCCTGGCTTTTGCTTGGAAAAGAACAGAAATTGATGCAATTTTCAAAACACTTGAAATTCAATTGAGGAACCGCTCGTGCCTTCTTCAAAATGTCATCTGCACAAAGAGTACTTTTAAAAGTAGTCACATGGAAAATATTCAAAAAGGAATTCAAATTAATCAGAAAATTCGAACTTTTTGATGAATTCTCTAGTTATCTTTATGGTCCCCTTTTTAGGTTTCCATGTGTATTGACCCCTCATTGTCAGTAACACATACAAACACAGCTCATTGAAAATGCGATAATTGCGTCACAGTTGAGAAAAAGCAGTAATTTAGGAGGAGAAGAGGAAGGATAAGTTGTGTGTGAGGCGCAAGAAGAGCCCTCTTGTTGAATATTGAATTAGGTGTGAAAGGAAAACGGAAAACAATTAATTGGGTCTCGACACGAAAAACTTAATTCTTGCGTGTGTTTCAGTGGCTGACTCAATACTACAAAAGGACATGAAAGTTCATTTATTTTGGGACTTGGATAATTATTGGGTACTAGTGTTACGATTCAGGGCATCTCGATACAGTAAGAAAATGAAATTTCTGAAAATTTCAGAAATTCAGTGCGATTCAAAATGTGGAAGAAAAGTGGAGGTGGCTGTGGCCGAAGGTCCCACATCGACAACTACCGTAACACTGAAATCTTTTAGGATACGGTAGTCATCGCTGTGGGACGTCCGGCCACGGCCACCGGAGTTCCCCTTACACAGCTTCGAGTTTTTCCTTCTATTTTTCCGGTCATTTTTCTAGCAAAATTCATGAAAATCTATCAATTTCCATAATTGAGACAGTTTTTGAACCAAAAAGAGTGTTTCAACTAATTCCTGGGGAATTGTGAAATTTTAGAAATATTTTTCATTGAGAACTTACGGAAATTTTTAATTTCAAACCTTCTATTTTTCCAGGTCATTCTGCGAGGGTCCTTCTAAAAGAGGGTTCCTTCTATCAGAGGGCCCCTTCTAATACAGGGTTTACGGTATAAATAATTTATTTTGGTTATCCCTAGATCGTTTTTTTACTACGGTAGTATGGAATAGTGTCACATTTCGAGAATTCAACAATTTCAGCTGTACAGATTCCTTACTGAAATTGTATTTACTAACTAGTACAAACATTTTCAAAAACGCTCTTCCCTTTGTCTTCTCACCCATTGGTTTTGGTTATTCTGAATGGCTGTGATTTCATAATCCCCTCATAAAATTGACGGGTCTTCCTCTTCGTCCACTCCTTCCAACGCATTCTGGCACAAAAGTGAGTGAGCAAAGAAGAAGAATGTGAAGATACCAATCTATACGAGTTCTGTCTCTATTCTCTATTCTTTTCTTGAACTATTTTCATAACGAACCCCAGGGAACACCGACGAAATTCCGATGAATTATCTGATGAAAAGTGCTCCAGTTAACTCCCAATCTTTTTTGGATCTTATGGCCAAAAAGAAAAAAGGGACGGAAAGTTCTCATTTGCCAAAGTGGTTTGATTTATGGAGCATGACTCGGAGAAGGACATCAAATAATCCTTCTGTTTTTTTGTTAGTAAAAAACGAACCCATGACTGCAAGTTCCTGTGTAGCCGTGCTCTGTGGAGATGAAAATAATGGATCTGTTTCCAGACGACATCGATATGTTCCAGAATCTTCGGGAGTCACAGGAGAGACTCGGAGGGTGTAGAATGGACGGATCAGTTGATAACGACCGTCTGCTACCCACCATTGACGAGATGAATCGGCGAGCACATCCTGGAAAAATATATTCTAGGTTTTCAGATGTTTCTTTACAAATGGATTTTCTACATTCTGCAGCCTTTAGCTGTGTATCTCTCGCTCTGTATATTTTGGGATTTCAAATATTTCTCTTTTACTCCTAGACCTAATCCTAATTCATCAATTCAGGTGCATCTGACAGCCCTTCCCTTCCCGATATCTCTTCTTGTCTCTTCTGTTCCTTTTGGTGTCAAATGACCGGTTGTCGGCCCGGAAGGTCCTTCCATGTTTGCTCAAATACCGGAATAACATCCGGGATACACCGCGCTCCGCCTGTCCCATATCTTCTGTCGTTTCTCTGCGTCTCTCTATCGATCACACTATTTCATCGAAACGGCAGATGGTCGATAGTTTGGTAGTTTGCACCAAATTAGTCATCTTTTGTTTGATTCCACTATGTCTATACCATGATTTTTGAATAAACATCTACGTTATGCACTGGAACAGTCTGGAGTTTCTGTCTGGAGTTCGATAGAGCGAACTTGTCAGAATCTGTCTAGTTATGAAGTCCTAAAATTTGCGAGAATTCTCTCAAAACTCGCAAGATTTTCAAGTACCACACTTTCGAGTTCTCAAATGTGAATTATTCATCGGAGAAAACCACGCACTTCTCATGCTCACTTTCAGGATCTTTGAGCATCAGCTGAGTGGATTTTCAGATGTTTTTTCGTTTTTAAGGGGAGAAGCTTGAACGCTTTACGCAAAGTCTTTACGTAATAAAGGCTGAGATATAGTCGTATGGTGTTTGCACATATTTATACAGTTGCACAATGCAATGTTTAATCGCAGTATAACTATTACCATATGACCTCGCCAGATTAACCTAAAAAACGAATAGGGCTCAGTATCCAAGGGTACAGTGGTCCAAAGGGAACATAAGATTCCGTGGTAGATGTGGGAGGATGAAAAAAAACCAAATATTTTTTACACATTGTTTTGATTTTTGCTCAAAATTATAGGCTCAGGCTAAAAGGCTCTACACCTCTAGATCCTATGTACCCTTTGAACCAATCTACCCTAAGAACTCGATTAATTTTTGATGTACCCTTGGATCCTGGACCAACGAATAGTATATTTTTGTAAAAATTCCGTGGGATGAATTCAAAAATCCCTCTTTCAAAAATTACCCTTTCCTCTCTCCATCTTCAAAAGGATTTACTTCAAAAAGCGCATGAAAATCTGATGGTGTTTCCGGTGAAATTGTTCGTCTAGATATTATTTATTCTTGAAGGGTTTTATAGTGAATCGACGAATCAAAATGAGATTGTTCCGGTCCTTTTTCTTTCTCTTTTGCCTTCTTCTTTCTTCATCCATTCGATTTTTGAATGGAAAATAAATACAATTTGAGAAGGAATCTAGATGTAGGAATCTAGAAAAAGAGGAATAAATTGAATTGGAAAAGTGTGGGTACTTTTTTGCTGAAAGAACTGATACAGGAAATCAGATTGATGTCTTCTGATTTCTTCTCAATCATCCTACACTTTTTCTTTTTCTATCCACACAATTTTGAAAACTTTGAAACGTTCGCGAAAGAGTTAACGAGAGCCAATTGAGTAATGCAGGAAGACGATACCACAATGGAATTTAGTGTTGTGTAAATACATTTCCGGTCAATTGGACACCCCTCTCTTTAATGGACCCAAAAGTGTCACAAAGTTATCCTGGGAGATCTTTTCGGACCAGAATAAGGGCACTTAAAGGCACACGAAAGAGACACAGAGGCACATACTCTTGACATAATGAATGGACGACACACGTGGAAACCACTTCAGAAGAGGTTTGGAAATTTTCGAAAAGGAATTCTTCGGGATTGTTTCAGCAAACGACTTTTTTGTTTGGGGAGTTTGAAGAGAAAACATGGGAAAGAAAAAAGCAGTTTCCATTGTAAAAGTTATTTTGTTTTTAACTAGCCGAAAAATACTTGGTCGAATAGGCGGGAACTGGAAATTTGTATAATCTTGTTTAGTTGCCAAACTACGAGAAAATTTCTATTTGGAATTTTCCGACTGTCAAAGTTTCGGAATTTCGGAACTTCTGAATTTTCCGATTTTCCAAATTTCGCAATTTCGGAATTTTCAGCTTTTTGAATTTCAGGAATTTTGGAATTTCGGATTTTTCAAATTTTCGGAATTTCGGAATATCGGAATTTTCCGGTGTTCAACGTTTCGGGATTTCGAAAATTTCCGATTTGTTTTTGGAATTTTCGGAATTCCGTTCCGAACATCCCTGGGGCTAAATAACTTTTAACTTTGATCCAATTCATCTCGGTGCCTATTAGAGATATTAAAAAGTTGTCAACTGATACAATGTTTATCACAATATCAATAACATTTTGTCAGTTAACTACTTTTTGATATCTTGCATAGGGATTGAGATAATGGAGCTCCAGCATGCCAGTTTGGGTGCCCTTGTATTGCAGGTTTTACTGTACGTTAGCTCATATGAAACCCTATATTCAACGAGAACATCTTTTCCTTATTTTTCTTATCCCAAGAATTCAAAAACGAATGGAAGTTCTCGTGTCTATCAACGGAAATGTGTGGTATGTCTAATCCAATCTTCTTCTTCTCCAATTCCTTTTCAACACCTTCTAGATGTCCCTAAAGACTACCACCCAGGATAAGAAGAAGAATTTCGTCTAATGTACTAAAAAGACGAACAGAATTTGAAACTATTCCCAGCGAATTGAATTAAAGGAGAAAACCACAGGAGAACGTTTTCTCCTTTTTTCTCAGCAATTTTCTGGTTGCCAATTTAGCGCATATCCTTCTTGACCATATGTTACAAATGAGATATTTCTTATGCCAATTAGGTGTCCAAACGGATGCACAGAGATTGATGATGACAGGAAAAGAGCGAGAAAACAGACGGCCCATTGTCATTTTTCATGTCAAATATGAGAAATTGCTACGTTTGGTTTCTATGGGCTATTTCTAATGCCTCCTTCAGAATATTAAAAAAAAACAATCTCAAAAACTTATGGATCTTTTTCACCTTTTCAAAATTCGTTTTATTTTTTTCGTTCGTTTTCTTTTCTCCTTCATTTTTTTCTGCAAGAGTATTTGTAAGGCCTTTCAGATTAGGACGTCCTTCTTCATCTTTTTCCTCTCCTCTCCATTTTTTCTCTTTTGTTCGAAAAAATATACTTGTCCGTTTTTTGTCAACGAGACGACAAAAAAACGAAGAAAAAGGCAGGAGATGAAAAAAAAACGAAAATCTTGTAGTGCGAATCGAATTTCAAATTTCTTTTTTTCCATTATTTTTATTCTAGTTCTTTTCTAGTCGGAATACTGTACCTGCTGATAACTTGCTACCAATGAGTCATCTTGAAACCAATCGAGTCGACGAACTAATCGGGGAGTTTCGAAATCCGGAGCCATGTGTGTTCTGAAATTGGGAGTAGTACTTTTAAATGTTTTTTTCAGGGTTTTTGAGTTTAGTGTACTAAAAAAGTCTTGGAGAACATTGACTTCCTGCTCTCTGCTTCCCACTTTTAAAACCTTTTAGAGGTCTTGAAACTCTCAGAAAACTTCCTTCGAACACGTTTTTCCGCTTGACAGCTCCAACTTCAGATTCACTGCGTCTCCTCTTCTCATACATTATTTTCCGGTTTGAAATTAAAAAGTCAGATCTACATTCGACACGCAAACCGAAAAGATTCGGTCCTGCTAAAAGTGCAGATGGGTCATCAGCAGAAAAAATTTCTTTCTTAAAATGCATGGTAATGGGATGGTTTAGGAATACTACGAATACTACGAATGGACGTCTTCTGAACTATACAAGACATAGTATCAAGTGGCAAACCTGATAAAACTTTCAGCCGGTGGACATCGTAACAACGCTTCGGTTGCATTTTTAGAGGTGACTGAAAGTGACTCTGCCACCAATTGATGGTTCCAAAAGAGAAGAAATGGGAAAACGATGAAATGTTTCCGAAGCATTATAATGTGAAGATGTGCTTCTCGTGGATCATCTGCAAATTATTACATTTTTAAACACAGAGAAACGTTGATGATGATGATGCACATGACGGCGGCCGGGAGCCAAGTCCCGGAGAAGCAGCAAGAAAAAAAGTCTCCGATGAAAAATGAAATGAGATAAAAATAGAGGAAGGAATTGAGAAGGGGAGATGTTGTATCTCGATGAGAAAATGGTTCAATATCAAGGTGTTAGATGGTTGTGAATAAGGGAAAAGAGAGCACACTTATTCATAGAATATTCTAGTAATGTGTTGAGAGAGGAACGGATGCGCCTGGCGACTCAAAAAATGAAAAGAAGAAGAAGAAGAAGGAGTAGATGCGCGTAACGCAGTAAATATTTTTTGCTTTTCGACTTTCAATTTATCTGGAAACTTAGTTGCTGGAAAACCGGGGGAAGTTGGGGAAAGGAGCTAATGGAATTTTTAATGTAGACGAGTGTTGTGAATAAAAAAAACCAAGAAGGGGAAGAAGAAATCAGATACATATACCACCACTCATTTGTTTGGTTAACGGGGCAAAAATAGAAGAAGAAAACAGAATGGGAAAAGGGGTGGAGAGAAGGGAAGGGACTTGTGAGAAGAAATAAGGGGGCGGGGCTTGTGTTCTGGAGCAAAAAGAAGGGAAAGAAGGGGAGAGAAGGAAAGAAAACCTCGTTTCTTCGGAATAGATTTTATAGTTATCAGGGTGAGCAAGAAAATAGATGTTGAATCAGAATACAAAAATTTATTGCTGTGTGATTTTGTTAATCAGAATTTGTATTCTTGCATTAAAATTACAAGTCATGCGAGAAAAAAAAAACAAGAATGACAGTGAAGTCGAATCTGCTGAAGAATACGATTAGTCCTAATTTTAAACACTGTATCGTCGACACAGTCAACAAAGTTGTTTAAAAAATAAATTCCACCGAGAGTCCACAAATCCAGCACAATGTCCCAAAGTTCGAGCTCAATTGTCTCGATTCCTATGCAAGATATCGAAAATGAGCCAACTGACAAAATACTACTGGTTTTATGATGAGCAATTTATCAGTTGACAAATGTTTCATAATTTTGACAGGAAGCGAGATGAATTGGCTCAAAGTTAGGAGTGAGAAGTACTTTTATTACAGGTCTTACGGTATCAAAAACCACAAAAACCCTTCTTATAAATAACCGAAACTTCAAATAGACTTTGAGACTTTAAAATATAAATTCTGAACACAAATTTTTGATTTAAGGTGGTTTCCTGAGAGAAACAGAACAGATGGATCTCTCTAAAGTGAATGTGTGGAGACACATGAGCTAATGTGCGATGGGCGGTTTATGCGTTACGCGATTACGCGAATACGGCGGAGCGTAAACGAAATATTTTCGGTTGACCACTGATGACTTACTAACTATTATGCAACGTTGTTTTGGGTGGGAGGGACAATCAAAGAATTCATATGAATACATTTATTTTGTTTAGAACCCCATGAACGCATTGTTCTTAAAAGTTCTGGCATGACTAGGATGACAGTGAAGATATATGGTAATTTTGTGATCCTCTAATTCTATATGAGAAGATATCAGATATAACAATTCCTTCAGAAACAAAATTATTTATATCAATAAAAAGTATGTGTATCATTTCGCCAGTTTGATAGTATTTTTTCCGCAGACCGATTTCTTTTTTGATTACGGTACATTTTCAGTTTGAGTTGAAGGATGATAACCAATGTATTGTGACACAAAATACCGGAGCTGTGGAAGCGAAACGCCGTAGGACGTGGGCGAAGATTCCACTACAAAAACTACCGTAACCGGAAAATGGTTTTTAATTTCTGGTTTATTTTCTCGATTTTCGTACATTGTCAGTCAATTTTCTGTCAAAATTTTAATTTTCCAATATGTTTGGGTAAAAATACCGGCAATATGGACAAAAACCAGAACGATGATTTTCGCTTCGGCTTTTCTCTTCCAGTAGTTTATAATATTTATAAGATTCAAATAAATAGTTATAAAAACAGTAGAATGTTTTTGGTTAAAAGAAGAAAAATAGAAATCTCGAATTCCGAGAAGTTTGGATAACCGAGACGCGATCGTTATTCTTGGTACAAAGAAAAGAAGGATTACTTTTGCGAAGAAATGCTAATTCGGTGTGAAAAATTGGAATGATTTTGTCGTTTCGATTTCGTGTGATCCAGGAGGCAGATGGTCGATGACTAATTGTTTGAATTCGAAGTGAAAGAAGGATGAGGAAAACGACAAATTTGTTATCGAACATCGGGGAAAAAACTATTAGGAATTGAGGTTGGGCGTGGAGGAAAGTGAGGAATCTCGGGTACTTTCGAAATAGGTATCCGTTTCATGGAAGCATCATGCCTAAAAAAACATGCAGGATTATAATAAATTTTAATTCCAATCACGAACGACCAACCACTTTTAAAACACAATGTAATACAAAAATTGTCTATCTTGTTTGTTTGATTTTCAAGAATTTGATGGAAGGTAATATGTCAATTTAAAACATTGTCTGTAAAAAAATACCGGTGGCCGTGGTCGAAGATCCGACAACAAGAACTAGGATGTCTTTTTCTTGACTTGGATAAATGGGCGGAGTCAGGGGGCGGAGCATAAATTGCAACAGAACCAAAATGTGCAAAACAAAACCAAAAACATGCCAGGGTTGAAATTGGCTGCGTTTCCTGATCAGGCGCCCGCAATTCCCTGGAATTTTTTCTTTCCCGGAATTTGCGAGACTTTTAATTTTTGAGATGTTGAAATTGTGATATTCTGAGAGTCTGATTCGGAGATTTTGAGTCTTCGAAATGTCTCATTTTTCCAATTCTGAAATCCTAGGTGTTCGAATGTGAGAAATCTACGTCGATGATGATGATGACCTAGGTTTACATGTGTTCAAAACACTGATCAAAATCAACAACTAGAGTAATCTGACGTGAATCTACTATTTTCGTTTTGATATTTTTTTCAATTAAAAAGAAGGATCAGAAATTCCGCGTGCTGACAACTTTCATGAACTCTTTTCTCTTATCTTATCTCCAGATCTGATCTACGGGGGCTATATAAGCTGGAGAAATCAACGGAAAGTCGGACCGAGGAGTCGATGAGGAGTCCGATTTGTAACGAGCTTCCAGGACGGCTGGGATGGCAAGGGATCTGATCAATTCTTCGAAGACTACTGGCTTCTTTACTCGACGATTGGATTTGCTGAGAATCGGCAAGGAGGACGTCGTTGGATGCTGTCAACTGCCAGGAAGCTTCGGATGCGCTACTCATTGCTATTTCTTTTTTAGAAAACTGATCGACGTCATTGAAGTAAAAAAAGTACTAAAAGGCCTCAGGTCGCCATTGTTTGGGGTTCATGGCTAGGTGTTTATCACTGAACGTCCCCCTTTTACCAAATGACCGAAATCAAATTTTCAAAGAAAATGAAATAGCAATTGATAGCGTACGCTGAACTTCAGCAGAGGATCTACTTCGACACACCGACTTCAAACCTTCGACTTTCAAGCTTTCACTTTCTGATAACTTTTCACATTTTTTTTTCATGTTTTATTGGATTTTTGTCTTATTTGTGGTCGAAGATCCCACAACAAGACATATTCGGCGACGGTCTCCGGGTTCTCTTTTACTCTCTATTTTTGTATCAGAATAATATTTGGGATGAGTCATTCAACCTATTTCATTTTTTATTGTTTCCAACCAGCCTGTTTGCCGCGCCTCCGGCGCTTCAAACGGCTGGCTGGTGCGCCTACGGCGCGAAATCGTCGCTTCGCTCCTCTAACTTGGATATCTTTATTTCTCATTGTTCTTCCGACTTGCAAACCCAAAAATTTTATGATAGGTCAAATTTGGTCTGGCGGGTTTTTCTTTTGGGAAAGTTCCCCTCTGGGAAAAAACGGAATGATATACTGTCTATTCAACACAATGTGGACGCGCCGCAGGTTGCAAAGCGACACGCCCCTTTATGAAACGTGTGAGAGAAGAGAAAAATGAGCGCGTTTCATAAAGGGGCGTGTCGCTTTGCAACCTGCGGCGCGTCCATGTTTTGTTGAATAGAGAGTACAAAGAAGAAAAGAAGAGGATAGACACCACTCCATTTATTTATTATAAGAATGATAATTTTTTCTCGAGTCTTCTTTGCTGGGTGCAAAGTTCATTTAAATATCCTTCCTCTTACCTTACCATATTTTTTGGATGTTTCAATATGTAGTAAAACCACTTTTCGTTCAGGAGAATTGAGCAATTGTTTACTCTTCCTGAGGGCCTGGTTTCATGAAGCTGATGTTTGAATATCCAACTTTTTGGTTCTGTACAAATTTTTATGGATCTTTTGTTGTAATTCATACATAACATGGATGCCTTTTTCTTGACATGAAGAAGTGGGCGGAGTCCGGGGGCGGAACAAAAATTGCAACTTGGTTTTCTCAGGACCGTGTCCAAATGTGCGAAAAAACCGTGCCAGGTTTTCAGTTTAGGCTCCGCCCCCCGACTCCGCCCACTTTTCCCCGGAAAAATTTCTCCTCGGAATTTGCGGGGTCTCCCTTTTTGAGACCCCGAAAATTCCGAGGAAAAAATTTTCCGAGGAAAGTGGGCGGAGTCAGGGGCGGAGCCTAAATTGCAACCCTGGCACGGTTTTGCCGCATGGTTTTTTCATGACCGCATCCAAATGTGCTAAAAAACCGTGCGGCAAAACCGTGCCAGTGTTGCAATTTAGGCTCCGCCCACTTTCCTCGGAAATTTTTTTTCCCCGGAAAATTTTCCTCGGAATTTGCGGGATCTCCCCTTTTTTGAACGCGGGTTGCAATTGCGCTCCATTCGTACGCGAGAAAGATGAGAGGCGGAGAGAAAGAGTGCGCGAACATATTTTTTATAATTAAAATTTGATTTTTAGTTTTCCAAAGATAATAATAAGTATCCCTATTTCAGTTGCAAAATGGAGCAGAATCCCGAAGAAGATCAGCCGTCCACGTCGTCAGCATGTGATCCAAATGTTTCGAGGTTAGAATTTCTCTGAAAACTTTCATGGGCATGTTTTTATTTTCAGAGAATCAATAGAAGAGAAAAACGATAATGAAATGGAAAGGCTGCTAGAAGCGACCGATAAGATTCTGGAGAATAAGGCAAAGTCAATGAATTTATCATCTTTGAATGTGCGGTCGATTCTTCACCATCTTATAAAGTACCCAGCAACGATAGACGTGCTGTTAGGAATCCGGGAGAATGATAGTAGTCTTCCTAGTGTTCGAAACATGCGATCTAGAAAAAAAGCAGACGGATCTGTAGCATCATCAACCAATAACACACCCAAGAAGTTTGCTCTCCGTATAGAAGATAAAGGACCCAAGAATTTTCTCGATTTGGAATATGAGGAGGACGACGAATATGATGACGATTACGTCGAAGAGAGAGACAGCTCAAGGGTAACTTTTTTTGTTGAAAATGCCAAGCGATAACTCAAAATCTTTCAGCAAAATGACGGAGAAGCAGAAGAAAGTGAAGATGAAGAATTGGATGAGGAAGAAGAAGAAGATGACGACGACGAAGACGAAGACGAAAGCAAAGAAGCTGATAAAGATGATAACGAGAAACAAGAAAAAACTGGGGAAGAGGCTGAAACATCTTCGAATCTCGATAACGAAGAATTGAATGAACTACTGTTTGGGGAAGGACAGGATGTGCGTTCAAAATGAGTAAAACTTTATTGAAATGTTTTTTTTTTCAGCATGATGAAAGTCATTCTTTGCAAATGACTCTGAACGACACTCGGCCCGGATCAGCCGCATTGGTTCATACACTGGATAATGTTGTGGATGATGATGATTATCGAAACTTTGTGATATCTATAAAGTGCCCAGCGGAAGGTAAGAATTATAAAATTGAGCTGATTATTCACCATCAAATTTGGGACGAATTCTAGACTTTGACGAGAAAACAGGCGACGACACCGAGGATGACACTGAAGATGAAGATTACAATGTGATCGCCGATAATTTGAATGTGGAAGACTGGGATGAAACGAGGCAGGATAAAACTACACAGATTCCAAGGCACGAAGTGAAGGCGTTGATGATGGATACACTTTTAGCTGAAAAAGAGATTCCTCTCAATATTTTTCCTGAAGAAACTACTCATGTTGAAGATCCAAAGAAACGGCAACAACGAAAGGTTTTGCTGACGAGCGAAATTTAAATTGTAAACTAACGTTATTTCAGAGTATTGATACTCCTCAAAAGGATGAACTCACAGCTTCCTCTGCCGAATCATGCAGTCTTTTAAGATATGCTCCAGTGACATTCCGTCCTCAAGAGATCGATCAGCTTCGTACCCAATTGGAACAGCATGTACAGCTTCTAACACAATTTGTTGTCACCTGTCACCACGATGACACACTTAGTCACGTTCGAAACGATTCGCAGCTGATGTTAAACGAGCTTGATGATATTCGACAACAAAAACCATCGACATCTGTTTTCAATGTGTCTAACCTAGATGCAGCTATCACATCTTGTCACGATATCAATGATTTTCCGAAAGTTGATGACAGCTTGCTGAACTATGCACAAAATACGGATCGATGTGGAGGACAAGCAGTGAGACCAGAAGCTGCAGCTGTGCTCTCTAGAAGTGAAGCTATCCGCTATCCTGGACTACTGCCACCGTGTCAACCGATTTATATTGAAAAACCTCTACCGTTCCTGAACGAAGAAGATGTTATGTTGGCAGTCGCGATTCTTCAGTTTCATCATCTTCCCAGACGGGCTGAAAAAGAAGTTCCTGATAGATACACAATGATTCACAAGCATTGTCTACCCGCAAGGGATCCCTACAAAATTCGGTCTCATTTGAAATCAATGAGAAGAGAGAGTAAAAACCCAATTCACCAAATCATTCAGGTAAGAATTACGCTAATACATAACTTATTTCAATTTTCCGATTTCCAGGCAGCAGAGCAGGGAATTTCTAAAATAACAATACCTGCTAAGACATTGAGACAAACAGATTCTCCGATTTATACATGGCCTACAGTATCCCAACCAGGATGGTTTCGGGAATTCAAAAAGGTTTTCAACGTTACCGAAGACAAACAGATTCATCGGAAATCAGATTCAACATTGATAATGACCCCAATAAAACAGAGTGAAAAATACATGTCTTCAATCAGCCACGACGATAAACCCGAGTACGTAGATATTGGAAAAGGACCAGATGGACGTACGATAAAGGTGAATACCGCACATGTTGAAGAACTTGTAGAGAAACTCAATTACGTAAAGGTAGGTTTCCTCATATTTTCAGTTATTTTTCATATTCGAGACATTTCAGAGTTCGAACCGTCGTAAAAACCCTACCCCGATGAAACTGAGCACGGCACCAGAAACGGAGAATGGTGCACAGAAAACAAAACCTTCTCGTTCTTCGAAAGCAGCTCGCAAATTAGAATGCACCAAAGATGCTTCAAAGAATTCTGCAAATTCATCTGTTAAGAAGGAGATGATCGATGAACAGAAACCCTCCTGTTCTTATACGTACGAGAGTAATGAGGATTACAGTTTTTGTCAATCTGTACAGAACTGCTCTATTCCTACTACGACACGGAAATCAAGAAGTGGCTCTAGACAAGTTCCTGAAACCCCTGGTGATATATATGGCATCGATACCAATTCCCTTTCCGGCCACTCCTACCCCATCCCCCCAACGCCGGGTCGTCGATCTCCAGATGAGCATGACGATTTTTTCATGGATTTGGAAACGAACAGCTTATTATGGGCCCGAGAGTCTCCTGCACTCTCGCTTGTGAATCCTCGAACACCCCGTGGATTCACTATGGAATCAGAGTATATGGAATCTGATCCAACGGACTTCTCCTCACTAAACGACTACGAACTATGTGACTTGGATGCAGTCGAAGAGCCGTCTTCCTCCTACTGTAATGTGGGATATTCAACGGATTTGGATTATGAGAACTCCAATTCTGGTTCGATTCCTGACGCACCACCATCTGCATCGCCTGTCAATTTCAACATACCCGAGGCAGTGATAGAAGACGATACTTCAATGCCAGGACTCGATCTTGTGCCTCCTGATGACGAAGAATGTGAAGAGGATGCTGCGTCAGAAGTTGATGAGACGCCTGTAAAAGTTGGTCTAGCTGGTTCTAGACCACCTCTGAGAATGGTAGAAATTCTAAAGTTGTATTAATCCTGATAAAATAATTACAGAGGAAGCTAGTTGCAGCTGGAAACACGACCATTAGGGCATCCAGGAAAAGGACGAGAGCTGAAAGAGTGAGCGATCTAAAAGTGTTCAGAAGTTTCAATAGTCTTTCAGGAAGCCATGGGAGCAGTAGGACTTGATGATCAGTTGTATCATGAGAAACAGAAAGATAACATCATGCGAAAAGTGATAGACGATATCGGCAAAAGACTTTTTATGCATGGAGATACATATGACAAATTTAAAGAAACTATTCTGAATGAAGAATTGTCGGAGGTTGAGGTGAGATTTTCAAAAAATAATCATGAATTATCTTTTTTCAATTACTAATTTACAGAGAGTCTCCCGGATAACGCAGATTCTCAAAAACCATCGAGAGTTACTCAATCTCGTTCTTCTATACGCTCCACCAGAAGCAATTGTATCTGACTATGATTTGGATTTGAATTCCCTCTCATATAAATCAGCTGTTGAAATGATGATGGCTATTGAGGTTAATTTATATTCATGGTTCTTTTTAAATTTTTACCACTTTCCAGCGATACATCACAGCTGCGAAGCTAAAAGAGCCGTCGCTGAAAGGCCTCTTCCGATTCGTTCAAACATTTCTCGAAGACGATCCAAATTTGACCGACGAACAAGCAACGATGAGATTTTATCAGCTTTTTGGACAGGATCGACCTTTATGGAAGAAACTAGAATCACACTTTTGGTGTCTTCCATATAAACGAAAAGCACCAAGTTGGGAGCAATTTGAATATGTGGATTTAACGGGATTAGAAACGAGAAAGAAGCCAAAATCAGATTGGGTAAAATAACTAGGCATTTTTAAATGTAGAACATTGTTTTTGTTTCAGAAGAACGTGCCTCCTCGATTCGAGACTATAGATAGCATAGACGAAGTGTTGAGATATCCATATAAACCTGCAAAGAATGAACCACCGTCGAACTTAGTTGTGAAATGTGGAGAAATGTGTATTCAGAAAGAAGACGAGTCGTTTATACAATTGGAAATAACAGAAAGAGTAGGGAGATAAATATTTATATTTCCCCAAATCAAAATCCTTTTTCAGCATTGGACAAAGCAAGATGACATTGATCTACTTACGGCTTACAATGAAGCACTGAAAACAGTGCGAAACTTTACGGAGTCAATGATTCCGTCATTTGTACCAGATCTTCCGTTCGGAGAAAAATCAAAGGTGGCACGGCTGCAATATTTACTCGAAGAGCTCAGAAAAATGGAGGAAGAAGACGCCGAAGGAAACTAATTCACTAATTAACTTTGTCAATACTTTCACATTTTAGAAACAACTTGTATAATAAATATGCGTCGATAAATCTTTTTAAATATTTGTGATGAACATTTGAAACTATGTAATCGAAAGAACCTGAACTTTTGAGGAATTTGAAGATGTGTTTTCTACTTTCAAAAAATAAAGCAAAGTGGATGTCTATCATTATCGAAAAGATACTCAAAAATTCCAGATTTATTAGTGTCTTTTCTTGATGCTGTTGGAGGGAAATGAGAGAAAAATATGAGAAAAATCAGTTTCTAGGAAAAATACATCGGCCGACTGATTCGTGCTGAAATCCCAGGTCCCACTCAAGAACCACGGCTCTATGATATTGTAACACGACAAATGATCCATAGGTAGCATTTAGTTTGATCTATAAAATCAATTATTGCTCTAATTTTTAGACCGTGTGGACTAAACAATCTGAATTCTCCATGTACAAACAAGGATGGAGACAGCATGAAAAGGTTCCCAAAACCATTTCGGGACGAGACGAAATGGAAACAGAATCGGTATCCAGAATACAGAAGACGTGACAATGGGAAAAGTATCAAATCAGGAGGATGTGACATGACGAATCAACACGTCGTTCCATACAATTCGGACCTCCTCCTGATGTTTGATGCTCACATCAATGTGGAGACATGTGCTCTGATCGAAGTAGTCAAGTACCTCATAAAGTACGTCTACAAAGGACAGGACCGTGCCTCCATTGCGATTCAAAGTGTAGAAGATGGTGGAAAGGAGCGTGACGAGATAAAGGAGTATCTGGATTGCGGATACGTCTGTGCTCCAGAAGCATGTCATCATCTTTTTGGATTCTCATGCCACGTCAAGTCCCACGTCATCTGCCGACTCCCGATCCATCTACCCAACCGTCAAAATGTTACTTTCATACCGAGAAGAGAGCAAAATGCTATTTGTGAGAGAAAAGGATAAAAGTTGATGGAATACTTCAAAATAAATGCAGATTTAAACAAATCCCTGGAAAAGAAGATCCAAGGAAGTGCTCCTACATGAATTTTCCTACGAAATTAGTGTGGTCAGATGTGCTGGGAAAATGGGAAGAACAATTGATAGGAGGAATTTTATGATGATCTTTTTAAATGTGTTTTTTGTTCAATAAATTGAATGAGCGGAACAATGCATGGGATTTTTCATCCAGAATACCTACAGTACCGGTCATTAGGATATACAAAACATATTTTCCAGCTGATTTTCGGTCATTTTGACCATTGTCCGAGTCTGGAGCTTGGCTGTCAAGTTTCCGATCATTTTGAAAATTTTGGACGGTGTGAAACAGAACTAGATTGAAAACTTTGAATTCACAGAATTTTGTTGAAATTTATTGGCTTGTTCAGCTATTTGACAATTTCTGAAAGACACCTTTTCAGTTAATTTAAACATTTTATCCACTGTTTGTGAAACTACTTTTTAACAAGTGTCTCATCTTTATTAGCTTCCATTTTACAAATCAATTTTTTATTGGTTGTATATGGACCACAAGAGCTCCCATTCCATAGTTCATGTTTCCGTATGTAGGTGTTGGTGCAGTTGTTGTTTGCACACTTGTTATGTCTTCGAGCTGATGTGGAATTGGTACAGAAGTTTCTAGAACTGTTGTTGGAAGAATCGGAGAAGGTGTTGAAATGGATGGAGGTTCAGTCACAATTAAAGTCACTTCAGCAGTTGTTGTAGTCTTTGAAGTCTTCCACTTTCTGAAAATTGCTCTATTTATTTTTGAGAGCTGCTTTAAAAATATAACCGCAAATCTGGCATCAATGCAAAGAATGCTAAAAGAATGAACAACGGAGTGATCTCGAATGCCTTGTACCGATAGGTCGTCATCACGATGTAGGCTAGAATGATCAGTTTCAAAAGAAACACCTGGGAAACTCACGAATCGGGAATTGATCGGTAATCCCGACAACCATAAACAACAAGTCCATGATTGTGATTACGGTATTGAAAAGAGTGGGCGGAGACGCAGAGAAGACAAAGAGAAAGAGACGGCAACGAATTCCAAGTTTCTCACGAGTGTACTTGGTGCAAGAAGCGATAATCTAAAATAGTTTGCAGTTTCAATCCATCATTCACTTTTCAGAAAACTTACTCCAATCAAAATGACAACATTTGAAACAACCATCCCAACGTAAAAGATGACATAAATATAAAATGGGAAAGAGAGAAGAAGTTTATTAAAGTTCACATTCAGAATGGATACGAAAAGAGCCACAGCGATTGAGGGAATGTAGTAGAACCTGAAGATTTTTATTAAACTGTTTTCAACCAAATATCAACTCACAAAGTCCATGAACTTTTTATATCTTTTTCGCGGAGAAAAACATACAAAAGTACAGAAGAAGTGTACTGTAGATACAGTGTGTAGTGGAATGAAGTCTCAACACTACTTGCCACAAAAAGCCTAGAATAACAAAAGGAATTCAAAAATATTATGATTTCTTTACCAAGAAAACTGAGGATACTCAATGAAGAGAATGACTGCAGATTTGAATGCTCTCACCAGAAGATTTACAAAAATCTGGGATACAGTAACTGTCACAAGAGACTTTGTTAGACTCGATTCAGCTCGGATAAGGATAATCAGCCACACCATTGTCACTGCAGCAGTTAGAAGAAGAATGATCAAATCGATGATTTTAGCTGAAATGTTTTTTTCTCAAAAATTGAATTTTTAGGGAAAATCGAACCTCCTTCAAACATGTAAATCCGTGGTTGATTCGAGTACAGATCTGTATATTGAGAGATCGGAGCCATCTCATAAGCAACATCGTTCCAATTGTAATTCTGTGACATGGCAGAAGTGCCACGTCGCCGACTGAAGACTCAGCCAGTAAAAAACGGAGAAGAGCTTTTCTCGAGTGGTAGAAGAGGGAAAATGGAATTCTGAATACTCACCACTTGACTGAATCTGATTTTCAGCTGCTTTTGGTGTTAATTAAGAAAAGAAAAAAACAGCTGAAAAATCTAAAGGGGAATCACGAGAAATGGTAACCAATCAAAAAAAAAAATAGAAAAAAGGATTTATTGATGAAAACATCTATTAGTTCACTTTCCGAATGCAGATGCCACAAACTCATCAAAGTTTCCGGAACGAAGAGAGTATCTCTGAATGTTGGAACTCATTGTTCTGATGTTTCCAAGAACCTGAAAACGATATTAATGACTTTCAGAAGAGATGTTAGAAAATACCATTTCAACAGTATCCACGTCATCTCTCTTCAGAATCACTGTGAGCGTTTGTCTTGTTGAAGGCATTTGTATTGCATCAGGCATTGCCATTTGGATCATTTTCAGAAGTTTCAATGGTTCGATATCTTTTGGAACAATTTCCAGAACTGTATATCCCATTCTGCAAGAAAATTATTTAAGAGATTCTGAAACTTCGTGAGAATCCTCACCTTGCTTTGATTGTTGATGGAGGAAGTGTGCTCACAAATTGGCACTTGTATACGTGTGCACAACATGTCGCAGTGTGTTCAGCGAAGCTGTTATGGCGAGAAGTGTACATAATTGCGACGCCATCAGCACGAAGACGTGCACAAATCGCCCAGACTGTCATCATTTTTGGATGAGGAAGGAACATTTCGAGTTGATCAATTATCACAATCGATGGTTTTATGACGAGTTTCGTAAGCAACATTAGAATTCGACGATCTGCATCACTGAAAGTTCAAAATTTTGGGGTCCTAAATTTCTTTGGTTTCTGAATTTACGTCAGTAAACTGATGGGAGTTGCTGCCAAAGATTTCATTCCAAACGCATTCAGAAGATAATTGATGTGCTCTTCGGTGACTTCGAAACCATGACAAGCTGCTACGTTTACTAGTAGCTCAAATGGAGTGTAGATGGATGGAAGACATTCAACAAATGGAACATATGCGATTTGCTCCTTAAAAATTAAATAGATTTTCTGTAAAAATGAGAGCGCAATCTACTTTTGGATTGGTCTCCGCAATAGTTTTCAATAGAGAACTTTTAAGTTTCGTTTGATCTCCTAGCAAATAAGTGGCAGAGTTATCAACTGGAATCTCTTGGTTATCATTCCATTTTTTCATTGTTGCCATTTTTCCAATCAAATGTTCTTCATAATTTGTGATATAACTCATATCTTCATTACTTGATGAGGCTCCAGATATATAATCCAAACTTGGTTTGGCGTCTATTTCTGCACCTGCTGCTGATCTACTCGTTCCATCTGCGATTGATGGTTTCTCTCCTGTTGTACTATCCCCCGTCTGTGGAGCTGAACTAGCTGGGAAAAGAAAACTGTTCTTGATTCGAGCACCCGGTTTCAAAGTTGTTCCTCGTTCAAATGTAGACCAGATTGCAGTCTGAAGTTGGAAATTTTTTTTTCAATTAAAAAATACATACAGAAGAAATGAACCAATGTTGTCGGATGAGAGAGAATCCTGGTTGAAAAACACAAGCCGCAAAAACAAGTAGAATCCATATATGTGCACCACAAAATAGAGTCGAAGCTGTAATTGCTGAAAAAAGACCAAAGAAAATCACTGAGCAAACTTTAAAACTCACTTCCATTGTTCTCCTCGTGGAATTCTCCTGCATTTAGGAAAGAAGCGAGTACTTGAAGAGCAGTCGGAGGACTTATCATACATGTCCAACTAACAAATTTCAATAATGATTGCAGAGACATTTGGTTTTCAGCCGAAAATGAAGAAACCATATTTGGAAGACAGACCAAAAGAGAAGAAATCGCCATGACTGTAGGAATAACAGCCATAGAATTCTGGATTGTGAATACGAGAAGGTAGATTAACGGAAGAGTGGAGATATAGGAAAGGAACCATGCGCCAAACAGACGACTGCAACCATATGTTCTCATTTTCCAAA
Organism: Caenorhabditis nigoni; assembly: GCA_027920645.1. Classification (NCBI taxonomy): domain Eukaryota; kingdom Metazoa; phylum Nematoda; class Chromadorea; order Rhabditida; family Rhabditidae; genus Caenorhabditis; species Caenorhabditis nigoni. Next base: position 10,883,310 of record CP115867.1, on the reverse strand, counting down.
TGAATTACACTTACAAGAAACAAAATGCAGCACTTGTTTGGAAGAATCCCATAAACAGAAAAATGGAAATCAGAACAATCGAGAGAACCATGAACATGATCAGATTCGCACCAAAGATGAGACCGAAATATAAGTATCTTGGCCATGGAAACAGAAGACTATCTGGTCTCATGTTCACAGAAATCAGCCGTAATGGAAGAATTGCTGATAAAGTGTAGACAAAAGTTTGGAACACTCCCAATGTGTACATCAGAGGATAGGATTCAGATCTGAAAAATGATTCAGTTGCATTCTGTGTACACTATAAAAAACCGACAAAATCATGGCTGCCTGATTTTTGCTGACGTCATTGAACACCATTGAGAATCCAGTTTCTGTGATGCTTGTTCGGAATTCTCCACTTTCAAGAATCGGCTTGATCCTTGGAGCTGAAATTTTGATGTTCAGAGAAATAATTCATCAAAATTTTTACGTTTTCCAATCATTTTGCCAATCAATTGGGAGATGGCAAAGTTTTGAATGACCATTGTGAATGTTTCATCTCCACGACTCACAGAAAACAGTTCCAGATCTGCTTTTGCGGATTTCGGTTTCCAGTAGATGACTGAAAATATATTCATACAAGAAACGAGGAATTTCTTTAATCCTACCAGCTTGGTTGTCCATCAATTGTTGTCGATCATTTTTCTTAACAAATGTAACCTGAGAAGATGTGATTCCTTTCGAATTACAATCGTCACAGTAAATAGTGATAGGGTGATCGTTAGCTTCAAATGAGATTTCATGCGTGTCTGAAAAATGACAAAAATGCTTTTGGTTGATTGAAAAAGAAAGCTACAATGTTGATGAGTTCCGTGATACGATATCAAAGTAAGTAGTCCAAGAACCAAGAAAAGACCGAAAATTGCAGCTGCTTGATACAGAAATTGTCTGTCCTTGAGGATTCGTACCATATTTTTGAAGAAGTACATTGTTCGACTAATTGGCTCTTCTATAGGAAAACAAGTCACATGAAGAATTATAAAAAGTTGACTTACGTTTTGCATAATACTCTTTCAGTTGATCATAGTTTTCCAGTGGTTGATATTGCAGTGGTTCATAGCAGGAACTGTAAAAATAAATGTCCGGAATGACATTTCTGAGAAATGGAATCCAGAATCTGGAATTCTGAATCCGGAATTCGGAGTCCTGAAAGCGGGATCCGGAATTCTGAATTCGGAGTTCTAAATCCGGAACACTGAACTCTCAATTCAGAAACCGGAATCCGGAGTTCGGAAAGCGGAAAGCGGAAACCGGAATTCTGAATCCGGAATCCGGAATCCAAATTCCAGGATCTGGAATTTCGAATCCGGAATTCTGAATACGGAATCCGGGGATCCGGAATTTCGAATCCGGAATTCTGAATCCGGAATTCGGAATTCGGAATCCTGAATCCGGAGTCCGGAAACCGGAATTCTGAATCCGGAATTCTGAATACGGAATCCGGGATCCGGAATAGGGGACACGGAATTCTGTATCCGGAATTCTGAATCCGGAATCCGGAATACAAATTCCAGGATCTGGAATTCTGGTTCCGGAATCCGGGGATCCGGAACTTTGAATCCCGAATTCTGAACCCGAAATTCTGAATCCGGAATCCTGAATCCGGAATTCTGAATCCGAATAACGGGAAGCGGAATCCGGGATCTGGAATTCTGAATACGGAATCTGGGAACAGGAATTCTGAATCCGGAGTCCGGAAACCGGAAACCGGAATTCTGAATACGGAATTCTGTATACGGATTCCATATTCCGGAATTCTAAATCCGGAATCCGGAACCCGGGATCTGGAATTCTGAATCCAGAATTCTGAATTCGGAATCCGGAATCCCAATTCCGGAGGTCTGAATTCCGGAATCTGGACATCTATAGAAATAACTCACTTTGTATAAATATCGTGAATATTTGGTTTGCTGAATTCGTAGAAAGCAATCTCATATTGTGCTGCGATTGCTTCCAATTCTCGGATTATCAAGGGGATACTTGAAAACAACTTTTTGAAAATTCAGAATTTTAAGAAATTCAGAATTACCTTCTTCTGTAAATGATCGGCAGAGTGATTCGAATTTTCCCATTCGGAGTTTCAAAAAACTTTGCATCATTCTTCATTTGCTCATCTCCAAGTGTCACAGCAGCTATCATTCCACGAATTTGGTCATCAGTGAATGCAAAAAGGGGCCAAAGACGAACTTCGAAAACACTATTCATTCTGAAATTCAGTTGGAAATCAACAATTTCCATTTTGGAATTAAGATTACGATTGTTTGTAAATCTCACTGGATCCATTCAAAACCACATATCCCTCACTTAACAACACCACCTTATCCGATATCGCTTCAGTTTCTTCTGCATCGTAGGAGGATATGATGATGGCTCTGAAAAGGAAGAAACAAGGATTAAACAAAAACTAGGGTCCACAAATTACTTATTCTCTTTCCGTTTCTCAACGAATCGAAGAATCATATACTTCCATTCGGGTAACGATTCTTTTGTTGGCCAATCGATTAAAACTAAATCTGGATGCCCAACAAAAACAGCCGCAATCCTGAGGCGCTCTTTTTGAGTCGTGGAGAGAAGATCCAGTGGTCTATTCTGCACTTTTACAAGGTCCAACTCTTCTAGCATCTCGGTCAAGATTGAAGATGATAGAGAGACTCCCCTTTAATAATATATTCCAAATTAGTCTATAAATTATTTAGACTGACCTCATACTACACACAAATTCAAGATAATTGGTTACTGTGAGATAGTTCAGATTTGGAACATCCTCCGTCATCGAAACTATCAAATGTCTTTGTGATTTTTCCATCATAACTTCTCCGTATTCCGGTTTCATCTGTCCACTGAGAATCGACAGAATCTCGTCACTTCCACATCCATAATGTCCATATAGAGTCAGAACTTCTCCAAGACGAATCGTCAAACTCAACTGATTCACTTTCCAATGATTGTTGATTTGTTTACAAATCCCATAAAGAACAACCAATGGGAAATGCGAAATTTCTTTGGGATTCGCTTCTTTTCCATTCGTTGTAGTTTTTTTGATAGGAGAAGCTGCTTCAACTGACTTTTTAAGTGCTGATTCATTCTTGACAACTTTCGGAACGAGTATCTGCTTTATAAAGAACTTGTCAACTAAAGGACCTCTCGGAGCAGGCATCCAGTATGATCTTTCCAAAGGAAAATAGAATTTGAGTGGTCCTTGAGTGTATGAAAAGAAGAAAGTATCGAGATAGACGGATAACGCCATCATCAGAATACTGTTAACCGTCATACACATCAGACATACTGCATCTATCCAATATCCATCACCTTCTGTTTTCCCGAAAAATCGAACAGATAGTTGGAAAAATAGGGTTCCTTGATAAACATTTCCGAATCCAAATTCCCCAGCTGCCATCAAAAGGAATCCAACTAAAACAGGAAATTATTGTGAAAACCAAATCCAAAAAAATTTAGAAAAATACCAAATTTCGAAACCAAAGGTGATCCAGGGAAAAGAGTTGCCAGGAAAACTGTAAACATTATGATACATGCTACGTAGCATACCAAAAATGGAAGATAAGTAGCAGTGAATACTGCAGGGACCTGAATTTAAAAAAAAGGAGAAATTACAGGGTTGGAGTTTAACTTACCACAGAGACATTTACAACAAAAAATATTAAACTGATAACTAGAGAGATTCCGTACCAGAAGACAAACTTTGCAATGAAATATTCGATTCTGCGGACACGAAGGGAAAGAATCAACTTCTGAAAGCAATTGATTTCGAAATGTAGGTTTAGATGTTTTACATAAAATCCACTTTCTCGTTCGTCATTCCACAAATCAATCAATCGAGAGCAAATTGGGATCAGAATGAGCCATGCAATGAACAAGTCCGTCTGAAATTGGCAGGTATCGTAAACACTAATAGAGCGCAATCCGAACTGTTAACTTTGAGCTCATATATGATTCCCTGTAAAAGATATTAAAAAGAGGTCAACTGACGAAATGTTAATTATGATGTCAAAAATATTTTGTTAGTTGACCGCTTTTTGATATCATTCACAGGAAGCGCGACAAATCAGCTCAAAGTTAAAACACGGTGTTTTTTCCGGGACGTTTCAAAAAATATTTTTGAATTGGCGCAATTTTCGATGGAATGCAGGCTACCGTTCGTAGCGACTCAACAATTCAATTTAACGCATGCGCGTCGATACTCAGCGCGCTTAGCAACTGCATTTGCGTTAGAGAGCATTTACTTTACGTCCCGAAAAAAACACCGTGTAAAAGTCAAGGCGTTCTATTACAAGTTGTCCGATGTTTGTGACATTAATCGAAAATCAAAGTTACCTGTCTTTTTGAATACATTGGATCACTGTCGGTCCCTTTAACATAGATATTGCTCAAATGAAAATGTGGTTTTCTGTGATTCAATCCTCTCGATCTGACCATCCAGTATAGGAATCTATTGACAATAATTTGTGATTCAATTGCATTTCCCCATGTTTCCTTCCTTCTATCATCACAGTGAATACAGTAGTGCCTTAAACAAATTGAAAACAAAAAAGACATTTTTTTAATTCGATACTTATTCAGGTCTCCGTTTTGGCTGATGATGTTATATTCGACGTCTTTTCCAGTTTCAATCAGTTTTGTGAAAAGAATCAAAACTGAAAAAGAAACTCAAATAACTTTTGATGTAACCTTAAACCTACTATCAATATCGCCATCACTCAATCTCTTTCTTGCTTTTTCTAAATCTTTCGTAAATTCCAGAGCAGGAAAGTCCAAATGAGTCAGGCGAATCGCATCGGTTACTGTAGAAAACCGGTAGTCCACTACAGTCTTTGGAATGCAGATCTCAAAATTATAAATTGGTTATTATACTGGTACAAAAAGTCGAAGCTGTGGAAGAGCCGAAGATCCCATAACGAAAACTACAGTAACCTAAAACATTTTTATTTTTCGAATTTTTACTCGACTTTCTGAAAAACATTCTTGGTAGCGGCAAATTGACTGAAAACGCACGAAATTAAAGAAAACGATCCCGGAAATAAACTTTTTTTTTAGGTTACGGTAGTTATCGCTGTCTTCCAAAGATCCGATTTCAAAATTCAAAACTAAACCATCATTCTGACAAATTTGTGTTTTGACAGTCTGAAATTGTCGAACACATCCATTCTAGACGTTGCTCCGAGCGATTCGTTCGCAGCTTGCTGAAGTTTAAATTTTAATGTTCACAGGTTCTATGAATTCTCGAGATATACCGCATTATGCCACCAAACATTGTAACATGTGACGAATAGAGCGATGAAGATTAAAATGAAAAATGGATGATTCGAACGGAAATAGTATAGATCCTGAAGAATGTTCTTACAGTACTACTAGACCCCTTACTTTACTTTTAGCCATATATTTCTAATCGATCTTCTCGCAGAACCAACACTTGACAAGACTGAACTCATCGTTCGTTTGCTCAGAAATAAATTAGCTGTTCAGGAAAAGATTGCTGAGGTGATGTGGCACTAGGTGGAAGAAATTAGAGTTGTGTGCTTGCTTTGCTGTGAAGAAAAAAAAACAAAGTTCAAACTGTTTATTGACCTCAAAATAAATATTGAAAAATAATTTAATCAGTTTCTAGATTGTTTTAGCTTCTCGACCTTCTCTCGGATTCGCTCGAACTGATAAGAGAAATCAGGATACAAAAATGGTCTATGATCGTTTCGATGGTCATCTGGACTGTAGTTTTCAGCATGGATCGCAGGAGTTGAAACGGTTGCTTTGTGACGATTCACACGATATCTCCACCAGAATTTTCGAACTTTTTCCTCGATCTAAAATTGTTTTTTAAAATAATTTTTATACGTTCTCCTTACCTCTTCCACTGAATACTTGTCTCCCCAAAGTGTGATTAATTTCAAAAACATTCCATATGGACCCATTCCTCCTGGCTTTCGAAGTTTTCCGATTACAGAGAGTTCATCATAAGTCAATCCAATTTCGGCTTCATCCGTTTGCGACACTTTTCCATCCACCAGTGGTCTTAATTCCGCAGTTGGAGTCGAATCAATGACACTGCGTAAAGCTTTCATTCCGTATTTATCATGAGCGATTTCTAAAAATTGACGCAAATCCCTCTTGCTCACAGATCCAATTGGATTGATGTCAGCAGATGAGCAATCGTATTTTGTGAGATATCCAACCAAACTTTCATCAACATTTGCTGTTCCCAGAACAAGAAGTCCTCCAGGGCGTTTATGAGATACCAGGGCAAGTTGAGCAAAGAGATAAGCAAGCACCATTCTGATACGAGCCTGGATGTTTTGCAAAGCCATTATCTCTCTATTATCTGAGCTCTGGAAATATTGATTGAGTGTTTTGGTTTTTAGGATACGGTAGTGTTACCTGGAAGGAGGGCATGAAACCATATGCCACATTGAACACTTTGAGAATCGAGCTGACAACAGTGTCGATGAAAATCCTGAAAAAAAAACGTTGATTTTCCGATAATGATTCTCGATTAGTAAACTGAGTCTCACCCGCAATGGTTACTGTTGACATTTTTTGCAAGTCCTTCCGCACACTGTCTTGTTTCATCTGATGAATGTTCGCTGGCCATGTAGCATGTGAACAGCACCTGTAACAATTTCGATTACTGTCTAACGACAAGTTTAATTAAAACTTCTATCCGTTTCTCTTGTGTCCAAGTAGAGAGGAAGTTAAACTATTATCTTTTTTTCCATGAAAAAAAATCATCACCCTATCCTTTCACTTTCTGTCTTCTATATTACAACGTTCAAGCGTACCCACTGTTTTTTTTTTGCAGGAAGACTGACGAAAGAGTGTACGGAGAACTGAGATGATTGTGAGATGATGTTACCTAACCAAAAGCCAAACCGAAAAAGTAATTGAAAGTGAAAGTGGTCGCAACGGCAGTATAAAAGGGCAGCCGTAACCATGGAACTTCACCATTCGACGGTCTTCTCTTCTCGACATGGACATCGATTCTCGCATCAAAGCCTACCGCTTCGTCGGTTATGCTGCCTTGACTTTCTCTACCATCGCAGTGTTGTCAGGTAAGTAACTTCTAAATTTTTATAGAATCTAAACACTTTTATTTTTCAGTGTGCGTGACTCTTCCAATCATGTACAACTACATCCACCACACTCGCAAGGTTATGCACAATGACATCGTTGAGTGCAAGTCTGAGGCTGAGCGTCTCTTCTCGCAAGTCAACCGTATCCCAGACCTTGTGATGGCCCACAACCGTACTGCTCGTCAAGTTGGAGAAGGAAATGGACAATGCGAGGGATGCTGTCTCCCAGGAGCTCAAGGACCACCAGGAACTCCAGGAAGAGTCGGACGTCCAGGAAAGCCAGGAGCACCAGGACTCAACGGAAACCCAGGAAGACCACCAAAGGAGCCATGCGAGCCACTCACCCCACCACCATGCAAGCCATGCCCAGAAGGACCACCAGGACCAGCCGGACCACCAGGACCAGACGGAAACAAGGGACCACTTGGACCACCAGGACCACCAGGACCAGAAGGACCAAACGGAGAGCCAGGAAACAAGGGACCAGCCGGACCACCAGGACCAGGAGGAAAGCCAGGACCAGCCGGACCACCAGGAGAGAACGGAAACAACGGAGAGCCACAACCAGGAGCACCAGGAGAGCCAGGACAACCAGGACAGCCAGGACCACGTGGACCATCAGGAGAGCCAGGAAAGGACGGCACTCCAGGAGGTCCAGGAGAGAAGGGAGCCAGCGGAGAGCCAGGAGCACCAGGAAGAGATGGACAACCAGGACATCCAGGACAACCAGGAAAGGATGGAAGACAAGGAGAGAAGGGAGTGTGTCCAAAGTACTGTGCTCTCGATGGAGGAGTCTTCTTCGAGGACGGACACCGCCGTTAATTTCCCTACTGATGCGTTCAATCGCTCAATTTTCAATTCTAGGTCATTTTGTATGCTCAATAAAAGCTTTCTGCATCCAATTCATGTTTCATACCTGATTACAAAGTTCAGCAGCATCTTCAGTTACTTTCTTTCCTCCCAAATAATAAGCAGGATCGTCTCCACCTGAAAAATAATGTGAATTTTGGAAAGGCTAGCCTATAATTACCATCAGTTTCTCGTCGTTTCTTCACAGCACCACAAACTTTTTCGCACATCAATCGAACCATAGCAGCAACTGCAGAAGAATCTTGACCGCCAGACAAAGGGATGAAGTATCCAGCCTGAGACAGTCTAATAGATGAGTTTCTGTCGAAAACTAACCATTCCACTTCTCCGCAAATATGTCCAAAGGTACGCCGGAGGTCCATGACATAGTTCAGCAATTGGTGACAGTTGGAGATCCTCTACATCTGAAATCGAACTTTTTTAATTTTTGAAGCAACACTTTTCGACCATACTTGTCATTCTTTCTGTACACTTTTGATTGAACTTGACACCTTCAGCCATATTTCCATCGAACCGTATTGGAACTACTGTCTTCTGATCCGAAGCGTTTCCTCGATCACTTGACTTCATTTGACGAAACACGGAGTTCTCAGATAAATCAACAATAGCGGTGGCCACACACTGAATTGATTTACTATTAGGATCAATTCTAAAACAATCAGAAACTCACTGTATCTTCAATATCAAACTGGTGAATTTGAGCCAATAGATCTCCATTCTGAGCAATCGACGACGCGCCATCGTAGTAAACTCGATCTCCATCGCATCCACGATGATTCGCATACAAATAAACTCCTCCAACTTTAGCAGATGATCCAAGAATGAGTTGATTGATACGGTAGTTCGACTTTCCGAGAATGTGATGACTTCCTGATCCATTGCAAATGATATCAACTCCTTGCTCGGCTAACCGAATGTTTGTAGAACGCGAAGACCAAAGCTCTTCGCAAATTTCAAATCCAACACGAACATTGTCAGAAGATTCTAGAATTCCATCACCAAAAGGTACAGTGCTCTGAGAATTATCAATTATGGTTTAGACAAAAAAGTGCAAAACCTGTTCAAAATGAATTTGTGCATTCAATGGCATTTCGTAGTGCTTGAATGTTTCTGTCCATTTGACGAACCATCTGGATTCTCTGTAGACGTTATCATCTGCCAATCCCATCTTTGCACGAATGAATAAGAGTTTTCTGAAATTACGGAATTAGCTTATTTTTATTTCAAAAGTGCCAGAATACCCATTCTTCAGAGCGGCAGCACAGTTGTAAAGTAATCCACGGAACCGAGTCGGTATTCCAGTGATAACCAGAAGTTCAGGCCAATCTTTACTCTTTTCAACCAATTTGCTCAACATTTCCCATGAGTGTCTTTCGGTATCCAACTCGAAAAAGTGATCTGCACATCCGTAACCGGGAATTTCCAGTTCAGGACCAAGACGAATACGTGCTCCGAGAGCATAGGCTTCAGAACAAGCTGAAATCAGTTGCCTTATACTTTTCTTGTAATTATTCTATTACTTTTGACAATTCGTTCATAATTTCCTCGAAAATCCAACGCCCAGTTATTGACAGTGCAAGTGGCTACACGGCATCGTCGGTCCCACTGATCCATTCTGCGAACGAACGGTTTTCAGAATATTCTTGTGATCAATATAAAAGCTAAGTACGAGCAACTATTGACCTGAAACAAGTTTTGCTAAACCAAGAACTTAAAACGGCGACTTTTATTCAAACTATTTTCCAAATAGTTGATAGGAAAGAGAAAAATGAAAAGAAAGCGATAGACCACATGAAAACAGGAGAATGGGTGAGAAGAGAGAAGGAAGAAATGCAATTTCGAATTATTAAAAACGAGGAAGACACATCACAATTGGGAGAGACGGGTGACTAAAGTGGGATTTTTGATTGACTGGATCTGACTTGTATCACTTGACTTTGGGTATGGACATATATAATTTAAATAAATACTGGGTTTTTGCTACAAACAATAAATTACATGAAAGGAATTGCAAAAGTTTGAAAGGTGGAAAAGCAAGTGGAAGAGGAAAGTGGAAGGAAGGAAGGAAGTCGCCACGAGTCGTTGCCTAATTCTTTTTCTTCGAATCGCTTTCCTGAAAAATGAGAATTTATTGAAACGGAAAACATGTGACAGTGAGCATTTGACAACTTACCGAGTCTTGTCGTTTTTTCTCTTTCTTTGGAACAGCAGCAGCTGCAGCAGAAGCCTTCTTTTTCTCCTTCTTTGCATTGCTCTCACGGAATCGTCCCATATGGAAAGAAACGAATGAGTAGAGAAGGTAGAGTTGAAGGAGAACAATTCCGAGAAGTACGTTCAATCGGATAGCGGCAGTGTTGAAGTTTCCGGCAGAGGCGTCCACGTATGGGAGCTCGGCTTGACGAAGACCGTACCAGAAAGTCATAACGGCAAGAATGACAGATCCGAAACGGGCCAAAACAAAGGTGATGTTGTAGGCCTTGAACAATGGAGCCGAGACTGTTTTACGTCCAAGGAAGTGAGAAAGACGGGCGAAGTGGAAAATCAGTTGAGTGAAGTACTCGAGAACGAGAAGCACCAATCCGACACGGGTGAAGTTGAAGAAATAAGCAGCAGAGATGAAGACGATGTGAATTACAGCTTGGAATGTCTTCTGGCGAATCTCTTCACGCTTCAGCTTCTGGAGATAGAACTCTGGGAACTGATGAATCCAGTAAGCGATTTGCAAAAGGAAGAAGATCTTGTACGATGCGCTCATCACTCGATGATCCACAGGGTAGCCGAGCCATATTCTGAAACTAGTTGGAGAATGTATATGTAACTTTGTGTATCTAATTTTACTTTTTGATGTCCAAAAAGTCTGCAGTCCGTTCGGTGATGAGGTAAAGTGCATGTCCAAGAGAATAAGAAGTGAAGAAGAGCTGGTGGAACGAATCGCCGAACTTGAATGTGGAAGCCTTGGAAAGATGAGTCTGAAACGAAGAACACAATAGATTTGAAATTTATTTTCAACAATAAATACCTTCTTTGAAATTTTGTCGAGTCCATACTCTTGCACAACAGCATGAACAACAATCCAGCAAATCGAGTAGAAGAAAATCGCCGGTAAATCCCAGAGTCCACTGAGATAACCATAAACTTCTTGAACTTGTCCAGCTTCATTAGTTTCGTTATAAGTACCGTTGTATTGAGGAGCAATGAAAATGGAGGCCAAAGAGTGAGTTGATGGGAACATCAATCCCACGATGAACACCATCACAATGCACGACATGATGTCCCCATGATTCTGAATAACGAAATCATGGCTGAACACAGGTGGTTGTGCCTTTTTCGATGCCTTAGGTCCTCCTTGTGGTTTAACCATCTCTGAAAATTTTAGAAACTAATTTATGATTTCGGAGAAACGGCAATATAAATTACAGCTTTGGAAGTGGTGCTCAATATTCAAAAAAAAAAAAAGAACGAAAATAGAAAAGCTCATAAAAAGTGAATGAGCAATCCAGGTGTCATGTTTCGATGATTTTCGCCACAACATTATGTTTTTATTGTATTCTGTATAGAAGCGCTCTCTATTCGGAAAGAGTGGATTTTTTAAACTCTGACTGTGAACACAGAGCATGAGCGAAAAACAGAGAAACGTGTGAAACGCATACGCAGAGAAGGCTTCCCTTCAACACAACTAAATTAAGAGGCGTGGGCTTCAGAATCGATAGACGGCGAGTGAGCATGGGCATGAGCCTGAGATCCGTTAGGAGCGGAAGAAACGAGGAGAAAAAAAGAAGATAGGAAAAATGACGTTGTGTCTTAAGCTAGTTTGAGCATATTCCAAAATAAGAGAAGAGAATGCACGCTCTTATGTATACGCTAATGAGAAGCTTCGAATGAAATTAGATTCAAGACTCTTGAAGATATAATAGTAGTTGGTTATTTATGAATTCCGAGAAGGAACAACGCATGGAAAGTTGTGGAACAGTATCATATTGCTCAAAGCAACAGCTGAGAGGTGAAGAGCATAAAAAGAAGATTTGAAGTTAAAGAAATTGAAAGAATGTAAAATACAGATATTTAGAAGGAGCAGTATCTATTTGACATTCCTACCGGATTCCTGTTTTCCAACCAAAACAAAAGTAATGGACACCGACTGATGCTAAAAGTTATGATTCCCAAATCGGAACACATTTGTTGTGGGAAAAGCGATCGCTGTCAAATCGGTGCCTACTTCCCAGTTTTGCAGTTTGGATACTGTAGGTGTGGCGAAAAAAGCAGAAGAGACGCAGGACGCTCATGCATCTTTTTTCTCCGGCCGTGTGCGAAGCAAAGGAGGAGCGATTTTCTCGCGAGAAGAGAACAAGTGGCAATGACCTCGTTTAATTGCAAGACGAATTACGTATTACACTGGTCAATGAGTTTAGCGGAAAGAAAAAGCGGCGAATTCAACAAACTGAGAGCTTTGAATGTGAATATTTGGGTTGGCAGAAAACAGAAAATCCCCATATTTGGGGGAATTTATCCGAACTCCACGTGGAGTCGTATGCGAGCGCGCCCTGTTGCACTAGCGCGAAACCTCAAAAATTTTACAGTTTTTTGCTGAAAATCTTATGAAATAAGCCGCTTTTCGAGTCAATTATGTGGAAAATAACCGAAGATTTGTACCTGGCACAGTTGCCGATGATTGTTGGTCCAACTAGAAATGCAGAATTCGCCAAAAACAATGTAGATAATCTCAAAACTTCTCAAGTTGAAATGCAAAGATTTTACAGATCAAAAGAGTTCTCACTCTGACAACAGAACCGATCCCGGAAAATAAAAAAGTAACAAATGTCGATTATAAGTTTATTCACCTTCTCGACATGCCAAATGAGCCAATTTTATCGAATGGATTATTAGAAGAAGCTATTAAATTTATTGATGAAGGAATCGAAAGCGAGAAAAATGTCGTAGTTCATTGGTATAATTAATAACCTTCGGATTTGTATCTATCATTCCTTTTTTAGCGCAGCCGCTGTTTCTCGAAGTGTATCTGTCTGTGCCGCGTTTTTGATGTACAAAAATCTGTGGCCAATGGAAAAGGCTCTTAAAATGATTAAAGAGATTCGAAAGTTTATCGGGTTGGTTTTTCTATAAAAGATGTTTGACTTCACCTACTTACAGACCGAATTCCGGATTTCTAGCGCAACTAAAAATCTGGGAACGATGTGGCATGGATTTTACACCAGAGAGATACGCAAGCCTGAGTATCGACATTCCTGGAGCATTTGATGCAGATACGAAAACTATATGGAGACAACCTGTTTTGGATGATCGAACTGTAACCAGATTCAAGTATGTCAAAAAATGCTCAACAATAACCGAAAATTGTTACTATTTTCAGATGCCGGCAGTGCCGAAAAGTGATCTTCAGCAATGATAATATGGTACACACACAGTTGTCAAATTCATGTCAAATATATCTGATTGAGCCGATGGAATGGCTCAGAATAACCGGAGTCACATGTTCAATTAATCACTGCTGTGGAGCAAAGCTTGGCAATTTTATTGCGACTGGCTCAAAGTGCAATGGATGCAGTAAATTCGGTTAGACTACTGCTTTTTGATAACACCTAGAGTTTTTTTTCAGTGAAACAATGGATCTTCATTGATAAATCCAAAATCGATAAAGTGGAAATCGGAATCTAAATTTGGAAACTTAATTTTTTTCGAAAATAAAATATCGCAATATAATTATGAGCTTATGTTGGGATTATCGAAATCGTTTTTCTGTTGAAAAAAATTAGATTGAAAACGAGAAAAACGCAGGAAAACTAAAAAAAACAATCGGATGAAAGAGAAAGAAACCATAATTGAGCGCACGGGTCTCGCAAAAAAAGCTCAGCTTTGATTATGTTCCTTTAATCTACTGTATAAGAATTGTCCGACTTACGCGTGAAAATTTGCAGACACACTTTCAATGAAAAACACCGAGAATAGGTGCTCTATAGTTTGTGTCAGTAAAAAAATGTGAAAAAAGTGACTGAAATCTGAAAAGAAATCGAGAAAAACCGAAAAATATACACATTTTTGGGTTACGGTAGTTTTCGTTCTATAGGACCTTCAATCAACGACATTCCTCTTCCCTAGCTCCGGCTTTTCGAAAAAAAAACAGTTCGCGAATTTTCTATGAAACTGGGATTTTTATGACTTCCGTTATTCTAGAAAGTTGTTAGAATTGGAGCTTTCAAATAATTCAGCTGGACGAGATCATACAGGGTGGGGCAAAAGTTCTGCAACCCAAGTTTGACTTAAGCTGGCGCCCGCTGACACACTTTTCGTGCATTGTTTTTATGTTCATATTTTTGCCAGGCTCTTCGTTAGTAAATGTGCAAAGTTTCATGTTCCTACGTCAATTCTTACGAAAACGGCACTACTTTCTGTACGCCCCCTTTGGTGTTTTTTCTGAACGTCTGGCACGCACTTGACCACCGCGTTTATTGATGAGACACAGTTCAGCTTAAAGGCAAAACCCAATTCTAAAAATTGTCATGTATAGACACAATGAGCTTGGCTATCTACCAGTAATGATGTGTTAATTCTCTGGGCAGCCAATCCTCAGCAAATCATGAGTTTTGGAGGAATCACTAGAAATGGGGAAAAATCGCTGTTTTTGGTGGAGCCTGGTCTGCAAGTGTACCAAGAAAACTATTTATAGTAAAAATCATACTGCCTGTATCATAATCTAACTTTGAAAAGCAACTTTAAACATTCCAAATATAAATAGCGCCTGATCAGACGACAAAACATGTTCAGCAGGAGTTCCAAGCCAATTTCTCCAATTCAAACCCCGAGAAAGGATGACCTGTCTCTAGTCAGAAAACAATCTGATGGGGGTTTTCGTGCAAGGAACTTTTAAAACATATGTTCAACTTTGTTTTAACACAATTTAGGATGCTCTCAAAAAAATACCTTTCGCGGAATGGGACCATTTGTCGGCAGGCCACCCCCGTGCCAGCATAAGCGTTACTAGGAAAAGTTGAGCCCCGCCATTAGAAACAGAGCTTCCAGAAGCAAACCACTATAGTTTAATTTTGTCACAAATCTCTCTGATAAACTCTTGTCCAAATTTGACCATGATTGAACTATTTTCCGAGAAGTTATGACGTCATCTTTGGGTTGCAGAACTTTTGCCCCACCCTGTAATTTGGCCAGGAGGAAGTGAAGCCAGAAATCCCAATATTCTTTTTTAAGGTCTCCGTATTTACAGTGATCACAGATGATAAATTTGACACTTGCAAGATTTCTTTTCCGTCATCATCAGATAAATACCGTCGACACTAATAGAACACCATCTCTAACTTTCAACTTCGAAGAAGTTTTTCTCGGTTCTTTGTAAAGATATCAATAAGTCGTCAACTGACAAAATGTTAATTGTAATATCAAAAATATTTTGTCAGTTGACCACTTTTCGGTATCGCTTACAGGAAGTTAAATATATGAGCTCAAAGTTGACTGCTTAGGTGCAATTCTATTAGAGTAATTCCAGTATGCCTGATTGTTAATTGCCTGTTATGAATTATCCATATTTTAAAGATCAAACATTCATTAATTTTTAGCAGAGGAGCATTTCATGGAAACCAAAAAATGCTTATCCAGACTTTGAAACAATTACATCCTTTCTTCTGTTTTGAAGCAAATAAAAGAGCCACTCCCAGAATTTTGTGTGCTCAGCCGATTTCGATTTTCCGTATTGTCCGGTGGTATAAAATCGTCAATGGCATCTCTGGAAGACTCTTTTGTTCGTCATCTCCGAACAATAAATGTTGTACACAACAGATATTTCCTTGTTTTTTATAATCCTACTGAATCTGTGTACAGTTTCCATTGCTGTGAAGCAGTCATGGGAAATTAATCAAGACCTTGTTACAAATGAAAATAAAGAGCATACCGTGTTTGGAGATATGCGTAAGTTTTACATATAGGTCTAATGAATTCTGATGTTCTAATTTAAGTTTTAACTCCTGCCCAATTACTTCGCTATGAGAATTCTAAAGATTCCGATTTGACGATTCGAGGTGTTTCTATAAAAGGAAATTCTAATAATCGGTGGGAAAATAATATCGTTCCATTTGTGATATCTCCCCAATACTCTGCAACTCAGTGAGTGGATCAACACTTTTCTAGAAAAACTTAATTCAATTCAGAAAGAAAATTCTAATGTCATCTCTTCGTTATTTCGAAAGAGTGTCTTGTTTCAAGTTCGTTGACCGTACCACTCAAAATGACTACTTATTCATTGTTCCTCTGGATGGATGTTATTCATATGTTGGTAAAATTGGTGGAAGACAGACTCTCTCATTAGCAGCTGATTGTATTGCTGATTACATTATTTGGCATGAAATGATGCATGCGATTGGATTCGAACATGAACATCAGAGACCTGATAGAGACTCATTCATTCGGGTTGACTATTCCAATGTTATTCCAGGTCAAATGAGTAAGAACGAGAATCTTAGATTTTATGAATTTGCAATTAATTTCAGTCAACTTTGATAAACTCCAACAATCTCAAGTTGAGTTCCCAGACTCCTACGACTACAAATCCATCATGCATTATGATGGATATGCATTCGGCAGAGTGGATGGAGCCCGTCAGGTTCGATTAGCTACTATGATTCCTCTGAAACCAGGTGTTCGATTGGAAGATAACATGAAGTTCACTGCAACTGATATTGAGAAACTGAACAGATTAGGTCAATGTGGTACACGTGGAAGTATATACAGTAATCAAGGAGCAGTCGCTACAACATGTAAAGATGTGGCTACTGCAATAAGTTGTGAAGGAAATAGAAGGGTAAGAAGTGTTAACCAGAGATGTCCGGATTCCGGATTCCGTATTCCGTATTCCGTCTTTTTTTTCATTCCTGATACCGTGAAAAATATTTTTGCCCGGATCCCGTATTCCAAGAATTCTCAAACTTTTTTGAACTTCTAAAAATGCGAAAATATAGCACGATATGTGTTTTTATAACTTTTCTGATCATTTGAAGAATTCAAAATTCCGGACTTTTTTCCTTCCGGATTCCGTATTCCAAATTCCGGAAAATTATTTTCATACCATATTCCGGGAAATTTCTACCTGTCCGGATTCTGGATTCCGAGAAAATTATTTTTATCCGGATTTCGGATTCCGGATTCTGTTTCTCGAAAAAAGTCATTCCGGACATTTTGATGGTAGCGCAACTCACACTATATGTCTGAATTGCAGCGTGGAATGTGTAAGAATCCATTTTACAAACAAATGATGATCAAATCATGCCAGAAGACGTGCAGACTATGCTCATATGCTAGGAGCATTGATGAAGACGTGAGAATTATTTTTTTATCTTTCATACATAGTCAAAAATTTCAGGAAAACTTGACGCCGAATACCACACGAAAACCGTTAAAGTGCGAGGACAAACATCCTCGATGTGATGTTTACTCCCAAAATGGTTTCTGCTCACTTCCCTTTTATGATGATGTTCGATATCAACTCTGTGCCAAAACGTGTAATTTATGTTAGGACTTTTTTTTTGAATTCTGAATAATTTATTGAAATTTAAAACATTGTCACAGACAACAAGAGTTACAAAAAGAGAGACCGGAAAAATAAGGTCATGAAAGAAGAGAAAATGACAGAATATGAGATTCCAGAGTTACAAAACTGCTTGTCTTTACAGTAACATTGAGTGTACTGACTCTTAATTGCAACACCTCCTGGATTTGTGAGGACGTCAAACGTCTGACAGGCGTTGTCCACTCCAAGAACGTTCACATTGGTGCATGTTTTTGTCAGCTGGAATCCGCCATCGAGTTTCACTTGTTGCTTCATACAGTACTTTTTCGTACATTTTGATTCATGACAGTTATCTCCTTCAGAAGGTGTGCATTCGTAACAGTTGAGAGGAGCATTGTTTAACACTGAAAATATTAGTTTTCTCTTTTTGTTAAATAAAAGTTAACCCGATTAGAAAAACTACAAACTTACAGTTGTTGTTAGTCTGATTGGCACAGGTCACTCCAACCATAAAGTCGGTTTGAATGAATTCGTTATCGTTACACAAATCTTGATCCCCACATAACATAGTCATCATTCGAACATTCACAACATTTCCCCTTCGATCAGCCATTTTGTAGGTGGTGTCGATCTCACAAAAGTCTCCGTTATTAGTTATTCTGTCGGTTACCACATTGGTAAGAGTCCGATGACAACCACGGACAACGTAGGTGGTTGGAGCTTGAGTAGCTGAAAAATTATTTTATAGAAAATTGACAGCTTTAAATTGTTTTTTCAGGAATTCCTATACACCTTGATAACAGTTTAACAGAAATAAAAAATCTTACATCCGATTTCATCAGGATTTTCGAAAACCATCGTCATACATGGCCCAGAACAAGATTCTCGGTTCATAGTAGTTGCTCGATTTGCACAGCTTCCAGCGAAATAGGTATCCGGGACTGTTGCCAATCCAGTTAGATACCATTTGTTTCTCAAATCTGTACTGGCACAGGTATAACAGTTACGCGTCGTTTGACTGTAACCATTTTGGGTCAAGACGAAAAGAAATACAAGAAATAGATGCTTCATTCTTTTGGTATGAAAAAAGGAAACAGAAATGAAGAGGAGCAAAGGGAGGGGGATGACTATAAATGGAATGATGAAGTATATTTGCTTATCCGGGTGAATCATGGCACCGGACTGGCACGAATTGAGTGAGAGAAAACATCGTGTTGCTCGGTACCAAGTATACATTCATAGAGTGAGTTATAGATTACTGATACTCGTTTTGAAAATTATTTCAAAACTTAGAAAATGTCATTTCCACTTTAAAGAAGACAAAAAAGCATACAGTACCGATCAATAAGATACACATTTTTGGCAATTTTCACCATTTTCAGGAGTTTGAAACTTGGCTGTTAAGTTTCTGATCACTTTGAAAATTCTGGAGGGTGTAAAGCCGGCCTAGAATGAAAACTTTGCATGAATAGGATTTTTGAAAACTTGTAGTTTTTCAGCTATCTTCCAATTTCTGAAAGAGACCTGTTTTTTTTTTCAAATTTTTAGTACAAAAACGAACCAAAAAAGGATGTCTTTCAGGAATTGGGAAATAGCTGAAAAACTAGGCATTTTCAAAAAATTCTGTGAATGCAAAGTTTTGAATCGAGGTTTGTTTTACACTCCAAACTTTCAAAGTGACCAGAAATTTGACAGCTGAGATCCAGTCTCCTGAAAATGTTCAAAATGTCCAAAAATCAACTGAAAAACACTTTTTTTGTATATCTTATTAAACGGTTCTGTATATGAAATATTATCATTAATTATCAAGAAATATCAAGAAAGCAATGTTCTAATTGGCTTTCAATGTGGCGACTGGCAGAATGAACTTTGCATCAATCAGAGATTTGTGATGGGCTTCTGCTTCTTCCAAAAGTTTCAGAACTTTTCCTGTAGAATCTGACAGATTGGCCTTCAGATCTCCAATTCGGTTGGTTGATTCCTGATCCCAATACTCCTGCAAATGCCTTAATAGTATAATCTTGTGAAAGTCAAAAACTTACTGGAGTCAAGCTTGAAATCATTGAACTGATTTCGTGAAGAGTGCTTCTCAGAACTAAAATTTCTGCTTCAATCTGTACCCAATTTACGGCTTGTGGAACATGTTGGGAGCAAAGATGACTGTTGAGATATTCAGTGATTTCCTGATCTTGTCCTTGAGCAGCAACAACACTCTAGAAATCACAGAATTTTGTACTGTTTGCAGGATCAATTTTACCTTTTGTCTGAGGATTTTCGCAACTTGGAGGTTGACTTCTTCCTGTAGAGTCTTGGACACTTCCACATCCTCGTGTTGTTCAATTAGATTACCCAACACGGAGCAGAAACTTCCACAAAGATCGATGAGTTTCTATAAATGAAAAGATATATCGAAATTAACAAACATGCTTGGTTCTATCATTTGTATCTAGTTCGTTATCTCTATCACTATGTTAAAAAAGGTCATATTGTAAGCTAAGCTCTTAAAATATGATCTGGTGCCATAACTAACTTCTTTTTGCATATTTCGAAACCCTAGATGGTTGGTCATCATGGTTTGGATTACATGCAATTGTTCATTCTGACGACGACGCAGAGAGTTGTTTTCATTACGCATAGCGTCAACTTCTGAAAACTGATATTAACGAAACGTCTGCTGTTCCGAAAAATTTTGCTTGTTTCACATGAATCGGTGTGAAATTAGTTGAAACCTGAGTATTCCATATGAGAGTTATTTTCATGCCCAGGCCTCCAAAGATAATTTACTCTATATAGAGCTCTATTAAGATACAGAAACCCTGTCATAGAAGCCTTCAATTGTTCCAAGTTACCTCCGTAAGGCCCTTCTATTAAGTTTTTGAGCAAAAAAAAAAATTTCAGTGAAATTTTGAAATGGTTCTTCTATGTACTACAGATACCATTATATTTTCCCAAGCCCCTCTCGAAGAGCTCTTCTATTAGAGGGGACCTTCTATCAAAGGAAAACCTTAACTTTGGTTTACCTCTCCTCATTTCTCGCAATTTCCTTTCCAACTCCTCAATGTCTCTTTTTCTCTTCTCTTCCTGTCGTTCAGCATATTCATTTGCTTTGATTCTCCATGCCTCATTAATGACATTGACTAGTTGCTTCACTTCTGATTCAGCATCGGCACCGGTGCGAATTCTTTCAATAGTATCCTGGATTCTCCGTCTGTAAGTTTTTTAACTACTGTGATGGTATAGGAAAGTTTAAAAATCTCACTCCAGTTCTCTATTGATCTCGGCAGGAATGCTGTTGAAACTCATTATTTGAAGGTGAGATGCCAAAAAACTGAGTGAATCTAAAAACAATTCTTTAAGTGTGGAAATATTTCTGTAAAAATGAAATTTAAAGATGGAGCTTGTTTTCAATGGTTTTATTTATAATGAAACTGTTATCGAGTGTATTTTACAGAGAAGAGAGAAAAAAAGAAATAAAAGTGAGGAATACACCAGAAACCAAATAGGCGGATGTTTTCTGAATTTAAGAGTGAGCAATTAATTCCTCATTGTTTACAATTTCGACGACATATTCTTCTTATCAATATGTTTTAATTCTTCAGCAACCATATAGGCACGATCATTGGGTTCCAGAGTATTCCAATGGAGTAGGGTGTTGGCAACCTTTTCCATTCCTTCAGTTCTTCCGAATCTCATTGGACCGCCTGTATTGATTGGCCAACCGAAACCGAGAATGCTGAAATTCAGACATTAAATGGAGATGGAGCATGCACTAACACTTACAACATGATGTCAATCAAACTTTCATGACTGATAACTCCTTCCTCAAGGCATCGAAAACCTTCATTTACTGTTGGGTATAACATAAAATTTATGAGATCCTGAAAACAAAATTTATATGGAAGCTCTGAAATTATAATACCTGATCATTCAAGATTTGAATATTCTTCTTGGCGTTTTGTGAATACTGACGAACCAATTGTTCCATTTCAGGATCGATTTCCTTCCTTTGGGTTTTTTCGTCGTACTTGTAGAAGCCTCTGTCTGAAATTTATTTGACTTTTGTTTCAAAAAATGGAAGAATTTACTCACTTGTCTTTCTTCCAAATCTCTTCTGTCTCCACATTTCTTTCTCAAGTGAATTTGGTTCAATTCCATTCTCCTTTTTCAACTTCTCCATTACATCGAATCCATTCAAATCGGCTACTGTCATTGGACCCATCAAGAATCCAAAGTTGGTAATGATTTTGTCGATTTGGTGTGGAAGATATCCATACTGATACATCAATTTCTGACTTTGATCGAAATAAACATAAAGGAGACGGTTGAAAACAAAAGATGGGCAGTTTCCGACAAGAACTGGAAGCTTTTTGATAGATTCGCATGCTTGGAAAGCCGTGGCAATAGCAGTCGGAGACGTGTTTGATCCGTAAATGACTTCTACCAATCGGATGACATTGGCAGGATTAAAGAAGTGAAGACCAACAAGTCTTGATGGGTCTCCGAGAACAGATGAGATCTGAAATTTAATGGAAAATAAAGGAGAAGGGATGTACGGTCTTACTTCATCTAGGTCCAAGCTAGAAGTGTTTGTTCCAAAAATACAGGATGGCTTGCAAATTCCGTCCAATTTGGTAAAAAGTTCCTTCTTCAGTTTCATGTCCTCGAAAACGGATTCCACAATCTTAAATTTTGTATATAAATTGAAATGGAAAAGTACAACTACTCACCAAATCGATATCTCTGAGTTTTTGAAGATCAGTCGTGATATGCAGTTTGCTTTTAATCTTCTCAATTCGTGCATCGTTCAATCTCTTGAATGACTTCTCGATGGAAAACATGGCTTCCAACTCTTTCCAGCATTTCTAAAAATTTGAAATAATGAATTTAAAAGATTCATGAAACTTCGGGGTACCTGTTCGCTTCTCACAACCATAAAAGTTTCAAACCCAGCCAAGCAGAAACAAATTGCCATTGCTTTTCCCATTGTTCCACTTCCGATGATCGCAACTGAATTGATTTCATTCGGTTCAGAATTTTTATGATCTCCACGATTGTTGGGAAGGCTCCACTGAAGGGAAAGAATAAAATTCAAAAAGGATAGAATCCACTCACTTGACCAGCCAACTGATGCGCTTCCATCAAATAGTTTCTCACTTCTTCTGGAACTTTATCCATTGTTGTTGGAGTACAGTAACCTGAAATTTAACATATTTGAATGGAGAATACTCACTCAGCAAAAAACCGCAACAGTTGTGCATCACTTGCGCAGCAGGCGCCCGTCGACCCTGAAACTGTTGCGCAAATGCTGTGGAACTGTAGGGGAAATGTGTTACAGATGCTGCGCAAGTGCTGTATCGTACCTAGCGGCGGTCGCGCGGATCCTCGCTTTTACTATTTTTTATCTCGCTGATATAGAACGAATCTGATACAATTTATTATCACAACATTTTTGATATAACAGTTATTTACATTAGAAAAATAAAACAAAACATTAGAAATTATTATATTTTCGAGAAGTCCAGTCGAGCGCAATTCAAAAATTTGGTAGATTCCATTGATGGGCGTGTGACATAGTTCTCATAGATGGAACGCAATCTGAAAGTTAGCTAATTCGAAAGATGTAGGAGACTACAAAAAGGTTTTGTAAGAAATTACAGTTTTTTTCTTCTATAAACGCCTACCTCGTTCTCCTGATTTTTCTTCCGACTTCTAACGATGAGTCTGCCAAACTTGTCTTCGGTCAAAATTCGGACCATGGGTACACTGAAATTGCTATTATAATTGAAAACTTGAAAAAACATTTCGAAATTTACCTATGTTATTGGTCCCAATTCCTTCACTCCAAGTCGATAGGGTTGTTGCACGACGAATTTGGCGCATTTGTTTGAAGCTCTGAATCATAAAATAGCTTACTAATAAGACGAAAATGCTATCAAAAACATCAAAACGAATCGAAATAGGCCCGAAAATAATTTCGAAAATCAAAAATAAAATTCTGCTAAACCGGGCAAAGTACGGGATTCGGAGTGTCGTTGTGCTGCAAAGATGCTGCACATCTGCTGCACTGTAGGTGAAGGCACAGATGCTGTGCAACTGCTGCGGGCGCAAGCACCTCCACAGCTGAGCGGCGGAGTGCGGTATTCAGATGCTGGTTCCGTGCTGTATCATTGCTGCACTCCAAAAATTTTCTCAACTTGCTGCATAACTGTAGTGCTTGTGTGTCGCAACTGTTGTTAGAGGTGCAAATGCTGCACAACTGCTGCGGTTTTTTGCTGAGCAGTTTGAAACATAGTCAAAACTTTAAGAAATTCTGCGACTTATGATCTTCGATGGAGACGTGCCTGCTTTTATATCACAATCAGTTGGTAATATATCACGTTTTCATTGCCCATTCCGTTATTGATAACAAAGAGGATTTACTCCCGACACTCTCCGCCAAGGTAACCGGACAACCCCGAAGAAATTTGTCATATTGTCTGCTTGTTGATTCATTTTTTTTTTCGCGAGCTGATAACGGAGAAAAAGAGACTTTGGTACGACGAGTACATTTTTTTTCGGTGGAATTATATGCACAAAACACAAACTCGGTTGTCTTACCATTAGAATAAGATATACGTGATTTTGGTAGCTGGTTAGAAACTCCAAAGGAATGTTGTGCTTTTCTTGTTTACAGTTAAAAATGACACTGTGGGGTATCAGAAAAAATAAGTTCGAAGGGGTTCGGCTTTTGGACAGATATTGGTGAGGTTCTCGTCGGAACTTGCCTAAAAAACGGCTGTATAGCGGGTCATGGTGAGAGTTTGGTCGGCAGTTAAAAATTGAAATACTAATAGGTCATTTTCATACGTTTAGCGGAATCTTTAGTAGTGTTTTAATCCAGAACCTGAAAAACCTCTCACCAAAAGTTGACGCCCCAAGGAATAATGTTTTTCAGGTATCCAATGTGGACCATTTTCCAACAAAAGTTTTCATGATCGCTCTTGTCGGGGTAGTTTTGGGCAACAGAATAGCAATAAGCAATACGTACAATCGATAACAAGTTCAAATCGAATAACAGCAACCACTTTAGAACACAAATCTTAATGTCAACTAGCTTCTTATCAAGCTTAAAATGGTGAGACATGTTGAAACAATGTTTCCGGTCCACTTCTACATTTTTTTTTACAATTCTGATTCATAATCCAGTTTCCCATGCCAAGTTCGGAAAGTTCCAGTAATAGGTACATTATATCTTTTTCTAAACTTTTGTAAGCCCTTTGACCTTCAATCTAGCATCATCGAACTATCTACGATTGAGTGACATATGTCAACTAATCTTCTTTCATAATCTTCTGACCCGTCGGTGTCTTCAAAGTTCTCTTGTCCGTAGTTTTCGCCGAGAAAAAGGCGTACTCGAGCAAACTAAAACTTCTGTCTTTTTGATAATTCGGCCAAAGGCGACTTTTCCCTTATCAGTTACATAATCAGAAATCTGAAAACAGGAACGTGATTTTTTATCAGAATACTGATTGATCCGTTTTCGAATATTCCGGTAATCCTGTTTCTATTCAGAATAGTACTTTGGTTTTTGAAGCACCGCCTCTTGGATTCATTTTTCAAATATTTTTTGATTTTTGAACATTTGAAAATCTAACCTATACTCAAAATTCTCAAAAATGTAATATCCACAATATACCATGAAATAAAAGTTTCAGATGACTAATAACATTTAAATTACTTTGTAAAGGCTGTGCATGTCGGCACGAATTTCGAGTTCAGATCTTTCAAGATCCTCATGTATGAGAGCTGCTACAAATAGGAACTGCCGTCTATCCATCGGAACCATTTGGTAAATTGATTTAAAAGTCCAGATTGAAAGTCACCCAGAAAAAAATACTCAAAATACCAAACACTATCTTTAGATTTATTGAGCGGAGTTTCGATGGTCCACCGGTGGTACCAGGGATGAGAACTCGGAAAATGAGAACTGCTACATATGAGAACTCGTACGTATAAGAACTTTTAGAGTACATGACAATACCGGATTTTTTTTTTCAAAATCTTGAAGTATTGTGAATAACGAGACCATTTCTAAAATGTTTTTCAAAAAAGGTTGGATCCGGAGCCTGAAATTAGAGCCGGAAAACTGAGTTCTTATATTCCAGTTCTCATATGTAGCAGTTCTCATTTTCCGAGTTCTCATCCCTGGTACCACCGGTCCACCGACAGGCCGTCCAGAAGCCGACGGCTCGCTAGGTGCTTGTCCGGATCTTTTCAGTTGTTTGTACTGTCCAGTTCACCGTTGGTCTTTTATATGTTTTTGATTTGAAATTCGTTTTTCTCTGAAGTGTGATTACAGAATCTGCTGCCTGAGGAGTCTCTTCAACAAATAGAAACTATAATTTGCATTTTCACTAGTGTTAACTTCTTGTTATTGTATGAACCGTATGTGTCAATCAACTATCAGACACTGTTTTTAATTTTTCATCTTACTTCTAATCATTTTCGTAGTTCTCACTGTTTTCTATGGGCAAATAAGAATTGTGACTTCTTTATGAGACTAAAGATTTATGTTCCTTATCTATCATCACATTCTAGCCATTTGTAAACAAGAATCGTAGTTCACAAACATTCTAGCCTAACTCTATCTGTAGATTGATCACGAAACCTCTCCAGGTAATCTTCACAGTTATACACTTTTTCAGGGCTCACAATCAGCATTTCAAGAGATGATTTTGTAAGTTTTTTTTTGAATATGGAAGAAAATGTGTGCCGTTGAACACATAACATCAGATTGAATGTCAGTTTATTAAGTTCAAAGAGATTAATTCAAATGTAAAACGATTTCAAAGTTTTGAAGAAAAATGTTTCTTATCAACTTTTCGAAGAGTCTGTGCCACTTGGTATATTCTGTTCTCCGGTTCTAAAGAAGACCAGAAAATCAAGGTGTTGGCTACTTTTTCAATTCCTTGTTGTCTTCCAAAATTCATTGGACCTCCAGTTGCAACTGGCCATCCAAAGCCAAGAATGCTGAAAAAAAAACTTTTGAATGAGCAGAATAATAATCACTGGAAACTTAAAATTTTGGATCTTAAAAACACTTAAAATTGAAAGTCAGATAACAATTAAAGTTCTAGAGTTTACAGATTATTCGAATCTGCGAATCTTGATGTTCTGAATTTATATTTTGAAATATCGAATTGCCAAGTTTCAAAACTTTCAAATGCGTAATTTTACAAAATTCCGAGATTCCTGGATTTCCGTATTTTTGATTATCTGAATTTAAGAATTTGGAACTTTGTAATTTTGAATTCCGAGATTTCCGAATTTCTGAATTTCAGAATGAAAGTTTTCTAAAACTCTAATTTTTTAATGTTTTGAACAGAACTTTTCTATAAAATTACAGGCGTTTTAAACTGGAACCAGGATGTTTATCCCTGAATAAAAATCGTCTTACAAACAAAAATCAACTTACAACATAATATCAATCAAACTTTCATGATCAATGATTCCTTCTTCAATACACAAAAGTCCTTCATTCATCATCGGATACAATAAAAAGTTGATAGCATCCTGAAATATTGCAATTTTAAAACCCAAAAACAGTTTCAGTACCTGATCGTTCAAGATCTGAATACTTGGATGAGCCCGACTTGAGTATTCCCGAACCATCTGTTCCATTTCCATATCGTTTTCTTTTTTATGGGTTATTTTGTCATATTTATAATATCCTCTGTCTGAAAACTTTTGATATTTAAATTCTAGATTTCTAGGCGATCTAAAATCTAGAACTCACTCGTCTTTCTTCCATATCTTTTCTGTTTCCATACTTCTTTTTCGAAATCACTTGCAGGCCAACCATTCTCTTTTTTCAGCTTCTCCATCACATCCAATCCATTCATATCGGCTACTGTCAATGGACCCATCAGAAATCCAAAGTTGGTGACGATTTTGTCTACTTGATGAGGTAGGTATCCATATTCATACATCAATTTTTGACTTTGATTCAGATAAACTCCAAGAAGGCGATTGAACACAAATGCAGGGCAATTTCCAACAAGAATAGGAAGTTTTTTGATAGCTCTACAAGCTTCAAAAGCAGTGGCGACGGCTTCTGAAGACGTGTGTGATCCATAGATGACTTCGACCATTTTGATGAGATTGGCTGGGTTGAAAAAGTGAATTCCGACCACTTTGGTTGGATTCTGGAGAACTGACGACATCTGAAATTTTGGAACTTCGGAAAATGAACTTTTTAATCGAGTACCTCATCTAGATCCAGGCTGGATGTGTTTGTTCCAAAAATGCATGACTTTTTGCAGATTCCATCCAACTTTGTGAAAAGTTCCTTCTTCAATTTCATCTCCTCGAAAACCGCTTCAACGATCTAAACACCGACAAAATACGCTACACCATAATTGGTAGAACCCACCAGATCACAATTCTGCAGCCTATGGAAATCCGTCGTGATCTGCAGATTCTTCCTCAATTTTTCGATTTTCGAATCATTCAATCTTTTGAAAGACTTTTCTCGTGCATATGTGATCTCCAACTCCTTTTTGCAATTTTCGACAGCCTGAAAAAAAAACAAAAAACTTTTAAAGACTGCCAAACTATAATTTACCTGATCATTGAGTTCTACTAAAATCGTTTCAAACTCAGCCATACAGAAAGCCATTGCAATTCCTCTTCCCATCGTTCCTCCTCCGATCACGGCTACGGATTTTAGAGGGATCGATTTTGAGTTAGTGTGATCTCCACGATTATTCGGAAGGGACCACTGAAAAAGGTTATATAGGTTTTCCAAAGGTTTCCGATTGTCCGTCAACAGTCCGTCGACGGCCCAGTGGCGCTCATTGGGCTGCTAAATAGCCATTTGCCAGTTTGCGTCTACCTGGTTTCTCAAATGTAAACTCTTTCTTTGAATTTAGTAATTTGCAGAGATATCCGGAATCACTTTTTTAGAAACGGAATCCGATATTCGGAAAAGAAATAACTTTCTCGGAACACAGAAAATTAAAAGTTTCACGGAACTCGAAATTTTCAGGTCTTTAATAGGCAAGATCTAAAATTCGGACATCTCCAGTGTGCAGAATAATTCTAATGAATACACATGACGCGAAATCGTTAATCGCGGAATTTCAGAAGCAATTTTCGCGGTAGAAAAATCATGCAGATTAACATATTTTCTGAAAATTCGGATTAAATTAACTTTCTCGAAATTCAGGAATCCGAACATCTCTGGTATTTCTTAATGATCCCCAAATTCAAAAAATGGGACTATCTTGGAACATTCCAATTTTCGACACTAACTTTTCGACAATAAATTTTCACAACAAAAGACTAATTTCATTATTTAACTAACCCGGCTTGCCAACTGATAAGCCTCCATCATATAACTCTTGATATCATCTGGTACTTTGTCCATATTGAGCTCAAAATATCTGGATTTGTGAGAATAAGTCAAAAACAAAATAATAAGATGAAAGAAAAAAACCGTATTTATCTGTCTGTGTCAGTTAACGATTAGTTGATAAGAAAAAGAAAATGATCAAAAGGGTACAGTGTAGCCATGGCTACATTCAGATAATTAAAACAACAATGAAAGTTAATGGTTCCATTTCTTGACATCAGAGAAAGAAACTTTAAACATATTTGTTGAGCTTGTGCATTTCAGAAATGCGGTACTTGTCGAAATCGTCTTGGATGGTTTTTATTATTCCCTGAAAGACAAGTAAATTATAAATTTGTATACAATTTGAGAACTCTGAAAAATTAAGAGTTTGTTTGTGTCAAACTACAGTAATCTAGTGGAAAGTTCAGGAGTTTTTTTTACCGGATATAAATCCTTTGCAGCGTTGATTCCAAATACGAAATCCATATGACTGTAATGAGGAAGCTCAATAGATCCAGCAATCGTTTTGTTCATTTTCGATAAAATCGAGTCACTGAAAACCAAGTTTTTTTTTTCAAAAAAAATCTTCAAACCAACCGTATATCTTGAGTATCAGCCAAGATATCATCCCGACTCCAATAGAGATATGTTGGTATGTTAATCTGGGTCAAATCATAAACCGGAGGAGTTGGTTGTCCATATTCTAGCTGATTTCCAACCGGTCCATAGTCAAATTTTGCCACTTTTTGAGATTCAACAAGTTGGATCCAATGCTGGAGATCTTTTACAGAAGTGGCTGCTGGAGTATGACAAAGGTAGACGCCAACTCTGGATTGATTGAATTGTTTTTCATTTCCATCGATAAATCCGATATCCAGAGTACAAATGTTTTGCATCAGGAATTTACTACACATATAACTGATCATTTTTTGTATAGGTCTAGGAATGGAGAGCGGAGTATACGGTAGGCGTCCAAGAAGGATTTCTGCGTAAGTCAGAAATTGTTTACCGAATAATCCGAAAAGTCCACCGATGTGTGATACGGTAGCAACTGGAGCGAGAGCATGGAAATGTCGGATCTAGAAAAAATTCATTTGGAAAACAGGTAGGAACAGTCAACTAACCTTTTTTGCGAATTCTGGATTTTCAGCAAGTCTTGAAAACATGATCATAGTCCCTTGAGAATGTCCCAAATAGTATAAAAACTCTTGTTTTGTCTCTTTCAACACGTAATCAACACTAGAAGTCAAATCGAATTCAGACATTTGTTGCCATGTGAAATTCCAAAACTTCTGGTTTTCTGGACCATATCCGATATGCTTTTGGGATGCTGGAGTACCTCGACTATTGGCAATCCACACATCAAACCCTGCATCGGCAAAAACGAATCCAGCTGATTGATTTGCCAAATTCGGAATCCATGAAAATCCATCTGCTAGCAGGCCATGTTGCAAAAATACAATTGGACGTTTTGACTTTGTATCACATTTCTCTGATTATTATATTGGATATTCTAAGGAAATGATCTAAATGATACCATTATTTTTGCACGGAAACCTGTGAAGCTCTAAAATATATTCATCTGTTGTTCGAACCAAATGAACCTCCGAGTCATAGCCAAACCGCTTGCCAATTTCAGGCTGTAAAACTTATTTCAAGAAGATTTTGATAGAACAACTCTTACCACAGTCATATAACATTCCTCATCTATTGCTAGAGTTTCAGTTGTAAACAAAAACAACAAAGTTAAAAATATATTGATCCTCATGGTCCAATCGTTGAGGAAATGGATAAAAACGATTGCTCAACAAAACAGAGGGGGATTTGGGTCACATATGTTGTAACAATTATCACCTTTGCCATGTGGACAGCACGCGGAACAGGGTCCATCGAACGGAGGGACATCCAGATGATGGTTGCAACTCTCAGAAAGCATTTTTAGGATTCCTCTTGGAAAAATGATTAAGATTCATCCCGAACACTACTCTTTGGAGTTAAACAATCAAAAAAGAGTATGGAAGAAATACAACGTTGATTCAATTATGCTTATTTTAGTTTTTAGATCCAGATATCAAGGATTCTCTTGTCATCGAATTTTTCACAAGAGATCTATGTCAATAATTATGTTCTCCACAATAAAATTTCATTGCTGATCCTGAAACAAACTGCTTACTATTGTCAGTATATTGTCACCAGGGATGTCAGGAAGTGAAATTTTTGAGCTGAAAAATGCCCGGAAGTAGGAAGTCGGAAGTCGGATATCGGAATTCCTGATATCTCTGGTTGCCACTCAAAAGCGTTGGTCATAGGATTAGGCTGAAACATGATATTTCCCTTCTGCTGGAACAACTTGAACCGATTTAGCACGAAACTTTTCATGATGCATTTTTACGTTGTTTTTCAGTTTAAATAAATTAAACAATTTTAGAAGCTCCTGTATTTTATCAACCTTTATCCCCTGTTTACAGTAGTCCTGAAATATAATTTGAAGGAACATGCGCACAGTAGTTCCTTCTTGCCATTCTCCTTCACAAAATTCTGTTCCAAAAATCAATTCCACTCGAATTTATCTTTTCAACTCAAGTTTGCTGGATGGAGGCCGAGAAACCTTTCATGACCGCGGTCGGTCGACCGTTCAATTTTCAGTGTGTGTGTGTGTGTTTTCTGCGCAAGTTTTCTCGGCGCCAACTTCTCCAAACAACAACGACCATTGCGCGAAACTTGTGAAATGTCTCGAAACGATGACAAAGTTTCAAATTTCACTCCTTTCGTTCTTATAAAAGTTTTCAGACTGGAACTAAATATATGTTTCTTTTTTCGTTTTTTAAATGGATGTTCTGTTTACTGCGTATTCCGTTCTTTGCAGTTCTTGTGGTCACTGGAACTCGAAAAATAGTGTGAGAGGCGAGAGTCGCAGACTAGGGAGCGGCGCTCTGGTATTTTCGTTGACACGATTTCGTCAACAATCTGCAGTTTTTGACTGAATTTTCTCGGTGTTTTCTCGCTCAGTCTCCTGTAAGAATGGTGGTACCATTAGTAAATATCTGATAAGAAATAGGTGGTGCGTTGAGATGATGATAAACTTTGATAGTCATTGCCCGTGTGTGTCTCTCTCACTCTTTTTCTCTCCCACTCATTGTCGTTTTTTTTGCAATCAAATCACTTTTTTCCTTCCAGAATGTTTCATGGCGTTCTCCAGAATGTTCTATGGCGTTCAAATTCTGAGGTTTTCTCGTTTCAATTGTAAAAGGCTTGTTTTTTGTAGGAGAATGACCGTCTCGGAGCAACTTCGTCATGATTTGGAAGATGCGGCTAACCGCATGCGAATTTCTTCGATTGAGATGACTTGTGCCAGCAAGAGCGGACATCCAACATCTTCGACTTCTGCTGGTAATAATTGGTTTTCTGTTCAAGTTTAAATTCAAGTTTAAAATTATATTTTTCAGCCGAAATTATGTCAACTCTCTTCTTCTCTGAAATGAAGTATGACATTGCTGAGCCAAAGTCTGCATCTGCCGATCGTTTCATTCTCTCCAAAGGACATGCTTGCCCAATTCTGTACGCTGCATGGGAAGAAGCCGGTCTTCTTTCACACGAGCAAGTCCTTTCTCTCCGTAAAATCGACTCTGACATCGAAGGCCACCCAACTCCCCGTCTGAACTTCATCGATGTTGCTACTGGGTCTCTCGGACAAGGACTTGGAGTAGCTACCGGAATGGCTTACGTCGGAAAGTACATCGACAAGGCCAGCTACAGAGTTTTCTGTCTTTTGGGAGATGGAGAGTCTGCTGAAGGATCTGTCTGGGAAGCTGCTTCCTTTGCCTCAATCTACAAGCTTGACAATCTCGTGGCTATTGTTGATGTCAACAGACTCGGACAAAGTCAAGCCACTGCTCTTGGACACGATGTCGAGACCTACAAGGCTAGATTTGCTGCTTTCGGATTCAACGCTATCATCGTCGATGGACATAATGTTGATGAGCTTATTGCTGCCTACGAGAACGCTCGTAACACCAAGGATAAGCCAACCGCTATCATTGCCAAAACATTCAAGGGAAAGGGTATCGAAGGCATTGAGAACGAGGACAATTGGCACGGAAAGCCAGTTCCAGCTGAAACGGTTTGTGAACTTTCAACTCTCATCATTTGTATGCATCTCATTTCAGATCAACGCCATCAAAGCACGTTTCCACGGAAGCCAAAAAGGAAAGCTCGTCGCTCAGAAGCCAACCAACGATGCTCCAGCTATCGATCTCCATGTCGGATCCACAAAGATGCCAGCTCCAGAATATAAAAAGGGAGACAAGGTTGCCACAAGAGCTGCTTACGGTACCGCTCTCGCTAAGCTCGGAGATGTGAACCCACGTGTTATTGGACTTGATGGTGATACCAAGAACTCTACATTCTCTGAGAAGCTTCTTAAAAAGCACCCAGACCAATTTATTGAATGCTTCATCGCCGAACAGAACCTTGTCGGAGTCGCAGTCGGAGCTCAGTGCCGTGACCGTACCATTCCATTCACTAGCACATTCGCTGCTTTCTTCACTCGTGCCACCGATCAAATCCGTATGGCAGCTGTGTCCTTCGCTAATCTGAAGTGTGTCGGTTCCCACGTTGGAGTTTCCATCGGAGAAGACGGACCAAGTCAGATGGCTCTCGAAGATCTCGCTATTTTCCGCACAATCCCTGGAGCTACTGTGTTCTACCCAACTGACGCTGTTTCTGCTGAGAGAGCAACTGAGATTGCTGCCAATACCAAGGGAATTGTATTCATCCGTACTGGACGTCCAGCACTCCCAGTCCTTTATGATAACGAGGAGCCATTCCAAATTGGACAGGCTAAGGTTGTCAAGCAATCTGCTGAAGACAAGGTTGTCCTCGTCGGATCCGGAGTCACTTTGTACGAGTCTCTGAAGGCTGCTGAAGAGCTTGAGAAAGAAGGTGAGTGTTTTCTCAAGAAACAGTTGCTGGAACCATCCCGTAACATAATATTGTGAAAATGAGATATTCATATTTCAGGAATCCACGCCACCGTTATTGATCCATTCACTATCAAGCCATTGGACGGAAAGACTATTGCTGAGCACGCTCTCAGAGTTGGAGGTCGTGTTGTCACCACTGAGGATCACTACGCTGCTGGAGGAATCGGAGAGGCTGTATCAGCCGCTCTTGCTGATTACCCAACCATCCGTGTTCGTTCGTTGTACGTCAAGGAAGTTCCACGTTCCGGACCACCAGATGCTCTTGTCGACTTGTACGGAATTTCCGCTCGCCACATCGTCGCCGCCGTCAAGAACTTCCAATAATGTATTTTCGCATCCTCCTCCCTTTTTTTAGTACATAGTTTTTTTGTTTGATTTTTTACTCAGATGTGGTTGTGAAATTACTATGAAAAATAAATACTAATTAATTAGAAGGTATAATACTGCAGTTTGTGTAAGCTTCTCGCATTCGTCTAGACGCCGAGAAGGCCGTTTCGCGGGCATTGGCGGATTGTTTTGCGGCTGAAGGCGATGACGGCGATTGAAACCTGTTCGTCCCCTCCGAATTGATACAATTCTCATCTACATCTTGTCGTGTGTCTTCTGAGAATAAGCGATTCAGAAGATGAACACACATACACCGCTTCTTCATGCTTTTTCCTCTTTCCGCTCCTCACTTTTTTCGATTTTCCTTTCAGTTTCTTTGTTTCCCTTTTTCTTTTGAATGTCATATTCTGAAGTTTGAGAGCAACAGACCACGAAGATCAGAATTTGAGTTCATTTCTTCATTTTACTTTATTTCATTCTCCCTGGAGTAAAAATAGTTCTATTATTCTGGAACGAAAAAATCGGAGCTGTGAGAAACGCCGGAGGCTGCCGTCGAAGGTCTCATAACGACACCTACCGTAACCTAAAAGTATTTTTATATTTCACAGATTTTCGTTAAGTTCTCTGTCATTTTTCCGCAAAAAAGTTCAAAAAAAAAATAGAATACTTTTATGTTACGGTTGTCTTTGTGGGACCTATCACACAGCTCAAATTTTCTGCACCAAAATGATAATACAAACTTTGTATTAGAATTTTCAGATATTTTAAGAAAATGCGAGTTATTTTGTTGTTTGGCTTTTGCATACCATGGATTTTTGGACAAGAAATAAATCGAGATTATTCTCCTCTTTTGGATGTGAGTTTTCAATATTTTAAAGCTGAATTACAGTAATCTGCTGGTTAAAAATTGTCTTTCCTTATCGACATCATCTTTTCTTTTTTTTTAAAGAAAAATACATCAGCTGCCAACCCGGGTATCTATCTTCGAATCATGCCAAACGGGTTAGCTTACTTGAGAGAAGTGGGAATGAAAGTGATCAATGAGCAGATTCTGAAATTACAATTGCCCAACATCAGAGAACCAATCGAAAATGGAGAAGTAAGGTGGAACTAGGGATTTCCAGTTAAACTCTAAAATTCTTTAGGTTTCGATTTACAATCTAATGATGAGCAAGTATTGGGCACCTCAAGAGTACTCATTGGATATGTCTGAACCAAGTACATTTGCCTGGAGCATGAGTAAAATGCACTTGAGGTATGAATCTTTCCAGTTTTGACTCTTTTCTTATAATTCTAAAATTACAGAGCGGCTGGAGACTTCCAAGCAACTCTAAACAGCCCTCTTCTTCTTCCAACTGTACCCATCACCGGTCACTTTGAGGCTCTTTTGGGTCATATTAGTTTATATATTACTGTTAATATGGAGAGGTACTGTTATTTTTTAATAGCCATTCCAATTTATGAAAAACGTTTAGAAACCCCCACGGAGCACCTCAAGTGAGGTCAACGGGATGTAGAAGTTCTATCGGATATGTTGATTTGAATGTAAGGAACACTGGGGTTATCACTGATTTCTTCATTAATGCGTTCAAAGGTTTGAAGGAGTGAATTTAAGTTATTTTCAAAAACTTTTAAAAATTATATTCCAGCATTTTTGATTGGAAATTTCAAACCGCAAGTGGAACAGAAAATGTGCAAAATGATCGAATCAATTATTGATCGAGATATGAATATTCTGCTATCAAACATGCCATTGAAGGTAGGTTCTGTGAACTGATAGTGAGCAATCTCTTTTTTCCAAAAAAAACTTCCAGATTCGAATCAATGAAAATAATCTGGATATCATTGGAGAGACGTTTGGTGTTGCTCCCAAAAAGGTGAGGTAGGTTTTGAAATCAAGTTATCATACCGTAAACACTCTAAAAATAATAGAGTGCCACCTAAATCGTCAACTTTGATCTCATATATCTCGGTAACTGTAAAAGACATAAAATATCAGATGATAAAATATTTTTTTTAATTACAATAAAAAATTTTAGGGATCACAATTTTGAAATTGAAAAACTCTAAATCAAATACTATTTAAAAATGCGAATTTTCTGAATTCAGAATAGTTTTTGACCAGGAGATAACTAAAACAGTCCGCGAGCAATTTACAGTTAGACAAGTCCAAATTTGCACCAATTTTTGTAAATATCAGTGACACTCGTACAGAAAATCAATCTTCTTGACTTTTTTATTTGAAAAAAGGAGAAAGGGGATTTTTCAAATCTTTTTTTGAATGGAAAGTAGCTCAGCTGGAACCTCCAGCCACAAGTGAATAGGGGTTGCCGAAAAGCGTACGAACGGCGGCTGAAGATCTAAAAGTTGCTTACGTCTTTAAGCAAATGGGAAACATATTTTGACAGTATTAGTAATTAGACCATAATTTCAAAAACTATGTTTTCCAGATAAAATTTTGAGAAAAATCTCTTGTTTTGGATTTTATGATGTTTTTATTTTTTAAGGAACTTTTCTCAAGAAAAATAGTTCTTCAACTATAGACTGATTACTTATAATTGTCTTTCATATCTTTTGTCACACTTTTTCCCCATTTGATTAAAGACCCAAGTTATAGCCAACTCTTAAATTTCCAGCCGCCGTTCGTACGCTATTCGGCAACCCCACTTCACCTGCTGCGGTAGACCATCAAGTTACACTCCTCGGGGCATATTTGAACGGAATTTTGAAAACATTATTTTTTGTCCCCTCAGTGCTCCTGAAAAATGAGCATTGTGTCCTAGAAGTAGTGGAAGATTGTACTTTAAAAAGTTTTTCCAGAGCTTTTTGTACGAATTCTAATAATTTTGTGATCTAATAACCGAACAATCACATCTTTTTTCAGCATCATCGAGCTGGAAAGCTATCAAGCTTCAATGCAAAGAATATCACTTTAACTCATTTCGTTCAACGTCTTCGTGATAAGGAATTAGTTTTGGATTATCAAATGTTGACTGCTCCCTTCGTTCAAAATGGTGCTATAAACATGCTGTCAAAAGGAGAAATCTCTTGGAGAGGACATGGAGGAACACCTTTCTTCCCACCGAACATAAGAATTCCAGCTCCTCATGGTTTGATTAAATGATATGGACTGATTAGAATTTTCAATTTTTCCAGGTGTCCACATGATTGAATTTTATGCAAGTGACTATTTGGCTAACTCCATGCTGTATCATTCGTATAAACAAAAGTTTTTGGATGTAACAGTTGGGCCAGAGAGTTCTCCTCAACTTCAAGGATTATTGGTTACCACTTGTGGTCCAGCTGGATTCTGTCTTGGAGAATTCTTAGGAACACTTGGAGAACAGTTTCCAGATCGGCAAGTTGAAATTGAGTTTTTCGCAAAGAAGGTTTGAAAAAAAGTATTTTAGAGTTTTCAAAAGTTGGAACATTTTCCAGGCACCATTGATTGTCTTCATTGATAACCGATCCAGATTCCGTCTTCATGGTGGTCTGAACATGTATGTGAGGCCATCAAAACCAACACAAGTCAAGCAGCAGATCTTGAAAGCTGATACAACAATGACAGCCAATGTCAATTTATGGATCAACGGATCTGTGATTGTTGGAAATTCAACAATCGAAAATTTGGATTTCAAGGTAAACTGTGTAAATATATTTATTGTTCTAGAATATAAAACTTCAATTGATAGAATTACTGTAGAATAGAATAGTGATTTTTGGTTTTGAAAATTAACGTTCCAAGTTTCCAGCTACTCGAAACAAAAATCAACGACGTCGATCAGGATTCTTTCTCTGATCTGGGACTGTTTGGTGCAGAGTTCCTAGAGAAGCTTCTCACTGAAATTCTTCAAATGGGAATTGCTCTGCCAACAATGCAAGGGGTGATACTGAAAAGTCCAAAGTGAGTCTGAAAAGTTATGCTTGATATTTAGACATTCTTATTTTTAGACTGACATTCCATGACCGTTATCTGAAGGTGTCAACATATTTCAAGCTAGACGAGGAATACGCCGGAAGTTTAGTTAGAGGAGCAGTTGGAAAGACATTACGTGGACCATTGCGATAGATCGTTTTCAGAC
This sequence comes from Caenorhabditis nigoni, assembly GCA_027920645.1. Lineage (NCBI taxonomy): Eukaryota > Metazoa > Nematoda > Chromadorea > Rhabditida > Rhabditidae > Caenorhabditis > Caenorhabditis nigoni. The sequence goes on along the minus strand of CP115867.1, from coordinate 10,845,028 downwards.
AATCGTTTCCAGATAAATTTATATATTTATACTCAATTACCGGTTTTATGTACATTTGAAGAAAGATCACCAAAATAAATATCTAAATATGTATTTTTATTCTCATAAATCTCTTCGGGAAATATGTATATTTTCAAAAACGATGTAGAGCTGAAAGTTTGCGATCACTCATTATTCTTGTAAATACAGAAACATCGGAGCGAAAATTCGGAAGAAAAATGTGTGAGCTTCGCTTTCTCGAAACTACCGTAACCTTAAAAGTTATGTACTTTTTTCTCGACTACTTTATTAAAAACCGCCAACAAAAGTGGAGAATAACTTTTTTCTGAATCTACAAAACCGCCGGAAAACGAAACAGTGTCCACTACATCGCAAAGATGGTCGGAAAATAAAGAAACTTGCGCTTTCCATGTAATCCTACGAGTTGCTTTACAAATACAGATTTCGAGTTACTTTTGTCATATTTTGCTGTATTTCCCTGTATAAATCATTACGGAGATCAGATTTTCGTGTGATATTTATTGTTTCAACTGTTTGAAAAATCTCTCGCGAGATTTCGTTATCTTTTTCAAATTAATTTTTTTGGCGATTTCAAATCCTGTGATACGGTACTGTCTGTACAATAAAATCTGGACAAGGCGCGTGGGCTAAAGTGACACGCCCCTTTATGAAACGCGTAAAAAATTTTATTTTCTCACACGTTTCATAAAGGGGCGTGTCACTTTAGCCCACGCGCCTTGTCCAGATTTTATTGTACAGACAGTAATCGCCGAGAAACCACAGCAAGCTTTACTAGTATGCGCCTTTAATACAGTAACCGCGCGGCATTTTTTGATTTTTAGGTCGAAATGTGATCTGCTTCGCGAAGCTTCGAACATTTTTCTTTTAATTTTAGTTTTGTTTGTTTAATTGTCTTATTTTTCGCCGGAGTGTCCGGTATATTCGTTCGAGCTAAGGTCGAGACAAATATCGATTTCTTCCAAACCGCAGTGACTTTCTTTTCGCTTTGAATATAATCGAAACGAGATATTTCAGTTGAATTTTTAAAACTTTTCTCGTTCTATTCGATTTTTTAAGACTCGGGTCCTATCTAAGAGTGCAAAGCAAGCGCGCTCTGCTGGGCAAGAGAAGCCCGCCGTCGGGGTTAGTGACTGTCGCCGTTTTTATCACGAGTGCATTAAAAACATAATTTTATAGTTTTCTCAAGCTTCCGGATGAAAAACCTCTTTCTTTGCTCTTAAAGATAATACCGTCGTTTCATTTCTTTTTGGTGTGTTCAAAACTAAACATATTCAGTTCTTTTTTCCAGGTGAAATGTCCTTCGGGTGGGTGACATTAGTCGCCACTCCGAAATCACACCCATTCGAAGAGAGACGGGTAAAAGTGAGTCTATTGCTCTCTAATCATTCAAAAAAATTAAGCTGTTTTAGGTTAACTCCTCTACTGATCCGGTCAAAATTGGGAGAGCTGTCGCGCGAATACAGGCAGCGTCTGATAATGCTGTTTTCGATTGCAAAGTGAGCATTTTCGTTTCTATCGATTTTGAACACAACTTCTAACTTTTCAGGTTCTCTCACGGAATCACGCAATCATGTGGTTTCGGGACGGCGAATTTTGGCTGAAAGATACAAAAAGTAGCAATGGAACGTTTGTAAATAATGAGAAACTACAGCAAATCGGAAATGGACGCGATACTGATGTGCGCCGGGTATTTAGCGGCGACATCATCCAACTCGGAGTGGAAATTGTGGAAAACGCTAACAAAGGTGAGAAATTACCTCTCAGAATGCCATAGATAAACTAAAAATCGATGCCTGCCTGCCTACAGGGACTGTATATTTTTTTCAACCTAGAATATTTCAGTGGTGTATGGATGTATCTATGCTGTTATAAATTGTTTCAACGCCGATGGAAAATTGATAGAAAGCATCGGACCAGCATGCGAGGAAGGACAAAGAACAACCAGCGCGCTCGTCAGCAACCGAAAACTTTTTCAAATGCAGCAATATGTATCGGAAGCCCAACACAGGTATATCAAACAATCGAGATGGTCAGTTTGAAAATTGTGTTGTTTTAAGAGAGAAACAGCGTGAGGATAAAATCGGTGAATTGATGAGCATTATCGCGGCCAACGAAAAGGCAGCGGAGACCGCTTGGAAGGCTTTGGTGAATGAAGATCGTCTCTTGGCAAGGTAAGAAGTTGTTGTCAGAGATACGAAGAAAACTCTTATTGTTTTAGAATCGAATCTCTGGAAGCTCAACTTTCGATTCTTTCGAACAATAACAATCCTGATAAACAGAAAGAAGAGCTTTTGAAAATGATCGATGAGAAAACCAAGTTTGAAGCGATGACGAAGGAGATGGTCCGTAGGCTGATTGAAGAGAACGGCGAGACAACATCTCGATTCAAAGATATGGAACGATCACTTGAGACCACAGAGCAGACCTATCAACAACTGCGCTCTAGAAACGATGATCTTGAAATGGCATTATCTGAGACTACGGAAATGTACGACTCCAAGGTTTCTGAACTCGAACTCACTTCCGCAGAACTTCTTGAGAAACAAAAACAGTTATCATCGTCCGAGGAGAAGGTACAGGACTTAGAAAAGAAAAACAACGAATTGAGCAACAGCTCTGGTGAGTTTAAATTATTTAATTCACAATAAAAGTATTTATTGTTTCAGTTATCAACCAGACGGCTTCAGGATTGTCGCATCTTCTTGCTAAAGCTATTGAAAAAGGAAGTTTCATTGACGCTGAACAACTACATGAACTTATAAGTGCACTCAAATTGGCTTCCTATCTGCCTCCACACGTTCGAGAAACTCCATCCTCTTCGGATACTTCATCTGCTTCGGAATCAGAGCTTCGCACTCAGCTCATCAATGGTTGCTCCACCATTGCTTCTCCTGAAGAATCTTCTGCCGATGATGGGGCAATGAAGAAACACCAAGATAAAACAACGATTGAAACATATCTCAAATCGATTCTCGAGCTACAGTCGAAAAATCGAGAGCTAGAATTGACGATTGCATCTTTAACCGAGAAGGAAAATCAAGAAAAGTCCGAGAGTTACAGCTCCGAAACGGACTACATCAAAGAGCCATTGGAAATGTCGCCATCTGGAAATGTTTCCTTCTGCCCTGAAGCCGCAAATATCTCGGGATCTTCAACATCAGGGTCTTCACAAGCGCCACTTATGCAGAAACAGACTACAGTAATCAAGCGACCTGATGGACTCGAGAATCTAGTAAGTATTACAGATAATTCATAGAGACCTAGATAGCTTTTTTTCATTATCTAAATAATACACACACGTTTTGCAGTTGCTACTGGTCTCACTGGTTCCGCTTCTTGCGTTGATCCTTTCTGCTATTGCTCCGGTTCAGAGACGGTTTTCGAGTTCGAAAGTTGAAAAAGAGGAATGATCCGACTACGCCGTTCCGTTAAGAAAGTCTCATAATCGATCTCATCGTCTTGCGGCCTGTGCATCCGTCTTTTTCAAAACGATTCATATTTTCTTTAAAATTCTCTTCTTAACTTATTGTAAACCCCTTTTTATTCAAACATTTATCACTGATTCAATTGACCCTATTAATCGATTGCTTTCAAATTATGGGCTAGAAAAACGTTCCACTCTCTCACAATTCTTCTTCTGCGTTTAATGCTGGTTGTCATGATTATCCAATTGGTTTCCTCTAGCTTTTTCTGTTTCAAACGAACTTTCGCTTACTTACTGAAGGAATAGGGTTTTACAGATTTCCCCATCTGCCGCTTCTGAATATGGCTTCATTTGCTTTCCCTAAATAGCTTTTATTCAATTTTTTGTGCTTTTACTGCATTCATTTGTGCATATGTCTCTAACGTTTTGTGAATGCGAGCAATTCCGGAACGGAAATTCCGATGCTCAACCCACCTAAAATTGATCATGAACAATTTTCCTGTGTCATAGTAATTTGTTTCTCTTTTTGTGAACTACAGTTATGGCTGCTTTTGGATATTTGAATTGATTTCACTGACATAAAGCAAGATTTCTTCTTCAGATCAAAGAAGCACAGAACGAATTCGGAGCACATTGTGAGTAGGTTTTTCACCGTTCTCAGCTGAATGTTGCAGCAGTTACCATTGCTTCCTACTTGCGCAATTTTATCTGTAGGAATTATCTACCATTCAGCCATCATCTCTTGTCATTAATAAATCTATTCTTTAGAGATAGAATAGTAGATATGATCTGAACGGAAGCGTTCGCTAATTCTTTGAGCTGCCGCCAAAATATCGAAGGTCACCTGATCTCTGTCGATACTTGTTTCAAGGACAATTTCGGTCCCGATTTTCTTGATAACCTTACGATTTCAGATGTCGTCATCAGTCGGTGGCGCTGCTCTGTTAAAGAGAAGGTCAGCGAAACCATTGACAGGAAATCTGCGGCTCCGACGGCTCACGAAAGCGTATCTGGAACCTCTCGATGATAACAAAGAGCTGTCACCAACAGTGGTGAAAATAGATCAAATATATGACTTGAGTATGTTAATTAGACTGTTCCTATGCAGCTAAGCAACACAAAATCAGACGATTTCAGCCCAAGAGCTTATTGTGCAATGTCAAAGTGTTACCAGTGGATTGTTTCCGAGGTATTCGAAAGATCGGGATGTTGGATATGTGAAAGACAGCATCTACTGCGCGATGGCGTGCTGGGCTTGTTCGGTAGCTTATAAGTAAGACTTTCCGATGAAGGAAATGCTAGTACAGATCAGTTTTCAGACGACTGGATGATGACCGTGGACGCCAAACAGAATTGAGGCAAACGGCGGTGAAAACGATGAGAGGAATTTTGTTTTGTTGGATGCAGCAAAGTAGTCATGTGAGCTCACATTTTGAAAAGTTTCATTTATGTTTTATTATCATTTTCAGTTGGATTCGTTCAAGTCTCAAAACTCTTCTGAATTTGCGCTCCATGCTCGATTCGATCTCTCTTCCGGAATGTGTCTCGTTACACCAAACGATTCACATTATGGCCATCTTCAGATGGATCTTGTAGCTCTATACTTACTCACTCTTGTACAAATGATTTCGGCTGGGGTTAAAGTGATTTACACTCATCATGAAGTAAACTTCATCCAGAATTTGGTTTTCTACATCGAGCGTACCTACCGTACCCCGGATTTTGGAATGTGGGAGCGAGGAACAAGATACAATAACGGAAAGCCAGAACTTCATGCCAGCAGCTTGGGTTTGTGTCCGTTTGGATTATATTAGATAGTTACAATTGAATTTAGGAACTGTGAAAGCTGCTCTTGAAGCCATCAATGGATTCAACTTGTATGGAAGCACTGGAACATCAGCGTCCGTGATTTACGTTGATATCGATGGTCACAACCGGAATCGAACAACGTTCGAAACAATTCTACCTCGTGAAAGCAACTCGAAAAATACGGATGCTGCATTACTGCTCACCGTCGGATGGCCAGCGTTTGCCACACACGATGAGACCTTGTTCGAGAAAACAATGAAAAAGTGTGTCAGAAGGCTTGAAGGAAGGTTCGGATTGAGAAGGTAAGTGCATGACCATCCTTAGCTGGCTTCAATCTGTGAAACACCGAGAGGATTGATCCGTAGTCGAAGATCCATATAATTTCCTTTGAATAGCTGAAACGTGTCCTGGCCCCAATGAGTTTTAGGTCAAAGGTGTGTTTCCTCGAACCAGGGATGTTCGAAACGGATTTCCAAATTCGGACAGAGATATCTCTAAATATTATTTTTCGGAACTTATGCTTTTCGGATTATAGTATGTCAGAGGAATGTTTCGAAGTTTCGAAAATTCCGAAAAAAAAAACCAATCCCTGCCAGGATCAAAACTTATTTTGAATAGAGACTCTTCCTTCCCCTTTTTCTTATGCAAACGTGTGCGCACACAGTAATAAATGTGGACAATCAAAGTTTCCCTAATGATTGCGGTGCAATAAAAAAGTTTAGGGTGTCTTTTGCAGATCGCCATCTCTTTTTTTTTTTCATTCGCCCGTATTCCTGTAGGTACTCTGCACAATTTCCCATAAATCAAACGCCCTTCCCTTCCACAATGCGATAAAATCGAATGAATAAGATGGAGGCATCGCGGTAGTGGTGGTGGTGACCCTCGGTACCATCTCTTCTCTGACGCCCCGCTTCTCTTGTCTTCTCTATCCATACACATTTCGCATTTTGCTGCACAATTTGCACACACAGACACAGAGCGATTTGCATGTGAATAGGGAAAGAGACACATATAGTATCTATTCTTTTATTGTTATCAATCGATTGATGTGTTGGAGACACGACCACATATAGATGGAGTGAGGGAAAGGGAGAGAGTGAGCTAGAGAAATGACCGTTATAATGCAAATCGGGGCCAGAAAATTGATGATAGAAAACTGATAACAAATGTGTACATTGATAGTGTGAGATGAGGAGAAAAGAGAATTTGAAATACATGATAGCTAGAAAATGCTGGAAGCTGGAATTTCAGGTTTCATCGAGATGGATACAGGACCGAGTTGGAGGACAACAGCAAAAGCTTCTATGATGAACACGAGACTGCGCAGTTCCAGAGTGTCGAATCACAGTTTCCTATATTTTTAGCTTGTATCTCTCTCACTGGTACGCGGAATCTCAGTCAGACGTGAAAGTAAAATCTAACATATTTAAGCATACATTCGCGCCAACCAAGAATACGGTGACATCTACTTCAAAAAGCTTCAAAAATGTCTTGTAGCCGATGACTCGGTTCCTGGTGGATATATCGTTCCCGAATGCTACTGTGTTGATGAATTCCTCATGGATAAAGAGCGTTCTCAGCCGAACTCTACCGAACTTTATGCGCTGAGCCATCAAGAGTTTGGTCATCATTTGTGGAGCAATGCCATCTATATAATTCTGATGCTGAAAAGAGAAGGCCTAATTCATTCTGGAGATATAGATCCGATCAATAGACACCTTCCTGCCAGTCAGCGTCCCAAGATGTTCAATCGACATTCTGCATTCCAGGTTTTATATTCCAGATAGTAGGCCAGACTTCAAAAATGATTAGTTTCAGGGAAGTATGGAAGGAGATCCAGTGGTCCAGGTGGCTCTCATTTCCGAGTCGTCGCGTCTGCAGATGATGTTGTCGACATATGGAATCACAACGCAAACTCCTCATGAAGTCGAACCAATTCAGATATGGCCGAGTTGGAGAATGGTCAAGGTGAGGATGGGTTGGGAGTTTGATTGGCACCTCGATTAGAAACTCGGTGAACATCCATCAATGTCTAACGTTTAAATGTCATTGAGAACGGATTCCTTTTGAAGAATGTCTGAAGGTCATCTCTACATTTCTTACCTGATGCCTGTATATCACCGAAGCGATCCCATCAATCAGGCAATCAGGTTATTCCATAGTTTTCTCTGAGAAGTAAATTTCTCCACATATATCCCTTCTTCCGTGTCCAGTGTAATTAGAAATTGTGCAAAATGCTCTTTCCTCTCGCAATCGCAATGTGCAATGTGTCAGTTGTCACCTATTCCGTCTTCTGTCTCTTCCAATCGGATACTCACTATGCTCTACCTCTCTCTACCCAACAAACACAAATTTCGCTGTCTATCACTACTACTAACACACAAAAAGATATGATAAGGTAGACCAAGCCAAGCCAAGAAGAAGAAGACAGAGAGTCGAAACAACCCACACGATGCATAGTTTTGTACGTTTCATGTACATAATGCGTCCCCACACTACTAACCAATCGCTGCTGACGAACCGACCCCCGATAGATACAGATAGATAGACACACATACTTCGTTTTGGGCCAAGACCCAGTGTAGCTGAAGCGGCGACCGAGAAAGGGGAGCGCGGTACGCGTACTTATTTGGCGATGAGAAGAAGACGGTAGTGATGATGATGGTAGTAGTACGGAGCGCAAGCCCCCGCTCACTCCGCTCACAAATTGTAAACACATATATAGTGCGTGTGTATGTTTGAACTAGCCGGTCGAGGCGCCGACCGGCCGAGTCTCTACACGAAACTGTTCGGAACTGAGTCATTTATCTTTGCCACGCTTCGAATCATACTTGAAACGAGAGCACGGATGGGGTTGGGAATACAGTGGTCAGATCGATTTTCAGAAGTTACTCTCTCCAGCGAGATACGTCAGAAGAAGAAGAACTGGCTCAGAATCTGGAAACTTGTTCCAGAATTGTTTCAGAATATATGTTTAATTGGCTGCTCCAAACATGTCAGGGTTCCCGTTAAGAACATTACGGTAATAACAGCTGGCATTCGAATTCTGCTTCTCCGGATATACCGAACTGCATACCTACAGTAATCTTGTACTAGTGGTTGTTAGTTTCTAAAATCCACAATTCTATAAATTATCGCCTGATTTCCTTGTCAAGTTCTTCTGTGATCCATCATCACCTTATCATTGTCATTCTCTCCTGGCCTGGAACCATCAGATACACGTGGACAATCGATATCGATGAAAAGATGGGTGGAGCCCCAACGAACAAGCACCGCCTCCCCTCTTTCAATCTATCGTTAGAGAGTAGGAGACGACAGAGAAAAAAAGAGGCGAACCGAGAGCGACCGCGATGCGGTATAAATAGGCCGGGTCAGAGAACAGTGCCCACATTCCATCACCACTTCTCTCTCGCTCCGCTTACCTTCCTCCTCCCCAATCTTTCCCCACTCGGCCGTCCAATCGTCCTCCACCCCTTCCCCCAGCACCATCGCTACCTTCAGTACTTCTATTCATCTCTGTTCGCGTTGTATTCTTTCCGGATACGCCGCTTTCTTGTCTAAAGAGACAGGCGAACGTCCTAGTATGACCTACTTCACATACCGAGTGGTCATCACAGCCTCTTCAAACCTTCTGGTACTTACCTTCCGATGCGAACCCGTTTGATGCTCGCCATATCCATTGCCCTACTATTCGCATCTCATCACTCCAGTATATATAAGGATGAGATCGTTCAGTACGGCAATGGAAAGAGCTAAACGACGGTTGTTTGGCCTGATATTCGAAAGGTAGGAAAGGGATTTGGCTAGGCAAACTATTAGTGCTTATCTTTTGAGCGTTCACCGCTCACTCTTTGCAGAACAAACACATGTGAGCACACTCATTGCACACAGGCCCATTGCAATGTGCACTAAACGATTGATGATGAGGAGTCTGGTTCGTCCGTCGCAACGGAGAGTAGAGGCGATGACGCAAGTGTCGGTCCTTCCTTCCTTCGTGCCGTATATCAAACGGATAGTTGTAGTGGAAGAAGAAGAAGAAGATAAGAATCGATTGAAGGACAACTGTCTTCTTCTTCGTTTCTTCTTCTCCATCACTTTAGTTTTCTACAAATTTACCTCCTCCTCCTTCTTCTTCTTTCGGGGGGTTGATTGCTATCGTACCAAACATTCGAGGACATTCGAGATTGATGAGAATACGAAAAGGTCGTTTTCACATTGGGCAAGGACACCGAAGGGATATCATTGTTTCAATGAATATGATAATGAAGGAATTAAGACAAAACGGGAATGGAAAATTTTCAATTCAGAATCTGGAAAAAACATTTTTCAGGTTCAAGGAATACCAGATGTGGCAATCAATTAACATGGAGTTAGAAAAAGTCCTTTGTATGGAAAAATTCTTCTGGTTCATAGAGACTGTATATTCTTTTAAAATCATTATACGGGTACAAAAAATAGAGCTGTGGAAGACAAACGCCGATGGCGGTGGCCGAAGGTCCCACAGCGGCAACTACAGTAACCTAGTTCTTCTCGTGTATTTATATTCTATATATTTAGGTTCTACGAGTTTTTAGCTTCTCCTTAGACATATGATGCTGGTCATCAGAATTCGAATCCTATGGCATCCCGAAAAGCAATCGCAACGACGCAATTCTTCCGCTTACTGTAGCGTTTCTTCTTTTTCCTCTTCCTTTCCGATTTTCGAATGAAAAATTAACAAGCGTCAAGAATCGTAACGAACGTTAAGAAGAAGAAAACGACGACGACGAGACGATTCGTCGTTTTTCTTTCTCTCTCTCTCTCTCTCGAGAAAAATTTCGAAAGGGATGCCGAAAATGACCTAGTTTACCCCCTAATGTCACTTTCTTTTTGGATGTAGCGTCGAGACATTTTTCGGAAAAGGGATGAGATTGGGTATTCGGGAAAACGGAAATTACAGTACTAATGACATCATGTTCACTTTGTTCAAAACCTTCTGGAACCCCAAAAACATACAAGAAGGATTTACAAATTCCATATTTTCAGGTGTTCGAATGTCTTGGACGAGACAAAAAAATGAATTTGTCCGGACGGCCACAACGGCCATTTGGCCCATTGTCCACTTCGAAAGTGTTTCGTGTATTCGGTGACACCGTACTCTGTTATCCACTTCTTTTTGAAGTCAAGGATTTTTATGTCAGCTCGGATCCAGCAGTGCTCATCGATGATATTAAAGTAAGTTTCCACTCTATACGGATTTTGGCAGAAAGAAGGATACAGGTCTAGAATGCATATTCCATACCGGTAGAAAGAAGAATAGTAGGATTAGCCGGGGGATACCTATCTGAAGGACGTCCCGCTGACAACATGCAAACACTAGTACTAGCAGTTCGTAAAGTACTAGTACAATGGATTTATGACACTCATACGCTTAATTATGTACGGCGCATAATACGATAGCTGTATACCACCACAAAACGATTATGATTTGAAAATTGAAACTTCTATTCACAGAGAGACATTGAATTCGTTGCACGAAGATGGAAGTTGGCAGGACGCCCAACGATGTGCGTGGTCTTAAGAGAGGAGAACGTCGCTGGAGAGTATTTCGACCACATCCTGGATCTTCTTGTTCAATTGAAGAATGGACACATCAATGGAATCCGCGTCAGATTGGGAAGAGTTCATGTTCGTGTTTCTGGTATTGGAATTCTCCCAATTTGATTTTTTCAGCAACTTCTGAACTCCTGCTGTATTGAGCACATCGATTTCGCCAATTCTGATGACTTAGAATTCGATATCGATATTATGGAAGAGACTCATGACAATTCTGCGATCTTCTCGAGACTCAGTTTGAAAGAGGGAATCGACGATGAAATGACACATGAAGTATTCGATTTTCTGAGTTCTGAGTTACAACAATCTATTATTTTCCAGAAAGATGTCACTCCAAGAACTGATCATGAATTGTATCAAATAATTGAGAAAGATGATATGGAACGACCACGTCTTCTGGCGTTCGCTATCTGGATTCTCTGGTCGAGAACTCATTCGGACTTGCTGGTGCACAATTGTAATTGATGGATCATATTCATCCCCTCAAATTTTATTTTGACTATTTCAGACACTCTGAAAGAGCGCCTGGAAAAAGTTTACCGCCGTGCTTGCCAATTGCGCCTTTGGTGGTTGGTTCGATACTGTGCTGGACGTCTTCATAAAGCAATGAACTCCCTGGCTCCAGCTATCACTAATATGCTTGTTAGAGGAAAACAAATCACACTTGGCGTCCGCAATCGGCCGGGAGCTCGTGAGGAAATCATTGTTCGACCAATTGCTCCAAGTGATTTGAATCGACTACTTTTCGAATGCTGCCCAGCTGATGAGCCACAAGCAGCCGTATTCCATCAAGAGCTGATCATTGCATGTTCGGACCTGGTAGAAAATTCTTGAACTTTTTTTTCCATGTATTCAAAAAAACATTTCAGATGTCCCACAATCCCCAAGTATTCGAAGGCGTACTAACCATTCGGCTCTCCTGGTTGTCAGATGCGATCAGTATGCTCTTGAACTACGTTAGAGCTACAGGGGCTCTCAAGATTCCAGGAATTGTAACAGGAACACCTCCAACTCCAGGAACTACGGGAATACCTACAGGTGAGGGGAAAATCGAATTTCATAGTATGCCTAGGCGGACCATCAATTCTGATATCATACGATCTCACTTAGATTTCATCGTCAGACCATATTTTCCAGAATTGGACTTTATTCGGAAACTGATCCGAACGAAATATCGCCGCGACAAAATAGTCGAGGGTAATTTATAATGTAGCTTTCTCTTGAATGAAACAACCAAGTCATCTCAGTGTGTTGATGTGAATTTGATGCCTTTTAAAATGAAATGATGATCTAATGTGTCGTCATACGTTTTATACATAACATCCTGTGTTGCATGTGTGATAGAATTTTTTACAACGAACTTTGATTTTTAAAGTTTTTTTTGTTTCAGAATTCAAAAAGAGTTGCATCTACGATCTATCTCCAACAGTTGTTAAGGATGTGGTGACCGCTCTGATGACAAGAACTAATTGGCATTTGCTGTAAGTCCCCAAAGACGACTTATTTTCGATTTTATGTGGGAAGAAGAATGGCGGGGGACAGTGATACAAATTTTCGTTGGGTTCTGATTATTATATTATGATGATTCATTTGTGTTTTTTTTTTCGTTTCACACAAAATGATACCAAGTGTGTGGGCAAAATGAATCATTTGAAGTTTCGAAAAGCCAAATAAGAATAATTATGAAGTCCTCACTTTGAACTTTTCAGTTCCTCTCTTCAAACTCGTCGTCTTAATGGAGCGCTGAACCGAATGCCAGTGAACTTCTATGATCGTGTGTGGACAATTTTAGAACGATCGAAACATGGAATCATCATTGCCGATCAATTCCTGCCACAGCAGCCCACATTGAGTGATATGACGAGATTCGAACTGACCTTCTCCTACAAAATTGAAGCAATGCTCAGTCGTATTTCCCACCCTGAATATAGACAGTTGCTCGTAGAGGTTGGTTTTTTTGAAAAGGTTCTTTTCCCACTGACCAGATACTTTGACATACGAATCGTCTCATCTGACCCATTTCTCGTGATCTGATTCGAATTTCCGGTGGAAACAACATTATTTTAAACAAATATCTTTCGAAGTTAGTCTTGAAGTTTGATCTATCTTCTTTTTCAAACTTTAGATCTTATCGGATCAAATGGTAATACAAAGCAAGGTTGAAAAGCTTGAAGAGTGTGGATTCCATTATTAGAAAGATTGGTAGTTCTGTAGATCCCTAAACGTGTTTGTCTTGCAATGCGATTTCCGCATCCCACCACATATTAACGATTAGACGACGATTTGACTACGTAACTGAGCTCCTTGGGGGGATAGCGAGCTCATCGGAAGGGGATAATAAGCAGAAAAAAACACTCTGAAAACACAAGTGAAAAATAGTTTCTAATCCTCCACTTCTCGCAATCTTTTTCTGATGACTCTTCAACCCTTCATGCCTAATATGTTTATTAGAAAAATGAGATCCCCCAGACGAAAAAATCAGTGACGACACGGAATGAATCAGATTTGAGAACATTCCATGTTCGTAATCATGAAATTGTCAAAACAATCTTAAATGTCTGAAAATTAGAAATAATTGATTCTTGGTTTCAGTTGCTGTCGATCATCGCCACGATTCTTGAGAGGAATCCGGAAATCGCCTTCACACATTCTCGCATTGATTGTGACAGTGTAGGAATCGAAATTTCATCTGCATCTTTAAAAAACCCCTTATCTTTTTAGCTGATCAAAAAAGGATTCGCAATGTTCGCTGCAGAGGAAGGCATCAAGGATCTGAACGATTTGACTCCATTCTATCAGCTTGAAGGACAAGCTCTCTCCACATCGACCGCCACTTTCTTGACCAAGGTAAATGTTGCTCATCATGAGGAATTGAAAGGACAGGGATTAGTGAAAGTTTTCCTTCCGGTGTTAGTAATAATTATTAAAAAGATGATGTCAACGGTTCTTTGAAAAAAAAAGGATTATCAAGTGGGAGAAATGATGGCGGAAGAAGACGAAAAAACACAGGGATTCTCGAATGACAAAGGGCCAATTGAAATGCCAAACTATGATGACAGATATGAACTAGACATTCTTGTCTAGAATTGAATGGAAATATTCCATGATACTTCGAGGTGGAAATATTGGTGCTTATACCGTACGACAAGGGTACAATTTTAATTTTGAGTCAATTTTTCTCGGTCTCTGTGAATGATATGAAAAAGTAGTCAACTGACAAGTTGTTTATTCTAATATCAAAAGTGTTTTGTCAGCTGACACCTTGTTGGTATATTGTATAGGAATTGAGATAATCGAGATCAAACTTTACAGTGTGGGAGCCCTACTATTACAGGTTGGACGGTAATAAACCTTTTCTAGCTTAACGAATAGTCCACTAATTTACTACAACATGTGCAATATCATTTTGCTGGAAAAGACCCGTAAACCAAATGTCAGCTATTGCTTTTTGCTTCTCTTCCCGGAATTCTCTTGTGAAAAGCCGACGATTTTGAGTACTACATTTTTTCTTTCTATTGAATTCATTTTCCTTCTACTTGAACATCGAAAAAAATAACAGCGGCGAGCAATAAAATCTCGTCATTTCATCGTCTGTTTTGCCGATGATATTTGAGATTAGGAACGGTTTTTAAGACGAGATTTTTGGACCCCGCGTGGAAGATTTTAGAACAATTACCAAGTGATGCTAGTTCCCAATACATATATGGCCAGAATTGGTGTAATTTAGGTTTGCCGAGCAAACTCCTATCATACGTAAAATCATGAGAGGAATTTAATGGTATCTCTTGCCGAGCAAGTAAACTAACACGGAAAAAATTTTTTTTCGGAGCTTGCTCGGCAAGCTTGAATTACACCAATTCTGGCCATCTATGTCCCAATATGTATATCCCTGTCAATTCTTGGAATAAAATTATGAGATCAATGAGTCAAAAATGCGCGTCAGAACTATCATAGAGATGGAGATAAAAAGAAGAAAAAGGAGAAGAAAAAGGGAAAAAGACTTCCAAATTTAGATATTCTCGAATGAGATTTGATCCCCGTTTCTCCTTGATAAGTGCACATTAATAGCCAATAAAAAGGATTAGGAGCATCTTAATAAATTCTGGAAAGATTCTTTACATTGAACAAAAACTCAATAGGGTGCATAAAAATGGACTAGATCATCAAATCCTTGTGAATTGTTCTTTTATTTTAGGCTGTCGTCGAATTCATCCTAGCCGGCCGCCATTTCTCCCAAGTCATCAACATCTTCGGCGAAGGAACACCAGAAGAAAAAACTCTTCCAAATCAATCGCATCGTGGAAAAATGCCAAAGATTTTGTACACTGGACGAGCGAGTAGCGAGAAAAAGAAACGTCATCTAGGAGGCAACCATACTCCTCACCAATCGCAATTACACCTCCCAACGCCAACTACTCTTGGTCCTGGAGCTATCACACCAGGAGCCGTGACTCCAGGTCCATTGACATCCCATTCAGGAGGACAAGGACAGGACGAGAGTTGTCGACTTCAATAATCAAAGGTTATTTTTTGAATCTTATTCTTCGTCGCCTACGACACACAGCAGAACAAGCAAACGGATAATTGGGCATCTTCCTAGGGATTATCCAGAAAAGATCAGCTTACGGATTATGACGTCCCCAAAGTCGCCACCCCGTGTCTGTTTTATGTGATGCCGCATAGTCAAAATTTTCCCCCAGACAAAACAAAAAATTCAAACAATCTCAATTTTAAATTTCAGACATGACTGACTCATCATCTTCTTCTTCATGACCCATCATCATAATCCAGCCATCGTCAACCTTATCAGATAATAAACAGAAAACCATGTAGAGATTTATGTAGAAAAGTTCAAAAGAGTTTTATTTGCTTGCCATATTTTGTGCCTTTTCTAATGCTGCCATATGATTCTGATTCAAAATAAATGTTACTGTATGTTTCCTCCCTCTCCTTGATTTCATTCATTTTCTCAGGTTCACTAACCTTCCTCTTATTATAACTGATTTTGTGAAACTCGATAACTTTTTTTTCCAAATTTATTGTTTCACACATGGCGATGTCCATAATACCTGGAAGCACCGTCTACAACTAGATCCAAATATAAAACATCAGAGGGATTCATCAAAATAGATGTACAGTCAAAATAGGGAACGATAGGATAGTTAGTTGTAGAGACAGAAAAAGACAAAAATAAGTATTTTTGAGAGACATTTCCCCATTGGGGAATACAGTTGGTATGTCAGTGACACTGTCATCTGACAGGGAAGAAAAAAGAACATGAGCGAAAATGCTCAAACGGAGAGAGACGGAGCCGAGAGACCGTTCAAGAAAGCTGGGAACAATACTGGTGGAGCGATGGTAGTTGGTTCGAAGACTTGTGGAGCTGGCTGGAGGAGGAATGTGATGAGAGCTGGAGTGACGGCAGTTGGGTTTTGAAGCAGTTGATTGATCAATCTGTAAGAAGGAACAGTTAGTTACCATGACACCTCGGATGTTCAACTTACGATTGTTTGAAGAGACTGGTGACGTCGACACCGGCAGCGCCGAGTGCTTCCATAGTGAGATCCATCTCTCCGTAAGGAGAGAGCAGTGGTGGAGATCCGGAAGGAGTGCTGTTATTCGTGGTGCTAGGTGGAGTGGAGATCACACTATCTCGGTCATCAGTTGTAGTTGTTAGAATTGAACTACGGCGAGTGGTAGTGGTGTAGGTTTGATGTCCTGAAATATGGATTGTTGTAATATGGGAACGGTAGTTTTGATTCCTTACCATTCTTGTCACTGGTGTAGGTTACCAAGGTTCCATCCGGTTCGACCAAGGTCTCCTCCTCATTTCTGGCTACTATGCGCAAGCGCATGTTACCATTCTTGGATCGGAGAGCCTTGACCACAGCCGTCGACTGATCCGGTTGACGATGCCGGAACCTTCGGATGAGAGCATTGGCTCGCATGCTCATCACAGATGAACATGTTCCGCAGTTGCAATCCTTGTACGGACAGACTCCAGCATGTCCCTTCAGGATGGCGTACAGACCGTGTCCTTCACACTTTCGACAAGTGAGACGTTTCACTGAAAGTGATGTGGGTGGTTTAAATTAATTCCAAAATGCAGGTGTAACTCACTGGCTTTCTTTTGAGATGAAGACGCAACGTCAACCAAAACGATCTCAGTGGAAGCTTCGACTGGAACGATAACCTGCATTTTTAATGCGCTGGGAGAAGATGAAGAGGAGGAGGAGAAAAGTTAAGAGATTCGAGAACGAGCACACCGGCTGTTTTATGAAATGAGCTCCGAGAGCTTGAGTTATATCTCTCTGAAAAATGAAGGGGGCGGAGTCGGAGGTCTGAAAATGCGAAGGCTATATGGGAGGAGCTAAAATCGAGAAGAGAATGAGAAAAACATAGATTTTCGGTCATCCATATCCTCTCTTCACACTCTCTCTCTCCCTCTTTCAGCGGAGATACATTTTAGGAGGATAACAGGATTAAATGTTAAGTGATAGGATGATGAGGTGGCAAATAGTGGAAAAGATAGTGAAGAAGGTTTTGGTTAAAGGCTAATCGAATAATGAGTCAGGAAGCTGAAAAGGTTGCAAATGGCAGAAGAAGAAGGTGAATATGGATTGGATTATAACAGATTTGAAAGACCAATCAAGGAAAAAAGTGTGAAGAACTTATCAATGAGGGCTTCTTAGACTCCCGGTTCAATGTGACGTATAGGGTTCAATAGTTGAGGATATATCCAAAAAAGATTCCGTTATCAATGTGTCGGCTGATAGCTCTGATAGCAGTTAGATTGAAACGAATTATGATGCATCATAACTGAAACTTCTTAGTGCTGGAATGTCATGTACGCTTATATTTTTGCTCCTATACGAAGATCGTATAGTAGTTTTCTAGATGAGCACGATCCGTGTACTTCCTTGTTATTCGAAGCTCCTAATTGTTTTCACAATTATCACATATCCACGAGCGTAGACAAAGACTAACATTTGGCACATATGGGAATATAAAAACGATTATTGTTTTTCCCATATCTCTACAAAATATGTCTGTCTTCTTGGAAAAACAGTAACTTTAGCCGTACTTTTTAGCCCACCAGAAGCTTCGTCGTCGTTTGAGTTGGAAGTCAGTGGATACCGAGAAACTGAATGCGTAGAGCCCTTACATTCACTTGAGACACCTTTTGCTCCATCACACTTCCGCCGGCTCTTGGTTTCGTCACAGATAATCGTGTCGTTTTTTCCTCGCTGCTTTGGCTTGGAGGATACGATTTCGAGACTTAAATATTTCCCTCCCTTCGAAAGCTCATCCTCGGGAATCCTGAGCTTCCTAAAAGTTACGTAAAAGCCGATAATACCCGACGAGATTCCTGGAACTGTGATGAGCCGATCACATGAGAGGTGTTTTTGAAATTTTCAGAGTCAATAAGGAATCAACATATGAGTCTGATGTGTAATGATGGTAGAAGTCTTGGAAACTAGTCTTGGATGAGTTACAAAGAACTTCAAAGTAAACAGTGGCCTCTATGACACAACTGATTTCTTAAATCAAGACATTCATGTGGTACTTGTTCCCGGGGCTACTGTAAGCTATTGTCGCTACTCCCTTCCTGGCGTTCCAATTGATCTTAATTCGCCACATGTTTTCTTTCCCGCAAATACAGGGCGTTTACCAGGAAACAAGGCCATCAAGGTAGTATCTTTCCTCTCATTCTGTTCTCACTCCCGTTTCTTCGGAAGTATGACATGACCACCGAAGAGATATCACACTACCTTGAATCGTAGTCGTATATGTTCTTCTCGCACGCATGAAAGTGTTTTGTAGACTGCCGAACTATACACTACATTCCATTTGTTTTCTTTGAATCCGAGAGCTCAGTGTCTTCTTTTTCTTACAAACAAAAAATGAGTAGGAGCTTGGGATACTTATCTCAATATATCTTGTTGGGGTGAATGGTTGAAAAATTAGATGGTCATTCAGTGAAAGAAGTAGACAGGAATGAAAGAAATCAGAAAATGATGGAAACATTTTTTCTAAATGAAAAAAGCAAAAGTTGCTGAAACGAAATATCAGGGAGCCGGCGAGATGATTCATCGTTTTCATATGAAACGAAAAAATATCGCTGTTCTTCTTCTTTTAGTTCACCTCCATTTTCCCCATTTTTTACGGAATCATCTCCATTGTTCAATTGACACACCCCTCTGGACACGCGCTCACCGGACCTATTGATACGAATACATTTCACTGTTTGACCAGTTGAAATATGATTTTGAAATTGAATGGGGGATTTTCAGAATTTAACTGCAGCATACAGTCACTATACTGGCCCAAAAATAATCGAGAGTCCCACAAAAAAAACTACTGTAATCTAAAAATATGTTTACTCTGTTTTCTCGATTTTCAGTCAACTCTTTCATAATAAAAAAAATCTCGACGAAAAGCAGTTAAAATCGAGTAAATAAACCCTGAAAAATAAGAAATTTTTCGGTTACTGTAGTGGTTGTTGTGGGACCTTCGGCCTCGGCCACCGGCGTTTCTCGCCCACAGCTCTGATATTTTTGTGCCAGAATAATATATTGAACAGTCTCAGAAAGCATAAACAATTAATTTTCAATTATAATATTCCCTCATGTCTGGTTTCGTAGAGTTTACTCATTCTTGGTAGATGGTTTTTATGCGAATAACTCTCATAAGATCTTATGGTTGAATCTGAAATCAGTTATAACTATTTCTAAAACTTACAAGGGAACCACAACACCTCGTCAATTCAGATCTTGATGAAAATTTCAAGATAGGTCAAAGATAGCCTATCTAGACATCCCTGAAAATTTTAGAACACGCTCACCAGTTTCAGCCGAGATATTTCAGTCCAAAGTTTTAGTACTGAATTTAGTTAATTTGCATGCTTTACCACTAATTCCATCACGGAAATCCCTACGAGAGAAGTTTAGAGAGCGCCTAACATCTAACCGCCTTTCCAAACTGTGGATAATGTCGGCGGCGTGGTGTTGGGGATGTGGTGTGCGCCACTGATCACATGGTTGTGGGTTCGCACCCCCTCGTGGTTTTTCTTTTTTTTTCTTTTTTTCCTGACTTTACGACGTTATAGGGTCTTTCTGGAATATTTTTCAAGTTTTCATCGATCCTTGAGAGTAGAAACAAAATTTAAAAAAAATTTTGAAAAAATTTCGAAAATTTTTTGAAGTCCTCAATCACTGGAATGTAGTATTTTTGAAGCGCTGTTTTGGGGCCTATACGGTCCATGACTGAAAAATTCAAATTACACAACCAAGAAACAAATTGTCTATCAGTTGTTTCATAATATTTTCAAACGATTGTCACTACTTTTTGAAAGAAAAATTTCCAAAACAAAAAACTCGATGAAAATCTCCCACACAAGTGGTGGACAAAATTCTCAAATTTTTTCAAAAATTTTTTTTTGAGAAAAAGTCTGAAATATGAAATTTTATCGAATTCTAAGTATAACACAACAAATTTTACGTTCTAGAACCTCCTAGAAGCTGAGAAAATCGACATTGAAAATAGTTGTTTTTGCACTAAAAATGTGATTTTTGGCACTGAAACTGAAATATCTCGGCTGAAACTGGCAAGCGTGTTCTAAAATTTTCCGGGGTATCTAGATAGACTATCCCCGACATATCCTGAAATTTTCATCAAAATCTGAATTGACGAGGTGTTGTGGTTCCCTTGTTAGTATCAATTGGAATTCGTATATCCAACGATTGACTTTTTTAACGTTTTCGCCTCCATCTTGCTACTCTCATTGTGTGTAGTTTTTTGTTCAGGTCCAAGTGGACTTTACCCTTTTCCAATTCATCACACCATTCATCTCCAAACGCAGAACAGAGTCTACTCTTTTTTGATCACACATCGCTATTTTTTTCGCTTTATTTTCTTATCATCACCACCCGCTCAATCAGTGTAACATCACAAATAAAACATTTTGGAAATCAGCTCGAAATCGGGTAGTCTTATCACAACTCAATTTTCCCTTTCTCTCTCTTTTTCTCTCTTTTGTTCTTCAACTTTGAATTACTATGAAACAATCTAATCATTTCAGGGTAAACAATGGTCCTACTCTTGATTATTCTAATAGTCATAATAGGTCTTCTTCTGTGGAAGTGGTTGGATATTCGAAGCACCGATGAGCTGACCAATGCACTGAAGCTTGTCAGCAGTGGAAACGGCCAACATGTGTTGTCGAATGCATTCCAGGTGCTTTTACACTTTCTGTCCGCAATTTTTAATTCTGATAAAAGTGTCCCACATCGGGAGACCATTTCAAAGAAATCTAGAAAAGTGTGTTTTTCAGTACATGCAACTTTTTTGACTCTCCGGAAGTCTCGCAGTAATTTCCGATGCGACAGGTGTAAATGTTTGAATTTTTAGTTCGCGTAGGATATAAAATTATGATTTCACATTACATATTTCCATATTCAACATTTCGCTTTCTTTTCTGGAAATCAGAAATAGAACAAACACAATGCTGAAAGGTGAAATAAGAGTCAGATTCAAATTAGATGAAACGTCAGATTAGGAAAAGAGGGAAAAGGTTGAATTTGCAGTTGGTGGCTAAAGAGAAAAATGAGAAAGGGGGACTTGGTTCTAACAGTATGCAAATGTGTACAGAAAGTGGATACCGAAAAACCTGTAATAGAAGGGCAATTTTTAACTTTTAGCCAATTTTTCTCGGTTCCTGATAAAGATATAAAGAATTTGTCCACTGATAAATTGTTTATCATAATATCTTATACATCTTATCAGTTGACACATTTTTGATATCTCTTATAGGAGCTGAGATAATTGAGCTCAAACTTGACTGTATGGGGGCCCTACTGTTACAGGTTTTACGGTACCTCGGTTCACAAAAACAGAAAAAAAAGTTGCTAAACCTGAAATCGATTTATTTCAGGTAGACGAAAAATCAAAGCGACACGGAGGAGAGCTTGTCGCTTCGGTACTCAAGGCTCATGATGTAGAAGAGATTTTCGTTCTCTGTGGAGGACACATCTCTCCAATTCTCGTTGCCGCTGAAAAGCTCGGAATCAAAATTGTGGATACAAGACATGAGGTTATCAAAGATATCAGAAGGTGTTCATGGATTTCAATAATTTTAGGTCACCGCTGTTTTCGCTGCGGACGCTGTTGCTCGTCTCCGTCAATCCATTGGAGTTGCTGCCGTCACTGCTGGTCCAGGACTTACCAACACTATCACTGCTGTGAAGAATGCTCAAATGGCCGAGAGTCCGTTGCTACTTATCGGAGGAGCTGCGCCAACTCTCCTGAAAGGAAGAGGAGCTCTCCAGGTTTGGTATTCCAGAAACTGGCAAGTGATTCAACATATAATTTTCCAGGATATCGACCAAATGGTTCTATTCCGTCCACTCTGCAAATACGTGGCACGAGTTGAACGTCTTCGAGACATCGTCCCAACACTTCGCCAAGCTATCAAAGCCGCTAAATCTGGATGCCCAGGACCAGTTTTCGTCGAGTTCCCGGTTGATGTGCTCTATCCTTATGAACTTGTTGTAAAGGAGATTGGATTCAATCCAAATGCCAAAGGATTTATCCAAAAGGCTCTTAACTTTTATCTTCGTTGCCACGTTTCTCGCCAGTTCAGCAGTGCCTGGATTCAACAAGACATAACTCCACTTCCAACCAGCATCCCAATGCCAAAAAGTGAACAAATTGAAGAGATTGTACAACTTGTTAAATCAGCAAAACGACCTGTTCTTCTCATCGGAAGCCAGGCTACTCTTCCACCAGTCAAACCTACTGATTTGGTAAGAGCAGTTGAAGCTCTTGGATGCCCTGTGTTCCTTGGTGGAATGGCACGTGGACTTCTCGGAAAAGATCATCCACTTCAAATGCGCCAAGTTAGAAGAGACGCTCTTAAGGACGCTGATTTGACTATTCTAGCTGGAACAGTTTGTGATTTCCGTTTGAGTTATGGAAGAACTCTTTCAAAGAAAAGCAAAATCGTTGCCCTCAACAGAAACTACAGTCAATTGACGAAGAACGAGAAGGCGTTTTGGAATTCAAACGTTTCGATTCAAGCAGATGTTGCCACATCTCTTGTTCAAGTAGCAAATGCACTCGGATCAAACCACAGTAAACCAACGGAATGGGTGAAGACACTCAGAGAGAAGGATAACGAGAAGGAAGCTGCAAATGCCAAGAAGATGGAGCAAAAACTGACCAATGGATTCCTGAACCCACTTAACTTCCTGAAGACGTTAGACCAATCCCTTCCTGATGATGCTATTCTTGTGGCCGACGGTGGAGACTTTGTTGGATCAGCCGCTTATATTGTTCGTCCACGTGGACCACTTCAATGGTTGGATCCAGGAGCATTCGGAACACTTGGAGTTGGAGGTGGATTTGCTCTCGGAGCAAAGACTGTTTATCCAAAACGTCCAGTTTACATCATTTGGGGAGACGGATCATGCGGATATTCTCTGATGGAATATGACACATTTGCCAGACACAAGTGAGTTGAAAAAAGGGAAAATAAGAAGATGAAAGCAAAGTCGATGATTATAGGCTCCCCGTCATCGGAATTGTAGGAAATGATGCTTGCTGGACACAGATTGCTCGTGAACAAGTACCAATGTTCCAAAGTTCGGTGGCTGTTGATTTGGCGGTAATAGGATAGGTTTGAAATATTTGCATCAATTGATTTCTTTTTCCAGAGAACTCGGTACGACAACGTTGCCAAATCACTCGGATCCTGGGGAGAGACTATCGATGAGCAAAATGTCGATGAGACTCGTAAAGTTTTGGATGATGCCCTTGCCGTGTGCCGATCTGGAGAACAATCCGCTCTCGTTAATGTGCTTATTGGAAAAACCGATTTCAGAGAGGGATCTATCTCTGTCTAATTATATATACCATTTCTTATGATTCTCTTGTTCTTCTTCTCTCATTCCTTTTTCATTTGTTTTTGTTGTCCATATATGTACGGTGTGTGCCAGATGTTTATTCCATAAATTTTGTCTGAAAAATCATGCGTTTCGGATGTTCCGTAGCTTTTCAGTGACCATTGGCGATTAGTCAGTGAATCAGGATTGTGTTTTTACAGGATAATCTTCTTGGATCATTAGACGTCACAATCTTTTATACAAGGAATCTTTCTGATACTTCCAGGGGGAATTTATTAAAAAGAAAATAAATATACAATGAGAAAACTACACCATTAAATTATTCAAACATTTAGAGAAGTAATAGCCAGATATTCTTTACGATGGTCCAGATGGAATTGAAGAGCAGCAACAAAGTTGCGGAGGACATTTCGAACATCGTCATCTTTCACTGAAAATTTCGTATAATTCTTGTACGGAGGTGAACTGAAAATTTATATAAAAGCGCATCGTCGGGCCTGATTCGAAAACAATGAAGGTTTTCTGAGAAAATGGCTGCGCCGTCGATACCCTATCTCAAATTTATTTCATTTTCTATTCCTATCAGATTATTTTCTTATTCAGTTTTTAAACAACCAGAATAGGCCAAAGTAAACAAATTTCGGGATACGGTATCGAAGGCGCATGCATTTTCTCGGAAAAATTCACTGACTTCGCTTCAGGGGGGTACGACGAATTCGAACGTTTCCAAAATCGAACATTTCTCATTGTTTTCAACGCAAATTTTGAATTTGCTCGAGAATTTCAACTGAAATGCAAGCGCGCTCGGCGGCTAACAGCGTTCCAATTTGGGACAGTTCGAAAGTGCACAGTTCGAATTGGAACAGTTCGATTCTGGCCTTGTTCGATTTCGACACTTGTTCGAAAAAGACACTGTTCGAATTTGAAACAGTTCGATTTTAGGTCTGTTCGATTTTGGAAACGTTCGAATTCGTCGTACCCCCCGCTTCAGGGCCTTCGATGCGCCTTTAAATATAACTTCGGCTGCATGCTGACAAGGATAATAGACGGGGGTTTCCAAGAGTTGAATTACCTCCGACACTTTTTATTTCTTCTAAAGGAAGCTGTTTCAAAAACTCCTGATAAACATATTCCATTTGAAGTGACAAATTGGCAGAATCTTTGTTTCCAATGATATCGATAATCTGGTTTTCATAGTCTTCCTCGGTAGCGAGAATGGACGATTTCGTCGGTTTTGCTTTATGTCTTGGCATTGGGCAGAGAGCAAGAAGTGGACAAATTCCGCCACCAACTTTTTTGGTCAACATGAAAATGAGCTGGAAAATTCTTGAATAATAAGAATACGATCATCCTAAGCTAACCTCGAAAATAGCAGCACAAAGCGCATTCGGAAGAATTGGAATCTTTATTGTAGATGATAGACCAATAGAGCATACCGTTATTCCCACATGTTTTAAAAGGCCTCCACCGAGTACAAGACCTGTTACTAAACCGAGAACTCCCTGCAAAATACTGCAAACTGGACACAGAATATGTAGAGGATTGAGGTCGAGTTGTAGTGGATCAAGTCGTAGAGTTTCATTCATAGGATATCCATCTTGATAGTCAGAATCAGAATACAGTACTCTTGATACCACGTCGACTGGGCTGGTTGCCAGGAAGAGGAGAAGCACTAGAATTGGTCTATGATTTAGAAACATTTTAGAATTTAATCAAGGATTTCTGATCGGTGTCTCTAATTTTTATACTCAACAAAGTGATAAGAATGTTTTGAGGTTAAAGTGTTTTTGTTATTAATTCAAAAGTTATTATCAGTCAAAAGAATACAAACTCAACACTGTCTGAATGAAAAATAATGATCGAGGAACAAAACGGTTTACAATCGACTTCCTGGTTTATGAAACAAAGTTCTGAAACGGAGAGGTGCCTGAAATTTATTTTACAAACGTCGTAAAAATGAAAACACAAACTCGCGAATTGGATTACAGAAGTCTTCTATTCAATTAAATCGAAAATAACGTCTTTGTTATTATGCTGGTATATGCTAAATGGGAGTTGAGGAAGAGAAAAAATTATTTATTGAGGAGATTTGTTCAGAACTCAGTTTGAAATCAGCCTTGTTAGATTTATTTTAGGTTTTTAAAACCTGTATTCACACATTAATTTTTATTTTTAACCCCATTTTCAAAGATTTAGTTTTGATTTCAAAACCAGTTTTTTTTTAAATTTCCAGTATTCTGTAAGAATTATATTCCCGGTATAGAAGTTTGGTCCAATCCAGGCATCTGAGAAAATTATTCTATGTTCCGTTTCGCTCACGTATTGATCAGACCAGAGATACACGGACAGCCAAAAATGGCCGGACAACGGACTACGGACAAAGTTTTCCAATTAAAAAACGATAATTTTTGGAAAAAGCGACACAGATGCAAGATGGAGAAAAGTAATCAAAAAGGAAACAGAGCTCATCCACTTTTTGAAGTGCCTTCGCAGATGAAAATCTTCAATTTCGATTTTTCTGGTAACGTACATGGTTTCAGTGGACGGCTGACAGAACGTTTTCCCTCGGACTTCGGACAACAGACAACAGACAGTCAAAAATAACCGGACCAGGGACAAAGGACTGTGCATCTCTGAGCCAGACTAGATTTCGAAAATTCCCAGAAACAAAATACGAGACCTGATAAAAAATCTAGAAGGACTACTGAAAACTAGTACAGCGAAGATGTCAGAATCAGAAGAAATTCCAGGAAAAACGAACATGTCGAAGATGAACCCCCAGTGTGTTAAGGGGAAATACAATTTTGATTGATGGAAGATGGAAAACGGAAAACGGAAGACTGAACAAATGTTTCCTGGCGGAAGACAAAGGACGGAACACGAAAATTCACGGAAAACGTAACAACGGAGCGCAAGACTGAAAATCGTGTAAAATGGGCATTTTGAATCAGACAGTACGGTAGAATCGAGGCGGGTCCGCTGAAACCGAATTCTAGAAAAATCGAGTCTATCTTTATTTATGATTTTTCTAGACTTCGGACAACGGATAAACGACGGAAAGAACAATTTTTCAACGGAAAAACGGAAGAAGGAAAAAAACCCATGGAAGACGGAAGACGGAATTCCGCTCAAAATTGATAAATGCGCGCATAAAAATAATAACAAAGTGGGATCCCAAAACAAATCAATCAAGTTCACAAGTCCTTTCAACTCCAACAGCACTGATCCCGAATGTTCCACATCTTGTACATTGATTTGTTGTCCCGTGTGACATCCCAAAGCTGAAATTCGGAAGATTCTTTGAATAGAATTTTTCATTTTGTTACCTTGTCAAATGAAAATACAGACGGTTTCCAAAACTTGAATTGCAACTGAGAACTTTTTACGAGCATACTGAAATAGTCAAATTTTCCATGTTAAAGAATTTGTGAACTTTATAAAATTTAGACTAAACTGGGATTTTTTCGACTGGAAAGACTTAAAAATAATTTTCTATCAAAAATTACAGTAATTCTCAGTTTTGGTGGTCAGAGCCAAAAAACAATAGGGATTCGAAAGTTGACAATTTGGTCAAAAGAGTATTTTTTCGTTGACATTATTTTCAGTCAAACTGAAATTATCGGCTCCTAGATTTTTTTTCTCGGGAAAGATACTTTCTTTTCCTAAACGTTTTTTGGAAAACGAAAAGAGGTCGAACCCAAAAGTTTGTTGCTTTTAAAACACTAAAAACTATCCTCACCTTTCACTCAATTGTGCTTTTCCGATCCTTCGAAGTCGTAGATCCTGGAAGTTGTCATCGAAATTCTGGTTTCTCGAATCTTCTGAACTCTAGTATCCAGGAAGATTCTGTAAATTGACATTTTTTTCTGTTTTTTTTTTTCAACTTTATTTCTCACCTATCCTTCCATAATCCTATCATCTGAGATACTGCCAATCCTAGTGATCGTCCTCAATTCCTTTTTTGGAATACTGAAAAAAGGCGAATTTCGAACTCAAACACCTTTTAGTTTCGAAAATATCCTCACCTTTCCCACGATTCTGCTATTCCGATCCTTCGAATTTGCCATTCCTGGAAGTTGACGTTGATGTCCGATGTCCTGTGAAACGGGGCGCCACAATCCTGAAAAATCCTGGAACTTGAACGTTGCAACTGAGTACTGATTCTTTCCGAATTCTCTTGGATCCTCACCTTGCCCTCATTTCGGAAAGGTCTTCACGGAGGTTACAAGAACACTGGCGATAAAAAAATTGACGTAAAAATCCTGTCCATAAAAATGTTGACCCAAAATGAGCTTCTGATAGTGGAGGGGTTCTTTAAGACAAACTTACAGTTAGTTTAAATTTGAAATTCAAGCCTGTTTTTCAACCTGTCAATTCTCAACAGTCATGCTCCTATTACGGTAATTTTAACTTCCAAAGTATCCACAGCACTTTATGTTATCTGATAACAGCAGTGCCCGAGTTTGATATTTTATTTCAGCAACAAAAATCTGGAACCTGGAACATACTACCTGGAACGTACTTTCAGCTTCCCCGGTTTGTTTTCCGGTTGATCAAAATTAGAATTTTTCAGACTTTTTTCTTTTTAAATGGGGGTTTCAACTTTTTTTCGCACTCAAACAAGATCAATCGGAATGAAATTTCTTGCATATTTTGACTGAACATTTTTGCTGATAGTGAGTCTCACCATAAAGAGTGAGAAATAGTTTTCAGAAATTTTTTTTCCAGGTATCTCCAAAACTGTGATGTTGATTGTTTTTGTGTTTGTAAATGAGCAGTTTGTTACAAAATGTCTTAATCGTGTTAAAAAGAACAAGAACCATCCAACTGCGATGTATTTCCAGAACTTTAACCTTCACACATTTGGACATTCTCCGTCTCTTTTTTCATCTGGTGGACACCTGAACTACGTAAAATGTGAATCACTTTTGTTTAGTTATTCTAATCCCGTTTGATCC
Organism: Caenorhabditis nigoni; assembly: GCA_027920645.1. NCBI lineage: Eukaryota > Metazoa > Nematoda > Chromadorea > Rhabditida > Rhabditidae > Caenorhabditis > Caenorhabditis nigoni. Next base: position 10,816,319 of record CP115867.1, on the reverse strand, counting down.
CATCTGCTGCTTCTACCTCAGAATTCTGCTTCTTCGTGTGAGATTTCTCCTCCTTTTTCATCCATATATCTAAATTCTTTCTCAGAAATCAACGAAAAAAAACCTTCGAGAAAAGTTCTTTTTCGCTCCCAGACGATGTGATCTGTGGTGCAGTTTCTTCTTCGAGTTGTAGCTGCTTTACTTCTCTAGAACTCAGTAAACAAATCTGCTCACCACACACAGACAAATTTTCTGATTTGTATTCATTTTTGTAGGTTGTGCCGAAGATGGGAGGTGAAACTGAATTGTTTTCAGGAAGTATCAGAAACCGGTACGATGAAATCTACTTTATATTTTTTGTCTACGAACTGTTTTCCACCAAAAATTTGTGTTTAAGACGCATTCTCTGTGAGAATCGGAAATAGTGTTGTACAGAAAAATTCAAACTAGTTTTTATGCATTGACATTATACACCATGAAAGTTGGGACACTTTTAAGATAAAAAATGTACATTTGGTTTGGACCCACCCAGTACGGTCCAAACGGTTGGTCAAAAAATGAAAATTTTTTTGGATGAAGATAATGACTAGATTTAACTTGGAATAGATTAAACTTGTTATTTTGAACATTTTTTGTGTTGCAACAAAGATTCTAACTCGTTTCCTTTCTGCTGAAAATTTTGAATTTTGTTCCTATTTTGAAAAAAATCACTGAAAATCCGTCGTCGTGAAAAAATTTAACATTAGTGCAAAAAAGTTAACATCAGAATCGGATTCAGCGTGCAAAATAACATTAGAAAACAGTTGTTTGAAATTGAATATCCTGTGCCCCATTCAAGTTTTTGGCGAAAAAGTGCTCAAAAATGAGGTTTCACCATGTGGTCCCCCCCCCCATGGCAACAAAAATTCGTCCAAAATCGACCCTTTCCAATTTTCATGAAATTTTCACCAGTTGCAGTTTTATTGATGTGTAGTATGGTGGCAAAGTTTCAGAATCCGTTCTCATCGTCTTCGTGCATTTCTGAAGTTCGTATTTTTTCACTGAAAATGGATTTGGAAGCAATTTTTGCCTCTTTTTTGGAGTTTCTAAAAATGCACGAAGACGATGAGAACGGATTCTGAAACTTTGCCACCATACTACACATCAATAAAACTGCAACTGGTGAAAATTTCATCAAAATTGGAAAGGGTCGATTTTGGACGAATTTTTGTTGCCATGGGGGGGGGGGACCACATGGTGAAACCTCATTTTTGAGCACTTTTTCGCCAAAAACTTGAATGGGGCACAGGATATTCAATCTCAAACAACTGTTTTCTAATGTTATTTTGCACGCTAAATCCGATTCTGATGTTAACTTTTTTGCACTAATGTTAAAGTTTTTCACGACGACGGATTTTCAGTGATTTTTTTCAAAATAGGAACAAAATTCAAAATTTTCAGCAGAAAGGAAACGAGTTAGCATCTTTGTTGCAACACAAAAAATGTTCAAAATAACAAGTTTAATCTATTCCAAGTTAAATCTAGTCATTATCTTCATCCAAAAAAATTTTCATTTTTTGACCAAAGTTGGTCACCGTTTGGACCGTACTGGGTGGGTCCAAACCAAATGTACATTTTTTATCTTAAAAGTGTCCCAACTTTTATGGTGTATAATATCAATGCATAAAAACTAGTTTGAATTTTTCTGTACAGTGGACAATGGGCTTGAAGTTGAGTTCCTCAGAGAACGCGTCTTAAAGTCTTCCTCCTACCAGTATATTTCTTTTCTGAAGTTTTCTCATTTCTCATATATAATTTTCATATTCTTCTGACTTGTTATCCGCCGTCGCTGCTCATTTTCGTACTTCCTCTTTCCCAATGACACCTAAATGTGTTTTCGTCGAAGTCAGAAAGAGAAAAGCTTGAGTCATTTTATTTTCGAATGTCTTCAAGATTTGAAAACCCTCATTACATGTCTGGTTTATTCGAGATTTTCCCCATATCTTTACAACTTGGTACACATATTTTTTAGAAACGGATAAAAGTGACATTTTTGATTTTTTAAGGACATTTGGAATCGTAGGTGGAGATTTTATAATTCGGTTCTAACTTAAATTATCGTAAAACCTGTAATAGAATGACCCCTGACTGTTAACTTGGAGACAATTTATCTCGGTTCCTGCCAAAGATATAAAAACAGTTGTCGACTGATAAAATATTTGTGATGTTATGATAAACAATTTATGAGTTTAAAACTGTTTCTTTTTTATCTTTTACGGTCACCAAGATAAAATGGCTCCAGTTTAAAGTTAGGGGCCCTTCTATTACAGGTTTTACGGTATGTGCTACTAATTTCATAAATGTGTGCTCACGATAACTTGTTCCAATGCTCGATATCCATTTAAATCCTTTTTCTAGAACACCTTGTTTTCTATTTATTTGGCTCACATTTTTTGTTTTTCATCTCTATTTCTTGCTTTCTTGTTAGTAGCAAAACCGGCAGATGGTAGAAATCAGCCACTGCAAAATATTCATGCAGACAATCTGTTCTTGCAAATTTTGTATCCTGTCAACAATTACTTTCTGATTTTTTGGAAAGCACGAAGGTCTTCTCCCATAAAATGTTCGCTCAGATAATGAGTACAAATCTTGCACCTTGCACATGATTTATTGGTTTACGGGTGTATATAAGCTCACACATTTTGTACCCGATGTCTCATTTATTCTCTGTTTTTCAAATGTAGCCTTGTTTGTATTCTAGTTGTTCAGAAATCTGAGCTACGTTGCTGGAGATCTTTAGCAGATCATCCGCTGTGAGATCTGTCGTTTTTTGTTTATGGATGTAGGCTTCCATAAATTTCTAGAATTCTCAATCGCTGATTTTATTTTCGATAGTGATACTACACGCAAAGCGGGATTGGCACACACCTGCTAGCTTTCGGCGGAAGATGCGCGGACGGATGAACACCGTCTAGTCGGCGCCTTGACGATGCGTGTGGGTCGTTGACGGCTTATCCGAAGCATCATATGACATTTATCTTTGTGTTTTGATCCATATGTATCAATCATAATTAACAGCTGCCGGTTCTGAGTACCATAAGATTCCCAGAATTATCATAAGGCATTCTTGGGAGCTAGCTCATATTGATCGGGGCCAGAAAATTGGTTATGTTAGTTTTTTCTGCTCGAATCGGAGAACGAAGTTTTCAAACTTTTCTGGAATGTCGTGATTTTTCCGGGCCAACCCAATAAGTTAAATTCTAGATTTGCCATGGACTTTTTGAAAAATTCGAAGCTCGGTATTACTTTTTTCACACTCACTAAAAAAATATTTCAAAAAGGTACAGGCTCGAAAACACATTTTCTTCCGGTTCTAAGCATTTATCCTCTTATCTCCCTTTTTGCTACAAAATGATATAGAATAGGTTTCCAAGAGACGCAAACATGTGTGACAAGTACGAGTACAAAACGCATTCTGTGCTTCTCCTTTTCTCTGTGTTCTCTCCACTAACTCTTCGTCACCTCTTCTTCTCCCGTTTCTATGAATAAGAATGCTTGAATTCTTGAACTCAACATCCATATCAAAAAACATGCGACCAGAATAGTTCCAAAATTGTCGGATCTTTGTGATTAGCCGGGGGGATTTGTGAGCACTAGCATTCTCCTACGTGTGGGATGAGGAGATATATAGTGGGAGAGAGAGAGAGAAAAAGTAATATGTGATATCTAGTGTGCTCCATAATCTTCTATTGCTCATTTCGTGTGCTTATCTTCTCATATTCAGTTTAAGACTCAGAATAGAGCACGTTCCGTGTTCTTTCTTCTTTCCTCTTTAATCATTATTATTTTTCCGTTCTGTGGTTTCCGACACATTGCTTCTTTTTCAGCTGGTTTCTGACACCTACACATTTATATTTTTTCAGAATGTTCGACGAATTTGTATCTGCCATGAAAGAACAGAAGAAGGATAAAAAACCAGAAACCAAATGTTAGTGTTATTTTTTTTTAAACTACAAAACCTTTAATAAAAAGACTCCTAACTTTTAACTTTTAACCAATTAATCTCGGTTACTGTCAAAGGTATAAAAAATTGTCAACTGATGAATTGTCGATCATAATATCAGAATTTTTATGTTTGTTGATATATTCTTGATATTTTGCATAGGAATTGAGATAATTGAGCTGAAACTTGACAGTGTGAAGGCCGTTCTATTACTGGTTTTACGGTATATTTTGTTAGAATTAGATTGAGGTTCACTTCAGATTCTATGTAACCCAAAAGCAGGACAAGATATGAACTAACCAAACGTATTTTAAGAATTTTAGACATTCCCATACTAAAAAAACCCTGAAAATTCGGTTTTTCAGCCAAATTGAAGCAAATTACTGATGGAAAAATGACTTCATTTGCTAATCATTCATTCAAAGTCTCCCAAGGAAATGGTTATCGTTTCGTAAGTTCTCATTTTATTTCACAAAGTCAATATCTGATTCCAGCCATCAAACCAGTTTGGATACAGTTTGTCCACATTCTCCCCGTTCTTCCTCCAAAATTGTTGTGATGTTATCCGACGGTTTTTACGATTGGAAGCGTATTGCGATGCAGTCGATGATCTTTCTGGACCACTCCCGAAGTATATGTCAGGATCAGCTGAGCTGGATCTTTTTCAGGCGTTGTTCTTCCCAAGAAGTATTGCTCCACGAACACCGGTATCTTATAAACATGCTATAACCAAACTGCAAAATATTTTTTTCAGATGAAACCAGCTGCTGCCACCCAAATGACAGAACAAACTCTATCTGCAATGTGGTTCCGTCTCGTTGCTCATTACTTCGAATGGCTCGCTGGAATCTCGGAGCTACAGTATCTCGGAGACGAGGATAAACTCCGGTTGGCAGTGTGCCAACTTTGCAAAGTTGTTTGTTTCTCTGTGGTCTATGCAAATTACAATCGAGCATTAGGTGGAGATGAAGAGTTGTTGCACTTTGGATCCGGATTCTATTGGGATCCAGCAAGAGGAAATGATCCACTGTAAGTTTTGAAACAAAGAAAGGATAATGAAGTTTGGATTTTTAGAATGGATGACTACTGTCAAGAAATGAAGAGGATCATCAACCAAATAATTGGACCAGTCAAAAAAGTCGGAATGTCAAAAGAAGAGTTTGTTTTAGTCAAACTGATTGTTCTCTTCGATTGCAGTATGTTTCTATTCCACGTATCAGAATCCATGATAACCATTTTTCAGCTAACTTGATGGGACTCTCTTCTGCCGGTCTGGAGTTCACCAGATCGATGTGCAACAAATATCGAGTGACATTGATGGAGTATGTTGGAATGAAAATGGAAGAGGTGGCTGATTCCAAAGGATGGAGTGAACAAGAAATCAAGAATCGTACTATGGAAAGAATGAGAAACCTCCTAGATCTTCCAATTGGTGTGGAGGTTCGTAGTTTCATCATATCGTAGGACCTGTATTGGAAAGGGGCGGTCCATCTATTGGGGGTCTCTAGAAGGCGCTTCAATTAAAGGGGTCCTTCTAAAACAGGTTCAAAATTCTATTGAAAACGGTTCTGTAAGCAATTCCAAACGCCAAAACAAATTTTCAGAAACTCGGAAAACTGGACGACGATAGTCTTGCTGCAATGGTTGAGAGCAACTACGGTGGAATGCGTGGAACTCTGCAACAACAAATTCACACGGAATCGAGAAAAGTACGACATCACTGAAACCTTCTCATTCCATCCAAACGAAACATATTTTATTTGTGATGTAAATTTTCGCATAGTATTGTATCTTTTGTATTCTTACTCGACAATGTTCATTTTTTCTGCACCACATAACTCTTTATTTTCCAGTCCCCGTTATTCGAATATTTTCAGCCTTTTTCCCGTTTTCAGTCAAAAAATCTCTTCTTTTAACCAGTCTTGCGTGTGAAGTGTGGGGGAAGTCCAAGTGTTTTACTCGTCTTTTTCCTGAATAGAAAAAGTAACAAAATTCGCAACAATCTAGGAGAGAATGTCTCCCTCTTTACAACTTTAGGCCTCATGTGGATGCTTCTAATTGAAGAGAAAAAGAGGGAAAATTGAAGAAAAAGAAATAGGAGATTGTAAAGTGGAAGAAGCAGGAGGTGCAACGTCATTTTCAAGTACCTTAATCAGATGAAAACATGCATGTGTACGATGCACCAAGTGGACTCAAGTCGGAGGAAGTTCAGAGTTGAAAATTCAATTTCTACCGTAATCCTATTTAGAAAAGCGTTTGTAGGATTCAGTAGTGTAACTGTACTATTTGTTCCAAAATGGATTTGAAAAAAAATTTTAATGGTTTTATTTGACATACTGGTACAGTATGCTCTCATGGAAGTTTGGGGAAGTTTGGGGAAAAAATTGGGCGTGAATTGGACGAATTGCCCAGGTGGGCGAGACTCTGGTATAGCCAGGTTTGGGCAAGGTTTTGAAAAAAGATAAGCAATCACGGGCCCTCATTTTTTGCCCTACGGCATGATGTGAGCAAATTACCTAAGTTTTGGGCATTTTGTCCACCAAATGGACGCCCATGGGGAGCCCTGAGCTGCCTATAAAACTTATTTTCTTGTTTTCTAGCAATTTCTCAAAATTTCGAAAATCTCTGCAAAAAGAACCACCAAATTACTCTATAAATTCTGTGACAATGTTTTTTTTGTACGTCACTTTTTTCGAAATGCTCCGGAAAAGGCATTCAGGAAAAAAGTGAATAGATGGGCGGTACCTTGAAACAAAACAAATTTCTCTTTTTGTTTTTTTTTGTTGCAAAGTAGTGGGCGCAACACGAGGACCAGAGAGTGTCCCGTGATATCCGGTCTCTCGTTCTAGAATATTTTAAAATGATGATGATGAAAGATGTTAACATGGTGGTGACGTCAATTTTCAGATGACAGATTCAGACATGATTCAATTTTTCGGGTTAAATGAGATAAAGGGAATACAGAGAATGAATTAAGAAATGGAACTGGGAAAATATTATAAAGGTTCGCCTTTTGGATTGATAGATGTCATGAGTTCTTTGTGTTTTGAACATTGAATTGTTTGGTTTTTCCGTTTTGTTTTTTGAAATTTTTAACATAAATTCAGTTTTCCATCATTTCCCTTTTTTGAATCTCGATAAAAACATATATCTATTTATTTTTATCTCAGAGTAAGAAACATGTTGCTTCCTTTAAAAATTCTGATTTTGGAAGGAGGTATTGAATATGTAGCAGTTGAAGTTGGCAACACAGAAAATTTTATCATGTTTGTTCTCTCAATTTTCAATATACCCGAAAGTTTATAGCTTCGATATCTAGAGTTTTAAAATACCGTAAAACCTGTATTAGAAGGGCCGGTCCTCATATTGTGCCAAGGTATCTCCGGTGGGCCCTTCTATTTTTCAGGTCACTTTTCCCGAAAACTTTCATTAAAAAATTCGTCAAATTTACGTTCAAAATTTATGAAAATCTATCAATTTCACCAAAGTTGAGCAAGTTTTTTTTTCAAAAAACAGTCTTTCAACAAATTATTATTAATTTTTGGTATTTCCGGAACATTTTTCATTGAAAACGTACGGAATGTTTCAATTTCAAAACACATTTTGAAAGAAGTATTTTTCACAGAGGGCCCTTCTTTTACGGGGACCCTTCTATTACAGGGGGCCTATTTTTCCAAGCCTCTCTCAGGGGCCCTTTTATTAAAGGGCCCTTGTAATACAGGTTTTACGGTATGACTTGCCTGGCTGCTGCGCCTTGGGCGCGTTCTCACTAAAAATACTCACTAAAAATTTATACAAGCCTCTTGAGGAGTGGAACTTTTGAGGCGAATATTAAGAATGTGGCGCCTAAGGTTGCCCAATTTTTGCCCAAAAGTTGCCCACATTTTCAGAGTAGGTCCACTTCCAATCTTGCAGTCTTTCCTTCTTCCCATACTAAAAATACAATTATTTTCTGCAATTTCCCAATTTTCCGATCTTACAACTCCCAATGAACATATTTTCTGGGAACACCTGAGTTAGCCTACGATTGACCATTCAAATTGTCAATTATCCTCTCCGTTCTAGACGGAAAAACACCCGACGGCTTCTCTTGCAACCAAATCGAATAAAAAACGTAATTTGTGTACATGTGTATAGAAGAGAACAATCAAAAATGACCAAATTAAGGCCCCGCTGAAATATGATACACTAGGTGGGTGGATTTATCTTGTTTATTGTGTATAATTTTTCTCAGGATTGACACGTTTCTGCACACAAGATTCTAAGATCATTGGACACACAGTTTGGGATCTCAATGATCCTTCTTACTCACAGATATTTGTAATCGTTCTAATGCTTTAGGTGTTCGTCATTTATTTTCAAACGAATTCTCAGAATTAATACTGTTTTCCACCAGATTTTGCATGATTTAAAATCCGTCACGATGCTAATCTCAATACGGTTTCAGAATTTTTCTAAGATCAGAATTTTGAGTTCTCCTGAAAGTCTGATTTCTGTTCAATTGTTTTCCAAGTTCACAAGTGTCTAAGAGTTTAAAATAGAATGATAGGTAAGGTCTAGACCCCCACCCTCTATTTCCGGAAATCCTTCTAAATTCGTCATGTTCATTGTCTAGGTAATCGAGTTCCGTCCAGTATTTAAGAATCTGGGGTAGACACTTGGAAGTTTCAGTTTTCCTGTTTACCTGTTTACCTGTTTCGGGTTTTCACTTGTTTTATTGTCGCGAAGCTTTCAAAATCTCTTTTAATTGAACATTTCTAAAACCCATTTGACTAGATTTCGTATAACTTCTTTCATGCATGAAAAATTCTAAAAATTAAAAATCTAATGTTGATATTTTAAAAAAAGCCATTCACACTTTCGATTTCGTTTCAAAAATGCTCGGTAGTCCAAACCTATCATCATCATTTTTCTATCGCCCACCCTCACCAACCAATTTCTCATTTCCTTTTGTCTAGGAATTCCCCAAACACCCCGGTTGACAATTAGTTTCGTTATCCTTGAAACAAGTGTCGACTACGAATATAAAAGAGTAGTACTCCACAATATAGGTTGATGACGTAGAATTGTTTAGATGACGTCGTCAATGGGAATTCTGAAACTGTTTTGGCTACTCGTTCTACGAATGTTTACTCATCCTAAATTAGACCAAAGTTCTCCATCTTAGCCTTGGACCCCTCAATTTTCGATTTTTGGTATCTCAAACCATCAAAAAATGTGCGTCAGTTCATCATCTCCACCCCCACCTCCACCACCACTCGTTTTCCCTTTTTGAACTCCTCCCTTCCTTTTCGTCACCCACTCGAAATTGGGATTGGCTCCGCCCACTTTTTCACGCGAATCTGGATGTACATAAAAACCTTCCCAAAAAGGAAGAGCAAGGTTGGTCTTGTTCTAGTCCTGGTAGATTTTGTTTTCGTTAGAGAATCTTGAATTTCAAGTTTCCTGAGTCTGAAGTTCTATCCTCTTTTGGTCATTTTCTCCTGTCTGTGAATGCTCCGAACACCCACGTGGAAAATTTGTGGGTGTGTCTTATCAACAACCAGCTAGCGGGTGCGCCTTTGGCGCGATTTAACCTAGTTTTTACTGGTTCGTCGCTCTGCTTCTTACTTTTTCTTAAAGGATCTCTATAATTACTTTTAAACGAAATTCTATAATTAATTTTAAAAAATTTCAAAAGTCCACAGACTGACATCGGGACCAACGGACACGTTTTGAATATAAGGAAGGTTTTAAACGGTTATCTGAAGCGACTTTTTACGATCTTCTTCAAGTTTTCTGTGGCAAAAAAGTGTCTGAAATTCAGAGACTTTATTAATTTAGAGTCTATACAAAAATAGGAAATTCGAATGCTCCTCCGTAGGACTAGATTTGGGATATTCCCTAAGAGATTGTCTTACTTTTTATTTATTTTTCAGGAGGGAGGAGCAGGGATTTTTCGAAGTTTTTTGGAGTTAAGGTATGCATTCTGACGTGATGGTGTACACTGTTTACTGTTACCATCAGTCGGCTTGCGCCACCGTAGCTCAGCTGGTAGTGGCACCTCCATCAGTGGGCCCACAAGTTCAACTCCTCGAGAAACTTATATTTTTCAAATTTCTAGACAGTTATTTTTTCATCCCCCCCCCACCTTTAACTATCTTCCCAAATAATAAAATGAGTTCAAAAACTTAATTAGTCACCACGACCACTTTCTCCTCCTGTTGGTATGCCAATTCCATTTGTTCCACACAACCTTCATGATTCTCCAAAAATTTTGTGTTTCTGTTTTTGACAGCTCCCTTAGTTGGCTCCTGCTCAATCTCTTCCTCTCACCCTTCTTATAGACCTACTAGTATTACGTCGTCTACGCGCATAAATTACGTCTTCTGAATTTACATTTTAATGTTTTTTATTTTTCCTTCATCACTTCCACCCACTGTTTTGGTTTTTCTTTGATTCACCAATTCTTCTTCTATTTCAGGTAACCACGGTCCACTACCGAAAAATGCTGAAATCAACTCTGTTCTCAGTGCTCCTCATGCTCATTCTTACATGCTCATTTGGGAATGTTTCTGGAAACGGTAAGTGCAATCACAAAGCTCTAGAAATGCACAGTACCGTCTTGTGTCCTTTCTGAAATGTCCCGTCTCTAACAACTTGATTTTTTGTATTGTTGACATCTCCTGATTTCCAAAAACGCACATTCTATGTATGCTTTTGGTTTTCCAGCGATTCGACAGCTTTTGCAAGTTCAACGACGTGGAGATCATTCAGAATTTGAGACATCAGGGGACGGAGATGAAGGTGCTTTGAGTAGAAATAGACAATTGAAATTAGAAAATCAGATGAATTATAACTTTTTTCATTATTTCAGAGTTCTTCCTGAGAAGTGCCAAGTGGGTCAGCAAAATGAATCCGTCTGGAGGAACTCTGGTCAGTGGTAGAGGTGGATTTCGTCCAGGTTTTGTATCCAGAGACTGGCGACATGCTATGGCAGAGCCAAATTTTGTCAAGGTAAGCGGGAAAATTGAATACTGTAAGATCTGAAAATTTTGAGATCGAATTTCTATAACCAGTTGTCGTAGGATGTTCTTAAAAATCTGTACTAGTCTTTAAAATTTCGTCATTTCCAAACCCATTCTAATTTTCAGAGGTCCTACTACGACTACTGACATCATCAAAATGACATCATCTGAGTCTGAAAATGGACGTTCCCTCCTGCCCTCTTCTCTGATCTCTACCAACTTTCTTCTTGTCTTCTCTATTCCTCGTATTGTCTCTTCTTCTTCTTCTTCTTTTTGTTTTGAACATATGTCTATTCTGAATATGAAAAGTTCCCGATTCCCCATTATATTTAATTCATCTGGCGGCCGTTTATCTCGTTTCGTTGTTTTTTCACTTACTTCTTCTCTTCAGCTTTTTTATTTTTGTGCTGCGACGGTGATGTTGTCAAATCGTGAGAAAGAAATAAATATTCATTCATGTTACCAAATATTTTGTCGTTCGTTTTACTTTACATTTGAGATTATTCTCAGGGGGTTAAATTGAATGGGAAGTGCTATGTGAGATGGATGATGTTAGAATGGGTGGAAATATCAACCCATTTGATGTTCCAAATTTATTGTCGTTTCTATCAACTGTGATTAAGAAAAAACATTCGAAAAATTCAGAATTTCAGAATTTCTCAAATTCGGGGAACAAATTTGAAAATACAGAAGTCGGAAAACTGTGAAACTCAGAAGCTGAGAAACTCGGAACTTTAGAACCTCCGGAAATTCACAAATTCGAACTTTTTGAAAGTCAAAAATTTAGATGTTCAGAAACTTGGAAGTTCAAAAACTTTATGAATCATCAATTTTTATTTTGAAATTTGAACAACTGAATAATTAGAAATTTAGAAATTTGGAAAACCGAAAATTAAAAGATTCCGAAATTCAGAAACTTATATATTCCGAATTTAGGGATTCATAAATTCTGTTTAATGAATTCCCTAATTCTCAACTTTCAAACTCTGAAATTCCAGTATATAATATCTGGAATAACAGTTTTGAAACTCTTTTGTAATGGTGTTTCTTCATGAAGAAAAGTTGAAACCCCCATTTTCATGATCAAACATTTTTCTTCATGAATAACCACATGAATATGTGTAAGTTACCAACAAACAGTCAATGCCTAGCAAAAATTTATGAAGACCAAAATACATACGAAATGATTCAGAGACATTAGAGAATAAAATGATTTTTTATCAATTTCTTCTTCTTTTTTCTCAATTCTCCTTCTCCTCTTGAATGCAACCATGTCATTGATTACTTCAGTATTCTGTTCATTCTGCGAAAATCCATACGGTAATATCTAAAAGCTCTTCTTTGATCATAATTTGTTTTCAGATGGAAATTTCAGAAAACCAAGACAAGGTTCTTGTCTTCATATGATTTGTCAGCAATGTCAGACTCAACGAAACAGTGCCATCTGTGAAGTATGTGGACGAGAAGATGCGTTTCGAGAAGTTTGGTATAATTATGACCTAATCAGGATATTGGAAGAAATGGTTACAACAGAAGAAAAGTTCGAGAATCTGCAGAAAAACCCACAGGTTTAGTCAAAACCATAATTAAAATTTCATTCAATTTTTCAGAGAATAGGTATTGGGAGCTGTTCCAATTGTCACTCAGATGAATGTCTTCGTTTTTGTTTGACTTGTGCCGAAACGAGAGGATTTCTTCAGAAGTTATCAAATGGAACAATGAAGATTATTGGATCGAATAAATCACTTCAGCTCATGGCAATGTGTTTTGTGTGTGCAAACTGTATAGGAAATGAGCATCATGATAGAGATCACGAAACGAAAAGAATGTCGGATGTGAAGATTCTGGAGAAAAATTTGAAATTGTGGACTCTTCTAGTTCAAGGTCTTCTTTTGGAACGGCAACTGAAAGAAAAGAAATATACTGGAAATCAAGAATATTTGCGAGATTTGATTGATGAATACAAAAAAGATGCAATTGATTATTCAATTTTTTTGAGTGTCGATAATTTGGAAATCATTGAAGATAATATAAAAAAAATCGAGATAGTGGATATCCATCAACTACCAGAACTTTCGCAGGCAAAAGAAAATTCCTTCCAAATGGCAAAAGGGGTTCATCTGGAAAATCGGAAACTAAAGGAACGAATTTTGATGTACAGGAGGGAAGAGATCAGTGCATATCATGAATTGGTATTGAAGAAATTGAGTGAATCTGGAAGCGATGAAGAGTTGGAGGGAATTGGAAAAGAGCTTGCTGCGATGATTGAAAAGTATAAAAAAATTAAAGTTTTTGAATTGGAAGCAGCAGAAGTTGAGAGAATTGATAAAGAAGCAGAAGAGAAATTGGAGGAATTATTGGCTTTTCGTAGGGGAATCGAACCAACAGATGCAGATATTGATCCCCAGTTTCTCAAATACAGAGCTATCAAGAAGGAATCTGAAAGATTGGAATTTCAAATGGAGGAAGCTGAAAATAATCTGATAGAATCTTATGATAAGCTTCATGACTTTGTGCTGGAAAGACTGGAAACAATCAACTATCACAAAGCAGATTGCGCAAAATGGATTGACTCGGAAACAGCTGAAACTACGTCTTCTTCTCTCAGTAAAATTGTTCTTTATGAAGTAACTGATAGAAGTTTCCGTTCTGATAAAATTTTGATCGATTTATTAAAGCTGATTCATTCTAATTTTCAGTTGAATCTGATGATGTTGAGACATTTTCATTCGATTCCTTATAGAAACTGTTCAGATAAAATTTATGTGAATTTGTTAGGAACCAAAGAGAATGACAGTTTCATGCGTGATCTTCTTCATGCTACTGCATTTATTTGATCGTTTTTCAATATTCTTGGTGTATTTTGTGTGTAAACATAAATATCAGTTCTCCTAATTCTCGCTTCGGCAAACTTTCCGATTCTATTCTTCGTTTTCTGTTACTTATAAACTGATAACAATTGTTTCTGTTTTATATTTCCACTATTTTATACTAATAAAATGAATCATTTTTTGTTGTGCTGTCAATGTGGTGAGGTTTTCGGTAAGTATTCGTAATTGATAGTCGATTTCAAAAAAGATATGAAAGAGATCTCCGGCCCAAATGTTTTGTTAATTTTCACATCAAAATTTTTGCAAACTTGATTATCATAGAAGAGTAGAATTCTAGACCAAGGGAACTGTACTTTCGTGCAATGTTTCGAAAATTTTCATATCTTTGGAACATTTTAATGCAAAAAAATAAAGAAAATTGATTGGGTTGGCTCCTAATAAAAAGTTAAGGGCCCTTCTATTACAGGTGATAGGCCTTCCAAGAATATCCTAGTTTTCAGATGAGAACAAAAAGCCGATCACTGGAACGTGCTGTCATTCCATATGCTTACACTGCATTTCTAAAATGAATGATTCATCCGATTGTCCAATTTGTGGTCAGGAAAATGCATTTTTTGGGCCCCTAGTAGATGATTCGACTCTGGAGAAAGCAGAAATATTGACTGAGAAAATGAATGAGGAAAGTTTCAAAACGATGGTCAATGAAAAAGTGAAGGTAATTCATGAATCTGAAAGAAGCATTTCCCCAAAAAAATTTCAGAAACTTTGTGCCAGATTTTGCATGTTGTGCGCCGAAAACTCTGGAATAAAAATGCGAAAATGTTCAACTACAGATGGAGAAAAATGGATAATTCAATACTTTTCGAAAGAAAATTTATTCTCTGATTCACTAGTCCCGTATGCGGATTGTGCCTCTGAGGAGCATGAAGGACACACAGCACTTCTGATTTCGGAAATTTCGAATTTAGAAAATGTTCTGGGAAATGAATACTTGCTGAAAAATTTTGAGAGAACTGATGGGCTGCAGACCATTTATGATGGCCAAGTGAGTGATTATCGGAAATATATGGAAATCTATGAAGCATTTACTACTGGTTACACTGGATTCGGAGATATTGAAGGACTATCGGATGAGCTCAAACAACTATTTGAAGAATCTCGACAACGAGTTCGCCAGCTAGTAGAAAATGTCATTAAACTCAAACAACGAGAGCTACAAATCGAACAAGATAATCTTCAAATGTCCATTGATCACTTCGTGGAAACTTCTGACACCGAAGAGTTCGAAAAGGAACATGCTCGAAAAATCTCCATGAACATTTTGAACAATTTTCTTGAAATTACATCAGAATTCCAGTTTTCACAAAAGGACCTGGATGAAATCGACAGAAAAGTAACGCAGCGTATGGAGGAATTAGAAGAATCCTACAAAAAAGGATTGTTTTTGGAAATAGAAACTGATTCAAAGTTCTATAAATACCAAGCGTTGATGCAAGAGCTTGGAGATATTGATAGATTGATGACCTCTTTTCAAACGGATTCAGAAGATGAGTTGGATATTAAAATTAATGATGAACTCGAGAAACTGCAGAAAATAGAGGAGGCTATGAAAGAAACGAAAAAGGCCAAAGAATCAATGGATCCCAAAGAATTCATAAATCAAATGGATCAATTTAGGAAGTTTTCCAAATTTTTACACATGGAATTATTTGAAATGGTATCAGAGAAGAACACATCTCTTATTCAAATTTTGGAAGCACATGAACGGTATAACTACGCCCATCTGATGCATTTGAAAAATTTCGCAGTGACTCCAGAAGAAGATTCTGATGATGCGGCATTTAGTATATTCATCAAAGATTTTGAATCAATAAAAAGCCATTTTTAACTTTATCGTTTTTAAAATAAAGTATTTATCTCAATGCCATTCTTCTCGTTTGTCTCATGATTGTAGCAATCAAAGCAATATTTTTCAATTTTAAAGGGGACTCCATAAAATTTTTTGTTTTATTAAAATGATTGTTATTGAAAAAAAAAATGAAAAAAAGAATATGAAATCCCGGAGAAACGCCGTTTTTGCCAGAGTCCCCTTTTAATCAAAACTGTGTCAATTGCAAAATTTCAGATAATGAATGCGGAACAAGTTCAGTTCTTGTCATATAATTTGGTATGCTATGAATGCGGTGAACTCTATAGTAAGTTCTCGAAGTGGCTGAGAAGTCGTTAACGTGGCTGGCATTTTCAGAATCTGTACTCAAATTGGAGGAAGAAGAAGACAGCCACCGTATACCATGTATTGGGTCTTGCCTCCATTCAATTTGTCTTCTCTGTCTCACTTCTTTGAACTCATCAGATTGTCCGATTTGTGGGGAAAAGGACGCATTCGACGAAATCATTCCTAATAACAAAGTTTTGGAACAACTGGAACGTCTGAAAACATCTTTGGGGAAGGATAAGGTGGAAACCATTTTGGAGAACTTGAAAGTGAGTTTTCGTTGATTCGTCTGAAATCATATGAATTTTTAGATAATAGAGGAAAAAAGATGTACCAGCTGTGAAAGTCAAAGTGAAGAACTTTTGTTCTGTAAAGACTGCAATCAATCCAAAGACATGAATTTCCTCAAGATCAAATCGCCGAAAGAATTTATACTTCGACCTACGTCGGATAGAATTTCTCTGACCTGTAAAAAGTGCTCAATGGGAATTGAAGAATGCCAGAATCATGAATTCGTTTCAATCGACTATGTGAAAAATTTGAGAGATATGATTCAGCTCGATGTGATTTTATCTGCAGTGCATTTTCATTTATCTCCTAGTCAGTATACGGTAAAATATTTTCTAAATGTGGTAACGAAATGGAAATTGCCACATAGATCAACCTGTAAAGTACATGGATCACCCTGCAGCGACTATAAACACAAGATTCTATCGCAAGTACGGGAATCAGAAGCGATATGTATTGAACTGAAGAAAAGAGAATTGATGTTCTACAGGGATCAACTAGCTTGTATTGTGTCGTGTTTTGAGAAAATGGTGGAGGAAACAGAAGAGCGACAAGAGAAATGTGAATTACGGAATGCTTACGAGAAACTGAAAATTATTCTTCACAAAGTAAAGGAAAGAGCGGATAACTGTTTGGCAATGAAAGACATAGATCGGATCGATTCAAAAATCGATAAAAGAATGTTGCAATTGGAGAACGATTTCAAGGCGAAATCTTTTATTCGAGTGGAAGAAGTGAGAGGATTTTTCAAATACCAGGCATTGATCAAAGAATTGAAAGAATCGAAAGAAGCTGTGCGAGATGCTGAAGGAAAACTTGAAAAAGCGGGAGAAGAATTGAACGAATTCAAGTCAGAATATCTGCCAACTCTGCAATCTTTGGAAGTGGCAGAACAACGGCTGGACGAAAATAGCACGAGCTTCACACCAGAACAGCTTGAAATAAGAAGAGACTATATTGAGGACTACCGAGATATCATATCGATGGACCAAGATGCTGAGAGCATGACCGTTGACAAGCTAACCATTGACGTCAACGCTGCTAATCTCCGAAAGCAGTATGCTGAGCTGATGATTTTAAAATATTTTCCGTTTCCTATGAAACCTAAGACCCCAGATTATTTCGCACTTATTCAAGAATTCATAAATAGCCTTCAATAGTTTTTATGGTTCAGAGTAGTATTTTGTCGGTCTTCACACTTTTAATATCGATGAATAAATATATTGTTCCATGATTTGTGATAGATGAAAAGTTACTCTAGCGGTGGCCTTATATATTAAAAATGGACATCCTTCCATCACGAACGTCTTCAATTTAGATGTTTTATTTGAGATTTTAGGACGTTGTTTCTTAATACATCTGGTAACGAGTTCAGTCAACACTCGACTTCTAATACCTCTGAAATTCATTCCCGTTGCAGTTGTTTTTATGTCAGGGATAATCGGAGAGTAACTCGCGATCACATGGAATTCCGACAATTTTCGGAATCAGAAATTTTTGAACTACGGTATGTCAAAGGCGCATGGGAGAAAACTTCTTGTGGGTTTCGAGTGGAATTGAATTGTTTATAACGTTTCATTTGTTTCAAATTCAGAAAAACAATCATAAGCGAAGTTTTCCGAAATTCCGAAGTTTTGGTAATTTTTGACAATCCGAAAAATTCCGAAAAGGCCATTGCGAACACCCCTGGTTGCAGCTGTTGCAGTTTTTATTTTGAATCCAAATTTGAAAACTGTAGTGAGCGATGGGGCGCACTCGCGTTACTCTGCATGTCTGCGCTCTCCATATCTTTCCTTGTGTCTATCGCTGCGACTTTTTCTTGAATTTTCATTTTTCTCATATTTTTTCAAAAACCTTCTATTAATAGCCGTTAAGCTGTACTTTCAAATGGAAGAAAGAAAACCCGAAAAATACTACAAAACTGAAGACAACGATCCAATCGAATATGAAGAGGTATTTGAAAGTTTCACATTACCAAGCATTTATTTTCATTTTTCACAGGAAGCACCGCCTGATTTGACACCCCCACCTCCGATTGTTCAATTTCATAGCAACATTTCTCACTTTTCTCGGCCTGCGAAGTTGATGAATGCAAGATCTGATTTGTAGGTTTTTATTTCTTGAAATTTTTGGAAATATTTATTTGGTACCACATATTGAGTATGTTTTCAGATACGAACAGAATGTATACAGTTCAGTGGAACGATATAATGAAGAGCTGGCGATGAGATTCTTTTTGGGAAACGGGAGATCACTGGAGACCATCAATGATCCCCCGTTTCTTAAATTTCTCCATCACCTAAATCCAACGAGGAATCCCCCGGAACCATCATATATGACAACAAGAGCAATGACTGAAACTAGGGTATGCTTTCATATTATTTTATTGAAAAATTATTACGGAATTGCTTTCAGCCGGATATCAAATACATGCGAAATCTAGGTCCATTGGGTATAACAATTGAAGCTGTGCGGAAAGCTGACGAAATCTACTTGTCCATTTCTTCACACTTTTATAATAGCCACGGAGAACGACAGAATACAGTGCATTTTGAAAAAATCATTTTCAGAGAGTGAGTATTATTATTATTATTCTGATTCTGATTGAAACATGGTTTGAATAAAGAAACATTATTTAGATTAATTTTAGGTTATTTAATTGCAGAAATAAATTGCATATTTTTAGTTATGATGGAAGAATCGTTGCTGATCGAATCCGTAAAGTAGTTGATGCTCGTAAAGCGATGAATTATGCTGTCTCGTACATCATGTCTCCGAATTGCCGCATGCTGGAAATGATCACTGCAAATATGCCTGTGAAAAACAAGTGAGTCTTGAAATCCTTTTTTCTTAAAATCCTATATTTTCTAGATTTATCTGCGTCTTTTCTTATCTGACAATGATTGCAAACGAAGTGATAAAGTTTCCGGAATTTTTAGCAGGTCTCAAAGTGTTACGAGAGTACGTATCAGCCCTGCAGAAGCATCGAGAAGTTTTTACGAAATTCAAAAAGTGAGTATTTCAGTCTAGAAGTTTCTTGATTATCCAAAGTTCAGAATGCAAAAAGACGCAAATGATTCTGCCGACATTCCCTGTTTGGATGTGGAAGGAGATTGGTTATCAACTCTCTATTTCCTTGCAAGCTGCAGCCATCTCCATGAGACGTTTTCGAATATTCATGAAAACTGGTGTATGCCGAGTTATCTGGATGCAGCTGAAGAGAATTCGCTGGCGAATCTACTAGATTTTCTGTTAGTTCTTTGCCGGGTAACAAGCGAAATCTGCTCGGAAGACAGTTGCATTTCACAAGCACTTTATGCGATATCGATGGTCCATAATTCCATTAAAACGTGTGGAATCAAATCAGCTCGAGAACGCATGAGGAAAACGTTCGATAAATACTACAAAAGTATGACAAAAGACAGAAGTGGTGACTATCTCACTGTTGCATCGCTTTTGGATCCACGATACGCATATTCCACTCTTATTTTTAACGAGGAAAACTGGAATCTAATCGAGAAGAAACTAATCAAACTCTTCGAACCATCACAACTACAGCAGCAAGGAGTGAAAACTGAGCTGAAAGACTATCGACAGTTGCATGAGAATCTTCCAGTTTTTGATGAAGTGACAACCCCTACGACATGGTGGAATGATCATAGAGATCAACTTCCACTGATGCATCGTCAGTGGATTGAACACTCTGCACTTCCGGCAGTGGCTATAGATGGCAAGCGGTTTTTTGCAAAAGGAGGAAAACTTGCTCATCTGTTTGCGACATTGGATGAAGAGCTACATTACAAAGCTATGCTTCTCGCACAAAGTTCTCAAGATTTCATGTGAGCTTGATTTTTTCTTAAATCAAAGATTTCATTATACCAGGAATGTTCGGAACGGAATTCCGATAATTCCGAAAATTCCGACCATTTTGCGAAATGAAATTCCGACCGGAATTTTTCCAAAGCATATTTTTCGGAATGAAAATTTTTTCGACTACAGTATGCCAGGAAAAATATACCGAAATTCCGAAAATTTTAAAATCGGAATTTTTCGAAATTCCGGAAAAGGCCATTCCGAACACCCCTGCATTATACTATTTTCAGTGGTCGTGGAAATATGAGCAGTGGTATTTTGAACCAAATCACAGAAGGTTGCAAATTCAAACGTCTTGAGGACGAACCAGATTCCCTCGAAGAAGAACCAACGGAACCTGTTGCAGAAGTGAAATTAGAGTGGGTTGATTGTAGCTTATGCCACTGTAAAAGGAGTATTTTCAGACCAATGGAAGAAACTAATGAGGATAGTAAACTTGTGGAAACAGAAGTAAAACAAGAGGAACTAAATGATTTTTAATGTTTTGTCATAGTTATATGTGTTGATCTCCTTTTTAGACTTTTTTTTTCGAATTTGATAATAAAAGTGTACATATTTGTTACGTGAAGACCTCAACACGAGCAGAATGATAAAAAATAGAAATGAATCATGATGATGATGATGAGGAGTATTGCTCGAAGCTTCTGAAATGGGAACCTCTTCTGAAGAAATTGAGAAATGTGTGAAGCATTTGGAAACTGGGCAACACATTCATCGATCTTTGAATCGTCTTCTCCGTCTGGATGCTTCATTATCACAATTTACTTTGTATGAAGTCAAACATTTAGCAATTCGATATTCAAAGAATTCTGAGTATGAGACTGTTTCCAAGGATCTTCTTGCCAAGATTCAGAAGTTAGAGGACGACTCAGTTTTTCGGAAACCGTATAGTAAGTTTTTTATTTTGTTGGAAATCCGATACAGTTTTGAATTGCTGATAAATGCAAATTTGAACTATGAACTATCTTGAAAAGATTTGCAGAAAAAATTTTCAGTTGAAAAAATTTGAATTTCCAGACACAAGTCATTCTTCACATCAGAATCGACGACGTAATGCTTCGACGAGTTTGAGTTCTTCGAAATCTCATTCGAAACTTCCCAAAATCTGCACTCCAGAAGATGAACTTCCTTCGTTAGAACCCCCATCAAAATCATCATCTGAATCTTGTGTCGTAACTCAAAAAGATGTAATTGAGGTCACTAGTGAGTTTTTATTTAATTTTGAATTTTGATTTTCACTATCTCCTAATTTGCAGAACTCAAAAATCTGGAGGAAAGTGACTATGACCGTGTTCGTCCAACACTTGTGACACTTTCAGCGAAACAACTAAAGTCGTTTATGGATCAGAATCCACGAATCGAGTTGATTGGAGATGGATTATTCAGAAGACATTGTCAGATGGATTGTCCAGAAGAAATTCCGAAGAAGTTGACAACAGAAACATGGAGAACTCTTCATGATGTATTTATCAATTGGAAGTTGTATCAGGAAGCAAAAGTTTGGGAGAAGAAACTGAACGAAGGACTCAAAAATTATGTAAAACTGAAAAGTGATACTCAATAAATAGTTTTTTTTTCATTGTATTCTTCATTCATTTCTCGTTTTTCTTATCAAATACAATAAATTGATGTGAATACTTTGGGAGAATTTCTTTTGATGATTTTTTGGTTCTCTTTCATGAATAATCAACGGATTTCTGTGAATGATTGGTTTGAAAAATAGGTTTGAACTAAGTTTTTCTTAAAGAAACCCTCTATCAGTTACTAATTTTGGGTCTTGATTTTTTTATGGGCGAATTTCTAGGATTCAATTTTTCGCGTCAGTTTTTTTATCGCCGATGTTCTTGTAACCTCCGTGAAGGCCTTTTCAAAATGAGGACAAGTCTAGGATCCAACTGAATTCGGAAAGAATCAGTACTCAGTTGCAACGTTCAAGTTCCAGGATTTTTCAGGATTGTGGCGCCCCGTTTCACAGGACAACGGACATCGATGACAACTTCCAGGATCGACGAATTTGAACAATCAGAATAGCAGAATCGAGGGAAAGGTGAGGATAGTTTCGAAATTAAAAGGTGTTTGAGCTCGAAATTCGTCCTTTTTCAGTATTCCAAAAAAGGAATTGAGGACGATCACATCAGAAGATTGGAAAAACCAGGATTTCGACGACAACTTCCAGGATCTACGACTTCGAAGAATCGGAATAGCAGGATCGAGTGAAAGGTGAGGATAGTTTTTAGTTTTTTAAAAGCAACAAACTTTTGGGTTCGGCCTCTTTTCGTTTTCCAAAAAAAAATGGAAAAGGAAATCATATTTTTTTTGAAAGTACTGAAAAAGAAATGGAAAAATATTTTTTTGACAAAATTGTCCATTTTCGAATCCCTTTTGTGATTTTTGGCTTTGACCACCAACAGAAATTACTGTAGTTTTTGACTGAAAAGAAATTTGAGTCTTTTCAGTCCATAAATTCCAGTTTAGTCTATAATTTAGAAAAGTTCACAAGTTTTTTAACATTAAAAATTTAACGATTTCAGGATGCTCGTAACAAGTTGTCAGTTGCAATTCAAGTTTCGGAAACCGTCTGAATTTTCATTTGACAAGGTAACAAAAACGAGAAATTCGATTCAAAAAATCTTCCAAGTTTCAGTTTTGGGATGTCACGGGACAACAAGTCAATATGCACAAGATGTGGAACATTCGGGATCGGTGCTGTTGGAGTTGAAAGGCCTCGTGAACTTGATTGATTTGTTTTTGGGATCCCATCTTATTTTGTTGTTGTGCGCGCGCGTATTAGTTTTGAGCAGAATTCCGTTTTCCGTCTTCCGTGGTTTTTTCCGTCTTCCGTCCTTCCGTTGAGAATTGTTCTTTCCGTCGTTTAATCGTGTTCCGAAGTCTAGAAAGATCAAAAATAAAGATTGACTCGATGTTTCTAGAATTCGGTTTCAGCGGAATCCTGTTTCAGCTTCACGATTTTCCGTATTCCGTTTCGTTATTTGTCTTCCGTAGATTCTCTTTTTCCGTCTTCCGTCAGGAGATATTTGTTTTCAGTCTTCCGCTTTCCGTGAAGAGAAACTGCATTTACACTCAACATCTGCTTTTATCATCGACTTGTTGTTTTTCCTGGGATGTCTTCTGATTCTGACCTCTTTTCAAAACCAGATTTTCGGCTGAAGAAATCTGGTTTTGCAAATTAAAGCCAACATATAAAACTGTATTCTGAATAAATTTTCATAATAAATGAATTTTTTGACTTTTTTGACACAGTTTTGTGACACAATGAACTTTTTGACACAGTGTACTAGTTGGAAACAAAGGGGCATGAGCAGCCTGTTGTCCGTTGTCCGGTTATTTTTCGGCTGCCCGTTGTCCGTTTATAAACTTCTCGCTACAACCATACAGTAGTTATCAAATTTTTTGTACTTTCTATTTTTCTCGATTTTCGTCCGTTTCCCTAATAAACATTTTGTCAATTGACTACGTTTCGATATCGTCTACCAAAAATAAGGTATATGGGATTAAAGTTGACAGTTTGGGGAAATTTTGAGATTAGGATTTTTCCGGCTTGTTTTTAAATTGAATCGAATCATCCGGAACATTGTCGTTTCCATTCTTCAATGGAGAAAAATGCAAATTTCGTTCTAAATTTTGTTGTTGTTGAGAAAAACGACTTACATTTTATGAGATTTCTACTGGATTTCATGTTTCATCAACTCGTTATCATCTTTTATACTTTATTCGTCCTTCTTATGTTAGGATTATGGATTCAGATGAAAAGTTCCGAAATGAGAAATCATGATTTGGCAATTGGTTTAAACGAAGAACCATTCGATAATTTTCGGCATTTCAATGGTTTTCATCCTATATGTTTTGGATTTTCTGAATTGGTTATTTTTAGATATTCAGAAGATCGATGAGGAGAATTCGTGTCAGCCATATATTATTGGTCCGAGACAATCCGATTTGCTTGAATTGACAGCTCCAATGATGTAGGTTTCTGAAAACCCTCCACCGTTTATCTTACTTTTCTGTACAGATTTTCGTGCAATTCACCAATGGGAAAATGGGCGAATTTCTCGAATGGCGTATTAACAATTCATGAAAATTTGATTGAAAAGCGGAAAAAAGAAAACAATCAAAACTTTACGTTTGTTGTTTACCTGGTTCTCCAAAGACTAGAATTCTAATTTTAGATGTGTCTACACAGAAATCATAAAACGAGAAGAGCTTTCAAATGGAACGACATTAGT
This sequence comes from Caenorhabditis nigoni, assembly GCA_027920645.1. Taxonomy (NCBI): domain Eukaryota; kingdom Metazoa; phylum Nematoda; class Chromadorea; order Rhabditida; family Rhabditidae; genus Caenorhabditis; species Caenorhabditis nigoni. The sequence goes on along the minus strand of CP115867.1, from coordinate 10,791,900 downwards.
GGATGCATCAAAAAATGAAACCAAAGTAGGGGCAGATATTGGAGTTTTGAACAATTCTGTTTTCAGATTGAGCCAGGAGTACCAACTAGAATAGATCTCGAGCAGTTTGTTGTTTTCTGCAGAGATCCATCGGGCTATCATTTCTATAACAAAACATGGTTCAATTTTCAACCGAAACTCAAAAAATTGGAATTTCGAAAATCCCAGAAAACCGATGGACTGATGATTCTTACTGTATCTGGAATGTCTCATAATCAAGCAATGCGTCATCTCAAAAGAACATTGAGTTTTGCTTCTAAACATAACTTTTCGTCGTTTTCAATGTTTAATCAGGTCAGAGCTTTTTAAGAAGTATCAGAGATGAGAATCACAAAATTTCAGAAGTCAAATGATAACTGGGAGAACTCAATGAAAATGTTGGGAACATGGAGAAATCCGAAATGTGTTTCGTTTCTGCATTTTGACTCCGATAAATTTTCTAAACGTTTCGGGGATGAATTTGATTTCCATTCACAACTCTACAACAATTTCAATCATCAATATTTGGGTCTTGTTGATAACTGCATTACAGATGGAAGTGTACGATTCAAGAACTTCAGATCATTTTTCCTACAGTTAGATGTTTCAGGTTACTGTAGAAGATGCCGTTTCTTTATGGGTCAATTCAACGAAGGCTTTTCACACAAAGAAGTTTTGTCATTTTTCTCTTCTTCATCTCGATGATATCGCTTCTCCTAATGATGGAACATTGGTGAATCTGGATGAAGTATTGAGGGATTCATTTCAAGATTTGTTTGACGAAGGGATTCTTGTAAACACGACAATTGTAGTTTTAAGTGGTGAATCCAAGAATAGGTATAACAGAGATTCAATTGGAACTTCTGCACCAACTGTGATGAAGTCGTATTATTTTAGCACTGTATATCAAACAGAAAGTGGAAAAATGGAATCAAAATATGGCCTATTTCTGATCAGACCATCTGACGACCTCCGACAGAAATTTCCAGAAAGAATGAGCAATTTAGGCAAAAACGAAGACAGGTAGATGATTTCGAAGTTCGATTTTCTTATTTGCGTATTTTTCAGATTGGTCTCAAACGACGATGTATCTGAAACTCTGCTGGATTTGATGACCAATTTTAACCATACATATTTTCAAAAGTCTCTCTTTGAGACAGAACTTTCCAGTAATAGAAGTTGTGAAGATGCGGGTATTTCTGAAGACTTCTGCATATGTTCCAAAAGAGTTGAACTAGGAAACAAAACTCAGTTCGTTTTATATCTCAAATTCACAAAAATTTAAGATTTTTTCAGAAAGGAAGTTATGAAATCTTTACTGAAACTAATAAGAAAAGAATTCTCCATGTTCAAATGCATTTCCAAGATTCAGATAGACACAAGAAACTGGAATGTTAGAAAATTTGGGTAATTAATTTTAATGATAGACTTTTTTCTTCTTGTTTTCAGTCATTATTTTTTCCAATTCCATGGAAGCTTGACAACTGAACGCATCAAAGAATCAGGAATATTTTCAAACTCGGTGAGGTCTTTTAATTGTTCTTATAATTAAATCGGCAAATAATTCGGAGGGTACAAAAATTTTGGGGTCATTGGGGTACAAAGAAATTTAGGGGTACAAAATCCTCAATTCGGGGGTACAAAATACCTGAAAAAAGGCTTAGTTTGTACCCCCGAATTGTGGATTTTGTACCCCCAAATCACTTTGTACCCCCGAATTGTTGTACCCTCCGAATTATTCGCCAATTAAATCTCAAAAATCGAAGTTCCAGACGGTTCTAAAATTCCACGGGACAGCCAGATTCTCAACGCTAGATATGGTAGATCTTGAACTCAAAGAGCGTTTGAAAATGGAAAAATTAGAAACAAAAGAGAAGTATTTAGATCAACCTTCCCATTTATAAATTCCATTTGGTTTTTCAGAATATCCGACAAATGCTATCAGAAGATCATCAAGGAGTATGAATCCAACTGACCAATATTTTTCAGTTTATTTTTCCCATGAATAAAAACTTCCCTTTTTTTGTGTATCCCTTTGCAAAATGTTCCAAAATATGTATTCTCGTCAGTCCGAAAAGAAAACAAAGTCAAGTCTCTAGTGAATACAAACACTCTCTCCATTTTTTTCGTTTCGGGCAGTGGCGGTTTTTAGAGAACTGAAATGATGGATATGACAAACAAAACTACATTATCGATGGTCCTTTGGGACGTTTCGAGTGAGTAAAAAGTGTTCCGCTCATAGTCAGAGTGTTTACAAAAGGGAAAAAGGTTTAGTAGAGGATGGTATACTGTAGAGTGCACATATCTGTTTCATTATTCTTTGATCCCTCTCACAAGAAAACGCCCGGATTCGCGGAACTGGACGGACGTTTCTTTTTTTTCAATCTAATTATAGGTTTATACACTTTGGTTTTGAAGTCGTTGCAAAGCGAAAAAAGAGAGAAAATGGGAAATTTGATGAATTACTAGTTTGACAGGCACATCCGTCAGGGTACCTTGGGAGAAATGAAAATGGCAGGTCTGAATTGAAAATTTGTTTATTTTCACCACCTCCATTTTTCGTTTTAGATGACAGACGAAATTGAACGTTTTCTTTTTTTTTTGAAGAAATCTCAGGAATAGGGGAATCATAGGAAAAATCTTAAAGTTTTGAGAAGATTGAAATATTATGAGCGATGAGAGACGTTCAATTTTGAAAACCATAAATATCTACTGCGCTGAAAGGGAACTTAATTGTTTTTCAAAGAAAACCTTAAACTAAATTTCAAAAAAAGAAACTAATAGTAAGTTGTCGCGCCCTCTCCCGAGGGCACGACCTGATGAATTATCCTAACGGATCACGTGGAGCTACGTCTGCACCATCGGGAGTCTACAGTCACTCAATGTACCAAGGAAACGCCTCTAGACGTGCCAAGCTGCCCACAGGAGTCTGCGTCTCTCACTTCTGCACACTCTCTCGCCCACCAGGAATTGCGCTCCATTGAGACAGGTTCTACAGGACCAGCGCCAAAGGAGGAACGCCAACCGCCAACCAGGAGCAGACGCACTCTCTCAATTCTCTATGCTCTCTCCCCTCCTTTCTCTGCGTCTCTCGCATCCCTGATCACCCATCATTTGTCATCATTATCCCAATCAGTCTTCCAACCTGCAGCCATGCAGGAAGGTTGCTCCCTTCCCTCGCTCCTTCCTGTACCTATTCACTAACATGTACTTGCCCAGCAGGGTCCTATTGGCCCAGCTTGTACACTAATAAATCCATTGTGAATCAATCCTCGTCTACATACACACTCACTACGTCAGCTGCATAACAGTCACGGTTCGCTAGGAGTGTGGGCTCATCACCCCTCAATCCCAAACCGCGACATGGTGCATCGACCGGATGTGGAAGAATTGGCTTCCCGAATTCGGATCAGGACAACGGCAGGAGCCGCCCAGATGATGATGCAGCACCAACGACTAGTGAGTGACCAACGGATCGAAGTCCAGCGGTCACCGAGGAGCTCGAAGAGGTGGACAGACAGAAACCACATTTTTCTGTGTTCACCAGCGTGGAAGAAGAGTGTCAAGAAGCTTCAACAATGCTGATGACGTCACGACGCAGCAACAGCGCCCCACCGCACACACAGCCGCCGTCGATTATCGAAAGATGTCGGCGCGCAACAAAAGAGGGAGCCAAGCCGTTCAAGACGTGTTCAGCAACGAAAATTCCAATTCCGGACAATTTGGGACGCCGAAATGAATGGAATCGAGTGAAAATTCAGGTCTTCAGTAACAAGAAGTTGCGGTAGGCGTTGGAAGCTTGTGTGATAGCAGAAAACGCCGGAACCGCGATACTTCTTGTGAAAACAAGCCTGAAAACGTGAGTTTTAAAGTTAGAAGCCACTCAGGCACTAGTTCAATACTCCATAAAAAGGCATGGAGCCGTGAAAGTCGGTACATACTGCTACCTATGCGGGCCCTTGACAAAGGCGACGTGGTAACGCGTCGGTAGCCTGGCCACTCGGCCAGACGTCTGCTAGGATGGTAACAGTTAGGGAAACTAATTAAGTTTAGGGTAATTTTCAGCATTCCAGAGCAAACATAACCACTGAACCATCTGGAATTCAAGAATCGATGAGCCAAGCCCTTTTCTTAGTCACTTCCCTTCCTAGTTCCTTCTCGTACCCCTTCCCCCACCGGAGCGTTCGGTGGTAGCAAGAGCATTTGCTCGTGCTATTCTCGAGACATTAACAAGACTTCCTTTCTGCATACATTGCTAATCACTCACACTCTCCAATGCCCAGCCCTTCGCAGCCAACCAATTCAATTCGAGTTCATCAACAGACTGTGTGGTGAAAGGAAACGAGCCTAGCCGATGAAGTATCGATGAAGATTTGCTTGCTGTTCCCCCGTGCCTCCATTGCGAAAGGAAAGAAGCCACAAGGACAATTTCGCTTTCAAACGGACCTTGTACAAGAAAATACTGAATGTCGAATTCTTCGAAGCCGACTGACAATCGAGGAGGAGTCTGGATAGCCCGTCTGTATTACCTCAGCAGATGGGGTTGCGCCGCCCAGCAAGCATCCAAGTCAAGGAAGCCAAGAAGCGACGAAACACGTCACGATGTGTTTCTGGAAAGACGGAAGACAAGTGAATCGGATATGCAAGGAGGAAGAAGCGCAAGATGTAGGAGGATCCGTCGGAGGCTGGAGGAGGAGTGTAGTGAGAAGCTGGTTTTTAAAAATCAATAAAAATCAAATGTTTGCACCTTTTGTACCCTTTGTTGTCTCTTGAATTCAGTACGAGTTTAATTCTCGCTGTTACCTTTATCTCTTTTCTTTATTCTTTTAACGGTTTAGTCTACTCACTTCGGGTACACAACGACTGTTGAAAAGTGTAGCTAAAAGTGAACGAGCAATCCAAAACCCCTTCCCCCACCCTAGTAATAGGCCAATGTGTTATGTCAGGTAACCCCACCTAGTCACTAAGCCTTCCAAGTTATCAAAATTTCAGCCAAAATTTAGGTATCTTTAAGTAGTGTCTAGCCTAATCCAGTTGTGTTTCTAAGGAGGTGTAAGCATGGCTAGCTTGCACTAAACCTTAGTCAGCCTCTCATTAGGTACTTGTCCCCTTACCATAGCTTTATCACTAAGGTACATATCTCTCATGCCAAGCTTCTTGTGATCAAAAGAAGCCGAGCAATTTCGCTGGAGAGAAGAGTCCAAAAAATCAGCGAAGCAAGTATCATGTAACAACGGTCAGAAGGTTTCGGAGAGTGTCGATCTGGATTGATGACACAAGTCAATGGAGCCAACATGATGCCTGTTCCAGTACCAACTACCCCGGACAGTTGGACTGTGAGACTGACTGAAGTTCACGCTTCTCTCGCAGTAATCTTGGTGCCGAAGTCAAACGGCAGGAGCAAAACAATCAGACCTGTGGCACGTGAATGCACAGTATAGTGATCTGAGGATCAAGGTGCCGAAGTCAAACGGCAAGGTAAAAAAATCAGACCTGTATCATGCAAATGAGCAGTAATTGTAGGATCTTCGGATCAACCTAACACTTTCAAAACAAATCGACATCCAAACAGACATCAAAACAAAATGACATTGCAACAGACAACACTAACTAAAGGAATTAGAAACAACATCAAACACAAAATACACCAGTCGTTTGTGTCACCCGAGGAGAGGAGATTAGCTCCTCAACTCACCGCTAATTGTCTTTTTATATTTCAGACTGGTATCTTTAGTGCAGCCCAGCACAGCCAAGCCCAGCTCATCATGGTTTCGACAATCGCTGAAGCATTCAAGTTTGAGTTGATGGTGCAAGTCGAAGCAGCTCAGAAGGTGTACAACAACGTTCGCGATGTCGTCGCCAAGCCAACACCAAGCATCCAAACGGAAGTGTTCGTCTTCTGTGGAGCCCAGCTGCAAAAGTGTCGACTATCAATCGGAGGCATTGCCAAGATGATAGACGAGTTTCTCGACAATCACCAGCAACTAATGGCTACGGAGGAGCAACGTCAAGCTTGCGGACAAGAAATCCTGAAACACGTCGAGCAAGATGGTCTTCTAGCCAAGCTGAAATGCGACATCGATAGTCTTCTGGACATGATGGAGCAATCAAAAGCGTCTGAGAGTGACATGTCAAGTGGTCTCCGCGGAGACCCGGGCGTAGTCACATCAGACGCGGCCGCCACAAGTGGTAGCCGAATCGGGTATGCGTTCCGTGACTTCCTGTGTGATGGGAGAAGCGAAATAGCGCCTAGCCTTAATAACGAATCGCTGAAGCTGAGAAGTGGATTAACTCATGGAGCAATGGCTGAAGAAGCTTCTAGAAAAGCCCAGCAAGTAATGGTTTCAGAAGACTTTCTCAAAGGTCTGATGAAAAGAATATCGCAACTCACGGACGAAGTGCTCTCCTCCAATCGTAACAACAAAGGAGGAAAAGGAGACACCCTGACACTGGAAGAGCTATCGGCGATTAAGAACCTTGTCAAGTCGTTTGATGGAGACGCCACAAAGTACCAGTTATTCATCAGCGAGTTCGATTACTACGTCCACGACAACGACAGGATTCCGAAGAAGCTGAAGCAATCGATCTTGCTCGGAAAGCTCGAGGGCCAAGCCGCCAAGCTATTGCAAAGCCCGGAGCTGTCAGATGACAACTATGATGTTCTACGTGAGAATCTTCATCGTCAGTACGGACAAGTCAAGTACCTGAGAAGTTTCCTCATCACCCAGCTCAAAAGGATCAAGTTCGATCAGCAGGATCTGGAGGAAATCGAGATGTCGCTCAACTCGTTCTGCAACATAGCCAATCACTTGTCGTGTTACAATATAAACGTCAATGACCAGTTCTTCCTTCGAAACTTTGCCAGTGTTCTACCGGACATGATGAGGAAGAAGGTCATCAAGATGTATCACGCCAAGCAAAGCACGTTCAAAGAGCTCAGTGAATTGGCATTCGACGTTCTGCAGGAGAAGAAATGTTCGGAGTGGTTCGACTTGGAGAAAAGCCCGGAAGTCGTAAAAGAAGCTACAAAGTCCAATACGCCGGAGACAGAAAAAGAGGTCAACGACAATTCAGAGAAGTTTGAACCACCGTGCATGGTCCAGCCTTGTCTCTACTGTGACAAGGAAGATCACTCAGCGAGCCAGTGCACAAAAGCTGTGGATTTCAAAGTCAACATCGTCATAAAGAAGAAGTTGTGCTTCAACTGTCTCAGCCAATGTCACGTAGTGAAGAATTGCAAGTCTCGATTCCGATGCTACTACTGCAAAGCCCAGCACTTCTCTGGACATTTTGTGAAAAAGATGAGGAGCCCGATAACGATCAACGAGTTCACAAAGTACTGCAACATGTCGGATGACGAAGGACTGAAGATTCAACTGGCCCGTCACAGGATGGTCAAGAGTCTTCGACATTAACGTTTCAATATTCTCCAACGTCTACCAGCAACTAACATCATTCAACGTCATCTCGAACCCAGCGGAAACATTTCTCATCTCCAAGCCTCCACACTAATCCGACACCCAGCCAAGTGACTAACCTACTCAGTCTTCAGCCTAACCACCGTTATTAACGCAAACAACGAAGCCAAAAAAGATCTGGACATCATCAGCTTCTGAAGATCTCAACGACTCAAGAACCGCCGAACTCAGGAAGGTCAAATAACGGATCGTCACGCAACAGTCTCCCAGCAAGCGAGTCAAGAGCCTTGCCATCAAGCCGAAGAAGAAAGTTCAACCAAACTAGTACAGTGTCGAATCTCCCGTAGGGCAGTGTGAAGCTCATGAGGGAGAAAGGCATTGGAAAGTTAGCTAGAACTTTGACTCGAGCAACAACAAGGACACGTAGACGACTACTACTCAACGACGTGACAAGCTAGCAGAACAATTCCTCAAACAAGATCCGCCGAGCACAGAAGGTCAACTGCGAGCCCGCCGAGAATCATTGATCCTATCCAACGGAACACGGAAAACATCTTAGCCCAGCCAGTGAAGAAAGTTCAAGCAAGCCGTGACTAGCGTCTACTATCCCGATTGAGCAGTGTGAAGCTCATGATAGGAAAAGACATAGGAAGGTTGGCAAGAACTTTCGACTCGAGCAATGAGCAAACAAGGACAGTTCCACAAATCCCGACGCTAAGGCAATGTTTGACGGAACGATTTACGAGATACCAAGACAAATCGTGTCCAGCTATGACTTCAAAACAACGGAAATCGTGAGATATCCGTTCAAGAAGAAGTCAGCCGAAAGTAGACTGATAATGTCGAAATCAAAGGTCAAGCCATGCCAAAGTGGTCCGGAGCTCACCATCACAAAGATGGTCTAGGGAAACCGAAGAACATCGAAGAAGCTCCGACAATGGTCAAAAGCAGACGGGTCGCAAAAGATGCCAAGCAGTATCTTCTGGAGGATGATCCCAACACAACGCCAAGCTCACGAATTTCGGAAGATGCTCGGAATGCAATAAATGGCCGAAGCACAATAACCAAGGCTACAACAACACGGTCGACAGTCCGACCAAATCACTAACGGAACCTGGAAATTTCAACAACGTCTGGAAGGAAATACCATCAACAATCTGTATGCGGTAATGGATGAAACACAACGTCACCAGAGGCAGCAGCTAGACGAAGAAGTCTACAGATAGTCAACCAGTACGCGACATGAAGGAATTCCAAGAGTCCAGCCCATACACTAACTCAACTGCTACATCGTCAAGTCTTTCTACGTCAGAGGATGTTCATTAGATCCCAGATTCAGTGAGCAAAGCTTCAAGGAAAGTCAACACCAACTGGATGAGGACAGGAAGAAGAAGGTCAGCAAACGCCAGTCTGATCTTCATCCAGAGGAAAGCTCACCAGTCGGACCGAAGCTCCAAAGAAGTAGAAGGACCCAAGACAAAAGTCAAGATGACTCATCCAGCTCCAGAAGTCCAGAAGACGTGCCCAGCAAGTCAGATGGATCGATGGACAACAAATCACGATTACGGATTGGCAATCGGAATTTCAGCGGAAACTGGAATTCCAAAGTAACAACATTCGATCAGTATGCAGCCACCAAGAGAAGAAGATCAAGCCAATATCATGGACCACCCAGTCACGTCATTTGCCGAGCTCAATATTCTACTCAAGGTGTCAAGACAACTCAAGTCAAGCAAACTGTGACCACGAGGCGAAGTACTAGGCCAGAGCGCAGTGTGAAGCGTGTATGGTTTAGGAATTTGCTGATGACGGTAGTAGAAATTCGGATGAATTCTTGCAAAAGAATTCTATGGAATGGATACAACAGTTGTGTCTCGCGGACCCCAGAAGTCGTCGTAACATCACTCAATGTCACACAACGGACAGACGACGGATGAACCCGCTGGAGGATGTATAAAACGAACTCCCGCCAGAGGAAAGTAGTCAGACTCCAACTAGACACGTCATCAGACGCTTCAAGAATGTTGAACCCAGCAACGTAAGCCATTAATGAAGATGTGTACAAGATGTGACAACACTGATTCGAGCCACAATATCCAAGGAATCAGAAGACGTCAAGATGATCCAGTCAACAGCCAGCCAAGAGGATTCATGAGAAATCGGAATCTTCGACAGCTACACTTCAAGGATAGTCATGATACTTCAATTCTTAGGATTATAAGTAAGGTAAAAAGATTCAGAGCTACCGAAAAGAGACAAGGTGTCGAAGCGAAAGCTTAGATGCTAAAGTCCAGCTGTGTACTAGTCTACCTTGGTAGATTGGCTCAGCCACGGGACCAAAAGAGGTACGGAGTCTAGGAAGATTGCAGTGGTGCTACAGAAATGTAGTTATCACTCTTCAGGCCTAGAATCTTATGCCCAACTGAGGAAGTCATATCCCAGTAGGTTTCAGTTTTGACCGGGAGGTTAATACTGATTTGCTCTGACAAAAATGTCAGTTGTTAATATTTAAATGTCTCATTTATTTGTTAATTGTCAAGTCAACCCACCAATCAAGTCAAAAATCGTGTCAACAAGATCAAAGTCATCAACGAAGAATCAACAAGACACGTCCAAGGATCCGGAAGATCACCTGATATTCAGGAATTCCTGGAAACACGGATTCTCTCGCAAGCAGTTCTACTAACCTAGAACTCTTCTAGTGGTACTTGGAGTTTAAGGACCTAACCGTTCGAAACAACAAGGTGCTAGAAGAAGTTCAAGGGAAGGATGATAGAACGGATCGAAGATCAAAGGGAACATCAGCAGATGGAACAGACAGAAGAAGTGGTTCAAAGAAGTTCTTTGCGCGTCCGCCGACACTCCGAAGGCTTGTGTGATAGCATTCAGTGTTAGGACAGCAAAGCGCGCTTCAACTTTGACACCGCAGAAGTCAGGAAGGATCCAGCATCATAGGAACACTCCACCACGTGAAGTCCAGCTCAATACCAAGTTCCAACTGCCAAAGGATCCGGGAGAACCATCGTCCAGCATCACGGAGCCATAAACAAGTCAAGGGACAAAGGGGAACTACAGATCAAATCGGGAAGCAGCCTGAAATCCCTGTTACAAGGTTTCAAGTTGCCAGAAGATGAGTCGAAGTCGGAGTCATTCAGCCAAGTCTGGACGAATTCTAGAAATTGGTCTAAAAGGAGTTCAGATGCCCAGCTACTCAGGACAATCAGCACAAGTCAGTGGTCGACGTCAGGAAGTCCAGTCGTCCGATCCAGTCTTCGGAAAGGCCAATGATGCCATCTATCCAATGTCAACTAGGCAGACAGTCCACAAAGACTCTGATCAGCTCATCACACGTCCACAAGCAGCCAAGTACAACGGCTCAGCCAAGAGCAACTACACAGCCAAGTACAGCTACAGAGCCAAGCACAACTACAAAGTTCAGTTCAGTCCAGAGGAATCTAGGTCCAGACCCTACCTGCCAAGACAGGTTAAGCTCAATGCCTTTGGTACTGAGTTAAGCTCTGATGAGTCTGCTCGGCAGTCTGATGGAAGTACAACCCCATTTTCCTCCGGAAAAGGGGTTCTTCCGTCCCCCGGAGTGTCGCGCCCTCTCCCGAGGGCACGACCTGATGATATGTCTCCCAAAGGTGCTTGTGCGATAGTACTGAGGGAGCAGACTCATTCATGTGCAGTCTACCGGACGGCTCGTGTGAAGGCTCGATGGAGCAGACTTGCAGAAGGATTCATAGTCAACGTCGATGGCAGTTCAACCTCATTTCTCGTTTCAACTCCAAATGAGGTTCTTCTTCCGCCGCCAGTGTCGCGCCCTCTCCCGAGGGCACGACCTGATGAATTATCCTAACGGATCACGTGGAGCTACGTCTGCACCATCGGGAGTCTACAGTCACTCAATGTACCAAGGAAACGCCTCTAGACGTGCCAAGCTGCCCACAGGAGTCTGCGTCTCTCACTTCTGCACACTCTCTCGCCCACCAGGAATTGCGCTCCATTGAGACAGGTTCTACAGGACCAGCGCCAAAGGAGGAACGCCAACCGCCAACCAGGAGCAGACGCACTCTCTCAATTCTCTATGCTCTCTCCCCTCCTTTCTCTGCGTCTCTCGCATCCCTGATCACCCATCATTTGTCATCATTATCCCAATCAGTCTTCCAACCTGCAGCCATGCAGGAAGGTTGCTCCCTTCCCTCGCTCCTTCCTGTACCTATTCACTAACATGTACTTGCCCAGCAGGGTCCTATTGGCCCAGCTTGTACACTAATAAATCCATTGTGAATCAATCCTCGTCTACATACACACTCACTACGTCAGCTGCATAACAGTCACGGTTCGCTAGGAGTGTGGGCTCATCACCCCTCAATCCCAAACCGCGACATAAGTATTTTACCTAAAAGGTATTTGATTGAAAATTGAAAATTTAATAGATCAATAGATATTCATCATCTAATTTTTAATCAGAAACATGTAAATTATTATACTGATACAAAAACCGGTGCACCCACAACAACTACCGTAACCTAAATATTTTTTTGTTACCCGGATTTTCGATTCTCGTGTGTTTCCAGTCAATTTTTTGCTATAAAAAATTTAACTTTCTCGACTTTTTTGTGGAAAAATAACAGAAAACTCGACAAAAAGCAATCAAAAACAAAAAATAAATACGAAAACTTATTTTTAGATTACGGTAGTTGTCGTTGTGGGACCTTACGGTCACCGGTGTGTCTCTTCCCTAGCTTCGATTTTTTCAGAATTTTGCAGACCAATGTTCGGCATCTTATTAAGATTGCAAAAGATTGTACAGATCTTCTACAGAATAACAATATTCCTCAGATTCCTGTTTTCTCTTTTTTCTTAATTTCTCAGTATTCGTAAAACTCGCTTCAAATGCGTCACAAATTCAAAGTTCTTGAGTACAATGATTAATTGAGTGCTCGTTTACCTGGCCTCCCTAGTGATTGATCATTTTTATTGGTGACTGATAACGATTTTCGTATTCAAATTGCTCGTTAATGTCCCATATTCTCTGTCTCTGATAATACTTTACCCTGATAGTACTGTAGTTCTGATCTCTCCGCCTTTTTTCGCATTCTTAAAGTTTCACTTACAGTTTCTTAAAAGAAACACCTTAAAAGCCCCTAAATTCTTCAAAAATATGTACACAACATGCACCAATGACGCAGTAGGGGAATACAATTTACGTAAATGATAATGGGTAAGAAGATAAAAACGAAGAAATGTTGCAATGTTTCGACGAAAGGTTTGGGAGACCTACGCACACAGAATCGCTTATCATCAGTACGTTGATGAACACTTTGATAAGGACGAAATTTCTATTTTCGATTCGGCAGTGAAGGCTAAATAGTTGCATTTCACTTGTCACGTAAGTCAGTTCCTCACCTAGATTTCAAAAAAGTGATTTTCCTTTGATTTTGTAATTGTATAGTGCTAATAAAACTAGGAATATGTTCCACAAAAATTGGGCGGAACCTCTGATTCATCATTTTAGATGTATTTTAAGAACCAATCGAGTTGGTCAACCGTTTAATATAAGATTACATAAAATCACATCTATGTTCTTCATACTTTATTTGGTTTTCTCTAAATGAATTCCTTGGATTCGAAGTTTTATAGAATTTATGGGAATAAAGGGTTTTCCTGGAATTCCCTTTTTCTACATTCAATATATATCTTTTCATCTCAGAATAGCACTTCTTCTCAACTCTTTCCTCGTTTTCCGCTAATAGACTTTTTCCGCTCATCATAATCATCACCATCATCATCATCCTCATCAATTTTCTTCTTCTTCTTCTTTATTTCCCATTTACTTTTTTTAAATACATATTTTAAACGAGAAACAGTTTCTGTGTCTCTTCTTCTTTCATACTATTTTCAAGATGTGTGAAGGCAGTAGAAAAAAAAACGACGACAGCAAACCAAACTGCGTCTGTTGGGCACACACACATGAAGGCGCGACCAGAGCTAATCGATAACAACAACAACAGGCCTTTTTCTGCTTCTCTTAGTCTGTAATGCTCTTATCTACCCATCCACTCTAAATCTCTTCGTCTCATACACTCTCTCGCTACTATGGAAAACAAAAAGCAATAAGCGTTTGTCTCATACATCTTTTTCATCTCTCTAGTTGACCTTTCCCTCTCATTTCCTATTTCCTCTAACTGTCCGTCGTTTCTCTGCGTCTCCAGGGGCGAGAGAGTAGAATAGAGAAATGAGTGCCTGGTTGGGACACACGCAATACCCTTTTGCACAACCTGTTAGAGAGAAAAGAAAAGAGCCAAATGCTCCAGACGTTAATACATATAGTGCAAGTTTGTTTAGAATTCATCGTCTTCTTCTTCTTCTCCTTTTTTGTTTGGTTTTTTCAACTACAGTAGGCAGTTTGTAAAAATCAAGCTCGGAACAGCCAAAATAATCTAGTCAGAACCTATAAGATATTTTGATTACTTTCCGCTGATATGCTTTTTTAATCAGTGTGACTGGTATGTGTTTTCCCCCGAATATTGCTTCTGCAGCTCAGAAAAGCAAAGTCTTTTGGCTTATACTAATCTTCGCATTATTCATTTCTTAAGAATTTTGGTTCCACTGTTTCAGACTTAAGGATACGATATTAGAAAAAAACTGCACTTTTGGGGAGAAAAAAAAAGAGTCAATTTATTCAAATTAACATCAATTATCTTTTTTCGAGAGGGCTATTATAGACGATACTGCAATGATTGTCTTCTCTATGATTGTGAAAATAATCCTGGTTCTTGTCAGATTGTATTTAGGAGCGGAAATTGAACCCCAGGTGATTTTCTTGTATCAAAAAGAGTCCGAGACAATATTTACCAATGCACTTGATTTTTTGGGTTAGATCTTCTACCCGATGCCCTCTTCAGAATGACCATTTCCATACAAACAAAGTGATGTGCCGAATCGGCTTAGAACCTCATTGGTATTGGCAAAAATGGAGAGGTCAGACTAATCGTTTCTCTCTTTTTGGACACAGTCCATTTGCATTTCAATTTTTAGTGTTTTTCTTTCTGTTCTACTCCCTCCATTTCTCTCTCCACCCTCACACAGAAACTGATCCGATTTGCGCGAAATTTAACACCCTCGCCTCCCTAAAATCGTATGAAAATTTTCAAAATTTTGCATATTTGGTCATGTTTTGTGCTTTTCGAGATCGGAGAACTTATAAAAATAGCACCGTACTTCTGCGTTGATGCCAGTTTTTTTTTTATTTATTTCTTTTGTAGTCCAAGTTGTGTTATTTTTAGTTTTCGATTGGGTACTTTAGACCATTCGGGTCAAATCAATTTCATTATAACATTATTCTGGTACACAAAAAAGGAGCTGGCCTAAGGCCCGACAACTGCAACTACAGTAACCTACAAATATTTTCATGTTCTGGACTCATTGTCTCGTTTTTCACTGTTTCCTTTAAGGTTACGGTAGTTATCGTTGTGGGAGCTTCCGGCGTTTTTTATGCCATTCAGGTCAAATAAATTTGATTATAATAGACAATTTTAAGAATTCTCAATATTTCGATATTCCCAAAAGACTACATAAAACAAATAACTGATCACAAATCTCGACAACCCACGCATTCTTTTTTCTTCTTATCCAATTTAAGTCATTGGTTCAAATCTTCAAGAATTTCCTACACATTTTCCCACTGTCTTCTTCTAAGCCCAGAATCTTCCCAACGTATTCCTAATCCTCGTTTGTGCCAATTTTTCAGTTTCTTCCCTCATCATCATTATATTCGTCCCTGAGACTCTTCTTTCATTCATTTTTTACTTCTCATCCCATCAAAAAAGTCAACGTTTTTTTTCTCGATCCACCACCACACCGCCGCTG